>CM064490.1:32537316-33886718 GCA_032716605.1 Paralithodes platypus
TAATAACTTTGCTCAAGGAAAGGAGTTCCTTAATTCTTAACTTGAGCGGGAGGTTGAGGGTCGTGTGCAAAATCAAAGTGAGGAAGTATGAGATGCGCATTGAAGTATTTGATATATCATACTCATCCACGGGGGTCTGAAATGAGAATCTACTTGTGTATCATCGATTGGATGATGTAAGTTGATGATAAATTGTAAAATATAGCATTGTAGGTTATCTCTTAATATAGTATTTTAAATAGGTGTCCATCCCGGAATGTGTTGGTACTCCTGGCGAGCTAGCGGGCGAGCCAGCTAGCTTCCGGCACGTGTTTGAAGAACACCAGTGCCACTCAGCGTTGCGGCGATTTGGTATTATCTAATAAACATAATAATTGATATTGGTTCAGGGGTAATTTATCGAGAGGACTTCCCTAGTGGTTAAGGCCCCATTAATTGCTCTTTCCATTCACATATGCATAGCCTACGTGAGTTGAAGTTGGGATGTGTGTACATGCTTAGATTGATATGCAGGATTCGAAGTTGCATAATAAATCGTAGGCAATGTCCACCATTCTTTAACTGTCTTCGTGGTGCGATGCATAAGGTGTTGATTTTCGGTGTGAGCATCCTGGATTCGAATCCACGGACTGCCACATGTGTTTGTAAATTTCATTAATCGATTTTGGGAGTATAGTTGGTTGTTGGAAGGAACATAATAATGCATATAAACTTATATGAGAAAGAAGATCATGTGGCTTGTATAATTAGAATAGATAATCAGAGGATAAAAGAAGACGTATATACTGTATGTGTGTAGGAAACGATGTCCCAAGGATCTATTGATGTACTACTAATTGAATATTAATCTTGCATAGTTAGGTTTAAACAAAACAGCATGGTACCTTCATATAACACTTGTTTGTTATTATTTTTAAAATTAATGATACACCTAATTACTAATTATACATAAATACATAACATTATAAAATAAAATAAAACATGTACAGTGTCTTGGGTTCCCTCAAAAGGGTTGGGTGAAAACTATTCTCTTTTTAGGGGGTGTCGTGGAGCGAAACGTCTTGCCCGGTGTGGCTGGGTATTCCTCCTTCAGCGTGTCTTTCTTCAGCATAGCGATTCGGCTGTTCCTGGGTTTCGCTACTGCTGTTGGTCCTTGTGGTGTTGCGATGGATGCTGGCTTCTCCATCTTGGTCCTTCTTTGTTTTGGGTCTTCTTGTTCCTTTCTCTTGGTCGGTCTTACTTCTTCTTCCACTCCTTCGGTCTCTCCTGTTTGGTGGTCTTTCCTTTTCCGGGGTATTTTATATATATATATATATATATATATATATATATATATATATATATATATATATATATATATATATATAGAGAAAGAGTGAGATAGATAGTTATATATATACAGTATGCTTCATGCAGAAAGCGAAACAAGTGAAGCATTTTAAAGAAAAATAGTATATTTACATTCTGTAGTATTTTCTAAACACTCATGTGATTTATGACGTGCTTTCAATGTTTCCATTGTAGCGGTGTACAGTAATGTGTTGTACACTAGTGATGGTGTACAGTAATGTGTTGTACAGTAATGTGTTGTACAGTAGTGATGGTGTACAGTAATGTGTTGTACAGTGGTGATGTACAGTAATGTGTTGTACAGTAGTGATGGTGTACAGTAATGTGTTGTACAGTGGTGATGTACAGTAATGTGTTGTACAGTATTGATGGTGTACAATCATGTGTTGTACAGTAATCTGTTGTACAGTAATGTGTTGTACAGTAATCTGTTGTACAGTAATGTGTTGTGTACAGTAATGTGTACAGTAATGTAGTAAGTTGGGTGTACAGTAATGTGTTGTACAGTAATGTGTTGTACAGTATTGATGGTGTACAGTAATGTGTTGTACAGTAATCTATTGTACAGTAATGTGTTGTACAGTAATCTGTTGTACAGTAATGTGTTGTACAGCAGTAATGTGTACAGTAATGTGTTGTACAGTAGTGATGGTGTACAGTAATGCGTTGTACAGTAATGTGCTGTACAGTAATATGTTGTACAGTAATGAGTTGTATAGTAATGTGTTGTAAAGTAATGTGTTGTACAGTAATGTGCTGTACAGTAGTGATGGTGTACAGTAATGTGTTGTACAGTAATGTGTTGTACAGTAATGTGTTGTACAGTAATGTGTTGTACAGTAATGATGGTGTACAGTAATGTGTTGTACAGTAATGTGTTGTACAGTAGTGATGGTGTACAGTAATGTGTTGTACAGTAGTGATGGTGTACAGTAATGTGTTGTACAGTAATGTGTTGTACAGTAATGATGGTGTACAGTAATGTGTTGTACAGTAGTGATGGTGTACAGTAATGTGTTGTACAGTAATGTGTTGTACAGTAATGTGTTGTACAGTAATGTGTTGTACAGTAGTGATGGTGTACAGTAATGTGTTGTACAGTAATGTGCTGTACAGTAATGTATTGTACAGTAGTGACGGTTTACAGTAATGTGTTGCACAGTAATGTGTTGTACAGTAATGTGTTGTACAGTAGTGATGGTGTACAGTAATGTGTTGTACAGTAATGTGCTGTACAGTAATATGTTGTACAGTAATGAGTTGTACAGTAATGTGTTGTACAGTAGTGATGGTGTACAGTAATGTGTTGTACAGTAATGTGTTGTACAGTAATGATGGTGTACAGTAATGATGGTGTACAGTAATGTGTTGTACAGTAATCTGTTGTACAGTAATGTGTTGTACAGTAATCTGTTGTACAGTAATGTGTTGTACAGTAATGTGTTGTACAGTAGTGATGGTGTACAGTAATGTGTTGTACAGTAATGTGCTGTACAGTAATATGTTGTACAGTAATGTGTTGTACAGTAATCTGTTGTACAGTAATGTGTTGTACAGTAATGTGTTGTACAGTAGTGATGGTGTGCAGTAATGTGTTATAGAGTCGTGATTGTGTACAGTAATGTGTTGGACAGTAATGTGTTGTACAGTAATGATGGTGTACAGTAATGTGTTGTACAGTAATGATGGTGTACAGTAATGTGTTGTACAGTAGTGATGGTGTACAGTAATGTGTTGTACAGTAATGTGTTGTACAGTAATGATGGTGTACAGTAATGTGTTGTACAGTAATGTGTTGTACAGTAATGTGTTGTACAGTAATGAGTTGTACAGTAATGTGTTGTAAAGTAATGTGTTGTACAGTAATGTGCTGTACAGTAGTGTGCTGTACAGTAGTGTACAGTATGTGTTGTGCAGTAATGTGTTATAGAGTCGTGATTGTGTACAGTAATGTGTTGGACAGTAATGTGTTGTACAGTAATGATGGTGTACAGTAATGTGTTGTACAGTAATGTGTTGTACAGTAATGTATTGTACAGTAGTGACGGTTTACAATAACGTGTTGCACAGTAATGTGTTGTACAGTAATGTGTTGTACAGTAATGTGTTGTACAGTAATGTGTTGTACAGTAGTGATGGTGTGCAGTAATGTGTTATAGAGTCGTGATGGTGTACAGTAATGTGTTGTACAGTAGTGATGGTGTAGAGTAATGTGTTGTACAGTAGTGATGGTGTACAATCATGTGTTGTACAGTAATCTGCTGTACAGTAATGTGTTGTACAGTAATGTGTAGGTATGTGTTTACAGATGGTGTTGTACAGTAATGATGGTGACAGTACAGTAATGTGTACAGTATGTGGGTGTACAGTAATGATGGTGTACAGTAATGTGTGGAGCTGCACAAGGGGTACAGTAATGTGTTGTACAGTAATGTGTACAGTAATGTGTTGTACAGTAATGATGTGTACAGTATGGTGTACAGTGATTGTTGTACAGTAATGTTTGGTTGTACAGTAATGTTTGGTTGTACAACAGTATTGTACAGTAAAATGTGTAATGTATGGTGTACAGTAATGTGTTGTAAAGTAATGTTGTGTATGTACAGTAATGTGTAGCAGTGATGGTGTACAGTAATGTGTTGTACAGTAATGTGTTGTACAGTAGTGATGGTGTACAGTAATGTGTTGTACAGTAATGTGCTGTACAGTAATATGTTGTACAGTAATGTGGTGTAAAGTAATGTGTTGTACAGTAATGTGTTGCGCAGTAATGTGGTGTACAGTAATGATGGTGTACAGTAATGTGTTGTACAGTAATATGTTGTACAGTAATGTGGTGTAAAGTAATGTGTTGTACAGTAATGTGTTGCGCAGTAATGTGGTGTACAGTAATGATGGTGTACAGTAATGTGTTGTACAGTAATGTGTTGTACAGTAATGTGTTGTACAGTAATGTGTTGTACAGTAGTGATGGTGTACAGTAATGTGTTGTACAGTAATGTGTAATGTGTTGTACAGTAATGATGGTGTACAGTAATGCGTTGTACAGTAATGTGTTGTACAGTAATGCGTTGTACAGTAATGTGTTGTACAGTAGTGATGGTGTACAGTAGTGATGGTGTACAGTAATGTGTTGTACAGTAATGTGTTGTACATCAATGTGTTGTACAGTAGTGATGGTGTATAGTAATGTGTTGTACAGTCTGATGGTGTACAGTAATGTGTTGTACAGTAGTGATGGTGTACAGTAATGTGTTGTAATGATGGTGTACAGTACTGTGTTGTACAGTAGTGTGTTGTACAGTTATGTGTTGTACAGTAGTGATGGTGTACAGTAATGTGGTGTATAGTAGTGATGGTGTACATTAATGTGTTGTACAGTAGTGGTATTGTACAATAATGTGTTGTACAATAGTGATGGTGTACAGTAATGTGTTGTACAGTAATGATGGTGTACAGTAATGTGTTGTACAGTAGTGATGGTGTACAATAATGTGTTGTACAATAGTGATGGTGTACATTAATGTGTTGTACAGTAGTGGTATTGTACAATAATGTGTTGTACAATAGTGATGGTGTACAGTAATGTGTTGTTCAGTAATGATGGTGTACAGTAATGTGTTGTACAGTAGTGATGGTGTACAGTAATGTGTTGTACAGTCTGATGGTGTACAGTAATGCGTTGTACAGTAATGATGGTGTACAGTAATGTGTTGTACAGTAGTGATGGTGTACAGTAATCCGTTGTACAGTAATGATGGTGTACAGTAATGTGTTGTACAGTAGTGATGGTGTACAGTAATGTGTTGTACAGTCTGATGGTGTACAGTAATGCGTTGTACAGTAATGATGGTGTACAGTAATGTGTTGTACAGTAGTGATGGTGTACAGTAATGTGTTGTACAGTAGTGATGGTGTACAGTAATGTGTTGTACAGTAGTGATGGTGTACAGTAATGCGTTGTACAGTAATGATGGTGTACAGTAATGTGTTGTACAGTAGTGATGGTGTACAGTAATGTGTTGTACAGTAGTGATGGTGTACAGTAATGTGTTGTACAGTAGTGATTGTGTGCAGTACTGTGTTGTGCAGTAGTGCTGGTGCATAGTAATGTGCTGTACAGTAGTGATGGTGTACAGTAATATGTTGTACAATAGTGCTGGTGTATAGTAATGTGTTGTAGTGATGGTGTAGAGTAATGTGGTGTACTCTAGGTGTACAATAAGGTGGTATACTATAGGTGTACAGTAATGAGGTTTACTAAAGGTGTACAGTAATGTGGTGTACTAAATGTGTACTATAATTGTTGTACCAAGTTTTTACGGGGGTTAATTATATTAAATAAGTAGGTTCTAACTTGACTGGAGAAGTTGAATCCGCATAAACACATGCACAAAGGTAATAGAGGATAAAAATAATACAGAGTACACACCTAAGTTATAGTGTTCAAGGTAATTAATATTACAGTCAGACTAAATATATATAGGTAAATATATACAGTTTATAGCGCACAGACGCGGATCCACAATTATATTCCCAGGCGAATGATACTGCACTATTATGATGTCACACTGAGTACTTCTTCGGTAAGGCACTTCACTATTACTTCTTCGAGGTCACGCTAAGCACTTCAACAATAAGACAATTCTGAAGTATTTCTTACGAGAGTCTTGGCCGTGGTGGTGGTCCTGATGTGGATGGTTGACAGCGGATGGAAGTCGATGGAAAACTCTTGGATGTTGGGTCTTGAATGAATATTTTCCGTTATACCAGTGTTATACGTATACATATCATCGACTAACGTGAGGAGAAGTTATACCAGCGTTGTACTGTCTCCTCAACTATTTTGACCTTTATAAGAGGTTTGATGCAGAACCTTCCCGCACTCTTGGGAGTAGGGTCTTGAATGAATATGAATCTGCTACGCCAGTGCTGTGCATATCATATCACCGGTCTAACGTATGAGGGTTGTTTATGCAACGTCTCTTAACTGTCCTGACCGTTATAAGAGTCTTTCAGGGACTGGTGGATGGGTTTACTTGGGCCTTTTACGCATACGTGTCTTAATGCCAGTGCCTGGGACAACGTATGGACTCAATGCAAAGTGCCGTAATGCTTTAAGCTACGGTATCTCGCGAGCCCTACCTTTTATAAGCCAAATTGCCAGTGCGTGATCTTTTAAAAGGGTCCAGGATGGGGTAGGTTTACTACCGATAAAGCACACGTCAGTACAACCTTCTTTATAGAAGTTTGCTAATGATAGATTATAATCCTCACAAAATGACGAAGAACGGGTGAAATTTATAGAACTAGCCTACGACGCAAAGCCAAAACGTTATTTAAGCAAAGGAAAAATACCCTGGAGTTACATGTTGCGAATCAAAGTAAAACAAACCCAAAAGAATTCTATAGTTATATCAGAAAGAAGAGAGTAGTTACTTCAACTGTAGGACCGTTAGTCGATGAAAATGGAGAATATACCAAAGGCGAAGTACAAATGAGTAATGCCCTCAATGCCTTCTTTGCATCAGTTTTTACAACAGAAGACCTCATTGATATCCCTACAGCATCGCCGATTCAGATAGATTATTCTGATGTTCTAAGCAATATCACCATTACAGAGAGAGAAGTATTGAAATATTTAAATAAACTCAAGGTAAATAAAACGCCCGGACCTGATACAATCTCACCTAGAGTTCTAAAGGAAGCTAAGGATGAGCTCTCCAAACCACTGACATTGTATTCAATAAATCGTTGCAGTCTGGAACTATATCTGATCAGTGGAAGCTAGCTAACGTAACACCGATTTTTAAAAAAGGCAGCAAATCCCTACCCAGTAACTATCGTCCAATTAGCTTAACCTCAGTTGTATGTAAAATGCTAGAAACGCTCATAAGAGACAGACTCGTAAATCACTTAGAGGAAAATAACATACTTAAAGATACTCAACACGGCTTTCGTAGCAAACGTTCCTGTTTAACAAATCTCTTAGACTTCTTCCACGATATCCTCAATCTCTATGATGAGAGTAAAGCTGTAGATATTATATACCTTGATTTTCAAAAGGCCTTTGACAAAGTTCCCCACAAACGTTTACTGCTAAAACTAAAAGCGCATGGAATACAAGACGGTGTGTTGAAATGGATAGAAAATTGGTTCAGGAACAGAAAGCAATGAGTAGTCATAAACGGTAAGGCATCTAAATGGACCAATGTAAGTAGCGGGGTACCCTATGGATCGGTACTAGGACCAATTATCTTTCTAATTTACATCAACGACATAGATGAGGGTCTCACCTGTACAATCTCAAAATTTGCTGACGATACAAAAATTGCAAATAGCGTACTCTCAAAAGAACAAGTTGACGATATGCAACACATTCTAGATAAGTTGTCACGTTGGGTACAAATTTGGCAAATGAGTTTCAATGCGGATAAATGTAAAGTACTACATATCGGATACCAAAATGAGAAAGCAAACTACTCGATGAATGGCACTCAGCTTAAGAATGTAAACAGAGAAACCGATCTGGGAGTAACAATATCGAGTAACCTAAAACCGAGTCAACAATGTTCAGAAGTTGTTAAGAAAGCAAACAAAATAATTGGCTTTATAGGCAGGTCATTTGAGCATAAATCCAAAGAAGTTATCCTAACCCTATACAATTCCTTAGTCCGCCCTCTTCTGGAATACTGCGTTCAATCCTGGTGCCCTTATTACCAAAAAGATATAGACAAGCTAGAACGAGTTCAACGTAGAATTACCAAAATGATACCTAGCCTAAAGAACAAACCATACGGGGAGCGTCTTAGAGAATTAAATCTATTTCCTTTAACCCAGCGCAGATTAAGAGGCGACTTAATTCAAGTGTTCAAAATCATCAAAGGCATCGAAAATGTGAACTGTAGTAAGTACTTCACTATCGACCAATCTAATTACACGCGGGGAAACAGTTGCAAAATTATCGGTAAATCTTTTAACTCGCACGAATCTAAGAATTTCTTCTTCAATCGAGTTGTCAACTTGTGGAATGGGCTTCCCCGAGACGTTATAGACTGCAGCACCGTTGATTCATTTGAACTTCGCCTAGACAAATATCTTGCATCAAACCCGCGACTAACTGCTTTTGTAAATGAATAACTTTATTTTTTCCCCCCCTCAGTTACTAACGCATCTGTCCCCTACTAACTTCCTAATCCTGCCACGGACATTAGTTCCAGGGCAGTAGTTCCCTTTCCAATGTTCTCTTGCCCACTCTAAAACACTGTTTGGACAATTGATCATCAGTGTTTTGGAGGACGAGCAGCCTAGAAGGGTCACCAGACCTGTTGTTGCTTGATTTCCTTTGTACTTTGTACTCCTTTATAGACAGTAATTCTAGTAATAGAGGTGGAGGAATCAATATTGGGTTGCCATCATGGTGATCCAATAAATAATTCCTTTGATGAGCCAAGATCTAATAATCCTGAATAATAATTTATAGGCCAGTGCTTTAATAGTTTATTCAGTATAACCCAAATCTTCGAGCTCTTACAATATGTTCCAGTGAAGAAGTATGTTTTAAGAGCTTTCCAACTATTATAGATCTTAACTTTGCCTGTCATAGTCTTACCTTTTCTGGCGTTTCTCCCGGTGTCCCTTCTCCGGGTAAGAAGGGCAGCTGTGCGAGTATGAGGCCTTGGGGCTGCTGGAGTAGCCCCTCCGGACATCCCTCTTATGTTGGTGATGCGGTTTGGAAGAAGAAGGGCGCGTGGAAGTGTAGTGTGTATGCAAGCTTCGGCTCGGCTTGCCTTCCTTTCCACCTTTCTTTCTCTGGTTGTTATTGGTGTTGTTGATGGTTACAATGATGTCTTTGCCGGGTGTTGGAGGGAGTGCGGGCGAGATCGAGGCGACTCGGGAGTATCTTGGTGGTGTGGTGGTTAGTGCTCCTTTCTTGGGGATGTGGTGGTATGGGTGGAAATATTGCTTGGTGGTAGTGGCGAGGTGCTTTCTTTTTCCTTTATAATAATATTGTGTTGTACTAAAGGTGTAGAGTAAGGTGGTGTACTAAAGGTGTACTATAAGGTGTTGTGCTAAAGGTGTACAGTAAGGTGGTGTACTAAAGGTATACAGTAATGTAGTGTAAAGAGGGGGAAGGAGAGAATAGTTTGAGAAAATAACAGAGCGAGAGGAAGTTTGCAAACAGAAACAGGGTAATTTTCACACTTATTAGTTTCGAAATGTTATAGAAATTTTGGGTTTAGAAAATATATATGCTCACATTACGAATAACATAATTTATTCTCAGACATGGCAGCTTTGACTGTCGTCATAGTTGTTCTAAATAGAAACTCAACAACCCCAACGTAATGCAGCACAAACAGCACCCCCAGCATTCATGAAGGCCGCACCAACGATACAACAGCTCCCGTTGATACGCTGCACAAGCTCCACGTCGTTGCAACAGGTATTCTGGATAACCACATCATGGATCTTTCCCGCTCCACAATGCGGTCCGGAACAGGGGTATATAACGCCTGGAATCCCCTTTCATAGCATAGAGAAACATGCGCAGGGCACGAGCAACCCCCCTGCCCCTCCTTTTTATATATTTCATTCTGGATTAGTTAAAGAATGGACAAATAATCAAGAAAGGAAAGTTTTCATCACCAATATAATTCTTGTTACACAAATTTAGTCTTCCAGAACAATGTTATTTTATCTTCCTCTAACAACTGGTAGATTATGGAATGAAAGGAGAGCCATTGGCAGTGGTGAACATCGAAATCATCTAAGATGGAGATTTCAGAAAAAGGAGAAGTTGATAGAATAAGTTCCACTTTAGCCCTTGTTTAGCGGGGCCCGCCTTAAGTTAGTCTAGAGAACCAAGGACTATGTGGCGGGGCCCGACTTAAGTCTGTGTGCAATTTTGGAGCAATAATGGCTCTGAGAGAGAGACGAGCGGGTGGAGGAGCGTAGGTCGGCTCATGACCGCTCGGCACGGGTCCCACGCGACTACTGACGTTTACTCCACACACACCCACACTCACTGCCTCGCTACACAGGGAATTTTGTAAGGAAATTACCGTATTTTAGGGATTTTGCACTCGTCTTGCACGATCGTTGCAAGAGAACGCGTCGTAGTAGAAGGATGGTTCTGGTGTCTTTGGAAAGCCCAATTTACGCCCTTTCAGGGATACATAATTGTATTACGCTCTGGCTCTTGTTTATGCATGAAAAAGAGCACGGAAACAAGGTAGTTTAGGGAAAACCCACCCACTTGGCGGGTAGTAGAAGTTACTGACGGGCCCGCTCGTAAGGCGTAAAAGTTTAGATAGTCAAAGAATTTAAGAAAGTCAGTAGAGTTAGAGGATAGTTGGGTAGCACAGAAATAATTAGTTTGAGAGTGACAGGACTGCTTGAGCCATATAGTTGAGAATTCAGAGAAGTCGAAGTTGGCAACATGAGAGCAAGTGAGTTTGGTGTGCACACATACACAACATCTACATTTGGTTTTGAAACTAGGATATATAAAGTAGGAGGAACAGAGAAGGGGCTGCTACAAATTGCCTGAAACACCTTAGTCTCTGTGAAAAATGAATATCAGTTTTGCTGGAGGAGAGATGGTGCTCGACAGAGGGAGTTATATAAAAGACAGCTAATCTAGCATTAGAGAGGTTGATGGTTCGAGTTTTAGGCCGTAACCCTGGGCATTTTGATGAGTTGTCTGGGGTAGGCCGAGTGGTTTGGGGGTATTATTTTGTGGTCCTTTCCGCCCCCCCCCCCCCCCCCCCCCACCGTCCTCCTAATGAATTGGAGGAGGAACTGTTTGTGATAGATAGCTGGATTACTCTTTGTAAGTGAGACTCAAAAACAGCGGAAGAAGCAAGGATTGTCGCAGGGTTTTGTTGAAAATATAGTCTGAGAATATGAGTAAGAAAATGTCTAGATAGGGTTAATTGTCGTACTAGTATATCAGATAGGAGTAGAATATTTCAGTCCCAGGATATTAATTGTACTGCTAGTAGAATTATTGAAGGTGTAACGGAAGATGGGAATTCAGTTAGAAATAAAGGTAAATCCGATACCAGTAAAAGAAATACATTGCGGTTATATTATACAGACTGTAGGAGTTTATGTTACAAAATGAACACACTTAGAGCACTTGTTGGCAACGAAAATATAGACATAATAGCGCTAACTGAAACATGGATTAATACAGAATCAATATTTTTTTTAGCAGAATTCCATATACCAGGATATCTATCTATCTATCTATTGCCTGACGCCGTGATCCCCGAAGGGGTGGCCACGAACGAACCGCCCCCATGCACCTCTGTCCCCAGTCAGTCGACGCCCCTCCCCCCAACCAGCACCGCCTTCGTTCATGTAGTTCCTCACTCCATCCTTCCACCTCATATTCGGTCTACCTCTCCCCCTCTGTCCCTCCACCTCGCTCTCGTACACCCTCTTAGTCATTCTCTCGCTTTCCATACGTTCCATATGGCCGAACCATCTCAAGTTGTTCCTTTTCACACTTTCCAGCACATCTACCTCCACACCACACCTCCTTCTTACTTCCTCATTAGTCTGTCTATCCCTCCATGTAACTCCGCACGCACTCCTTAAGTAATTCATTTCCACTGCTCTCACTCTTGGTCTGAGTCTCTCAACCAACGTCCATGCTTCGCTTCCGTAAGTCAGTGTCGGGATTACCACACTGTAATGCAAGGACTTCTTCACTTCCATACTGACCACCCTATTTCTTGTTACTGCTTTTAGCGTTCCTACAACCCTCTTCCCCTGTTGTACCCTCTCCCGCACCTCTTCATCCATAGTCCCATCTTTACTCAACACACTGCCCAGATACTTAAAAGAGTTGACGATCTCCATAGCCTGACCGTTCAGCTTCACCTCACACTCTGTGACTTCACCCCTTTCGAAGACCATAACCTTGCTCTTCCCCGTATTTACCTTCAAATTCCGTTTTTCGCACACTGTTCCAAACTCATTTACCAGACCCTGCAACTCCCATTCATTATCACTCATCAGAACTGTATCATCCGCAAACAGCAGTATAGGTAGCTTCCACTCAATTCCCTCCCTTTTCAGCAATACACCAACATCCACTGCTCTTGATAGTATTTCTTTCATAACTCCATCCATATATACAGTAAACAACCACGGGGACATCACACACCCCTGTTTCAAACCAACATTCAGGTCAAAGAACTCGCTCTGCTCACTCTCCACACGTACTGCCGCCTTTGCACCCTCATACATGCTCTTCACTGCTTTCAGCAACTTGCCCTCTACTCCGTATATTCTAAGTACTTTCCACAAACCTTCTCTATCCACTCTGTCATAGGCCTTCTCCAAGTCCATAAAGGCAACATACACCTTTTGTTTCTTCTCCAGATACTTCTCCACAACACAATTCAGGGTAAAAATCTGATCTACACATCCTCTTCCCTTCCTAAAACCTCCCTGCTCGTCGCCTATCCATTTCTCCGTTCTCACTCTCACTCTCTCAATCACTACCCTACTGTATACCTTCCCTACTACGCTTAGAAGACATATTCCTCGGTGGTTACCACACACTCCTCTTTCCCCTTTGCCCTTATATAGGGGGACTATTATGCCAGTCTTCCAGTCATCGGGTGCACTCCCCTTCTCCCATGCTAGTTTGCACATTTTCCATACAAATTCTATCACTATCTCACCACCATACCTCAACATTTCCCCACACACTCCATCTGTTCCTGGTGCTTTCCCCAACTTCACTCTTTTCATGGCTTCCCACACTTCTGACCTCCTGATCCCCACCTCCTCCTCCACTACTTCTCAGGATATAGTTTGTTTAAATACGACCCAACAAGTAGGAGGGGCGCCGGAATAGCAGTATTTGTCAGGAGTTTATTAACCCACTGGGCACCAGAGCCGCAGCATATGCCTCGTCAATGTATGTAACACTAAACCCCAGAGCCGCATAGGGTGTGTCGTCACTGTCGACTTTATTTACTCTTGTCCTATGGTAGCTAGAGGGTTCAAACTTGTATGAGAATATTCCTTATGATGTTGCCGAACAGTGGCGGTACTCGGCAACCCCCAAGTCCAGCCGTGCGGGTGGGGAACGCCAGTTTACCCATTTATCAGACCGCCACTTTCGACTTTATTTACTCTTATCCTATGGTAGCTAGAGGGTTAAAATTTGTATGGGATATACCTTATGACGCTGCAGAACAGTGGCAATAATTGGCAACACCCAAGTCCAGCCGCGGTGGGGAGTGGGACGCGCGGGAGGAGGGGGGAAGACAGTTTTCCTGTTGACTTCGCGAGTGTCTGACCTACCTCATCGTCTCTTTATCGCTATGTTTAAAGAAACTGACTGGAGCTTTTTTATTAACAATAACGACATAAATACATCTTGGAAGTTATTCGAAACCACTTACCTAAAAGCAGTGCAAGACTGTATACCATCGAAAATACGGCGTCCAGGCCATAATAATAAGCCCAATGGTGAAATAAAGATATTTCAAACTGCCTGCTTTCTAAAAAATTTGCTAATGATAGATTATAATCCTCACAAAACGACGAAAAACGGGTGAAATTTGTAGAGCTACGACGCAAAGCCAAAAAGTTAATTAAGCAAAGTAAAATGACCCTAGAGTTACATATTGCGAATCAAAGTAAAACAAACCCGAAAGAATTCTATAGTTATATCAGAAAGAAAAAAGTAGTTACTTCAACTGTTGGACCGTTAGCCGATGAAAATGGAGAATACACCAAAGACGAAGTACAAATGAGTAATGCCCTCAATACCTTCTTTGCATCAGTTTTTACAACAGAAGACCTCAGTGATATCCCTACACCATCGCCGATTCAGATTGATAATTCAGATGTTCTAAGCAATATCACCGTTACAGAGAGAGAAGTATTGAATTGTTTAGATAAACTCAAGGTAAATAAAACGCCTGGACCTGATACAATCTCGCCTAGAGTTCTAAAGGAAGCTAAGGATGAGCTCTCCAAACCACTGACATTACTATTCAATACATCCTTGCAGTCTGGAACTATGCCTGATCAGTGGAAGCTAGCTAACGTAACACCGATATTAAAAAAAGGCAGCAAATCTCTACCCAGTAACTATCGTCGCTTAACCTCAGTTGTATGTAAAATGCTAGAAACGGTCATAAGAGACAGATTCGTAAATCACTTAGAGGAAAATAACATACTTAAAGATACTTAACACGGCTTTCGTAAAAAACGTTCCTGTTTAACAAACCTCTTAGACTTCTTCCACGATATCCTCAACCTCTACGATGAGAGTAAAGCTGTAGATATTATATACCTTGATTTTCAAAAGGCCTTTGACAAAGTTCCCCACAAACGTTTACTGCTAAAACTAAAAGCGCATGGAATACAAGACGGTGTGTTGAAATGGATAGAAAATTGGTTCAGGAACAGAAAGCAATGAGTAGTCATAAACGGTAAGGCATCTAAATGGACCAATGTAAGTAGCGGGGTACCCCAGGGATCGGTACTAGGACCAATTCTCTTTCTAATTTACATCAACGACATAGATGACGGTCTCACCTGTACAATCTCAAAATTTGCTGACGATACAAAAATTGCAAATAGCGTACTCTCAAAAGATCAAGTTGACGATATGCAACACAATCTAGATAAATTGTCACATTGGGCCCAAATTTGGCAAATGAGTTTCAATACGGATAAATGTAAAGTACTACATATCGGATACCTAAATGAGAAAGCAAACTATTCGATGAATGGCACTCAGCTTAAGAATGTAAGCAGAGAAACCGATCTGGGAGTAACAATATCGAGTAACCTAAAACCGAGTCAACAATGTTCAGAAGTTGTTAAGAAGGCAAACAAAATAATTGGCTTTATAGGCAGATCATTTGAGCATAAATCCAAAGACGTAATCCTAACCCTTTACAATTCCTTAGTCCGCCCTCTTCTGGAATACTGCGTTCAATGCTGGTGCCCTTATTACCAAAAAGACATAAACAAGCTAGAACGAGTTCAACGTAGAGTTACCAAAATGATACCTAGCCTAAAGAACAAACCATACGAAGAGCGTCTTAGAGAATTAAATCTATTTCCTTTAACCCAGCGCAGATTAAGAGGTGACTTAATTCAAGTGTTCAAAATCATCAAAGGCATCGACAATATGAACTGTAGTAAGTACTTCACTATCGACCAATCTAATTACACGCGGGGAAACGGTTGCAAAATTATTGGTAAATCTTTTAACTCACACGAATCTAAGAATTTCTTCTTCAATCGAGTTGTCAACTTGTGGAATGGGCTTCCCCGAGATGTTATAGACTGCAGCACCGTTGATTCATTTAAATTCCGCCTAGACAACTATCTCGCATCAAACCCGCGACTGACTGCATTTGTAAATGAATAACTTTATTTTATCCTCCCCTCAGTTACTAACCCATATGTCCCCTACTAACTTCCTAGTCCTGCCACGTTAGTGGCAGGGCAGTAGTTCCCTTTCCAATGTTCCCTTACCCTCTCTAAACCACTGTTTGGACACTTGATCCTCAGTGTTTTGGAGGACAAGCAGCCTAGAAGGGTCACTAGATCTGTTGTTGCTTGATTTCATTTGTACTCCTTTGTACTCCTTTGTACTTTGTACTCCTTTGTACTCCTTTGTCTCGCGATGTTGGAACAAAGGAAGGAGAGTGTGTATCGCTCCTCCACTACTCCTCATGACATAGTTGACTCCCCAACAAGTGGGGAAGAGAAGAAGGAGGATGACCCATACCCCATGGCATTCCTCAAAATTCCGCCAGGCCATCGTGGGGGTCAGAAGAGACGAGCTGAGGATGAGAGGTATCACGTTGCTTCACACCAACACATGCGGTGTTGTTTTCCCCACCGCCTGCCTTCACCACCACATCATACTCTCCCCACTAAAAATTAAATGTGAAAACCCATATATCTAAGTCAAAAGTGCTTAAAACAATGTGTAAAACTCATATTCTAACTATTTAACCCTTATTTAGCGGCGAGCAACATAAGTCGAGTTAAAAAAAGCTGGACTATGTGGCGGCGCTCGACATAACTCGAGTGGCAATTTCAGCACGTAATGTGGCTGAGAGAGAGAGACAAGTGGTGGCAGGAGACTAGCGAGCGTATGACTGCTCCAGACCACCGCGGCGAACCTACTGACACAAATCTCAGCTCCCTCCTCCCTCTCTCACTCGCTACATACTCAATTATGTACTGAAAGTACCGAATTACCTGCTTTTTGCACTCGCGTTGCACGGTTATTGCAAGAAAACTATCCATTATACAAGGATCGTTATGGTGTCATTCGAAAGCTCTGTTTATGCCCTTTCAGGGATAGGTACTTGTTTTACGTTCTGGGTCTTATTTAGGCATGAAAATGATCACGTAAACAGCCCTATTTTGGCTAAAAACACCCCGCTGTGCGGTACACATAAATAAACCGCATAGGCCGCTCGTAAGGTGTTAAAAATATGATATCTAACTATTTCAAAATACGATAAAGAATAAAATCAATAAACAGAGTGCGTGAGAGAGGCATAATAAAAGTGAAAGTCAAGGGGGAGTCGGGTGTCAGTCAGCTGGCCGTGTGTACGTGCGTGTGTCTTGGGCCATAATGGCCGCCCATCGCCATGGTATCCAGGATGCGCGTGGGCCTTGCCATTTGTTGGCATATATAAAACTTGAATCTATGCATTTATCACACTGTAACTTCACATACAATGACATTATGTGATACATGTTGCTAATATGTATATATATATATTTGTTTTTTCTATGTGAATGAGGGAGACAAAAGGCATAACTGCCTGCAGAGAGTGCCTCCCCCAGATTTCAAAGAGTGACAGGGCCGAAATCAAGGGACGTTCGAGCTAAAATGCCGGGACACACAGAGTTTGAAGCAATTTAAGTAGTAGGAAGAGGGAAAGACTGATTCTGGGAGAGAGTTCCAGAACTCAGAAGGTGAATAGAAGAAAGTCTGAGAATATCGCTTCACTCTTGGGTTGGAGAGTTGCACAGAGTAGGGGTGGGATTGTGTTGCAAGGCGGGTAGTACATACCCTAAGTAGAGGAGGTGGTATACACTGGGAAAGCTCCGAGGAACACTGATTATTGTAGTAGCAATAGAATAGCGAGAGAGATGTACCATTGCGGCGAAGAGAGAGAGATTGCAGAGAGTTGGTGAGTGGACGGGAGTTAATGATACGAAAGGCTTTCCTTTCTAATTTATCTAGGAGTGCGGTGTGAGGGGATCCTCCCCACACAAGTGAACAATACTCAATACAATGACGCACTGTGCCCCTGTACAGAGCAAGAAGCTGCGCAGGGGTAAAGAACCCCTTGAGGCGGTTGAGCACACCCAGCTTCTGGGAGGCTGCCTTAGCGAGACTGGTAATATGGTCTTTCCAAGTGAGAGCAGAAGAAAAAGAGACACCGAGAACATTGAGGGAAGATGAAGGGTTGATTTTTGTATTGTTGAAGAATAAGGGATAGTCCTCTGGAGGTTCCTGACAGGTAGTAAGATTGATAAATTGAGTTTTTGGAAGCATTAAATGCAACAAGGTTTTCTCTACACCAATTGGAAATAGTAGCTAGATCAGAAGATAAGCATATTATGGCTTCATTACATTTACTTTTGAGGGATTGCTGGCTGGGGCGTTCTGGAAAACTAATTGAGTGGTGTACAGTAGAGTCATCTGCATATGAATGGATGGGACTGGATGTACAGTTGAGAAGATAATTTATGAAAATTAGAAAGAGAATAGAAGATAGGACAGAACCCTGAGGAACACCGGAGTTGATAGCATGAGGAAATGAGTGATGGCCGTCCACAACCGTAGCTATGGAACGGCCGGAAAGGAAATTAGAGACAAAGGCACAGATGGAGGGACAGAAACCGAAGGAGGGCAGTTTGGAAATTAAAGATTTGTGCCAGACTCTATCGAAGGCCTTCGATATGTCTAGTGCAACAGAAAAAGTCTTACCGAAGTCCCGAAAGTTGGATGACCAAGAGTTACTAGGATATGAAAGAAGATCACCAGTAGAGCGGCCCTTATGGAAGCCATACTGGCGATCTGAGAGCAGATTATTATGAGAAGAGAAATGCTTAAGAAATTTTGAAGCAAGAATAGTTTCAAAAACTTTAGAGATACAAGAGATGAGAGCAATTGGATGATAGTTGGAGGGTTGAGAGCGGTCACCCTTCTTTGGGACAGGTTGAATGAGAGTAAACTTCCAGCAAGAAGGAAAGACGTTAGAGGAGAGACAGAGACGAAAGAGTTTGCCTAGGCAGGGGGTCAGCACGGAAGCACAGTTTTTAAGTACAACAGGAGGAACACCGTCCGGACCGTACACCTTCTTAGTATTAAGCCCAGAGAGGGTAGAAAGTACATCTTTAGAAGAGGTTAGGATATTAGGCATAAGTAGGAGAGAGGGGGGATGGAGAGGGAGGAATAGCACCGGAATCATCCAAGGTAGAGTCTCTGGCAAAAGTTTGAGCAAAGAGTTCAGCTTTGTCAGAGGAAGAAGTGATGGTTGTGCCATCAGAGTGGAAAAGGGGAGGAAAAGACGAGGAAGAAAAGTTGTTGGAGAGGTTTTTGGCTAGATGCCAGAAAGCTTGAGAAGAGCTAGAGTTGGATAGTTCAGTGCATTTATTATTGATGAAAGAGTGCTTGGCAAGTCGAAGAACAGATTTGGCTTGATTCCGGGCAGAAACATAAGAAAAATGAGATTCTTGAGTATTAAGGCGTCGCTACCGTTTGAATGCTTCCTCCTTGTTGTGGACAGCAGTAGAACAAGCGTGAGTAAACCAAGATTGTTTTGCATTAGACTGAGAGAAAGAAAATGGAATGTACGCTTCCATGCCCGAGAGGATTACCTCGGTAATGCGTTCAGCACTCTCCGATGGACCTCGGTCACGGAAGCAGAAGTCATTCCATGGGAAATCAAAGAAGTACTGCCGGAGAGCCTCCCAGTCGGCAGCGCCAAAGTGCTACAAGCGCCGCCGGCTGGGAGGTTCGGATGGCCGTACTGAAGAGATAGGACAGGTGACGGAGATAAGTTTATGGTCGGAAGAGCCCAAAGGAGAGAAAAGATTGACAGTATAAGAAGAAGGGTTAGAAGTCAGAAATAAGTCAAGAATGTTGGGCCGATCTCCGAAGCGATCTATGAAGGCACACATGATGATGCTCGGGTGGTGTAAATAACCATCACTCGAAAATTGGAGGCATCGCACATCATCCATGCTGCCTCAACAAGCTGTGGTGTTCTGGTGCGGGAGGTTTGAAGTGGCGCCCGGCACCAGCTGATGGCTAAGGCCCTCCCCCCCACATAGGACCCCCAAATGACTGAGGTGAGTGTTATTTTGTTTTCGTGTTCCTTCATTTCTCACCTATTTAAGCTGTTTTAGGGAAACACAAAAATTCAATTTTCGGCTGGTCGTGGAGTGTGCATTTAATATTTATTAGCTGGTGCCCACTGGGTTAAAATGCTGTACTAAATCAGTTATTAGACTAAATAATGATAACGAAAGTGTTTGGGTAGAGGTTAGCAAAGGTAGAGAAACCATAGTTATTGGAGTTATTTATAGACCACCAAATATGAGTAGAAATAAAGGTATATCTTTATGGAAGGAAGTTAAAATAGCATCAAGGTTAAGGAATGTGTGCATTATGGGGGATTTTAATTTTCTGGATATAGATTGGTAGCATCAATTCGGCAACTCAGATTCTGAAGAGTTTATTGAGGTGGTACAAGATAGTTTTTTATTTCAATTTATAGACTCGCCGACTAGAGGTAATAATATCCTTGATTTAGTTTTTAGTAATAATGAACATATGATAAATAATGTAGAGATAGGGGACCAACTAGGAAATAATAATCATAAATCCATTTATTTTTATAAACAATGGACAGGAAATGCTAAAGAGAATACAACACCTATCTCAGATTTCAGAAAAGCTGATTATGGTGGCCTAAGAAGAACCTTAAGGGTAGACCCTATGGTTAAACAATTAAGTCAGGATAAGCCAGAGTTAAACTTGACAGCTACACATGAACAGTTTATTGCTCCACTCCACAATGCTCAAAATAAATATATCCCCAAAAGAAGATTTAGATCGACACAGAACCAATCAAAATGGATGAATAATAAACTAATACATTTTTGAGGAAAAAATAAAGTAATATATAGACAAATTAATAAAGGCGAACATCACCTACTTATTTACTATCAGACTCTATCAAGACAGGTCAAAAAGGAAATTAGAGAAGCAAAAAGAAATAAAAAAATCAAGATAGCGAAGAACTCGAAAATTAATCCTAAAGCTTTTTACCAACTATATAAATTTAAAATTAAAGATGTAATAGGTCCCCTTAAAACTTCGATAGCAGAAATGACAAAACATTATTTAGAAATGTGCAGTACATTATATATTATTTTTTTTCCGATTTTACTAATGAACATTTGGCACAGATTCCAGAAGTCCGTAAGGTATATAGCAATAGTATAGACAATATGTTGAGTATGGTTGCTATAAGTACAAATTATGTGCTAAAGGAAATTGACACTGAAATCTCAGAAATCGCCTGGTCCTGATGAAGTATATGCTAGCAGCTAGAGTATTAAAAGAATGCAGAGATTAGTTAAGTTACCCATTAACATTTCTATTTAACAAGTCATTAGAAACAGGCTTAGTTCCAGAAGCTTGGAAGCTTGCAAATTTAATTCCGATCTTCAAAAAAGGTGATAAATCAATAACATCCAATTACCATCCCATTAGTCTTACATCAATCATAGGAAAGTTGCTAGAGTCAATTATTGCTAGGAAAATTAGAAACCACTTAGAAACATATAACTTAATCAATTCTTCTCAGCATGAATTTCCTCAGGGACGTTCTTGCCTTAGTGATTTGCTTAGCTTTTTCTCAGAGGTATATGAAGCAGTAGATAATGACAAGTCATATGATATAATATATTTAGATTTCAGTAAATCTTTCGACAGAGTCCCTCTTGACAGATTGAGGAGAAAGGTTGAGGCGCATGGAATAGGTGGGTCAACCGTCTCCACCCCCACACATCTTGCTCTGCATAGGGGCACAGTGCTCCCATGTATTAATTATTGTTCGTGTGTGTGGGGAGGTTACATCCATAACGTACTTCTCGAAAGGGTATAGTCAAAAGCATTTTGTCTCATCAACTCACTTCCTCTTACTAAATCCCAACAATCTCTCTCTACACGCCACAATGTAGCATCTCTCTCACTCTTCTACCGCTATTACAATAATTAGTGTTCTACAGAGCTTTCTCAGTGTATACCTCCTCCCTTATGGAGAGTGTGGGGCACCCACCTTTCAACACACTCCCACCCCTATTCAGTCAAACTCTTTAACATGAGACTTAACTGGTTTTCTCAGTCTTTCTTCTTCTCAATAAGTAACCTTTGGAACTCTCTCCCTCAGTATGTCTTTCCCTCATCTTAATACATGAACTGCTTCAAGCTTCGTGTGTCCAGATATTTAAACTCAAACATACCTTGAATTTGGCTCTATCACTCTTTCAACACTTGTTACAGGCAGCTTTGCCTTTTGTTTCCCTAATTCACACACAACAAAATATAATAATGTCTATGTGGCATCCCCTGGGTACTGCCCTATTCGACTGGTGCCTACAATCTCCCCATCTCTAGATCTAGCTCTCTCTCTTTATCTCTCTCTCTCTCTCTCTCTCTCTCTCTCTCTCTCTCTCTCTCTCTCTCTCTCTCTCTCTCAAAGTTCGCTGATGACACAAAGATAGGAAAATCAGTATTAACCGAAGAAGACAGAAATAAACTGTAATCTGATTTAAATATACTAGTAGAGTGGTCGGAGAAATGGCAGATGCCATTCAATGTTGACAAATGCCAGTCTTGCAAATAGGTATTAAAAACAAATAATATGAATACAAGATGAAAGGTCAGCCAGTCAAAACAAGTGCATTAGTTAAAGACCTGGGGGTTCTTATATCTGAAAACCTAAAGACCTCAGATCAATGTGCAGCAGCTGCGAACAAGGCCAATCGAGCATTTTATTTTTATTATTTATTTTATTAATTTTTATTTTTCCAATCAAACATACAATATATGTTAATTTTACAATAAAATAATATCATGGCTGCGCCTTTTGAGAACAATCTCTCTTAAAGGCACCTTGAATACAACTCGATGGTTATTTTACATACAGTAAGATTATTAAAACATGTTATATTATATAATTATAGCTAATGAGGCACAGCCCCAGCTGTGGCAGTTTTATTGTCAAATGTTAAGTAAGATTAATATTTAGACATTAGTGAAGATTTGAGTGATATTTTGAAACTAGGCAGAGTGGGTTTATTTTGTAAGTCAGGAGACAACTGATTCCAAACTTTCGCACCATGGTATTTTATTGATGTCTGGGATTGTCTAGAGGTCATTAGGGGAATATTTAAAGAATTTATGTTTCTTAATGCATACCTTTCATTTTCACGATGTCTAAATAATTCCACATTGTTATTGCCATTTAATGCTTTGTATACAAAGATAGCACTGCAAAATATGTTAATATCTTCAAATTTTAAGAGATTAAGTTGTCGAAATAATTCATTGGTGTGAGCATATTTGGATCTAAATGTAATTGTTCGTATAACTTTTCTTTGTGCAACTTCAACAGGTTGTAATTTACTTTTACCCGTCGCTCCCCATACTGTATGACAGTATAAGAGAAATGGATAAATTACTGAATAATATAAAAGCTTTAGGGCATTTAAGTCAAGACATTGGCGTGTTAAGTACAGTATACCACATTGTTTATTTAGTTTATTTGTTACGTCCTTTATGTGTAAGTTCCAAGACAGTTTTCTGTCCACCGTTATCCCCAGAAACTTAACGCTCTCCACTTCTCTCACTGATTGATTACCAAATTTAATTGGTTGCATATCATTTGGAACGTTTTTGTTTCTGTGAAAAAGACTATAAAGTTAGTTTTATTAATATTTAGTGTAAGTTTATTGGTAGTTATCCAATTATGTACATTCTTAAGTTCATTGTTTATAGAAACAATAAGAGAGCGCAAGTCCCGGTGACTGGCGTACAGAGTACTGTACTGTCATCAGCAAATAATATATATTTAAATAACATACTTGAGTTTACAATATCATTAATAAATAAAATGAACAACAATGGACCCAGTATAGAACCTTGTGGTACTCCGTAGGATATTATTTGCATATTAGATGAATTGTCCTTATATTGTACATACTGTTTTCGATTAGTTAGATAAGAGTGAAACCATTTGTTAATGGTACCTCTAATGCCATAATGTTCGAGTTTCTTTAGGAGGATTTGATGGTCAACAGTATCGAATGCTTTGGATAGATCTAAAAATATACCAACTGTAAAATGCTTGTCATCAAAAGATTTGAGGATATCGTTAGTAAATAATGATAAAGCTGACTCTGTTGAACATCCTTTTCTAAACCCATGCTGAGCCTCATTAATAATATTGTTAGTTGAACAACACTCTAATCCTTGTATGCATAATTTTTTCTAGGATTTTACTAATAGCTGGGAGTACAGACACAGGACGGTAGTTATTAAAGATTGAACTATCTCCGGATTTATATATAGGAGTAACTTTTGCAATTTTAAGGCAATCGGGAAAAACACCACTGGAAAATAACATGTTACAAAGATATCCTATAACTGGAGACAAAGCTGTAATAACAAACCTTAAAACTTTCATTGGTATTTCATCATAACCAGGAGAGGAGTCCCGTAGTTGTTTTACTGTATTGATTATTTCATCGCTTGTGACGGGAGACATGGAAAAAGGCGTTACTTGTCTATTTTGTAGGTAGGATGTAAAGTCTACATTTGAAGTATCTATATTTTCTGCTAATTTTTTACCGACATCAATAAAATATGAGTTAAAGTGTTCCACAATATCACTAGGTTTAGTCAACTCGGTATTATTATTAATGAAAGTGTTGTTTATTTTATGTTTAGTTTTCCTTGCAAGAACAGAATTAATTATGTTCCAACCTTATTAGCATTACCAGCAGATTCTTGGAGTTTAGATTTATAATGGTTTCTTTTAGCTGATCTTAAAGCTTCTGTTACCTGGTTACGTAGTCTACGGAACTCCTCTCCAAATGTGATGGGCCTAATAGCATATTTCCTAGCTAGTTTATTCTTCTGTTTAATCATGATTTTTAATTCTGGGGATATATTAAAAGAAATTTGACTTATAAAAATTAGTACATTATAGTACCTATATTTAAATGCATAGTGAGGCTCCATCTTGAATATGACATGCAATTTCGTTCTCCTTATCTGAGCAAGGACATTGAGAAACTCGAATCGGTGCAGCGTAGAGCGACAAAGTTGATTCTGTCACAGATAAATAAATCTTATCATGAAAGATTAAACAAACACAAAATTGCGAGGTCAATTAATCGAGTGTTTCAAGATACTAAAGGGATTTGACAAAATTGATGTAGATTCACTTTTCAAAATAGATAATAGTTCATTAACTCGGGGAAATGGAATTAAATTAAAGACCAGGAGGGCGAATCTCGATGTCCCAAAGCACTTCTTCACCTACAGTGTGGTCATCGAGTGGAACAAATTGCCAGAGAAAATGGTACAATGTAAGACAATTGACACATTCAAAAGAAGTCTAGACATTCATTTTGAGGAGGTGGGAATAATATAGGTTAACAAAAATAGATAAATAAATAAAAATAAAAATATAGGTTAAGCATCAGTAATATATAATTTTTCTCAACTTCGTTCTTTAATATAATTTTCCCTGTAGAAGTTTTTCTCATTCTGATAGAAAACTTCTTTCCCCAATTTAATTTCATGCCAACCAACGGTCAGAGGGAGGAAGAGGTGAGTGGGGAGAGAGCCTTCTGGTTTGCTATCCTTGCCTTCCACTTTGTAGCAAATTTTATTTTAGCATTAAGTCCGGACTACCCAGTAGGGACCGTAAGGTCTATGTAGTCTGTGTATCATGTAACTATATGTAACTATATATTTCCCGACTTCTCCTACTTGCTGACAGTGATCTCCCTGGTTGTTGACACAGCTGCAGCATTATGCTCAGGGTAGATTCCCACAAGTATCATATCTCCTTGCTTGACTAACACCATCTGCTACGGCTTCTTGGGGGTTGCTATCATAGTTTAATTTTATCGATGTTAGTCATTGCTGCCGTAATTATCGAGCAATCTATATTTACTTTGCTCCATAGACAAAACATTAATGGCTTTCCCAAGCACCCATCACACTAAAAACTAAAAATTCCCCCAAGACTTAAGTATCTATATTTGTCTGTTAACAAAACAAATATAATCCTGGCCAAAATGCGAGTTGTCCTCAGTTGTAGGCTCAATATCGCCCGTTCTGTAAACACCGACATCTGAATGATGTAAAGTGTGGCGTAATTGCCAAACAAATGAGGTGAAGTGTTTTGAAATATCCAAACCACTGGAGATAAATGAAAAGTCCAACAAAACCTGCCTCACAACAGATATCACTATAAGTCCATAATAATCTACCCTTATTTCCCATCAAGATATATTTATACCCAGTATATATATATAAAAACAAAATATATATATATATATATATATATATATATATATATATATATATATATATATATATATATATATATATATACACACTATGTATATATATATATATATATTTTGTTTTATGTGAATGAGGAAAACACAAGGCATAAGTGCCTGCAGCTAGTGCCTGCCCCAGATTTCAAAGAGTGACAGGGCCGAAATCAAGGGACGTTCGAGCTAAAATGCCTGGACACACAGAGTTTGAAGCAATTTAAGTCATAGGAAGAGGGAAAGACTGATTCTGGGAGGGAGTTCCAGAGCTCAGCAGTTGAATAGAGGAAAGTCTGAGAATAACGTTTCACTCTTGGGTTGGAGAGTTGCACAGAGTAGGGGTGGGATTGTGTTGCAAGGCAGGACCTATGTACCCTACATAGAGGAACACTGATTATTGTAGTAGCGATAGAATAGCGAGAGAGATGCAACATTGCGGCGAAGAGAGAGAGAGATTGCAGAGAGTTGGTGAGTGGCCGGGAGTTAATGATACGAAAGGCTTTCCTTTCTACTTTATCTAGGAGTGCGATGTGAGAGGATCCACCCCACACATGTGAACACTACTCATTACAAGGACGCACTGTGCCCCTGTACAGAGCAAGAAGCTGCGCAGGGGTAAAGAGCCCCTTGAGGCGGTTGAGCACACCCAGCTTCTCGGAGGCTGCCTTAGCGAGACTGGTAATATGGTCTTTCCAAGTGAGAGCAGAAGAAAAAGAGACACCGAGAACATTGAGGGAAGATGAAGGGTTGATTTTTGTATTGGTGAAGAATAAGGGATAGTCCTCTGGAGGTTCCTGATGGGTAGTAAGATGGATAAAATGAGTTTTGGAAGCATTAAATACAACAAGGTTTTCTCTACCCCAATTGGAAATAGTAGCTAGATCAGAAGATAAGCATTGTATGGCTTCATTACGTTTACTTTTGAGGGATTGCTGGCTGGGGCGTTCTGGAAAACTAATTGAGTGGTGTAAAGTAGAGTCTTCTGCATATGAATGGATGGGACTGGATGTACAGTTGAGAAGATCATTAATGAAAATTAGAAAGAGAATAGGAGATAGGACGGACCCCTGAGGAACACCGGAGTTGATAGGATGAGGAAATGGGCGATGGCCATCCACAACTGCAGCTATGGAATGGCCAGAAAGGAAATTAGAGACTGAAGCACAGATGGAGGGACAGAAACTGAAGGAGGGCAGTTTGGAAATTAAAGATTTGTGCCAGTCTCTATCGAAGGCCTTCGATATGTCTAGTGCAACAGAAAAAGTCTCACCGAAGTCCCGAAAGTTGGATGACCAAGAGTTAGTAAGATATGAAAGAAGATCACCAGTAGAGCGACCATTAAGGAAGCCATACTGGCGATCTGAGAGCAGATTATGAGAAGAGAAATGATTAAGAAATTTGGAAGCAAGTATAATTTCAAAAACTTTAGAGATACAAGAGATGAGAGCAATTGGACGATAGTTGGAGGGTTGAGAGCGGTCACCCTTCTTTGGGACAGGTTGAATGAGAGCAAACTTCCAGCAAGAAGGAAAGACGTTAGAGGAGAGACAGAGACAAAAGCGTTTGCCTAGGCAGGGGGTCAGCACGGAAGCACAGTTTTAAGTACAACAGGAGGAACACCATCCGGACCGTACGCCTTCTTAGTATTAAGCCCAGAGAGGGTAGAAAGTACATCTTTAGAAGAGATTAGGACATCAGGCATAAGTAGGAGAGAGGGGGGTGGAGAGGGAGGAATAGCACCGGAATCATCCAAGGTAGCGTTTCTGGCAAAAGTTTGAGCAAAGAGTTCAGCTTTGTCAGAGGAAGAAGTGATGGTTGTGCCATCAGAGTGGAGAAGGGGAGGGAAAAACAAGGAAGAAAAGTTGTTGGAGAGGTTTTTGGCTAGATGCCGGAAGCTTGGGATGATCTAGAGTTGGATAGTTCAGTGCATTTATTATCGATGAAAGAGTGCTTGGCAAGTCGAAGAACAGATTTGGCTTGATTCCGGGCAAATACATACGAAGCATGAGATTCTTGAGTTTTAAGGCGTCGGTACCGTTTGAATGCTTCCTCCTTGTTGCGGACAGCAGTAGAACAAGCGTGAGTAAACCAAGATTTTTTGCATTAGGCTGAGAGAAAGAAAATGGAATGTACGCTTCCATGCCCGAGAGGATTACCTCGGTAATGCGTTCAGCACTCTCCGAGGGTCCTCGGCCATGGAAGCAGAAGTCATTCCATGGAAAATCAAAGAAGTACTGCCGGAGAGCTTCCCAGTCGGCAGCGCCAAAGTGCCACAAGCGCCGCCGGGTGGGAGGATCAGATGGCCGTACTGAAGAGATAGGACAGGTGACGGAGATAAGTTTATGGTCGGAGGAGCCCAAAGGATAGAAAAGATTGACAGTATAAGAAGAAGGGTTAGAAGTCAGAAATAAGTCAAAAATTTTGGGCCGATCTCCGAAGCGATCCGGGATACGGGTGGGTTGCCGGACCAGCTGCTCTAGGTCATTTATGATAGAAAAGACGTAGGCTTGTTCACCAGGTGGGTCAGTAGTGTGAGAAGAGAGCCATTGGCGGTGGTGAACGTTGAAATCTCTTAAGATCGAGATTTCAGAGAAGGGAGAGATAGATAGAATGTGTTCCACTTTAGAGTTTAGATAGTCGAAGAATTTGGGAAAGTCGGTAGAGTTAGGGGAAAGATAGACAGCACAAAAATATTTAGTATGAGAATGACAGGATAGTTTGAGCCATAAAGTTGAGAATTCAGAGGAGTCGAAATCGGGAACACGAGAGCAAGTGAGTTTGTTGTGCACGTATGCAGAACATCCGCCTTTGGCTTCGAAACTAGGATAGAGAAAGTAGGAGGATACAGAGAAGGGGCTGCTGGCAGTTGCTTCAGACACCTGAGTTTCGGTGAGGAAAAGAAGATCAGGTTTGGAGGAGGAGAGATGGTGTTCGATAGAGTGAAAATTATAGGAACGGCCGCGAATATTGCAGAAGTTGATAGTAAGAGTGACAGGCCGTGGTCCAGAGTCTTTAGAGGGGTCGTCAGGGGAAGGTCAGGCATGTGTGGGGGTATTAATGGTCCCCCCCCCCCCCCACAGGGAACTCCGAGGCTGGGCCTGTGTTCATCATCATTTTTTAATAATTATGAAGGAGGAAGTGTGGTGTGCATGTTAAGTGCAGTGAAGAAGATAGGAGGAGGAGGGGTTTGTGAGAGCATGCTGGACCACTCTCAGTGTAAGTGAGGCACAAAGCGAATCAGTAAGAGAGGCCAAGCAAATTAAACAAGAGCTCCAGCGACTTCTTATCAAATGCCCACAGCCTCTCCTGGGTATAGCCCTGTTCGATTGGTGCCTACAATCTACCCCCACTTCCCCTATTAGTCACCTTGTACGACACGCAGTAGGACGCATGGGGCATGTTCTTTTTTTCCTCCACCCTAAGATGGAGGCCCCCTTACCCCCAGGGGATATACAGTTTGTATATATATATATTTATTAGTGGCCCCTCCATCATTGACGATATGCCTATTACATAATAGCTCTCTTTCAAGCCCTCACGTCAGCATGTTTGAAACAGCCGCCACAGGGAGAAAGAGTGCCAACATCATAAGTGCACGCTAATTCTCTTATGGAATCGTCCTTATGATTGGGTACTCACTACGAAAAGACTTTGTAAAAATAAAATTAAAATAAATTTTACGAATACTATAAACCAAGCTTCCCAAACTTGTGGATGTTTTCCCGTGCTGAGTATCTCCGTGAGCCGCTTCTCCGTCAAGCATAATCCCGCGTTCCTCTCCCTGTGGCCGTGAGGTGTAGACATGTCTCCCGTCCTTGCTTCATTCTGCATTCTTTCGTCTCTTAGTTAGTCTTTTGCTCATTTGTATTTATGTGAGATGTTCTAGAATAGGCTTAGACTAGCTAGGACGGGCGTCCCCATTGGCACGTCCACAGGAGTGTGTTAAAATAGGGTACTAATGTTAGGCATCCGTGCCGCCTGTTTGGGCTCGCACGCCTTTAAGTTTATTTTTGTTTATCTGCGGATAGCTTTGCCTTTAAGTTATTTAGGAGGCTGTGTATACTGCGGGGCTAGACTACTTTGATCCTTAAGATGGAGTAGCCTGTTATGTTATTGGTGCAGAAGCTCTAGTCTAAGAGTTGCCCCACGTGGCAGGGAACTTTCTAGAGTTCGTTTCTGCCCTTTTCCCCTTTGGCTCGGGGCGACATGTGGTGGCTGGTTGCTGTTTCGTCACTGGAGGTTAGAGTATGGCGTGTCATTGTGCTGCTTGCCCTATGCCTAGTGGCTAGCCTCATTGTAGGGGTATTATTCTATGGCTAGGATGTATTATTTATTATTGATTTAAATAATAAGTGATGTGTTATGATGTGTACTTCGCTTTCATGTGGTGATATTATACATGATTGGAAGGAGTCAGGAGTCGTCTTGAAGTGTTGTTGGTGTTTTGTGGGTTTCTTTCTTGCTCAGACAGGTTAGTACTCTCAAAGGGTTTGGTGTTTCCCTCCGGCGATCAGTTGTCGGAATTGGTGCTAGAGGCTCGCCTCGGCGAACAGGGAATAGATCCAATAACGAACCCGGCGTGGTCAGTAGTCCCACTAGTTTTCCTGACGGAAGAGAGGGCTTTCACTGGATTTCTTCGGCTCAGCTGGACAGACTCTCCTATACAGTTATCCTCACGTGGCGGAGATCGCCTTTACTCCGTCATCACGGTGGAGAGGTCTAGTGGCCGTCCTGGGTTACAACTATCACTCGTCTTTGAAGGCGATCCGATAGTTCCCAGTTCATATTCGTTACTTGGATCAGTTATGACTCGCCTATTTACGTGTGATACCCTCACGCGAAGGGTAACGGCCTGGAATCCGTCATCGTGATGGTATGGCCTAGTTTGGTGTTCTATCACTAGTTATCGAAGGTGGTCCGATAGTTGCCAGTACATATTCGATAGGAATAAACGTTACTGTGGGTCAGTTATGACTCACCTATACGTGTTGCCCTCACGCGGCGGGGACCAACCTGGAATCCGTCATCGCGACGGTATGGCCTAGTTGGTGTAAACAATTATCGGTCAGCAAGGCGGTGGGATTGTTGACATTTAACATTCGACTGGAATGAGAAAGTATAGGTCAGTGATACGGAGTATCATAAATAAGTAGTCATAATTTATGACCTTCCTTAAAAAAAACGACGGTGGTTTTTTCAGATGGATACGAAGGAAAATTAGAGTAGCCAGTGTGCTGGGGCTAATTTTCCGGAGTATTCGAGATGCAATTATGAGTGTGAATGTCTTGGTTTATCCTTATGAGCATTGATTCTTGGAAATATTTTTTCTCCAGATTACACACTTATACCTCGACAACGCGCTCCAGGTGAGGGGCCGTTTCCAACAGGGAGTGATGACAGGTTGTATGTTACCCTCTTTGCTACACCGACAGGTATGTACGTTCTGTTCTTTCACTATCAGAAGAATTTTGCGTGCGTACTGTGTTTGATTCGCTCTAGAGGTCTTGAGCTATCTCAAAGTGTTGTGGTGTATGTATTAAGCTTCGCGATGGATTTGGGAATAACGATGAAGCACGTAGATCAAGTGGCCCTATTGGCAATTAAGGCACACTTTAATTACTATCTAAAGGAGGTAGACCATAATATGGGATCGTTTTTCATGATTAAATCTCAGATTAGGTAACGAATATCGACTCGTTCCATGGTGATCACATTGAAAAACACGAAGGTCAGTTCGGAAGACCGTTTTTTCGTATGGGCGCCTACTCAGTTGACACAATTTCGACTATCCTCCTCCGTCGGTACGCAAAAAGAGCCCACTTGAGTTGGCTTCTCGCGGTCAGGGCCCGAGCTCGTGCTAGGCCGCCCTTGTGGCAGTCATCGTTCGTCGGGCCAGTCTTCAAAACCGGCGACCATGTTACATAGTATAGACTGAGTCGAGCGACACCAAAGGTGTCGTTTCCGGCATTGAGAGGTCTCCGTCATACGGAGGCATCGAGGACGCGATTCAGGCAAATGCCGGGAATGACCCCCTCCCCCCCACTCCTCCGTCACTACTGCCCCCAAACCTGTGCACTTTAACTGGTTGGTGTAGGTAGCAAGGTGAGCAGTGAAGCCAACCAGGTACGGTGATAGGGACGGGTGCCATGTGTCGCGGTCAGTAAAACTAGGTGTTTAACTGCCTCGTTCCATTATTCCACTAGTTGATGTACTGGCAGAGGTGTTATATGACGATTCGACCCCTCTCAACCCGACAATCAGACACTTAGGAACCTTGACGACAATCAGGATTGCACTTTTCGGGTTAACTGGTCCCTCTGTACCGCTGGTGGTAGAGAATGTTTTTCCTGCGGGCAGGTTTCACGATTTATCCTCCAATCCGTCAGCTCATACCTACTTGGTCACTTGACAGGGCCTGATTGTGACTGACGTCTCAGTCATTTAGTTAAGCAGGGATCCCACTGTGCGACTCGGCGACTTCGAATGCGATGCGACAGCTTTTTTTTGTTTATGTCCAAAAATAGCCGTTTTCGGCGCCGAATCAATGTGATTTTGTAAGCGAAGAATGCGGTAGCCGTGAGAGAGTATGCGAGTATCGTGCGAGAACATCGAATGTGAGGAGACATTAGCGAAAGTCTGAAGACAACTTGACAGTGATAAGAATGAATTATGCGAAAGGTATTATTGACAATTGCGATACCGCTGCAATAATGGTGCACATGCAAGACTACTTGTGCAATTAGACTGAGAATGTTATGCAAACATGTCGAATGATGGACGGTTGTTGCACATACGTTCCCCTGTAATCCCACCTGCGATGTCACCGATTTTATAATTGGATGAGGCAGATATGGTATGGTATAAATAGGGTGGTGGCGGAAGGTTCTCGACCAGTTTACCTCACAACCTCATATGCACCACACAACCCAGCTACATCCCAGCGCCATGGAAGTTATCCCTACATCCACCAATGTTCCCATCCAATTGAGTTTGGCATTGGAACAAGAATATTTGGAACTCGAGTTGGAGCTGGCACTCATGAGAAGGAGACGAGCCAGGAGGAACAGGAAACAACCAAAGCCGAGAACGTGGTGGGTTCGCCCTTGGATTAAGCGACGAGAGGAACATGGTATCTACCACCAGCTGATGGTGGAGTTAGCATGGGAAGATAGTGACAACTTCAAAAATTTCATGAGGATGCCTGTGCAAATGTTCAGGGAGGTTCTTGCTCGTGTTGGGCATAGAATTGTCAGGGTTGATACCAACTTTCGTGCTGCTCTGGAACCTGGTCTAAAACTGGCAATCACACTTCGGTTCCTGGCCTCGGGAGAAACATATAAAAACCTGGGGTTTGGATTGAAAGTCGCGCCAAACACCATCTCCAAGTTCGTGCCAGAAGTCTGCCAGGCCCTAGTCGCAGAGTACATGAAGGAGGTGATGCCGTGCCCAAAGACACCACCTGAGTGGAAGGCAGTGGCAGCAAACTTCGAGGAACACTGGGACTTCCCACACGCAATTGGTGCCCTTGATGGAAAACACATTGCCATCAAGTGTTCTGCCAAAGGTGGCTCCAAATACTTTAACTACAAAAAGTTCCACTCAATAGTTCTGATGGAGACTATGGAGTGGATGCAGACTATCGCTTTCTGTATGTCAATGTTGGAGCCCACGGGTGTTCATCTGATGGTGGTGTATTCATGAACACCCCATCCCGTACTGCACTGGAGGAGGGCCGAGCGGGACTTCCACCCGCAGAGAAATTACGTGGTGGCGACGAGGAAGTCCCCTACTATAGTTTGGGGGACGATGCTTTCGGCCTGCGTACATGGCTAATAAAGCCATTCCCCCACCGCAACATGACCAAGGAAGAGCGAGTCTTCAACTACCGCCTCTCAAGAGCACGGCGAGTGGTTGAGAATGCCTTCGGGATCATGGCCAACAGGTTTCATTTGCTGCACACAACAATCCTGATGCAACCAAGAAACCTGGAGAGTGCCATTATGGCCACATGCTGCCTCCACAACCTGCTTCGTGTGCGTTATCGAACACAACATTGCCAGGGTTGACGAAGAAGACCATATTCGCCATTGCATCAACCCTGGTACGTGGAGGCAGGATGGCGAGTTGCCATCACTTCAGTCTCTGGGAAGGAATACCTCTTCTACAGCTGGCAAGAATGTCAGACTGTACCTAAAGAGCTATGTCAACTCTCCGGCAGGCATGGTTTCTTGGCAAGATGGTGTGATCTAAGGTTAGTACATTGGAATATTAAAAACCACATCAAGATATTTGTTTTATTATAAACAGGTAAAAAATAAGAAAATACTATATGGCAGATATATCCTAAGAAGACTAAAAATGAACAAATGAATGAAAGTAAATGTACATATCTTAAATAATACAGTAAACTTTCTGTACAGAAATGCCAAAACTAATATTGATAATACTTCGTAAAAACAAACAAACATAACCATTAAATGCGATTATAATGAAATATGGATGACGATATGATAATGGCAAACCAAAAAATACCAATAATGATACATTACAAATTAAAATATTGATATTACTTCGTAAAAACAAACAATCATAACAAATAAATGAGATTATAATAAATGTGAATGACGATATGATAATGGGAAACCAAAAAATACCAATAATGAGACATTACAAATTATAATATTGATATTACTTCGTAAAAACAAACAAACATAACCATTACATGCGATTATGGTTAATGTGGTGACGATATGATAATGGAAAAAAAAGTACAAATAATGAGACATTAAAAATTAAAATATTGATATTACTTCGTAAAAACAAACAAACATAACAAATAAATGCGATTCTAATTCATGTGGTATGATAATGGGAAACCAAAAAATACTAATAATGAGACATTCAAATAAAGATATTGATAATACTTCGTAAAAACAAACAAACATAACCATTAAATGCGATTATAATGAATATGGAAGACGATATGATAATGGGAAACTCACAAAAAAAATTAAAGTGAGACATTACAAATATTGTTTTTTTTATATTACTTCAATACAATTTTTTTTTTTTTTTTTTTTACTGGCTTTATTGGAAGGGAGAGTGTCGACTAGACTACCGCCTCAGCCATGATTACAACCTGGCTCGGCTCGGGTGGGGGTGGGGGTGAGGTCAGCCCGAGGTCATGCAAGAGGTTGCTTCCTGGGGTGGTTGGTGGTATGCCTGGTGACTCAACCATACTGGTGTATGGCTGTTGGTGCGAGGAGTGGGCGACTGGGGGATTGTAGTTGGTGGTGGTTGTTTTGGTGAAGGGCGAACCAGGCCACGACCCAGGTGAGAAGGTTGCAGGCCCTCGGAAGGATAATGTCCTCTGCAACGGCTGTGTGGGTTGTTGTTGGGTTGTAGGTTGTGGTGCCCAACCAACCTGCTGGCCTTGCTGGCCAACCACCTGCAGCGGCTGTGGGAGTTCTTGTTGGGTATAAGGTTGTGGTGCCCACCCAACCTGCTGGCTATGCTGGCCCACCACCTGGATGGTGAGCGGTTGGTGGGGTTGCTGGCGAACCGCTGCAGCGAGCGGGGCCGGGGTGGGTGATGTAGGAAGGGGAGGCACCCTGGTACCAGCCTCGATGGCAAGGCTGGCCTTCCGCGCTTCCCCCAAGAGGTCGATGGCATCGCTAAGAAATATTTTCACCACTACGGGCTCCAAATGCTGCAGCATCCCAAGCATGAACGCTCCGAAAACCTCTGACTCCTCCTCCAGGGGGGTCTTGGTCCTCTGGAGGCATTGGACCTGTGCCTCCATGTCGTCCAGCTTGGACATCTTCCCTCTGACCCTCTGTTTAAAAATATATATAATTGTAATTACAATCGAATCTCACCTTCACATCAGAAATAAAAGAAAAGGTAAATATATATCTTTCTCTCCTCATTTATATATATATATATATATATATATATATAGATATATAGATATATATATATATTGCATCTTCGTGCAAATCAAGGACCTCCACGAACTACAGGAGCTCCAGCGTCGCTTCATGACCTCCTCCGGACTTAACTTCACCTTTGAAAAATCTAACAATGGACAACTCCCCTTCCTCGACATCCTCGTAGCTCTGAACGACCATGGGTTCAAAATCACCGTCTACATTAAACCAACTAACACAGGACAATGCCTCAACGGCGATAGTGAATGCCCCCGCCGTTATCTTCTATCCTCCATCTCCGCCTATGTTAGGAGAGCCCTCACGCACTGCTCTACCTGGGCCGACACCCACCAGGAACTAGAAAGACTATCCCAAGTTTTAGTAAATAACGGACACTCCAACTCCGACATCTCCAGCACCATCAACCACCATCTTGAAAAATGGTACACCCAAAGCCCTCCCAACATTGACCCCCCCCAATGAAATTAAGATCTTCTACCGCAATTACATGTCCTCTGAACACAAAAATGACGAGGCCGTCTTAAAAGAAATAATCTCCAAGCATGTCCACCCAACCAACCCGGAAAACAAAATCAAATTAATAATTTATTACAAATCCCCCAAGACCTCCAACCTCGTTCTCCGCAACAAACCAGCCTCCCCCAAGATAAAGAGCCCGATGACCGACGATCACGTCATTTACCAACATACCTGTAATTATGAGGACTGTGGACCTCATTCCTATATTGGTATGACGCAGACTCGTCTTTCACGTCCGTTAACTCTTCACCTTCAGGCTGGAGCCATCAAAGACCACTATCTCACCCCTAACCACCCTCACCTCACACGCAACGAGTTAGAGAAACACACCACCATACTCGATAAAGAAAGTGACCCAAGGAGATTACCTATACTCGAAGCTTTATATATCCAAGCCTTACATCCCAACATCAACAACCAAACTCTGGACCTTCAGATCCTTCCTTCTGCCAAAAGGCACTTTCCTACAGGACCTAACACCCCCCCTCGCCCCCCGGTGCCCTTGATGCAGCCCCCCGCGCTACCTCCTTCAGCTTCGTCTTCCGCAGGCGCCAGACAACTTAGGCCACGCCCCTCGACACGCAGCCAATCAGCTTCGACCCCACCAACCGACCACCATCCCGCATCCAGTGCGCATGCGTGAAGCGGTTCCCCCTTTCTCTTTCCTAGAATACCCCTCCACCAATAGCAGACTTTTGCCCCCTGATTTTCGCCTCCTCTGATCCTCCACCCTCTATATATACCCTTCCTGTTTACCTTTTATATCATTCCATCCTTACTTGATAATGCTGGTTGTCCAGTGAAACGCGTCGTATATCCTGTATCATCATGTACATTTATGTAACCCTGTACCACCATGAATTTTGCTCATCTCCTTCATCTACTTCCTGCCACCCAGCGAAAACTCATCAGAGACCTGGAAACTTTGAATAATAAAATTTCCAATGCAGAAATTGCCATATCTTTCAACCTCGTATGTATTAAAGAAAATTTATTACCTGGCTTTACTAACATATATATATATATATATATATATATATATATATATATATATATATATATATATATATATATATATATATATATATACATATATATCTATATATATACATATATATTTATAAACATGTCAACATAATGTAATTTTTACCTCACATATTCGTCATCAGATTCAGGGTCACCTCCAGCCATATACTTGGACCGCTTCCCCTTCCCCAAGTCTAGTCTTGGCAGCGGATCCCCGGCAGGCACCATGTCATGGTCATCATCCACCACCACCGTGTCATCACTACCACCTCCATCACCTCGGCGTAGATTACGTTCATCAGGAAACTGCAAATTAGAAATATAAATGTAAATTAGCAATTTGCAATGTCTTAAAGAAATAAATGTGTTGACATTAATGTTGTGTTATAATATCTAATCCTCATCATTATAAAATTAGTCGTGAATAAAATGATTGCCCCATGCTAGTTTGAAAAAGGTCATCATAATAATTAGTTATAATGTTTTACCTATAAATAGTAATTAATTAATGATACCAGTGAAATAATCCATATTTTATCAACTTCACCACAACACCAAACAACCCCAATGAAATTAATTAAGGTATATATGATCCACCGGGATTCAAACCGGGGTTCTCACACACAGAACAAGAATGCAAGGAATATTTTATGTTTTAATAACTGACAATCGTGCAGTTAATAACAATCTATTCAATTACCTGTTAATTTTCTTGTCCCTTGTGGGTCCGGGAGATGTGGCGATAGAGATAGTGGACATTTGATAAAATCCACTTATCACGGTCAGTGGGGCAGCGTTAATTGTGCCTTCTGGCCGGACTTGGTTTTTGAAAGTTTGCCGTGCCGGGTTTTCATCCCGCGTAGCCAGTGCCACAAATGGTCAGCTGCGAAAAAGAAAAAAAAATATATAAAATGTACAAGGGAAAGATATATAATTGAAAGATAAAACAAATTGTTGGACATCGGAATTTCAGCAAGTCATGAACACAAGCATATTTTCCAGTCCCTTTTTTATATAGATTGATTTATAAAAAAAAAAACGTATAACTACGAGGGTTTGTACATTATTGTAGCAAATAATTTAAACATAAAAATTCGGCATATGAGGTGCACAAATAAAATTCCAAGTAACTTTGTGACGTATATAGTACATATTTGTCATAATAATCAATAGACGATTCTTGTGCGTGATCAATGATTGTGCAGTACTAATTTTATTGCGTCAATATTTTGACTTGCAGATGTTAACACTTCACTGTTTTATAATTGTCAACTTTGACTGTAATCATTGCACACACACTAAAAGGTCTTTTATATAATAGTATTGTACTCACCGGTGCAACCGAGTTCCTTGCCCTTCTCGCTCAGAATGGCGTCCTTTTTCTCCCTATTACGGAAGTCTCTGTTCCCCTTGGCATACAGGCAGGGGTGCCCCTCCAGCCAGTCTGCGATGTCGTTTTCCTGCTCCTCGGTGAAGGCAACGAACATTCTCGCCTTCTTGGGAGGGGTATCTCTTTGGCTGCTGCTAGGGGAGGTGGTGGTGTGGGAGGAATCAGTCTTTTCTTCCTCCGTGTCGCACTTTGGTGTCTTGGTGTCGGTGACCTTGTTGAGCTTGGTACTGTACGGGATGTTGAAGCGACTGGTGTTGGGGCCCTAGGTGGCGTTGTTTGGGGTGACGAAGTTTGGGTGACTTTGCGGGCCACAGATTGCACCCGTTTCTTGGTGGATTTAACTTTGGGTGGCACCATCTTGACGTGTTGAAGAGCTGACAAGAGGAGTACGTGTGTCGTCGGTCGTGGCAAATGGAATACTGTGACCCCTAGAACTTTCGAGGTGTGATATATGGGATGAGGTGTCGAGGCCGATAAGAGATAACGAGTTACCTCATTCGCACATTATCTCACTCCTTCGGAACTTGTCTCGAGTCTCTCTCTCTCTCTATTTTATTTTGTCCTATCTTATTGTCTATTTATCCTGTGTCTGAATAAGTACCTCTCTCTCTCTCTCTCTCTCTCATTCATTTACCGCTACGTCACGTATTTGCACATCCTCCAGGTTTTTGGTCTTGCAATATTACCTCGTCTCATTTTTGTTTTGTTCTACGTCTCTTCCTCTTTGTTTCCTCCGATCCCCCCTTGTGTTTCCTTTCTTCTTCTTCTTCTTCTTCTTCTTCTTCTTCTTATTCCTCTTCTTATTCTTCTCTCATCTTCTTCATCTTCTTCTTCTCTTTTCCCTTTCTTATATTTCTCTTTCTCTTCGTCTTCTTATCTATTAATTATTATCGTTCATATTCCTTTACTTTAACATTTTATTCCCATTTTACTTGTCGTCTTCCTCCTCTGCCTTCTTCCTCCCTTTCGTCCTCCTCTTCATTCTATTCACTGTCTTCTTCTTCTTCTTCTTCTTCTTCTTCTTCTTCGTTCCTAATCCTAAACCCTTTCGAACTCCTAATTTCTGATTTTCTGTTGTAATGTTTTTGTTGTATTCGTATTTTCTTCTTTGTTTGCACATTATATCGCTACTTCGGAACTTGTCTAGTGACAATCTCGTCGCGATAGACGTTATCGGGTAGACTATCGCGTTTATTGTGCTACCGTCGCACTTTAATCGCTCGGTCATACCAAAAACAGCGTTGCCAATAATGACGGATCGCTGAAATCTCAATGAAGGATGCAATGACATCGTAATTAATCGATATTGTCGCAATTATGTTGCACAATTGTGGCACTATTTTCGCAATTATCGTTTGAAGGTCGACCATTTCGCACACCTTTTCCATGAGTTGCGACAAACGAGACCTTGGTGCGAGTACTGAGATTCTACTGAGTTAAGGTGAGAAAGAAGTGAGACAATGCCCGATTATGTCGTATTTCTCGCAGCAGTCGTCCATTCGCAGCCGGATTTTAAACTTTTCAAAATCTAGCGGCGACCCTAGCGACTTCTGGGGGTCTCGTGGGGGGGTTTGTGAAACTATTGTGAGAATACTGAGATTGATTGAGACTTTATGGTCGATTAATGCGAATACTGGACATAGAGAAAAAAAAACTGTCGCATGCTGTCTCATCGCATTCCAAGTTGCCGAGTCGCACAGTGGGATCCCTGCTTTACTATCCTACTTTCGAGTCCGTCGTAAAGTTGGCGGTGTTCCTTCTGGCCTTGATTATAAGACTCCGGGTTTCTTAGCTGGCTGCAAGTAGCATCAAACAAGACTGCTCTTAGATTTTGCCAACGCATTATGGAGGTGCTAATTGTGCCGTCCCCTACTTTCATAGCAAAATAAAACTAGCTTAGTAGGCTGGTTTGCCAGCTTTCACGGTTCCGGCGCTCATATGACATACCTATACGACATACGCTATAGCCGACGAACTCTCTTACATATAAGAGGAGCGTCCCGGCCTACTCAACCAGGCAAACATCTCATTTGATAGTAAAATACCCCGAAAATGGAAAGAGCCCCAAACAGAGGAGAGGAAGAGAATAGAAGAAGAAGGAGAACCAACAAAGAAAAAGGGACGGAAGGAGTCAACAAGGACGAGGATATCAACCACCACCAGGCGAGTCGCTGTACTGACGAAGGCCATGCCGGAGAAAGAATGTCCAACCACGCCGGGCAAGACTATTCGCCCCATCACCTCACCAAAGACGAGAATAGTGTTTAGTCAGTCATTTTAGAAACACCATCTATGTTCTTCTTCTATACTAAACACCACCTATGTTCTCCTATATTAAAGATAAGATATAACATGATAGAAAATAAGGAACTATATTATGAATGATATGTATTAAATTAATAAGAAATTATCAACCAGATGAAATGAATATGTATGATGTTTTGAAAACCTGATTATGCAATAAGAATATGAAACCATACCTCAATAGACCTTTGGAACATCGTTTCCTACACATATATATATATACTGTATGTCTTTTTTTTGTCATCCTTTAACTACTTCTTCTAATTATACAAATCACATGTTCTTCTTTCTCTAAAATCTTATATGTAATATTAGTACCAAAGTTGACACCACGTCAAGCGGCGCTGGTGTCTTGCCCACACGTACCGGAAGTGGGCGCCTCATGCGCTAAACCGCTCAGGCATACCAACACGCTCTGAGAATGAGGCATAAGTAAAGACAATCTGATTAGATGAATTACCATGATATGTTTAGGAGTCAGTATCAACATTAATCATACTATCAAGGATATATAAGTAGATTCCCGTTTCAAACCACGAGAAAGAGCATGATAAATAAAATACTTAACCCACTTAACCCCAGATATTTAATAATAAATGTACCACCCAGGACCAGCAGGTTGTGAAAAAAAAATCCAGAAAACACCAGGAAGGGGTTAGAAATGAAGGAAAACCCACAAACAAACGATCGCCTAGGTCCTACAGTGCGCCCGAAAGTCGGAATTAACATGGGGAAATGGGTAGGCAAAAACAGGTTTTTGCGCACTCACGCACACGCGGTTGGACTTTGAGAGTTTTAAACCATCGGCATTGTTGTGTGGGATACTTACACAGTTCCCATACAAATCTGAGCCCTCTAGGTGCCATAGGACTGGAGTAATTAACCGTGACGCACCCTATGCGGCTCTGGGGTTTAGCATTACAAACATTGTCGACGCAAACGTGTCGTTGCTGGGGTTCTGTGGGTTAAAAATGCGCATCTCCGACTTCATCACTTTGGTGCACACGACACCAAACATTCCATTCAAGTTAGGATTTAAGAAACTCTTTTCCTTACACACAATTATTCTTTTCCAAGGCTTTATTGAGCTCGCCTAGATATGTTATAATTATTGATATAACCATTGATGAAGTACCTTTACAGTTGAGATGTATTTTTTTACTTAAGCATCACTACATCACTTAGTACAGTGATTTAGAAGGAAGCTATCTTGACCACCAGAGTAAGAAGGGTCTATAGACCTCTTTAAGGATACCATCTCATGCCCTTACCATCCTATATGTTAGGAAGGATCCCTCGCAGTAATCCTCTTTGAAGAGAGTTAAGCAATTTTAAGGCTTCTTAAGTACTGGCACCACCACCTTTAGAAGTCTTATAATTAACCCTCCATTCAGTTGGACGAACGACCTCCCGAAAGTTCAATATACTGTCTGTGAGACAAAAAATCCTATTCGTAGGGATCTTTGTTAGTCGAGGCACAACGCGGCTAACATAGAGACTCTTGATAGGCGGTGTCTACTATAAGTCTAGTAGTGAAGTGTACGGCTTCCCGGAATTTCATTATTATTCTTCAGTTACCGAAAATGTGGCCTGTTACCGGAAACTCTGCTATCACTCGGCACCACCAGTGAGAAATATAGCTACTGTGACTGGTAAAGCTTTCCTTAAGTTAGGAAGAAGGACCTACGGCACTAACGCTCCTCCCTCTTAATTCAAGGTAAGTCCACTAGCACCATTTCTAAAAGAAGTTGAGGTGTACGGCAATACCATCCTCAATATTCTCTAGAGTGAAAAGTGCTAAAGTCCTACTCTAGGAACTTTATTAATGCTCGGCACCACCAGCATATAATATTGTCCCTTTTGTTAGGTCCCACTTTCCTTAGTAAAAGTGGAGAGACTCCGGCACCCCAGACCTCTCTACTATTACTCTTGAAAGTGAACACTGTACTAAGTGTCCTGATAGAGGAACCTTGTTAATGCTCAGCATCACCAGCATCTAACAATGTCTCTTTTGTTAGGTCCCACTTTCCCTGGTAAAAGTGGAGAGACTCCGGCAATACCCACCTCTCTATTTTTATTTGTGGAAGTGGACAGTTAGTCCGATGTCGTGCCATATACGTTCTACCTGAGGCACGATATTTAAGACCCTAGTTCAAGAGTACCTTAACAGGACTTCATCAACAGTTGCTATACAGGTAAGGATAGTCAAGTATTTCTCCAAAACCTCTGAAATACTCGCGTTAGTCCGGTATGGTGCCCAACTGTAATTGCCCGACAATTACTATATGTTACGGAGCAATACTTAAGATCTCAAACCCATCAACCCATCTGTAACTATCTTCACACAGCCGGCCAACCTGGATGGCCCACGGAGAAGAAGAAGACTACAGCCAGCCACCACCAGAATCATCATCAGGAAGAAGACATGAAAAGACACCTAAGCCGAGAACCTGGAAAAGAGTGAAAAGTGACGAAAACGTAATCTACCAAGTGAGCGAAAATAAACAGAGTCCCCCAAGCGACTCTGTCAGAAAATACAAGTTCGTGAGGAAATAAATAGAGTCCCGCAAAGTGTATTAAAAAGATCATAAATCTGTTATAGTGGTAATATTGGGAATTAACAGAAAATAATTTCTTTTACCAACAATATATAAACTACTGAAGTGTTCTCAACCATAGTAAAGTGATTTCTAAATGTATTACTTTTAAGCCGATTTTGAGGCTAAGCGACTCTGTCGTTTTTCCTACCCAGTGAATATATTTTAGAGTCCACCATCGACTCTACCAGTATTTCTATAGAAGGAATATAGTACAACGTCCAGTGCCAATTGACCTTGAACTCGCTCTCGTAGCAGTGCGCATGGTAGATAACTCCAAAGATACGTATAGTGATAAAATAACTCTTTTTCAATATAAGCTCGCAAAGTCAAATCTTTTACAAGTACAGTGAATCATTATAGCTGAAGTTATTACTTGTGATTGTCCTCGATATTCAGAAGTGTATAGTATTCCTGAGAAAGGGAATATTGTGAAGCTGTGCTAGAATACCTGCATTCTATCCAGATCCGCGACTGTGCTCGGACATAGTAAATAGTTTTAAGTGCTATTCATTGGTAGTGTTTACAAGTTACCTTCTTACTCCATTGTGTATTAGTGTTAAGAGAAATAAAGCTGCATTTCTTAAACTATATTTTGCGATATATATATCCTCTGTTGTCTTTGAATATATATATTTATATGAACTCGGAAGTCCCAGCATAGTAGAACTCACCTGTATCAATCGTTAATCCTGAATAAAATCAGGGCATAACAGGTAGACTGGGTGTCACGTTACGACATGAATGTTCGTAACTTAACTTGTGGATGTGATACAGGGTAGCAACTCCGGCACAATGGAGCAAGCACCTGACATTCGCCAAGGGGCACGTGTCATTCTAATTAGTAACCACAGGCTCCCTTTATTCCTCCCCCGCGGATGTGTACTCTGGAAGGGGGGTCACGACGCATTTATGAAGGAACAGAATTGACGGAATTCGTGTTTTCTCGATTTCCTTTTTTTCCAAACTCCACGGAGGTGGCCCACCGGGTATTGCTATCTCCCAGCGTTGGCTTCAAGTTGGAATGGACGGGGCTACGTCTCCTCCCTTTCCTGTCTTAGCTTAAGATTTTTTTTGGTCGCGAGTATTGACCGAACACATATGTGGGCGTCTACCCTGGCTTTCCTAACACGATATCTCTGTTGGCCCTCAATACGGCGTGTATTTCATGGGTAACATTGCGACACCGGATCTGATAGGTCTGGGGCTTTTCGAATGGAGGCTAATTTGACGGGTGAACAGAATAGGGAGATACTGGACAGCACAAACCCTCAATCCCGCCGGACAAGGAGTAAGTGTGCAATTCATGTCTCGGTTCTTGCTTAGTCCCCAGATCGCATATTCGCTGATCAGAATGGCTTATGCTAGTACTGATTTCCGGCCTATTTCTAGCCCTCTCTCTGGTTGCCGAAGGGGAGTGGGCACCACGTACATTTTTCCCCTGTCTTACCGTCGAATCTTGTAGGTCAAGCTTTCTGGTGAACTGTGTGTAGCCTCGTCAACTCTGACAGACTGACTACTTCCCCAGCACGGGAGGGGTAACTTAAATTTACTAAACCGTCAAAATTACTTAACCCTACACTAAACCTAATATTTAGTTATAAGGGTAAACCAAGTGTAATTAAGAGTTTTCCTGTATTCTAAGCCTCTTCCATGCCAAGCAGGAGTCATGCTGTCAATGCATACCAGCGGGGTAGGAGTTCCGGTGATTGGTACATAGGTCAGCCTAAAAGTATGCCTGCACGAGTCATTGTTCGACTATTGTCAGCTAACTGCCGACACAGGCCCAATCACATTAAAAAACTAATCATCCACGAGACTCAATCCTGGGCCCTGTATTGGGAGAATAGGATCTGAGTGTAGTCCTGCCGGATTTACCTGGTTACACGACTGGGTCATTTCGTGCCTACCTGGTCGCTAGACAAAGCATTGTCTTTACTTCATTCTCCAAAAGTATAAATCGCACTCCAGATTTGGATTCAATCTTAAAGAGGGCTATCTTCCTTATGGCTTTGGCCACAGCTAACCAGTTATCTGATCTGGCGGCGTTGAGCAACGAACCTAATTGTCTCAGGTTTGGACGGCTTAATATCAGTGTACAAATTGCGCCGTCAACCGCTTTTATAGCAAAAAATGGGCATAGTGATCATGTTTTTCTGATTTCACATTCCTGGCGCCAAAGCGAGGTGATACACATAATTTATTATGCCCAGTACAAGCTCTTCTTAAGTTCTTGAGAGTCTCCCAACCTAAGCAACCAGGAGCTCTCTGGGTCATAAGGACAGGTAAGCGTGTCACAAAAAGGAAGTTAGTGTCTTTGCTGGTTGAGGTTATTAAGGAAAGTAACCCCAGTATAGTGGGGAGAGCCCATGAAATTAGAAAGTGGGCAGTGTCATTAAGATTCCTATAATACTGTTCGGTAGAAGATATTGCTGACACACGCCTCTGGGCTTCTATCCTTCCTTTTTTGACGCGCTGTCTGTCTGTGGCCTTGGACAGACCAAAGCTCACCTGCGTGGCATTACGTCAACGGGTCTTAATTGGTCTTTGTGCTGATGGAGTTAAGGTTAATTGTAAGAAGAAAAAAAACAGGGGGGGGGGGGGGGGGGTTACTGGAGAGCTAGGACCTTCAGACCCTCCGCCGGATATGTGATAAGTATATGAGCTGTGATACTTAATATTGTTGACCCGAGTATTTACAGTTCCAGACTATATTTTAATTTTAAGTGATATGTATCTAGAATAGTTGCAACTATGAGATATATGCAATAAGTTGTACAAGCATACACAGTAGTTATAAGTACAAGTCAATTTTAAAGTACAAATAATTGTGATCAATTGCTTTTGTCCTTTATAGAAACTCTGACGTCTAGTACGAATCAGGAGTTTCTTTATTTTGTCAAAAGAATAATTATTCTTGAACATTATTTTAGTGAATCTCAGAGGTGATATTCATTATCTACTTGTACCGGTGTGGTTATGTATAAGTAGGCTATCTGTGAAGTACGCATTCTATTTTGCTTTTCTATATCTATACCAAATATGGTATATAAACCTTATCTGCCAGGCGTGACCAACGTCTTATCTGCCGGGCATGACCAACGTCTGAGCAGATACCATTAGTAGAATGGAGGCTCATGCAAACCGTTTTTCGAAAGTTGGTAGAGCCATATTATCCATCAGTGGATCTAGTCGCATCCAAGGAGAGCCACAGGCTCCCTCTCTGCTACACCCGCTGGAGGTGTCCTTTGGCGGGTAGGGGGGGTAGGAAACCGACGCATTTCTGATGAAATAAAAATGACGGGATTCAGTGTTTTTCCTCAATTGTCTATCTTGTACAACTCCACGGAGTTGGCACGCCAAGTTTCACTATCTCCCGGCGTTGGCCTTGAGTTGGAATGAACAGAGCTCAGTCTTCGACACTTCCTGCAGGCTTGTGCTATTTCTATGGGGTTCGCCCACCGAGGGCCACTTTATCCCGGTGTTGGCCGAGTCATGGGGATCCCGGCTTTGACGGGCGTTAGTCGCCGGGATTGTTACGAACCACGGTTGTAATGAGTCAGTATGGGGTAAGACCCTTTCAACTAGAACTTACTTCTGTATCACAGGATAGCAATCCGGGTCCCAATTTTGACTTAACTAGGCTCTTCCTACTGCCGACGGAGGAAAAGGGTTTCCTGAGGGCAGGTTTCAAATTTTGCCCACCACCCCGTCAGTTCATGTCTACCGTGTCACTTGTGAAAGCCTTGTTTTACTATATTCTCGGAAAAATAGCCACACTCCTACTTTTGATTCGATCTTAAGGAAGTCTGGGTTACTTTTGGCCTTGGTTACAAGAAACCGAGTATCTAAACAGGCAGCGATGAGCAATGAATCAAAATTGTCTAGTCTGGGCGACACAAAGTGAATGGTCAAATTGCGTCGTCTTCTACCTTCAGAGCCAAAAACGAGCACAGTGGCTTGTTTACGGCTTTCAGGGTTCCGGCGATCGGAGGTAGATACCGACTTTTGGGCCAGGTGAAAGATCTCATACGTTTTCCGGGAGGTTCCCAGCCTAGCCACCGGGAGCCCTCGTGGTAAATACTTATCGAGTCGATCCGGTATCACTGTGTGAAAACGGGTCTGATGGTATGGTGCTTTTAGAATTAAGTTTAATTTTCAGAGTGAAAATAAGGTGGTGGTGGTGGGTGTGGGGGGGGGGGGGAAGGGGGGGTACTGGAAAGCCAAGACCCTCAGCCCTGCCGGACAGGTGGTAAGTACTCAAGCAATGTGTTATACTTAATTTTCAGGACTGATGGTACAGTTCAGTGGGATGATTTTTCGTCCACATGTGTTTGTAAATGTCATTAATCGATTTTAGGAGTATAGTTGGTTGTTGGAAGGAACATAATAATTGATATTGGTTCACGGGTAATTTATCGAGAGGACTTCCCTAGTGGTTAAGGCCCCAATTAAAACTCCCCCAGACATATTATGTTCCAGTAAGTCCAAGGAGGCGGGAGACCCAGGATCATTGCCACTGCCTCGCACTACACTCACAACAACACTGCGCCCGTTAGAATTATCGCAGAAGGCTGAGGTTGCCACCAACGGTTTTATCGTATGGTAACTTATCGGACTTACTGAGCTCATATGACGCAAAATTGCGTCATAAACTTATTGGAAAGGTATAGAGATAAGTCCATATGACACGATCGCGTCATATGAGTTTTTGGTGGACTTATTCATATGACGCGATCGCGTCATATATGTCGCAAGGAGTTAATTGCTCTTTCCATTCACATATGCATAGCCTACGTGAGTTGCAGTTGGGATGTGTGTACATGCTTAGATTGATATGCAGGATTCGAAGTTGCAAAATAAATCGTAGGCAGTGTCCACCATCCTTTAACTGTCTTCGTGGTGCGATGCATAAGGTGTTGATTTTCGGTTTGAGCGTCCTGGGTTCGAATCCACGGACTGCCACATGTGTTTGTAAATTTCATTAATCGATTTTAGGAGTATAGTTGGTTGTTGGAAGGAACATAATAATTGATATTGGTTCAGGGGTAATTTATCGAGAGGACTTCCCTAGTGGTTAAGGCCCCATTAATTACTCTTTCCATTCACATATGCATAGCCTACGTGAGTTGCAGTTGGGATGTGTGTACATGCTTAGATTGATATGCAGGATTCGAAGTTGCATAATAAATCGTAGGCAGTGTCCACCATCCTTTAACTGTCTTCGTGGTGCAATGCATAAGGTGTTGATTTTCGGTGTGAGCGTCCTGGGTTCGAATCCACGGACTGCCACATGTGTTTGTAAATTTCATTAATCGATTTAAGGAGTATAGTTGGTTGTTGGAAGGAACATAATAATTGATATTGGTTCAGGGGTAATTTATCGAGAGGCCTTCCCTAGTGGTTAAGGCCCCATTAATTGCTCTTTCCATTCACATATGCATAGCCTACGTTAGTTGCAGATGGGATGTGTGTACATGCTTAGATTGATATGCAGGATTCGAAGTTGCATAATAAATCATAGGCAGTGTCCACCATCCTTTAACAGTAATGTTTAACTGTCTTCGTGGTGCGATGCATAAGGTGTTGATTTTCGGTGTGAGCGTCCTGGGTTCGAATCCACGGACTGCCACATGTGTTTGTAAATTTCATTAATCGATTTTAGGAGTATAGTTGGTTGTTGGAAGGAACATAATAATTGTATTTCGAGATACATAGACATTTAGTTCAGATGATCTACATTTATCATCAGATCCTCAATTTCTGGTGAGAAATCTGGATTCTTAAATATTACTGTCATGATATACGTGCCAAATATTTTGTGATATGCAGATACCTGACTGTATTCAAGATCTTAACAGAAATCACAAGCTGGTATACTCTGTATGCGAATGTATATTCATATACAAAGTTTTCATAATGATTACTAAGTGGCATACAGTAGGATATATTTATGTATGGATATACAGTACATGACCAAATATTTTGTGCTATACAATGTCGAGTCATGATGTAGGATAATTTTTTATATAAGAATTGTTATTCTTAAGCAAAGTTGCTTTTTGAATGTTGGACACATTTGGGATCAATTAGTACATGTACCTGGGAGGTTATGTACATGCAGGTCTTCTTTGAAGTAAGCTGCCTGCATTCCTTTTCCATTTTTTCAATTTATTAGTAAGATATCAAAGAAGATCACCAGTAGAGCAACCTTTAAGGAAGCCATACTTGCGATCTGAGAGCAGATTACGAGAAGAGAAATGCTTAAGAAATTTTGTAGCAAGAATAGTTTCAAAAACTTTAGATATACAAGAGATGAGAGCAACTGAGAGCGGTCACACTTCTTTGGGACATGTTGAATGAAAGCAATCTTCCAGCAAGAAATGTAGACGTTAGAGGAGAGACAGAGACAACAGAGTTTGCCTAGGCAGGGGGTCAGCACGGAAACACAGTTTTTTAGTACAACAGGAGGAACACCGTCCGGACCGTACGCCTTCTTAGTTTTAAGCCCAGAGATGGTAGAAAGTACATTTTTAGAAGAGATTAGGATATTAGGCATAAATAGGAGAGAGGGGGGTGGAGAGGGAGGAATAGCACCGGAATCATCCAAGGTAGAGTTTCTAGCAAAAGTTTGAGCAAAGAGTTCAGCTTTGTCAGAGGAAGAAGTGATGATTATGCCATCAGAGTGGAAAAGGGGAGGGAGAGAATCGGAGCTGTTCGGCCAGGCAGCTCTGGGAACGGCAACAACAACACCAACAAAGTAGAAAAGAAAGCCTTTCATCTCATTAACTCACATCCACCAAACAACTCTCTGCAATCTCTCTCTCTTTGCCGCAATGTTGCATCTCTCTCGCTATTCTATCGCTACTACAATAATTAGTGTTCCTCAGAGCTCTCTCAGTGTATACCACCTCCTCTACGTAGGGCACATAGTACCCGTCCTGCAACACAATCCCACACCTACTCTGTACAACTCTCCAACTCAGGAGTGAAACAATACTCCCAATCTTTCTTCTATTCAACAGATGAGCTCTGGAACTCTCTCCCTGAATCCATCTTTCCCTCATCCTATGACTTAAATTGGTTCAAACTCCATGTGTCCAGACTTTTTGGCTCGAACATTCCTTAATTTTGGCCCTGTCACTCTTTCAACTCTGGGGGAGGCACTTGTCACAGGGAGTTTTACCTTTTGTATCTCTCCACCACATAGAAAAACACACACACACATATATATATATATATATATATATATATATATATATATATAGAGAGAGAGAGAGAGATACATATATATATATATATATATATATATATTTATATATATATATATATATATATTTCTTGTACTTGCTAGGAGCTGCAAGCTTTCGTCTGAATTCCAAGACATCTTCCGGCAAATGGAGAAGAAAAGGTGGGAGTCAATGTATCTCTCCTAACCCGTGACCAGTTACCAATTAATAAGACAAACTGAATCATTTTTTTTTATCTTGGAACACAGACAAAAGCTTGATGCACCATATTTCATTTTTCTTAGTCAAGCCTGGTTCACACATAGACGAATCGGTGCCCGAGTCCAACGCGAGTGATTAAATTTGGCTATTCGGCAATGACTCGTCAATACTCTGCAACACTCGTGTATACTCGTGGTACACTCTTGTATACTCTCCGTGTATCGGGGTGTGCCCTGGGTACTCGCCACATGACCCAAAAATTTCAAACAGGCATGACATTTCTTGTCTCCGTCACGAGTCCGACGATAGTACGTTGTAGACTAGTGCACATATGTGTATACTTGTGTAAAATCGTGTTTGACTCTGCGTAACTCTTCCTTACTCGTGTTTACTCGTGGTGAATCGTGTAACACTCTTTTGTGATTCGTCCTCGATCGTGGACATTCCGATGTTGGCGAGTCAACATGACTCATCATGTGTCTACACGAAACAACACGTGTGCAATAACACATGTCACCAAGAGTTGAACAGAAGAATATGAGTGACAATATTGTGAAACCTGGGTCTACACGAGTCAAACACGAGTGTAAACACGAGTCTACACGAGTAACCCAGATTCACTCAGAAATAAGCACGAGTGTATCACGAGTAGGCGAGAGAGAGTGCAATGTGGATTACCGTTAGTTCAAACAAGTTTGACGAGTTAAAACGAATTTACACGGATGCAACAAGAGTCTATACGTGTGTAACACGGATCAAACGATAATCAACACGAACCTATAAGAACCTACACGAGTGGTGGAGTGTATCCCGAGTGGTGGCAACACCGCGTGAAGAGTTGGCAGCCGCGCCGTCTACACAGCCACCTCACACCCATATATAAAGGGACCCCCCACGCTGCCTCTGCCCATTCCGCCAGCACAGTACACAAGGAACACAACCTGCCTCTCCGACCTGCCTCTGACCTGCCCCATCTACCCACGCTGCCCTTCGCCATGCCCCTCACTGACAAGAAGAAGGTCACCACCATGAAGTCTCCCAGCCCTCGACATGTGCCGCCGAAGCTGAAGTTTAATTAACGTGTTGTCAAGCCGCTGCCTGGCCACTTGCAACCCTGTGACGTACCACCCCCACCGCGCGGCCTAGCCCAAAACAAGCAGACACGTGATTCGTCGCCACCTGAGGAAAACTCTGACAAACAAATAGAGGATAGCCAGACCCCAATTATTAACATTGATAGTCAGCAAATCGGCGATGATGCCGATGCCATGTTTGACGACGAAGAGACGCAGATGGATGTCAGGGATAACGACAACGACGTAAACACAGAGGAGTTAGAGGAAACGGACATGTCTTCCCAGGACGACCTAGGCAACTCTCAGAACTCCCAGAACACCATGGACGATGACATACCCGTGTATGGGGCTATAAAGAAAAACAAACTGACCCGGATCCAGTTTGACGACGAGACAGAGGACATGCTGGTTGTCCAAACTCTGATATGGACAGTCTTACTTTAAGTATTACATTAAGTTTCTAGTATTAAGTTTGTGGGATCAATAATTATATAGAATAATTAATTATTTTCTGTATTGGATATTAGGTAATTATAATTGGGTGGTAAAAAATATACCTACCCATTCGCGCATGCGTGATATTGGCGGACCTCCCGCGAATATTGTGAGGGTCCTGCACTCTCTCCCTAGCGCCACAACTACCAGACCGTCTGCCTACGCTCTCGTGTTTTCACCTCACCTTTCGCCCTATTAGTGATAGTACTTATCTCATCAATTCTCCATCTATCCATACTAATCCATAGATCATTAGTTATCATTCCCATCAATCATTAAGTATAGTGGCCCCCTTCTTTATTCATCAACTCTATCCTATTAGCTAACAGTCCCGTTTCCCACACGCAATCTTGTAACAACGCCATGGCTCAACAGGTCAACTAGGCCCTACAGCACTAGTTCCAGTATTCAGGTGATATAAACTATTGTATGGTATTTTTATACAGTCCACTATATAATCCTAACTATGAATATCCATATAATATATGGTCCTTCGCCCGTCCTAGTGTCTTCGTTGGCCAGGCCTGCTTTGTTTACTTGTCGGTGCATTTGATGGCTACTCTCCCTCGATTTTTTTCTTCTTTTTCGGCTGCGAGGGTTTTCCTGATTTGCCAACATGGCACATGGCTTTTTTAAGCACGGGGCAGCGGGAGGTGGTGTAGGGGAAGGTTTTGAGCCAGAGAGGGCTATTTACCCTGGCCTCATTAAAAAGGTGGCCATAATTGGCCTTTCCTATGTGCGCGAACTGTACGGAACTGATAAGTATATCTACCACCCCCACTACACAATCAAAGCTCTTGCCGCTCCAGGTGCTAAAATAAGTACCTTGCATAGCACTGAAGCATGGGACCACTTAGTTAGCTGGCGTCCTGACTTATCACACCTGGTAATAGGTGGCAATGATATTAGGCCAGGCATTGCCCCTAAGGAACTAGCCAATCAGATCCAAGAGTTGGCCAGAGATATAGAAAGTCAAACAGGAGGCCACTGTTTCATAATTGGCATAGAGAAGCGCCAGAATCCACAAGGAATCGAATTTGACGAGTTTAACCGTATCTGAAACTCCATCAATCAGTGGCTTAAGCGCAACCTGCCATGGACCCGGAGCCGCTAGCCCATGAATACCGCAGCGACTGATTTTTGGTGGGACGGAATCCATCTCACACTGCCCGCCTCAGATCGGTTGTTCCGCGAGATCGTGGAGACGGCTCGGAAGCTCTTTGGTGCGGACGCTGAGGCTCTGCTTGACAGATCCTTTGTGGAATATAACATGCACTAAATTTAACTAACCCATAATTTGCTTTTTTCTGATCGACTAATTTGAAAGTTCAATATGTCTTGTTTTTCTGATTAGGCCTAACTACATTTAAATTTAAGTTCATTAAAAATGTGTTCTTTCTGATTAAGCCTAACTAAATCTAAATTTAAAGATATCTATTTGCTTTTCTAAATTATTAGTAAATCTTGATGCATCTAATTTAACCCTGTTTTTTCAAAATTTCTGTGATAGCCTAACTTTTCAATTTACATTGTGGCATCTAAATTCTAAATTTTGAAGGGTTGTATTTTGGGTTTTAACTTTAATGATTTCGGCACTCGGCAGGCACATACATTTAATTCTACAGTCCTAATGCCACCCATGTTCTGATAGTTTGCCATGTATCCCGTCGCTCGCGTTTAGTGTTAGATCCGAACCCGAGTTTGATCGGCTATATATCACCATGTCTTGTTAGTATATCCTTTGTTTGTTCCTTTTTTTTTGCCGTTGCTCGCGTTTAGTGTTAGAACCCGAGTTTGATCGGCATGATAAGTATTGCAATTTGTTTTCCCTCTCGCATTTGATGTTACTCGCATTTGTTCTCGCTCTTTGATTATCTGTCATTGGTCGCTCGCGTTTAGCCTTAGAACCCGAGTTTGATCGGCGGAAGATTTCCTGTTTCGAATAAACTGAATTGTAAAGCAGTAAAGGTCTGGGATTTGTACTTTCCGTTTGTTTTGGACTGGAGGTGACAATATGGAAGCTCTAGCCCAAGGCAAACGCCGTAGGGCAGGTCTTAAAGGTTTATTGACTGTCCTGACAGAAAATGTATATGAGATCTTGGAAACCGCATCTCGGGTAGAAGTCGAGGCAAAACTGCATAGCGTGCAGACCCAAGTGACCAAGTTTGAGGCCAATCAAGAGGTCTTGTTGCCGCTATATTCCTCAGACTCTGAATATTTTCAAGAGAACCATGCGGATACCATTTACTTATTCGAGATCTATTGGATAATCGTCAGGTTAAAGGAGTAATTGGGTAAAGCAGAAGGGCAAACTCGATCCGACAACAAAAAAGGATCGGGAGTTAAATTGCCGCACCAGATCCTACCCACCTTCGCTGGCGACTCAACATTATGGACTGGGTTTTGGGACATGTTTCGATGTGTGGTGCATGAAAAGACTGACTTAAGTGCAATTCAAAAGTTAACATACTTAAATGGTCAGTTAAAGGGGGATGCCTATAAATTGATAGAAATTTTCACGGTTGAGGGTGCAAGTTACGCCCCTGCCTTAGACTTGCTTCAAGAAACCTTCGGGCATCCCGACAGGGTAAAAGCGGCACATATCATGCATTTCCATAACCTTGTCACTCCTAAATGTCAGGCCGTAGAATTAAAGGCTTTCTACACCACCATGGAAAGTGCCATGAGATCTATATCTAGTCAACAGGTGAGTCTGAAAGAGTTCTGTGTGGTTACATTGCTGAATAAATTGCCATCACCAGTTAAGGAGACCATTAGGAGGAAGATGGGTGAGCAAAGCCTAGATTACAAGTCTTTCACACAGTGTTTTCAGGCAGAATTGTATAACATGGTTGGTCAGGACTCCCCAGGAAAGAATATGCCTGTGGCTACGGCTGCATTCGCAACACAGAGTGGTAGTAGCCGGTTCTCGATCTCGATCTCGATTGATAATGTGTAGGGCGCTGGACTTGCGCATATCACACATATAAGGGTATTTGGGTGGAGGATGGGGGTTCAGGATATAGGATGGGGGGAGCTAAGTGGAGGGTTTATGGTGTGTGTGTGATGTGGGCGAAATGTTAGCTTATTCTGTGTTTGAATGTGTCTAGTGTAGGGCTATTTATTGTATCTTCTGGGAGACTTTTCCAATCCCGTATGGTTAGTGGAAAGAATGAGTGTTTGTAGAAGTTAGTATTAGTGTGGTATGTTTGGTACTTATGAGAATGTGTGTTACGAGTGTTGCGGGTGTTTGAGTTGTGTAGGTATTCATGTTTTTTAATGTCAATATAATTTTGTGTGATTTTATACATTACTGTGATCCTGTGCCTGAGTCTTTGTGTGTTAAGGGTTTCCATGTTTATTTGATTTTTGATACGGGTTGTGATGCCTGGGGTTTGCGTGTAATTGTGTGTGATGAACCTGGCTGCTTTTGTGTTCATTTTTTCAAGTGTGTTAATGTTAAATTGTGTGTATGGATCCCATACTGCGGCGCAGTACACCAGTGATGGCCGAACAAGGGTGTTATAAGCTATGTGTTTGATGTCTCATGTACAATTGTGTAAATTCCTCCTCAAGAACCCTAGTGTGCGGTTTGCCTGACTTTGTATGTGATGAATGTGGGTCCCACGTAAACTGTGCGGTGGGAATAACCATCCCTGGTATAAATGCTTTAAACATAAAACGGGACCGCTCAAAATTAAAAGAGCTCGGCAATTACGACTCTGTGCGGGATGTCTCTCCAGTGATCATGGTAGTAATGGGTGCACTAACCCTAACATCAAAAATTGTAGGTATTGCCAGGGTAAGCACTTTCACTCCCTGTGCCGAAAACAGAGAGAGGCAAGACCGGCAAGTGGGGGTTCTACTAGGGAAGAGTCAACACCTACAACCTCAACAACAATGTCTGTAAGTATGAATAAGCAAACTGTGATCCTACCCACAGTTCAGCTGCCTGTAAAGGGTAGACACAGGAAAAGTATAAAAGTCAGATCGCTACTAGACCAATGCTCACAGAGGACCTTCGTGAAGAAACCCGTACAACCGTCCCTTTCATACGAAACCGTGGGGACGGAAGAATTACGGCTTTATGGTTTCACTGGAACTCAAACCCCTCATGAGTATACTATTGTAGCACTGAAATATTTACATCAGGGTAGGTTCCATCGTCTCGAAGCAATTGTGGTCGAGGAACTTCCCAAACATAAAGGTGAGTCTAGTCTTAGTGCTGAAATGACTAGTTTAAAGCACCATGGCATTAAATTGGCCGATTCATGCATCACAGAGACAGCACAGCTGGAGGTACTAATTGGTGCCGACTATTACTACAACATAGTGCGACCTGGTTATAAACGGGTAGGTAATTTGGTTTTACTTCCAACCAAATTCGGATATGCACTGAGCACTTATGCGGCATCCACATCCAGCTCCAATACTGAGGTTGTAACAATTCTAAAAGTGGCAGTAACTCCAGTGGACCAATATATGTCTACTGGACAGTTCCCGTGCAAAGAAGAACTGAATGCTTTGTGGGATTAAGACCACATTGGCATATCACCCAAAGAACATTCGCAAGCCGAACGGCAAGCTTTGATTAGTTATGAGGAGACAGTAACCTACGAGCCTGAGAGTCAACAATATCAGGTACGTCTGCCCTGGACTGAATTAAAAGAACAGTTGCCCACCAATAAAGGTTTGGCTGTTGGGAGATTACGAGGTCTACAAAAGAGATTTATAGCTGAGCCTAAGTTTTGTGACCAATATTCACAGGTAATCTCTGATCAACTGTCACAGGGTTTCATCGAGGAAGTTCCTTTCGATGACTCTGTCTCATGTCATTATCTGGCGCATCACGGGGTCGTAAAACAGATCAAGACTACACCGGTACGTATTGTTTTTGACTGTTCCGCCAAAGTCGTCAAACACAAACCCACTCTAAACGACTGTCTACATACGGGACCCTCTTTAGTACCGGACCTTGCTCAGGTTATGTTGCGATTCCGTCTGTATCAGTATGTGTGGGTCAGTGACATCGAGAAGGCTTTCTTGATGTTGAAACTTCATGAGGATGACAGGGATTACACTAGGTTTATGTGGCCGAAAGATCCTCTACAATTAGATTCTCCTCTCATCTGTTATCGGTTCAGGGTTGTCCTTTTCGGTGCGACCTGTTCTCAATTTCTCCTTAACGCGACCATCCTTAAGCATCTTTCTCTTGTTGATGCAGACCCAGAGTTGGTGCAGGAAATTAGAGCCGGGCTATATATCGATAACCTCCAAGGTACGGGGGATAATAAAAGTTCCCTCGTCCATGCTTACGATATGGCTCGTGAAGTAATGGATAATGCCCATTTATTCCTGCGCCAATGGGCCACAAATAGTCCCGTCTTGAGAAAGGTGTTGCAGAAGAATGGTGTTGCTGCGGAACAACAGGATTTGGTGAAAGTACTTGGCCTGGTGTGGAGAACTGACTCTGATTCTCTTTCCTTTGGAGTTCAGTATGCTCCTTTTGAACAGGTTACAAAGCGTGAGTGTTTAAGGTTTGCTGCCAAACTCTTTGATCCTTTGGGTGTTGTGTTGCCAGTATCAATAAGGTCTCGAATCTTTCTCCAACAATTGTGGAGACTGAAATTGGGTTGGGACGATGATCTCTCTGTGAACCTGCAAGCGGAATGGCGGGGGATAGTGGATGACATGGTTCTCTGTAGTTGTATTGAATTCTCTTGGAAGATCTGTTTCAGAAAGACTATTTCCCTGCATGCATTTGCTGACGCAAGCAGTTTCGCTTACGGGACTGCTATATATCTAGTCAGTCCAGAGGGTAGCCACTTGGTCATGGCAAAGGCTAAGGTGGCCCCCATCAAGTCCCTTTCCATCCCTAAATTGGAATTGATTGCAGTTCTGCTAGCCGCCAGAATGATTAACTTTGTTGAGAATGCCTATAAAGATAAACTTCATATCTCTGAAACCTATGTGTGGAGTGACAGTCATATTACACTACACTGGATTCACAGTCAAAAGAAACTGCCAGTGTATGTCACTAACCGCATCGACGAGATACAGGCCCTAGTCCCGACTGCTTATTTCCGGTATGTGTCGACTAAAGAGAACCCAAGTGATATGGTATCTCGAGGCGTGTCTGCTAAATGTTTGAGTTCTTCTGCGTTGTGGTGGAATGGGCCTACTTGGCTCCCAAAACCCGATGAATGGCCAGAGAATATAGATCTCCAACAGCAGCCCACTGGTATCGTGACCCAAATTATATGCACGGTGCCCCAAGATGACACACAGTTATGGGACTGACTGGCACAAATATAGCAGCTATGAAAGATTGCAGAGTGTCACAGCATGGGTGATACGTTTCGTCAATAATTTGAAGGCAAAAAGAAATAGCCTGCCCCCCACAGGTAGTGCTCATCTCAACGTACATGAAATTAGAGCTGCAGATAATGTTTTACTCAAATTATGCCAAAAAGACACCTATTCGCAGGAACTTGAAATAATGGTGAAGGGTAAACTGTCCAGAAATAACTTAATCAACCAGTTAGGACTACATCTGAAGGGAGGTATAATTCATTGTGGAGGCAGATTGAGGTTAGTGGCTATCTCAGAATCATGCAAGTATCCTAAACTTCTGCCATCCAAACATCCCTTGACCCACCTGATAATTGATCGGTGCCATCGGCTCTGTTGCCATTACGGGGTCGGTCACGTGGTTACCTACGTTCGTCAAAAATGGTGGGTGCCTAAACTCAGGCAGGTGGTGAAAAGCGTACTGGGTAAATGTGTGATATGTCGTCGGGTAAAAGGTACGACTATGCAGGACTGCCACCTTTACCTGCCCTGTGAACCACCCCTGGAGACCCGTATAAAGTCACTGGGGTGGACTATAGCGGAGCAATCCCGATCAAGGACTCGCCGACCATAAAGGCTTACATGCTTTTATTTACTTGCGCGGTCACCAAAGCGATTCACATCGAGATAGTCACCAACCTCACTTGTTTCTTCCACGCATTCAGGAGGTTCTGTAGTCGACAGGGATTTCTCCGGATCATTTTAAGTGACAATGCCAGCACTTTTGTTGGGGCCTCTGGGTACTTATCGGACATTTGTAATCACCCTAAAGTTCAGTCCCACCTTGGCAGTGTTCAATGTGAGTGGCGGTTTATCCCGGCTAGGGCGCCGTGGTTCGGCGCTATATGGGAAAGGGCCATCGGCATTGTCAAGGCGGGGTTGAAGAAGGTGTTGGGACGTGCCTTAATTTCCTTGGAGGAATTGACTACTCTACTGTTGGAAATTGAGGCCACTATCAATGATCGTCCCTTATATTATGCTTCCGGCGACCTAGGGGATCTTACCCCAATAACACCCTCTGTGTTGGTGCGAGTCATCGGTTGCGGGATCTTCCTGATGCTAATGAAGTGGAGGATGGGTTGGAAGATCCAGACTACATAAATAAAGATGTCATTTCAGCCAGATATCAATATATTCGCAAACTGTCGAAAGATATCTGGCGACGCTGGTCTAATGAGTATCTGGTGACCCTCAGAGAGGCGCATAAGTGTAAGCTGAGACCAATAAATGGTCGGTGGCCAGGTATCGGTGATGTCGTCATCATCCATGATGAGGGTCCACGCGCTTTTTGGAAGTTGGGCCGTATTGTCGAGTTATTACCCGGTCGAGATGGAGAAGTCCGAGTGGCTAGAGTCCGGACGAAGACGGGAACATATACGCAGCCGACTGTCCATCTGTACCCTCTTGAGGGTGACATTGAGTGCAAAGAGGACTCCTCGGAGATGCCTGGAGACATTCCCACAGTGGCTACCTCGACCGATCAACCGGTCGACGTACCCAGTGGACGTCCTAGTCGACAGGCGGCTCAAGCCTCCTCCCAATCATTGCGGAATAAAATAGCCTCCGGGCTTTTGTAGATACTGTATTATATAAACCTGGTGGCGGGAATGTGTCCAAACTCTGATATGGACAGTCTTACTTTAAGTTACATTAAGTTTCTAGTATTAAGTTTGTGGGATCAATAATTATATAGAATAATTAATTATGTTCTGTATTCGATATTAGGTAATTATAATTGGGTGGGAAAAAATATACCTACCCATTCGCGCATGCGTGATATTGGCGGACCTCCCGCGAATATTGTGAGGGTCCTGCACTCTCTCCCTAGTCATCACAACTACCAGACCGTCTGCCTACGCTCTCGTGTTTTCACCTCACCTTTCGCCCCATTAGTGATAGTACTTAGCTCATCAATTCTCCATCTATCCATACTAATCCATAGATCATTAATCATCATTCCCATCAATCATTAAGTATAGTGGCCCCCTTCTTTATTCATCAACTCTATCCTATTAGCTAACACTCCCGTTTCCCACACGCCATCTTGTAACAACGCCATGGCTCAACAGGTCAACTAGGCCCTACAGCACTTGTTCCAGTATTCTGGTGATATCAACTATTGTATGGTATTTTTATACAGTCCACTATATAATCCTAACTACGAATATCCATACTGGTAGACTGGGTGATGGATAACCCCATGCTTTACCATAAACGCCTCAAGGAGTACAAGGACAGCAGGAAGAAGGTGCGTATGTTCGAGGAGGAGGCTGCCACCCTGGTACTTCGTGTCACAGGTAAGTACCCCAAACAAAGCTTTCATTATGTTATTTTAGTGTTAATAAGTTTGTTAATACCTTGTTGTTGTGTACTTGGTTCGATTCCAGGTATTGCATACGTTAAATACTTCATGATTTTGTTCAAATGTTAACAGTGCAGTGCCATAAATTATAGGCTGTGTTTCCAATATCTCCTACATTGCATTCAATTTGAAAGTTTTCATTCTTGAATATAGATTTGACTATGCACCTATCCTTTACCTGTTCACGACGATATATAAATCATTTATACATTATGTCCAGTGCCTAGTAAATGTTTATGTTCCCCCAGGAGCAAATCTGAACAAATGGGTGACGTGCATGCGGCCGCGGTATGCAAAGCTTACTGACGAGAAGAGTTGTGCGGGCACACCTGGGACAAGTGAGGGGCGGTCAAGGTCAGGGAGGGACGAATGGATATTAAACAAGTTCTCCTTCCTGAAAGGGCACATTGCCCGAGTCAAGACCCGGGTCACAGCTAAGGTGAGAACATTAATATACATACCTAATATGTGTGACAATAATAGATACATGGGAAATTATAAGAACAAGTAATAAACAGCAACAATATATAACATTTATCGTTTGTAGAACATAAAAGTGTTATAATATGCTCCCATTTACCTAATAGTGTCGGTTATAACATATTTAACGTCGCCATATATACTTATTATGTGATTTATTGTAGGTATACATTTATAAAGGAAGGCTTGATATAAACATCATATGGATTTATGTATTAATATTTATTGGCAATGTACATATTATAAGATAATTTCATTTTGCATCATATATGTAACGCCACACCTTCGTCTGCGAAATAATATACAATTGATATATATTAATGAAAGACTAAATATATGACTTTCTTTCAGTTCCAACAATCAGAGCAGGACGCCCCCCACCCCTCTACTGCCACGCCCGGGGAGACAACAGAAGACCCAGAGAGTGGTGAGGATGACTCCTCTGGTATGCCCCCACCCTTCGGGACAACTGCCACCCCAGGCACCATCTCGAAGAAGCGCCGCAGAAGCGCCGACACGAGCCCACCTGTTGAGGTAAATATTAAATCATTGTTAACATAATTCATAACGAGAGTATTCATATTAATTATATTTTGTTGGAGGCAGGAAACTGCTGACACGACCCCACCTGTTGAGGTAAATATGAAAGCCTTGTTAACATAATTCATAACGAGAGTATTCATATAAATGATATTTTATTGGAGGCAGGAAACTGCTGTATTAATATATATTAATCTATTATATTAGTATATATAGTATAGTATATTATATTATATCATTATAATAATATACTATATTATTATATACTGTATATAACATTATATATATTAATATATTATATTATTATATATATATATATTACATTATATTATTATATTATTATTATTATAATTTATTAATATATAATTATAACATGTTTTTAACCAACAACATTTTGTTTCTCTAGTTGTCTGGCAAGCGGGATGAGCTGAGGGAAGACATGGCCACCCTGGTGTCAACCCTGTCATGTAAGCAGACACGGTACTCCCGGTTTGTGACCTACTTGGAGCAGCAGCTGAACATCCTGCCTGACGAAGTAGGAGATTCATTGTTTAGGAAGATGATGATGCTCGTGCTGCAGGCCAGGGAAGACATGGACCCCACCACATCCGTGTCACCCTATCAACCCACTAAATCACCTCAGGCCATCACACAAGCACAACAACAGCAGCCCCCAACCCCACCACAGCAGGCAGGACCGTCATTGGGGGTACCACGCGTGTCCCCAGGTTTCGCCACTCCCTCGTTCTCTAATATGATGGCGGCCTCATTCAGGTCCCCTGTACCTGAGCGGTGGGGGGGGGGGGTCTCTAACACCCACACATGGCACCAACTTGGCCATCCCTTCTACCCCTAGCAGGCCTCCAACACCTGGCAACTTTCTGCAGTACACCAGGATGAACACTGGCGCCAACACCCCCAGGCACGGGGGTGACGAAGTGTGATTACTGTAAAATGTACAAGCTAGTCATAAACCCCAGTGATGGGGATGACGCTGAATGATATTATTATGATTGTAGCATTTAAGGAACTTTTCTACTTTTTTATGTAAACATAAAATGAATGTGACTCCAGCTTTTGTTTTCCATCCAAATAATATTTACAGTTATTTTAATCCTAAGTTTCAATAACCATTTCACTTTACTCGACTTTAAAATGTCTTGTTAACAGACAAACAAATAAGTAATATGAATTAAATACTTTTTGGAAGATTAGATACAATTAATAATTATAATGATTAACCAGTTGGAAGAACATAATTAAAGGGAAGAACATATAATGCCAATAGGCTGAACAATATGATAAGACTTTTATGGATATACAGAATGGAATATATACAAAGAAAATATAATCAAGATTTGTACCTAGAAAAACATACAAAACCTATCAGACAAATATAAATATAAACATATAACGAATATATATATCTTTCTGAAAGCACATAAAAAACCCTAAAACAAGGATAAATCGAAATTTATAATATATAGGGAGAATATAATAATGATATTTAAAAGACTTAGAAAAACATTAGCAAAATTTGAGACTAAAAATTGAATGAAATCATACTAATGAACATCATTGGTTAAATATGTATAGAAAAAAAATAATTATGTACGATGATTCTTAATATTGATATATATGAGAAGGGTATACAAAGGTCATGATGAACCTGGAGATGCTTGAAGAGGTTATAGACATTACAACAAAGAATCCCAACATATTATGGTTACATACCTTTATTACGTATTAAGCGGGTACACTGTTTTCCCCCTCCTCCCGCATGGCTGGACTTGGGGGGTTGCCAAATATTGCCACTGTTCTGCAACATCCTAAGGAATATCCCATACAAATCTCAAGCCTCTAGCTACCATACGACAAGAGCAAATAAGGTCGAAAGTCGTAATTACGTAATTATCTTCGCAGCCGCAAGCGAGATGAATTTGAGGTTGAAACGGCTACATAGACGCGAGCCGCCCGAACACTCGTAGAATAAGTAGTAATAAAAACTGGGGTAAGGGATTAGAATATGACCCACGTGCCTTCTGCGTGTCGTAAGAGGCGACTAAAGAGGTTGGGTCGGTGGGCTTGCGACCCCCACCCGTGAAAAATACTTAAGCAATGAAAAACGAACGAACGGCCTCGGATGCGGACGTACCCTGTGTTGATGAACCCCGACCGACTATGGACAATCTTACGGACAATCTTAGAATAGCAACATGGAATGTGAGAGGCATGAATGATGACACAAAAGAGAGAGAGGTCCTGGCAGTGTTATTGAATGCCAGGCTGGATGTATGTGGAATGAAGGAGACCAAATGGAGGGGTAAAGATGTGAGAGAGTGGGAGTGTGGAGTGGGTGTGTGTGTTGGAGTGAGTGAGGGAGCAGCGAGAGAAGGTGCGTGTTTGTTTGTAAGTAACAAATGGAAGGAGCGTGTAAGAGACTATGGGTCTACGGGTTCAAGGATTGTGTGAGTGAGAATGCAAGTAGGAATACAAACGTGGGATTGTGTGTGTATATGCTCCGACAGAGGATAAACTTGTAAGAAGGAAAGAAGAGTTCTGGGTGAATGTAGAGGCATGCCTGGATAAGTTTGACAAGAACGAAAACAGATTTCTGATTGGGGATATGAATGGGAAGGTGGGTAATAGGAAAGTTGATGGAATGATGGGAGGGTGGGGGGTACCATCAGAGGTGAATGGGAATGGTAGTGCACTTGTGGACGTATGTGTGGGGAGGAGGTTGTGTATAGCCAACACCTTCTTCCGACACAGAATGATACACAGGTATACATGGAAAGTGGTGCGGAGGATGAAGGATAAGGATAAGACAGTGGTGGAACGAAAGGCACTGATTGATTATATATGTGTGGATGAATGAATGAAGAAATCTGTGCTGGATGTGCTGGTGTATACGGGTATTGGAGGGGGTCTGTCTGATCATTATGTAGTAGTAGCTAAAATTAGGATACAAAAGAAGTGGGTGAGGAGAGCTGGAGGGAGGCGAGAGGAGGGTGGAATGGCGAGGAAGGTGGAGAGGCTACAGGAGGAGGAAATCAGGGAAGAGTACAGGAGAGCAGTAGAAAGACGAAAAGGTGGGTTCGACCTGGAAGATATGGAGGAAGTGGAGGAGATGAGCAAGGTGTTTAACCCGTACTGTACCGTAGGATACAGTAATAAAAGTTACCAGCAGTCCCAGGCAATGTGGCAAAAATTACAGGGGAGACCACCTTTTCACCTCAAGAGATGAGGCAAGAGTGGATCTATCACCTAAGACTTAAAAAAAAAAAAAAAGAAAAAAAAAAAAAAAAATTAGCCTTGTACAGGCAGTTACAAGACAAATACATTACTGACGGCTATAAGCGTCGCTGGAACTGGGGAGCTAATTAACTACTGACGGCTATAGCCGTCGCTGGGATTATACGGGTTAAGGAAGAGATCTGTGCAGCATGTGAGGAGGTGTGTGGAGTGAGGAGAAGAGGGACGGGAGTGAAAGGTACAGTATGGTGGACAGAAGAGGTAAAAATAGCTGTGGAAGACAAGAAGAAAGCGTATAGAGAGTGGTTGGGTAGTAGAGGTAATGAGGATTTGGAGAGTCAGAAACGAGCGAGGTACGTGGAGAGAAAGAGATTGCTGAAGAGAGTAGTGAAGGAAAGTAAGAGAAGAGTAGATGAGGAATTTGGAAGGAATATGAGTGTAAAATGGAAGGAGTGTAAGAAACTGTTCTGGAAAGAAGTCAAGAAAGTTAGGGAAGGTAGCAAGAGAAACAGTAAGGGTGTGAAAGATAAGAATGGGCGAGTGCTAGCCGAGAAGAAAGAGAGAGTCGAAAGATGGAGGGAGTACTTCAACGAATTGCTAAATGAAAGGAATGAAGTGCCAGCAAACATAGTTGGATGGGGTATGGGATGGAGAAGAAGAGAACTAGTGGAGGAGGAGGTGGGGATCAGGAGGTCAGAAGTGTGGGAAGCCATGAAAAGATTGAAGTTGGGGAAAGCGCCAGGAACAGATGAAGCGTGTGGGGAAATGTTGAGGTATGGTGGTGAGATAGTGATTGAATGGGCATGTAAAATATGCAAACTAGCATGGGAGAAGGTGAGTGCACCTAATGACTGGAAGACTGGCATAATAGTCCCCCTATATAAGGGCAAAGGGGAAAGAGGAGTGAGTGGTAACCACCGAGGAATATGTCTTCTAAGCATAGTAGGGAAGGTGAACAGTAGGAAAGTGATTGAGAGAGTGAGAGTGAGAACGGAGAAATGGATAGGTGACGAGCAGGGTGGTTTTAGTAAGGGATGAGGATGTGTAGATCATATTTTTACCCTGAATTGTGTTGTGGAGAAATATCTGGAGAAGCAACAAAAGGTGTATGTTGCCTTTATGGACTTGGAGAAGCTCTATGACAGAGTGGATAGAGAAGGTATGTGGAAAGTACTTAGAATAATATACAGAGTAGATGGCAAGTTGCTGAAAGCAGTGGAAAGCATGTATGAGGGTGCAGAGGCGGCAGTACGTGTGGAGAATGAGCAGAGCGAGTTCTTTGACCTGAATGTTGAGTTAATAATAATAATAATAATAATAGTTCTTAAAGCTAGCGCATGCTAAGCCAGCTAAGGATAGCCCAATAAGGCCGATTAGGCGTATTTCCATTGGGGTCCTGTACTACTACCCCATCCCCGTGCTCATGAGGGATGGTAACGACTCAGTGCTTGTGAAAAATCTTTAATGCGCCGAGCGTGGGCGCGATCCCGGGCCTTCTGGGTGGAAGTCCGAGACGCTAGTCACTACACCAAGCGAGCCGCCGGTTGAAACCGGGGTGTGTGATGTCCCCGTGGTTGTTTACTGTATATATAGATGGAGTCATGAAAGAAATACAAAGAAGAGAAGTGGATGTTGGTGTATCGCTGATAAGGGAGGGAAATGAGTGGAAGCTACCTGTACTGCTGTTTGCTGATGATACAGTTCTGATGAGCGATAATGAATGGGAGTTGCAGTGTCTGGTAAATATGTTTGGAACAGTGTGCTAAAACCGGAATCTGAATGTAAATGCGAGGAAGAGCAAGGTTATGGTCTTCGAAAAGGGTAAAGCCACAGAGTGTGAGGTGAAGTTGAACGGTCAGGCTATGGAGATTGTCAGCTCATTTAAGTATCTGGGCAGTGTGTTGAGTAAAGATGGGACTATGGATGAAGAAGTGCGGGAGAAGGTTGTAGAAACGTTGAAAGCAGTAACAAGAAATAGGGTGGTCAGTATGGAAGTGAAGAAGTCCTTGCATGACAGTGTGGTAATCCCGACACTGACTTACGGAAGCGAAGCATGAACGTTCGAGAAGAGACTCAGACCAAGAGTGAGAGCGGTTGAAATGAGTTACTTGAGAAGTGAATGCGGAGTTACATGGAGGGATAGACATATGAATGAGGAAGTAAGAAGGAGGTATGGTGTGGAGGTAGATATGCTGGAAAGTGTGAAAAGGAACACCTGGAGATGGTTTGGCCATATGGAACGTAAGGAAAGCGAGAGAGAATGACTAAGAAGGTGTACAAGAGTGAAGTGGAAGGAGAGAGAGGAAGAGGTAAACTGAAGGAGAGGTGGAAGGAAGGAGTGAGGAAGTATATGGATGAAAGCGGTGCTGGTTGGGAGGAGGGGTGTCGACTGACTGGGGACAGAGATGCATGGGGGCTGCTCGTTCGTGGCCACCCCTTCGGGCATCACGGCGTCAGGCAATAGATAGATAGATAGATAGAAAAAACTAACAAAATCAACATGAGATCACTTCATTACCATAGATGTTCCCAAACAAAATTAAACACAACTGCATAATCCGCTGTGCGGGGGAAAGAACTTTGAACAAAACAGATTTAACTGAGATTAAATAAATTATAACGAATGAATATACACAATAAAAATCCTGAACACTCATGAATACAAATTAGGGATAACATCTGGGAATATAGAGCACTGTATAACGTATATCCATTGCATGGGTGTGAACCAGACTGAGGCTGAGCGTGTTATTCTGACTGCCTGTTCAGGGAGTTTTGCTTCCAAATTTCTTAAGCATTTCTCATCTCATAATCTACTCTCACATCGACAATATGAATTCCTCAAGGGTCGCTCTACTGGTGATCTTCTTTAATATCTTATTAAGTCTTGGTCATCTTCCTTTCGGGGCTTCGGTGAGACCTTTTCTATTGCGCTAGACATATCGAAGGCCTTCGATAGAGTCTGGCACAAATCTTTCATTTCTAAACTACCCTCCTTCGGTTTCTATCCCTCCATCTGTGCCTTTGTCTCTAATTTCTTTTCCGGCCGTTCCATAGCTGCGGTTGGGGCCGGCCATCACTCACTTCCACATCCTATCAACTCTGGTGTTCTTCAGGGCTCGGTCCTATCTTCTAGTCTCTTTCATATTTTCATAATGATCATCTCAACTGTACCCCCAGTCCCATCCATTCATACGCAGATAACTCTACCTTACACTACTCAATTAGTTTTCCAGAACGGCCAGCCAGCAATCCCTCAAAGACAAACGTAATAAAGCCATACAACAATTATCTTCTGATCTAACTACTATTTCCAATTGGGGCAGAGAAAACCTAGTTGTCTTTAATGCTTCCAAAACCCAATTTCTCCATTTATCTACCCGTCCGGAACTCCCAGCAGACTATACCTTATTCTTCAACAATACAAAAATCAATCCTTCATCTCCTCTCAATATTCTTGGTGTCTCTTTTTCGTCTGTTCTCACTTGGAAGGACCCTATTACCAGTCTTGGTAAAGCAGCGTCCCAGAAGCTGGGTATGCTCAACCGCCTCAAGGGGTTCTCTACCCCTGCACAGCTTCTTGCTCTGTACAGAGGCACACTGCGTCCTTGTATTGAGTATTGTTCAAATATGTTGGAAGGATCCTCTCACACCGCACGCCTAGACAAAGTAGAGAGGAAGGGCTTACGTATCATTAATTCCCGCCAACTCACCAACTCTCAGCAAACTCTCTCTCTTCGCCACAATGCTGCATCTCTCTCGCTATTCTATCGCTAGTACAATAATCAGTGTTCTTCAGAGCTCTCCCAGTATATACCACCTCCCTTACGTAGGGTACGTGGGTACCCTCTGTACTACGTAGGGTACCCGTCAAGCAACACAATTCCACCCCTACTCTGTGCAACTCTCCAACCCAGGAGTGAAATGTTGCTCTCAGACTTTCTTCTATTCAACAGATGAGCTATGGAACTTTCTCCCAGAATCAGTCTTTCCCTCCTCCTATGACTTAAATTGCTTCAAACTCTGTGTGTCCAGGCAATTTGGCTCGAATGTCCCTTGATTTTAGGCCCTGTCACTCTTTCTACTGTAGGGGAGGCACTCACTACAGGCAGTTTTACCTTTTGTCTCCCTCACTCACATAGAAAGAAAAAAAATAAGTTTTTGAGCACAAAAGGAGGAACATTATCAGATCCACATGCCTTCTTAGTACTAAGCCCAGAGAGAAGAATGTACATCCCTAAAAGAGATTTAGCATTAGGCATAGCTAAAAGATAGGGGTGAAGGAGGAATAGCATCGGAATCATCCAACCGAAAGTTTGAGCAAAGAGTTCAACTTTGTCAGAGGAAGAATTAGCAGTTGTGCTGTCGAAGTGGAAAAGTGGAGGAAAGATGAGGAAGTAAAATTATTGGAGAGCTTTTTTTGCTAGGTGCCAGAAAGCCTGGGAAGAGCTACTGTGTTTAGGAAATTCAATAAATGTGTTATTGATGAAAGAATGTTTTGACAAGTCAAAGAACAGATTTGGCATGATCTCAGGCAGAAAGAAAGAGTACAAAATTCTTGAGTTTGAAGGCAATGGTACCATTTGAATACTTCCTCCTTATTGTGGACAGCACTAAAACAAGTGTGAGTAAACCAATATTAGTTTGCATTAGACTGAGAGAAAGACAATTTAATGTATGCCTCCATGCCCAAGACGCGTTCAGCACACTAAAAGGGTTCCCGGTCATGGAAGCAAAAATCATTCCATGGGAAATGCTTAAGGGCCTCTCAGTTGGCAGCGTAAAAATGCCACATGGTTAAGATAATCGGATGGCCACACTGGAGAGATGAAAATGGTAACAAATAAGGTTATGATTGGAAAGAAAAGCTTTTATAGAGAAAGCAGATGGATTAGAAGTTAGAAATATGTCATGGATCTCCAGAGTGCTCAGGGATACGATTAGGGTGCTGAATTAACTTTTCCGATCTATTTAGTTAGGGGAAAGATAAACAACACAGAGATATTTAGCTTGAGAGTGACAGAAAAGTTTGAGCCAGCGTTGAGAATTCAGAGGAGCTGAAGTCGGGAACACTAGAGTAATTGAGTTTCTTATGCACATACACACAACAAAAACCTTTGGCTTGGGAACTGTGATAAAGTAAGTACAGTACTTGCTTAAAGCCCCTGGGTCTTTGTGAGAAAAGGAAGATCAGGTTTATTGAAGAGGAGGTGTTCGACACCTGCTTTAGTGGAAAGGTTGCATACATACAAGTTTAAAGACCGATTCGTCCACAGGAAGTGTGGTTACAGTCTCACATCCAAAATAACTGCTTTCCAGGCGACTCTGTCATTGGTTGCCTCTTGCCAAGTTCTTTGTTTTGAGATTGGACCGAGGTACCTGATCATAGGTTTTCTAGGTCTACCCCTATGCACAGCTCCACCTACATTCACAGTTCGGCATTTCTTCACCCAGTTCTGATAATTCATTCTCTCCACGTATCCAAACAGACCAAGTCAGCTCGTGCGCATCACTTCACCAATGCCCAGACGCTTAATGCCCTTATGCCTTCTTAGTTCCTCACTTGATACCCCGTCTCTGAGGTTAACCTCACATATCCATCTCACTATTCTCTTCTCATTCGGTTCGATTCTGTTAACCCGTGGAGCCCCGGCTAGTTTTGTAATGTTTGCGCACCAGAACCCGGCCGGTTTTCAAAAAATTGTTTTATTCCAGAAACAATAGCGAATGGGTTAGGAATGAAGGAAAAACCACGAAAAAACGCTCAAAAAGCTTAATAAATGGTCCTACAGAGCCCCCGAAAACGGATTTTACAAGAGTAAAAAATTGAAGGCAATTATCCCAAAAAAACAGGTTATTGCGCGCTCGCGCGCACGCACGTGGACTTTGAGAGTTTTCAACCATCGGCACGGTTGCGTGGGATACGTACACAGTTCCCATACAAATCTGAGCCCTCTTGAGTGGCTACACCTGAGGTTACGGTCGGTGCAATTAGGGTGACGCGTCAGGTGCATCTCTGGGGCTGTGCGTTACATACATCGCCGACGCGTCAGACGCGTCGCTGGGGCTGTACGGGTTAATGTCCTCCGCTTTAACCAACCACATCCTCAAGTCATAGGTCATCGTACTCCTAACGCATGAGGTATACACCTTCCCTTTAAGGTGGAGTGGGAGTCCTTTCATGGTCATGGGTGGCAACAGCTCTTTAAACTTCCCCCTGCTGTTTCTGACTCTAGCAATGGAGTCAGCTTCAGCGCTACCTCCGGCGGAAACCATAAGCCCAAGTAGTAGAATTTATTCACACTCCAGCGTTACACTGCCGAAATCAATACTAACTGGCGGGTCATTCAATACAAGGTCTCCTTTCCACACTGTCCATGCTCTAGTTAATATGAATAGTACCAATGCTACATAATGTGGGTTGAGGTAGCGTTACGTATCCCATCCGTAATAAGTTGAATGCTTCCATAGCCTTAAGTTGACCGCTCTATACTTCGGGAAGAATAGATTATTGTATAGCTAAATAGGGGTAAGAAGCATGTTATTATTCCAATTATACTATTGTGTTCTTTCTCAGTACAAAGTAATGGGATATATTTACCAAACGCACTGCGTTTGTGCAGAATAACTAAGCCTTGAGGGAATCCAAAGAGAGTGTCTCGTTCTCTCTCTTACCAACCTCTGTCCAGTCAACACCCTACACAATTGTTTGTCATCCTTTCATACAGTTAGGTGTTAAACTTCAGTATTCATCACATCTATCATTATAAATCACATCATTATTTATTAGGAACTTTAACCTATGAAGTGCGCATGGGGGGTATGAGACACCTCTGCCTGTGTGCATGTATTTGAGCTGTTTCCATCACTAAAATATTTATTTTACCATAAATAGCATTAATACTTCTCCATATGCGCCTATTATAGGTTGATTATAAAGGTATTAACCTGTTGCAACAATAAAACAAGTGGAAACAGCGTTTGGATGGTCAAAATCGGCGATACAGGCCGGGAGTTACATAATGTATGGCTGAGGCAACCTCCTTTCCCGCCACTTTTCCCCAAGTCTGGAGAGACACTGTCGATCGATACTCTCTCTCTCTCTTGCACTCGCTTGCTAACAGTGATGACAATGCCCTGCTTGCAACTCGCTAATGTTAGCACGAAAATATACCACAGAATAAGGGAATAACAGGGAAAATAGGTGATAACTGAAGGAGGGGAGGAAAGTGGGGATGGAGGGGAGGTAGAGGCGTGATATTTTGCATGGCCCAGGGGCAAAAAAAAAAAAAAAATCGGTGTTTTAAATTGATTTTTGTTTTCCCTGACTCGAGTCTTCCCGCAGTCCGCCGGGGGAACTCTTAAGAGTCTTCCAGCAGTTCCCGGGTTAAAGACTAGATTAACGAAAATTATCATGAATTAGCCTAGCCTAGACACTCTCATTCCAGCATCCTTATTCCACTAACACTAGTTAAGCCCGGCTACCTTCCACCATCTTGAATATTGCCAAATAATAATCTGAGCTAGCAAAATTATCAGGCAAGAACTTAATTCTTTGTGTGTGTTATATGTCTTGCAGTCCATCATTAACAGCAGAATAACCACACACACTGCATATTCAATGTCAATGACTCTCGTCAAAGGTCCTCTCGGCTCACTACATCTCTTGTGTACACAGTCACTACAGATGCAACATTGAATTGAAATACAGTACTTCCCACCCCCTCAAACTGCATTAAGTCGCCTCTTCTTTCCATAGTTCCGCATCCTACTCCACTGATCATGACCTTTATTTATCTATATTGACTTTTAGTCCCATGTTTGCGATACCCTCCCTCCATCTATTGAACTATACCTTCACTTCCTGTGTGCTATCTGCAACAAGAACTAGGTCATCTGTTTATAGCAACTCCCATGGAAGTCCTGTTCTAAAGTTCAAAGAAGTACAAAGGAAAACAAGCAACAACATATCTATCGATTCTTACGAGACTGCTTGTAGTTTAAACTAGCTAACCTATGTGAAAAAAGTGACGATAGCACAGTCAAGAATGTTGTCATTCGTTTGTAAACGCTGTTAATCGGGGTTAAGAGGGAGATGTTGTTGTTGTTGTTGTTCCCTAAGCTGCCTGGCCGAACAGCCCCGAGTCCCTGAGAAAGGCCATGGCCACGATCGGGCTTTCCCACAGAGCTCTCATTGAGTGTAGATTGTGTTGTTGGCGTAAGTGGTTGTGTGAAATGCAGTCTTCTATGATGTGTTTAATGGTATGGGGTGCTGTGTTACATCCCGGGCAGGCGTCGAAAACGGAGTCATCCAGTCTCTTCTGATGGCTCAGGAGAGCTGGATGGTGTCCGCATCTCAGCCTGGCCAGGTGGACTCTGTCCTCGCGAGGAAGGGAGGATTCGGAAGGATGGATTTCGGGAGGTCGTGCATGCAGCTGCGTGTTGTCTGTGAGTGAGTGGATGGATCGGTGAGAGATATGAGTATGGATGTGCTTCTGGAAGTTGGTTCGGGGTGGGCAGGGAGGGAGAGAGGACAATAATTGTGTGTGATACCGTGTGCTGGGTGTTGTTTTGATATTTCTTGGTGTCTGTGGGTGTGTTGCCATGTAGTTTAGTGGGTGGTCTTGGTTCGTGGAGGCTGCTGCCAGGAATTGAGTGCCTCTCATGTCCAGATGGTCTTTGACTTTGAGAATATTGGTTTCTTGATGTAGGTGATCTGTGGGTGAAGTAGCTGTGCAGCCTGTAATGATCTTCAGGGCTTTGTTTTGAATAGTCTGTAAGGTCTTATGATGTGTTTCAGCTAGGTTAGAAGCCCAGGCTGGGCTTGCGTATTCCATCACTGATCTTATGTATTGTTTATATACTGTGGTGGTAGTTTCTTTGTTGTGTCCAAATTTTGTGTGAGCAAGTGACCTGAGGGCGTTAAGTCTGGGTGTCAGTTTCTTTTTAATGTTTGTGGTGTGCTGTTTGAATGTCATATGAGTATCATATGTTACTCCTAGGATTTTGGGTGTGTGTGTATGTGTTAGGGGTGTGTTGTTTATGGTGAGTTGAGGGATGTATTCGTGTTCTCCTGTCCAACTTGTGAGCAGGGTTGCGGTGGATTTGGCTGGGGCTAGATTAAGTCTGTTTGTAGTGCACCAACCATGTAGTGTGTTGAGATAGGGTTGAAGGAGATCTGTTGCTCTTTTTGGGTCATGGTGTGTGCATGTGAGTGTTATGTCATCTGCATAGGAGGCTAAGTTTATTTGGGGCGTATTGGGTGTAGTTATATCGTGCATGTACAGATTGAAGAGTGCGGGCGATAGGACGGATCCTTGTGGGACTCCGTTTGGAAAGTTTCTGATTTTAGATGACTGACCGGCAAAAGATACGTGTGCACATCTGCCTGCTAGGAAGTTGGCCAGCCACCTTTTTGTGTTGTTGTGCATGTTTGTGTTGTAGATTTTGTTTGTTAGGTTGTGGCGGGGGATGGCATCGAAGGCTTTACTAATGTCGAGTGTGGCTAATAGTGATCTGTGTGGTGGTCTAGCTGAGTTGATGCCGTCTAAAGCTCTTTGTGTAAGGTCTGTGAGAAGAGTGTTTGTGGAATGCAGTGGCCTAAAGCCATGTTGTGTTGGAGCTAGGGGTAGGTCAGGTGTAATTAGTTGTAATACTAGGCGTTCCATAACTTTGGAGGGGGAGCAAAGAAGTGTGATGGGGCGGTGCGAGGAGGGTAGCGTGGGGTCTTTGTTGGGTTTGGGGAATGTGATGATGATACCATGCTTCCAAATGTCTGGTATTGTGTTGTGTGAATAGCTGTAGTTTGATATGTTAGTGAGTGCTTGTATGCCTTGTGGTCCCAGGTGTCTGAGGTGTATGTTGCTTATGTTGTCTAGGCCACAGGCGGGTGAGTGCTTGAGATTGTTGATGATATGCTTTGTCTGGTGATTGGTGAAGGGTGTATAGCCAGGGTCTGTGGGGAATTGTCTCTTACGTCGGATGACACGTCGGTCGTCTTTGTGAGGTTTTAGGTGGCTGACATGTGAAAAGTGATTGATGAGAGTGTTTGCTTGTTGTTTACATGAAGGAGTAGAGTCTGTTGTTGTGATTGCAGCATGTGATTGTGTTGTGTTGCTGTTGGAAAGTGTGATGCTGTTTAGTGTTTTGTAGAGTTTTTTGGGGTTTGTTTTGTGATCAAGTGTTTGTAGGAAGTTATTCCAATTTAGTTTTTGTTGTTCTTGTATTTTGTTGTTAGTTTGGGTGTTGAGTGCTTGAATTTGTTGTGTGATGTCTTGTGTGTGGGGTGCTGGGGAGTGTTTCAGTATGTCGCGTTGTCTGATGAGGTTTTGAATTTCTGGTGTGAAGTTGGGGTTGTGTCTTTTCTGTTACCTCTTGGAATGTGTTTCTTGTCAGCGTTTTGGATCGTTTTATTGAGTATGTGTACAGCATTGTTGATGTTAGTGATGGGTGTACTGTTTAGAGTTGTGAAGTGTTGTTCTGTCTCATTTGTGAATGCTTCCCAGTTAGCTCTTTTATAATTGGTGTATGTGTGTTTGTGGCTAGCTGGGGTGAGTCTGGTTTTGGTGGTGATAATGATCGGGAGGTGGTCAGAGCCTAAGGTTCTGACCACCCTCCAGGATGTTGTGGGGGCGAGTTCTGGGGAGCAAAAGGTGATGTCAGGAGATGATGGGTTATAGAGGGCTTGGTGAGGAATATGGGTATGTTGATGGATGTCGTTAAGGATGATGAGGTTATCGGTTTGGTTTTGTAGTACCAGCCCTCTGTCTGTGTCGGGGTTGTCGACAAACCAGGCCGACGTCTTGGCGTTGAAGTCACCACCCAGGATGATGTGTGGGGTGTGTGGGGTGTTTGTGATGTGTTGTAAGTGTGGTCTGTATTCATTTGGTACTGTAGGGGTGTTTGGGGAGGGATGTATGTGTTTATGATGGTTATGTTGGAGTTGTTGCCAGTGCGTATTTTAATTGATTGTATTTCTGTTGTGTTATCATTTGGGGGGAGGAGGGATTTGGTTTGTACACTGGTTACTATGTATGATATTTCTTTGTGTACCAGGGTGATGAGTCCACCGCCCCCGCCGACAGCCCGGTCTTGTCTGATGGTGGTGAAATTATGAAATGTGGGTGTTTTTTGTGTTGTGCGGAGTTTTGTTTCTTGTAAGATGGCAATGTGTATGTTGTGTTGTTTGATGAAGTGTGAGAGTTCGTGTTTCTTTGTGTTGATGCCATCTATGTTCAGTTGAAGAATGTTAATGTTATGTGCACGATGTATGTTGGGTGCTGCTGCACGAGGATGGGGTGGGGGTGGGGGTGAGGGAGGGGCTGGGGGTTGGGATGGGTGAGGTGGGGGTGGGGATTGGGGAGCAGGAGATGGGGGTTGGAATTGATTAGGATGGGGTGTGGTGTGTTGAGTTGAGGATGTGGATGGTATGGGAAGGTTAGGTGGGTTAGGGAGGAGAGGTGGACGGGTTTTAGGGGGGGGAGTGGATGATATGGGAAGGTTAGGTGGGCTGGGGAGGAGAGGTGGACGGGTTTTAGGTGAGGGATTTGACTGGGAGAGGGAGGGGCATGAGGAACAGGTCCAGGTGTTTGTGTAGTGTTTCTTGGAGGCAAGTGTTGTGCAGGTGAAGTGGGTCCAGTTCCCGCATGAATTGCAGAGAACTGAACCCTTAGTATGGCGACTCGAAGTGATGGGTTTTGAGCAAGTTGGACATATGTATGTGTACGTGGGTCCTTGGTTGCTCTCAATGTCTCCGGCTAGAAGAAGTCTTCGAGAAATGACAGCCGGAGAGTCATTTCTCGGTGTAGGAAAAACTGTGTGATGTGTGTGGTGTGAGAGGTGTGGAAATTCCCGGCGCGACCGAAGCCGCTCCAAGGACCCGTGCCCCCAGGGAGGGGGCAGGGGATGGTTGTGACGGTTTGGCTCCCGAAACTGCCTCCCGCGGCCGGCATCCGGTTTTCCTCCACTGGTCGTTGATTTTGTCTTCGGCCGTGGAGGGTCGGCAGCCATCCGCGGTTGGCAGCCTCGGGAGGTGGCCCCACGGCGTAGACGCCGCCACATCAGGAGATGTTTATCTACTCGGTTATTGACAGTTTCTGCAGTACTACACTCAATGATATAACTAGGGTTTACCATTCAATTGAAAAAGATGTTCATAACTCATGAGTTAAAAAGCTTTCCAATTTTCTTACAAGCGTTTCCTCTAGTGTAATTTGAATGATTTCTTGTGAAATTGTTCTTGAAATCAATATTATCAAAACCTTTAATAATTTTCAGCACTTAGATTAGGTCCACTCTCAGCCTGTGCCGAGTCAAACTAAAAAGTTCTAACTCCTAGAAGTTTTCTGTAGGACATATTTCTTAGTCTAGTAATCATTTTGTTACTCTCTGCTGTATTCACTTCAGTTTATTTATGTCCTTTTGATAAAATGGACACCATATTAAGGAATTTTATATTAAAGGTGATTGAATGATGATCGCTTGTATTAAAGTTATCTCTTACCTACACTGGGTCTATTAAGTCATCTTTAGTTGCAAAGATTAGATCAAGAACATTGTTGGATACATATACACATATTGTACATACACAAACTTAAAGACCGAGTGCTCCACACGAAGTGCGGATATTGAACAAATAGAATGTGAACTTTCTAGTAGATTATAGTACAGGTCTGATCCTGTGTTAGATGTCAGGGGTTCTCGCCATTGTAGTACCGGTAAATTGACGTTTCCAAAAACTACAACATATTCGTTATCGCCAATTGCTGAAAGATGGTCATAGATCTTTCTGTTAGTGCTTAGTGATTGTCCAGCTGGTCGGTATATTAATCCAATGGTTATTTTTCTTGTCAATTATCATCCAAATGAACATAGTGTCTTAACATTTCTTCCATGACCAAAACAAACAGTTGTGGGCTCTGTGCTGAACCTTGCTGAACTCTGATTTGCATTAGGAACTCTTCGATCAGACCCCCATTCACTCTTAACTGCTGCCTGTGACCCCTCTTACATTCTCATTATCACACGCACCAACCAGTCCTCCACTACAAGTTTTCTTATAGCCCACTGCATAACTTCCCTAGTCACTCGATCAAAGGCGTTCTCCAGGTCTACAAAACCTAGGTATTGCTCCCTTTTTTTTCTCTAAGAACCTCTCATGCAGTTGTATAAGAATGAAGATAGCATCGATTGTGTCGCGTCCCGGCATAAACCTGAACTGCAACACTTTTTTTGATCATGCATTCAAAGGCCCTTTCGCTTGGTCAAGCATTTTCAAAATATCTATTATTACCCCTGTCTGAGGAATCACCCTTGCCTTTGTATATATTATATACTATCACACTTTTCTGCTTTGCATCAATAATTTGTTCTTCTTTTATGATAACATTTATCAGTCCTTTGACCAAACTTACACCAATATCTCCAGCTGCCTATAGCATCTCAGCAACTATGCTGAAGGTCCCAGCAACTTTCCCGAACTTCATTCTATCTATAGCACTTTTAATGGTGTCATACCTTGTCATACCCTTGCACTGGGACTGCAGACCTGCGATGTTCTGTTTCTTTCAAGTTCCCCATTTATCAACTTTTCACAATGCGCCTTCTATGCCTCTCAAATTTTGTTTTCTGAGTAAACACTCATACCGCTGTCAATTTATATACATCGTTCACCCACAACATCCTTGCTACAGTCTTTCACACTCTTAACTAGTACAACAAATCCCATGGTTATTATTTGTGCTACTAATTTGTTCGATCACACTATCCTGTATGGTTTTCTTTGCCCTGTAGACCTTTCTAGCATTATTTTGGCGGTCAGGTATTCTTCCGTGCTGCCACCTTCCTTGTATACCTAGTCCTAGTGTCCTTTTGTGATTTAATTTGTACAGACTTGCTGTGGATCTTAGATATGTTGGTCATGTTTGATTTAGATTGCCAGTGATGGAGGGCAATATCTCTAGGTATCCAGTTCCAGGATCCCCTGGGTGATTGTCACCCAGAGACCATTCCAAGGATGTGACTTAAGCAAGTGTCACACTATGCCGAATTAAGTGCCGACGCTCCACGAGTTAAGGAGTGGCGATAGAAGCCAGATACCACTGGTGAGTAACATGGGTGATCGAGGGAAGGGATGCCCACGGTGGGCAGTATGGACGGGCACGCCGCCTGACGGGGACTGCGGGGCTGCGACATGCGCCGTAGCGCGCAAACTGGTTGGCGACAATGCTCCTGACGAGCGGCGCCTATAGGAGGTAGGTCGGTGCCTATAGATACTACGGCGGCGATGGACAGCCACCCTGTCACACTGGATCCCTACTCCGTCATACCTGCCCCGACCGAGGCAAACCGGTTCGTCGGAGGCGATGCTTTTTTTAGTGTGGTTTTTTTTTTGGGGGGGGGGGGGGGGGGGGGGGGGGGGGGCGGGGAGGCATCAAGCTTGAGATCTAGGGAGGAAACTAAAAACATAATAAAAAGATCCAAAAATGAGCAAATAAATACGCCCATCTCCCCTTAATTAAGTGGTTCTTGGAGTAATTGGTAAGACAAGGTCATCTATAGTTAACCCTTTCAGTACCGGTAACGTCTTTCTCGTTATAGGCTGGTAACTATTAGGTTATTGTATTATGAATATGAAGGGCCTGTAGCAATCACAAGACCTCCATTCCTATCATTTATCTCTCTTAACTCCCACAGACAGTTCTTAGGCTGCATAAAATCGTCTAAGTAAGGCAAAACAGACGTCACCACCATTGAAACGGTTTATAGATAGTCACTCGTTGATGGGATCGGATTAAGGGGACAGTGGTGTTCTTGGGGGGTCTATTTATTTATATATTATTTTTTTTCTTTTTTTCTTCGCTAGACCTCCATCAAGATTTAAAAAAACACCCCCCATCAACGATGTCCCGTGCAACATTGCCAGGTTGCGGACTCACGGTATGCCCTCCACCTATGACGCCGCCTGGACGTTACCGGGTCGCTGTCTGATGGCGACCTACCTTATAGCAGCGTCTGACGCAGACAGGTCGATGCCCTTGTACCGTCTGACGCCTACTGGATGCCGCCCGACGCCACCCGCCTACCGTTCCCGTCCATTTCCTTGACCTCACTAGCCGCCGACTCAGCTTATGAGAGTTGTTTGTGTCGAACTTTTCCTGAGGCCCCTGACGACCTCTCCCGACATCTCTCTTGAGTTGGTGCCCACCCACGTCACGCAGCGATGTAGGCAAAGCGTCGGCACTTAATTCGGCATAGTGTGACACTTGCTTTAGGGGCACCCCACGAAATAGAGAATTATAAACTACTATATCTCTGAGTTCTACACTAAAAATGATAGGGTATGAAGAGGATAGGAGAGATTGTATTGGTATATTGATTGTGATTTATTTCTCTAATTGGAGTAAGATGGAATTATCAATAGCAATATACTATTAATAGGGTAAATTGTTACAGACACTACAGTATATATGACTTTAGCATACCCATAATATTTTAGAGTGTATTCCGTTGGTTTTACAGTCATAGAACAGACAGCAAATTGACAGTTCCATACCATATTTATTCTGGCACATGCATACACAGAATGATCCACAGGTACACGTGGAAACGGGTGTGGACGATGGAGGATGAGACAGTGGTGGAACGAAAGTCATTGATTGATTATGTATGTGTTGATGAACAAATGAAGAAATCTGTGATGGATGCTAGGGTGTATAGGGGTATTGGAGGGGGTCTGTCTGATCATTATGTAGTGGTAGCTAAGGTTAGGATACAAAAGAAGTGGGTGAGAAGAGCTGGAGGGAGGCGAGAGGAGGGTGGAATGGTGAGGAGGGTGGAGAGGTTGCAGGAGGAGTGCAGGAGAGCAGTGGAAAGACGACTAGTTGGGTTCGACCTGGAAGTTATGGAGGAAGTGAAGGAGATGAGCAAGGTGTTTAAGGAAGAGATCTGTGCAGCATGTGAGGAGGTGTGTGGAGTGAGGAGAAGAGGGAGGGGAGTGAAAGGTACAGCATGGTGGACAGAAGAGGTAAGAATAGCTGTGGAAGACAAGAAGAAAGCATATAGAGAGTGGTTGGGTAGTAGAGGGAATGAAGATTTGGAGAGTCAGAAACGAGCAAGGTACGTGGAGAGTAAGAGGATGGTGAAGAGAGTAGTGAAGGAAAGTAAGAGAAGAGTAGATGAGGAATTTGGAAGGATTCTGAGTGTAAAATGGAGGGAGAGTAAGAAACTGTTCTGGAAAGAAGTCAAGAAAGTTAGGGAAGGTAGCAAGGGAAACAGTAAGGGTGTGAAAGATAAGAATGGGAGAATGCTAGCCGAGAAGCAAGAGAGAGTCGAAAGATGGAGGGAGTACTTTAATGAGTTGCTAAATGTAAGGAATGAAGAGCCAGCAAACATAGTTGGATATGGTATGGGGCGGAGAAGAAGAGAAGTAGTGGAGGAGGAGGTGGGGATCTGGAGGTCAGAAGTGTGGGAAGCCATGAAAAGAGTGAAGTTGGGGAAAGCACAAGGAACAGATGGATTGTGTGGGGAAATGTTGAGGTATGGTGGTGAGATAGTGATCGAATGGGTATGGAAAATGTGCAAACTAGCATGGGAGAAGGAGAGTGCACCCATTGACTGGAAGACTGGCATAATAGTCCCCCTATATAAGGTCAAAGGGGAAAGAGGAGTGTGTGGTAACCACCGAGGAATATGTCTTCTAAGCGTAGTAGGGAAGGTATACAGTAGGGTAGTGATTGAGAGAGTGAGAGTGAGAACGGAGAAATGGATAGGCGACGAGCAGGGAGGTTTTAGGAAGGGAAGAGGATGTGTAGATCAGATTTTTACTCTGAATTGTGTTGTGGAGAAATATCTGGAGAAGAAACAAAATAGCAAGTTGCTGAAAGCATTGAAGAGCATGTATGAGGGTGCAAAGGCGGCAGTATGTATGGAGAGTGAGCAGAGCGAGTTCTTTGACCTGAATGTTGGTTTGAAACAGGGGTGTGTGATGTCCCCGTGGTTGTTTACTGTATATATGGATGGAGTCATGAAAGAAATACTATCAAGAGCAGTGGATGTTGGTGTATCGCTGAAAAGGGAGGAAATTGAGTGGAAGCTACCTATATTGCTGTTTGCGGATGATACAGTTCTGATGAGTGATAATGAATGGGAGTTGCAGGGTCTGGTAAATGAGTTTGGAACAGTGTGTGAAAAACGGAATTTGATGGTAAATGAGGGGAAGAGCAAGGTTATGGTCTTCGAAAGGGGTGAAGTCATAGAGTGTGAGATGAAGCTGAACGGTCAGGCTATGGAGATCATCAACTCTTTTAAGTATCTGGGCAGTGTGTTGAGTGAAGATGGGACTATGGATGAAAAAGTGCAGGAGAGGGTACAACAGGGGAAGAGGGTTGTAGGAACGCTGAAAGCAGTATCAGGAAATAGGGTGGTCAGTATGGAAGTGAAGAAGTCCTTGCATGACAGTGTGGTAATCCCGACACTGACTTACGGAGCGAAGCATGGACGTTGGTTGAGAGACTCAGACCAAGAGTGAGAGCAGTGGAAATTAATTACTTAAGAAGTGCGTGTGGAGTTACATGGAGGGATAGACAGACTAATAAGGAAGTAAGAAGGAGGTGTGGTGTGGAGGTAGATATGCTGGAAAGTGTGAAAAGGAACAACTTGAGATGGTTCAGCCGTATGGAACGTATGGAAAGCGAGAGAATGACTAAGAGGGTGTACGAGAGCGAGGTGGAGGGACAGAGAGGGAGAAGTAGACCGAAAGAGAGGTGGAAGGATGGAGTGAGGAAGTATATGAATGAAGGCGGTGCTGGTTGGGGGGAGGGGCGTCGACTGACTGGGGACAGAGGTGCATGGGGGCGGTTCGTTCATGGCCATCCCTTCGGGGATCACGGCGTCGGGCAATAGATAGATAGACGTGCATATCTAACCAACATTACTGATTCCGTACTGTCCTATTGCTGTATTTTACTAATACTCTTAAGGTGTTTTATGTAAATGCTCGTAGCATACGCAATCAATTTTCAGATCTAGAGGAAATCGTGTTTACAGAACATTATGATATAATCGGCATTACAGAATCTTGGTTAAATACGGAAGACAGAGACTTTTTAGCCGAATATACGCTTCCTGGTTATACAATGTTTGAGAAAAGTCGGATCAATAGAAATGGAGGAGGAGTTCTGTTTATTATAAAGGAAAGTCTTAATCCCGTCTTAATGTCAAAACCTCAAATTGCGAATATAGACATATCTTACGTACTATTAAATAATAAACGAGAACTAAAATAACACTAGCTTTATTATACAGACCCCCAGCTCAATCAGTGCAAACTGACAGTGAAATTTATGAACAAATTGCAGAAATAACTAACATACAAGATACCGTAATTCTTGTCGATTTCAACTTACCCGTGACTAAATGGGGCGATATTCTTACTTCACACTCTGGACACGACCTCTATGCTAACTTGCAAGAGAGTTCACTTTTTCAATTTGTACAATCTCCGACCCGTGGTAATAATGTGCTTGACCTTGTACTCGCAACAAAAGAAGAATTAATAGAGAATTTGAATGTTGGTGATGAATTCAGTATCAGCGACCATCGTACGATAACTTTCACTTTAAAGTTTACTAGTAACAAATCAAATAGCAGTATTGAGAAAGTCCCTAATATCAAGAAAGCAAATTTTCATAAACTTAAATCAAAGCTTAAAGAAACTGACTGGAGCTTTCTGACTACCAATAACGACATAAATACATCTTGGGAGTGTTTCACAACCACTTACCTTAAGGCAGTGCAAGACTGCATACCATCGAAAATACGGCGTCCAGTCCATAATGATAAGCCCAAATGGTGGAATAAAGATATTTCAGACTGTCTGCTTGCTAAAAAATTTGCTAATGATAGATTAAAATCCTCACAAAATGACGAAGAACGGGTGAAATTTGTAGAGCTACGAAGTAAAGCCAAAAAGTTAATTAAGCAAAGTAAAAAGACCCTGGAGTTACATGTTGCGAATCAAAGTAAAACAAACCCGAAAGAATTCTATAGTTATATCAGAAAGAAAAAAGTAGTTACTTCAACTGTTGGACCGTTAGTCGATGCAAATGGAGAATACACCAAAGACGAAGTACAAATGAGTAATGCCCTCAATACCTTCTTTGCATCAGTTTTTACAACCGAAGACCTCAGTGATATCCCTACACCATCGCCGATTCAGATTGATAATTCAGATGTTCTAAGCAATATCACCGTTACAGAGAGAGAAGTATTGAATTGTTTAGATAAACTTAAGGTAAATAAAACGCCTGGACCTGATACAATCTCGCCTAGAGTTCTAAAGGAAGCTAAGGATGAGCTCTCCAAACCACTGACATTGCTATTCAATGAATCCTTGCAGTCTGGGACTATGCCTGATCAGTGGAAGCTAGCCAACGTAACACCGATATTAAAAAAAGGCAGCAAATCCCTACCCAGTAACTAGCGTCCAATTAGCTTAACCTCAATTGTATGTAAAATGCTAGAAACGGTCATAAGAGACAGACTCGTAAATCACTTAGAGCCAAATAACTTACTTAAAGATACTCAACACGGCTTTCGTAAAAAACGTTCCTGTTTAACAAACCTCTTAGACTTCTCCACGATATCCTCAACCTCTACGATGAGAGTAAAGCTGTAGATATTATATACCTTGATTTTCAAAAGGCCTTTGACAAAGTTCCCCACAAACGTTTACTGCTAAAACTAAAAGCGCATGGAATACAAGACGGTGTGTTGAAATGGATAGAAAATTGGCTCAGCGACAGAAAGCAAAGAGTAGTCATAAACGGTAAGGCATCTAAATGGACCAATGTAAGTAGCGGGGTACTCCAGGGATCGGTACTATGACCAATTCTCTTTCTAATTTACATCAACGACATAGATGAGGGTCTCACCTGTACAATCTCAAAATTTGCTGACGATACAAAAATTGCAAAATTATAGCGTACTCTCAAAAGAACAAATTGACGATATGCAACACAATCTAGATAAATTGTCATGTTGGGCCCAAATTTGGCAAATGAGTTTCAATGCAGATAAATGTAAAGTACTACATATCGGATACCTAAATGAGAAAGCAAACTATTCGATGAATGGCACTCAGCTTAAGAATGTAAACAGAGAAACCGATCTGGGAGTAACAATATCGAGTAACCTAAAACCGAGTCAACAATGTTCAGAAGTTGTTAAGAAAGCAAACAAAATAATTGTCTTTATAGGCAGGTCATTTGAGCATAAATCCAAAGAAGTTATCCTAACCCTTTACAATTCCTTAGTCCGCCCTCTTCTGGAATACTGCGTTCAATCCTGGTGCCCTTATTACCAAAAAGATATAAACAAGCTAGAACGAGTTCAACATAGAGTTACCAAAATGATACCTAGCCTGAAGAACAAACCATACGAAGAGCGAAGAGCGTCTTAGATAATTAAATCTATTTCCTTTAACCCAGCGCAGATTAACCCTTATTTAGCGGCGAGCAACATAAGTCGAGTTAAATAAAGCTGGACTATGTGGCGGCGCTCGACATAGGTCGAGTGGCAATTTCAGCACGTAATGTGGCTGAGAGAGAGACAAGTGGTGGCAGGAGACTAGCGAGCGTATGACTGCTCCAGACCACCGCGGCGAACCTACTGACACAAATCTCAGCTCCCTCCTCCCTCTCTCACTCGCTACATACTCAATTATGTACTGAAAGTACCGAATTACCTGCTTTTTGCACTCGCGTTGCACGGTTATTGCAAGAAAACTATCCATCATACAAGGATCGTTATGGTGTCATTCGAAAGCTCTGTTTATGCCCTTTCAGGGATAGGTACTTGTTTTACGTTCTGGGTCTTATTTAGGCATGAAAATGATCACGTAAACAGCCCTATTTTGGCTAAAAACACCCCGCTGTGCGGTACACATAAATAAACCGCATAGGCCGCTCGTAAGGTGTTAAGAGGTGACTTAATTCAAGTGTTCAAAATCATAAAAGGCATCGACAATATGAACTGTAGTAAGTACTTCACTATCGACCAATCTAATTACACGCGGGGAAACGATTGCAAAATTATTGGTAAATCTTTTAACTCACACGAATCTAAGAATTTCTTCTTCAATCGAGTTGTCAACTTGTGGAATGGGCTTCCCCGAGACGTTATAGACTGCAGTACCGTTGATTCATTTAAACTCCTGTTAAGACTGGGGTTCAAATATATCAGGGCTCTTATTCATTGGACTAGTAATGGCATAAATGCTACAACGGAAAGCGCTAGCTCCAACCTCTGATGTATATTCCCAGTGAACAAAGAACACAAATACTCTACAGAGTTCTATATGCAATAATGGGCTATCAAACTCTCAATAAATGTGCGTCTATTCTAGGCTTAATGTTATGTGAAAACAGCCTATTACTACCTATAACCGAAGGTGCTTGGTCATGGTATGCAAAGTAAGGTGGTAAGAGAAGTTACAGCTTACGTTACTTTAATCAATAAATGTCAGGCACTCCTGCATGAAAGAAAGTGCACTAAAGTCCTTCAACACTAACAAGGAATCTTCTTTAAATGTTAGATGCTATAAAGATGCTCGTATCGGAAATGGAACCCAAAAAGATAGGCAGCGGAACAATGCTCGTGCAGTCTATGCACACAAAAAGGCAGAATATATAATGCCGTCGGAGCCAAGAATATCCTAAACACTACAACAATAATAATAATCGCCACGACAATGCAGTATTCCTATCAACAAAAAGAGCCTAAGTCGTTTGTGTCTCAATACATCAAACTAGGCTGCGAAATGCTTGTGTAATCATAAACGGGTATACATAAAAAGAGTAATTGGTTTAATATACTTAATGTCTACTGTGACTGATAAAGTCTAGCTAGAGTCAATGATACGAGATACTGGTGCGCATGGCATGCCGCATAGCCTAGTGCAAATCTCAAGTCTGTGCGTCAAATATTACGTTATAATGAAGGGTAGCTCATTTGAGAAACCTTAATACCGAAGTATTAAGCGTTCTCCTGGCGTACCTCAAAGACAAACAACGAGCTTAGAACAGTGCAGAATGGTATAGGCAAAAAGCCCTCATTCGTGCATGCTCTACTCTCAATGGCACACAGACTAGAATTTACTCAATCAACTCCAGTTCTCAGGTATGTTGTGCAGCTTTTAACTAAAGCCAGCACTCATAGGAAACAATACCTTATAATATCAGACTCCTAGTCTAGCATTATCTAATCCAGCAGAACACTAATAATTAAAGGAAGCAGTACTAAACAATATGAATGCCAACCAATGCTTCGTGATCAACTTATCTTAACACTAACATACATGGGTTATATCAGACCTTAACGTACAATACAACTGGCCAGCATCAAGCTGATTTTGCAGAGTTAACCAGAGGGGGTATAATATTAATAAAAAGGTGGTGAAAGATATGAAAAAAGAGAGAGGTAGGCAGAGGAAAAGATTCTCAGGTGCGGAGTGGGAGACAGGTAGCAAGGAAAAAAGATGGATGCGTTCTAGAAACCAGATCTGAGGGAGAGAGTGGCGAGGAACTGTATATATACTCGCACTAGCTCGAGGCGCGTGGGAAAAAAAGCGGTAACAAGTCCTCTAGCCACTAGCAAGGGAGCTATCAGCATGGTAAGGACCTCTCTCCACCAACCCCCACGAGGCAGCCAGCCGTGACGTCATCGAGCGGGACAAAAACACTGCGCGCTCCCTCTCACTCTGTTCTACTCTCTCTCTCTCTCCCAGATCCCATCATTACTAGTTAATGATAAAACATATACTTTACAATTAAATATATAAAGCCTTGACATGGGTGAAAACAAAGAGCCTTTCTGGACTGCCCATGACACAAGCTTTCATATGAAATAAAGCACACTCTAATACATAAATTGTAGCCCCATCCACTGCCCTGGCGATGCTAGCGAATCACTGTAGGACAAGCCATGCGGTTCTAACGGAGTGTTTAACGTCACACTCCGCTTAGACAAATATCTCACATCAAACCCGCGACTGACTGCGTTTGTAAGTGAATAACTTTATTTTATCCCCCCCTCAGTTACTAACCCATCCGTCCCCTACTAACTTCCTAATCCTGCCACGGACATTAGTTCCAGCGCAGTAGTTCCCTTTCCAATGTTCCCTTACCCACTCTAAACCACTGTTTGGATACTTGATCCTCAGTGTTTTGGAGGACAAGCAGCCTAGAAGGGTCACTAGACCTGTTGTTGCTTGATTTCCTTTGTACTCCTTTGTATTTTAGAGGTACACTACAGTTTAAAAGTTAATAATGAATGAGGTATTCAAATGTCAAATTTACGGTCTTTTACAGTGAAATGTCCGGTTATTTTACAGCGTACAATTAACAATTACCGTTTTTGAATATGAAAAAAAAGTTAAATCTAAGATGACGAAGTTGGGAAACCAGGGCAAGGCCATGACGGTAGACACCCTGATCATGCCGGGAAAGGATCAGCCTAACAACACCAGAATAGCTGTAATCAAGGTAACGAAGAGGAACAGGAGAAGACAACACCAAGAAAAGGAGAGAGACAATAGGACCTGACCATTTTCTCAGGCTTTAATACCTGCCGGAATAGGTCAGTCTACCCCTATTCCCAGGTCTACCAATGCTCTAATCTCCAGGAGTCTAGGTCAGTCTGCCCGAGAAAGGAGTTCGAGCCCAGGCCAATAACAGGGACCCCTGCTCCTCCAATGGCAAGGACAGAGACAAACACCCAAGGCATATACCCAGCTCCAGCCCGATTTGCAATATAGTGAGGAAATATTTATGCAAGTTCCCCACCAAGAACCATTGCAATATCGACATCGATGGGAATCCCAGCACCTCCCGGGAAGACTGGGAATAGTGCAACCAAAGTGATAAATAAAGAACCTATGGCCTGCAGACTAAGAAAAGCCAGATATCACGATGAACAGAAAATCATTCATTACGCAACCATGCCACCCTATAAAAATAGGAGGGCCAAATAGAGAGATCAAGAATCTCCGTAGGTTTAGATAAATAACTTCAGTGTATTTTTAGATTAAGAATTGCCTTCACCATAGCCAAAACAATGATATCCACATGTCCCTATGTTATTGAGATAGACCCACCTGAGTTCTAATAATAAACTGACTATAGTCCGACTGAAACTGAAGGAAGTTAACAAATACTATTACTTCCTTCCACTGGTTAAGCTGGCTGTGAGAAAGGATTGGTATTGAGTCTCAACCTGAACGAGTGTGTGTAGAGGAGCCCGGAACCAACTTCCCATGTACCTGCGAGAGAGGCAGTTCCCCCTGATGTCCAGCCTAGCAGAACCACGAGTCCTACGTCGTCCAGATTCTCGTTCTTGGCTACCTCTACCCTTTACCCTAAGTGTCTATGGTGGGTGCCCAACCCCGAAAGGGGTTGAAATAGGGGAGCTATACCCCCGCCAAAGGCGGCTTTCTAGGGCCTTTCCTAGCTGATGCTGAGAGGATTGGGTTCTAGTCATGTGGTGATGGGCTGGTCTATCAGAGTGAGAACTGAGCGATCTCTGCCATACCCATAGCTTACTCTGACTGTTCCTTTTACTTATATATTTTCTAGATCTCAAGTGACGGCGTCTCTTCCGTGGATTGACCTCCCAATTTACCAAGATTGGAAGTCAAAGCGTCACATTTTTCCTTTGCCCCTCAACTTTCTCTTCATAATTGCTGAAGGGCACAGGGCCCTGGGTGGGGCTTTGGTTTCCCGGGCGTTTCCGCACCCTCCTCAGCTCCCCGCCATGGAGTGGCTTCAGTCACCCGGGCTTTATTGTGGTCGGCAGGGAGGGTTCTGTGCGGGCGCTCGGTTATGGCCTTGGCTTTGCTCGGGGCCTTGGGGCTGTTCGGCCAGGCTGCTTGGGGAACAACAACAACAACAACAACAACAACCCTAAGTGTCTCTGAGTGTTATAAGTTGTGGCTATTATTGTGATGGTAAGATAAAATATGCGAGTATTCTATTAATTTAATTATAGATCTGTGCCTAAGATCAATCCTGAACCTTTGATACCCGTGTAAGATTCCTATAACTTTGATCCGTACAGTGATTCATTAAGTACGAGATATTGCTAAGAGAAACTTGTGTTAATCATTCAGACCCTTAATTGTACGTACATTACAGTCATTTTTATACGTGTTACTTAGCCAGAATACTCTCAGATTTTATTCGTATGTGTTTATTATTCTTTGTGTATCCAAGTCGAAGTGAAAGTGTATAACGTGAACTGATTCCCTACTTAAATCCCATATATACCTAGAACCTACGCCCAATTCAGGATCCTTATATCCGCGTAATTATCGCCAGAGAATACTTATAATACTATTTCCCTTATTTGAAAGTCAATAACCCTTTCCGTGAGTTAGAATTAATTCTCTATTAAGATATCAGATCTCTATTAGTTCTTGTGAATAATCTGATAATATACGTTACTCGGGTCATGTAATTCTTTCCACACCGATTTAGGAATTCAGATTGTATATTCCTTGATCGATTCCGCCTACTATTTGGCTATTGATTCTATTTATTACTTCATCTAGTAATCCATTGATTATAATTGTATTTACGTTATAATACAACGCTACAGTAGTTCTGCGTTCTTTTAGGAATTTGTGCATTTATTTAGAACTCCTTTTATGCCATATATGGTGTTTCCTAAGTGCAACTTCGTCGTGTACGCCCATTCAAGATAGCTCTTTGTTAAGCTATATTATCACACTCTTTCATTTGCGTTAACTAGTTTGTTAATTTATCCCAATCTATATTGAAAAATATTTTATCTATTCCAATTCAGTCACTATATTTACTTTGATTCTGAGTTCCTCAACTCGTGTGATTTGACCTCATCTATGATCGAATATTATTTTTCGTGTCTCGCGTGAGAGATTATTCGCATTAACTCCTAGTTAGTTGAAATCAGATTTAAAGTATCTTTCCCCCTAGACTCAAATAGAGTTCATATCTTTAGTCCCTGATTTTATATCGGACTAAAGGAAATTGTTATTTCCTGCATCCCCAGTCCATCTGACCTAAAGTCCTCATGGCGGCACCTTTGATGGTCACCTGAGCGCGGCCCAATTCCCTTTGCCCACCACGCAGACTCACGCGCAGCTGAGCGATAAGTTCCATATTGTACCTTGTCTTTGTCAGAATACTTCGTGTTAGACACTTTGCTCGCATATGTATTATTGTCAATGATTCTTGTTTGTGTATATATGTATCTGTCTATTATTGCGTACTTTACTCTTCAATTGCTATGTAAGTGACAAACTGACCTTCATTAGCGAATAAAACTAGTTAACTCTCTCAGTCATTAATTGACTTACTTGCTACTTAATATAATAGTGGAGTATAGTACCACATAACCTGTATTTTATGCCATTGAACAAATAAGAGTGTAATCTAACCTGTGTGTTTATTGTGTTATCGTTGCCTGATTGAGTAAATACTTATCATATTCACTAAGCTCAATGTGTTCCTGTTGAGCATATTCCAAGTCTGAATATCTGAAAACCGGATTGATAAATAGATAATACTGAAGCGAGTTGGACCACAACCCGGCATAACAAAATCAAAATGCATAAAGTTTATTTTCAAACAATATATAAATCCACCACTGCAAACAAATTATACTTCACCAATTAGGGAATATAATTATATAGGCATTTAGTCTTCATTTCATCAATATTGTAAACAATAACAACACATTTATAACAAAGAGTACATATGATAATTATCATCGATAGTGATTTAACTGTTTATCCATGTGTTAGATAGGTTTATTACTACCAACATGCCATTATCCCCTTCAGCACGATGACCTAAGTTTCATCGTATTCTGGTTACCAATAAACGATTATCTTAAGCATAATATCTACCTCTAGGACTCAAAGGGGTAAATACGATCTAAATAAACACTCCTGATAACATAGGTACTTCTTGAACTGTATAAAATCGTCTACTATTAGCCAGAATCCAAGGTAAAATGCGTAGTCGTGCTGAAGGGGTTGCTTGGGTAGATTATTATGGACAAACTTTTCATTCTCATTATTCTTGAGTTACCCACAATCATCGCTGCCATACAAGACCTGGATCATTCTTCCAATATACAGTACCCTTATCTTACAAAGAAAGAAAGAGCGTGAAAAAAGGTCTATAAAGTGTTCATAATGATTAAGGGGGGTCACCAGCTTTTTTTATCTTTCTCTCCTTTTCTCTCTTTCTCTGGCTTGTATCCAATCGGCCCCATTCAGCCAACTGTTTTAAGACGTTTATGCCCATCCAGGTGTCGATATTTTCCTGGCGAGCGATAGCGAGCCAGCATTGTATGGAGAAATCCTGCTTCGCCGGAGACATTTTTTCTATCGAAAAATGTACAAATTTAGCTTGCTGTCAAAACAAAAAAAATATATATGCTGGCTCGTTACCGCTCACCAGAAAAATATTGACACCTGGATGGGGGTAAATGTCTTAAAACAGTAGGCTAAATGGGGCCGAATTGATACAAGCCCCAGAGAGAGGGAGAGAAAGATAAAAAAGCGAGGTTGGCTCCCTTAACCCTTTATTAGCAGCGCGCATCATATGTCGAGTGAAAGAAATTTGGACTATGTGGCGGCTCACACCATAAGTCGTGTGGCAATTTCAGCACGTAATGTTGCTGAGAGAGAGAGACAAGTGGTGGCAGGAGAGTAGCGAGCGTATGACTGCTCCAGACCACCGCGGTGGACCAACTGACATGAATCCCACCCTCCTCCACCCTCTCACACTCGCTACATAGTGAAATGTATGGGGAGAGTACCGAATTACATGGTTTTTGCACTCGTGTTTTGCGGTTGTTGCAACAAAACTAGCGGTCATACAAGGATCGTTGTGGTGTCATTGGAAAGCTCTGTTTATGCCCTTTCAGGGATAGATACTTGTTTTACGCTCTGGGTCTTATTTAGGCATGAAAATGATCACATAAACAGCCCTATTTTGGGTAAAAACACCCCGCTGGTGGCTACATATTATTTACCGCCTAGGCCGCTCGTTAGGTGTTAAGGTATATTGGTGGTAATACACTCATCTTATGCCAGTTAGAAAGATAAATCAGTAGCATTATACACAATTATTTTATAAAACTGTTCTATACCATTTTCATACCCTACATATTTTTACAGTGGATGTTCAAACTACCCACTTAATTAAACTCTAGAAAATTTTATTTGATTATAATTCAGAGTACTCAATAAAGTCTGTCATTACAAATAATCTACCAGTCTTCTATTCAAATTACATCTACTATTCTGCCAATATATTCAACTCTATCACACACAAATACTGTTCTCTCTCCCTCCCTGCCCACCCCAAACCAACTTCCAGAAGCACATCCATACTCATATCTCTCGCCGATCCATCCACTCACTTATAGACAACACGCAGCTGCAAGGACGACCTCCCGAAATCCATCCTTCCGAATCCTCCCTTCCTCGCGAGGACAGAGTCCACCTGGCCAGGCTGAGATGCGGACACCATCCAGCTCTTCTGAGCTATCAGAAGAGACTGGATGACTCCGTCGCCGACATCTGCCCAGGATGTAACACAGCACCCCATACCATCAAACACATCATAGAAGACTGCATTTCACACAACCACTTACGCCAACAACACAATCTACACTCAATGAGAGCTCTGTGGGAAAGCCCAATCGCGGCCATGGCCTTCCTCAGGGACTCGGGGCTGTTCGGCCAGGCAGCTTAGGGAACAACAACAACAACTCTATTAGTTTTCCATTATAAGAAACTACCAGTCTTCCATTATAGGCAATTCTACCAATCTTCCATGATAAGTTCTACTAGTCTTCTATTATAAGAAACTCTACCATCTTCCACTAGAAGAAAATCTACCATCATCCATTAGAAGAAAATCTACCATCATCCATTAGAAGAAAATCTACCTGTCTCCCACTAAATATATAATTACCAGTCTTCCATCTAAATATAATCTATCAGTTTCCATCATTATGAACGCTACCTACCTTCCTTCCTCTACAGTGCATATAATATATCCGCGATTCTCTGCTTCATGTTCACTACTTTCTTTATGTTGTCAGAGGAGCTGGTGGTCCTGGACAATGCACTCTGCAACTCGGTCTTCACTTTCTCCAACTGGGCCCCGGCTGATTGTACCGCTTTAGTGGCGACATTTATCTTTTGCACAATGTGTTTTAGTTTTTCTTGTAACTCGTGTAACTCTATTGTCAGTTTATTTTTTTCACTCTTGGCATTTTCTCGCCTCTGATTGGCATCATGAAGATGTTTGGTTAATTGTGATAGCGTCATTTGCTTGGTTTGTAAATGCTGCCTTGGACTAAGTGAAGATGACGAAGGATGTTCATTTGGAAAGTCTTCCCGACTTGAAGCTGTGGTACTGCTCATATTAATTTGCCGATGACAAAACTGTGCTGCTTCGTTGGCTTTATGCACAGTAGAAGCTAACCAATTTATACGCATATTGAGGTTACTATAAGTTCTACTAAGATTGTTATGCTCATATCGTAGTGCTCGGAGCCTTTCCCACAATTCGTCTCTTTTCCGTTGTGCTTGCTCCTGCTGAATTGCGACCTCCTGCTCCATCCGTTGGTGTTCCTCGTTCAAGTTTTCCAGTTTCCCTAACATCTCCTGCAAGGCACCTAGATGAGTTTGCAAGGCCTCTGATAGCTGTTCCTCGACTCTGCGCCACTTTTTGTTGTCACAATCATTTGTTGGCATTTGTTGGCATTTGTTCCTGAGTCTGCTGACCTTTGAGAGCTTCTCCTCGGCTGCTTGGTAATTGGCTATGCAGCTGTTTAGAGTTTCGTGCGTCGTGCTTTTGGCTTCTGCGATTTGAAATTTTTGATCGAACATCAGCCCAATGGTTTCAGAACTCTGATAATGGAAAAATCAACAACTCTATGAGAGAGAGAACAAATATAAAGTATTATTTTTCTACCAGATCTGCAACCAAAATGGTGTTAGGGTATAATGATTATAGTATATAAAATAATAAATTTTTAAAATAGATCATACAGTTATATACTTTGTGTAAGGTAAGTTGTATTACCAACACAGAACCCACCCATATACTGTGCACCACCTGCCAGCCTGTTCATCGTCCAGAGTCGGTCTTTCTGGAAACTCAGATTAACCCTTTCAGCTCGGCTATTTAATTGTTGTCATATATTTTGTTACTATTAGACAATTTAATATTTTTTGTTTTTTGGAAGAAAGTATCCTGACCAAGATTCGAACCCACTCACTCTGGGTATGTTTGGGAGAGTCGGGCACCATAACCACTCGGCCATAAACGGATAATTGGAAAGCAACCTTAGTTCTTATTTGAAGAACCAGGTTATAGTCTCGTGGAGGACTATGCCTTCGAACACGTGGTGAGTTTTTTAGACTTCAACCATGACTATTTTACACTTCCTCCCCGCCAACTCGGCTAAGTGATACAATTTTAATTGTCCTGGTAGCCTACTATTATGGAACCTCTCTGAATGACAAATATCTAATGATAATGTACGACAAGCATGGAAGAAAGGAGGGAGTAGTAATGAGTACCTAGCGTGTAGGCGCAGGGCTAGAAGGAAGGTTCATAGAGCCTAGCAAGTTATACAAAACCTTCTCTCAGATACAGTAGGGTGAAATATTAAAAACACAAAAATTCTATACAGTATATAAGTTAGCTAGACAGAGGAGAAATAGCAACAAGGATGTGGTAAGTGAGCAATGTATCAAAAACGACCGCAGAGTGGTGGTATATACTGAGGATGAAATCAGGAAAGCATGAAGGGAGCATTACGACCGGCTGTTAAATGTGGAGTTTGGATGCGATAGGGAACACCTGAGCGCTGTGGAGCCAGTGCAGGGTCCTCCCCCGTGGATTAGTCAAACAGCTGTTGGAAGCGCAGTCAAAAAAATGAAAAACGGTAAAGCCGCATGCGGCTTGGGCATTGTTGTCGAGATGCTGAAGGCATATAGGGAAGTTAGGGTGCTAATGGTAGCACAACTGATAAATAGAGTTGTAATGGAGGAGAAGGCACTTGACAATTGGCAGGAGGTTGATAGTGAATATTTTTAAAGGCAAAGGTGACTATGGATCGGGGCAATTACAGGGGACTGAAAATGCTCAACCAAGTTATGAAAGTTTGTAAGAAAGTATTTGAGGGTTTAATAAGGGAGAGTATGACCATGAACAAGATGCAGTTTGGCTTCATGCCAGGCCACGGCACCAGGACAGCTCCAGCAGAAGTACCTAGGGGAAAAATAGGGAACTCTAGTATGTCTTTGTGGATTTAGAGAAAGCCTTTAACAGGATGCCCAGAGAGGTTATGCAGTGGGTCATGAGGAAACTTGCCATGGATGAGTGGTTGGTGCAAGTGGTAATGAGGGTTCCTGAGTGGCAGTGAGGATGAAAGGGGAGCTGAGTAATGGGTTCTTGGTGAATATTGGTGTGTACCAGGGTTCACTCCTGCACCCGCTCTTGTCTGTCCTGGTCTTGGAGGTGCTGTCCAGAGAGTTCAGGTCGGATCTGTACAGGTAGCTACTCTATGCAGATGAGCTGATGCTGATTGCTGAGGCTGAGACAATGTTCTTAAGGCGGCAGGAGGGAATGGCAGATAGGGGTTTTAAGAGTGAATATAGGCCAGACGAAAGTCATGATCAGTGGCAATGATTTCAGAACTGAGGACCACAGTGGTAGTTTCCCTTGTCCTGTTTGTAAAATGGGGATTGGCATAACTCAATTCAGTGTTGCACATGCCAGGGATGGGTGCATTTGAAGTGTATTTGTTTGAGGGGCCCTTACCTTTGAATATGCCATATCTAGGTGTGTTTGGTAGTAATGAAATCTATGCTACCAGGTTGATCTGGATCAACCTGGTAGCATAGATTTCATTGATATGCACCTGGAATGTGTCAATAACTTATGTTACTTGGGCAACGTGATTGCTGCTGATGATAGGGCAGAGGACTGCTCAATCGCGAGAGTCAGAAGTAGATGGAAGAAGTTCAGAGAGATGCTGTCGGTAATGACCATAAAAGCACTCTCCCTATGATTAAAAGGAAGATTATATAGAACCTGTGTCAGAAGTGTGATGATGTATGCTAGCGAAACCTGGCCAGTGAGGATGGAAGACAAAGAGGATGGAACAAAATTAAATGAAGATGGCGAGATGGCTATGTGGGTCTGCTAGGAGAGACAACAAAAACATGGGAAGGGGGGGGTGGGGGGGAACACCTTAAAACAGTTGGCTGAATGGGGCCGAATGGATACAAGCCAGGGAAAGAGAGAAAGATAAAAACAAGCCGGTGACCATCCCCTACATAGTCTTTTTTCTTATTTTCTGTTTTTACTACAGTAGTTCAAACGCAACAAAATTTGGTGAGATCGTTACACCTTACATGAGACATAGCAATCAATGTTCATTTTAATACTACAAGGTCGAGCTAAAGGTCAAACGTGGAGGTCAAATATTATGTCTCTGCTCGATACTGAATGTAAATCAAGTATAATAGTTCCCTTGTAGATAGATAGATAGATAAGTTTATTGACCACAAGTTTGTCATTACAATCATTACATGTAGTAACATAAAAACACATTAAATACATAATCAACATTTACACATAGTGGGAAAAAAATACTTACTAGTCCACATAATTTAACTTAAACTGAAAATAAATGGTCAGACAATTCAAAACATAAACAAACGTATAATATTACGTCTTTAGATTTCATGGGTAGTCTTCTAGATGATTCAGACTGAACAATTGCATTCTTTAGTTTTTCTTGGGCGATGGCGATATCATCTATATCGTCACTGATCAAATGTTCAATATAATTACTAGTTTTATTGTTCACACTAGTTGTCTTCAAAATTGCATACATTAGTGGGTCATCAATCATGGTTTCTCTCTCTTGCCATTTAGTTCTATAAAATGTCCTCTGTTTTTGTCTTACAAGGTAGGGAAGAGGTGGGTATCCTATCTCAAAACAACACTAATCGTTACATGTAGACCTACGCACCCCCAATAGCTGTTTGATTCCCCAATTATATAGCTTAATAATTGGTTTCAAGTCACCGTCTAACCACGACTCACAACCGTACAGGATGGACGACATCAAGGCAGCATCAAAGACTCTACGTTTAACATAAAAGGGAATATATCTATTCATATTAAACAAAATTAGATAAATTTTAAGATATAACACATTTTCGCTCGTGCATGACCCCTGATTTGCCTATGATGTGGATCCATCTGACGTAAATAAGCTTCCTAGATAAACATATTGGGTACAAGGATTAATCATTACATTGTCACTTTCAAATGGTTGAGAATCTTCTCTTGAACCAGATATAACAACAAATTTGGTCTCTGTTGATCAATTTCCACTCCATACTCGTTACAAAATTGAAGCAATAGGTTAATTTTCCTCATCATACTCTCTCTAGAAGTAGCCAAAAGCACGGTATCATCCCTGAGTACAAGTTAGTATGTGCAACCATCCTAGAAACCCATCCATATCACAACTTTCCTTAATAGTCTTAATTAACTCATTCACATACAAGATAAACAAGAGACAAGAGGTGGGGAAGCCTTGTCGTACCCCAATAGATGCAGTTGCAGTTGTGTGGTAACCACAAGGGGATATGTCTCCTAGCCATAGTAAGCAAAGTATACTGGAGGATAGTGAGAGATAACAGTGTTGAGTAGGTGAGGAGTAGGATGGGTTTAGGAAGGGAAAGGGATATGTTGATCAAACCATCTTGAGGTGCATAGTGGAGTGTACTACATTAAAGACTTGCCACAACACACCCCCATTATGTCATCACAGTGGCCGATGTTGGTATAGTGCTAACAGTGTCTCAGCAAGACTCAACAAAGTCCCCCTGAAGCACTTATACATACATACATAATATTTTAAGACTGAGTGCTCCACACATACGTGCAGTTTCAGTCTCTTGTCCTAATGGCGGCATTCTGGGCAACCCTGTTAAGGGCTGCTTCACATGTCAAGCTTTTGGATTCGAGATCGGCACGTTTAGTCTGATCCCAGGTCTTCCTCGATCCACCCCTTGGTGCAGTTTCCTCCACAATCACAGACCTGCATCTTTTCACCCAATTTTGTTCATCCATTCTCTCCACATGCCCATACCATTCCAGTCTACTTGTAGGCATCTCCTCGCTAATACTCTTTATACCTAAACGTCTCCTCAGCTCATCCTTTGTTATTCTATCCTGCAGCCTGGCCCCACACATCCATCTCACCATTCTCATCTCTTTACGTTCCATTCTGTTGACATCCTCTACTTTAACGTCCCATGTTTCTAAAGCATACGTCATTGAACTTCTAACACATGAGGCATACACCTTTCCCTTCAGGGGGAGAGGCATTCTTTTCATGGTCAGAATTGGCAGCAGTTCTCTGAACTTACCAGAGGAAACATCTAATTCTAGCAACATTGGCAGCCGCGGCCCCACCACCGGCAGAAATGGTATCTCCTAGGTAACAAAACTTGTCCACCAGCTCCAATGACTCATTTCCAAAATTCACAGCCACAGGATCATCATTTAACACAAGCTCGCCTTTGCACACTATGCACTCAAATGTCTCGATTTCTGACTTATCCTTCGGCAGGGGTCCTTTTATTCTACTACAGTGCTTACTCCCATGGTGCACACATCGACAGATGCTACACCGAATCGAGTTAGCCCCCCACACCCTTTCCACACACTGCACATGGGTATGCACTGCTCTTTTCCAAATTGCCTCGTCTCAATCTACAATGCATAACCTTGGTTTTGTTAACCCTTATTTAGTGGGCTAGGTGGTCTATTTGACCCCAGCGCCCAGCGGGTGGTCTTTACCCTAAATAGAGTTGTTTCCGTGCTCATTTTCATGCCTAAATAAGACCCAGAGCGTAAAACAAGTATATATCCCTGAAAGGGCGTAAACAGAGCTTTCCAATGACACCCGAACCATCCTTGTACGACCACTGGTTCTCTTGCAACGATCGTGCAACACGAGTGCAAAAACCCTGAAATAAGGTAATTTCCTTACATAATTCCCTGTGTAGCGAGTGAGAAACGAGGGGGGAAAGTAGAATACAGTTCAGTATGTCCACGGTGGTCGTGGGGAGCGGTCATAGGGTTGCTATGCTCGTCCCACCGCTCAGCTCTCTCTCTCTCAGCAACATTACGTGCTGAAAATGGCGCTCGACAGATGTCGTGCGCCGCCACTTAGGCCAGATATATTTCACTCGACATATGTTGCGCACCGCCAATAAGGGCTTAACCCTCTCCGTCATCTACGACGCGATCGCGTCATATGGGGGTACGCCCAAGAATATCATATGACGCGATCGCGTTATATGAACTTAGTGAAATAGTTCAATAATAAGTTTATGACGCGAAATTGCGTCATATGGAGCTCAGTATGTTAGGTAAGTTAGATCAGAATCTGTCGGTTTGTGGCAACCCCAAATTCCTCCAACTTCTACCGGTCCCTCAGTGTACGAGAGAGTGTTGAGGGGGAAATACCTGGCGCTCTGCCAACCTGTAAGTAAGTTAATATAATATGATGGAGGGGGTTAATATTGACTCTTAAACCCTTGCTCGCCATGACCTCTCTCCATCTTCTGAATTTGTCCTCAGCATCTTGCACATTGTCAGCTATTAGGACTAAATCGTCTGCATAAAACATAATATCGTCTGCACCTGGCGAAATTGCACCACACCAGCCTAAACTGTGCTACAATAGGCAGTAACAAGAAATCACTGTAACTGCTACAGAGGCTGACTGCATTATGGCCCCACTGCCTTCACCCCTTGCAGGAAAATGGATAGAAATAAAGTCAGAAATGGGTATGGGTAGTAGAGGACACCAACCCTCACTGACAGATCCAGCCCACCAAATAATACCGATAATATTTTGACTAGATTGCAAGTTGTTGGAAGTGGTGAAGATACTGTATGAGGATGAACAGAGCATGTTTTTGGATCTGAATGTTAGGTTAAAGCAAGGGGGGGTGAGGTCTCCATGGTTGTTTACATACATACATACATACATACATACTTATGCAAATTTAATGACCGAGTACTCCACATGAAGTGCGGTTCCGGTCTTACGTCCTAACGGCGGCATTCCACGCAACCCGGCCTGTTAAGAGCTGCCTCACTTGTCAGGTTGTTTAATTTAAGATCAGACCGCAAAGTCCGATCCCATGCCATTCTTGGTCTGCCGCTTGGTGCAGTTCCCTCCACATTCATGGACTTGCTTCTTTTCACTCAGCTTAGTTCATCCATCCTCTCCACATGTCCAAACCATCAAAGCCTGCTAGTACGCAACTCATCACTGATACTCTTCATACCTAACCTTCTCCTTAGTTCTTCACTTGATATCCTATCTTGCAGTTTGGCACCACACATATCATCCTCTTTGACAGGTCACATTTCTGAAGCAAATGCGCTACCAACGCATGGAGCGAACACTTTTCTCTTCAAGGGGAGAGGAAGTCTTCTCATGACGAGTAGTAGCAAATGTTCTCTAAACTATCCCCAGCTGCATCTTATTCTGGCGATAGTGGCGGCTTCAGCCCCACCACCGGCAGAGATGGTATCACCCAAACAGCAAAACTTATCCACCATCTCCAGTGCCTCATTGCCAAAGTTAACACTCTCGAGCCGGTCATTGAATATAAGTTCACCTTTGCATACTATGCATTCAAGTTTCTCAATTTCGAACTTCTTCCTTGGTAGAGGTCCCTATATTATAGTGCAGCCCTTCTTCCCGTGATGTACCCCGCTGCAGCAGACGCCACACTGCATTGAGTTCACGCCCACCTGTTTTCTGCATACTGCACATGAGTATGCACCATTTAATTCTAGCTTTCCTAACCCTAGTCTACTGTGTAAAACCTCGGTTTTATTTATATTAACTCTAATTTCCTTACTTGCCAAGCCATCTCTCTATCTTCTGAACTTGGCCTCGGCATCCCGCGCAATGAGTACTAGATCATCTGCGTATAGGAGTTCCCAGGGGAGCCCAACTCTGAAATCACCAGTTAGTGCCTCCAGCACCATAACACAGAGGAAAGGGCTTAAAGAGCATAGCTCATGAAATATCCCATTCCATTTTATCACTCTCTAAACCATGTTACAGAATGATTGATACTGCACAGTTGTCTTGGTTGACCACACATTTTTATCGAAAATAGTAAACAAAGCCATGTAAGATATTTTAACCTTAGAAAGTTGATGGCAACCCCTGTCACCTCTCTCTTGTGTTAATGATAACGGAATTAGCCCGCGAATTTCGAATATGTTTTTATATTGCCTTTAGCTACCCTATCCTGATATATTTCATACATGATGAAGTAATGTGAAGGCAGTATTTGATATATACAGTATATCACGTGAGTGTAAAATTTGTCTATCCTTAAGTATCTATCAATGCAATTAGTCATAGTTTAGTCTCGTTAATCATAAATAAATATGTATTGGCAGCTCTATCCATATGGCAACACCAATAGTAGAGGAAGTCTTGCCCTAACGGTAAACACAGGTACTCTACCACAAGAGCGTATGGCCAACCAACGTATCAAAATATTCCACCTTGATTTTCACTTTCACAGTGTATTATTCGATAGCTTGCCATTATATCTACATTTCATTATTAAGCTTATGCTGCTCATACAATTTATCATACCCCTCTATTAAATATCTGTCCATCTTTGTAACTGTTTTCACAGCATGGAGTACTTAACTGAGATACTACCGCAGATTCTTCCCCAAAGTTTAGGTTCGGAAGTGTGAATGTGGGTACTATGAAAGGAAGGACAGGTGAGATTGCGTAGATGCTATACAGACGACGAGTGGATGTATGTTGTGCCCAGGAAACCCGGTGGAAAGGGGGGAGTGAAAGGTGGATTACGGGAAAAAATAAACTCTTTAAGTTTATTTTTTTTTTTTTTAAGAGACAATGAACGGAGGAAGGAAAAACACAGATAAAACAAAAAGGTCCATGTGCCTAAAGGCATCCTCCATTCATAAAATGTGTGTAACAACTGGATTTAAACATTTGTAGATTGTAAGTTTGTGGAAAGCAATTCGAGGGAAGTGAATTCCAAAGAGTAGTAGCTCTTGGGATAAATGAATTCTGATAAGCAGAAGTTCTGCATTGTGGAGGAGAAAGTGTAAATTCATGGGCGCTCTCAGCTGCCCTAGTTCTACGGGGAAAGATGTGGAGAGGCGGCACAATTGAAGCAAGTTCCTCGGAACAATTGCTGTGAAAATATCTGTAGAATAATGCAAGGGACGCAACGTTTCTTCGTATGGATAATGTAGGAAGGTCCTGTGTGATTGCAGGGTTATTGATTAATCTAATAGCTTTATTTTGAATTTTGTCCAACTGCCTCAATGCAACCACTCCACTTCCACCCCACAGAGGTGAACAGTAATCCATCTGAGAACGCACATGACTTTTATATATCACGGCCAACTGCTCGTCAGTGAAGAATTCTCGAACTCTGTACAGGAGTCCCAGTTTTTTAGAGGCATTCTTAGCAATGCTTCTAACATAATGTGTCCAGCTCAAGTTAGTAGTTAATGTTACACCGAGAATGTCAATACTAGGGGAAGTGGGAATATTTACATCATTAAAAAATATATGGGAGTCAGTGAGATTCTGTCGGTTAGAAAATTGAATGTACTTGGTTTTCTGTGCATTAAAGGAAACTAGATTCTTTTGTCCCCATCCATTAATTCTAGAAAGGTCCTGGTTCAGAGAAATTGCAGGGAAAATTGAAATTGAAATGGAAGGGAAGCGAATATGGTACAGGAGGGGTGGGTTTCCTGGTGGCAGAGAGGTGTGCAGATTGTGTCATAGAAGTTAAAAGGTTTAATGAAAGACTGATTTTACTAAGAATGAAAATCGTGGCGAGAGTACCTCAATTCCCACTTATTCATACGCAGACGACTCAACCTTACACTACTCCATTAGTTTTTCAGAACGCCCAGCCAGCAATCCCTCAATGACAAACGTAATGAAGCCATAGAACTCTTACATTCTGATCTAAATACTATCTCCAATTGGGGCAGAGAAAACCTTGTTAGCTTTAATGCTTCCAAAACCCAATTTCTTCATCTATCTACCCGTAAAGAACTCCCAGCGGACTATCCCTTATTCATCAACAATACAAAAATCAATCCTTCATCTTCTCTCAATATTCTTGGTGTCACTTTTTCTTCTGCTCTCAGTTGGAAGGACCATATTACCAGTCTTGCTAAGCCAGCCTCCCAGAAGCTGGGTGTGCTCAACCGCCTTAGGGGGTTCTTTTCCCCTGCACAGCTTCTTGCTCTGTACAGGGGCATAGTGCGCCCTTGTATTGAGTATTGTTCACATGTATGGGGAGGTTCCTCTCACACCGCTCTCCTAGACAAAGTTGAAAGGAAGGCCTTTCGTATCATTAACTCCCGTCCACTCACCAACTCTTTGCAATCTCTCTCTCTCCGCCGCAATGTTGCATCTCTCTCGCTATTCTATCGCTACTATAATAATCAGTGTTCCTCAGAGCTTTCCCAGTGTATACCACCTCCTTTACGTAGGGCACGTGGTACCCGTCCTGCAACTCAATCCCACCCCTACTCTGTGCAACTCTCCAACCCGAGAGTGAAACGTTACTCTCAGTCTTTCTTCTACACAACAGCTGAGCTCGGGAACTCTCTCCCTGAATCAGTCTTTCCGTCTTCCTACGACTTAAATTGCTTCAAACTCCGTGTGTCCAGGCATTTTGGCTCGAGCGTCCCTTGTTTTGGCCCTGTCACTCTTTTAACTATGGGGGAGGCACTCGCAATAGGCAGTTCTGCCTTTTGCCTCCCTCAATCTCATAGAAAAAAAATAAAAAAAACAAAAGCAGGCTTAGGTAGAGATGTCAAAGAACTGTTCTGGAATGAATTACTAGGGGTGGTTGTCGGATGCAAGGAAGGGGAGGTAGTAATTGTGGGAGACTTGAATGGGCATGTCGGGGCAGGTGCCGACGGATAAGGCGTGCAAAGAGGACAGGGTTATAACCGAAGGAACCTGGGAGGCGAATACATACTGGAGCACTGTGGTGCCACGGGGATGGTGGTGTGCAATACTATGTTTAAGAAGAGGATGAGCATTCTGATAACATATAAATCAGGTGGCTCCAGTAGCCAGATAGACTACTTCCTTATCAGCAAATCTGGCAGGAAATGGGTTAGAGACACTAAGATCATACCAGGTGAAAAATGCATCCCCCAACACAAGCTCCTAGTGTGTGACATATGCCTAAGTAGAGTTCCTGTTATAAAGTTCTTTTGCCAAAAAGGAAAGTATGGTTATACGAAAAAGAGGAGTACAGAGACAGATTCCACGATGAAATTATGGAAATTGAAAGGATAATGGGTGTTAGGTCAGATGATGTTAATAGCAAATGGAACTTTATAGAGCGCAGCCTCCTCGATACCACAGTCAAAGTCCTTGGCAAAACAAAGGGGCTACCAAGGCATAATTTCTCCTGGTGGTGCAACAACGATGTCGAAGCTGCAGTCAGAGAGAAGAAGAGATGCTTCAAAGTATAGAAGGAAGGTGGCAGCAAGGAAGAATGCCTGTCTGCCAAATGTAATGTTAGAAGAGAGGTGTACAGGGCAAAGAAAACCATACAGGATAGCGTAATAGAACACATTTGCAGCACTTATAATACCAATGGGGTTGATAAATTAGCTAAGAATGTGAGGGACTGTAGTCGTGGGTGTAAGATGCATAAATAATGACAGTGGCATGACTGCTTAAACAGAAAACGAAATCAGAGAGGCATAGAAGGAGCATTATGAAAGACTGCTTAATGTGGAGTTTGAATGGGATAGGGAAGAGCTCAGCACTGCAGTCCCAGTACAAGCCTTTGATAGGGTACGGCGCTTTTAAAAGTGCTATAGATAAAATGAAGTCCGGGAAAGCCGCTGAGAGCTCCGGCATTGTCACTGAGTTGCTAAAAGCAGCTGGAGATATTGGGATAAAATTGGTCACAGAGCTGATGCTATCATAAAGGAGGAAATTTTGTCCGATGCATGGCAGAAAAGTGTTATAGTAAATATATACAAAGGCAAGGGTGACTCCTTAGACAGGGAAATTTATAGGAGTTTGAAAATGCTCAATCAAGTCATGAAAGTCAGTGAAAGGGTCTTTGAATGCATGATCAGGGAAAATATTGCCATCAGCGATATGCAGTTTGGATTTATGCCGGGACGTGGCACAACTGATGCTATCTTCTCTTCTTTCTTAGGCAAATGCAAGAGAGTTTCTTAGAGAAAAATGGAGCTATACCTAGTTTTTGTAGATCTGGAGAAGGCCTTTGACCGGGTGCCCAGGGAAGTAATGCAGTGGGCTATGAGAAAACTCGGAGTAGAAGAGTGGCTGGTGCGTGTGATAATGAGAATGTATGAGGGGTCATGGGCAGCGGTTAGAGTGAATTGGGACCTGAGCGAAGAGTTCCCAGTGAAGGTTTGAGTTCACCATGGTTCAGTGCTAAGGTAATTACTGTTTGTTTTAGTCCTGGAGGCTCTGTCAAGGGAATTTAGGACAGAATTTGCATGGGAGCTGTTATATGCAGATGATCTAGTTCTTATCACAGATAGTGCGCAGGAAGCAGAGTCGAAGTTCAAAAGATGGAGGGCAGGTATGGCATATAAGGGTCTAAGAGTTAACATAGATAAAACAAATGTCTTGATAAGTGGAGTAGGGCATGGAACTATGGAAAGAAGCGGCGACTATCCAATCCATGCGCAGTATGTGGGAAGGGGGTGGGAAGTAACACAATTCAATGTTGCGTCTGTAGTGACTGGGTACACAAGAGATGTAGTGAAGCTAGAGGACCTTTGACAAGAATTATAGACTTTGAATGTGCAAGAGAGATCTTGTATTAAATGACCCGCCTGTCAGTGCTGATTTCAACAGTGTAACACTGGAGTGTGTGAATAAATTCTGCTACCTGGGCGATACGGTTTCCGCCAGAAGTGGCGCTGAAGCTAGCGCCATTGTTAGAGTCAGAAGTGCCTGGGGAAAGTTTAGAGAGCTGTTGCCACTTCTGGCCATGAGAGGGCTCCCATCCAACCTTAAAGGGAAGGTGTATACCTTGTGTGTTAGGAGCGCGATGGCCTAAGCCTTGGAGACGTGGCCGGTTAAAGCGGAGGATATTAATAGAATGAAACGGAATGAGAATAGAATGGCGAGATGGATGTGTGGGGTTAATCTTAGGGACAAGGTATCGAGCAGGCATCTGGGTATTAGGAGTGCCAGTGAAGTGATGCGCACAAGCCGACTAGGTTGGTTTGGACATGTGGAGAGAATGGATGATCAGAACTGAGTGAAGAAATACCGGACTGTGAACGTTGGGGTAGCTGCGCATAGGGGTGGACCTAGAATGAGGTTGGCTCGGGTACTCCAGTCCGATCTCAATATATAGAATTTGACAACAGAGGCAGCCCTAGACAGGGCCACCTGGAAAGTCGCCATTTAGGATGTGAGATTGTAACCACATTCTCTGTGGTCAAAACGGTCTTTAAACTTGTATGTATGTATGTATGTATCGTGTAATACGATAGGGTATGACTCTTTTGTGATACCGTACGTCGCTGTGACGTCACGGTCATTCCCACTGCACGGCGTAGGACGAGTAGATCGTATATTATAAGATTGTTAGTAAGTTAAGATTATAAAAGGACTAATATTCTATTAAGCAATATTGACATGGTCTTATGTAGTACATATGAATTTATTGTATATATTGATTTAATTTATCGTACTGAGCAACATAGATACGGTACGATAATTTGGGCGCCGGGCGTTTGCCAAGGCAGCAAGGTGTGCCTCTGAGGAAGACAGCTCAGAGCCTCCACTAACACCAACCAGTTAACATCTAATTTCTGCCTTCAGTTGATCAAGCTTTTGTGCCTCTAATCACAATACACTGACCGCAATACATACAGCTACACCATCACGACGCTCTCATCGACGCCATGACTGACTGACAGATAAGCATAGTATTCATGTCCATTCCCATATAATCATTTGTTCTTCCTTTCACTTGACTCGAGCTTCAGGGCCGGTGTCTTGCCTCTCCATTGTCCGCCATATTGGGTAAAACGTTCTCCTTTGTTTCGTTGCCACGTGGAACTATTGGTGAGTTAATTCCTGGCTAATATTAACCCTTATAACCTTACCCTATATATAAAATATTATGTGAGACCTTTGGATATAAATTAGCTTTTTTCAGATTGAATTCAGTTTAGATAATTATGGAGTTATTTTAATTTAGATTGATTTTATTTTATTCATTATTGCTTAGAAATATTTAACTTCCATTGATAGTTTACCACATTGGTGCCCAGACCTCGGGAATTAGCTACCAGTAAGGGATTTTATTAGGCAATGAGCAAGGGATTAGCCCAGGGATGCAGGAGCAAGGACCCCGGAGGGGTGGGGCTTGGATATATTCCTGTACCTCCGGCGCCAGTACCTCAGAAAATAGCGGTTGTAGGGCATTCGTATGCCACTAGACTAAGGGCAGCCGACCAAGGATCTGTGTGGTATCGGGCGTCGGAGGGGGATAGAAAGTTTGAGCTGTCCTACTTCGGGGTGCCTGGAGCCACCGTCGACAGCCAGAGAGCCTCCCCACAGTGGGGGCAGGTGGTCCATTTTAGGCCTCACATGATTTTCCTGTTCCTGGGTGGCAACGATATTCGCCCCGATACCGTACCCCGAGAGTTAGCCAATGCCATCAAAGAGGTGGCGCTGGATCTGGAGCGAGAGTCCGGGGGGAGCTGCAAGATTGTAGCGATTGAGAGCCGGACTAGGGTCCGAGGCGTTACAGCGGAGGAATATCACGCCATTAAAAACTCTGTCAACCGCACCCTGAGGTGTCAGCTGGTAGAGACACGGCACCGCTTTGTCTCGATTACCCTCAGCACACGGGACCTCGACCAGGATGGCGTCTACCTCGATTTGGATACGAATCAAGTCCTATATAATAAAATTGTAGGGCTAACAAAGCGTTGGTTGGAGAGGGACGCCGGGGTGATATTATTGCGCCTGCCTAAGTTATGCATCCCACCCATCATCTTCCCCCAATAATTTTCTCTTTCATTTCAGACTTCCTGTGACATATGACCTGACCTAAAAAAAAATCTTGTTCAATATGACCCTTTAGTGTAGGTATTGCTATTTTGGTGTGCTATTTTTTCTCCATAACATAGAAGTCCGCCGGTCGGTGTCTCTTAACTAGACTACTATTTTGCCGTTGTATTTGTAACATTTTAGATAAATAGCCTACAGGCTTACATGCAAAATGAGTAAACAGGAAGAGACACCGTCTAATGGGGTGCTGAGCAAAGCCCCTAAAAATCAGAGGGCGGGACTTCGGTGAGTATTAAATAGGCTAATTGTAGATGTCAACACTTTCATCACTACTGCTGACCTCGAGGAATTAGAAGATAGATTAGACAATGTCCAGGCTACCAAGTCGTATTGTGGCTCTGAGTGAGGTGATTGTGGCAGACATGACAGAGGAGGAAGAGAGTGTTGGAGAGTGTGATAATCGCACCCTCTATGATGAACCTGTCGTTAGAGCAAAGCACCTATTACAGCGCGCTGTCGCAAATAAGAAGGGAGGCGAGAACGAGGCCCATAGAAGGGTTGACCCGAAACACACTGTGCACTCCCAAAGCTCAATCTTCCTACAGTTGGGGGCAAATTGACTGAGTGGTTAGCTTTTTGGGACGTATTTCGGTCTACAGTACATTATTCCTCTTTGGATAATGTCCATAAGTTTCAATACCTGAAAGAACAACTGGAAGGAGAGGCCTTACATTTGATAGAGGGTTTTGCGGTAATAGGTGATAGCTATCAGGAGGCAGTACAATTATTAAAGTCCACATACGGGGATCAAGAGCAGTTGAAGATGGCCCATGTCGTTGCCTTATTAAAGCTCGCAGAACCACAGTATAAGGTTGAGGAGTTAGCACATTTTTGGGCAGATATGGAGTGCCATACTCGATCGCTAGACACCCTAGGGCTCACCACACAGGAAATGATAGTCATTATCTTACGTCAGAAGCTTCCTATGGCAATACTTGACAAGGTTAGATCGTTTGATCTGGGGGAGTTCAAAACTCAGTTCAGTAAAGAAATCAATAATCTACAGTTGAACAAAGGGAGAATGTATGTGTCGGGAGGGAGTTAGAATGTGGAGATGAGGGGAACTGTAAGCATGACGGTGGGGACTAAAGGAAAGAAAGAGGGTACATATAAGAAACCTGCTCAGATTTTATGTAAGCTATGGTAACAATAACAAACATAAATGGAGTTTCTGTGTAAAATACCCAACAAATGAGACAAAACTAGCACAGGCAAAGAGGTTGAAGCTATGTGTAGGTTGTCTAAGTAAGGAACATGGTAAGCAGGGACAATGTACTGCTACATACTTAAAGCCCTGTCGCCACTGCAAAGGACATCACTTTGACAAGTTGTGTCCTACAGCAGATAAACTCAAAGACGTCAAACCAGAGGGTACTACAACTTTGACACTTCTGTAGGTAGCATGCAAGACACCACTATATTGCCCACAGTACAGATTCCCATGGAAGGTAATGACAGTAACAAGGTTTGTCGGGTACTTCTTGATCAGGGGTCTCAACGTTCCTTTATAAAAAGGTCCGTATTAATGGAACTTTAGCACCGAATCGTAGGGGCTGAGACTCTTCGATTGCAGGGCTTCACAGGGGTTACTGACAAACAAGTCTACGAGATGGCGGAGATTTCCTATTTCTACCGTAAAAACAGGTACTTTATGACATGTATCGTAGTAGACACCCTACTAGAATATGTATCTATAGGAATGAAGAAGGTGGAACACACATTACATAGCAAAGGGGTTAACTTGTCAGATCCCATGGGAGATCAGAGTGAGGTGCATGTTCTACTTGGTGTGGATCATTATTATGATGTAGTATACCCTGGATTTAAAAAGATCTGTGGTGTAATTTTAATCCCCACTAAATTTGGCTATTGCATGAGCGGAAAGGTGCATACTACACAGTCAAATGTCCTGGTCAACACGGTCTCGATATTAGGAGTGAATGTAACCGCGGCAGAGGAGTTGGGAAGCGAGGATTCCCAACCTAGTTACCCTAAAATGACTTCCGAGTTCGACCTGGAATGATTGTGGAGATTGGATCACATAGGCATTAATCCTACGGAGACCGATTATGACTCGGAAATTGCGCTGAAAAGGTTTGACGAGTCTGTGAGCTACTGTGCCTCAGACAAGCAATATAAAGTTAGTTTACCCTGGAAGAACGGTGAGATGAGCCTGCCAACCAAATATGGTTTGGCATTAGGTCGCTTGCGCGCATTACAGCATAAATTAACTAATGAACCGAGCACGCGCCAGGCGTATGACGATATATTTCGGAGTTATGAAGATAGGGGCTTTATTGAGAGAGTCGATGTAAAGGAACCGATTAAGAAGTGTAGGGTTCACTATCTGGCCCATCATGGGGTGAGGAAAGACAGCGTCACCACACCAATACGGGTGGTGTATGACTGCTCTGCCCACCAAGGTCAACAACCCCGTCTAAATGACTGCCTGCTGACAGGTCCGTCCATGGTGTCGGATCTGTCCCAACATCTAATGCAGTTTAGGCTGGGGCAGTATGCATTTACTAGTGACATCGAGAAAGCATTCTTGATGGTCAAACTAAAAGAGGAAGATAGAGATGTTACCCGCTTTATTTGGTTCGAAGACATTAGCGACTCTGAAAGTCCGGTCGTAATCTACCGTTTTCGGGTTATACTCTTTGGTGCTACATGTTCATAGTTTTTGTTGAATGCCACAATCAAAAAACATCTATCAGATACTCGTGAGGGCACAAGTAAACTATCTCTCGCGGGTTGTATATAGACAATTTGCAGGGTTCTAGCGATAGTCAGGATGATTTGCTACATACCTACTGGCAAGCACGTAGATTGTTTACAGAAGGACATTTATTTCTCCGCGAGTGGGTTACTAATAGTGAAGATCTTCAGATTTTGATACAGGTGGACGGTACGGCATCTCATAACCAGGAAAAGTCCAGAAATTTGGGGATAATCTGGCAACCTAAACAAGACATACTAACTTTTCAAACAAGGTCTTTTGCTCAGCAGACGGGAGCGTTCTCAAAAAGAAGTCTGTTGAGCAAAGTTGCGTAATTTTTTGATCCTTTGGGTCTAGCATTACCCGTTACCATAAGAGCTAGGATTCTGATGCAGGAAGTTTGGAGACGCAAAATAGGATGGGATGACAGTTTGAGACTTGAATGACCAAGGGACATTGTTGTTGAATGAGTATGAAATCCTATGTACTTAACCTTTACCTCGTAAAGTGGCGGCGTTCGGTGACGTTACGTTACACACGTTTTGCGATGCTAGCGCCACGGCATACGGGGTAGCCATATATGTCGTTACTTCATTTGGGGCGCATTTAGTTACAGCCCGGGCTAAAGTAGCCCTGGTCAAAAAGGTAACTATCCCTAAAATGGAATTGACTGCCATGCTGCTATTAGCACGTCTGGTGCGACATGTACGCGCAGCGTACGAGAGCGAGTTCAATATTGAAATTGTTCACGTATGGTGCGATAGTCAGGTCGCACTCAACTGGATACATAGCAAGAAGTCTCTACCAGTTTATGTGAGAAATAGGGTAGATGAGATTAGGGCCCTATTGCCAGACGTTGCTTATCATTATGTAAATACAAAAGACAATCCTAGTGATCTCATAACTAGGGGTATAACGGCTAGCCAGTTAGTGAAGTCCGAATTGTGGTGGCATGGTCCAAAGTGGCTGCTCCATGAAAATGAATGGCCGATTTGGCATGCTGTTGGTGAGGGACTTCTGCCACTGGAAACAGTGGCAGTTACAGCCCAACCAAATGAGCCACCGGGTCCAGTAATAGAGTGGGCAAGATTCGGTGACTATAATAAATTAGTCAAAGTTGTAGCTTGGGTGTTGAGATATATATCCAATATCAAGCTTAAAGTAACGGGCCAGCTCTGCAACAGGGGTCACAACATTGATGCTCGTGAATATAAAGCAGCTGAAGTAACTTTGATCAAGTGGGTTCAAGCAGAAACCTTTTCCAATGAATTTGAATCCTTGCAAAGCTCGAATAAGACTATAATGCCTAATTTAGTGCGTCAACTAAGGTTGCACCTAGATAATGACCTCATCAGGTGTGAGGGTCGCCTGAAGTGGTCAGGTGTAATGGACGGCACAAACCGTCCTATACTTTTGCCAACAAGACATCACGTTACTGATCTATTGATCATACGTGCACATAGGGAAGTAAAACTCTACGGGGTATGTCATATTATATCAAATTTGCGTCTCACATGGTGGATATCCAGTGTTCGACAAGTAGCTCGACGCGTAGTAAGAAAGTGTGTAATGAAAAGGATGTCACCGTACATACGTACATATATATGTATGTATGAATGAAATGGGCCTGTCACACATTCATGTCCTCAATAACGATTACCACCGAACAAGGGACACTTCTGTAGCATGTCATGAGCGTGGTCTGAGGCAATTCCAAGGTGCCATGAACGAGTCTGTGTGGGCCAGGATGCGCCGTGAGGGCAGGATTTTTTTTTAAGCATGCTGAAAATTTCAGACTGTCGGCGAGCTCCAAAAATGCGCCAGAAATCCTTGTTGGCCCGCAGATGTGTCTGTGACATGTCTTGTTAAGGCACAGGCAACCACAGGTATGACTGGGGCAATCAGGGGCAGTTTGAGTTTAAATTTGGCACCGGGTCTGCCGCGTACATGCTGGTGACAATAGAAAAGGTCTTACCGAAGTCCAAAAAGGAGGATGACCAAGAGTTAGTAAGATATGAAAGACTGATCATCAGTAAAGCCACCCCTAAGTAAGACATACTGGGGATCTGAGAGTAGATTATGAAAAGACAAATGCTTAAGAATTTTTGAAGTAAGAATAGTTTTGAAAACTTGGAGAAGCAAGAAATTAGATAAATTGTATGATAGTTGGACAACCTGCTTTGGGACAGGTTGAATGAGAATACACTTCCAGCAAGAAGGGAAGACGTTCGAGGAAAGACAGAGACGGAGAGTTTTGTGTACGAAAACTCATTCATCCTCTTATTCTTAGGAAGGAATAATAATCTACTCATCTAAAGATATATTAGTGGTAATATACCAATTGTAATACCAGCCAGAAAAGTTAATCACTATGAATATACCCATTGATCTTATTTATCCTCTGCATACCTGTGTTATACCCTTAATATCTTAGTGTACGGATTTGTTATTATTAATGACATTTATCCTCTGCATACCTGTGTTATACCCTTAATATCTTAGTGTACGGATTTGTTATTATTAATGACATTTATCCTCTGCATACCTGTGTTATACCCTTAATATCTTAGTGTACGGATTTGTTATTATTAATGACATTTTGGTGCTTCAGAAAATTTCACAAATATTGGGTTACGCTGTAAAAAAAAATATATATATATATATATATATATACCAAATAGTGATATACATTTGTATCATAATACACGGGTATGGTTCTGCCAATACACCTAACTATTAAGGATATACTATCATGGACATTTTACATACCATTATCATACCCATATTTATAGAGTAAATTTCAATGACAAAAATCTAGCGTATGAATAATGGTATGTAATGTATAATAATTATGAATAATGGTATGTAATGTATAATAATTATGAATAATGGTATGTAATGTATATTAATTATGAATAATGGTATGTAATGTATAATAATTATGAATAATGGTATGTAATGTATATTAATTATGAATAATGGTATGTAATGTATAATATGAATAATGGTATGTAATGTATAATGATTATGAATAATGGTATGTAATGTATAATAATTATGAATAATGGTATGTAATGTATAATGATTATGAATAATGGTATGTAATGTATAATAATTATGAATAATGGTATGTAATGTATAATAATTATGAATAATGGTATGTAATGTATAATAATTATGAATAATGGTATGTAATGTATAATAATTATGAATAATGGTATGTAATGTATAATTATTATGAATAATGGTATGTAATGTATAATAATTAGGTATATTGATAGAGATTTATCTCCCTATTTGGTTTAACATGGATGCATTACAACCAGTATACCTTTAACTTAAAGAGGAGGTAGTTGCTTTTTTGGACCCCCTTCTCCCGCATGTGTAGCCCCATTAGTGTTGACATTTTAAGAAGTTCCTTCCATTAGTTTGGCGATCTTGAGACCTTTCACCCCATTTTGTTGTCAATATTAAGAGCTTTCGTGCCATGTAGGTGTCTATTTTTTTTTGGCGAGCGATGGCAAGCCTGTAATATTAAGAGGAACCGGCCTTTGACCGGAACAATTTTCTACCGAAAAATGTACAGTTTTATCTTTGATAATAATAATAAAAACTATTTGTCTACAGCCTACTGGGATTTTATCTTTGAACCCAACGGAGGAAACTGAAATAATAAACCAACCAAAAAATACGCAATGCCCTCTTAAATGGGTAGATTATTATGGACACTTTTCATACTCATTTTATAGTGTGCCCCCTTAATTAAAAATGGCCTCCCCTCCTATCTAAAATAAACGCTAACCAGGGTTCCCCTCCAATGTAAGTTCATACATTTTTTGGTAGAACAATGTCCCGGCTAAAGACCGATTACTCCTAATTATCAGGCTCGCAATCGCTCTACCAGAACATGTTAGTATCTGAATTGGTTGAAATGGCTTGTAGGCTTTACCTATTCCGTACCGGCGATGTCATTTTAGCTTTATTCTGGCTACTATTCCACGATTGTATTCAGTTTCAAAAGGGCCTCAAGCAATTAACAGGCTTCAAACTATCTCACTGAACCCTCTTGACTACCACACCACAAATCCTTCTTAAAATGCATGCAATCCTTTAAATTTAGGTAGAATACAATTTAAAAGTCGTCGCTGGTACAGAAGGGGTTAATCGAAAAACTACTGGGGTGAAACTTGTTCGATTACTGGAACCCATTCTCCACCGGTGACATCCTTTTCATTATATGCTGGCTACTGTTAAACGATTGTATTCAGTTTAAGGGCCACCAGTAAGTAGCAAGCTTCGAACTATCTCAATTTACCCATTTTGTTACCACAGATCCTTCTTAAGCTGCACAAAATCGTCTAAATAGAGCTAGAATGTAATATAACAGAGGTCGCTGGTAGTCAATGGGATAATGATAATGCTGCCATCAGAGCTTACCCCAGTTCCTCGGTGTACACATGGTTCAGCTCCCGGTAGAACACAGGAATGCTGAAAAGATACACAAAATAAATATATACTCAAAAATGATGGGTATGATTGGGGTACAGTCAAACAATCCTGTATAATAGGTATAAAAAAGTGTTGATAATTTGGTATATTGATAGTGATTTACCTCTATGTCCTTATGGTCACCTTACTACCACCAATGCACCTTTAAACGGATAGATTATTCTATCTATCTATCTATTGCCTGACGCCGTGATCCCCAAAGGGGTGGCCACGAACGAACCGCCCCCATGCACCTCTGTCCCCAGTCAGTCGACGCCCCTCCCCCCGACCAGCACCGCCTTCGTTCATATACTTCCTTACTTCATCCTTCCAGGTCTCCTTCGGTCTACCTCTCCCTCTCTGTCCCTCCACCTCGCTCTCGTACACCCTCTTAGTCATTCTCTCGCTTTCCATACGTTCCATATGGCCGAACCATCTCAAGTTGTTCCTTTTCACACTTTCCAGCACATCTACCTCCACTCCACACCACACCTTCTTACTTCTTCATTAGTCTATCTATTACAGACACTTAATTTGCCCTTTTCCTGTCCATAACTATAACAGTGTTTATGAAGTGTTTGTAAAAGTCTACCCTTTTATTGGAATATTGATAGTGATACAGCCATGTTTTACAAGGATAGAAAGGTAAATCACGATCATTATACTCAATGATCTTGTATACCCTTGACTTTGTTTACAGTGTATGCTGGTGAGATGATACATGGCTTGTTCTAACTTGGCGAAAAACTGAGTTCGTTAGGTGATTTTGCAAAAATTAAAGCTAAATATGAAACTACTAATGCCTCTATCATGATTTTGCAAAAATTAAAGCTAAATATGAAACTACTAATGCCTCTATCATGATTGTCCCACGTTTTCATAATCAACTTATTTGGTTAAGAAACGTAATAATAAGTAACAAAAACGGGGATATGTCAATTTCTCGCCAACTTTAAGAAATAAGACTAGTTTCATTTTATAATTTAGGCAGCAAATCACTCCATACATAAATAAAATGGTTTCCATCCCCTCCCACCCCTGTGAAAAGGGGATACGATACTCTGCAATATAGCAAAGAGTAAGCATCATGCCTCCGTCTCCTACTAGGTGTCATGGAAGGGGACTGAAAGGGGATGGCCGGTTGGCATTGCGACCTAAGCTTCCCCAGAAGAAGAAACTAGACAATAGCTAGATGTAATTGCCTCTGAAACGGACTTGCAAAGACATTTTGACCATTGGCGTACATATGAATGGTTTGGCTGATGACTTAGAATGTTTGAGGAATGTATGATGGTAGGAGAGAGATATTCTGGGGGGGTTATATAATGCTAAGCTGGATGTATGAGGGTGCCACCTACTCTCCACAAGATAGAATATATACAGTACACTGAGACCACTGATTATTGTAAAAACGGTAGAAGAGTGAGAGAGATGCAGCATTGCGGCGTGTAGAGAGAGAGATTGTAGAGAATTAGTAAGAGGAGGTGAGTAAATATGACGAAAGATAAATATAAATAAAGGGGTAAGAGTGAAAGAGGTATTTGAGTAAGTGGAGGCGTGCTTGGATAAGTTTGGTAAAAGCAAGAGAGTATTTCTGATTGGAGATAGGAATGCAGAGGTAGGGAGTAGTAAACATGGGGTGATGGAAGGGTGGGTGGTACAGTCAGAGGTGGGTGGGAATTATAGTAGTAAACATGGGGTGATGGAAGGGTGGGTGGTACAGTCAGAGGTGGGTGGGAATTATAGTAGTAAACATGGGGTGATGGAAGGGTGGGTGGTACAGTCAGAGGTGGGTGGGAATTATAGTAGTAAACATGGGGTGATGGAAGGGTGGGTGGTACAGTCAGAGGTGGGTGGAATTATAGTAGTAAACATGGGGTGATGGAAGGGTGGGTGGTACAGTCAGAGGTGGGTGGGAATTATAGTAGTAAACATGGGGTGATGGAAGGGTGGGTGGTACAGTCAGAGGTGGGTGGGAATTATAATGCACTTGTTCACATAGGTGTCGGGAGGAGGCTCATGGTCGCCAACATGGGGTGATGGAAGGGTGGGTGGTACAGTCAGAGGTGGGTGGGAATTATAGTGCACTTGTTCACATAGGTGTCGGGAGGAGGCTCATGGTCGCCAACATGGGGTGATGGAAGGGTGGGTGGTACAGTCAGAGGTGGGTGGGAATTATAGTGCACTTGTTCACATAGGTGTCGGGAGGAGGCTCATGGTCGCCAACATGGGGTGATGGAAGGGTGGGTGGTACAGTCAGAGGTGGGTGGGAATTATAGTGCACTTGTTCACATAGGTGTCGGGAGGAGGCTCATGGTCGCCAACATGGGTGATGGAAGGGTGGTACAGTCAGAGGTGGGTGGGAATTATAGTGCACTTGTTCACATAGGTGTCGGGAGGAGGCTCATGGTCGCCAACATGGGGTGATGGAAGGGTGGGTGGTACAGTCAGAGGTGGGTGGGAATTATAGTGCACTTGTTCACATAGGTGTCGGGAGGAGGCTCATGGTCGCCAACATGGGGTGATGGAAGGGTGGGTGGTACAGTCAGAGGTGGGTGGGAATTATAGTGCACTTGTTCACATAGGTGTCGGGAGGAGGCTCATGGTCGCCAACATGGGGTGATGGAAGGGTGGGTGGTACAGTCAGAGGTGGGTGGGAATTATAGTGCACTTGTTCACATAGGTGTCGGGAGGAGGCTCATGGTCGCCAACACATTCTGCTACTTGAGGGGACCCACCTTGCTTTTTTTCTCTTTCTCTCCCTCTCTCTTTGGTTTGTATCCAATCGGCCCCATTTAGCCTACTGTTTTAAGACGTTTGCCCCCACCCAGGTGTCAATATTTTCCTGGTGAGCCAGTATATATATATTTGTTTTGACAGCAAGCTAAATTTGTAAATTTTTCGATAAAACAAATTCTCCGGCGAAGCCAGATTTCTCCATATAATGCTGGTTCGCTTTCGCTCGCCAGGAAGAAATCGACACCTCGATAGGGAAAAACATCTTAAAACAGTTGACTGAATGGGGCCGAAAGGATACAAGCCAGAGAAAGGGAGAAAAGGAGAGAAAGGTAAAAACAAAAAAGCAGGTGGGCCCCCTTAATGATCCACAGGTACACATGGGGGGTGGAATGGAGGTGGAAGGAAGAGATGGTGGAACGTTAGACATTGATTAGTTATGTGTGTAAAGATGAGTACTATAGCAGACGAGTGTTAAGGGAGCCCAGGCGGTATTGTGCAGCATAATTTACTGGTTCGGCTCAATGGTTTAAGGAAGGGGTTTAGCTTGCTCTCTAAACCTCTATCAAACTTAAAAAAACACCCACATATATAAATCAATAAATTTGAAAACATTTCGGTAGAAAAATGTCCCGGCCAAAGGCCGATTCCTCTTCAAATACAGGCTCGCTATCGCTCGCCAGGAAAAAAATCGACACCTAAATGACACGAAAGTTCTTAATATTGGCAAAGAAATGGGGCAAAAGGTCTTGAAATCGCCAAACTAATGGGGCGAATGTCTTGAAATCTCATAATAGGGCTAAAAATGACTAGGTAGGTTCGACTCAGAGCAAATGGAGGAATTGGAAGAGGTGAACAGTGTGTTTAAGGGGGGTCACCTACTTTGGAAGAGGTGAACAGTGTGTTTAAGGGGCGTCACCTACTTTGGAAGAGGTGAACAGTGTGTTTAAGGGGGGTCACCTACTTTGGAAGAGGTGAACAGTGTGTTTAAGGGGGGTCACCTACTTTTTTCTATTTTTCTTTCTCTCTCTGTCTTGTATCCAATCGGCCCCATTCAGCCTACTGTTTTAAGACGCTTACCCCCATCCAGGTGTCAATATTTTCCTGGCGAGCGGTAGCGAGCCAGCATATATATTTTTGTATTTGACAGCAAGCTAAATTTGTAAATTTTTCGATGGAAAAATGTCTCCGGCGAAGTCGGATTTCTCCATACAATACTGGTTCGCTATCGCTCGCCAGGAAAAAATCGACACCTGGATGGGGATAAACGTCTTAAAACAGTTGGCTGAATGGGGCCGAATGGATACAAGCCAGGGAAAGAGAGAAAGGAGAGAGAGATAACAAAAAAAACGGTGATCCCCCTTAAGAGCATAGGCCTAACTGGTATATAGGCAATAATAAACTCCTCTATATACGGTATATATCACTATGAACCCTCTCAGTACACGGGTCTTATTATTATATACGGTATATATCACTATGAACCCTCTCAGTACACGGGTCTTATTATTATATACGGTATATATCACTATGAACCCTCTCAGTACACGGGTCTTATTATTATATACGGTATATATCACTATGAACCCTCTCAGTACACGGGTCTTATTATTATATACGTTAAATATCACTATGAACCCTCTCAGTACACGGGTCTTATTAGTATATACGGTATATATCACTATGTACCCTCTCAGTACTCGGGTCTTATATTATATACGGTATATATCACTATGAACCCTCTCAGTACACGGGTCTTATTATTATATACGGTATATATCACTATGAACCCTCTCAGTACACGGGTCTTATTATTATATACGGTATATATCACTATGAACCCTCTCAGTACACGGGTCTTATTATTATATACGGTATATATCACTATGAACCCTCTCAGTACACGGGTCTTATTATTATATACGGTATATATCACTATGAACCCTCTCAGTACACGGGTCTTATTATTATATACGGTATATATCACTATGAACCCTCTCAGTACACGGGTCTTATTATTATATACGGTATATATCACTATGAACCCTCTCAGTACACGGGTCTTATTATTATATACGGTATATATCACTATGAACCCTCTCAGTACACGGGTCTTATTATATACGGTATATATCACTATGAACCCTCTCAGTACACGGGTCTTATTATTATAACGGTATATATCACTATGAACCCTCTCAGTACACGGGTCTTATTATTATATACGGTATATATCACTATGAACCCTCTCAGTACACGGGTCTTATTATTATATACGGTATATATCACTATGAACCCTCTCAGTACACGGTCTTATTATTATATACGGTATATATCACTATGAACCCTCTCAGTACACGGGTCTTATTATTATATACGGTATATATCACTATGAACCCTCTCAGTACACGGGTCTTATTATTATATACGGTATATATCACTATGAACCCTCTCAGTACACGGGTCTTATTATTATATACGGTATATATCACTATGAACCCTCTCAGTACACGGGTCTTATTATTATATACGGTATATATCACTATGAACCCTCTCAGTACACGGGTCTTATTATTATATACGGTATATATCACTATGAACCCTCTCAGTACACGGGTCTTATTATTATATACGGTATATATCACTATGAACCCTCTCAGTACACGGGTCTTATTATTATATACGGTATATATCACTATGAACCCTCTCAGTACACGGGTCTTATTATTATATACGGTATATATCACTATGAACCCTCTCAGTACACGGGTCTTATTATTATATACGGTATATATCACTATGAACCCTCTCAGTACACGGGTCTTATTATTATATACGGTATATATCACTATGAACCCTCTCAGTACACGGGTCTTATTATTATATATACAGTATATATCACTATGAACCCTCTCAGTACACGGGTCTTATTATTATATACGGTATATATCACTATGAACCCTCTCAGTACACGGGTCTTATTATTATATACGGTATATATCACTATGAACCCTCTCAGTACACGGGTCTTATTATTATATACGGTATATCACTATGAACCCTCTCAGTACACGGGTCTTATTATTATATACGGTATATATCACTATGAACCCTCTCAGTACACGGGTCTTATTATTATATACGGTATATATCACTATGAACCCTCTCAGTACACGGGTCTTATTATTATATACGGTATATATCACTATGAACCCTCTCAGTACACGGGTCTTATTATTATATATACGGTATATATCACTATGAACCCTCTCAGTACACGGGTTTATTATTATATACGGTTGGGTCTTATTCATTATATACGGTATATATCACTATGAACCCTCTCAGTACACGGGTCTTATTATTATATACGGTATGTATCACTATGAACCCTCTCAGTACAAGGGGTCTTATTATTATATACGGTATATATCACTATGAACCCTCTCAGTACACGGGTCTTATTATTATATACGGTATATCACTATGAACCCTCTCAGTACACGGGTCTTATTATTATATACGGTATATATCACTATGAACCTCTCAGTACACGGGTCTTATTATATACGGTATATATCACTATGAACCCTCTCAGTACACGGGTCTTATTATTATATACGGTATATATCACTATGAACCCTCTCAGTACACGGGTCTTATTATTATATACGGTATATATCACTATGAACCCTCTCAGTACACGGGTCTTATTATTATATACGGTATATATCACTATGAACCCTCTCAGTACACGGGTCTTATTATTATATACGGTATATATCACTATGAACCCTCTCAGTACACGGGTCTTATTATTATATACGGTATATATCACTATGAACCCTCTCAGTACACGGGTCTTATTATTATATACGGTATATATCACTATGAACCCTCTCAGTACACGGGTCTTATTATATATACGGTATATATCACTATGAACCCTCTCAGTACACGGGTCTTATTATTATATACGGTATATATCACTATGAACCCTCTCAGTACACGGGTCTTATTATTATATACGGTATATATCACTATGAACCCTCTCAGTACACGGGTCTTATTATTATATACGGTATATATCACTATGAACCCTCTCAGTACACGGGTCTTATTATTATATATACGGTATATATCACTATGAACCCTCTCAGTACACGGGTCTTATTATTATATACGGTATATATCACTATGAACCCTCTCAGTACACGGGTCTTATTATTATATACGGTATATATCACTATGAACCCTCTCAGTACACGGGTTTATTATTATTATTAATATACGGTATATATCACTATGAACCCTCTCAGTACACGGGTCTTATTATTATATACGGTATATATCACTATGAACCCTCTCAGTACACGGGTCTTATTATTATATACGGTATATATCACTATGAACCCTCTCAGTACACGGGTCTTATTATTATATACGGTATATATCACTATGAACCCTCTCAGTACACGGGTCTTATTATTATATACGGTATATATCACTATGAACCCTCTCAGTACACGGGTCTTATTATTATATACGGTATATATCACTATGAACCCTCTCAGTACACGGGTCTTATTATTATATACGGTATATATCACTATGAACCCTCTCAGTACACGGGTCTTATTATTATATACGGTATATATCACTATGAACCCTCTCAGTACACGGGTCTTATTATTATATACGGTATATATCACTATGAACCCTCTCAGTACACGGGTCTTATTATTATGTTTAGTCTGGCTGTCATTAATATACGGTATATATCACTATGAACCCTCTCAGTACACGGGTCTTATTATTATATACGGTATATATCACTATGAACCCTCTCAGTACACGGGTCTTATTATTATATACGGTATATATCACTATGAACCCTCTCAGTACACGGGTCTTATTATTATATACGGTATATATCACTATGAACCCTCTCAGTACACGGGTCTTATTATTATATACGGTATATATCACTATGAACCCTCTCAGTACACGGGTCTATTATTATATACGGTATATATCACTATGAACCCTCTCAGTACACGGGTCTTATTATTATATACGGTATATATCACTATGAACCCTCTCAGTACACGGGTCTTATTATTATTATGTTTAGTCTGGCTGTCATTAATATACGGTATATATCACTATGAACCCTCTCAGTACACGGGTCTTATTATTATATACGGTATATATCACTATGAACCCTCTCAGTACACGGGTCTTATTATTATATACGGTATATATCACTATGAACCCTCTCAGTACACGGGTCTTTTATTATGGCTGTCATTATATACGGTATATATCACTATGAACCCTCTCAGTACACGGGTCTTATTATTATATACGGTATATATCACTATGAACCCTCTCAGTACACGGGTCTTATTATTATATACGGTATATATCACTATGAACCCTCTCAGTACACGGGTCTTATTATTATATACGGTATATATCACTATGAACCCTCTCAGTACACGGGTCTTATTATTATATACGGTATATATCACTATGAACCCTCTCAGTACACGGGTCTTATTATTATATACGGTATATATCACTATGAACCCTCTCAGTACACGGGTCTTATTATTATATACGGTATATATCACTATGAACCCTCTCAGTACACGGGTCTTATTATTATATACGGTATATATCACTATGAACCCTCTCAGTACACGGGTCTTATTATGTTAGTCTGGCTGTCATTAATATACGGTATATATCACTATGAACCCTCTCAGTACACGGGTCTTATTATTATATACGGTATATCACTATGAACCCTCTCAGTACACGGGTCTTATTATATATACGGTATATATCACTATGAACCCTCTCAGTACACGGGTCTTATTATTATGTTTAGTCTGGCTGTCATTAATATACGGTATATCACTATGAACCCTCTCAGTACACGGGTCTTATTATTATATACGGTATATATCACTATGAACCCTCTCAGTACACGGGTCTTATTATTATGTTTAGTCTGGCTGTCATTAATATACGGTATATCACTGTGAACCCTCTCAGTACACGGGTCTTATTATTATATACGGTATATATCACTGTGAACCCTCTCAGTACACGGGTCTTATTATTATATACGGTATATATCACTGTGAACCCTCTCAGTACACGGGTCTTATTATTATATACGGTATATATCACTATGAACCCTCTCAGTACACGGGTCTTATTATTATATACGGTATATATCACTATGGAACCCTCTCAGTACAAGGGTCTTATTATTATGTTTAGTCTGGCTGTCATTAATATACGGTATATATCACTATGAACCCTCTCAGTACACGGGTCTTATTATTATGTTTAGTCTGGCTGTCATTAATATACGGTATATATCACTATGAACCCTCTCAGTACACGGGTCTTATTATTATATACGGTATATATCACTATGAACCCTCTCAGTACACGGGTCTTATTATTATATACGGTATATATCACTATGAACCCTCTCAGTACACGGGTCTTATTATTATGTTTAGTCTGGCTGTCATTAATATACGGTATATATCACTATGAACCCTCTCAGTACACGGGTCTTATTATTATATACGGTATATATCACTATGAACCCTCTCAGTACACGGGTCTTATTATTATATACGGTATATATCACTATGAACCCTCTCAGTACACGGGTCTTATTATTATGTTTAGTCTGGCTGTCATTATATACGGTATATATCACTATGAACCCTCTCAGTACACGGGTCTTATTATTATATACGGTATATATCACTATGAACCCTCTCAGTACACGGGTCTTATTATTATATACGGTATATATCACTATGAACCCTCTCAGTACACGGGTCTTATTATTATGTTTAGTCTGGCTGTCATTAATATACGGTATATATCACTATGAACCCTCTCAGTACACGGGTCTTATTATTATATACGGTATATATCACTATGAACCCTCTCAGTACACGGGTCTTATTATTATATACGGTATATATCACTATGAACCCTCTCAGTACACGGGTCTTATTATTATACGGTATATATCACTATGAACCCTCTCAGTACACGGGTCTTATTATTATATACGGTATATATCACTATGAACCCTCTCAGTACACGGGTCTTATTATTATATACGGTATATATCACTATGAACCCTCTCAGTACACGGGTCTTATTATTATATACGGTATATATCACTATGAACCCTCTCAGTACACGGGTCTTATTATTGTTTAGTCTGGCTGTCATTAATATATATCACTATGAACCCTCTCAGTACACGGGTCTTATTATTATATACGGTATATCACTATGAACCCTCTCAGTACACGGGTCTTATTATTATATACGGTATATATCACTATGAACCCTCTCAGTACACGGGTCTTATTATTATGTTTAGTCTGGCTGTCATTAATATACGTATATATCACTATGAACCCTCTCAGTACACGGGTCTTATGTTATATCCGGTATATATCACTATGAACGCGCTCAGTACACGGGTCTTATGATTATATACGGTATATCTCACTATGAAACCCTCTCAGTACACGGGTCTTATTATTATATACGGTATATATCACTATGAACACTCTCAGTACACGGGTCTTATTATTATACGGTATATATCACTATGAACCCTCTCAGTACACGGGTCTTATTATTATATACGGTATATATCACTATGAACCCTCTCAGTACACGGGTCTTATTATTATGTTTAGTCTGGCTGTCATTAATATACGGTATATATCACTATGAACCCTCTCAGTACACGGGTCTTATTATTAATTACGGTATATATCACTATGAACCCTCTCAGTACACGGGTCTTATTATTATATACGGTATATATCACTATGAACCCTCTCAGTACACGGGTCTTATTATTATATACGGTATATATCACTATGAACCCTCTCAGTACACGGGTCTTATTATTATGTTTAGTCTGGCTGTCATTAATATACGGTATATATCACTATTAACCCTCTCAGTACACGGGTCTTATTATTATGTTTAGTCTGGCTGTCATTAGAGGATGTTACTGTTGAGGAAGGATTTAGCTCGTCCTCAACAGTACCGGAGGCATCCTTTTAATTATATTCTGGCAATGGTTACACGATTTTATGCAGCTTAGGAAGGACCTCTAGCAATAATAAGACTTCAAACTATCCCAAACCACCCTTTTAACTAGCACAGATCCTTCCTAAGCTGTATAATATCGTTTAAATATAGCAAGAATATAATATAACACACGTCGCTGGTACTCAAAGGGTTAAGATAGTCGACGAATTAATATATATATAATACACACCTCTGATTACTAGACGTCCTTCCTAAGCTGCATACAATCTTCACCTAATAGCCAGAATACAAGGAATAATGGCATCAACTGTACACCTTTAAGGGGAGGTTTCCACTTGGATATTTTTCTAGACCCCTCTCTCCCTTATATTTAGCCCCATTGCTTTTGACTTTTTAAGACGTTCGCCCGATTAGTTGGTAAATTTTGAGTTTAGGTCCGGGTCCATGTTTTGTGGTAATGTTCTGTTTATATATTAGTTTAAGGGAGCCCATCTCGCTTTTTTTCTCTTTCTCTTCCTCTCTCTTTGGCTTGTATCCATTCGGCCCCATTCAGCCTACCGTTTTAAGACGTTTATCCCCATTCAGGTGTCAATATTTTCATGGCAAGCGGTAGTGAGCCAGTATATACTGTATATTGCTTTGCTGTGACAGCAAGCTAAATTTGTTAATTTTTCGATAGAAAAATTTGTCCGGCGAAGCCGGATTTCTCCATACAATAAGGGCTCGCTATCGCTCGCCAGGAAGAAATCAACACCTGGATGGGGATAAACGTCTTAATATACTGTATAGTTGGCTGAATGAGGCCGAATGGATACAAACCAGGGAAAGAGACAAAGGGAGAGAAAGATTTAAAAAATGCTTAATAGTTAGTTGGTGTGTTTTAGTTTGTGAAACTTGCGGGAAATACATTATAACCCCTCATCCAACAATCTAAAGACACGCACCCCAGTAGTGGAGAGGGCTATGAAGATCACGGAAAATGTGGGGTTGAAGACAGTAGTGGAGAGGGCTATGAAGATCACGGAAAATGTGGGGTTGAAGACAGTAGTGGAGAGGGCTATGAAGATCACGGAAAATGTGGGGTGGAAGACAGTAATAACCTAACAATGTGGGGGTTGAAGACAGTAATAACCTAACAATGTGGGGTTGAAGACAGTAATAACCTAACAATGTGGGGTTGAAGACAGTAATAACCTAAACATGTGGGGGTTGAAGACAGTAATAACCTAACAATGTGGGGTTGAAGACAGCAATTACCTAACAATGTGGGGTTGAAGACAGTAATAACTTAACAATGTGGGGTTGAAGACACTAATAACCTAACAATGTGGGGTTGAAGACAGTAATAACCTAACAATGTGGGGTTGAAGACAGTAATAACCTAACAATGTGGGGTTGAAGACAGTAATAACCTAACAATGTGGGGGTTGAAGACAGTAATAACCTAACAATGTGGGGTTGAAGACAGTAATAACCTAACAATGTGGGGTTGAAGACAGTAATAACCTAACAATGTGGGGGTTGAAGACAGTAATAACCTAACAATGTGGGGTTGAAGACAGTAATAACCTAACAATGTGGGGGTTGAAGACAGTAATAACCTAACAATGTGGGGTTGAAGACAGTAATAACCTAACAATGTGGGGGTTGAAGACAGTAATAACCTAACAATGTGGGGTTGAAGACAGTAATAACCTAACAATGTGGGGTTGAAGACAAATAATAACCTAAAAATAACCTAACCGAAACAAATTATTGGCCTATTTAAAATCTCATGCGAACAATGGAACTTTCCGCATCCGCAGAGCCTTCTATAGGATAGATGGTTTTTATAAATGTTGTTAAGGGAGCTCAGAGGGTATTGTGCAGCATAATTTACTGATTCGGCTCAATAGTTTAAGGAAGGGGTTTAGTTTGCTCTCTAAACCTCTATCAAGCTTAAAAAAACACCCACAATACAAGACCCCCCTTCGAATATAAATGTTTTACATGTTTCGGTAGAAAAATGTCTCGGCCGAAGGCCAATGCCTTTTCAAATACAGGCTCGCTTTCGCTCGCCAGAAAAAAATCGACACCTAAATGGCACGAAAGGTCTTAAGTATTGGCAAAGAAATGGGGCAAAGGGTCTGAAAATAGTCAAACTATTGGGTCAAATCTCTTGTAATCTCATAACTAATAGGGCTAAACATGAGGGAGGAGGAGGACTCGAGAAAAAAATTGCCTCTCCTTAATGCGCATCGATCTCCCGCAGGACACATAATATAGGCAGGAAGTATACGATGCAGATATTTCATTATGGGGGATACCATATAAAACTTGGGACACGGACCTTTGTATAAGGTAACGTTCAATGTTCTATTATCTATATTTGTTAAACGCATCTCCCGCAGGAATGACACATAATATAGGCAGGTAGTATACGATGCAGATATTTCATTATGGGGGATACCATATAAAACTTGGGACACAGACCTTTGTTTGCCACCCTATCTGTACTGTATATGTTAAGGAGGGATGGGCGTATATATTGGAGACTAACAATAAAGGACTCTGCTTTGGTTTGCCACCCTACCTGTACTGTATATGTTAAGGAGGGATGGGCGTATATATTGGAGACTAACAATAAAGGACTCTTCTTTGGTTTGCCACCCTACCTGTACTGTATATGTTAAGGAGGGATGGGCGTATATATTGAAGACTAACAATAAAGGACTCTGGTTTGGTTTGCCACCCTACCTGTACTGTATATATATGTTAAGGAGGGATGGGCGTATATATTGGAGACTAACAATAAAGGACTCTTCTTTGGTTTGCACGCTACCTTTACTGTACTGTATATGTTAAGGAGGGATGGGCGTATATAATTATTTGCTCATTTATGTATCTCTTTACTGTTTTGTTTAGCTTCCTCCATAGACCTCGAAGCTTATAAAAACACCCGTCCAAGATAAATTTGTAAATTTGTCGATACAAATAATGTCCCTGCCGAACGCCAGTTCCTCTTAAATTACAGGCTCGCTATTGCTCTCTTGGAAAAATCGATACCTAAAAAACATGAAGTCTTAATATTGACAAAGAAATTGGACAAAAGGTCTTAAAATCTTAAAACTAATGTAGTTAACCCACTGAGCCCCAGCGACACAGCGTTTGCGTCAGCAATGTATGTAACGCTAAACCCCAGCGACGCAACAGTTGCGTCAGTGTTACTCCGGTCCCAATTACTTCGGTCCTATGGCACCTAGAGGGCTCAGATTTGTATGGGAACAGTGTAAGTATCCCACGCACCCATGCCGATGGTTGAAAACTCTCAAAGTCCAACCGCGTGTGCGTGAGCGCACAAAAACATTTTTTTTTTGGGAAATTGCCTTCAATTTTTTACTCTTCTAAAATCCGTTTTCGGGGGCTCCGTAGGACCATTTTTGGAGCTTTTTGATCGGTTTTTCGTGGTTTTTCCTTCATTCCTAACCCATTCGCTATTGTTTCTGGAAAAAAACTTTTTTCAAAACCGGCTGGTCCCTGGTGGTACATTTATTAATAACTAGCTGGGGCTCAGTGGGTTAACCATGAGGAAGAAGGGGGGAGGGGGGGGGCATAAAAACTGCATTATCCCCTTAACCACTGACTGATACTAGAACACCCCCAACCAACCAACCCGCTAACAGTACAGTTCTCAACCTCAAGGGACCAGTGGCGTATATAGGTCCTTGGGAAGGGGGGGGGGGGGGGGGGGCATAGGGGTGAATCCATTATTTTAAATGTTATATAATGGGTGGGCGAGCCAAGCGAGCCTCTACAGCTGGGGGGTCTGCGGGGGCGCTGTAAGGGGCTTATGATTTTTTTGAAAATCAAGCATTTTTAGGGTCCTTTTGAGGCCTCAGCAGGGATATATTGCACTAATTCGATATTCAATGGTAAAACAATATACAGAAGATTATATATGTTGGCTAAACAAAAAAAGAGCTGTTTGACAAATATTTAATTAGGGAATTCTACAGTATGTATAAACAAACTGCTATAATCTATATCATAATACTATACAATTGTTGATTCATTCATTCCTGGAACTTATGGAAATTGCAATATTACTTTTTATATGAAACATTTAAAAAATAAACTAAAACTCGCAATAATGAAGTTGAGAGAGAGAGAGAGACAGCTTACTTTACTCACTAGTCATGTGATGATGTGAGAGTTGATCATTTGAAATCAAGCAGCCTATTTGTATGGCTGAATATATGCCTACTGGGACAAAAGGGGGGGGGGGGGGGGCATGGCCGAGTGCCCCCCCCTATATACGCCACTGCAAGGGACCAATGGCATATTCGCCTGGTTAAGGGCAGGTATGGTTTTTCTAGACCCCATTCTCCCTCATGATTAGCCCCATTAGTTTGATGGTTTTAAGAACTTTTGTGCCATTTAAGTATAATTTTATTTTCCTGGCGAGCGAGAGCGAGCCCGACAAACTTTACACATTTATCTCGAAGGAGGGCCCCCGTCATAGAGTATTTATCTCGAAGGAGGGCCCCCGTCATAGAGTATTTATCTCGAAGGAGGGCCCCCGTCATAGAGTATTTATCTCGAAGGAGGGCCCCCGTCATAGAGTATTTATCTCGAAGGAGGGCCCCCGTCATAGAGTATTTATCTCGAAGGAGGGCCCCCGTCATAGAGTATTTATCTCGAAGGAGGGCCCCCGTCATAGAGTATTTATCTCGAAGGAGGGCCCCCGTCATAGAGTATTTATCTCGAAGGAGGGCCCCCGTCATAGAGTATTTATCTCGAAGGAGGGCCCCCGTCATAGAGTATTTATCTCGAAGGAGGGCCCCCGTCATAGAGTATTTTCTTAAAGCTTGATGGAGGTCTTTGGAGGAAACTAAATATATTAAAAGAATAAATGAACAAATAAATACAAATCTCTCCTTGAACCAAATTGTCCATAGTTACACTGTAGAGATCATGTGTGCAATATACAAAACTAAATCAAACAAACAGGCACGTATAATAAGTGTAATATACAAAACTAAATCAAACAAACAGGCACGTATAATAAGTGTAATATACAAAACTAAATCAAACAAACAGGCACGTATAATAAGTGTAATATACAAAACTAAATCAAACAAACAGGCACGTATAATAAGTGTAATATACAAAACTAAATCAAACAAACAGGCACGTATAATAAGTGCAATATACAAAACTAAATCAAACAAACAGGCACGTATAATAAGTGCAATATACAAAACTAAATCAAACAAACAGGCACGTATAATAAGTGTAATCATTGTTTAAAATGTTATCACGGTTATGGTTTTTAACACAAATATCAACAAATTCCATTGTGATTTATAATGAATGCCACAATAATATGAAACATGTAAACTTGTTCCATTTAAGGGTTTTTTGTTTTTCTTTGGTATTAGTGTATTCCTTTAGTTCTTATTTTTTTCGCTAGACCTCCATCAAGCTTAGAAAAACACCCCCTAGACCCCTTCCAGATAAATTTGTACATTTTTCGGTAGAAAAATGTCCCGGCCGAAGGCCGATTTCTCTTAAAATTTCAGGCTCGCTGTCGCTCGCCAGAAAAAATCAACACCTAAATGGCACAAAAGGTCTTAAAATTGACAACGAAATGGGGCTAAAGGTGTTAAAATAGCCAAACGAATGGGCCGAACGTCTTATAATTTCAAAACAAATGGGACTTAACACGAGGGAGAAAGGGGACCAGAAAAACGACCCATCGCATATTAGTGAAAAGTGGCTAGATTACGATTCATGTATGTAAACTGTATCCCATGAAAACACTACCAGCATTTATACAGAACTTACAATTTTAAAAGAAAGTTTAGGGCCAGTGTAAATGAGCGTCCTACCAGTACCACTACCGTACCATAACACATAACTCGCTTAGCACTTGACGAGTGAGTGTCATAGAAAGTTTAGGGCCAGTGTAAATGAGCGTCCTACCAGTACCACTACCGTACCATAACACATAACTCGCTTAGCACTTGACGAGTGAGTGTCATAGAAAGTTTAGGGCCAGTGTAAATGAGCGTCCTACCAGTACCACTACCGTACCATAACACATAACTCGCTTAGCACTTGACGAGTGAGTGTCATAGAAAGTTTAGGGCCAGTGTAAATGAGCGTCCTACCAGTACCACTACCGTACCATAACACATAACTCGCTTAGCACTTGACGAGTGAGTGTCATAGAAAGTTTAGGGCCAGTGTAAATGAGCGTCCTACCAGTACCACTACCGTACCATAACACATAACTCGCTTAGCACTTGACGAGTGAGTGTCATAGGCAACACCACCCCTCCCCCTTGACGTATACACATTATAAACCGTGGTACCGGTATACGATTTTACCGAAATGGGAACTTAAACTCGAACAGGTAAAACAAATATCAAAAAATAAAACAGGAAAATCATAAGTTAACTATTTAACAAATCGCATATCGCGGGATATTAGTAGTGACGTTATTGAGGAAGAAACTCTCATGCAACCATCAATAGTGTAAGTTCGGGCCGGGGATAAGAGAGACAGGAAGTGATTAGGGCAGTGATGATTCTGTTTCATAATTATGTTTATCGAAAGTGTTACTTAAAGATTAAACCAAAGCCAGTGTTAATGATTGGAAGCTCGAACAAGTCCTAACCACAAAACAGTGACCGCCCCCCCCCCCCCCCCCTCTCTCTCTCTCTCTCTAGCCCCTTTCCCTCCCCTGCGTCGTTACATACAAGAAAGTCGAGTGAAATATTCGTATAATGTTAGATATGAATACCAATGACGTTTGCAATATATGCAGGGACACAGTGAGAGACAAACATGGCACATAATGCCAAATATGCAAAGACAAGTTTCATTGGTGCTGCGTAGGACTTTTACCACCGATAAATATTGCTTATAATAATAAGGGGAACAACTTCCATTTTTGCAACAACTGTGCCGAGTTAACAATGCAAATCATCCAGACTGTGGAAAAAACAAAGGTACAAGATAGACCTAAATATAGCCAAGATGCGGTGTTATTCCAACAAAATTGGGGAAACACCAAGAATGTCCCCTCATACATCCCTGACCACAACCGTATGAATTCAATTACTCCTATTTCGTCTCACCCAAAACAACCAACAACACCTCCCTCTGAACAATCACTCACAACTCCTCCCTCACAAAAACTCAAATCAGCCCCCTCCCCACCACCTTGCAACACCGCGACGTCACCAAAAACCACACCGCCGCCGCCTCCCGCCTCCCCACATGACCCGCCCACACCGCCCCACTCCACACCTCTGCCATCTGCCTACTTACGCCCGGCAGATCATGACACCCAGCCCCCCTCTACACCATCTCATAACACCACACCATCCCTAAACCACACCACTATTTCTCCCAACTACCAGGCCTCCCCCTCCCAGACCCAACTAGCCCCGCAGCATAGCTCACCACATAACAGCTCTCAGTCACCTTCACCAATATGCAGATATTACCTGAAAAGACGGTGCTATTTTGGGCAAAACGGTGCTATTAGAGGAAAATGCAGATTTGCCCACCCACAAATTTGCAACAGAATAATAAGTGATGGAAAATGCAGATTTGGTGAAAAATGCAGATACCACCACCCATCCATCTGCAAGTCGTCACTGAAAGAAAAGACCTGCTATAATACTAACTGCCACGATTTTCATATTAGAGGTACATGGAGGTATACAAGAAACATCACAAATGGTACTGGCAACCCAAAAAAACTCTCCAGCATCGCGAGGACGAGACAGAGGAAAAAGGCAAGGAGAGAACTGGCAGATGAAGATGAGGAGATTGACGGAGATGGAAGAGCACATACAGCACCTAGAACACCTTCTGGCCACCCAAGAGTGGGGAGTACCTCCCGAAGACTATTAGAAACACATAGTTCTCCAAAAAATCTCTCCCCACTCTTGTTTGCAAATATCCAAAGCCTAAAAAACAGAACCACAAACAAAGTACCATTTATTAGGGGCCTGCTAGAAGAAGGAAACGCTATATTTGCGGCTCTCACAGAAACTCACATTAAAGATCAAGAGGATAGTGAAGTATGGATTCCTGGTTATAACCTACACAGGGCGGACAGAACGCATAGAACACGTGGAGGTGTAGCCTTGTACATCCACGACTCGCTGATATGTACTGAATTCCTAAATAACAGTAATGAAAGTGGTGGAAATACTGAGAGTTAAAATAGAATCCATAAATTTAGCAGTTATTGTAACATACAGGCCTCCGGACTCATCCCTAGAAGAATTCAAAACCCAGCTCAACAAAATAAAAGCAGAAGTGGAAGCACTGGGGAACCCAACCCCAAATATTATGTGGCTAGGAGACTTTAACCTACCAACCATTAAATGGAGACAAGTAGAAAACCAAGTAGTGGCAAATAACACCATGGAAGCAAATCCGAGAGAGCTTTTTACACTATGCGACTTTGTTAAGTCTTAACCAGCATATTGCCGAACCCACACGGGAAAACAATATCATAGACCTTGTCTTCACTAACAATGACTCTAGTACACAACATAAACATATCGGACACAACATACTCAGATCATAAATTAATTGAGATCAAAACAACCTTAGCAAGTGTTCAGACAACCTCAGAATCGAGACCAAGAAGCGGCCCTTTCAATAAATTTAACTTCGATTACAAAAATATTAGGTGGGAAGAGGTAAATAAAAAAATGGAAGAAATAGACTGGGAAGATTTAATGAATAACCTGACACCAGCAGAATGTCTTGTCCTAATAACAGAAACCATGACCCAAATCTGTAGCCACCACATACCTGAAAGACAAACAAGACGAAGAAGCAAACAAGATCGAGAAAGAAGGAAGCTGTACAGGAGAAGAAAATTACTCACACAACGACGCACACATCCAAATCTACAGGATAGGCAAAAGGCCAAAATAGATAGAGAAATTGTGGAAATTGAACATAGGCTAAGATTATCATATGAACTACAACATATGGAAGAGGAGAGGAAAGCTATTGCAGGTATAAAGGAAAATTCCAAGTACTTCATTTCATATGCCAAACTAAAGGCTAAATCAGCATCAACATCGGCCCACTAAGCAAAGGGAATGGGTCATTCACAGGGGACAAAAAGGAAATGAGCGAACTCTTACGCCGGCAGTATGAAATGGCCTTCAGTGAGCCTGATGAAACAAAAGCCATCAGAGGCCAAAGTATATTTTTCATGGAAACCTCCCCCACGGAAGCCCCCCAGATGCTGGATATTGATTTCGGTCCAAAAGACATAGAAGAGGCCATTTCCAACATGCCATCCCACTCGGCACCAGGCCCGGACTCATGGAATTCGATCCTAATGAAGAAATGTAAGGAAAACCTCTCAAAACCCCTGGCTATAATGTGGAGAAGGAGTCTAGACACTGGTGAAATACCAGATAGCTTAAAAAACGCAATAATTGCCCCACTGCATAAAGGAGGGAGTAAAGCACTACCAAAAAACTACCGCCCGGTAGCTATAACCTCCCACATCATTAAAGTTTTCGAGCGAGTCCTGCGAAGCAAAATCTCAGCTTTCATGGAGGCAAATGAACTACACAACACCGGTCAACATGGGTTCAGAGCGGGAAGATCATGTCTCTCACAACTTTTGGAACATTATGACAAAATTCTTAAAGCGCTAGAAGAAAAGATTTTGTTTTTATGTCATCTACACCTATTTTGCTAAGGCATTTGATAAATGTGACCATGGTATAATAGCCCACAAACTAAAAGCAAAAGGTATAACGGGGAAAATTGGACGGTGGATATACAATTTCCTCGTAAACCGGAAACAATCAGTAGCAGTAAACCAAGTCACATCTGAGCCTTCGGATGTAAAAAGCTCAGTGCCCCAAGGAACAGTGCTAGCGCCCCTTCTGTTCCTCATTCTAATTTGCGACATAGATACCAACACAAGACACAGTACGGTGTCGTCTTTTGCGGATGACACAAAACTAAGCAAGATAGTAAACACACAAGAGGACACGGGCCAGCTGCAGGAAGACATACATGTAGTGTTCCAGTGGACCAGAGAAAACAACATGCAATTCAATGAAGAAAAATTCCAATTAATAAGATACGGAGATAATAATGGCGTTAAAGAGATCACAAACTACCTAACAGAATCTAACCACATAATAGAACGGAAAGACAGTGTGAAAGACCTTGGGGTGTTAATGTCTGAAAATATGGGTTTCAAAGAACATAACCAGGTCAAAGTTGCGGCTGCGAAACGTTTAACGGGTTGGATTCTGCGTACATTTAAAACGCGCAGTGAATTACCTATGATAACGCTCTTCAAATCTCTAGTGCTACCGCGGCTTGAATACTGTAGCGTATTAACATCTCCATACAAAGCAGGTGAAATAAATGACTTCGAGAGTGTACAAAGAAATTTCACTTCGCATATAAGTTCGGTAAAACAGCTACACTAATGGGATCGTTTAAGAGCACTGAACCTGTACTCTCTGGAACGTAGAAGAGAACGTTACCTAATAATATACACGTGGAGAATCGCAGAGGGTTTAGTACCAAACCTACATACTCCGATAGTCATGAAATTCAGTGATAGGAGAGGCTGGGAATGCAATATCCCCCGAATGAATAACAGGGGTGCTATGGGCTCTCTGCGAGAGGGCTGGTTATCACACAGAGGCCCACGTCTCTTCAACAAACTCCCACGGCGAGTAAGAGAGATGAGGGGCGTCTCTTTAGACAGCTTCAAGAGAGCCCTCGATGTCGAACTGCAAAAAGTGCCAGACGAGCCCATCTTAGCAAGGGAGCAGGCTGTCTCTTCAAACAGCCTGCTGCACCAAAACACAACCCACAACGAGGGGCGACGCGCTCCTCGGTGCTACTAGGAGAGTGGCGAACACAACCTAAGGTACCTAAGGTAAAGGAACCTCAACAGTCCATCAGCCTCACCTTAAATTGCTTCACCCCTTCAGGATTATGCAGCAGTTTGAGATTGTATTCTGGCTCTCATTAGACGATTTTATTAGGATTATTAAGGGTGTATGGCAAACAGAGGGTTAATTGAGACTGTCTTTACCCTTATACTTACCACAGATCCTTCCTAAGCTGTATAAAATAGTGTAATAATAGCCAGAATAAACTGTCAACACGCGTCCTGATCCTCAAGGGGTTAATATGTGCGCCAATTTCGCTACAGTTGCGTCTGTTTTTCTCCATACATAATATGGACTGTATTCTACAAATATTGAAGAAAATTGAACCAAAGAGGAACCTTAGGGGGAGATTTGTGCTTCGTTTTTTTTTCTTCTAGACCCCCTTCTCACTTATGTTTAGCCCCATTCGATGAGATTTTAACACGTTCGCCCAATCAGTTTGGCAATCTTAACACCTCTCGCCACATTGCTGTTAATTTTAAAACCTTTCGTTCCACTTACGTGTCTATTAAATCCTGGCGAGCGATAGCGAGCCTGTATTATTCGAGGAACCAGCCTTGGAAAGGGACATTTTTCTGTCGAAAAATTTACACAATTATTTCTAAAGGGGTCTTGAGGGTATGAAGACATAGTCCTCTACGAGACTATAACCTGATTTGTTCAAATAGGAACTAAGGTTGCTTCCCTTATAGGAACTAAGGTTGCTTCCCTTATAGGAACTAAGGTTGCTTCCCTTATAGGAACTAAGGTTGCTTCCCTTATAGGAACTAAGGTTGCTTCCCTTATAGGAACTAAGGTTGCTTCCGATATAGGAACTAAGGTTGCTTCCCTTATAGGAACTAAGGTTGCTTCCCTTATAGGAACTAAGGTTGCTTCCCTTATAGGAACTAAGGTTGCTTCCCTTATAGGAACTAAGGTTGCTTCCCTTATAGGAACTAAGGTTGCTTCCCTTATAGGAACTAAGGTTGCTTCCCTTATAGGAACTAAGGTTGCTTCCCTTATAGGAACTAAGGTTGCTTCCCTTATAGGAACTAAGGTTGCTTCCCTTATAGGAACTAAGGTTGCTTCCCTTATAACCACTCATGGTTGAGTTGATAGTTCAACGGTGCCCAACTCTTACGTATATACCTGGAGTGAGTGGGTTCGAATCCTGGTCAGCATATCTCTCTCGTAACCTAGATAAGCTTTAATTATAATAACTGGGTCCCATATTATACATTGAGTGGTTGTTCTATGTATTTCATCAATTACATTAAAGTTATTTCTTCATTCTTCTTTCTATACAACTTTAATGCAAACAGTCCCGATAAAGAATGGTTCTTCGAACATAGAACATTCTTACTCCTCCTGAAGTTTGTTCCGGTATCCTTTTTCCAGACTTTTGATCCTATTTCAATTTGTTTTATTAATTTTCGATTTTCGGCGTTTCTAGGCTATTTCCACGATTGTTTTTACCGGTGCCAGTTCTTGGCATTATTTACTTGTGTTGGCCGGAAGCGTTGCCATACCAGGGCATATTTGTGGACCGCATACATTGATCAGCCTAGTAATTACTGCCACGTTAGGCCTAACATCCCAGTAGCAGGGGGTATGGGTTTCCACATGCAGGAGAAGCCGAAATGGGGTGGGGGTGGGGGGATATGTCAGGGATTACTCTGATAGTTTTGAAAGGGGGGGGGGGTGGGGGGATATGTCAGGGATTACTCTGATAGTTTTGAAATGGGGTGGGGGTGGGGGGATATGTCAGGGATTACTCTGATAGTTTTGAAATGGGGTGGGGGTGGGGGGATATGTCAGGGATTACTCTGATAGTTTGAAATGGAGTGGGGATGGGGGGATATGTCAGGGATTACTCTGATAGTTTTGAAATGGGGTGGGGGTGGGGGGATATGTCAGGGATTACTCTGATAGTTTTGAAATGGGGTGGGGGTGGGGGGATGTCAGGGATTACTCTGATAGTTTTGAAATGGGGTGGGGGTGGGGGGATATGTCAGGGATTACTCTGATAGTTTTGGATACAACTTTGCATGTTAAGCTAACTTCTTTAGGCCTAACATGCAAGTAGGGGTTAGGTGATATCTTTATTTTCGGTGCGCTTGACCTAGCCTAGCCTAGAATTATTTCAACATACCTGTCACCCTTTCCGAACTGAAGAAAAAGAGTGGGGTAGCAAGGGGCTATTTAACTATGCTCAAAGATCTAGACGCCAGCATTGAGCTTTAGCTTTAGTAAGTGCCTCAATGAACTGGAATCAGGTAATGACCACTTGTACGAAGTGTATGACGAGACAATACACATTGAGATGATAGCAGGTGACAATGATGAATATTCCGAAGCGAAGGAATCAATATTAATTAACTGGAATCCTTATAAGAAATCCCCTAGTCTGACCAACAGTAGGGCCACGTCCAAGGTAGCAGGGGCTTAGGTACCTACACTCTATGTACCTAAATTCAGTGGTGACCCAGTAACGTGGACAGGATTCTGGGATCTTAATTTTCGCTGTACCGTGCACAAAAAACAAGAAATTTTCATATAGTCAGTGTTTTACTTATCTGCACAGACAGCTAGAGGGGGAGGTACACAAGTTATTGGTGGGATTCACCGCATTAGCCCTACTTGAGAAGATATACGGACAAAAAGACCAAAATAAATCTGCACACATCACGAACTTGTGTGAATTATCTGCTCCAGTTTATGAGGTAGGTGCACTTAGTATGTTCTATGCCACTTTCGAGATTACCATCCGATCCACCAATACCCTATACGTCAGCGTCGACAAAATGTGTACAGTTATATTAATGAATGTTACCATTACCACTTTGTGAGAACGTAAACCAAGCCATGAAATCTACCCCACTTTGAATTGCATTAATTCATTTATAAATATTACCAGGAAAAGGTGTTTGGTATGGAGGGAGTTGATAGTGACCCAGTACAATTTACTGCCACAGATGCTACATTTGCCATAGTAAATTAAAGTACCGGTAGAGTAAAAAAAACAGGCAGAGCCCCAGAAATTCGCTTGTTATTTATGTAGTAATCCCAAGCATGCGTGGTATAAGTGTACACAATACCCTAGTAATGAATTCAATTGAAGTAGAGCTAAATTTCTGAAGTTGTGTCAAGAATGCCTCTCATAGGACCATGGGGGCGTGGTTGCACTAATGTAAAACTGTAGTGTGTGTAATGTCAGGCACTTCCATATCTTATGTCCCCAAGATAGAGAGGTAGAAAGTAAAAACGCAGTTGCGACCTCTCAATCTGCTCCCACCTCCACAACGTTGTCTGTAGCGTCAGAGCGAGAAACAGTAATTTTGCCCGCCATAATGATGCCAGTTAGTAGTAAACAAGGATATTACCATTATCGTGTCATGCTTGACCAGTGTTCCAGCAGCCTTTTGTACTGTAGTCCTCTCTACCGTCAGTACAATGTTGCATCGGGTAGAGACATTGAAGCTGCAAGGATTTACGGGAGCCCAGCACAAACAGGTGTAAGAGGTAGTCACCCTGCACTAAAAGTATAGGAATAGGACTCCATCCTTAAAGGCAGTAGCAGTAGATTCCTTGCCAGAATACAGGATTTCAAAGGGCATCAAGGGTGTAGTTGACAATTTGCAGGATTCAAGATATAGGCTAGCCGATTCATTTGTAGCAATCCGAGGACCATCCAGAGATGTTGGGTCTTGAGGAGTGCTGAGTTCTTTGCTACCAACTACAGGCTTGATGTTGCTACACTGAAGCTACTACTCAAAACTAGAAAATTCATAAAATTGTATCCCCCAGGGTTTCATCTTGAGAGGCTCAAGGATGAAGAGTGTGCAAGGGAGTATGCAGTGACAGTCTCAAACCGGATTGAAGCACATGGCTCCCTAGAGAATCCTGTAGAATTGTGGGAAAACTTGCGTGGGGCCCTGTCAGCAGCTGATGTATGCATTGGTGTCAAACCGAGGTCAAGGAGAGGATTCCTGTCGGGCAAAACACTGGGCATAATAGAAGTCATGCTGCCAAATTGGATGGAGATCAGGGTCAGCACAAGGCCCTGTCTGGCCAAGAACTTCCCTGAGGAGAGACAAAGAGAGGCATGTGAGGGGAATCACCGAGGAGGTTGAGTGAAATTTATCTGCAAATGACATTCAGCCTGCTTACCGAGCCCTGAAGAGACTCCACTAAGCCTACCCCCCAAACTAGTCCATTTCTGATGGCGGATGGCGCACACGCATCGACTGGCGAGGAGTACAGAACCCGCTGGGCTGAGTGATTTGAGGAGTTGTACAATGCCAGTGTTCCCAACAGACTGCTTCTTCTAGTGGATGTCGAACCACCAGTGCCTGATCCACCAACTAATGAAGACCCTCCCTCTCTTGCCGAGGTAAGGGAGGTCGTGACTAAGCTGAATGGTGGGAAAATTCCTAGTATTTGTGGAATTCCTGGAGAACTGCTGAAAGCTGTGGGGGGGGGGGGGGTGTCCATGGTCCATGGGTTACACAAGGTCCCTACTGCTGTATGGAAGACTGGTACCATGCGTCTTGACTGGAGATGGGGTCTGATCACCCCTATCTGGAAAGTTATAGGGGACTGACAGGACTGCAAGAACTGGGGTATTACACTGCTCAGTGTGTCAGGTAGGGTCTTCGCTCATATTTTACTGGTGCGAATCAGAGGCCATCTGTTAAAGGAGCAGAGACCTGAGCAATTAGGATTTACATGAAAGAGAACAATTGACCGGTTTTTCGTGCTCCAAGTGCTTGTAGAATGCCAATTTGAGCTTCAAAAAAGGTTTGTTGCAGTCTATGTTGGTCTCAAGAAATCATTTGACTCAGTACAACGAGAGATGCCCTGGGAGCTACTACGGTTATGCGGGATTCCCGCAGCTATTATTGACCTGGTGTTTGGACTTTATACAGGAACAGAGTGCTATCATGTGTGGTGGGGGAACATCCTCCTCCTTCCCTGTGAATTCAGATGTGAGACACGGGTGTGTTCTGGCACCTACACTTTTCAACACTTGTATGGACTGGTTTCTGGGCCGGACAGTCAGGCAGAGTCACTGGAAGCAGATATTGGCAAGTTCAGGATCTCATATCTTGACTTTGCAGATTATGCAGTTATCCTAGTGGAGACGTTAGATGTTCTCAGATTAGCCCTTGAGGCACTACATGAGGAGTCTGAACCGTTGGGTTTGACGGCCTCTTGAACTAAGACCAAAGTTCAAGGATTTGGGGACTTATTGGATGATGCAGTGCAATCTGTTCATGCATCTGGTGAGGACTTCGAGATCTTGGATAAATTTACTCATCTTGGTAGGTGATTATTAAAATGGGGAGTTGATCTATGATGTCAACGTCGCCTTGGCTTAGCATGTAGAGTTATGGATTCACTCAAATGTATATGGCATTGTCGATACCTGTACAGAAGGAGGAACTTGCGGATCTTCAAGTCACTGGTGCTCTGTCTTATTATATGGATGCGAGACATGGACACTTAACAGCGAGTTGAGACACATCAACTCCTTTGGTACTAAATGTCTTCGCAGGATCATGGGCTATCGCTGAAATAATTAAGTTTCTAACCAGCGACAACTCCAAGAAACTGATTCAAGATGAATTAGTTGCATGGTCCGTTAACGCCAACTTCGGCTATAATGGAATGTGGCTTGCCTCTCTGAAGCAGACCCTGCTCACCAGGTGGTCTTTACAGAAGACAACCCTGAGGGAAGCAGGCCTAGGGGAATACCATAGAACTCATAGCTGAGGAAAATTGGCCAATCTTGCGATAGAATACTTGATATGGGCCATGCAGATGCCTTGAGTCTCGCCCGGGAGAATCCACCAGAGTGGAGTTGGAGGGTGAGTGCGGCTATGTGCTGTCACGGTGTATGTAACTATTGATGGCTTGATTGAATGTTAAGCTAGACATGTTGATTGGTGCTGATTATTACTATGAACTTGTGCTACCAGGATATAAAAGAGAAGGTAATGTAGTGCTATTGCCTACCAAGTTTGAGTATGCCATCAGTGGGTCATACAAGGATCAAGTAGCCAATACTAATGTTGAAGAGTACGGTCAATTGTATTAGTGAATATCTACTTACAGAGCATGAACCATGCAGTAATTATTTGAATATATTGTAGGACATGGCCATTTTAGGTATCAAGTCAGGATAGATCAACAACGAGGCTAAGGATACACCTGAATTGTATGATGAAGCAGTAACTTACATACTTGAGGAAAACCAGTATTGTGTCTGATTACCATGGCGCAGAAACAGAGGCGACTTGGGGGTAGATTGTAGGCACCAATCGAACAGAGCTATACTAAGGAGAGGCTGTGGGCATTTGATAAGGAATTGCTGTAACTCCTGTTTCATTTGCTTGGCCTCTCTTACTGATTCCCTTTGTGCCTCACTTACACTGAGAGTAGTCCAGCATGCTCTCACAAACCCCTCCTCCTCCTATCTACTTCACTAAACTTAACATGCACACCACACTTCCTCCTTCATAATTATTAAACAAAAATGATTATGAACAAAGACGCAGCCTCGGAGTCCCCAGGGGGGAGGAGACCATAAATGCCCCCACACATGCCTGACCTTCCCCTGACGACCCTTTCTAATAACTCTGGACCACGGCCTGTCACTCTTACTATTAACTTTTGCAATATTCGCAGCCTTTCCTCTAATTTTCACTCTATCAAACACCATCTCTCCTCCTTCAAACCTGATCTTCTTTTTCTCACCGAAACTCGGGTGTCTGTGGCAACTTCCAGCAATCCCTTATCTGTATCCTCCTACTTTCTCTATCCTAGTTTCAAAGCCAATGGCGGATGTTGTGCATACGTGCACAACACTCACTTGCTCTCGTGTTCCCGATTTCGACTCCTCTGAATTCTCAACTTTATGGCTCAAACTATCCTGTCATTCTCATACTAAATATTTCTGTGCTGTCTATTTTTCCCCTAACTCTACCGACTTTCCCAAATTCTTTGACTATCTAAACTCTAAAGTGGAACACATTCTATCTATATCTTCTGTTACGACCGGGACTTGTATAAAACAAGGGCTCTTTATCATTGGACTAGGAAGGCACACAGCCACAACGGTAACACTAGATCCAACCCTCGAACTTACAATACCGGTGAACAAAAACACCTATACCCTCCAGAGTTAAATCTGCGATAGCGGGGTATCCTCTAACTCGGTATAAATGCACTACTACTACAGGCTGATGATCTCTGATACAGGCTGATCACAACAACATACAATTACATTAATAATGTATACAAGGAAAAAGATAGAGAGCTTAATTAAATCACTGGAATGATTTAATGCAAACAAGAAGAAGGTATAATTAAAGTTACTCTAAACAATAATAAACTGTCACTCCTATATTAAAGAAAGTGAATGAAAGTCCTAAAGCATCGAACAGGAATCTTCTGAAGAAAGTCTGATGCTGCTAAGATGATCGAATCGGATTTTGAACTGTTATATAAAGCAGGAACAAGATATGACAAGTGTAGGGACATACAGTGTTAACTGGCACAGGAATAATGATAAATACGCAATAGTATTATCTCCAACAACAAAAGAAGTACTTCCTCAGGCAACGCAAGAGCCTGCTCAGGTTGTGCACCTCAACAACAACCAAGGCTTGCAATCAACGTGAATAAAAATGCTGCATACATAACATAAGAGTTTATAATCCTAATCGGGTGTCTGCTAGGCGAATAAAGTCTAGCTGGGATGTCGTAGGCTAAGAAACTATGGCTGAGCAAGCGGCTCGTAGCCTAGCAAGGTCCTTAAGACTGTACGGCCAAATTACGTTAAATGACGGGGTGCTCTCTTGAGAGATCCAGATCGCTAGTATCTGCTTCTCTCCTGGCGATCCTCTTCAAGTCAAAGCAAAACGAGTTAGCACAGTGTTGGGTGGCAGAGGCAAAAGCCCTCACTCGCAACACAATGCTAAACTCACAAGGTACACAGTCAGAAAGATAACCTAGGCTTCCCACGCATCCGTTGCGATTGTACAAGTTCAACAAAACCTGGTACACATCGGAAATCACAACACAAATAGCCTCACCCAAGTCTAGCATTAAATAGCCCAGCAGACAACCAAGAAATAGGTAGGGAGACACCGCGAGTGTGTCGAACCTCTACAGACAAAATGTTAACCCCTCCAAAATGTCTAACTAAACATGAAATATCTGAGAGCTTCAGCATATAATACGATGGCCGATATAGGAAATCGTGCAGAACCAAAGGGGAGTTATGATGTTAAATAGATTAGAAGAATAAGAGGTAAGAAGTTGAGAGAGAGAGAAAGTGTTCTATAGGTGGAAGTCGGGAACAGATGGCAAGGGAGATGTGAAGGTTATGCTGGTCAAGCAAGCTCTGAGCGAGGAAGGCACAAAGGCAGCAAGAAGTGCGGGGGAACTACCTTCTGCTGCGGCAGGAGGGCGGCAAAGCGGCCAGCCACTCAGAGGGCCCGGCCGTGGCATGACGTCACCGAGACAACTCGTAACACTGCGTGCACAACCCTCTACCTCCTGCACTTACTCACTCACACTCTCTAGCTGTATCATTCATTCTTATACATTAAACTTATAACTGATGATATAAAATATAATGCATTGTCACAGACGAAAATAAAGACCACTTCTATACTGCCTGTGACATGACGATTCACAAGAAAGAAAGTATAACATTGTAGATAGACTGTAGCCCATTTCACTGCCCTGGCGAGCGCTAGTGGCTAACGGGAGGCGATTCTGCCAACGCTGGTAGGCGTCACACCCCGCCCAAGATATGGGACGCTCAACATTAGGCGAGCACCATATCTGACAAGGCAGAATGCCGACAAGACCCGCCACAACCAGCCACTCCGCCAGAAATGAAATGCAAAGCTCAATCATAAATAAAACAACATTTTAGCATAAATAAAATCTTATAACCCCTCCCAAACATAATAGTATAATTCTAGCCTGTTATGCTCCCTGAGCGAGCTTCACAGAGCCCAGCCTACTAAGTGAAAGACAGATTCAACTTAGGACTTTAGCTATAACATTGGCAACTTACAATTAACTATAAAAAAGAAAGAGTTTGTATGTGATTTTTTGTATTTAATTTTAATGTTGCTTTTGACGGCTGCTCTACAGGGGCAAGCCTGATTTTTCTCCACTCTCAACACACACTGACTGAACGGCGAGGGTTCTCCTGCAAAGAAACCCTCCAGTGACAAACAATCAGCCAAAACATTATCAGTGCCCTTAGCATGCCACACATCCAACTTGTGTTCTGGCAGCAAAACAACACCTGGCACTGATAAACTGCCCAGTTCATCACAAGACTGGCACTTCTCTTCGCTCTTTCCGGCAACGGGGCCTGCCAATAACCTTTCACTAGTTCTACCTTCGTGACGAGCGAGGCAGCCCCGATGCGGTCTATGGTATCGTCAACTCTAGGTAATGGATAGGCGTCTGTCAGGGATAATGCTTCCACTCTCTTGCAATCACCATACACACGGATCTTGCCACTCAACTCAGGTTGCAAACTCACTGGCAACGACCACTCACGATATCCTTTATCCCTCAGACCCTTTTTCCACATGTCGTCTAGCTCTGTTTTCACGTCAGGCTGTTGAGCAGGATTTATACGGTAGGGAATTAACTTGAGCCTTGCACTGTCTCCAGCCTCTATGTCGGATTCTACCCCGTACATCAGGCCTGGAGAAGCAGCAAACATGCGGATGTACTGCCACAGCCTAGTAAACAACTTATCTCGCAGAATAACATGCCTAGTGCCCTCCCACAACCCAGCCGAGACCGCAGCTTCTAACCTGTAGTCTCCTTCCTTCTCCACCTTCGTCCCTAGAACAGCCAGGTCATGAGAGGGACAATCAGTACCACCTGTGCAGTCACTCCCATAGTTCATAATTGCTAAGGCTTCCCCGCCGATACCGTACATGCGCACCCCCGCATTCCTTGCGACTACATCTGCCAGCGCAGCATCATCGCTTTTAGCGACATGGCCAGATACAGTCGGTCTATGGTAGGGCTGTTGCATTCGACTAGAGCAGCATTGGGAGGCTATGCGACGACCGGGCACATCCACTCCACAGCCACCTCACCAATCTGCTCAATGTCCTCCTTCTGACCACCACCCTTTGGCAGCCATGGGTGGCAGCCTGGCAACCATGCCAAAGCCTCGTCGCCCACCTTGAACCACCGAAACAACGAGGCTAACGGTCTACCAACATTCAAGTGACCTGCCCGCGGAACATCTTGCACCGCCTGAGCTGTGAGGCTCGGGTGCTCGGCACGACCAGTGGGGTATGAACCGAGCTGGTGCTGGAGCGCTGCACACTGCTGCTCAGGTAGGTGCTCTAGCGCTTCCACAGCCACCAGACTCGTGTCCCCCGCCCACTGCTCCGCCGAGACATGACAACCCCAACTCTCCTCCACCTGTGCCCTACTACCCCCCTCTCCTTCTCCTCCTTGGCCGCTGCAGACCAACGCAGGGACAGTAGGCTGCTCAGGTGGTTGCCTCACAGACTCCTCCAACAGGTTCACATGACATGTTTCCCCGTCCCCATGTTCGATAGCCCCGTTCTCACAACTCTCCTCCAACTGGGAACTACTAAGTCGCGGAGTGCCATCACGCCCAACCATATCACTAGGGGTGACAGGTTTTGGGGCCACTCCGGAGCTCACCTCTGGGCCAAGTACTAAGCCGCTAAGGAGAGCCGCTGGAGCAAAACTCACAAAACTCCCAACTTTAGCTTGCTCCTTCCGACCGTTCCTCTGCTGGTCTGAAGACTGAGGAATAGGCTGTGACACTTTCGATGCAAGAGATCTAGTAACAACGCACGCCATAGGTTGTAGTTGACACTTCTCTACCCACTCCTGTTCCTCCCTACTCACGTCGACCGGCTTCTCAGCAACGACTAAGGGTGAAACCTCAGAATTAGGCACCGCAAAGTCGTTGCCGAGAAGGAGGTCGACGCCCCCAACAGGCAAGTTCTCCACAATTCCCACATCCAACTCTCGTGTCACACCATCTACCTCCAGTTCCATCCTGACCAATGGGTATGACCTGGTAGCATTGATACCTTGCACCACAACCACCCGTGCCGCGTTTATTGGTCTACCAGTAAAGTTCTTCATCAAAGTCTGAGGCACCCGTGTCTCGCAACAGCTCAACTCCATGCTTCTTACCAGCCCACTTCACGCAGCCACGACCTCGATGGTCGCAAAAGACATCGCGGACAGGGTTCGAGCCTTCCGGATTCTTCTCCACTGGCTGTGTCTCAGCCTCTGACGTTATACCCCGGGCAAACTCAGACGACTTCGGGGACACCCCAATGTTGCGAGCCAAAGACACAACTGCATTAGGTAGCTTGCTTGGACAGGCTCTTGCAAAATGCCCCTCCTTATGACAATGGAAGCACTCTAGCTTTCCCTTGGGCTTCCCTTGAGGTGAGGAAGGACCCGGACCCTTTCTAAACGGGACGGTACTAGGTTTATGGTCAGTTTTGGTGTCGTTGCTCTTCTTCTTAGTGTAACTATGTGTATCAGCGTTTCGGGGAGGGGGAGGGTTACGCTCCTTATTGCCTGCATCACATCTCTGTGCAGAACCGCACCCACGAATCAAAGATAACCGAAGGTCAGCCATCTCAGCTGCCTCCTGAAGAGTTTTCGGGGTTTTTTCTTTAAGATTCAACGTCAGATCGCCGCCCGTACACTTGAAAAATTGTTCTAGAAGCATCAGCTGTTTCAACTCCTCAAACGTCGATGCCTTCTCAGAACGCAGCCAGTTTCTAAATGCATCAGACAGATCCCGGGCATGCTCAAGAAAGGTGCACTCACGACCCTTCGTTACACCCCGGAACTTCAATCTGTACGTCTCTGGTTGTAACTCGTACGCCCGCAGAACAACTTCCTTCAATACCTCATAATCGACGCAAGACTCCAAGGGCAACGCATCATATGCCTTGAGTCCTTTGCCAACCAACCTAGAGGAAACAAGGGTTCCCCCCTTAACCTCGGGCCATTGGTGCTCCCGGCACTTCTTCTCAAAACGCAGGAAAAATTCGGTGACACCCGACTCGTCAAATGCAGGGACTAACTTAATAAGGTGCGATAAAGACTGCTCAAGACCTCGATTCCCAGAACCGAGACGCTGCCCTGTCGACTCCACCCTAGACTTCTCAAGATCTTTGTCTGCACAGTACATGGTCTTTCTCTCCTCAGCCTGAATCCTGAACTCAGCCTCCCGCTGCTGCTGCTGAATCCTAAGCTCAGCCTCCCGCTGCTGCCTGAACTCAGCCTCACGTTGGGCCCTTCTCTCCTCACCCTGAATCCGCTGCTGCTCGAGCTCAAGCCTGGCGAGCTCGAGCCGAAACATCACCTTCTCCACCTCCTCGCCTGTGCCCTCACCGTACATAGATCCGTCGTTCGACATAGTGTCCACCGAAAATTCTCAACGTTTATAAAAAAAAAAAAAGTACCTAAACCCTCATGTAGAACTATTCACTCAAAAATGCTCGAAGACTCTTAAGTGCTATACTACTTGCCAAAAATAAAAAATTCTGTGTCCACTATATTCCTTCAAACAAAAAACAAATGACCACAACACTCCTGCAATATTTCTCTAAGTTCACAAAATCCTGAGCAAGGTCGCCATTTGTTACGACCGGGACTCGTATAAAACTAGGGCTCTTAACCCGGGAGCTGCGGGGAGACTCTTAAGAGTTCCCCCGGCGCACTGCGGGTAGACTCTTAAGAGCAGAGACTTTGAACACGTACCAAAACCGCGCGTTTATAGCCAGGCGGCTGAAAATTGGTGTGGGTATAGTACTACATGTCAACTCTCGATACCACCCCGCCAAACGCTCGCCCCGCACTCGTGCAAGCACCACCGCGCCAGTAACCACGCACTAGTCATGGAGCATACACGTCCCTCACGCTCGCTCCCTGATGACACAACCAGCCCTCCTTCTGGTGGTGTTAGCCGCCGTGGAAGGCAGAGGGTGGCTGCCAAAGACCCTAGCTACCAGTACGACACGCCCTACAGCTCAGAGGACGAATCACCAGCACCAAAAGCACGTAAAACACGTGCAAGCAGGGCAATGGCACAGAGGTCATTGGTCTTTCGGGACACTGCCACCACGACCCAGGCCACTGCAACAACCACTACCACCACCACTGCCACCACTGCCACCCCTGCCACCCCTGCCACCGGTACCAGCGACGCAGGAGGCCGCCCTAGGGCTGCATTACCTGCGGGGGCAGGAAAAATGAAAGGCACGGGCGTAGGGAAAAGAACCCGTACGCCAGCCACAGTGCCCCTACCACCACCAACACCACCAGCCGCCCCTGGCCCGGCTGCCCCTGCCGCCCCTGCTGCCCCTGCCGCCCCTGCCGCCCCTGCTGCCCCTGCCGCCCCTGCCGCCCCTGCCCAAGGAACAGGGAAGGGGAAGGGGAAAGGGAGAGGGAAAGCGACTGGGAAAGCGACTGCTGGCCCTGGTGTCCCTGCCGGCCCTGCTGCCCCTGCCGCCCCTGCCGCCCCTGCTGCCCCTGCCGCCCCTGCCGCCCCTGCCCAAGGAACAGAGAGAAGGGCGACAGGCACCACCATCATCTTGCCATCAAGGCCACGCACCACTGCTGCCCCTGCCGCCGCCGCCGCCCCTGCCGCCGCCGCCGCCCCTGCCGCCGCCCCTGCCACCACCTCTGCTGTCCCTGTCCATAAGACTCCCGCACGTGCCAAAGTGACCCGGAAAACTCTTACACCATCTAAGTATGCCGCCCTGCTGTTTGATGGTGATTCGCAGGACATTGGCAGCCCGGGTTTCGACGACGAAGTCCTAGCACGGGACCAAGGGTGGGGGGATTTGGGAGTGGACAGTGGGAGTGAGTCCGACGTCGGTGACGAAAACGAGGAAGGGCATCGTCTGTCGAGTGAAGAGGAGGGTAATGATGATGAAGTGCTGTATCGCGACCATGGAAGCGATATTTCAGACGCAGAAGAAGACGCAGACGACATTCCGATCCCTGGCATGCCTTCGTTCGATTGGTCTGACGGGGTCAATTTTGTACCTGACGTGCCCCAGTTCAATCCTGGGACGTCAGGAACAACTGACGACTGGCCCTGTGATGATCAAGCGAACGAAAGCGACTTCTTCCTCGCTTTTTTTCGACATGGAGGTAATGACGTACATCGTTGCCCAAACAAACGCCTACTACAGGTGGGTGTTTGGCAGATTGGACGTCCTTTCTCCAAAAGCGAGAATACGAGGCTGGGTGGATACGACTGTGGCAGAATTTCTGACGTTCTTTGCCTTGTTGTTCCTCATGCCTCTGATCAAGAAGCATGTGTTGCAACACTACTGGAAGCACGACCCTCTCATCGCCACCCCAACTTTCAATAAGTTCATGACTCGTGACAGATTTTTGTTGCTGCTAAGATTTATGCACTTTGCAGACAACGAAAATCCTAACAGGATTGACAGGATATGGAAAGTTCGGGATGTGTTCACCATGTTGTTGGAGAGGTATAGGAAATACTTTTACCCCTTCCTCAATTTGGTGATTGATGAGTTGCTCGTGCTCTTCAAAGGACGTCTTGTTTTCAAGCAGTATATCCCCTTGAAGAGGCATAGGTTCGGAATCAAGCTCTTCGTGTTGTGCGACTGTGAAACTGGAATAGTGCTTGACATGATCGTGTATACAGGAACTGACATTGACGTACCGAAAGCCGCTGCCAATGACCCCATGGGCATGTCAGGTGCCATCGTCAGGAAAATGTTGGCACCTTACCTGGGCAAAGGCCACATCATCTACACTGACAACTGGTATACTTCTCCTGCTCTCTGCCAGTTTCTTTATGACAACAAAACGGGGTCATGTGGGACTGTCAGAAAGACAAGAAAGTTTATGCCAAAGTTCACAGGTGATGTCATTCCTCTCACAGATGCCTCCTCCAGTGACACACCTTCAGAAGACGACCTGGCCCAGGAACACCGCGAGAGGCATGTGCGAAGAAGGCGACGAAAGGGGCAGAAATACAAGCAGCTCGAGAAGTGTGGGAAACTGATAGCCCTGAAGTGGAAGGATAAGCGAGACGTCCACCTGCTTTCCACCGTCCACACAGGTGCCCAGGTGGATTCTGGCAAAATCCACTACCGAACCAGGAAGACAATCTACAAGCCCGACATGGTAGTGGACTACACCAAAAACATGCGCCTGGTGGACAAGTCTGACTGTCAGCTGTCAGGTGTTGAGTGTCTGAGGAAGACTGTGAAGTGGTATCACAAGCTCTTCCTCCACCTAGTTGACATAACGATGCTGAACGCCTACAACTTGTGGTTGGTGAAGAAGGATATGGCCCCAAACCAGAAGCTGAAATTCCGGGAGTTCGTGTACAACGTCTCCTACCAACTCCTGGAGAAGTATGCCACCACCACTCACAGACGTACGGCATGGCGTGGGGATCACGTTCCTGACCGCATCCAGCTGGGTGTCGAAAGACACTACACAACCAACACCGAGCTGATTGGCACTCGTCACAGGCAGGTGCAGTGCACCGTCTGCAGCTCCAGTGTGAGGAAACCCCATGTGACCAAAAGAGTCACCTCAATGTGCGCCGAGTGCAAAGTTGCACTCTGCCTGGGTGAGTGCTTCAGGGACTACCACACCTTCAAGAACTACTGAGTGTCGGCCCCTGCCCTGCCCTGCCCTGCCCTGGACTCGCCCCGTGCCCTGCCCTGGACTCGCCTCCTGCCCTGCCCTGCCCTGGACTCGCGCCCTACCTTACCTGACCTGACCTAATTGATCACGCTACCTCATAATGTAACATATATATTATATAATGTATAAGTTCCAAAGATGTCCCTGTGATATAGCTTTTACATTATATAATTGTATGTTTCATTATTTAGTTTATAAGTTTCAAAGATTTACATGTAATATGCCTTATTTTTTAGTATATCAATATATATGTTTGTTATTAGCCTAAGTAATGTGTATATAATTATTTTCTTACCTCAAATGAATTGTACAAAAATAAATATGTTTCAATAAATCATGTCAAACCTACTATGATAATAAAATAAAACAATAAAAAAAGAAAAAAAGAAACAAGGTCATGTCATTGTATTCTTACAATATGATATATTCTATGAATATTTCATATTGTTTGAATACAATGGCATGATCTTGTAAAAAAAAAATTTATAAAATTGTTTCTAGACAATATAAAACCTTCCCCATAACCCCCTCCTGGATTCGATCCCACTACCCTACGACACTTTGAGTTTTCCAGTCCGCGACCTTACCAACCATGCCACAGGAGCTCATACCAAATATCACTCAAAACATCGTGTCTACAATCGAAATGACAATATACAAAAAAAAGAATTATCCCACCAATTTACGTTTGTAAATTGATGGGATTATCAATTATATCATGCCAAGGTTTATAATAGTTTGTCTCTGTCAAGAATTAGTAATTATATAACTTTATTCTGTCAAAAATTGCCCAAACACTCAGCAAAATTGCCCCTCTCAGTGTGACTCCACTCATTTTCACACGGTCAGGCGGTCACGAGGTGACCCTTGCCGCTCCTTGATTCTCCAGCTACAGCAGCTCTGTCTGGGAACAAAATTGGTATAAATACAATAATGGATAAAATACTCTTCACAAATACATTTGTATTGTATAATATTGTAAATAAAAATGAATAATAACTGTGTGGGTGTCGAAAATTGCTCAACCAGCTTTCTTATGTCTCGCCTACGCGCGTATATTGGATTATACATAGTCATGACTGTCATACAAATAATTGCAGTAGGTCTCGAATATACATTTAGATTGCATATTACTTCGAAATAAATAAGTAAACGTTTCTCTGGTGGCAATCTACCCTTTCGCAGGTGTAAGGAGACACCAGTCTATATTTAGCCCTCTATCACAACAGGCAATCTGCCTGTGTTGACTCAGCACCGTCGCTGGTGGTCTAGGAATATAGTACTTTATTTACAGTCAATGGCCTACATGTTTCTGTGGTACTTCACATGTGTCTAAAATGCAATGTCTGCTTGCATAAAAATGCAATTCTGAAGTCCATTTATATGTACGACATACGCATGTCTCAGTTTCTCTCTCTCTCTCTCTCTCTCTCTCTCTCTCCATTCCTGACTCATGTTATTGTAGACCTGTTGATGGCAACGAACACCAGCCATCTGGTAGACATAAGGGTCAAAATACCAAACATCAATACGCCTGGGGCGCCTCCACAATTATCACTAAGCTGGTTATCTATCTAGAGATCTGCCTGACTTCCATCTCTCCACGACTCACTCACTCACTGCACCCCTGCATGCCTCCCTCCCACCCACCCACCCACCCCCAACCCCCCCTTTCAGGCTTCCGTCTGCTAGAAACACATTCACAATTTGCGTAAATATCGCATCAATTGGGCTATATGCGGTATATTCCTTGTTATATGGGACGCCTACATATGTACACGTCTTTATTATAGCATGAGAGTGCTCTAAATACAAGATTGACGTGATATTTATGGCGTAACACACCCTCTCCCCCTTTCATTCCCACCACAACTCACTCACACCTTGGTTCACGCATAGAAACTCATTGATAATGTGCGTAAATATCGCATGAATTGGTTTATATGCGGTATATATTTTGATATATGGCACGTATACATACGTACAAGTCTGTATTATAGCGTGACAGTGCTCTACGTACAAGATATACGTGATATGTATGGCGTAAACCACACTCTCAGCTCATAAATTGCCGCCAAACCTCCAACACATCTTCATTCCCGCCTAAATATTCTCTTATAATTTCCTTATATATTGCAATTTTTGGTCACTATGAGGCATATTCATTGTTATATGGGTGCCCTACACATGTATACATACTCTAAATAGCCTAAAAGGGCTCGAAAAAGGAGATATACGTGATAATACGCGGTAACCCACCCCCTCCTCCCTCTCCTTCTATCCCCTGCGCGCGTAAATATTCGGCAGGGAAATCTCGCCGTTCGATGACAATCTAGCCGCGCGGTGCCATTCGCTCCACATTTTTCAACTACGGACCGTTCCCCTACCCCCCCCAGACATTTTTTGGGGGGTCAAATATATATGGGCCGATGCACGCAAACATTCCCTACACGATGATGTACTTTTTATCGAAATTGGCAATAGGTCCCAAAATCATCATAGGTGCGCACAGTCTTACCCTGTAGAAAACCCCCTGTGCGCCGCGGAGAGGTTAATCACTGGACTAGGAAGGCACACAGCCACAACGATAACACTAGATCCAACCCTCGAACTTATAATACCGGTGAACAAAAACACCTATACCCTCCAGAGTTAAATCTGCGACAGCGGGGTATCCTCTAACTCGGTATAAATGCACTACTACTACAGGCTGATGATCTCTGATACAGCCTGATCACAACAACATACAATTACGTTAATAATGTATACAAGGAAAAAGATAGAGAGCTTAATTAAATCACTGGAATGATTTAATGCAAACAAGAAGGTATAATTAAAGTTACTCTAAACAATAATAAACTGTTAAAGAAAGTGAATGAAAGTCCTAAAGCATCGAACAGGAATCTTCTGAAGAAAGTCTGATGCTGCTAAGATGATCGAATCGGATTTTGAATGGTTATATAAAGCAGGAACAAGATATGACAAGTGTAGGGATATACAGTGTTAACTGGCACGGGAATAATGATAAATGCGCAATAGTATTATCTCCAACAACAAAAGAAGTACTTCCTCAGGCAACGCAAAAGCCTGCTCAGGTTGTGCACCTCAACAACAACCAAGGCTTGCAATCAACGTGAATAAAAATGCTGCATACATAACATAAGAGTTTATAATCCTAATCAGGTGTCTGCTAGGCGAATAAAGTCTAGCTGGGATGTCGTAGGCTAAGAGACTATGGCTGAGCAAGCGGCTCGTAGCCTAGCGAGGTCCTAAAGACTGTACGGCCAAATTACGTTAAATGACGGGGTGCTCTCTTGAGAGATCCAGATCGCTAGTATCTGGTTCTCTCCTGGCGACCCTCTTCAAGTCAAAGCAAAACGAGTTAGCACAGTGTTGGGTGGCAGAGGCAAAAGCCCTCACTCGCAACACAGTGCTAAACTCACAAGGTACACAGTCAGAAAGACAACCTAGGCTTCCCACGCATCTGTTGCGATTGTACAAGTTCAACAAAACTTGGTACACATCGGAAATCACAACACAAATAGCCTCACCCCAGTCTAGCATTAAATAGCCCAGCAGACAACCAAGAAATAGGTAGGGAGACACCGCGAGTGTGTCGAACCTCTACAGACAAAATGTTAACCCCTCCAAAATGTCTAACTAAACATGAAATATCTGAGAGCTTCAGCATATAATACGATGGCCGATATAGGAAATCGTGCAGAACCAAAGGGGAGTTATGATGTTAAATAAATTAGAAGAATAAGAGGTAAGAAGTTGAGAGAGAGAGAAAGTGTTCTATAGGTGGAAGTCGGGGACAGATGGCAAGGGAGATGTGAAGGTTATGCTGGTCAAGCAAGCTCTGAGCGAGGAAGGCACAAAGGCAACAAGAAGTGCGGGGGAACTACCTTCTGCTGCGGCAGGAGGGCGGCAAAGCGGCCAGCTACTCAGAGGGCCCGGCCGTGGCATGACGTCACCGACACAACTCGTAACACTGCGCGCACAACCTTCTGCCTCCTGCACTTACTCACTCACACTCTCTAGCTGTATCATTAATTCTTATACATTAAACTTATAACTGATGATATAAAATATAATGCATTGTCACAGACGAAAATAAAGACCACTTCTATACTGCCTGTGACATGACGATTCACAAGAAAGAAAGTATAACATTGTAGATAGACTGTAGCCCATTTCACTGCCCTGGCGAGCGCTAGTGGCTAACGGGAGGCGATTCTGCCAATGCTGGTAGGCGTCACACTCCCTTCTCTGAAATCTCCATCTTAGGAGATTTCAACGTTCACCACCGCGAATGGCTCTCCTCTCACTTTACTGATCCTCCTGGTGAACAAGCCTACGTCTTTTCTATCATAAATGACCTAGAGCAGTTGGTCCAGCAACCCACCCGTATCCCAGATCGCTTCGGAGATCAGCCCAACATTCTTGACTTATTACTGACTTCTAACCCTTCTTCTTATACTGTCATTCTTTTCTCTCCTTTGGGCTCCTCCGACCATAAACTTATCTCCGTCACCTGTCCTATCTCTTCAATACGGCCATCCGATCCTCCCAGCCGGCGTCGCTTGTGGCACTTTGGCGCTACCGACTGGGAGGCTCTCCGGCAGTACTTCTTTGATTTCCCATGGAATGACTTCTGCTTCCGTGGCCAAGGAACCTCGGAGAGTGCTGAACGCATTACCGAGGTAATCCTCTCGGGTATGGAAGCGTACATTCCATTTTCATTCTCTCAGTCTAATGCAAAAAAATCTTGGTTTACTCACGCTTGTTCTACTGCTGTCCTCAACAAGGAGGAAGCATTGAAATGGTACCGACGCCTTAAAACTCAAGAATCTCATTCTTCCTATGTTTCTGCCCGGAATCAAGCCAAATCTGTTCTTCGACATGCCAAGCACTCTTTCATCAATAATAAATGCACTGAACTATCCAACTCTAGCTCTTCCCAAGCTTTCTGGCATCTAGTCCAAAACCTCTCCAACAACTTTTCTTCCTCGTCTTTCCCTCCCCTTCTCCACTCTGATGCCACAAGCATCACTTCTTCCTCTGACAAAGCTGAACTCTTTGCTCAAACTTTTGCCAGAAACTCTACCTTGGATGATTCCGGTGCTATTCCTCACTCTCCACTCCCCTCTCTCCTACTTATGCCTAATATCCTAATCTCTTCTAAAGATGTACTTTCTACCCTCTCTGGGCTTAATACTAAGAAGGCGTACGGTCCGGACGGTGTTCCTCCTGTTGTACTTAAAAACTGTGCTTCCGTGCTGACCCCCTGCCTAGGCAAACTCTTTCGTCTCTGTCTCTCCTCTAACGTCTTTCCTTGTTCCTGGAAGTTTGCTTTCATTCAATCTGTCCCAAAGAAGGGTGACCGCTCTCAACCCTCCAACTATCGTCCAATTGCTCTCATCTCTTGTATCTCTAAAGTTTTTGAAACTGTTCTTGCTTCCAAATTTCTTAAGTATTTCGCTTCTCATAATCTGCTCTCAGATCGCCAGTATGGCTTCATTAAGGGTCGCTCTACTGGTGATCTTCTTTCATATCTTACTAACTCTTGGTCATCCAACTTTCGGGACTTCGGTGAGACCTTTTCTGTTGCACTAGACATATCGAAGGCCTTCGATAGAGTCTGGCACAAATCTTTAATTTCCAAACTGCCCTCCTTCGGTTTCTGTCCCTCCATCTGTGCCTTTGTCTCTAATTTTCTTTCCGGCCGTTCCATAACTGCGGTTGTGGACAGCCATCGCTCAATTCCTCATACTATCAACTCCGGTGTTCCTCAGGGTTCTGTCCTATCTCCTATTCTCTTTCTAATTTTCATAAATTATCTTCTCAACTGTACATCTAGTCCCATCCATTCATACGCAGACGAAGCAACCTTACACTACTCCATTAGTTTTTCAGAACGCCCCAGCCAGCAATCCCTCAACGACAAACGTATTGAAGCCATAGAACTCTTAATTTCTGATCTAAATACTATCTCCAATTAGGGCAGAGAAAACCTTGTTACATTTAATGCTTCCAAAACTCAATTTATCCACCTTACTATCCGTCAGGAACCTCCAGAGGACTATCCCTTATTCTTCAACAATACAAAAATCAACCCTTCATCTTCCCTCAATGTTCTAGGTGTCTCTTTTTCTTCTGCTCTCACTTGGAAAGACCATACTACCAGTCTCGCTAAGGCAGCCTCCCAGAAGCTGGGTGTGCTCAACCGCCTCAAGGGGTTCTTTACCCCTGCTCAGCTATTTGCTCTGTACAGGGGCACAGTGCGTCCTTGTATGGAGTATTGTTCACATGTGTGGGGAGGATCCTCTCACACCGCACTCCTAGATAAAGTAGAAAGGAAAGCTTTTCGTATCATTAACACCTTACGAGCGGCCTATGCGGTTTATTTATATGTACCGCACAGCGGGGTGTTTTTAGCCAAAATAGGGCTGTTTACGTGATCATTTTCATGCCTAAATAAGACCCAGAACGTAAAACAAGTACCTATCCCTGAAAGGGCATAAACAGAGCTTTCGAATGACACCATAACGATCCTTGTATGATGGATAGTTTTCTTGCAATAACCGTGCAACGCGAGTGCAAAAAGCAGGTAATTCGGTACTTTCGGTACATAATTGAGTATGTAGCGAGTGAGAGAGGGAGGAGGGAGCTGAGATTTGTGTCAGTAGGTTCGCCGCGGTGGTCTGGAGCAGTCATACGCTCGCTAGTCTCCTGCCACCACTTGTCTCTCTCTCTCAGCCACATTACGTGCTGAAATTGCCACTCGACCTATGTCGAGCGCCGCCACATAGTCCAGCTTTTTTTAACTCGACTTATGTTGCTCGCCGCTAATTAAGGGTTAACTCCCGTACACTCACCAATTCTCTGCAATCTCTTTCTCTTCGCCGCAATGTTGCATCTCTCTCACTATTCTATCGCTACTACAATAATCAGTGTTCCTCGGAGCTTTCCCAGTGTATACCACCTCCTCTACGTAGGGTACGTAGTACCCGCCTTGCAACACAATCCCACCCCTACTCTGTGCAACTCTCCACCCCAAGAGTGAAATGCTATTCTCAGACTTTCTTCTATTCAACTGCTGAGCTCTGGAACTCTCTCCCAGAATCAGTCTTTCCCTCTTCCTATGACTTAAATTGCTTCAAACTCCGTGTGTCCAGGCATTTTAGCTCGAACGTCCCTGGATTTCGGCCCTGTCACTCTTTGAAATCTGCGGGAGGCTCTCTCTGCAGGCAATTATGCCTTTTGTCTCCCTCATTCACATAGAAAAACAAAATAATAATAATTACGGTCTGGCGGCGATAGGTAGGGCACAGGGCATACATAAAAAGTATGTTGTGAATCCCGAGTATTGTCAGCAGTATGCTAACGTTATCAAAGATCAGCTAAATTGCAGGTTCATTGAGTCCACTGATGAGGAAATTACAACCAAATTGCCAACTCATTATCTTGCACATCACGGAGTCGAACGTGACAGAAAGACTACTCCAATTCGAGTAGTGTTTGATTGTTCAGCCAAAATGTAATTTTAAGCCTTTATGATTATTTGTATACAGGGCCCTCTTTAGCCCCTGACCAGGCGAAGATGATGTTGCGATGTAAGCCGTAAGTTTTCATAAGCGATATCAAGAAGGCGTTCCTCATTTTGCAAGTGGACAAACACAATGAGACAATACGCAATTCTTGTGGCCTAGGTATCCCTTTGACAAACTATCCTTGTAAGGTATATTGTTTTAAAGTTGCATAGTTCAGCGCGACGTGCTCACAGTTCCTATAAAATGCCACAATGCCAGCATTAATCCCTGTTTGACGATGTAGATCTCGTCAGCCGAATAAAAGGTGGCCTTTATGTCGACAACATTCAAGGTACTGAGAACAACGTGGATGGTATATCACCAATTATTGGCAGTTCCAGCGTACATTCTCATCAGCACATTTATACTGGAGGGAGAGGGTAACAAATAGTCGCGGATGAAGTCAGTATTGAAACAGGATGGTATAATGGCTCCCGATCAGCCAAATTGTAAATATTTTGGTATGTGATGGTAACCGGACACTGGTAGGCTTTTCTTTGGGTGTCAGGATTATACCTGTGAGGATTTACCTACCAAGCGAAAATGTCCGGCTAGCTGCACAGTTGTTTGATCCTTCAGGCATCCTCTTACCAGTGACTCATTTCCAAAATTCACAGCCACAGGATCATCATTTAACACAAGCTCGCCCTTGCACACTACGCACTCAAATTTCTCGATTTCTGACTCATCCTTCAGCATGGGTCTTTTTATTCTACTACAGTGCTTACTCCCATGGTGCACCCAACATCGACAGACGCTACACCGAATCGACTTAGCGCCTGCACCCTTTCCACACACTGCATATTGGTATGCACAGCTCTTTTCCACATTGCCTCGTGTCAAGCTAAAATGTGTAACCTTGGTTTTGTTAATATTGACTCTTAAACCCTTGTTCGCCATGCCCTCTCTCCATCTTCTGAATTTGGCCTCAACATCTTGCACATTGTCAGCTATTAGGACTAAATCGTCTGCATAAAGCAGTTCCCACGGGAGTCCTGATCTAAAATCTCTAGACAGTGCGTCCAGGACCATAATAATGAGGAGGGGGCTTAATACTGAACCCTGATGAACTCCAACACGGAGTGTGAACTTTTCACTCAGTACACCTTCCGGCTTTCACCCTCACCGCAGTTCGCAACTCCTCATACATCTTCATTATCACAAGCACCAGCCACTCTTCCACACCAAGTTTCCTCATAGCCTACTGCACAACATCTCTAGGCACCCTGTCAAAGGCCTTCTCCAGGTCTACAAACACAAAGTAAATATCCTTGCATTTTAGTAAGTATCTTTCCTGTATTTGCCTGACTATGAAGATAACATTGGTTGTGCATATCATCAATGGGGGGGGGGGGGTTGAGAGGGCAATGCCCCCCTCAACCCATCTTGTATCCTACACTGGGATTATAACTATAATCATGAGAACACTAATTTATCAAAATCTGGGAAAAAATAAAAAAAATAAGGGTGCAAGCCTTTTCCCTATAATTACCATATTTTGTACATGGACTGCTCGTGAAACTATCTATGCTAATTATCTTATCCTACAGCCCCACACACCCACCAAAGTGATACACGTAATTCAACCCCAGTGACAATCTATCTTTTCCGTGCCCCCTTGACAACGTGATACTTAATTTATTGTGTTATACTGTATATTCAACTCATGCTAACTCTGTTCTAGAAGTGCTTTCGTGACCTGTTGTAGCTATGTGCCAAGACTCTTAAGTGCGTTTTGTAGAATTCATATATATCTGTGATAAACTAATATTTGAGAGACCCTCAGTGCATTACTTGTGTATAATTTGGGTATGTATTATTGCTTAAATAGCCTAAGCCCCGCCTTAACTAGATTTGCAATTAATCTCAGTTACGGGTTATATATTCATATGTCCATATTTATGTATTTTGTTTATGTCATTCTGTGTGTGAACAATTAGCCAACTAAGCCATATCACATTTGTTACCCTTACTGAATATAAAAACTATAATTGTCCTTATATGTTGTGCTTATACCTCTGCATGCTTGTGTGTGTGTGTGTGTGTGTTTGTGTAAATCAATTTCTTACCCAGTTAAGAGTGAGCCCACAAAATAGCCAGTCAAACCTGGTAAAAATCCTGGTATAACAATTCAGAATACAGAGAAAAGGTTTGAAAATCCTCTATCAGTGCCTCTGTATTGGAACAGCCATATTGAAATCTCTCAGCCAATCAGAGGGTCGTAATCCGGCCTGGGAAAAGCCAATCTCTATTTTCCCGATCTCTTGATCAGACCAGTCTCAAAATCCCAAATACAAAACCAGGCCTGGGTCGACCCAGGCCTATAAAATGGTTGCGAAAATTATCTATTATTGTCACCATCATGTATAATGCCAGCAGGGGGCAAATACCAGCTGGCCGTGGGATAATTTCGGAAAAAAAGTAAAATTGGACAGGCACATAACCGTGAGCTATAAAAGTAATTTAAACAAAGCGATTAAACAACCTTGCCAAGGAAAGTCTAAGAAATTGCGTTTTTTTATGCACGGGACTTTGTTATACTGTAGGTCATGTTTTGTTTTTTTAATTGTTGATGTCGCAAATCCTCCATGTGAACGATATTGAGAATATTATTGTGAGTCTATTCGTACCTATTGTCTCTAATAAATTGTTTATAATAGTGCCGCACTAATCATCTTAATTATTGTCTCTAATAAATTGTTTATAATAGTGCCGCACTAATCATCTTAATATATTGTTTATAATAGTACCGCACTAATCATCTTAATATATTGTTTATAATAGTGCCGCACTAATCATCTTAATATATTGTTTATAATAGTGCCGCACTAATCATCTTAATAAATTGTTTATAATAGTGCCGCACTAATCATCTTAATATATTGTTTATAATAGTGCCGCACTAATCATCTTAATTATTGTCTCTAATAAATTGTTTATAATAGTGCCGCACTAATCATCTTAATATATTGTTTATAATAGTGCCGCACTAATCATCTTCATTTTTAACCAAAATGAAATAAAGGAAAATATTACCAAAACGGTAGCGTCCAATAAGACTACAACAGCCTTATTTAGAATGTTATTCATGTTTTGTCTTCGAGGAATATAGTGTTTTATTGTTGTTTTTCATGGTTTGAGTTAGGGATTTGCATTAACTTACCCATTATACATCAATATGGAGATACGGCGTCAAATGGCGGCATTTATTGTGTGAAACGCGCTTTTACAGTTGGTGAGGGAGATCGTGGGGTAAATTGGATACATGATGGGTTGAGGACCCTCACGCCCCCTTCATCCTCATAATATAATGTTGATCTGTAAGGGGGAAAAAACAGGTTGCCAATTCTTTGTTTTGGTAAGTAACGACTATGGCGGGTGAGTCACACTCTTGCCATTTATTGGGTGAATCACGCGCCGCATTACAAAACAAGAAGAAGGTCAAAGCGACCGAATGCTTTATTTACAATCGGAACTGATTATTTTTGGTGTTATTTTACGGTGAAATCGAATGTTTTCATGTTGTTGATAACGAAATTCCTCCATGCGGACTATATTGATAAACATAAGGCGAGTCTATTGGTCCCTATTTTCCCTAATACATTGTTTCTAATAGTGCTGCAGTAGTTTCGTTTAAGATTATCAAAATATTTGCCTTGTGGTACAAGATGGGTTGAGGGGCGAGTGCCTCCCTCAGAGTTGAAAGAGTGACAGGCCCGAAATAAAGGGATGTTCGAGTCAAAATACCTGGACACACAGAGTTTGAAGCAATTTCAGTCATAGGAAGAAGGAAAGACTGATTCTGTGAGAGAGTTCCAGAGCTCAGCTGTTGAATAGAAGAAAGATTGAGAATAACGTTACACTTTTGGTTTGGAGAGTTGCACAGAGTAGGGGTGGGATTGTGTTGCAAGACGGGTGCTGAGTGCTACGTGCTCTACGAAGAGGGGGTGATATAGGCCTACACTGAGAGAGCTCTGAGGAACAATGATTAATGTAATAGCGGTGGAATATTGAGAGAAATGAAACACTGCGGCGGAGAGAGCGAAGTATAACTTCATTTTAATGTCACAATTTTATTAGAAATATTTGAAGACAAATATGGAATCTACTGTATTATGCTCTAAAGATCATATGAAAATGTGTTTCAACCCTCGGCAAAACCTAATACAAAAGTATGGGACTAAAATATCTTTTTCGTAACAAGGTTGTCAATATTCTCCTATAGACGACACCGATTTAAATATTCACCATTTTCCTTCATCTCTCGAGGTACTAAGGACATATACTAGGTGTTAGGTGAGGGTTAGTTTTGTATCCCTCGTACTACTTACTAAGGACACATACTAGGTGTTAGGTGAGGGTTAGTTTTGTATCCCTCGTACTACTTACTAAGGACATTATACTAGGTGTTAGGTGAGGGTTAGTTTTGTATCCCTCGTACTACTTACTAAGGACATTATACTAGGTGTTAGGTGAGGGTTAGTTTTGTATCCCTCGTACTACTTACTAAGGACACATACTAGGTGTTAGGTGAGGGTTAGTTTTGTATCCCACGTACTACTTACTAAGGATATATACTAGGTGTTAGGTGAGGGTTAGTTTTGTATCCCTCGTACTACTTACTAAGGACATTATACTAGGTGTTAGGTGAGGGTTAGTTTTGTATCCCTCGTACTACTTACTAAGGATATATTCTAGGTGTTAGGTGAGGGTTAGTTTTGTATCCCTCGTACTACTTACTAAGGATATATACTAGGTGTTAGGTGAGGGTTAGTTTTGTATCCCTCGTACTACTTACTAAGGATATATTCTAGGTGTTAGGTGAGGGTTAGTTTTGTATCCCTCGTACTACTTACTAAGGACATATACTAGGTGTTAGGTGAGGGTTAGTTTTGTATCCCTCGTACTACTTACTAAGGACATATACTAGGTGTTAGGTGAGGGTTAGTTTTGTATCCCTCGTACTACTTACTAAGGATATATACTAGGTGTTAGGTGAGGGTTAGTTTTGTATCCCTCGTACTACTTACTAAGGACATATACTAGGTGTTAGGTGAGGGTTAGTTTTGTATCCCTCGTACTACTTACTAAGGACATATACTAGGTGTTAGGTGAGGGTTAGTTTTGTATCCCTCGTACTACTTACTAAGGACATATACTAGGTGTTAGGTGAGGGTTAGTTTTGTATCCCCCGTACTAGGTATTAGGGACATATACTAGGTGTTAAGTAAGGGTTAGTTTTGTTTCCCATGTACTGTAATAGGTACTAGGAACATATACTATGTGTTAGGAGATGGTTAGTTATGTATCCCACGTACTAGGTACTTGGGACATAAACTATATATGTGATGGTTAGTTTTCTATCCCATGTACTGGGTCTTGGTTAGGTTCTTTGGTTAGGTTAATGACAAGGGATCAGCTGGTAGGTATGGAATAAACTTAGTACTAGGAACATTTACTACCTGGCAGGTAAAGGTTACTCTTGTATCCCACTTACTAGGGACACGTTGTAGGTGTTAGGTGAGGGTTAGTCTTGAATCCAATGTACTGTACTAGGTCTAGGTTACTGGGTATTTATTATGTTCAAAATAGCTACGTTTTCGATAAATCTGGTTTTATGGGTTTGCAATTTGGAAAAACCTGACCCAAATTTCGAAATTACGTTACTCTATTTTTCCTCTCTTAAAACTCGCAAAATCAGAGCCAATTTTTGCCAAAACTTGGCTCGTGTTTTCGAAAAGATATAATTAGAGACGTCTTGCACGGCACTATTTGAAATAATTGATTAGGGAAAATAGGGACCTATAAACTCTCCATAGTTCTCTTATTATAGTCCGCATGAAGGAATTAAACTCTCCATAGTTCTCTTATTATAGTCCGCATGAAGGAATTAAACTCTCCATAGTTCTCTTATTATAGTCCGCATGAAGGAATATAGTCCGCATGAAGGAATTAAACTCTCCATAGTTTTAAACTCTCCATAGTTCTCTTATTATAGTCCGCATGAAGGAATTAATCCATAGTTCTCTTATTATAGTCCGCATGAAGGAATAACTCTCCCATAGTTCTCTTATTATAGTCCGCATGAAGGAATTAAACTCTCAATTAAACTCTCCATAGTTCTCTTATTATAGTCCGCATGAAGGAATTAAACTCTCCATAGTTCTCTTATTATAGTCCGCATGAAGGAATTAAAACTCTCCATAGTCTCTATTATAGTCCGCATGAAGGAATTAAACTCTCCATAGTTCTCTTATTATAGTCCGCATGAAGGAATTAAACTCTCCATAGTTCTCTTATTATAGTCCGCATGAAGGAATTAAACTCTCCATAGTTCTCTTATTATAGTCCGCATGAAGGAATTAAACTCTCCATAGTTCTCTTATTATAGTCCGCATGAAGGAATTTAGTTATCAACAACTTGAAAAAACTCGATTACACCGAAAATCATCATCAAAGTTCCGACCATAAACAAAGCATTCCATTGACTTAACGATGCGGCGTGGCCTAGCGCGCGATTCACCCAATAAATGGGGCGAGGTGTACTCACCAAAACGAAGTACCGGCAACCTGTTTTTGCCCCCTTACAGATCTACATATATGAGGATGACAATAAATCAAGGGGGGGTGAGGGCGGGCAACGCAACCCCTTAACCGATCATGTATCCAATTTACCCCACAATTTCCCTTACCTACTGTAAAAGCGCGATTCACCCAATAAATGGCGCCATTTGACGCCGTATCCTTAGATTGATGAATAATGGGTAAGTAAATGCAAATCCTCCACTCAAATAATTAAAAACAATAAAACACTATATTCCTTGAAACAAAATAATAATAACACTTGGTAAATAACGCTGCTCAAGCTGTCTTGAATGCTACCTTCGATATCGGTTTTATGAGTTTGTAAATCAAGAAAACCCGAGCCAAATATCACAATAAGGTCACTGTCTTTTTTTGCTCTTAAAACTAGGTAAACCCGAGCCAACTTTGTTAAAAATGTATCACGAACCCGATACGAGTTTTTCAGGTAATTTGTTCTTGTTTTTTTTCTTCTTTGATATAGAGTGTTGTTTTATACCGAGGACCGTCGCATTTTAGTATTTTTCAACATTGGCCTAACCTAACCTAGTATTATGGGTGGGGGCTGCCGCCCCTACCCGCCTGCTAAATGCAATAAATCCGAGCCAAGTTTTGCCATTAACCAAAGAACCTAACCTAACCTATCACAACGACTGTTATAACGTGTGAACAGTAGGATATAACGGTACTTATTACCGAAACTACCACTAATTATTTCTGAATAATTAAAGGATATTATAGAATAAATATGTTGCAAAGATCATATTAAAATGTGTTTCAACTTCCGAATATACATTGTATGTGCACTATATAAAGTACTGTAAAAAAACACACCAAAAATCTCCCTATAAGTCTCCCTATTGACGGCAGTAACATTTGTATTAAGCCCCTTACTGTTAAAATAGATGCTGATTTCAATAATTCATGGGGAGGGGCGGGGGGGGGGGGGGGGGGCACAGCCCCCCTCAACCCATCCTGTATCCAAAGGCAAAACTAATTGTATATTTACTCTGAAAATGACTTACATCTGAGTGTTTTAAGATTGTTGGATAATGGGAGAAATAACATTTTCCGGGGATTGTAACCAATTTAAACTGTTATGTACTCCAATTTATCCAATTATTATTTCATAACTTACTTATGTACAGGGATACACATATGGTAATCTGATAATCTAATAACCCTATTATAACAGCTTATATTATTAACGTTGTATTGTCCTTGTATCAAATACAATGGATGCAGGCCGAGGGGCAACAGGATATATAAATTTTGACCCCGCAGGTCATGGAATTCACATATGTCAGAACTGGTGTCATCAAACCAAGTCACACAACATCACGTGTCAGGGCGCCTGTAATATTGGCATGGATACTGTGAGTGGAAAGTTTACCTAGGGCTGGTCACGTTTGGAGACCACACCTTAATACGTCATTATTGACAGGTACCAGGATTGGTTGAGATGTACACGTAGAATGGTAATGAGTGGTTTTACGTCATACAGAGGGCGTAACCCGAGGGCATAATTATAAGCTGAATCTAGAGAGCTGGAGGGCAGGAAAGACCGGACCCTCAGCTCTCACATCTAGGGGGTCAGAGATCAGCTGTGTGTGTGATAAACAGACATATACCACACTTTAATTATTATTACTTAAATACTTATACATTCAAATATTTAGTGAACTTCTGAATATGTCTTAAGATACCTTTTAATAAACAATTGTGAACTTATCTCAAATTTCAGTTACCTGATTCTAAGTATTACTTTGAGTTATCTAATTAATCCTAGGGTAATCCTAGGATGGTGGCAGTATTTTAAAGGTGACTAGATACTAATAGCAACCCTAATTCACACTTCCATACAAAACTACTGTATAATGATGAAAACTACCTAAAACCAAAAAGAAAAACCATGGGAAAATTAGTGGTAGTTTCGGTTATATTTTCCGATAAAACTAACCTGTCTCGCCGACGGTCTTGATTTTTGGTGAGTTTTCATGTACTCATAGTTTAGGTAATATAGTGAGCTACCTTTAGTCCGCCCTACCTGATTATAAAGTGTTAGGTAACAATTTAAGTCTCACAAAACTTACCTGGACATCCCCTGTGAGATTTGAGAGCATGTTTCCTAGTGAATCTCAGCATGTCGCCTAACACTTTCTTAAGTTTTGGCATGAAAGAAATTTAAGTCCGCCTCTCACCCTGAACAAGACTATCAAGTCCGCCTAATGGTATATAACATATCTATATGCCCAATTGAGGCATGTCATCTATCAAGTCCGAAACTCACTCTGAACAAGACTATGGGTAATTCTGCATAACTACAACTCCTGATATTTTAGGTTTTATTTGTTTTATTTTTGTATTTTATTAATATTGTTAGAAAGTGAGGAAAGCCCAATTTATTAGCATTTGCATTGATAATTGTAATTCCGATACCCCAACAATGTAGGGGAGAGTTTGGGAATGCGGGGTTTTGGGTGGAGTAAAAATAGGGATATTATGGGAGTAACTCTAAAAATATAATAAAGAATATTGAAAAAAAGACAAAATGTAGAAATCCGAGCCAAGTTTTGGCAAAAGTTGGCTCGGATTTCACGGGGTGGAGTGGATAATAGCCTTATAAAAATAGTCAACTTTGAGGAGACATTAGCCTAACCTAACAACCTTACCTAACCTATCCTAGTATTAAGGGTGGGGGCTGCCGCCCCCACAACCCCGCTGGTTGGGTAAAAGTGCTAACGGTAGAAATCCGAGCCAACTTTGGAAAATTTCACTAAGATGGTCACTAATTTTCCCATGGATTTTTTAATTTTTCTCTGTTAGTTTCGATCAATATATAGTGTTTGGAAATAATTACAAGCCTCGGAAAAAACGTTTTCCCCATTATGCAACGATCTTAAGACACGCCACCCGATAGTGGGAAGGGCTATGAAGTACAGGGAAAATGAGGGGTTAAATGTGTAAAACGGCGATAACAGCGTATTTTAGCAAATCCTGGCTCGGGTTTTAAGGAATTTGAAAGGCCTAAAACCCAAGATTTCGAAAACCCGAGCCAAGCTTTGGCCAAAGCTGGCTTGGATTTTGCGAGTTTGTAGAGTAAAAAATTACAGTAACCTAATTTAGAAATTTGGCTCAGGTTTCCTTAAATTGCAAACCCCAAAAAGCCAAATTTTGGAAAACCCAAGCCAAGTTTTAGCAAAACTTGGCTCTGATTTTGCGAGTCGAAAAAGACTAACCAAATGTCGGAACTCAGCTCATGTTATCCCTAATTGCAAAGCCATATAACCAGATATAGCGAAAACATAGCACTTATTTAAATCATAAATATTCAGTAACATACACCTAGTACATTGGATACAAGCCTAATCCTCACCTAACATCTACAATGTGTCCGTGGTACCTAGTACGTGGGATACAACACGAACCCTTACCGGTGCCATGGCGGTTGGGCCGCCGCCCATGTAGTATTCGGGCATATCGGCCACGTTTTTGTCTATTTTGACTGCCGTGAAAGCCTCTCCCCCCCCTCCTCTTACCTTTTGTCATCATCATATATAATTATATTGCTAGCAGGAGAGGTAAATAACAAGTACGCTGCGGCCCGACCGACAGTACACCCTTAAGACCCAAAAAGAACCCAGTAGTGTCTCGTGACGTGATGCGCAAAGTTGTGGAAATAAACACCTATAGTTTCGACAGAGATGGGCAGGTGGAGGTAGAGTTCACTAAAAAGGTGGTGGACAGACCTCGGGAGACAGGTGAAAATAGCGAGTATACGAATCGGTGCCGTCTATAGGAAGAATGTGAAAACCATGTTACAAAAAAAAATCCATTTTAGTACCATACATTTTTATTAGGTTTTGCCGAGGCTTAAAACACATTTTCATATGATGTTTAGAGCATATAGATTCCATATTTGTTTTCAAATATTGCAAAATAATGCGTGACCATCTTATTCAGTAATACTCCAACTTTTTGTCAAAAGTTGGCTCAGATTTCACGGGGTGGAGTGGCCTTATAAAAATAGTCAACTTTGAGGAGATGTCATTAACCTAACCTAACAACCTTACCTAACTTATCCTAGTATTATGGGTGGGGGCTGCCGCCCCCACACCCCCGCTGGTTGGGTAAATGTGCTAAGGTAGATATCTGAGCCAACTTTTGTCAAAAGTTGGCTCGGATTTCTCGGATTTCACGGGGTGGAGTGGGTAATAGCCGTATAAAAATAGTCAGCTTTGAGGAGACATTAGCCTAACCGGTAAAAATTGAAAAGACCCTGGACAGCCTTTTTACTAGTTAATGTTTTTTTTGTTTGTATTTTTCATTGATATACAGTGTTGTTTAATACCGACGACCGTCGCATTTTAGTATTTTTAACATTAGCCTAACCTAACCTAACCTAACCGAAAACTAACGGACGGTCTAAACCCAGCTCACGTTCCCTGTTTATGGGTGAACAATCCAACAGTTTCTCGTATTTCACTTATAGTGAATTTGCGACGGTAATTACATGTACACCAACAAAGTATCGTCCATGAAACTTCTAGAACACTAATCATTATCAATGGGGCTCGTATCTGGGTTGTCTTCAATTTTATCGGCCTAACCAAACAACCTTACCTAATCTATCCTAGTATTGTGGGTGGGCTCTGCCGCCGCCACACCCCCGCTGGTTGGGTAAAAGTGCTAACTGATCTATTGAAATTGTCGTCTATTTATAACAATTGTGAGTGAATAACCTTCATGGGCAAACAGCTTGACCGTGGAATCTACGATGGGTTGAAGTGGTGCCCTGGGCCCTGGTCAAATCCTAGGCAACCTGTTGACATGTTTTGTGTTTTGACTCTTAAATATTGGAAAATTGGGACTAATTTTTGGCAAAACCCAAGGTCAATATACAGGAGACGCAGCAATATAGGTAGGAAATTGCTAATGGTAGTTTTGGGTTGCTATCATCATATGCTTCATTTCTATATACATTTTATCCCCGGGAAAAAAAAACAAAAAAATCTTGGGATTTTTCATTTTTTTCTTGGGATTTTTTTTTTTCATTAACCTAACCAAAAAAAACTAACCTAAGCTAACTTAAAGGTATTTGGGGGTTATTAGGTTAGGTAAGGTTAGGTTTTTTGGTTAGGTTAATGACCAAACAAAAAAATTCCCAAGATAAAAAATTAAAAATCCCAAGATTTGTTTTCCCCGGGGATAAAAAGTATATAGAAATGAAGCATATGATGATAGCAACCCAAAACTACCATTATAAATGTTCTACCTATATTGTTGCGTCTCCTGACCAAACCCAGCTCATGTTCCCTGTTTATGGGTACGCGACGGTCGAAATCCAGCTCACGTTCCCTGTTTATGGGTGAACAATCCAACAGCTTCTCGTATTTCACTTATAGTGAATTTGCGACGGTAATTACATGTACACCAACAGAGTATCCTCCATGAAACTTCTAGAACACTGAATTATCAATGGGGCTCATATCCGGGTTGTCTTCAATTTCATCCGCCTAACCTAACAACCTTACCTAACCTATCCTAGAATTGTGGGTGGGGTCTGCCGCCGCCACACCCCCGCTGGTTGGGTAAAAGTGCTAACGTGATCTATTGAAATAGTCGTCTATTTATAACAATTGTGAGTGAATAACCTTCATGGGCAAACAGCTTGGCCGTGGAATCTACGATGGGTTGAAGTGGTGCCCTGGGCCCTGGTCAAATCCTAGGGAATCTGTTGACATGTGTTTGTGTTTTGGCTCTTAAATATTGGAAAATTGGGACTAATTTTTGGCAAAAGTGGCTGTGATGTTCACATGTTGGGTGCTTTGCAGGTCATCTGTATTGAATTGTAAAGTTATTCCCTTTCTAGGCTACCCAAAGTCTTTCCCCCACCCAAAGCCCCGCATTCCCACTCTCCCCTACATTGTTGGGGTATCGGTTTTACATAAAACAATGCAATTGCTAATAAAGAGTGTTTTCCTCACTTTTTAACTATATAATACACACTTACATTCAATACATGCTGCCGCCATGATGATGCTATTTGTCAGAGTCAGGTGCACAAGGACAGGTGTTGACTGTGGGAGGGTGATGGAAGTGAATGAGGATATGTCCCTAGATAATGGCCGAAATTGTCCTTTTTGACAGGGAAATGTCCCTGTAATCCAAGCCCTAAGGGTCTATGTACCCCTATTCACTGTTAGGTATTGAAGAAAGATCGCCATACTCGCGAAATACCGCCAACAATATCCCTAAATGTGAGATAAAGTGACCTAATTTTTTTTTTTTTTTTAAACTGAATCACAGAGTTACAGACGATGTGCATTATGGGTACAACTGATTTTTTCTTTTTTTTTACAATTCGATATCCAAAAAAGTAAGATTTTTGTAGATAAAAGAGAAAGTAATACATTCAAACAGTATGTAAAACACTGGAAGTCATAAGGAAGTGGAAATTGTAAAAGAAAATAATAATTGTTGGGAAAATAAAAGTGTACTGTCTCACTAGGTGAAGCTCCTCTCCGATTGGCTAATGAACATCCGGGAACATCTGGGAGGAGCCTAGAATGTAAACAAAGTGTAATGGACTGGCTTACCTTACCTTACCTTAGTGTTTGCTTACATTAGTGATAGTTTAAGAGGCAGAGGAGTCAATGCTCATAAAGGTTGCCTCTTCTTAGTCTTTCAGTCTCATACCGGTCATAATTATTTTTAAAAACATTTACACTCTGACTCGTAACTACTTCCTCTGGGAGACTATTGCAATTGTTTACAATCCTAGCACTATAAAGGTTTTTCCTCTTCGTGGTTCTGTGCCTGACCTTGGCCAGCTTCAGGCTGTGTCCTCGGGTGTTTGGTCGGTTTTCTCTTGATACAAGTGTCAATCCTTGACCGCATCTATGCCATGAATTAACTTGTAGGTCTGGATCATGTCTCCCCATTTCCTTCTCTGCTCCAGTGTCGTTAGTCCAAGACGCTCCAGTCTCAACTCATATGGCATTTCGGACAACTCAGGGACCAGTTTAGTGGCTCTCCGCTGTACTTGTTCCAACTTGTTGATGTCTCGACGGGTGTATGGAGACCATGCCTGGATACTGTCATAGAGTACAGATGACCTAGAGAGGAAAGAAGATGCCACAAATCTGTAAATAGGGATCCGTGCGTTCGAGAGATGGCAGCACGATCGCAAAGGACAATGGGAGGGGAGCGTCCCCACAAAGACATTATATTGACTATCCTTGGTCCCCATTCATTCGTAATAATCCCTACCTTGTACTAATAACGCTATTAATAATCAATTGAACGTTATCCAGAGACTCTGCAGACATGATATAGTTAAATAGACATAAGTAGAGGCTACTGTAAAGGCCAGTCATCGTGTAATTGTCGTCATTATGAGGAGTGTTAGGGATTTCTACTTCATTAAAGTGTCACTGGTTGTAATTGAGGTATTGTGCTTGTTATGGTGGGTATGATCTTTAATTATTTATGATTGAACATCGTATGCAATGTTATGAGCCCGGTATAATTAATTAGACCTGTAGACAGCTTAGTTTCATATAGGAAGATATTTTTGTTCAAGAGTGTACAGGAAAGAGTGAGAGGTGGAATTGGGAGGCTTCGTGCAGACTACCCCCATTTCGTTCACATTCCATTCTACCCCCTACGTCCTACACTCGTAACCCTATTCATTCTCCCCCCCTTTCTTCCAACCCTTGCTCTTCTTCGTTGCCTGACGTACGAATGATATTGATTATAACTAGGTAATCATGTATTTAGCTTTTCTAATCATAAGTAATGTTTAAAAGATATATCATAGAGTTCTTGGTAAAAGTAATACTTTAATTCAGCAAGTATATAAGGAGTTAGATTAATACAGTTAGAGAAGATGGTATCAGAGCCAGGTGCGCTAAGGGTATATAAGTCGAAAGTACCGTAACGGCAAAGTAGTGTATTCTCCACCACCATCTTAAGCTGACCTGCCCTGAGTTCGTTTGTAAAAGAATCACAATGAGTTGAATAAGTATCCCCTAGGATTTGTTCTATGTTTATTGATTGCTTTCACTTACTCTCTTGGAGGGTATTTATATAACTATTATTTATATAACTATGTATTATTTTTCTTAAGAGTTTCTTTATTATTTCACATCAATGTTTCTCAAATTTGATATTTTCACTAGAAGTAACTCTTGTGTATAATTAATAATTTAAATAAATTATAAATATATTTTACATACTCTTTACATTTTACCTTTATATGCTAATATATTATTCTTTTGATTGTTGGGATAAATCTAAGTCAAAGTAACTAAAGATAACTAATTCTGAACGAGTGATAAGAAAGGAATAACTTTGGTGTTTTTAGGCTAAAACAGCCATTTGATATCAACTGATATTTTATGAACTTGCCACATCTTTTCACCTACCAAGGTTTTAGTGACTACAAAGAGAGTTGCTAGTTTTGTGGAAGTTTAACATACCACTTATTCTTGACTGAAACTGATAGTCATATTTTCCGCATTTTGTGAGGCTAAATAATAATTCCTCGTTTTGTGGTTTTTAGTGGAATGTTTCTTTATGTTATGGGTTCGAACCCCGCTCGTAACGTAACATGGTGCCGTGACCAGGATTCCTTTCTTTCCCTCGTTTGGTAGTAATTGAGAACATTAGTGAAACATTATGTCCCTCGCTAGGACATCGCATACTCATCTCATCCATCTCGTTTCGTTCTGTTTATGAGTTGAGAGAGCTGTGTCAGCCTCTACGTTCTTTAATGCCAATTATTCGTGTTTCTCACTCATCCTAATTTGTCATACATTATCTCGTTCATCCATTGTTCATAGCATTCAATCATGGAATTTAAAGTTAGTGAATTTGTCGCTGACCCCTCCTTGAGCACCTTGTCTGTGTCGAAGCTCAGAAAAGTAGACTGGATTGCCTTAGCCACAGAGTATGATGCACCTTACAGAACTAGTAATACCAAAGGTGAGATTAGAAAGAGTGTGATTGGGAAATTGGTAAATACTGGTGTTTTGTCTGAGGCAGCATATCAGTTGTGTGCAGAGGAAGGAGGTAGTGATGCATGGATGAAAGTGAAACTATTAGAGCTGGAGAATGCAAAATCTGACAGAGAACAGAGACAGCGAGAAATTGAACATGAGCGTGAACAAAGACGGCATGAGCTTGAACAAAAACAGTATGAGCTTGAGGAGAAGCAACGTGAGAGACAGCATGATGAGCACATGTTGAAGTTAAAAGCTGAAGAAAACCGGAATCAAAGGGATTCGGTTGCAAGTAGACCATTTTCTGATAAGGATCATAGTTTAAAGTTTGTCCCTAGTTTTGATGAGACTGACCCAGAGAATTTCTTCATCCTTTTTGAGAAGGCAGCCAACCAACTCAAATGGCCAAATGATCAGTGGGCATTTCTAGCCCAGACTGATTTCATAGGTAAAGCCAAGCAGGTTTACACCAATATCCCCATTGATTCCTTGACCTATGAAACTCTTAAAACCTCAGTCTTAGCAGTGTATGATCAGGTTTCTGAAACACATGGTCAGTATTTCAGGGATATGAAGAAAGGTGAAAAACAAACCTATCTAGAATTTGTAAAGGAAAAAGAGCGAAAGTTTCTGAGTTGGTTGAGAGCCAGTAAAGTGACAACCTTTGAGCAGTTGTGCCAGCTAGTTATGCTTGAAGAATTTCTCCGCAAAGTCCCCTACCCCTTAAAACTTTACCTCCAAGAGAGAGAGGTGCAATCTGTAGACAGGGCGGCTATTTTGGCTGAAAATTACCGATTAACTCATGGCGATTCTTATTTCAGGACAGGACAGAGAGGGCCTGGCAACCGACCACCGTCTGGTGCTGGTCCTCGTGATGGTGGTAGTTTCCAATCTACTGGTGGTAGGTCTGGTTATGGTGGTGTCTCCCAACCAGTTTCAAGGGTAGCTTCTGGGGGCAATGGATCTGATAAAAAGGAATGTAACAAACTTCTCTTTCTTCCATTAAACCTCCTGGACCCTTAGTTTGTGCCTACTGTAAACAACCTGGACATTTTATCAGAGAGTGTCCCAAATTAAAGTTAAAAGAGAAAACCTGTAAACCAGAGAGTAGTACTGTTCTAGCCTCTTCCCTTGTATGCCATCCAAATAGAGTAGCAATATCCCCTCCTACTCTACCTGTGTTGAGTGCATGTTCTGACTCTGATGGCTCTCACAACCAGGTTTTCCCTAGTATACCACCTAGCTGTTCTAACCAGTTCCAACCATTTCTTTCCACAGGATCAGTTTCCTCTACTGACGCTTCCACTGACTATCCCATTCATGTTTTGAGAGACACAGGAGCCTCTCATAGCCTCTTGGTAAGAGGATTGGTGCCGAGTATTAAGGACTGTTTGCTGGGCCAGAGTATACTCATTCAGGGAGTCAGTGGGTGTCTTGTTGTTCCTTTGGCTAGGGTGTATCTAAAAACTGATTTAGCTAGTGGTTACTTTACTGTTGGGATTCAAGATTCCCTACCTATAGAAGGAGTGAACTTTTTGATGGGCAACGATATCGCCAGTGGCAAAGTGATACCAGACCCCATTGTTACCTCCACTCCCTCCTCTGATAACAACACTAAGCAATTAGAAAGTCAGTATCCCAATTTGTTTCCCTCCTGTATAGTGACTAGGAGTGGGGCTGGTCACCACAGTAAGAAGGACAAAGTTGATCCTGATAGTGTTGACCTAGACACTTCCTCCCTATTTCCTGATGTAGAGTCAGAGGATATTAGCAAGATTCCCATTGATTCTGAAACTCTCAAAGAGGCTCAGAAGCAGAACCCTGAACTGGCAATATATTTTGATAGGGCTGTGGAAGATTCAGATATAGGAAACTATCCTCAATGCTTCTATCTAAGTAATGGTACCCTGATGCGCAAGAATAGACCTCCCAATGTGCCAGCTGATAAGCCCTGGCAAGAGTTGCATCAAGTAGTCGTGCCACATAAGTATAGAGTAGACATCATTTCCATTGCTCATGACCTTAGTGGTGGACATTTGGGTGTCAACAAGACTTATGACAAAATTCTCAATGATTTCTTTTGGCCGAGGATGAAACAATCTGTGAAGTCTTACTGTAAAACGTGTCATGTGTGTCAACTTGCTGGGAAACCTAACCAGCCCAGCAAGCCTGCACCCTTAAATCCCATCCCTGTAACGGATGAACCATTCAGTAAAATCATAATTGACTGTGTAGGACCTTTGCCAAGAACCCATAGTGGGAATGAGTACTTGTTGACTGTCATGTGTACCACCACTAGGTATCCAGAAGTGTTCCCCTTGAGGCGTATAACATCAAAGAATGTAGTAAAGGCGCTTAGTACATTTTTCACCCAGTATGGAATACCCTGTGTGGTACAGTCTGATTTAGGAAGTAACTTTACCTCTCAGCTCTTCAAGCAAACCATGGAAGAGTTGGGAGTACACCAGTACCATTCCACTGCCAGTCACCCACAGTCCCAGGGGGCATTATAAAGGTTCCATCAGACCCTCAAATCAATGCTCACTAAATATTGTGAAGAGAACAATGCCGACTGGGATGAGGGCATCCATTTTGTGTTGTATGCTGTAAGAAGCAGGGTACAAGATTCTCTAGGATTTTCACCATGTTCCCTAGTTTTTGGTCATGAGGTCCGAGGTCCCTTGAAAGTGTTAAAAGATACTTTTTTTTTTTTTTTTTTTAAAGACCTCCGTCTACGTATTGTGAAAAACCTGTTATCCTCCGGCAAATTGTGGGGTTGAGTGAGTGAAGGGGGGGACAGTGAATGAAGGAGGATACATGTTTTTCATAATATGTGGATCATAATACTTGGATCAATGCTAACTCTTTAAACATCTCACTTATGTGCATCAATTTAAATCTAAACTGAGATCTGCAGTAGAACTAGCTATGAACAATTTAGAGAAGTCTCAAGATAAAATGAAAGTGCAGTATGATAAGACTACAGTTGTCAGAGAATTTCAGCCAGGAGATCTAGTGCTTGCCTTTCTGCCTATACCTAAAAAGCTGCTACAAAGCAAGTACCATGGTCCATATGTTGTGCTTAAGAAAACAAGTAATGTGAATTATGTTTTAAAAACTCCTGATCGTAGGAAGTCGGAAAGACTAGTACATGTTAACCTGCTGAAAGCCTATCACTGCAGAGATCCAGATAAGGTATTAAACTTTGAATCAGTAGCACAGTTTGAAGGTGAACTAGAGGATCTAAAGATCAAGGAGCATAATGACATCCAGTTGCCTCTTGATAACAAATTGCAAAACTCGGACTTCTTGACTAACCCCCATTTAAAATTCCAGCACTTGTTGTCTGACCAAGGTGAAGACTTGGAGTACCTGCTTTCCGAGTTTCCACAGGTGTTTGGTGACGTTCCCCAGCAGTGTCCCCTGGTTGAACATGATGTGGTCCTGATGGAGGGGGCCACTCCCATCAAACAACATCCCTACCGAGCCAATCCAGAGAAGCGTGCGGCACTTCAACAGGAAGTGGACTTCCTACTCGCCCATGGATTGGTGGAACGGAGCGACAGCGAGTGGGCCTCTCCATGCCTACTCGTGGACAAACCTGATGGCACATTTAAGATGTGTACGGATTATCGCCGGGTAAACCAACTCACCCGCCAGGACTGCTACCCTCTGCCACGGATCGACGACTTGTTGGACCGTTTGGGAGGAACGAAGTACATCTCCAAGATTGACCTGCTGAAGGGTTACTACTAGATAAAAATATCGGAGAGGGCTAAGAGAGTGTCTGCATTTGTCACCCCGGACGGGCTATTCCAATACACCGTCATGCCTTTCGGTATGGTGAATGCGCCCGCCACCTTCCAGCGACTAATCCACCGGGTGACAGATGGCCTCTCGGGCGTGCAATCCTACCTCGACGATATTGTGGTCTACAGCGAATCCTGGCAGGATCATCTTCACCAGCTACAGAGTCTCTTCTCCAACTTGGCCAGGGCGGGACTCACTGTCAACCTTGCCAAGAGTGAGTTCGGCCATGCCAAACTAATTTTTCTGGGTCACGTGGTAGGAAAAGGGGAAGTCAGCCCTATTTCTGCCAAAGTCGAAGCCATTTCAACACTGCCTATTCCCCAGGACCGCAAGGCAGTAATGCGCTTCTTGGGTATGGCTGGGTACTATCGGAGATTTGTACCCAACTTCGCTGACCTCTCCGCCCCCCTAACAGACTTGATTAGTCCCAAGAGAAAATTTGTGTGGACCCCAGAATGCCAAACTTCATTCACAAAGATTCGTTGCCTATTAGTCATTGCACCTATTCTGAAGTCCCCTCAGTTTCATAAACCGTTCATAATTCAGGTGGATGCTAGTGATGTTGGTGTAGGAGCAGTTTTGTTACAGTACAGTGATGCTGAGATTTTGCATCCAGTTTGCTATGCATCCGGTAAACTCAAACCTTATCAGAAACACTACAGCACTATTGAAAAAGAGTGTTTTGCCTTGCTCTTTGCAGTGAATAAGTTTAATGTGTATCTTAGTGGTTCACATTTTCCCGTGAAAGTGTTTACTGATCAAAACCCCCTGAAATTCTTGTATAAAATGAAAAACTCGAATCAGCGGTTAATGAGATGGTGCTTGGCATTGCAACCATATAACCTTGAAATTCACCACATAAAGGGAAAGAACTATATTATCGCGGACATATTGTCCCGGAACTGAATGAGAACAATTTTAGTTGTTAGGCTATTTTGCCAGCAATAATTTGTAAGTTTGTTAATGTGATTTTGGTTTATGGTTTGGTGAATGGTATTAGGTTTAAAATGATTGTATTAGGATTTAGATTTAGTTTCGCTTCTCTTATAAATCTCTTTGTGAGGGAGGTGTTAGGGATTTCTACTTCATTAAAGTGTCACTGGTTGTAATTGAGGTATTGTGCTTGTTATGGTGGGTACGATCTTTAATTATTTATGATTGAACATCGTATGCAATGTTATGAGCCCGGTATAATTAATTAGACCTGTAGACAGCTTAGTTTCATATAGGAAGATATTTGTGTTCAAGAGTGTACAGGAACGAGTGAGAGGTGGAATTGGGAGGCTTCGTGCAGACTACCCCCCCTTTCGTTCACATTCCATTCTACCCCCTACGTCCTACACTCGTAACCCTATTCATTCTCCCCCCCTTTCTTCCAACCCTTGCTCTTCTTCGTTGCCTGACGTACAAATGATATTGATTATAACTAGGTAATACTGTATTTGGCTTTTCTAATCATAAGTAATGTTTAAAAGATATATCATAGAGTTCTTGGTAAAAGTAATACTTTAATTCAGCAAGTACATAAGGAGTTGAGATTAACCCTTATTTAGCGGCGAGCAACATAAGTCGAGTTAAAAAAAGCTGGACTATGTGGCGGCGCTCGACATAACTCGAGTGGCAATTTCAGCACGTAATGTGGCTGAGAGAGAGAGACAAGTGGTGGCAGGAGACTAGCGAGCGTATGACTGCTCCAGACCACCGCGGCGAACCTACTGACACAAATCTCAGCTCCCTCCTCCCTCTCTCACTCGCTACATACTCAATTATGTACTGAAAGTACCGAATTACCTGCTTTTTGCACTCGCGTTGCACGGTTATTGCAAGAAAACTATCCATCATACAAGGATCGTTATGGTGTCATTCGAAAGCTCTGTTTATGCCCTTTCAGGGATAGGTACTTGTTTTACGTTCTGGGTCTTATTTAGGCATGAAAATGATCACGTAAACAGCCCTATTTTGGCTAAAAACACCCCGCTGTGCGGTACACATAAATAAACCGCATAGGCCGCTCGTAAGGTGTTAATACAGTTAGAGAAGTTGGTATCAGAGCCAGGTGCGCTAAGGGTATATAAGTCGAAAGTACCGTAACGGCAAAGTAGTGTATTCTCCACCACCATCTTAAGCTGACCTGCCCTGAGTTCGTTTGTAAAAGAATCACAATGAGTTGAATAAGTATCACCTAGGATTTTTTCTATGTTTATTGATTGCTTTCACTTACTCTCTTGGAGGGTATTTATATAACTATTATTTATATAACTATGTATTATTTTTCTTAAGAGTTTTTTATTATTTCACATCAATGTTTCTCAAATTTGATATTTTCACTAGAAGTAACTCTTGTGTATAATTAATAATTTAAATAAATTATAATTATATTTTACATACTCTTTACATTTTACCTTTATATGCTAATATATTATTCTTTTGATTGTTGGGAAAAATCTAAGTCAAAGTAACTAAAGATAACTAATTCTGAACGAGTGATACGAAAGGAATAACTTTGGGGTTTTTAGGCTAAAACAGCCATTTGATATCAAATGATATTTTATGAATTTGCCACATCTTTTCACCTACCAAGGTTTTAGTGACTACAAAGAGAGTTGCTAGTTTTGTGGAAGTTTAACATACCACTTATTCTTGACTGAAACTGATAGTCATATTTTCCGCATTTTGTGAGGCTAAATAATAAGTCCTCGTTTTGTAGTTTTTAGTGGAATGTTTCTTTATGTTATGGGTTCGAACCCCGCTCGTAACGTAACAGGAGGTACACAAGCAAAACTCCTCCATCACCCGCCATTGTTGATGTGAGATTCGGGAGTTGCCAGCGTCAATGGTGGGACAAAATATCCCTAGATGTCATAAGTATAAATGTCCAGTTTTAGTGCTACTTTACAAATTAACATCTACATAACATGTAACATAATGTATATTCAAAATGACATTTTAATGTTGCTGTGTTGCTTGAAGGTATACAGTTTGCATCATATATGGGTATGTTTTATAGTGTATATGTATACTTAATGTTTTCATTTTGCTTATATATATCTAATTTATACTACTTACAAGTGTTTTTACCAACATTAATTAACTCTTTAATCTATTGCTCCCTCGTTTTGCGGATATTCCCTTAACTTTGGTAACACTGCAGCAAGTAAGCTGGCCAAGAATCTGGCAGGCGCGCAGACATCAAGGACTCTCTATAATAAGGACAAGCCACTGAGGTGCTTTGGTTGCTGTATCGTACAACAGTGCTGCCACCAAATCCCTAGGACGTGCGGAAAAATAACCGTGTGACGTCAAGCTTTCGCCTCTAGGTCATCTGTACTCTATGGATACTGTATTCCAGTAGAGGTCTGATTAGGGATTTATACAACGGGAGAAACATCTTTGCATCCATGTATGTATAGGTTTTCCTTAGAAGTCCTACCAACGAGTTGGCACTGGCTGCTGCCTTGGCCACTTGTACTGCTGACTTCAGGTCCGGGGTGACATAAACTCCTAGGTCTTTTTCCTCCTCTGTGGTCGTTAGTGGATTGTTCTTCATGTGGTATTGGTACCCGGGGTTCCTCCGTCCTATGTGCATGACTTTCCATTTCTCCTCGTTAAATTCTAGAAGCCACTTTTCGCTCCACTCTTCCAGCCTGGTAATGTCTTCCTGTAGTCCTTCTCTGTCCAGTGGGGACTTTATTCTCCTGTACAGCTTAGCGTCGTCTGCGAAGAGCTTGCTGTCTGACTGAACTGTATCTATGTCATTTATGAAAATAAGGCTGGACAAAACTAACTGAAAATTGTATAGGGGAGTGACAATCAAATTGACAAAATAAGAAAAGTAGCGGTTATACTGATGATTTGGACCAACAGTTAGCCCATCGATCTTTTTAGGCCTAATAGGTCTGGTAGAGCATATACATCATTGCTATATATGTCATTAAGAGCTGAAATGTATTATAAGGGAGAACAAAAATATAACGCTAAAATACATACCACAGCTAGCCTAGCAGTGCGATCTTAATGGGTGATGGCAAAGTAACATAAAGATTAATATTTTTTCGCATAGGCTACTGTAGGTTTAAACTTCCGGAAATTAATGGGTAATAAAAACGATAATTTCCTATTCTAACTTACGTCCGCCGCTGCACTCATGTTATTGTTGTGAACCTCTCGGCCCTCTCAGGCTCTCACTGCCACTCGTTGCCAGAGTAAGGTATGTCCCATAATACTGTGGTTTTTGCACTGTTTCCCAACCAGCGGGGGTGTGGGGGCGGCAGCCCCCACTCATAATACTAGGATAGGTTAGGTAAGGTTGTTAGGTTAGGCTAATGTCTTTTTATGCTTTTAACCCCTCATTTTCCCTGAACTTCATTGCCCTCCCCACTAGTGGGGGGCGTGTTTTCAGATTGTTGGATAATGGGTAAATACTCATTTCAGCTCCTCTTCAGTATAAAAGAACACTATATCTGAAGGAAAATTAAAAAAAAAAAAAAAAAAAAAATTACTGAAATCGCTGTCGGTCCAAAAAGTCAGGTTAACCAAATTGTTAATGGTAGTTTTGGGTTCCTATCATCATATGCTTCATTTCTATATACTTTTTATCCCCGGGGAAAAAAAAAAAATCTTGGGATTTTTCATTTTTGTCTTGGATTTTTTGTTTTATTAACTTAACCAAAAAACCTAACCTAACCTAACCTAAATGTATTTGGGGGCTATTAGGTTAGGTTAGGTTAGGTTTTTTGGGTATTATTCTAGTTCCGGTTTCACAACAGACTCATCAATGTATATGGCTTCTATAAATTTGTCATAATTATACCATACTTCATTCCTATATCGGTCAGTATCGGCGCAAATGGAATTATAATTACTGTGAAAAAGTTAATATTTACCTCTTGTTATCCACAGCCAAAGCTGAAGATCGCTGAGTAAATACCATAGACTTCACATTTTTTTTTTTCGGCGACCGTCAATCTTTTATTATTTTAATAGCAAACCAGCTGGGGTGTGGGGGCGGCAGCACTCACCTATAATACTAGGATAGGTTAGGTAAGGTTGTTAGGTTAGGCTAATATCACCCATTATTTTCGTCTTTTACCCTGTAATTTCCCTGATCTTCATAGCCCTCCACACTAGTGGGGGCAGTGTTTTTTTATTGTTGGATAATGGGTAAATACTAATTTCTACCAGTCCTTTGTATAAAACAACACTGTATATTAAAGAAAACTGAGAAAAACAAAAACACAAAACGCTAAATTCGCCGTGAAACCCGATCTAGAATGTTACCGTTTTTTGGTTAGGTTAATGACAACAAAAAAAAAATCCCAAGAAAAAAATTAAAAATCCCAAGATTTTTTTTTTTTCCGGGGATAAAAAGTATATAGAAATGAAGCATATGATGATAGGAACCCAAAACTACCATTAAAAATTTGTTAGCTACAGTATATTGTTGCGTCTCCTGTATATTGACCACACAAATGGAAGTAAGAGAAACTGGTCTGTAATTAAGAGGATCATAACGTGAGCCCTTTTTAAAAATGGGAATAACTGTAGATTCTTTTCAGATTTGGGGCAGAAGTCCAGAATTAAAAGAAGAACGAAAAATCAGCAACAGAGGATAAGCTAAAATAGAAGAACATGATATTAATAAGGTTGGGTGAATATTATCAGGTCCAGATGCCGAAGAAGATTTGAGTTGAGTTGAAATGGGGCAAAAGTTCTTAACCCCTTGAGCACGATGAAGCATCTTTTTCTTCTGGCTAAAATTAGACCATGATTTTGCAATTAAACAGGGATCAATGTTAATCATTAGTTAGTATTAGTATTAGTTGGCTCTCGATCACACCTTCACCCTTGAGGGGGACACTCGTTACAGGCAGCTGTGCTTTTTGTCTCCTTCATGGACATTGGAAAAACATAAAATAGAACAAAACAAAAAGCAGAGGAACGCCCTGGCAGCTGGCCCCAAGGCCAAATAGATAATGTGGCTGCCTTGGTTGTGATGGTAGTGGCGCCAGGATACATTATCTTAGCTGTGTCTAAACCGAGGGTGGTCTGCTTGGGTATTCCTGGTCCCTCCCGTGTAGTTGGTGATTGGAAGACTTTTTCTTTTGTTATCATATATTTATTTTATGATAAATCACTCTATTAATTTGTGAATTATATGACCTACCATCCCTTTAATTTGTCGATTGTCTTCACACCTTCACGCTCATCATGTTTCCTGCACCTTAACTTAATTAATGGAGGATGGTTGTTTTCCCTGGCGAGGGAGTCATGTTTAGCCCCAAGTATTCAGATTTTAAGACGTTTGGCCCATTAAGCATGGTTCACACATACTATGAATATTCCCATATTCAAAAAATATGCTACAGGGGGGCAATGCCTAGTGAGTTAATTGCTTAATAGGTGGCGTTCTGAAAGTGAGGGTCCGAGCCTGGGGGATGAGACTGTGAAGCACAGAGGTGGAGCAGCTTCAGAGATGGAGTTGCTTCGAGCCGTGAAGCTTCGCATGTCTCACTCCCTAGACTGGAGAAAGACCTCACGGGCCTCACCGTGTTCAGCAGTAGAGTGTAAAGGCTATCAGACTATGCCCGAGAGGGAGTAGTTGGAATATAGAAAGAAAAAAAAGAGAATACTAAACCTACACATATACACATACTGTAGGCTAGACATACATATACTCATACATACACATGCATATACCACACATATATAAATACTCACATTTACATACATTACACATAAAAATACACATACACATAAACATGCAAACACTAACTTAATTTTACGCACACACACACAAACATAAGCAGAAGCATACCGTACACACACACACAGACACACACCAAGTGGGAAAACTTCAGCAACACCATCAATCAAGCATATGAACAATCTTTCCCAACTAAAACTTTGAAAGTTCATCCAAATGATGCACGTTGGATCTCGAATCAAAACACTCATCCAATAGAGAAACCTGGCCTTAGAACATCTAGATATGAACCTCTACAGAAAACTTCGCAACAAAGTCATCCGTGAAATACGTAAAGCAAAGAAAACCTACTACCGCAACAAATTGCAACATCTGAAGCACGCCAATATTGGTAAACGGTACGACGGTATTAAAAAGCTCACCGGAATGACAAAGCAGAAACCTCTATCACTTCCCTGTGTGAATCACCTTACCAATGAAAATGCCGCCAACAAAATAAATAAACATTTCGCCGCTATCTGTCAACGTCTACCAGCACTTCAAACAGAGCAACTCCCTGCCTACCTCCCCTCCCCTACCCCCCCTGAAACCGTGGAAGAGTATCAAGTTTCATACCGCTTACAAGATCTTAAAGCCAAGCGGTCAGTCACACCACAGGATATACCAGCAAGAATTTACAAGGAATTTCCATGTGAAATTGCCAAGCCTCTTACCTGAGGCTTGGCAATTGGTTCATGCGACCATGTTCAATGCCTCGTCTTTTAGTAATTATTAATTCCTAAAGGCTTAAATAATCACGGTCGCACAAGTCAATCAGCTGGAGCAGTCTGTCGATGTTGGGTGTACCATGGGAGTAAGTGCTGTAGTAGAATAAAAGGACCCCTTCCGAAGGATGAGTCAGAAATCAAGAAATTTGAGTGTGTAGTGTGAAAGGGTGAGCTTGTGTTAAATGATGATCCTGTGGCTGTGATTTTTGGCGAGTCATTGGAGCTGGTGGCCAAGTTTTGTTACCTAGGAGATACCATCTCTGCCGGTGATGGGGCCGAGGCTGCTACTGTCGCTAGAATTAGATGTGGCTAGGGGAAGTTCAGAGAACTGCTGCCAATTCTGACCATGAAAAGAATGCCTCTCCCCCTGAAGGGAAAGGTATATGCCTCATGTGTTAGAAGTGCAATGACGTATGCCTCAGAAGCATGGGCTGTTAAAGTAGAGGATGTCAACAGAATGGAATGAATTGAGATGATAATGGTGAGATGGATGTGTGGAGCCAAAGTGCAGGATAGAATAACTAATGATGAGGAGACGTTTAGGTATAAAGAGTATTAGCGAGGAGATGCGTACAAGTAGATTGGGATGGTATGGGCATGTGGAGAGAATGGATGAACAAAATTGGGTGAAAAGATGCAGGTCTGTGATTGTGGAGGGAGCTGTACCAAGGGGTGGACCGAGAAAGACCTGAGATCGGACTGTACGTGCCGATTGCTACGTCCTGGGATATATAAACACTGGGCTCTTTCTATTGGACTAGGTATGCGGCAACAAGCAACAACGGAAAACGCTAGATCCAACCCTTATCTATAAACCCAGGCAACAAACCACCCTAAACCGTCAAGAGTCCTGCCGGGACAACAAGGTATCCTATGACTCGGTTACAGGGTGCACGCACTATAGACTGCTGATAGTCAAGCAGGCTATATAAAAGATCACGCAATTAAGTTGACTTAAAGCTTCAAGGAAAAGATAGATAACGGAATTAAATTGCAGAAACAATTTAATAACAAACTAGAAGAAAGTACATTTAACGTTACGTTAATTAATACAACTAATCACCCCTGTGTGAAAGAAGGTGAAAGCAAACAGTCCTCAAAACATCGTACAGGTAGACAAGATGCGGGTCTCTAAACTGCATGCGGCTACTGTAGGATCTGATGCTTAGCAAAGAAAGTACGTTACGGATTTAGAGAACTCTTAACTCATAAGCAGGAATAAATACTAGTGATAGGCCATACAGTGTATAATGGCATAGGTATAATTAAATAAAGGCAGCAACTCGCAACATAACCACATACAGGTGTGCTTCTCACTCTTAGTCAGGCAAGCCTGCTCGGACAGTCTCTAAGCCACACCCTGACTCACAATGCTCACAAAAACGGTAAACTGTGGCACAATAACAAGCATGCAGAAATAATAAACCCCTAGCTGTTAATCTGCCAGGTTGGCCAGTTGGCCTTTATTCTTAATTTCACTCAATAAATGCTGGTGTTCCCCAGGGATCAGTTTTGGCCCCAACTCTGTTCCTCATTCATATCAATGATCTCATCTGAAATACTCATAATCCAATACATTCCTACGCAGATGACTCAACACTCCACAGTTCCTTCACATTTACCAATTCTTTCACCCAACCCGATCTTATAAATTCAAAAATAAACACTGCAATTTCTCTGAACCAGGACCTTTCTAGAATTAATGAATGGGGACAAGAGAATCTAGTTTCCTTTAATGCACAGAAAACCAAGTACATTCAATTTTCTAACCGACAGAATCTCACTGACTCCCATATATTTTAATGATGTAAATATTCCCACTTCCCCTAGTATTGACATTCTCGGTGTAACATTAACTACTAACTTGAGCTGGACACATTATGTTAGAAGCATTGCTAAGAATGCTTCTAAAAAACTGGGACTCCTGTACAGAGTTCGAGAATTCTTCACTGACGAGCAGTTGGCCGTAATATATAAAAGTCATGTGCGCTCTCAGATGGATTACTGTTCACCTCTGTGGGGTGGAAGTGGGAGTGGTTGCATTGAGGCAGTTGGACAAAATTCAAAATAAAGCTATTAGATTAATCAATAACCCTGCAATCACACAGGACCTTCCTACATTAGCCATACGAAGAAACGTTGCATCCCTTGCATGATTCTACAGATATTTTCACAGCAATTGTTCCGAGGAACTTGCTTCAATTGTGCCGCCTCTCCACATCTTTCCCCGTAGAACTAGGGCAGCTGAGAGCGCCCATGAATTTACACTTTCTCCTCCACAATGCAGAACTTCTGCTTATCAGAATTCATTTATCCCCAGAGCTACTACTCTTTGGAATTCACTTCCCTCGAATTGCTTTCCACAAAATTACAATCTACAAATGTTTAAATCCAGTTGTTACAATCATTTTATGAATGGAGGATGCCTTTAGGCACATGGACCTTTTTGTTTTATCTGTGTTTTCCCTTCCTCCGTTCATTGTCTCTTAAAAAAAAAAAAAAAAAAAAAAAGTGGCAGAGGTCTAGCCGGAAGGATATAGGCTTCGGATACCCGGGCTGAGCCACCTGCTCTAGCCTAGGGACGTTCCCAAGTCTGTGCGCCAAATTACTCTAATTGAAAGGGTGCTCTCTTGAGAGACTCAGATCGCAAGTATCTGACTCTCTCCTGGCGACCCTAAAACAAAAGCAAGACGTGCTAGCGCAGTGCTGAGTGGACTAGGCAAGGGCCCTCACACAACACAACACTAGACACACAGGGACACAGACAAGAAAATGCCCCCAGACTCCCACGGGTATCCTAGTAAAGTCATGAGGGTCCACAGGACTCGCACCAGCAGACTTTACTTAAAGGATCGCAAAAAGACTCCCCTCCGGTCTAGCCCCTGCTGACCTGACACAAGAACACACTAGCAAGCATGAAACCACCAAATATGAGACAACAAAAAAGCTTCCTAGGTTTCATTAACAATTATGTCTCTGCATAAGGCCCAAAATCCTATCTAGTTATCTGAGAGCTCGTCGTTAATACAATAAGAGATATAAGATCTATCAAGGGGATGGGATAATTAAATAGATTGGTGAAGTAGTGGAAGGAAGGTATACAAAGTAAGAGAGAAAGTTTCTAAGTGGGGTTGAGAGGGATAGATATCAAGGGGGTCTGAAGGGTACGACAGTGAGCTGAGCTCTGAGTCTTGAATCTGTCTGGACCCCTCCCTAGGCATGCAGAATACATCCCAGGCTTGGCAACACTCAACACAGTTGCCGGGTCAAAATCGTCTACCCCGTGCGTGAGTCGAAACTAAGCCTAACGTTGCGAACAAATGCATGTGGCACATCAGGCTCGTCCCAAGCTAGACTCTCCGCGCGAAGCAACGTCCCCCAGCCGGTCTCTCTCCCGCTCGTCTCCTCCCACTCTCACTAGACTTACATCTTATATATTAAAATGAAACAATCAACTATCGAGAATAAAATATACTAAGATGCGTTGGTTAAGAATAAGGGAAGCTACAAGCTGTGAAACAACATAAGAATATCCCAGACATTAGTTACATTGTCGTAGGATATATACTAAGGAAAAGCCGGCCGGCCGGCTGCCGCCAGCCGGTTTCTAAACGGCTGGGCAGCCGACGCGCGCGCATGCCCGCACGTGGCTACTATGCAGAAGCGTCACACCTCCCCCAAGATATAAGACCCTTGACTAAGTTCTTCATATCTAACAGAAAGCTTCTCATAGTACCACACACTGTTGCGACACAAGGCACTATATATAAAAAAAATAAAGACTGTTGCGCTCCACCGAGCAAGTTCAACTAACTTAGCGACAATAAGCGAAAACATTCAACTTAGATAATGCTACAACATCTTATACAAAATTCTACACGTTATAAAAAATATAGAGTTTTTATAAGGTTTTTGCTTTTTTAATTTGTTTTTTTTCGGCTGAACTACAGTGACAGCCTATTTTCCTCCACACTCAACCCTCAATCCTGTGGCAGTCTAACCAACATCATCCACCCTTGATAGACAATCCGCTATCACGTTATCAGAACCGGCAATATGGCGTATGTCCAGATTATACTCCTGAAGCATGAGTGACCACCTGGTCAGCCTCCTATTCCGGTTATGAAACTGATTCAAGAATTTCAGAGGGTGATGATCGGTATAAACCACTACGACTGGTCCGAAAGCAGGAACATATACATCGAAGTGCCTGAGCGCCAGCACTATCACCAGGAGTTCTTTTTTAATTACAGAGTAATTCCTTTGTGCACTATTGAATTTTTTACTGTAAAAACTCACTGGATGTTCGATACCTTCATCATCTGTCTGTAACAAGACAGTCCCAGCCCCTATGCCACTGGCATCAGTCGCCAGCTGAAAAGGTCTGCTGAAGTCCGGGGCCCTGAGTATGGGGTGGGTACATAACAGGTGTTTCACCAAGGAAAACGCCTCTGCACACTCAGGAGACCACCGGAACTTCTTGTCCTTAGATAATAAGTCAGTTAAAGGTGCAAGTACAGTCGAATAGCCTTTGATGAAGCGACGATAATAGCCTATCATACCTAGAAACCGCATGATTTGTTTCTTAGTCGTAGGCTGGGGAAACTGATCGATGGCTTTGATCTTTGTCTGTGGAGGGCACACCTGACCCATCCCCACCTCGAACCCCAGGTACAAAACTGTGGCTTTGACAAAATTGGACTTACCCAGGTTTACCACCAAACCTGCTTCATTCAGTTTATTAAAAAGCTGTCCGATGTGAGCACAGTGACTGTTAAAATCCTCGTCGTATATTATGACATCATCTACGTACACCGTACAGTTGGGAATGTCGGCTACAATGTCGTTCATTAATTTCTGAAACGTTGCAGGGGCATTTTTCAGCCCGTATGGCATATCATGGCAACGATATGTGGCACCATCCACCACAAACCCACACACCTCTCGCGCTCGCTCAGACAAGGGCACTTGCCAATAACCCTTAACAATGTCTATCTTAGTGAGGAACTTGGCTTTTCCTATCTTATCCACACTGTCGTCCACGCGAGGGAGAGGGTAGGCATTTGTGGGGGTTAAACCATTCAACCTACGGAAATCTATACAAAACCGCACCTTGCTATCTGGTTTGGGCTGCAGTGTGACTGGGGAAGTCCACCTTACTACACCCTCAGAAATCAGCCCACGTTTCAGCATATAATCCAGCTCTTCCCTAAGTGCTGGTAATTTAATAGGGGGAACACGGTATGGCACTGATTTAAAGGGCGGGTGGTCCCCAACATCGACATCGTGCACCGCTTGAGTAGTGAGGCCAGGATGCTCCGCGAAAACAGCTGGGTTTGAATCAAACAAGTGCTGCACAGCTACACGCTGTTGCTCAGGCAGGTGCAATATCAACTCGTGAGCCACTTGTCTAGAATTCCCCGCCCACTGATCGGCGGAAACATGACAATCCCAATTATCCTCCCCCGCAGCTTGACTGTCCCTTCCTCCTTCTCCACCACGATCGCTGCAGATCAACACCGGGACAGTTAGAGGCTTGGAGGGGCGCCTCACATACTCTTTCATCAGATTTACATGGCAAAGTTGGTTCTTTTTCTTACGATCAGGAGTAGCTACTAAATAGTCGAGATCAGAAACCTTCCTTACAACCCGATACGGACCAGAATACTTGGCAGACAAGGGGTGTCCCACCAGAGGCAGTAGTATCAGTACCTCCTGATCTACTTCAAACTCCCTCAGCTTCACCTTCTGGTCGTATCTGTCCTTCATCTGAGCTTGTGAACTCTTAAGGTTCCGACCTGCTACCTCCAAGCTCTTTAGCATTCTCTCACGGCTTTCAACAACATACTTTAGAAGCGAGCATGGCTTTGTGACTCCCTCCCAGATCTCCTTGACTATGTGGAGGGGCCCCCTGACCCTGTGTCCAAAAACCAACTCGTTCGGGCTAAATCCCAAGCTCTCCCCAGGTACTTCTCTCGCAGCAAATAAAACGTATGGGAGACCTAGATCCCAGTCCTTCCCATTTTCCATGCAATAACACCGCAACATACTCTTGAGAGTCGAGTGCCACCTTTCCAAAACTCCCTGACTCTCGGGATGGTAGGCAGATGACACCACAGACACTATCCCATGTTGCTGCATGGTCTGCTTAAACAGAGCAGAAGTAAAATTGGATCCCTGATCAGACTGGATCTCCTGAGGGTAGCCATAACGAGAGAAATAGACAAGTAGGTTTTTGACAACAGTCTTAGCCATCCCGTTGCGCATGGGGAAAGCATCTGGATACCGTGTTGCTACATCCATTACAGTTAGTAAAAATTTATTGCCGGAACTAGTGGGGGGCAATGGGCCAACCATATCGATAACTACTTTGCTGAAGGGCGGCCCAATGACAGGGATGGGTTGTAACGGGGCTATCGGGATGACCTGATTGGGTTTCCCAACAACTTGACAAGTGTGACACGTGACACCCATGACACGACACTCGCCTTTAACCCAGGCCACCAGAAAAGCTTGCTCAGAGCTGCCTCCGTCTTACATGCCCCCAGGTGCCCTGCCAAAGGCACATCATGAGCTAATCTCAATAAGCTCTCATGGCACACCCTCGGTACTACTAACTGGTCCACTAATCCTGACCCGCCATCCCACTTTTTCTTGGGATCCTGATGTCTCCGATACAAGATCCCCTCGGACAAGAAAAAATCACCAGGCTGCGCATCCCCATCGCTCTCCAGTTCGATAGCACCATTACCACACGCCCTGACTTCAGGATCTTCCAGCTGCAAGGAACATATATCAGCAGGTGCGAGATTATCCAAGTTCATCTTAAATAATTTATTTCCACCTCCAATGTCCCGCTGAGCCATCCTTTCCTCACGCTGCGCATAATGATGCTGTCGCAGAGTCTCTTCCTGCCCTGCACCTGCACTAGCGGTGACAGGCTCCGGGGCCTCTCCAGACTCTAACATAGGTGCCAATAATGAGTCACCAAGAAACACTGCCGGCTCAAAACTCTCCAATTGACCAACACTTCCCGTTTTCTTGTGACTTTTCCTCCGCGGTTTGATAGACTGAGGTGGTGGCTGCAAGGCTCCGGATGTCTGAGAACGCGTCACAACACACGCCATGGTTTGTACACTACACTTCTCAACCCACTCCTGTTCCTCCCTACTAACGTCGGCCGCCTTCTCGGCAACGACCAAGGATGAAACCTTAGAAGCAGGCACCGCAAAGTCGTTGCCGAGGAGGAGGTCGACGCCCCCAACAGGCAAGTTCTCTACAATTCCGACATCCAGCTCCTTCGCCACACCATCCACCTCCAGCTCCATCCGCACCAGCGGGTAGGACTTCGTAGCATTGATCCCCTGAACTACCACCACCCGAGCAGCGTTAATCTGTCTACCAGTAAAGTTCCTTAACAAGGTCTGAGAAGCCCCAGTATCACGCAATAGCTTAACTCCTCGCCTTTCGCCAGCCCACCTCACAAAACCATGCCCTCTATGACCCCCAAAGACGTCGCGGACAGGGTTCGAGCCTTCCGGACTCTTGAACACAGGCTGTGTCCCAACCTCTGACGAACTACCCTTGGCAAACTCAGAAGATATAGGCGACACCCCTATGCTGCGGGCCAATGACACAACCTTGTTTGGTGGCTTGTTCGGACAAGCATTTGCAAAGTGACCCTCCTTGTGACATGCAAAGCACTCTTTACTCTTTGGTTTCCCTTGGGGGTGGGAGGTACCATTAGACTTCTTATACGGGACGGTATTTGGTTTATGTTCAGTTTTATTGTCAGTGCTAGATGGTTTTGTGTATTTATGTGTATCAAAATTCTTGGGAGGGAGAGGGGTACGATCCTTTGCACCCGACTCACTCCTAGCTGCTGCTCCGCACCCTTGAATTAATGACAGTCGGAGGTCAGCCATTTCTGCTGCCTCCTGGAGAGTTCGAGGATTTTTTTCCTTTATATTTAATGTTAAGTCCCCGCCTGTGCACTTAAAGAACTGCTCCAAGAGAACCAGCTCACTCAACTCCTCAAAAGTAGCTGCCCTCTCAGAACGCAGCCAATGTCGTAGTGCATCAGACAAGTCCCGGGCGTGTTCTAGGAAGGTACTATCCTTGCCCTTAGTAACACCCCGAAATCTCAAGCGGTAAGTTTCTGGTTGTAACTCATAGGCCCGTAGCACAGCCTTCTTTAGCTCATCATAAACTACACAGGACTCTAAAGGTAGTGCATCATACGCTTTTAGCCCCTTTCCTAGGAGTCTTGATGAAACTAATGCTGCCCACTTTTCCTGAGGCCACTGGTGTTCCTGACACTTCTTCTCAAATCGCATAAAAAACTCAGCCACACCCAATTCATCGAACACAGGAACTAGTTTAAGCAGGTGCGACAATGATTGGTCCCGATGTCTGTTACCTCCCCCAATATTTCGCCCTGTTACCTCCACTCGAGATCTCTCCAGCTCCCTGTCAGCCTGATACCTAGTAGACTCTGCCTGCAGTTCAGCCTCTCGTATAGCTGTTCTCTCTGCGGCCTCAGCCTGAGCTCTAGCAACCTCAGCCTGCACACTAGCCTGTCTCTCGGCAGCCTCAACCTGAGCTCTAGCAGCCTCAACCTGAGCTCTAGCCTGTCTTTCGGTAGCCTCAACCTGAGCTCTAGCAACCTCAACCTTGGCCATCTCAAGCCGAAACAACAAATCTGGATTCAACCCTTGAGGAGGGGAAGGTGCATTTAATGGAGAGGGTCCCTGTGATTGAATTCCACGCTGCCATTGACCTTCAACTTGGGGGTATGTACTAAATTCAGGCACCCTGACGTTTGATACGGGGGTAGAGTGGAGGGGGGGCTGGGGACCGGGGCCCCCAGTCGCCTCTCCACCCAGGTCTCTCCCTTCTAAACCCAATATCAAAGTCCTCAGCTGATCTTTCCTCATGCCACTTAAACCCTGGTGACCCTGAAGACCTGCCACACACTTTAAGCCATACTTATTCAGCTTCAACACCCTGGCAGCGGTAAGGGGCACCTCTAAAAATCTTCTAGCACCCTCCTCGCTATCGACTAGCCACTCCACAGGTCTTTCTCCCTCCGAGCCCGTATCGTGACCTGACCCATCACTGTGTTCTGATGTATTAGACATGCTTGTGTACTGCAGTAATTATCACGGTTATAGAATGTGCCTTATCTCCTATGCAAGTATGTATATACTAATGTTATTTAAAGTCTTTAATGCGTTATATTGGTTGCTCCAAAAAAAAAACTCTATGTCCACTGTATTCCTTTAATCATAAGGAATATCAAAACAAATGACCACTATATTCCTCTGTTCAGTAAATCCTATGCAAGGTCGCCATTTGTTACGTCCTGGGATATATAAACACTGGGCTCTTTCTATTGGAATAGGTATGCGGCAACAAGCAACAACGGAAAACGCTAGATCCAACCCTTATCTATAAACCCAGGCAACAAACCACCCTAAACCGTCAAGAGTCCTGCCTGGACAACAAGGTATCCTATGACTCGGTTACAGGGTGCACGCACTATAGACTGCTGATAGTCAAGCAGGCTATATAAAAGATCACACAATTAAGTTGACTTAAAGCTTCAAGGAAAAGAAAGATAACGGAATTAAATTGCAGAAACAATTTAATAACAAACTAGAAGAAAGTACATTTAACGTTACGTTAATTAATACAACTAATCACCCCTGCGTGAAAGAAGGTGAAAGCAAACAGTTTTCAAAACATCGTACAGGTAGACAAGATGCGGGTCTCTAAACTGCATGCGGCTACTGTAGGATCTGATGCTTAGCAAAGAAAGTACGTTTCAGATTTAGAGAACTCTTAACTCATAAGCAGGAATAAATACTAGTGATAGGCCATACAGTGTATAATGGCATAGGTATAATTAAATAAAGGCAGCAACTCGCAACATAACCACATACAGGTGTGCTTCTCACTCTTAGTCAGGCAAGCCTGCTCGGACAGTCTCTAAGCCACACCCTGACTCACAATGCTCACAAAAACGGTAAACTGTGGCAAAATAACAAGCATGCAGAAATAATAAACCCCTAGCTGTTAATCTGCCAGGTGGCAGAGGTCTAGCCGGAAGGATATAGGCTTCGGATACCCGGGCTGAGCCACCTGCTCTAGCCTAGGGACGTTCTGTCTGTGCACCAAATTACTCTAATTGAAAGGGTGCTCTCTTGAGAGACTCAGATCGCAAGTATCTGACTCTCTCCTGGCGACCCTAAAACAAAAGCAAGACGTGCTAGCGCAGTGCTGAGTGGACTAGGCAAGGGCCCTCACACAACACAACACTAGACACACAGGGACACAGACAAGAAAATGCCCCCAGACTCCCACGGGTATCCTAGTAAAGTCGTGAGGGTCCACAGGACTCGCACCAGCAGACTTTACTTAAAGGATCGCAAAAAGCCTCCCCTCCGGTCTAGCCCCTGCTAACCTGACACAAGAACACACTAGCAAGCATGAAACCACCAAATATGAGACAACAAAAAAGCTTCCTAGGTTTCATTAACAATTATGTCTCTGCATAAGGCCCAAAATCCTATCTAGTTATCTGAGAGCTCGTCGTTAATACAATAATAGATATAAGGTCTATCAAGGGGATGGGATAATTAAATAGATTGGTGAAGTAGTGGAAGGAAGGTATACAAAGTAAGAGAGAAAGTTTCTAAGTGGGGTTGAGAGGGATAGATATCAAGGGGGTCCGAAGGGTACGACAGTGAGGTGAGCTCTGAGTCTTGAATCTGTCTGGACCCCATCCTAGGCATGCAGAATACATCCCAGGCTTGGCAACACTCAACACAGTTGCCGGGTCAAAATCGTCTACCCCGTGCGTGAGTCGAAACTAAGCCTAACGTTGCGAACAAATGCATGTGGCACATCAGGCTCGTCCCCAAGCTAGACTCTCCGCGCGAAGCAACGTCCCCCAGCCGGTCTCTCTCTCCCGCTCGTCTCCTCCCACTCTCACTAGACTTACATCTTATATATTATAATGAAACAATCAACTATCGATAATAAAATATACTAAGATGCGTTGGTTAAGAATAAGGGAAGCTACAAGCTGTGAAACAACATAAGAATATCCCAGACATTAGTTACATTGTCGTAGGATATATACTAAGGAAAAGCCGGCCGGCCGGTTGCCGCCAGCCGGTTTCTAAACGGCGGGGCAGCTGACGCGCGCGCATGCCCGCACGTGGCTACTATGCAGAAGAGTCACACAATCTTGAATCGAAAACTTGACAAGTGAATCAGCCCTTAACCCTTCCTACCCGGGCTGCCTTAGGTAAGGACAGCGCGGCTGAAGGGCCGCTACCCGGTATGCCTTACCTTGGGCATTTGCTTGAAAGCGTGCTTTAAATTTCGTGCGGGCAAATTTTACTTTGCGGGGGCGATCGTAGCGCCACCAAGCCTCAACTACCACGCTTATCAGTTCCTACGTTGCCGCCATTGCGAGCTACAGCCAAAAAATGAATTCCGACGCGTCCGATACCGTGCAATCTCCCGCGCGTCCCAGTGCTACCCCGCTTGCAACATCTACGCCTCTGCCAACCGAGAAGAAAAAGAAACTAAGGAATGTGAAACGTATGCTAAGTGATAGTGCAATACAACGTGAACTTTTCAACCAGGATTTGAGCAGTGGTGAAAGCTCTGTGGACAAAAACCTTTATATTCAGAGTAGAAGTGGGAGCGAAATTGACGATTTTGTGGGATTTGGTGCTGATGACAATGTTGATTTATTTGAGGGGGTGATAGTAGTGATGATCCTGATGTGGAAGTGGTGGAGGAAGGTGCTATTGAAGTACCAAGTGTGCTAGAACCAACCCCTTCGCCTAGTGTCGTAGGTCAGGGTAGGCCTAGGCCTAGCCCTAGCCCTATGCCAGGACCTTCCCCTTTGCCTGCCCGTACGCCCTTGAAAGTGGGTAAATACTTCTATAAACAGTCTTTAGTGAAAAGTGCAGCCAAGAAAGCACGCAGGGAGGCAGAAAAAGTGAGGGAAGGCGTAGATAGTGAGAGTGACGCCGACCCAGGCCTAGCAACCACCCGCATTCCTTTGTCCCGACGCCTTGACCCGGGACGCCGGGAGGGCCACCCACAGCCCTCGGCTTCATCTGTCCCTCAGGATGACCAAAGGGCCTCTACAAGTGCGCCATTGGCCTTCCACAGTGTGTCACCACAGGCCCCGCATCGTAGGTCCTTATTTCCTGCGGAAAAGTCCACGGCTAGCCGCAAAAGGAGCCCAACTCCCGAGGCCGAGGCTCCCATTGCTCAACCTCCCGCAGCCCCACGCCGCCGACGCCCGGTCTATTCTTCACCAGAGTTGTCTCCTGAAGAGGATGCTGACGACCCCAACATTGCCCCAGATGACCTGACGTCGCCTGAGGAAGAGGAAAACGAAGAGGAAGAGGAAGAGGAAGAGGGAGTCCCGACAAGAAGAGTCAAAGGACCTCGAGGTCGTGGACGTGGTCAGCCTGCCGACGCCGCTGCCCCTGGGCCTGGGCCTGGGCGTGGGCGTGCAGAGCGTCCGCCTGGGCATCCGCGTGGCCAAGGGCGTGTGCCAGGGCGTCCAGGGCGTGTGCCTGCTGCAGCTCCACGTCCTCGTCCTCGAGCTGCTGAAATGTTTGCGTGGTCAAATGGGGCGGATTTTGTGCCAGATTTTCCTGCCTTTGACGAGGTACAACAGGGTTCTGGGGTGTCACCAGCATATCCCTGTGGCCCAAATGCCACCCCCAGTGAACTTTTCTGTGGCTTCTACGACAATGAAGTCATGGAATACCTTGTCAAAGAGACAAATCACCACCAGGCTATCTGTTCAAACTTTCTTGGCAGGAAGACAAGTGCCAAGATGGTGGCATGGAGAGCTCTCACTGTGGCAGAATGATATGTGTTCTTGGCACTCACAATGCTGATGACACACATAAAGAAGCACGTTCTGGCCGACTACTGGATAACTGGCGACCTCACAACGACTCCAGCATTTGGCAAATTCATGTCAAGGGATAGGTACTTCGACATCCTCTTATATTTCCACCTGACAAATAACATGCATGTCCACGAGCCCGACACACTCTGGAAGATCAGGCAACTGTATGACATGATACGTCATCGGTTTTCCACCTACCTGATTCCATTTCAGAAGCTGTGCATCGACGAGTCTCTGGTCCTGTTCCGTGGTAGGCTGCACTTCCGACAGTATATCCCGTCAAAGAGACACCGCTTCGGCATCAAGCTCTTCGTCCTCTGTGACTGCAAGACGGGATATGTGCTCGACTTTATAGTCTACAGCGGCAAGGGTGGTGAGGTGGAGATTGACCCCCTCATTGGTTTTGGCGGCGCTGTGGTAAAGAGGTTGATGGAGAGGTACTTCCATGACAACCACGTCCTCTATACCGACAATTATTACACGTCGCCTATCCTCGCCAAGTACCTCCATGACCGCAAGACCGGAACTGTCGGCACAGTGAAGGGGAAGAGGAAGGGCATGCCAGCCTACCCAACCAAAACTAAGAAGACGGACATCTTCCATAAGAAGAGTGGCCCCATCCTCTCCATCCACTGGCATGACCAGTGCAAGGTCAACCTCCTCACCACATGCCACAAAGCAGAGATGGTCCCCACAGGGAAGGTGGACCGAAAAACGAAGAACCCTATCACAAAACCAGCTGCTGTTCTGGACTATAACCTGAACATGCGCCTCGTCGACAAGTCCGACATGCAGATGGGCTTCATAGACTGCCTGCGAACATCTTGCAGGTGGTACAAGAAGTTTGTCCTGCATACAGTAGATATGTCTGTCCTCAACGCGTACAACATCTACCGTTTGAGGTGTCCAGTCATCAAGTACAAGAGCCTGCGGACCTTCCAAAAGCAGCTGATGCATGAACTCCTGGTAAAACATGCGGGTACACCAGGGAGGCCACTACAAGGACCAGGCATGATGGACAGAATAGGGTGTTCCGAGTTTTTCAGAAAGCACCAGCTCGTCGCCCTTCCTTTCCAGGGTCCTAACAGCCGAATAAGGATGCAGAAGAGGTGCTATGTGTGCACCCGCACAACTCGACGACCAAGCAAACCCACAAAAACCACTTGGCAATGCCTCGAGTGTCAGGTGGGACTGTGTGCTGGCACCTGCTTCAATGATTTCCACACTCTGGCAAACAATTGAAGTGTAAATGACAGTGATAGTGACACTCAATAATAATAATAATAATAATATAACTAAGTATAAGTGAAAGAGACACATAAGTAATAATAAGTGCCTTCAGAACAATATGAACAAGTGAAAGTGACACTAAAGTATATATTCCTAACAATAAAGAAGTGAAAATTACACTATCAATTACCATAGTCCAGTATAAATAATCATAACTACTATAATAATAACAATACAACTAAGTATAAGTGACAGAGACACAAATTACTTCAGAAAAATATATTTATTGAGTGAAAATATCAAAATAACAATAATATATGGCATAATAAACAATAAAACACTAAAAAATCGCTTCCCGCCATAATTCAAGGTAGAGCGACGAGTCAAGACGTTCGTCGTAGCCTGGGCCACGGTTGAGCGTTCGGACGCGGCGAGGTAAATACGCGGCAAAAGTTACCTCCACTTCCATCACCATAACTCCTGAACTACTTGAGCTAGAAAGCTCTACTCAACGGCATTCTACGCGGCAAGGTAAGGCGCCCATTTTGACATATGTTTGATTAATGTAGGTAGTATATTAAGTGAGATTAGCCTTAGTTTACTTTTGTTGTGTTTTCAGCCAGATCGCCCGGATACAGCCTCCGTCCTTAAGAAAGGCTGCCCGGGTAGGAAGGGTTAACAGGGTTGCCTGGAATGCCGCTATTAGGACAAGAGACTGAAACTGCACATATGTGTGGAGCACTCAGTCTTAACATTGTATGTATTATGTATGTAGACAACACCACTGATCATGCTAATGCTACCACAGAAAGTGTAACAGGGAGTCAGACAGTCAATAGCCAATCCTTCATTCCCGTTAAATAGGTAGGGGGGATTAGCAAGGGACTTTAGAAAGGGAACAATGATGACAGGGAGAGAATTAATATAATAAACACCTGCCATAAGCAAGTACTCTAACATTCGGAAAACACTCGGCATCCATTCATCAGACCTCAATATAATTGGCTTCACCTCAGATGATATACACTTCCACAACAAAGTCTCTTCACAACATCGGGGATGATGACCTTCCAGGTTTGTCAATTAAAATGTTACAAATACCATCATATGTTCTTCCTAACAAACATCCTCCATTTATTCCTGTAACAACAATCAAATATAAAATGCGTGTTATAGTTCATGCATCGACCATGAACCTCCCTACTGTGGTTCACCCTTATGTCTTGGCTACAATCATACATTTTATTGAGGCTAGTGCTAGATAATTTCATTCGGCACTGGAGCTGCGGCGGTCGAGTAGCAAGCACGCTCACGTGTGAATCTGCTTAACCTGGGTTTGATCCCAGCCAAAGCGGACTTATTTAGTGGGTGTGAAACTCAGGTGTCTGAAGCAACTGCCAGTAGCCCCTTCTCTGTATCCCCCTACTTTCTCTATCCTAGTTTCAAAGCCAAAGGTGGATGTTTTGCATACGTGCACAACAAAGTCACTTGCTCTCGTGTTCCCAATTTCGACTCCTCTTTTCTCAACTTTATGGCTCTAACATCCCTGTCATTGTCATACTAAATATTTGTGTGCTGTTCTGTGTGGGGAAGAGCAAGGTTATGGTCTTCGAAAGGGATGAAGCCACAGAGTGTGAGGTGAAGTTGAGCGGTCAGGCTATGGAGATTGTCAGCTCATTAAGTATCTGGGCAATGTGCTGAGTAAAGATGGGAGTATGGATGAAGAAGTGTGGGAGAGGATGCAACAGGGGAATAGGGTTGTAGGAATGCTGAAAGCAGTAACAAGAAATAGGGTGGTCAGCATGGAAGTGAAGAAGTCTTTGCATGTCAGTGTGGTAATCCCGATATTGACTTACGGAAGCAAAGCATGGACATTGGTGGAGAGACTCAGATCAAGAGTGAGAGGGGTGAAAATGAGTTACTTGAGAAGTGCGTGCAGAGTTACATGGAGGGATAGACAGATGAATAAGGAAGTAAGAAGGAGGTGTGGTGTGCAGGTAGATGTGCTGGAAAGTGTGAAAAGGAACACCTTGAGATGGTTCGGCCATATGGAACTTATGGGAAGCGAGAGGATGACTAAGAGGGTGTACGAGAGCGAGGTAGAAGGACAGAGCGGGAGAGGTAAACTGAAAGAGGTGGAAGGATGGAGTGAAGAAGTATATGAATGAAAGCGGTGTGGTTGGGAGGAGGGGCATCGACTGACTGGGGACAGAGGTGCATGGGGTGTTTCGTTCGTGGCCACCCCTTTGGGGATTACGGCATCAGGCAATAGATAGATAGACTATCTTTCCCCTAACTATACCGACTTTCCTAAATTCTTTGATTATCTAAGCTCTAAAGTGGAACACATTCTATCCATTTCTCCTTTCTCTGAAATCTCCATCTAAGGAGGTTTCAACGTTCACCACCACCAATGGCTCTCCTCTCATTCTACTGACCAACCTTGTGAACAAGCCTACGTCTTTTCTATCCTAAATGACCTAGAGCAGTTGGTTCAGCAACCTACTTGGGTCGCCTCGGAGATTGGCCCAACATTCTTGACTCGTTTCTAACTTCTAACCCTTCTTCTTATACTGAAAATCCTTTCTCTCCTTTGGGCTCCTCTGACCATAAACTTATTTCTGTCACCTGTCCTATCTCTTCAGTACGGCCACCTGCTACTCCCAGCCGGCGGCGCTTGCGGCACTTTGACGCTGCAGACTGGGAGGCTCTCCAGCCGTACTTCTTTGATTTCCAATGGAATGAATTTTGCTTCGGTGGCCGGGGACCCACGGAGAGTGCTGAACGCATTACCGAGGTAATCCTATTGGGCATGAAGGCATACATTCCATTTTCTTCCTCTCAGACTAATGCAAACAAATCTTGGTTTACTCGTGCTTGTTCTACTGCTGTCCGCAATAAGGAGGAAGCATTCAAACCCTACCGACGCCTTCAAACTCAAGTATCTTATTCTTCCTATGTTTCTGCCCGGAATCAAGCCAAATCTGTTCTTCGTCTTGCCAAACACTCTTTCATCAATAATAAATGCACTGAACTATCCAACTCTAGCTCTTCCCAAGCTTTCTGGCATGTAGCTCAAAACATTTCCAACAATTTTTTGTCCTCGTCTTTCCCTCCCGTTTTCCACTCTGATGGCACAACCATCACTTCTTCCTCTGACTAAGCTGAACTCTTCGCTCAAACTTTCGCTAAAAACTCCACCTTGGGTGATTCCGGTACTCCTCTCTCTCCACCCCCCTCTCTCCTACTTATGCCTACTATCCTAATCAACTTCCAACAGCAACACAACACAATCACATGCTGCAATCACAACAACAGACTCTACTCCTTCATGTAAACAACAAGCAAACACTCTCATCAATCACTTTTCACATGTCAGCTACCTAAAACCTCACAAAGACGACCGACGTGTCATCCGACGTAAGAGACAATTCCCCACAGACCCTGACTATACACCCTTCACCAATCACCAGACAAAGCATATCATCAACAATCTCAAGCACTCACCCGCCTGTGGCCTAGACAACATAAGCAACATACACCTCAGACACCTGGGACCACAAGGCATACAAGCACTCACTAACATATCAAACTACAGTTATTCACACAACACAATACCAGACATTTGGAAGCATGGTATCATCATCACATTCCCAAAACCCAACAAAGACTCCACGCTACCCTCCTCGCACCGCCCCATCACATTCCTTTGCTCCCCCTCCAAAGTCATGGAACGCCTAGTATTACAACTAATTACACCTGACCTACCCCTAGCTCCAACACAACATGGCTTTAGGCCACTGCACTCCACAAACACTCTTCTCACAGACCTTACACAAAGAGCTTTCGACGGCATCAACTCAACTAGACCACCACACAGATCACTATTAGCCACACTCGACATTAGTAAAGCCTTCGATGCCATCCCCCGCCACAACCTAACAAACAAAATCTACAACTCAAACATGCACAACAACACAAAAAGGTGGCTGGCCAACTTCCTGGCAGGCAGATGTGCACACGTATCTTTTGCCGGTCAGTCATCTAAAATAAAACACTTTCCAAACGGAGTCCCACAAGGATCCGTCCTATCGCCCGCACTCTTCAATCTGTAGATGCACGATATAACTACACCCAATACGCCCCAAATAAACTTAGCCTCCTATGCAGATGACATAACACTCACATGCACACACCATGACCCAAAAAGAGCAACAGATCTCCTCCAACCCTATCTCCACACACTACATGGCTGGTGCACTACAAACAGACTTAATCTAGCCCCAGCCAAATCCACCGCAACCCTGCTCACAAGTTGGACAGGAGAACACGAATACATCTCTCAACTCACCATAAACAACACACCCCTAACACATACACACACACCCAAAATCCTAGGAGTAACATATGATACTCATATGACATTCAAACAGCACACCACAAACATTAAAAAGAAACTGACACCCAGACTTAACGCCCTCAGGTCACTTGCTCACACAAAATTTGGACACAACAAAGAAACTACCACCAGAGTATATAAACAATACATAAGATCAGTGATGGAATACGCAAGCCCAGCCTGGGCTTCTAACCTAGCTGAAACACATCATAAGACCTTACAGACTATTCAAAACAAAGCCCTGAAGATCATTACAGGCTTCACAGCTACTGCACCCACAGATCACCTACATCAAGAAACCAAAATCCTCAAAATCAAAGACCATCTGGACATGAGAGGCACTCAATTCCTGGCAGCAGCCTCCACGAACCAAGACCACCCACTAAACTACATGGCAACACTCCCACAGACACCAAGAAATATCAAAACAACACCCAGCACACGGTATCACACACAATTTTTGTCCTCTCTCCCTCCCTGCCCACCCCGAACCAACTTCCAGAAGCACATCCATACTCATATCTCTCACCGACCATCCACTCACTCACAGACAACACGCAGCTGCATGCACGACCTCCCGAAATCCATCCTTCCGAATCCTCCCTTCCTCGCGAGGACAGAGTCCACCTGGCCAGGCTGAGATGCGGATACCATCCAGCTCTCCTGAGCTATCAGAAGAGACTGGATGACTCCGTTGTCGACGCCTGCCCGGGATGTAACACAGCACCCCATACCATTAAACACATCATAGAAGACTGCATTTCACACAACCACTTACGCCAACAACACAATCTACACTCAATGAGAGCTCTGTGGGAAAGCCCGATCGTGGCCATGGCCTTTCTCAGGGACTCGGGGCTGTTTGGCCAGGCAGCTTAGGGAACAACAACAACAACAACAACTTCTAAAGATGTACTTTTACCGTCTCTGGGCTTATTACTAAGAAGGCGTACAGTTCGGATGGTGTTCCTCCTGTTGTACTCAAAAACTGTTCTTCCGTGCTGACTCCCTGCTTAGGCAAATTTTTTTGTCTCTGTCTCTGCTCTAACGTCTTCTCGTCTTGCTGGAAGTTTGCTCTAATTCAACCTGTCCCAAAGAAGGGTGACCACTCTCAACCCTCCAACTATCATACTATTGCTCTCATCTCTTGTATCTCTAAAGTTTTTGAAACAATTCTTACTTCGAAATTTATTCAGCATTTTTCTTCTCATAATATACTATCATTATTCTGTAATTCCATTCCATTCTCTTGTATTGCGTATTTATATTTAATATTCCCTAATATCAAGTCCTTTTTCCTGTGTCCATATAATGTATTCTGCTTCATATAAGGTATATCCTTAGAACATGGCAACACCTAAATTACATAAATGTGTTACTAGTGCTACTCAGTCTTTCTTAAACCTATCCTACGATTACCTTACCTCAGAGAACCTAATTTGTTCACAATAGGACAACTCTGCTAAATTATATGAAGTTAAGGGGAGATGGGCCGTTTTCTGGTCCTCCTTCTTTCTCATGTTTAGCCCCATTAGTTTTCTGACTATAAAACGTTCGGCCCATTTAGCTTGGCGATTTTAAGACCTTTCACCCCATTTTTGTGTCAATATAAAGACTGTTCGTGTTATTTAGATGTGGTTTTTTTTCCTACCGAGCGATAGCGAGCTTGCAATTTAAGAGGAACCGGCTGGAACATTTTTCTATCGAAAAATTTGCAAATTTATCTAGGGGGAGTATTTTTTTTGTTTTTTTTAGCTTGCTGGAGGTCTAGGGAGAAAACTAATACAATTATAAAAAAATACATAAATGAGCAAATATGCGTAAAGTATATGCTAAATTGTTGTTGTTGTTGTTCCCCAAGCTGTCTAACCGAGCAGCCCCAAGGTCCCAAGTAAGGCCAAAGCCATAACCGAGTGCCCCCACAGAACCCTCCCTGCTTACTATTAAGGAAGCCCAGGTGACCGAAGCCGCTTCCAGACGAGGAGATGAGGAGGGCGTGGAAACGCCCGGGACACCTAAGCCCCACCCAAGGCCCTGTGCCCTTCAACAATTATGAAGGGAAAGTTGAGGGGCTAAGGAAAAACGTGATGCTTTGGTTACCAGTCTGCCAACTTCGAGGTTGGCAGTAGGGAGGTAAATCCACAGAAGAGACGCCGTCACCTGAGATCTAGGAAATATAAAGTAAAAGGAACAGTCAGAGTAAGCTATGGGTATGGCAGAGAATGCGCCCCTCTCATTCTGACAGACCAGCCCATCACCACAGCATAATATGCTAGGTTAGATAAGTTGGCTAAGGATATGCTAGGTATAGTGTTGGTTTACAGGATATATAAGTAAACTAGAGGGGCACTTGGTAGAGCGCATAATTATACCTTCGACTACACTGGCTGGTTCTTTACCATCAATATTATAGACCTAAATTTTCTTCTGATGTCTTAATCTGGGTTCTAAGATGTGATCATGATCGCCTCCTAAATTGAAGTAGGTTCAAAACTTTGTGAGATAACTTGTTTACAGACAAACATACTAACAAACGGAGACAAAAACATAAACTTCAGTTCAGGACAAATACGAATGGCCAATGTAATTTAGTAGACCGTGACATTTTGTTACCGTAAAATGTACACATTTATTTTGAAGGGGAGTCTTGGGGGAATTTTGTTTAAGCTTGATATAGGTCTAGGGAGCAAACTAGAAGTATATTTCAGTATATTTCACAGTATATTTATTTTCACCACAATAGCTTCGTAATCACTGAGTCAACAAGGAGAAGACATGGTAGTTTACCGTCAGGTGGACAACAACAGACTATAGGGTTAGGGTTGGTCCTATCCAGAGTGAGGTTTGGCATCCTCTACCCAATCATAACTGATTCTGCCTGTCTCTTTTACCATCTTACTTTTTCTTCTGGGGGCAGGTGGCTGGGAATCCTCCTACCCTTGTAAAATTCACCTACTCGACGAGACAGTGAAAGGGGCGAGGGAACTCGAAAGTGGTACTGGACCTTAAGAATTGGAACATTAAATGATGTTTCTCTTCTGGCTCTGTCTCGAATATGGGGTATGTGCCTGAGTATATACATCAATAAATACATAGTAACAACTATATTATTGCCCAATTTCCGCCATAAAGGTACCCCTGGAGTCAATAGTCTTTCTTTACGCTCAAATATAGCCATAACCATTAACATATTTCGGCAAGACTGTTAACAGTATATTAACCCTTGAGGATATAACACATATTACCAGTTTATTGTGGCTATCATTAACATATTTCAGCAAGACTGTTAACAGTATATTAACCCCTTGAGGGTATAACACATATTACCAGTTTATTGTGGCTATCATTAACATATTTCAGCAAGACTGTTAACAGTATATTAACCCCTTGAGGATATAACACATATTACCAGTTTATTGTGGCTATCATTAACATATTTCAGCAAGACTGTTAACAGTATATTAACCCCTTGAGGATATAACACATATTACCAGTTTATTGTGGCTATCATTAACATATTTCAGCAAGACTGTTAACAGTATATTAACCCCTTGAGGATATAACACATATTACCAGTTTATTGTGGCTATCATTAACATATTTCAGCAAGACTGTTAACAGTATATTAACCCCTTGAGGATATAACACATATTACCAGTTTATTGTGGCTATCATTAACATATTTCAGCAAGACTGTTTACAGTATATTAACCCCTTGAGGGTATAACACATATTACCAGTTTATTGTGGCTAGCATTCGACGATTGTATACAGATTAGGAAGGATCTGTGGAACTTTAATTGGTACAGACCCTCTCAATCAATCCTGACTTCCTTATGCCCTGCCAAATATGAATATAATCGTCTAATAATAGCCAGAAAACAGAAAAGAAGTGCTCATCGATCTTCATAGTGTTAAGTTTGATATTGAATCTAAGTTTTAGAGGATCGCCAATAATATATAGAGCATCACCAGGTTATTTGATCATTACAGCACCAACATAGACTTTAAGGAGAGGTTTATAGTTTGTTCCCTAGCTCTCCATCAACCAAAACATACACAAACCCACACATACACAAACATACATACACTCACACATTTATATACTGTGACATAAGACACAGAGATAAGACAGCTTTGAGAGGTGAACTGATAGTGTAAAGGAGGCCAAATAATGATGTTTGTTCTTTATATAGAGACAGATATAACTCTCTCTCTCTCTATACATATATATATATATATATATATATATATATATATAGAGAGAGAGAGAGAGAGAGAGAGAGAGAGAGAGCGAGAGCGAGAGAGTGAGAGAGAGATACTGTATATATGCAGTATATTTGCAGTTTAAAATGGGCATTATTTTTATAGATTTGTAGAGACGACTTTGTTTATCGTATAATTAATCAAAGTCTGTTATGCTGATGCATTCCTAATTGCAAAACAGAAGTATGTCCTGTTTTTGTTTTATATATGCAAATGTTTTCATATACAAAACAAACGTATAATGACTACACTGTAAGAGTTGCCACACATGCGGGGCATTTGAGATGGGAAAGCCATCCCGGCTCAAGTGTTTAATTGCAACATAAACAAACAATGCAGCAGGGAGATACGTTACTTGGTGGTGCAAGCGGGGAGGGATTTTACTTTGATATAATTATAAATACACACACATCTACTCACATTTCTATTTGTTATATTTATCGAAGCAATAATATATTAAAAGTATATAGTGTCAGCCATTGCTAGATTATGGGTAACTAACTTGGTTGATTAAATACGATAGAATAAGACAAAAGTAGTTAACTAATGTTCCACAGATGGAAGTTAACACTACACCACACTCTCCCCTCTCTCTCTCTCTCTACATATTTGTGTTACTACCACTACTACTACTAATATTATTATTATTATTATTATTATTATTATTATTATTATTATTATTATTATTATTATTATAATCATAATTTTTATTTTTATTATTATATTGTATTACATAATAGTTCATGTTTAAATACTCTCAGCCAGGATCGAACCTCCGATATTCAGAACGAGTGTCCAAGCTTTTAATCCACTACATCACGGGGTGATTAAATATTGTTAACCTTTTTGCTATATATATTAAGGAGAAGGGAAATCCCGGCTGGGAGTATTTAAACATTTATTAGCTCACGCATATTTGTGAGATATACTTGATAATATATGTGTGTATTCTTTAATCATAACCATACTGTACAGTCGGTCACCTTTTCGGCTGGGCCACCTAATGGTAATTTCGTTGGGAGTCTTTTGTTCTGATATTAGTAAGATCGCTCACTCTCCCCACCCTGAATCTGTTGCATATTATGTCGCATATATGCCGTCTTTAGATTTACTGGGATGGAGAGGTTGGGGCTACAGGGAGTAAATGGGGGGAGGGAGAGGGTGTTATCGTGTGGGAATGGTTACGTGAATTATTTCACCGGGTTTATGGATACCGTTTTATTGATATTAATTACGATGTAAACAGGTTTGTTTTGTTTTGTAAAATCTACCTTTAAGAAATATTAGTTTAGGTTATATTATTGTTTGCAAACCAATTTGTAGGGATTGCTAGATTCACTGTCTATTTAGTAAGACAGCTCTTTCTCACTCTTTCACTCACACTATCTATAGATCTATCTATCTATTTATTTATCTATGTATATATCTATCTATGTAATGTGGTTTCCCATGTTACAATAATTATTACTCTGGGATCTTTTTTAATCAAGAATGCTAATATGGTCTTTCAAAGACACACACACACACACACACACACACACTTGTGTTTCGATAAATACTAATGTTTCACTGTATGCTCGCGCATATCAGTATACTTATGTTATGGCTATAGCCATCTCTCTCTCTCTCTCTCTCTGTAGGAATATTGGTTTGGCAGGAGTTAGAGGGACCGCACTTTCTACCATAAGAGAGAGTCGAAAGATGGAGGGAGTACTTCAGTGAGTTGCTAAATGAAAGGAATGAAGAGCCAGCAAACATAGCTGGATATGGTATGGGAGGGAGAAGAAGAGAAGTAGTGGAGGAGGAGGTGGGGATCAGGAGGTCAGAAGTGTGGGAAGCCATGAAAAGAGTGAAGTTGGGGAAAGCACCAGGAACAGATGGAGTGTGTGGGGAAATGTTGAGGTATGGTGGTGAGATAGTGATAGAATGGGTATGGAAAATGTGCAAACTAGCATGGGAGAAGGGGAGTGCACCCGATGACTGGAAGACTGGCATAATAGTCCCCCTATATAAGGTCAAAGGGGAAAGAGGAGTGTGTGGTAACCACCGAGGAATATGTCTTCTAAGCGTAGTAGGGAAGGTATACAGTAGGGTAGTGATTGAGAGAGTGAGAGTGAGAACGGAGAAATGGATAGGCGACGAGCAGGGAGGTTTTAGGAAGGGAAGAGGATGTGTAGATCAGATTTTTACCCTGAATTGTGTTGTGGAGAAGTATCTGGAGAAGAAACAAAAGGTGTATGTTGCCTTTATGGACTTGGAGAAGGCCTATGACAGAGTGGATAGAGAAGGTTTGTGGAAAGTACTTAGAATATACGGAGTAGAGGGCAAGTTGCTGAAAGCAGTGAAGAGCATGTATGAGGGTGCAAAGGCGGCAGTACGTGTGGAGAGTGAGCAGAGCGAGTTCTTTGACCTGAATGTTGGTTTGAAACAGGGGTGTGTGATGTCCCCGTGGTTGTTTACTGTATATATGGATGGAGTTATGAAAGAAATACTATCAAGAGCAGTGGATGTTGGTGTATCGCTGAAAAGGGAGGGAATTGAGTGGAAGCTACCTATACTGCTGTTTGTGGATGATACAGTTCTGATGAGTGATAATGAATGGGAGTTGCAGGGTCTGGTAAATGAGTTTGGAACAGTGTGCGAAAAACGGAATTTGAAGGTAAATACGGGGAAGAGCAAGGTTATGGTCTTCGAAAGGGGTGAAGTCACAGAGTGTGAGGTGAAGCTGAACGGTCAGGCTATGGAGATCGTCAACTCTTTTAAGTATCTGGGCAGTGTGTTGAGTAAAGATGGGACTATGGATGAAGAGGTGCGGGAGAGGGTACAACAGGGGAAGAGGGTTGTAGGAATGCTAAAAGCAGTAACAAGAAATAGGGTGGTCAGTATGGAAGTGAAGAAGTCCTTGCATGACAGTGTGGTAATCCCGACACTGACTTACGGAAGCGAAGCATGGACGTTGGTTGAGAGACTCAGACCAAGAGTGAGAGCAGTGGAAATGAATTACTTGAGGAGTGCGTGCAGAGTTACATGGAGGGATAGACAGACTAATGAGGAAGTAAGAAGGAGGTGTGGTGTGGAGGTAGATGTGCTGGAAAGTGTGAAAAGGAACAACTTGAGATGGTTCGGCCATATGGAACGTATGGAAAGCGAGAGAATGACTAAGAGGGTGTACGAGAGCGAGGTGGAGGGACAGAGGGGGAGAGGTAGACCGAATATGAGGTGGAAGGATGGAGTGAGGAAGTACATGAACGAAGGCGGTGCTGGTTGGGGGGAGGGGCGTCGACTGACTGGGGACAGAGGTGCATGGGGGCGGTTCGTTCGTGGCCACCCCTTCGGGGATCACGGCGTCAGGCAATAGATAGATAGATAGACTTTCTACCAATTATTATCATTTGCAACTAACTTGGCTTGTTACAGGTTGCCAGGGTAGCTCAGGAAAAATATTTATCCACTGATATTTTGACAACCAGTCATATAATGACTTATACCTATTGGGGTCTGGAAGAGAAAAACATGCGTAGGAGCTATTTAACCTGTTCAGTACCAGCGATGGCATAGAGCCATCAGTAGATAAATCACTCCCCAATCCCAGCGATGGCTGCCAGCCGTCAGTAATTTACGATCCTTATAACTGCCAGTATCAGGCAGTACCTGGTACCACGACGTTTGAGTACTGCTCTAAGACCTTGGCAACACTTCTCAGCTGATATCCAAGCCCCCACATGCTGGAAGAGGCAGTATTCCTCCATCTTTTGAGGTGGGAGGATGTTATATCTTGCCTGTGAAGCCATTTTGGCCACATTGCTTGGGACGGGGGGTACATTTATGCTAGTACCCTATGGTACAGTAGGGGTTAAAATATACTGAATATTTGCAATCACGCTAGGCCTGAAGAAACCATAATTATATCACAACTAGGTATAAAGGCGATGGCCGCAACCTCATCCGCGTGGCAGCTGCATATGTGTGTGTGTGTGGCTTAAATACCGATATAACGTTAATGTTTAATATTACATGATTAAATCTATACAAGGGTAATTGTATATTATGTGCAGTAAAACGTATAAGTATAATAAGAGACTGTCACCTTATATAATTACTAATATCAATATGCTTATTCATAAACCGAGTGCACTGTGATTGATGGCAGATAATATCTGGAGGACCATTAGTTTGTAAAATCCCGTTGTTAACCCCTTCTGTACCGGTGAGGCCTATTTAATATATTGTGGCTACTAATAATTGATTTTATTCAGTTTAAGAAGGATCTCTGGCAATTAACAGGCTTTCAAGTATCTCACTTAACCCTTTTTTCTACCACAGATCCTTCTTAAACTGAACAAAATCATCTAACTATAGATAGAATAAAACTGAAAAGACGTAACCGGTACAGAAGGGGTTAAGGTGTCCAATATGTGGGCTGCTGGATCACTGAACCTGTACTTTGTTTCAGCGACGCTGAGGTGAGAACGGCTCACCTAGATGTCAATAATCCATGCTGATTGCTTCATGCGACCATGTTCAATGCCTCGTCTTTTAGTAATTATTAATTCCTAAAGGTTTAATAATCACGGTCGCACAAGTCAATCAGCTGGAACAGTCTGTCGTTGTTGGGTGCACCATGGGAGTAAGTGCTGTAGTAGAATAAAAGGACCCCTTCCGAAGGATGAGTCAGAAATCAAGAAATTTGAGTGTGTAGTGTTTAAGGGCGAGCTTGTGTTAAATGATGATCCTGTGGCTGTGATTTATGGCGAGTCATTGGAGCTGGTGGCCAAGTTTTGTTACCTAGGAGATACCATCTCTGCTGGTGGTGGTGCCAAGGCTGCCACTGTCGCCAGAATTAGATGTGGCTAGGGGATGTTCAGAGAACTGCTGCCAATTCTGACCATGAAAAGAATGCCTCTCCCCCTGAAGGGAAAGGTGTATGCCTCATGTGTTAGAAGTGCAATGACGTATGCCTCAGAAGCATGGGCTGTTAAAGTACAGGATTGCAGCAGAATGGAACGTAATGATATGATAATGGTGAGATGGATGTGTGGAGCCAAAGTGCAGGATAGAATAACTAATGATGAGGAGACGTTTAGGTGTAAAGAGTATTAGCGAAGAGATGCATACAAGTAGACTGGGATGGTATGGGCATGTGGAGAGAATGGATGAACAAAATTGGGTGAAAATATGCAGGTCTGTGATTGTGGAGGGAGCTGCACCAAGGGGTGGACCGAGGAAGACCTGGGATCGGACTATACGTGCCGATCTCGAATCGAAAACTTGACAATTGAAGCAGCCCTTAACAGGGTTGCCTGGAATGCCGATATTAGGACAAGAGACTGAAACTGCACATATGTGTGGAGCACTCAGTCTTAACATTGTATGTATTATGTATGTAGACAACACCACTGATCATGCTAATGCTACCACAGAAAGTGTAACTGGGAGTCAGACAGTCAATAGCCAATCCTTCATTCCCGTTGAATAGGTAGGGGGGATTAGCAAGGGATATTAGAAAGGGAACAATGATGACAGGGAGAGAATTAATATAATAAACACCTGCCATAAGCAAGTACTCTAACATTCGGAAAAACACTCAGCATCCATTCACCAGACCTCAATATAATTGGCTTCACCTCAGATGATATACACTTCCACAACAAAGTCTCTTCACAACATCGGGGATGATGACCTTCCAGGTTTGTCAATTAAAATGTTACAAATACCTTCATATGTTCTTCCTAACAAACAACCTCCATTTATTCCTGTAACAACAATCATATATAAAATGCGTGTTAATAGTTCATGCATCGACCATGAACCTCCCTACTGTGGTTCACCCTTATGTCTTGGCCACAATCATACATTTTATTGAGGCTAGTGCTAGATAATTTCATTCGGCACTGGAGCCGCGGCGGTTAAGTAGCATGCACGCTCACCTGTGAATCTGCTTGACCTGGGTTTGATCCCAGCCAAAGCGGACATAGTTAGTGGGTGTGAAACTCAGGTGTCTGAAGCAACTGCCAGTAACCCCTTCTCTGTATCCTCCTACTTTCTCTATCCTAGTTTCAAAGCCAAAGGTGGATGTTTTGCATACGTGCACAACAAAGTCACTTGCTCTCGTGTTCCTGATTTCGACTCCTCTTTTCTCAACTTTATGACTCTAACTTCTCTGTCATTGTCATACTAAATATTGCTGTGCTGTTCTGTGCGGGGAAGAGCAAGGTTATGGTCTTCGAAAGGGATGAAGCCACAGAGTGTGAGGTGAAGTTGAACGGTCAGGCTATGGAGATTGTCAGCTCATTAAGTATCTGGGCAATGTGCTGAGTAAAGAAGGGAGTATGGATGAAGAAGTGCGGGAGAGGATGCAACAGGGGAAGAGGGTTGTAGGAATGCTGAAAGCAGTAACAAGAAATAGGGTGGTCAGCATGGAAGTGAAGAAGTCCTTGCATGTCAGTGTGGTAATCCCAATATTGACTTTCGGAAGCAAGCATGGACGTTGGTGGAGAGACTCAGATCAAGAGTGAGAGGGGTGGAAATGAGTTACTTGAAAAGTGCGTGCAGAGTTACATGGAGGGATAGACAGATGAATAAGGAAGTAAGAAGGAGGTGTGGTGTGCAGGTAGATGTGCTGGAAAGTGTGAAAAGGAACTCCTTGAGATAGTTCGGCCATATGGAACTTATGTGAAGCGAGAGAATGACTAAGAGGGTGTACGAGAGCGAGGTAGAAGGACAGAGAGGGAGAGGTAAACTGAAAGAGGTGGAAGGATGGAGTGAAGAAGTATATGAATGAAAGCGGTGTGGTTGGGAGGAGGGGCGTCGACTGACTGGAGACAGAGGTGCACGGGGTGTTTCGTTCGTGGCCACCCCTTCGGGGATCACGGCATCAGGCAATAGATAAATAGACTATCTTTCCCCTAACCATACCGATTTTCCTAAATTCTTTGATCATCTAAGCTCTAAAGTGGAACATATTCTATCCATTTCTCCTTTCTCTGAAATTTCCATCTTAGGAAGTTTCAACGTTCACCACTGCCAATGGCTCTCCTCTCATTCTACTGACCAACCTTGTGAACAAGCCTACGTCTTTTCTATCCTAAATGACCTAGAACAGTTGGTTCAGCAACCTACCTGGGTCGCCTGGGAGATTGGCCCAACATTCTTGACTCGTTTCTAACTTCTAACCCTTCTTCTTATACTGTAAATCCTTTCTCTCCTTTGGGCTCCTCCGACCATAAACTTATTTCTGTCACCTGTCCTATCTCTTCAGTACGGCCAACTGCTACTCCTAGCCGGCGGCGCTTGTGGCACTTTGACGCTGCAGACTGGGAGGCTCTCCAGCCGTACTTCTTTAATTTCCCATGGAATGAATTTTGATTCGGTGGCCGGGGACCCACGAAGGGTGCTGAACACATTACCGAGGTAATCCTATTGGGTATGGAAGCATACATTCCATTTTCTTCCTCTCAGACTAATGCAAATAAATCTTGGTTTACTCGTGCTTGGTCTACTGCTGTCCGTAATAAGGAGGAAGCATTCAAACCCTACCGACGCCTTCAAACTCAAGTATCTCATTCTTCCTATGTTTCTGCCCGGAATCAAGCCAAATCTGTTCTTCGTCTTGCCAAAAACTCTTTCATCAATAATAAATGCACTTAACTATCCAACTCTAGCTCTTCCCAAGCTTTCTGGCATGTAGATCAAAACATTTCCAACAATTTTTCTTCCTCGGCTTTCCCTCCCCTTTTCCACTCTGATGGCACAACCATCACTTCTTCCTCTAACTAAGCTGAACTCTTCGCTCAAACTTTCGCTAAAAACTCCACCTTGGGTGATTCCGGTACTATTCCTCTCTCTCCACCCCCTTCTCTCCTACTTATGCCTACTATCCTAATCAACTTCTAAAGATGTACTTTTTACCGTCTCTGGGCTTATTACTAAGAAGGCGTACGGTTCAGATGGTGTTCCTCCTGTAGTACTCAAAAACTGTTCTTCCGTGCTGACTCCCTGCTTAGGCAAACATTTTTGTCTCTGTCTCTGCTCTAACGTCTTCTCTTCTTGCTGGAAGTTTGCTCTAATTCAACCTGTCCCAAAGAAGTCATGCCAGATTTCAAAAATTGCTACGCTCACTTGTTAGGAAACTTTTTTTTGCTATTGGCCTGTCCGTTCACCTATGATAGGCACAATTTTCGGATAGGCCAAAAACTATCCTGTACTAAAACTGAATATTGGTCATTCGTTCCCTAAGGTGTGTCATTAAGGTTCCCTAACTTGAAATTTGTTCTGACCGGCCCAAACTTGGCAAAACTAGCCTGTCCCGAAAAAGCATATTTTCCACGAGCCTGTCCGTCAACAGACAACTGGTTTTTATGTTATATGAGTTACTTAAGTTATTTTAAGGGCAAAACTGGCAGAAATAGGGCTAGCATTACCAAAAATGTGCAATAGGAGTAGAATGTTATGCTTATTCCAAATCTTGCATCCATTTTGTAATAACTGAAAAAAATGGAAGTGGTAAAGCCAAATATGTTAAAAAGAAATGATAAAGTTGACCATATTTCCTTTCTCTGAAGATTAATCCAATTTTTAGGTAGATGCCTCAAACCTCGGTTCACAAGTCCCAACTACCATTTAATTTAGTAGACGGCATTGATTGCAAATTAACTACGAGCTTATACTAGTTAAGTTTGTACTTAACATACGTGGTGGCACCAAAATCGCTATATTTTGGTATGTTAGTGGCATGTTGAACTTCATTTTTTTACGAGAACAATTCGTTCCCAAAATTTCTATAAGACGACTCGGAGGGGGACGGAGCTTAGAAACGGCAGCACCAAAATACAGTCTATTTTCTCATCAACCATAATAGCTACTCGAGTTTTGAAGAGCTCTACAGAATTCCGTCCAAAAGTTCTATCGATTAACGAAGAGCAGAACTCTCAATATTCCATATTAATGGAGAAATTAATGATTAATTAACCCTTAATCAACGGCGCACGACATCTGTCGAGTTAAATAAATTTGGACTATGTGGCAGTGCACCACATATGTCGAGTGCCATTTTCAGCACGTAATATTGCTGAGAGAGAGAGAGCTGAGCGGTGGGACGAGCGTAGTAACCTTATGACCGCTCCCCATGACCACCGTGGACGTACTGAACTGTATACCACCTTCCTCCCCCCTCTCTCACTCGCTACACAGGGAATTATGTACTGAAATTACCTTATTTTAGGTTTTTTGCACTCGTGTTGCACGATCGTTGCAAGAGCACCAGTGGTCGTACAAGGATGGTTCGGGTGTCATTGGAAAGCTCTGTTTACGCCCTTTCAGGGATAGGTACTTATTTTACGCTCTGGGTCTTGTTTATGCATGAAAATGAGCACGGAAACAACCCTATTTAGGGTTAAAAAAAAACGCTGGGCGGCACAGTGTAAAATACCCAACCACCCGCTCTTTGTGTGTTAAAGGTCGATGCGCTTTTTACACGACTACTGCGCAAAAGTGATCTGGTAACACATTCCTACAATAGACCTCTATCTGATCTGGTAACACTGGTCACCTCCAGATTTGAGGTGTCAAGTCTTCCTAATACCTATTCCATTAATTGCAGCCCCTATTGAAAACATTTGATACCTTTATCTATTACGAAATGCATTATATACTTGATTAATTATACTGGTGGTGCTGAAAATAGGTTATATAACCCTTTTAGCTTCGAAATCCACCCGCCATAGGTATAGTTTTCAGATACCGCCATGATTTCCCAATAATCACCGTAAAATATCAGAATGAGGCGATATATAACCGAGAAACTATCAAAATGATTGGTGATACGTGCGAATTGTCTACGTACTCTTAATTTATTCTACCGTTTTTAACATAACAAATTTAATAGGTGCATATAAGAAAATGTACATTAATACACAGACTATAGTATTTTCTTAACTCGTGTTACTGTGTATAGAGGACTACATTATTTTATTTTAGTTGTCATTAATTAACACATTAACATTATCAGATAGTACAAATATATTAAGCATCAAATGTTATGAAATAGTTAATGGTTTAGGTGCATAAGGTAGAGGCTAGAGCCAAAGGATAATTAGTAGGCTATATATACGATATGTGTTAGTGAGTTGGGCCTAGGCCTATAGGCTACTTAGGCCTTATAACTAGGGTTGGGTGTGAGGGGGATCTGAGGGGCAACCCTGCCTAACGCTTGCAACCCTGATAATAGATCAGAAGGTTAAGCAACGTAGGGTCTGGTCAGTAGTTGGATGGGTGACCGCACCTGTTGGGTGATTGCACCCTACCGACATTGACCAGATGTTGCCCTAGGGGTGGGTGAAATTTCCCTGGCTTGCCACCAGGGTTTAAGTAGCCCAGGAGAGTTGAACAAACTCCATTCCCTGTCAGTTCCGTCTCACTCAGACGAAAATGAGTACCTGGATTCATGTGGCTAAAATTAATTCAGGGGCCTGATTGGTGGCTTCCTACAACCAATCAACACACGAGACTGAAAACTTGGTTAGCCACCAGGATTGCTCAGTGGCCATTGGGCAGGCCTTCTCTCGTGTTCGCCTCGTCCCACCCATACGTTAAACTGGGTACCTGGAGTGTAAATTCGGCCTTGGCGTAGGTCGTATCACTAGGGTAAATTTGATTACTTGCCTCACCTTTACTATATACTTCCAGGGGGATCTGCCTTGTGTTAGCCAATTAGCTTTCTGTAAACTCACATTTTCTCTTATTCTTATGTATGAAGGTTATTTCTATATTTTGCTATATATTACTTTTATTGTAGTCGATATGTTATGATGTGATAATGTTAATGAATATTAACAGTCGTGGTTAGGGCTACTTGAACCCTCTTAAATGATAGAAAAATACCAAGACTGCGAGCATTAACTAAGGTATATATTCTGTTAAATTGAATCCCTTAGCAACGGATTTCTAGATAATTTATGTAAAAATATGTATATCTATATTTAGCGGAAGAGTATAAGAGGTTAGTAGACACCAATATCATCATTCGAGAAGAAGAAACTGAGGCCGACCGTGAGCTCCAGCGGAAGTATACAGATTTGGTACAGTGTGACTCTGAAGTTGAGGCTCTATTCGCTCCCGAAGAGATGACGGCAGTACTCAAGATATCGGTTGAAGACTTTGATATGGCGATGGAAAATTGGACGTGAACCTAGAGGAGTGTGAGAAGTTACGAATCAAATTCGAAGAGAGTTGTGAAGCCAATCGAAGGGAGCAAGAGAAGAGAGACGAAGCCAATCAAAGGGAGCAAGAGAAGAGAGACGAAGCCAATCGAAGGGAGCAAGAGAAGAGAGACGAAGCCAATCGAAGGGAGCAAGAGAAGAGAGACGAAGCCAATCGAAGGGAGCAAGAGAAGAGAGACGAAGCCAATCGAAGGGAGCAAGAGAAGAGAGACGAAGCCAATCGAAGGGAGCAAGAGAAGAGAGACGAAGCCAATCGAAGGGAGCAAGAGAAGAGAGACGAAGCCAATCGAAGGGAGCAAGAGAAGAGAGACAAAGCCAATCGAAGGGAGCAAGAGAAGAGAGACGAAAACCTGCTGCAAGAAATTGCAATAATGCTGGGAGCTTCCCCAAGGAAAAAAGCAAAACTGTCAGATTAAGTTAATGAATAAAACAATAATGCTGATATCACCCTTTTATTTCCTTCTCTTTACATTTTGAGCAGCGCCTTTGGCGCCCGCCGCCGGAGGCCAAGCCAGCGGCGGAGGGCGAAGCCCGTGCTTGTCTCTCCTAAAAATTTTCTCTCCTAAAATTTTTCTCTCCTAAATTTTTGTGGGTAAAAGATATCGAGGCAAAATAATTGACAACACGATTTCTTTAACAGGACAGCCTGAGCGCGCTCATTGCTGCTGATTATGGGCAAGAAGTTAGCTAAAAAATCTTTGACTCAGAGAGAGAGAGAGCGAGACACATCTTCTTTTCTCTCCTATATTTTTGTGGGTGAAAGATATCGTGGAAAAAATAATTGACAATTCGATTTCTTTACATTTTTCACACATACAAATTTAGACCCTCCCGAAGAAAAAAGGTTCACCGCCAACTCAAGTCGTATAGCAGAATTAATTTTTGGTGAGTCGTCTGAATGGGGTGGTCATAGCTCTCGGATCGAAGAATTTCCGATCGATTCCAATTCCACCAACTCAAGTTGGAAAGCAGAAGATCACCTAAAGATTTGTGTGTGAAAATCACGACAGGGACCCGCACAGCGGCGACGCCGCAGCAGCCCGACCAGGTAGTCTCTCTCTAGGTGGAGCAGCCCGGCCAGGTAGTCGCCTCTCTGGGTGGAGCAGCCCGGCCAGGTAATCTCTCTCTGGGTATCTTTGACAATGGCCGACTAAGCACCTCTCAATCCCCTCCCATCAGATCCTCCACTTTCTTAACTTTAGGATCAAGTGAAGTGACCTAAACTTAATGGGAGTAACTGGTACTGTGGTGCTTCGTACTTATAATTCGTCGTATAGCTAGGTCATGCTTCGTATAATGTAAATCGGAAAATAAAATGGAATTTTTCATGTTTTTCTTTTATTTGTCCTATCCTAGTTTTTACAATTTCTTCTCTCCTAAATTTTTGTGGGTGAAAGATCGTTTCATAACCCAATCGAGGGGCCGAATACGGTCTCGTGTGTGCCTGTGTCGGCACAGGTGCACCAACACAGGCAACACGGTGCAGCAAGCACACAGAATACGGCGGCGGTGGCTGTGCTCCGACGAGGTACACACTCTCCCTCTCGATGTCACGTTTCGTATAATGCGTCATATAGCTAGGTCATGCTTCGTTTAATGTGTCGTATACTGTCCTAGGTCATGCTTCGTATTATGTGTCGTATCCCCAGTCAGACGCCTCACCAAAAAAAATCCCTAAAAATCTCTCTGCGTGGGAGCAGCCCGGCCAGGTAGTCTCTCCTAAAAATTGTCTCTCCTAAATTTTGTCTCTACTAAATTTTTGTGGGTGAGTCGCCGCAGGAGCCCGGCCAGTTAGTCTCTCTCTACTGTAGGTGGAGCAGCCCGGCCAGGTAGTCGCCTCTCTGGGTGGAATAGCCCGGCCAGGTAGTCTCTCTCTGGGCATCTCTGACAACGGCCGACTATGCACCTCTCAATCCCCTCCCATCAGATCCTCCACTTTCTTAACTTTAGGATCAAGTGAAGTGACCTAAAATTAATGGGAGTAACTGGTACTGTGGTGCTTCGTACTTATAATTCGTCGTATAGCTAGGTCATGCTTCGTATAATGTAAATCGGAAAATAAAATGGAATTTTTCATGTTTTTCTTTTATTTGTCCTATCCTAGTTTTTACAATTTCTTCTCTCCTAAATTTTTGTGGGTGAAAGATCGTTTCATAACCCAATCGAGGGGCCGAATACGGTCTCGTGTGTGCCTGTGTCGGCACAGGTGCACCAACACAGGCAACACGGTGCAGCAAGCACACAGAATACGGCGGCGGTGGCTGTGCTCCGACGAGGTACACACTCTCCCTCTCGCTGTCACGTTTCGTATAATGCGTCGTATAGCTAGGTCATGCTTCGTTTAATGCGTCGTATACTGTCCTAGGTCATGCTTCGTATAATGTGTCGTACCCCCAGTCAGACGCCTCACCAAAAATAATCCCACAAAAATCTCTCTGGGTGGGAGCAGCCCGGCCAGGTAGTCTCTCCTAAATTTTGTCTCTCCTAAATGTTTGTGGGTGAGTCGCCGCAGGAGCCCGGCCAGTTAGTCTCTCTACTGTAGGTGGAGCAGCCCGGCCAGGTAGTCGCCTCTCTGGGTGGAGCAGCCCGGCCAGGTAGTCTCTCTCTGGGTATCTTTGACAACGGCCGACTAAGCACCTCTCAATCCCCTCCCATCAGATCCTCCACTTTCTTAACTTTAGGATCAAGTGAAGTGACCTAAAATTAATGGGAGTAACTGGTACTGTGGTGCTTCGTACTTATAATTCGTCGTATAGCTAGGTCATGCTTCGTATAATGTAAATCGGAAAATAAAATGGAATTTTTCATGTTTTTCTTTTATTTGTCCTATCCTAGTTTTTACAATTTCTTCTCTCCTAAATTTTTGTGGGTGAAAGATCGTTTCATAACCCATTCGAGGGGCCGAATACGGTCTTGTGTGTGCCTGTGTCGGCACAGGTGCACCAACACAGGCAACACGGTGCAGCAAGCACACAGAATACGGCGGCGGTGGCTGTGCTCCGACGAGGTACACACTCTCCCTCTCGCTGTCACGTTTCGTATAATGCGTCGTATAGCTAGGTCATGCTTCGTTTAATGCGTCGTATACTGTCCTAGGTCATGCTTCGTATAATGTGTCGTACCCCCAGTCAGACGCCTCACCAAAAATAATCCCACAAAAATCTCTCTGGGTGGGAGCAGCCCGGCCAGGTAGTCTCTCCTAAAAATTGTCTCTCCTAAATTTTGTCTCTCCTAAATTTTTGTGGGTGAGTCGCCGCAGGAGCCCGGCCAGTTAGTCTCTCTCTACTGTAGGTGGAGGCCCGGCCAGGTAGTCGCCTCTCTGGGTGGAGCAGCCCGGCCAGGTAGTCTCTCTCTGGGTATCTTTGACAACGGCCGACTAAGCACCTCTCAATCCCCTCCCATCAGATCCTCCACTTTCTTAACTTTAGGATCAAGTGAAGTGACCTAAAATTAATGGGAGTAACTGGTACTGTGGTGCTTCGTACTTATAATTCGTCGTATAGCTAGGTCATGCTTCGTATAATGTAAATCGGAAAATAAAATGGAATTTTTCATGTTTTTCTTTTATTTGTCCTATCCTAGTTTTTACAATTTCTTCTCTCCTAAATTTTTGTGGGTGAAAGATCGTTTCATAACCCAATCGAGGGGCCGAATACGGTCTCGTGTGTGCCTGTGTCGGCACAGGTGCACCAACACAGGCAACACGGTGCAGCAAGCACACAGAATACGGCGGCGGTGGCTGTGCTCCGACGAGGTACACACTCTCCCTCTCGCTGTCACGTTTCGTATAATGCGTCGTATAGCTAGGTCATGCTTCGTTTAATGCGTCGTATACTGTCCTAGGTCATGCTTCGTATAATGTGTCGTACCCCCAGTCAGACGCCTCACCAAAAATAATCCCACAAAAATCTCTCTGGGTGGGAGCAGCCCGGCCAGGTAGTCTCTCCTAAAAATTGTCTCTCCTAAATTTTGTCTCCTAATTTTTTGTGGGTAAGTCTCCGCAGGAGCCCGGCCAGGTAGTCTCTCTCTACTGTAGGTGGAGCAGCCCGGCCAGGTAGTCGCCTCTCTGGGTGGAGCAGCCCGGCCAGGTAGTCTCTCTCTGGGTATCTTTGACAACGGCCGACTAAGCACCTCTCAATCCCCTCCCATCAGATCCTCCACTTTCTTAACTTTAGGATCAAGTGAAGTGACCTAAAATTAATGGGAGTAACTGGTACTGTGGTGCTTCGTACTTATAATTCGTCGTATAGCTAGGTCATGCTTCGTATAATGTAAATCGGAAAATAAAATGGAATTTTTCATGTTTTTCTTTTATTTGTCCTATCCTAGTTTTTACAATTTCTTCTCTCCTAAATTTTTGTGGGTGAAAGATCGTTTCATAACCCAATCGAGGGGCCGAATACGGTCTCGTGTGTGCCTGTGTCGGCACAGGTGCACCAACACAGGCAACACGGTGCAGCAAGCACACAGAATACGGCGGCGGTGGCTGTGCTCCGACGAGGTACACACTCTCCCTCTCGCTGTCACGTTTCGTATAATGCGTCGTATAGCTAGGTCATGCTTCGTTTAATGCGTCGTATACTGTCCTAGGTCATGCTTCGTATAATGTGTCGTACCCCCAGTCAGACGCCTCACCAAAAATAATCCCACAAAAATCTCTCTGGGTGGGAGCAGCCCGGCCAGGTAGTCTCTCCTAAAAATTGTCTCTCCTAAATTTTGTCTCTCCTAAATTTTTGTGGGTGAGTCGCCGCAGGAGCCCGGCCAGTTAGTCTCTCTCTACTGTAGGTGGAGCAGCCCGGCCAGGTAGTCGCCTCTCTGGGTGGAGCAGCCCGGCCAGGTAGTCTCTCTCTGGGTATCTTTGACAACGGCCGACTAAGCACCTCTCAATCCCCTCCCATCAGATCCTCCACTTTCTTAACTTTAGGATCAAGTGAAGTGACCTAAAATTAATGGGAGTAACTGGTACTGTGGTGCTTCGTACTTATAATTCGTCGTATAGCTAGGTCATGCTTCGTATAATGTAAATCGGAAAATAAAATGGAATTTTTCATGTTTTTCTTTTATTTGTCCTATCCTAGTTTTTACAATTTCTTCTCTCCTAAATTTTTGTGGGTGAAAGATCGTTTCATAACCCAATCGAGGGGCCGAATACGGTCTCGTGTGTGCCTGTGTCGGCACAGGTGCACCAACACAGGCAACACGGTGCAGCAAGCACACAGAATACGGCGGCGGTGGCTGTGCTCCGACGAGGTACACACTCTCCCTCGCTGTCACGTTTCGTATAATGCGTCGTATAGCTAGGTCATGCTTCGTTTAATGCGTCGTATACTGTCCTAGGTCATGCTTCGTATAATGTGTCGTACCCCCAGTCAGACGCCTCACCAAAAATAATCCCACAAAAATCTCTCTGGGTGGGAGCAGCCCGGCCAGGTAGTCTCTCCTAAAAATTGTCTCTCCTAAATTTTGTCTCTCCTAAATTTTTGTGGGTGAGTCGCCGCAGGAGCCCGGCCAGTTAGTCTCTCTCTACTGTAGGTGGAGCAGCCCGGCCAGGTAGTCGCCTCTCTGGGTGGAGCAGCCCGGCCAGGTAGTCTCTCTCTGGGTATCTTTGACAACGGCCGACTAAGCACCTCTCAATCCCCTCCCATCAGATCCTCCACTTTCTTAACTTTAGGATCAAGTGAAGTGACCTAAAATTAATGGGAGTAACTGGTACTGTGGTGCTTCGTACTTATAATTCGTCGTATAGCTAGGTCATGCTTCGTATAATGTAAATCGGAAAATAAAATGGAATTTTTCATGTTTTTCTTTTATTTGTCCTATCCTAGTTTTTACAATTTCTTCTCTCCTAAATTTTTGTGGGTGAAAGATCGTTTCATAACCCAATCGAGGGGCCGAATACGGTCTCGTGTGTGCCTGTGTCGGCACAGGTGCACCAACACAGGCAACACGGTGCAGCAAGCACACAGAATACGGCGGCGGTGGCTGTGCTCCGACGAGGTACACACTCTCCCTCTCGCTGTCACGTTTCGTATAATGCGTCGTATAGCTAGGTCATGCTTCGTTTAATGCGTCGTATACTGTCCTAGGTCATGCTTCGTATAATGTGTCGTACCCCCAGTCAGACGCCTCACCAAAAATAATCCCACAAAAATCTCTCTGGGTGGAGCAGCCCGGCCAGGTAGTCTCTCCTAAAAATTGTCTCTCCTAAACTTTTGTGGGTGAGTCGCCGCAGGAGCCCGGCCAGGTAGTCTCTCTCTACTGTAGGTGGAGCAGCCCGGCCAGGTAGTCGCCTCTCTGGGTGGAGCAGCCCGGCCAGGTAGTCTCTCTCTGGGTATCTTTGACAACGGCCGACTAAGCACCTCTCAATCCCCTCCCATCAGATCCTCCACTTTCTTAACTTTAGGATCAAGTGAAGTGACCTAAAATTAATGGGAGTAACTGGTACTGTGGTGCTTCGTACTTATAATTCGTCGTATAGCTAGGTCATGCTTCGTATAATGTAAATCGGAAAATAAAATGGAATTTTTCATGTTTTTCTTTTATTTGTCCTATCCTAGTTTTTACAATTTCTTCTCTCCTAAATTTTTGTGGGTGAAAGATCGTTTCATAAACCAATCGAGGGGCCGAATACGGTCTCGTGTGTGCCTGTGTCGGCACAGGTGCACCAACACAGGCAACACGGTGCAGCAAGCACACAGAATACGGCGGCGGTGGCTGTGCTCCGACGAGGTACACACTCTCCCTCTCGCTGTCACGTTTTGTATAATGCGTCGTATAGCTAGGTCATGCTTCGTTTAATGAGTCGTATAATGTCCTAGATCATGCTTCATATAATGTGTCGTACCCCCAGTCAGACGCCTCACCAAAAATAATCCCACAAAAATCTCTCTGGGTGGAAGCAGCCCGGCCAGGTAGTCTCTCCTAAAAATTGTCTCTCCTAAATTTTGTCCATCCTAAATTTTGTGGGTGAGTCGCCGCAGGAGCCCGGCCAGTTAGTCTCTCTCTACTGTAGGTGGAGCAGCCCGGCCAGGTAGTCGCCTCTCTGGGTGGAGCAGCCCGGCCAGGTAGTCTCTCTCTAGGTATCTTTGACAACGGCCGACTAAGCACCTCTCAATCCCCTCCCATCAGATCCTCCACTTTCTTAACTTTAGGATCAAGTGAAGTGACCTAAAATTAATGGGAGTAACTGGTACTGTGGTGCTTCGTACTTATGATTCATCGTATAGCTAGGTCATGCTCCCTATAATGTAAATCGGAAAATAAATTTGAATTTTTCATGTTTTTCTTTTATTTGTCCTATCCTAGTTTTTACAATTTCTTCTCTCCTAAATTTTTATGGGTGAAAGATCGTTTCATAACCCAATCGAGGGGCCGAATACGGTCTCGTGTGTGCCTGTGTCGGCACAGGTGCACCAACACAGGCAACACGGTGCAGCAAGCACACAGAATACGGCGGCGGTGGCTGTGCTCCGACGAGGTACACACTCTCCCTCTCGCTGTCACCTTTCGTATAATGCGTCGTATAGCTAGGTCATGCTTCGTTTAATGCGACGTATACTATCCTAGGTCATGCTTCGTATAATGTGTCGTACCCCCAGTCAGACGCCTCACCAAAAATAATCCCACAAAAATCTCTCTGGGTGGGAGCAGCCCGGCCAGGTAGTCTCTCCTAAAAATTGTCTCTCCTAAATTTTTGTGGGTGAGTCGCCGCAGGAGCCCGGCCAGTTAGTCTCTCTCTACTGTAGGTGGAGCAGCCCGGCCAGGTAGTCGCCTCTCTGGGTGGAGCAGCCCGGCCAGGTAGTCTCTCTCTGGGTATCTTTGACAACGGCCGACTAAGCACCTCTCAATCCCCTCCCATCAGATCCTCCACTTTCTTAACTTTAGGATCAAGTGAAGTGACCTAAAATTAATGGGAGTAACTGGTACTGTGGTGCTTCGTGCTTATAATTCATCGTATAGCTAGGTCATGCTTCGTATAATGTAAATCGTAAAATAAAATGGAATTTTTCATGTTTTTCTTTTATTTGTCCTATCCAAGTTTTTACAATTTCTTCTCTCCTAAATTTTTGTGGGTGAAAGATCGTTTCATAACCCAATCGAAGGGCCGAATACGGTCTCGTGTGTGCCTGTGTCGGCACAGGTGCACCAACACAGGCAACACGGTGCAGCAAGCACACAGAATACGGCGGCGGTGGCTGTGCTCCGACGAGGTACACACTCTCCCTCTCGCTGTCCCCTTTCGTATAATGCGTCGTATAGCTAGGTCATGCTTCGTTTAATGCGACGTATACTATCCTAGGTCATGCTTCGTATAATGTGTCGTACCCCCAGTCAGACGCCTCACCAAAAATAATCCCACAAAAATCTCTCTGGGTGGGAGCAGCCCGGCCAGGTAGTCTCTCCTAAAAATTGTCTCTCCTAAATTTTGTCTCCCCTAAATTTTTATGGGTGAGTCGCCGCAGGAGCCCGGCCAGTTAGTCTCTCTCTACTGTAGGTGGAGCAGCCCGGCCAGGTAGTCGCCTCTCTGGGTGGAGCAGCCCGGCCAGGTAGTCTCTCTCTGGGTATCTTTGACAACGGCCGACTAAGCACCTCTCAATCCCCTCCCATCAGATCCTCCACTTTCTTAACTTTAGGATCAAGTGAAGTGACCTAAAATTAATGGGAGTAACTGGTACTGTGGTGCTTCGTACTTATAATTCGTCGTATAGCTAGGTCATGCTTCGTATAATGTAAATCGGAAAATAAAATGGAATTTTTCATGTTTTTCTTTTATTTGTCCTATCCTAGTTTTTACAATTTCTTCTCTCCTAAATTTTTGTGGGTGAAAGATCGTTTCATAACCCAATCGAGGGGCCGAATACGGTCTCGTGTGTGCCTGTGTCGGCACAGGTGCACCAACACAGGCAACACGGTGCAGCAAGCACACAGAATACGGCGGTGGCTGTGCTCCGACGAGGTACACACTCTCCCTCTCGCTGTCACGTTTCGTATAATGCGTCGTATAGCTAGGTCATGCTTCGTTTAATGCGTCGTATACTGTCCTAGGTCATGCTTCGTATAATGTGTCGTACCCCCAGTCAGACGCCTCACCAAAAATAATCCCACAAAAATCTCTCTGGGTGGGAGCAGCCCGGCCAGGTAGTCTCTCCTAAAAATTGTCTCTCCTAAATTTTGTTTCCCCTAAATTTTTGTGGGTGAGTCGCCGCAGGAGCCCGGCCAGTTAGTCTCTCTCTACTGTAGGTGGAGCAGCCCGGCCAGGTAGTCGCCTCTCTGGGTGGAGCAGCCCGGCCAGGTAGTCTCTCTCTGGGTATCTTTGACAACGGCCGACTAAGCACCTCTCAATCCCCTCCCATCAGATCCTCCACTTTCTTAACTTTAGGATCAAGTGAAGTGACCTAAAATTAATGGGAGTAACTGGTACTGTGGTGCTTCGTACTTATAATTCGTCGTATAGCTAGGTCATGCTTCGTATAATGTAAATCGGAAAATAAAATGGAATTTTTCATGTTTTTCTTTTATTTGTCCTATCCTAGTTTTTACAATTTCTTCTCTCCTAAATTTTTGTGGGTGAAAGATCGTTTCATAACCCAATCGAGGGGCCGAATACGGTCTCGTGTGTGCCTGTGTCGGCACAGGTGCACCAACACAGGCAACACGGTGCAGCAAGCACACAGAATACGGCGGCGGTGGCTGTGCTCCGACGAGGTACACACTCTCCCTCTCGCTGTCACCTTTCGTATAATGCGTCGTATAGCTAGGTCATGCTTCGTTTAATGCGTCGTATACTATCCTAGGTCATGCTTCGTATAATGTGTCGTACCCCCAGTCAGACACCTCACCAAAAATAATCACACAAAAATCTCTCTGGGTGGGAGCAGCCCGGCCAGGTAGTCTCTCCTAAAAATTGTCTCTCCTAAATTTTTTCACCCCTAAATTTTTTTGGGTGAGTACCCGCAGGAGCCCGGCCAGTTAGACTCTCTCTACTGTAGGTGGAGCAGCCCGGCCAGGTAGTCGCCTCTCTGGGTGGAGCAGCCCGGCCAGGTAGTCTCTCTCTGGGTATCTTTGACAACGGCCGACTAAGCACCTCTCAATCCCCTCCCATCAGATCCTCCACTTTCTTAACTTTAGGATCAAGTGAAGTGACCTAAAATTAATGGGAGTAACTGGTACTGTGGTGCTTCGTACTTATAATTCGTCGTATAGCTAGGTCATGCTTCGTATAATGTAAATCGGAAAATAAAATGGAATTTTTCATGTTTTTCTTTTATTTGTCCTATCCTAGTTTTTACAATTTCTTCTCTCCTAAATTTTTGTGGGTGAAAGATCGTTTCATAACCCAATCGAGGGGCCGAATACGGTCTCGTGTGTGCCTGTGTCGGCACAGGTGCACCAACACAGGCAACACGGTGCAGCAAGCACACAGAATACGGCGGCGGTGGCTGTGCTCCGACGAGGTACACACTCTCCCTCTCGCTGTCACGTTTCGTATAATGCGTCGTATAGCTAGGTCATGCTTCGTTTAATGCGTCGTATAATGTCCGAGGTCATGCTTCGTATAATGTGTCGTATCCCCAGTCAGACGCCTCACCAAAAATAATCCCACAAAAATCTTTCTGGGTGGGAGCAGCCCGGCCAGGTAGTCTCTCCTAAAAATTGTCTCTCCTAAATTTTTGTGGGTGAGTCGCCGCAGGAGCCCGGCCAGGTAGTCTCTCTCTGGGTATCTTTGACAACGGCCGACTAAACACCTCTCAGTCCCCTCCCATCAGATCCTCCACTTTCTTAACTTTAGGATCAAGTGAAGTGACCTAAAATTAATGGGAGTAACTGGTACTGTGGTGCTTCGTACTTATAATTCGTCGTATAGCTAGGTCATGCTTCGTATAATGTAAATCGGATAATAAAATGGAATTTTTAATTTTTTTCTTTTATTTGTCCTATACTAGTTTTCACAATTTCTTCTCTTCTAAATTTTGGTGGGTGAAAGATAGTTTCATAACCCAATCGAGGGGCCGAATACGGTCTCGTGTGTGCCTGTGTCGGCACAGGTGCACCAACACAGGCAACACGGTGCAGCAAGCACACAGAATACGGCGGCGGTGGCTGTGCTCCGACGAGGTACACACTCTCCCTCTCGCTGTCAGGTTTCGTATAATGCGTCGTATATCTAGGTCATGCTTCGTTTAATGCGTCGTCTACTCTCCGAGGTCATGCTTCATATAATGTGTCGTACCCCCAGTCAGACGCCTCACCAAAAATAATCCCACAAAAATCTCTCTGGGTGGGAGCAGCCCGGCCAGGTAGTCTCTCCTAAAAATTGTCTCTCCTAAATTTTGTCTCTCCTAAATTTTTGTGGGTGAGTCGCCGCAGGAGCCCGGCCAGTTAGTCTCTCTCTACTGTAGGTGGAGCAGCCCGGCCAGGTAGTCGCCTCTCTGGGTGGAGCAGCCCGGCCAGGTAGTCTCTCTCTGGGTATCTTTGACAACGGCCGACTAAGCACCTCTCAATCCCCTCCCATCAGATCCTCCACTTTCTTAACTTTAGGATCAAGTGAAGTGACCTAAAATTAATGGGAGTAACTGGTACTGTGGTGCTTCGTACTTATAATTCGTCGTATAGCTAGGTCATGCTTCGTATAATGTAAATCGGAAAATAAAATGGAATTTTTCATGTTTTTCTTTTATTTGTCCTATCCTAGTTTTTACAATTTCTTCTCTCCTAAATTTTTGTGGGTGAAAGATCGTTTCATAACCCAATCGAGGGGCCGAATACGGTCTCGTGTGTGCCTGTGTCGGCACAGGTGCACCAACACAGGCAACACGGTGCAGCAAGCACACAGAATACGGCGGCGGTGGCTGTGCTCCGACGAGGTACACACTCTCCCTCTCGCTGTCACGTTTCGTATAATGCGTCGTATAGCTAGGTCATGCTTCGTTTAATGCGTCGTATACTGTCCTAGGTCATGCTTCGTATAATGTGTCGTACCCCCAGTCAGACGCCTCACCAAAAATAATCCCACAAAAATCTCTCTGGGTGGGAGCAGCCCGGCCAGGTAGTCTCTCCTAAAAATTGTCTCTCCTAAATTTTGTCTCTCCAATATTTTTGTGGGGGAGTCGCCGCAGGAGCCCGGCCAGGTAGTCTCTCTCTGGGTATCTTTGACAACGGCCGACTAAGCACCTCTCAATCCCCTCCCATCAGATCCTCCACTTTCTTAACTTTAGGATCAAGTGAAGTGACCTAAAATTAATGGGAGTAACTGGTACTGTGGTGCTTCGTACTTATAATTCGTATAGCTAGGTCATGCTTCGTATAATGTAAATCGGAAAATAAAATGGAATTTTTCATGTTTTTCTTTTATTTGTCCTATCCTAGTTTTTACAATTTCTTCTCTCCTAAATTTTTGTGGGTGAAAGATCGTTTCATAACCCAATCGAGGGGCCGAATACGGTCTCGTGTGTGCCTGTGTCGGCACAGGTGCACCAACACAGGCAACACGGTGCAGCAAGCACACAGAATACGGCGGCGGCGGTGGCTGTGCTCCGACGAGGTACACACTCTCCCTCTCGCTGTCACGTTTCGTATAATGCGTCGTATAGCTAGGTCATGCTTCGTTTAATGCGTCGTATACTGTCCTAGGTCATGCTTCGTATAATGTGTCGTACCCCCAGTCAGACGCCTCACCAAAAATAATCCCACAAAAATCTCTCTGGGTGGGAGCAGCCCGGCCAGGTAGTCTCTCCTAAAAATTGTCTCTCCTAAATTTTGTCTCTCCTAAATTTTTGTGGGTGAGTCGCCGCAGGAGCCCGGCCAGTTAGTCTCTCTCTACTGTAGGTGGAGCAGCCCGGCCAGGTAGTCGCCTCTCTGGGTGGAGCAGCCCGGCCAGGTAGTCTCTCTCTGGGTATCTTTGACAACGGCCGACTAAGCACCTCTCAATCCCCTCCCATCAGATCCTCCACTTTCTTAACTTTAGGATCAAGTGAAGTGACCTAAAATTAATGGGAGTAACTGGTACTGTGGTGCTTCGTACTTATAATTCGTCGTATAGCTAGGTCATGCTTCGTATAATGTAAATCGGAAAATAAAATGGAATTTTTCATGTTTTTCTTTTATTTGTCCTATCCTAGTTTTTACAATTTCTTCTCTCCTAAATTTTTGTGGGTGAAAGATCGTTTCATAACCCAATCGAGGGGCCGAATACGGTCTCGTGTGTGCCTGTGTCGGCACAGGTGCACCAACACAGGCAACACGGTGCAGCAAGCACACAGAATACGGCGGCGGTGGCTGTGCTCCGACGAGGTACACACTCTCCCTCTCGCTGTCAGGTTTCGTATAATGCGTCGTATATCTAGGTCATGCTTCGTTTAATGCGTCGTCTACTCTCCGAGGTCATGCTTCATATAATGTGTCGTACCCCCAGTCAGACGCCTCACCAAAAATAATCCCACAAAAATCTCTCTGGGTGGGAGCAGCCCGGCCAGGTAGTCTCTCCTAAAAATTGTCTCTCCTAAATTTTGTCTCTCCAATATTTTTGTGGGGGAGTCGCCGCAGGAGCCCGGCCAGGTAGTCTTTCTCTGGGTAAGTTTGACAACGGCCGACTAAGCACCTCTCAGTCCCCTCCCATCAGATCCTCCACTTTCTTAACTTTAGGATAAAGTGAAGTGACCTAAAATTAATGGGAGTAACTGGTACTGTGGTGCTTCTTACTTATAATTCGTCGTATAGCTAGGTCATGCTTCGTATAATGTAAATCGGAAAATAAAATGGAATTTTTCATGTTTTTCTTTTATTTGTCCTATCCTAGTTTTTACAATTTCTTCTCTCCTAAATTTTTGTGGGTGAAAGATCGTTTCATAACCCAATCGAGGGGCCGAATACGGTCTCGTGTGTGCCTGTGTCGGCACAGGTGCACCAACACAGGCAACACGGTGCAGCAAGCACACAGAATACGGCGGCGGTGGCTGTGCTCCGACGAGGTACACACTCTCCCTCTCGCTGTCACGTTTCGTATAATGCGTCGTATAGCTAGGTCATGCTTCGTTTAATGCGTCGTATACTGTCCTAGGTCATGCTTCGTATAATGTGTCGTACCCCCAGTCAGACGCCTCACCAAAAATAATCCCACAAAAATCTCAGGGTGGGAGCAGCCCGGCCAGGTAGTCTCTCCTAAAAATTGTCTCTCCTAAATTTTGTCTCTCCTAAATTTTTGTGGGTGAGTCGCCGCAGGAGCCCGGCCAGTTAGTCTCTCTCTACTGTAGGTGGAGCAGCCCGGCCAGGTAGTCGCCTCTCTGGGTGGAGCAGCCCGGCCAGGTAGTCTCTCTCTGGGTATCTTTGACAACGGCCGACTAAGCACCTCTCAATCCCCTCCCATCAGATCCTCCACTTTCTTAACTTTAGGATCAAGTGAAGTGACCTAAAATTAATGGGAGTAACTGGTACTGTGGTGCTTCGTACTTATAATTCGTCGTATAGCTAGGTCATGCTTCGTATAATGTAAATCGGAAAATAAAATGGAATTTTTCATGTTTTTCTTTTATTTGTCCTATCCTAGTTTTTACAATTTCTTCTCTCCTAAATTTTTGTGGGTGAAAGATCGTTTCATAACCCAATCGAGGGGCCGAATACGGTCTCGTGTGTGCCTGTGTCGGCACAGGTGCACCAACACAGGCAACACGGTGCAGCAAGCACACAGAATACGGCGGCGGTGGCTGTGCTCCGACGAGGTACACACTCTCCCTCTCGCTGTCACGTTTCGTATAATGCGTCGTATAGCTAGGTCATGCTTCGTTTAATGCGTCGTATACTGTCCTAGGTCATGCTTCGTATAATGTGTCGTACCCCCAGTCAGACGCCTCACCAAAAATAATCCCACAAAAATCTCTCTGGGTGGGAGCAGCCCGGCCAGGTAGTCTCTCCTAAAAATTGTCTCTCCTAAATTTTGTCTCTCCTAAATTTTTGTGGGTGAGTCGCCGCAGGAGCCCGGCCAGTTAGTCTCTCTCTACTGTAGGTGGAGCAGCCGGGCCAGGTTGTCGCCTCTCTGGGTGGAGCAGCCCGGCCAGGTAGTCTCTCTCTGGGTATCTTTGACAACGGCCGACTAAGCACCTCTCAATCCCCTCCCATCAGATCCTCCACTTTCTTAACTTTAGGATCAAGTGAAGTGACCTAAAATTAATGGGAGTAACTGGTACTGTGGTGCTTCGTACTTATAATTCGTCGTATAGCTAGGTCATGCTTCGTATAATGTAAATCGGAAAATAAAATGGAATTTTTCATGTTTTTCTTTTATTTGTCCTATCCTAGTTTTTACAATTTCTTCTCTCCTAAATTTTTGTGGGTGAAAGATCGTTTCATAACCCTATCGAAGGGCCGAATGCGGTCTCGTGTGTGCCTGTTTTGGCACAGGTGCACCAACACAGGCAACACGGTGCAGCAAGCACACATAATACGGCGGCGGTGGCTGTGCTCCGACGAGGTACACACTCTCCCTCTCGCTGTCACGTTTCGTATAATGCGTCATATGGCTAGGTCATGCTTCGTTTAATACGTCGTATACTGTCCTAGGTCATTCTTCGTATAATGTGTCGTACCCCCAGTCAGACGCCTCACCAAAAATAATCCCACAAAAATCTCTCTGGGTGGGAGCAGCCCGGCCAGGTAGTCTCTCCTAAAAATTGTCTCTCCTAAATTTTGTTTCCCCTAAATTTTTGTGGGTGAGTCGCCGCAGGAGCCCGGCCAGTTAGTCTCTCTCTACTGTAGGTGGAGCAGCCCGGCCAGGTAGTCGCATCTCCGGGTGGAGCAACCTGGCCAGGTAGTCTCTCTCTGGGTATCTTTGACAACGGCCGACTAAGTACCTCTCAATCCCCTCCCATCAGATCCTCCACTTTCTTAACTTTAGGATCAAGTGAAGTGACCTAAAATTAATGGGAGTAACTGGTACTGTGGTGCTTCGTACTTATAATTCGTCGTATAGCTAGGTCATGCTTCGTATAATGTAAATCGGAAAATAAAATGGAATTTTTCATGTTTTTCTTTTATTTGTCCTAGTTTTTACAATTTCTTCTCTCCTAAATTTTTGTGGGTGAAAGATCGTTTCATAACCCAATCGAGGGGCCGAATACGGTCTCGTGTGTGCCTGTGTCGGCACAGGTGCACCAACACAGGCAACACGGTGCAGCAAGCACACAGAATACGGCGGCGGTGGCTGTGCTCCGACGAGGTACACACTCTCCCTCTCGCTGTCACGTTTCGTATAATGCGTCGTATAGCTAGGTCATGCTTCGTTTAATGCGTCGTATACTGTCCTAGGTCATGCTTTGTATAATGTGTCGTACCCCAAGTCAGACACCTCACCAAAAATAATCCCACAAAAATCTCTCTGGGTGGGAGCAGCCCGGCCAGGTAGTCTCTCCTAAAAATTGTCTCTCCTAAATTTTGTCTCCCTTAAATTTTTGTGGGTGAGTCGCCGCAGGAGCCCGGCCAGTTAGTCTCTCTCTACTGTAGGTGGAGTAGCCCGGCCAGGTAGTCGCCTCTCTGGGTGGAGCAGCCCGGCTAGGTAGTCTCTCTCTGGGTATCTTTGACAACGGCCGACTAAGCACCTCTCAATCCCCTCCCATCAGATCCTCCACTTTCTTAACTTTAGGATCAAGTGAAGTGACCTAAAATTAATGGGAGTAACTGGTACTGTGGTGCTTCGTACTTATAATTCGTCGTATAGCTAGGTCATGCTTCGTATAATGTAAATCGGAAAATAAAATGGAATTTTTCATGTTTTTCTTTTATTTGTCCTATCCTAGTTTTTACAATTTCTTCTCTCCTAAATTTTTGTGGGTGAAAGATCGTTTCATAACCCTATCGAGGGGCCGAATGCGGTCTCGTGTGTGCCTGTGTCGGCACAGGTGCACCAACACAGGCAACACGGTGCAGCAAGCACACATAATACGGCGGCGGTGGCTGTGCTCCGACGAGGTACACACTCTCCCTCTCGCTGTCACGTTTCGTATAATGCGTCGTATAGCTAGGTCATGCTTCGTTTAATGCGTCGTATACTGTCCTAGGTCATGCTTCGTATAATGTGTCGTACCCCCAGTCAGACGCCTCACCAAAAATAATCCCACAAAAATCTCTCTGGGTGGGAGCAGCTCGGCCAGGTAGTCTCTCCTAAAAATTGTCTCTCCTAATTTTTGTGGCTGAGTCGCCGCAGGAGCCCGGCCAGGTTGTCTCTCTCTACTGTACGTGGAGCCGCCCGGCCAGGTAGTCGCCTCTCTGGGTGGAGCAGCCCGGCCAGGTAGTCTCTCTCTGGGTATCTTTGACAACGGCCGACTAAGCACCTCTCAATCCCCTCCCATCAGATCCTCCACTTTCTTAACTTTAGGATCAAGTGAAGTGACCTAAAATTAATGGGAGTAACTGGTACTGTGGTGCTTTGTACCTATAATTCGTCGTATACCTAGGTCATGCTTCGTATAATGTAAATCGGAAAATAAAATGGAATTTTTCATGTTTTTCTTTTATTTGTCCTATCCTAATTTTTACAATTTCTTCACTCCTATATTTTTGTGGGTGAAAGATCGTTTCATAACCCAATCGAGGGGCCGAATACGGTCTCGTGTGTGCCTGTGTCGGCACAGGTGCACCAACACAGGCAACACGGTGCAGCAAGCACACAGAATACGGCGGCGGTGGCTTGGCTCCGACGAGGTACACACTCTCCCTCTCGCTGTCACGTTTCGTATAATGCGTCGTATAGCTAGGTCATGCTTCGTTTAATGCGTCGTATAATGTCCGAGGTCATGCTTCGTATAATGTGTCGTATCCCCAGTCAGACGCCTCACCAAAAATAATCCCACAAAAATCTTTCTGGGTGGGAGCAGCCCGGCCAGGTAGTCTCTCCTAAAAATTGTCTCTCCTAAATTTTTGTGGGTGAGTCGCCGCAGGAGCCCGGCCAGGTAGTCTCTCTCTGGGTATCTTTGACAACGGCCGACTAAACACCTCTCAGTCCCCTCCCATCAGATCCTCCACTTTCTTAACTTTAGGATCAAGTGAAGTGACCTAAAATTAATGGGAGTAACTGGTACTGTGGTGCTTCGTACTTATAATTCGTCGTATAGCTAGGTCATGCTTCGTATAATGTAAATCGGATAATAAAATGGAATTTTTATTTTTTTTATTTTATTTGTCCTATCCTAGTTTTCACAATTTCTTCTCTCCTAAATTTTGGTGGGTGAAAGATCGTTTCATAACCCAATCGAGGGCCCGAATACGGTCTCGTGTGTGCCTGTGTCGGCACAGGTGCACCAACACAGGCAACACGGTGCAGCAAGCACACAGAATACGGCGGCGGTGGCTGTGCTCCGACGAGGTACACACTCTCCCTCTCGCTGTCACGTTTCGTATAATGCGTCATATAGCTAGGTCTTGCTTCGTTTAATGCGTCGTATACTGTCCTAGGTCATGCTTCGTATAATGTGTCGTACCCCCAGTCAGACGCCTCACCAAAAATAATCCCACAAAAATCTCTCTGGTCGGGAGCAGCCCGGCCAGGTAGTCTCTCCTAAAAATTGTCTCTCCTAAATTTTGTCTCCCCTAAATTTTTGTGGGTGAGTCGCCGCAGGAGCCCGGCCAGTTAGTCTCTCTCTACTGTAGGTGGAGCGGCCCGGCCAGGTAGTCGCCTCTCTGGCTGGAGCAGCCGGGCCAGGTAGTCTCGCTCTGGGTATCTTTGACAACGGCCGACTAAGCACCTCTCAATCCCCTCCCATCAGATCCTCCACTTTCTTAACATTAGGATCAAGTGAAGTGACCTAAATTTAATGGGAGTAACTGGTTCTGTGGTGCTTCGTACTTATAATTCGTCGTATAGCTAGGTCATGCTTCGTATAATGTAAATCGGAAAATAAAATGGAATTTTTCATGTTTTTTTTTATTTGTCCTATCCTAGTTTTTACAATTTCTTCTCTCCTAAATTTTTGTGGGTGAATGATCGTTTCATAACCCAATCGAGGGGCCGAATACGGTCTCGTGAGTGCCTGTGTCGTCAGAGGTGCACCAACACAGGCAACACGGTGCAGCAAGCACACAGAATACGGCGGCGGTGGCTGTGCTCCGACGAGGTACACACTCTCCCTCTCGCTGTCACGTTTCGTGTAATGTGTCGTATAGCTAGGTCATGCTTCGTATAATGTGTCGTACCCCCAGTCAGACGCCTCACCAAAAATAATCCCACAAAAATCTCTCTGGGTAGGAGCAGCCCGGCCAGGTAGTCTCTCCTAGAAATTGTCTCTCCTAAATTTTTGTGAGTGAGTCGCCGCAGGAGCCCGGCCAGTTAGTCTCTCTCTACTGTAGGTGGAGCAGCCCGGCCAGGTAGTCACCGCTCTGGGTGGAGCAGCCCGACCATGTAGTCTCTCTCTGGGTATCTTTGACAACGACCGACTAAGCACCTCTCAATCCCCTCCCATCAGATCCTCCACTTTCTTAACTTTAGGATCAAGTGAAATGACCTAAAATTAATGGGAGTAACTGGTACTGTGGTGCTTCGTACTTATAATTCGTCGTATAGCTAGGTCATGCTTCGTATAATGTAAATCGGAAAATAAAATGGAATTTTTCATGTTTTTCTTTTATTTGTCCTACCCTAGTTTTTACAATTTCTTCTCTCCTTAATTTTTGTGGGTGAAAGATCGTTTCATAACCCAATCGAGGTGCCGAATACGGTCTCGTGTGTGCCTGTGTCGGCACAGGTGCACCAACACAGGCAACACGGTGCAGCAAGCACACAGAATACGGCGGCGGTGGCTGTGCTCCGACGAGGTACACACTCTCCCTCTCGCTGTCACGTTTCGTATAATGCGTCGTATAGCTAGGTCATGCTTCGTTTAATGCGTCGTATACTCTCCGAGGTCATGCTTCGTATAATGTGTCGTACCCCCAGTCAGATGCCTCACCAAAAATAATCCAACAAAAATCTCTCTGGCTGGGAGCATCCCGGCCAGCTAGTCTCTCCTAAAAATTGTCTCTCCTAAATTTTGTCTCTCCAAAATGTTTGTGGGGGAGTCGCCGCAGGAGCCCGGCCAGGTAGTCTCTCTCTGGGTATCTTTGACAATGGCCGTCTAAGCACCTCTCAGTCCCCTCCCATCAGATCCTCCACTTTCTTAACTTTAGGATCAAGTGAAGTGACCTAAAATTAATGGGAGTAACTGGTACTGTGGTGCTTCGTACTTATAATTCGTCGTATAGCTAGGTCATGCTTCGTATAATGTAAATCGGAAAATAAAATGGAATTTTTCATGTTTTTCTTTTATTTGTCCTATCCTAGTTTTTACAATTTCTTCTCTCCTGAAATGTTGTGGGTGAAAGATCGTTTCATAACCCTATCGAGGGGCCGAATGCGGTCTCGTGTGTGCCTGTGTCGGCACAGGTGCACCAACACAGGCAACACGGAGCAGCAAGCACACATAATACGGCGGCGGTGGCTGTGCTCCGACGAGGTACACACTCTCCCTCTCGCTGTCACGTTTCGTATAAAGCGTCGTATAGCTAGGTCATGCTTCGTTTAATGCGTCGTATACTGTCCTAGGTCATGCTTCGTATAATGTGTCGTACCCCCAGTCAGACGCCTCACCAAAAATAATCCCACAAAAATCTCTCTGGGTGGGAGCAGCCCGGCCAGGTAGTCTCTCCTAAAAATTGTCTCTCCTAAATTTTGTCTCTCCTAAATTTTTGTGGGTGAGTCGCCGCAGGAGCCCGGCCATAGTTAGTCTCTCTCTACTGTAGGTGGAGCAGCCCGGCCAGGTAGTCGCCTCTCTGGGTGGAGCAGCCCGGCCAGGTAGTCTCTCTCTGGGTATCTTTGACAACGGCCGACTAAGCACCTCTCAATCCCCTCCCATCAGATCCTCCACTTTCTTAACTTTAGGATCAAGTGAAGTGACCTAAAATTAATGGGAGTAACTGGTACTGTGGTGCTTCGTACTTATAATTCGTCGTATAGCTAGGTCATGCTTCGTATAATGTAAATCGGAAAATAAAATGGAATTTTTCATGTTTTTCTTTTATTTGTCCTATCCTAGTTTTTGCAATTTCTTCTCTCCTAAATTGTTGTGGGTGAAAGATCGTTTCATAACCCTATCGAGGGGCCGAATGCGGTCTCGTGTGTGCCTGTGTCAGCACAGGTGCACCAACACAGGCAACACGGTGCAGCAAGCACACAGAATACGGCGGCGGTGGCTGTGCTCCGACGAGGTACACACTCTCCCTCTCGCTGTCACGTTTCGTATAATGCGTCGTATACCTAGGTCATGCTTCGTTTAATGCGTCGTATACTGTCCTAGGTCATGCTTCGTATAATGTGTCGTACCCCCAGTCAGACGCCTCACCAAAAATAATCCCACAAAAATCTCTCTGGTCGGGAGCAGCCCGGCCAGGTAGTCTCTCCTAAAAATTGTCTCTCCTAAATTTTGTCTCCCCTAAATTTTTGTGGGTGAGTCGCCGCAGGAGCCCGGCCAGTTAGTCTCTCTCTACTGTAGGTGGAGCAGCCCGGCCAGGTAGTCGCCTCTCTGGCTGGAGCAGCCCGGCCAGGTAGTCTCGCTCTGGGTATCTTTGACAACGGCCGACTAAGCACCTCTCAATCCCCTCCCATCAGATCCTCCACTTTCTTAACTTTAGGATCAAGTGAAGTGACCTAAAATTAATGGGAGTAACTGGTACTGTGGTGCCTCGTACTTTTAATTCGTCGTATAGCTAGGTCATGCTTCGTATAATGTAAATCGGAAAATAAAATGGAATTTTTCATGTTTTACTTTTATTTGTCCTATCCTAGTCTTTACAATTTCTTCTCTCCTAAATATTTGTGGGTGAAAGATCGTTTCATAACCCAATCGAGGGGCCGAATACGGTCTCGTTTGTGCCTGTGTCGGCACAGGTGCACCAACACAGGCAACACGGTGCAGCAAGCACACAGAATACGGCGGCGGTGGCTGTGCTCCGACGAGGTACACACTCTCCCTCTCGCTGCCACGTTTCGTATAATGCGTCGTATACCTAGGTCATGCTTCGTTTAATGCGTCGTATACTGTCCTAGGTCATGCTTCGTATAATGTGTTGTACCCCCAGTCAGACGCCTCACCAAAAATAATCCCACAAAAATCTCTCTGGTCGGGAGCAGCCCGGCCAGGTAGTCTCTCCTAAAAATTGTCTCTCCTAAACTTTGTCTCCCCTATATTTTTGTGGGTGAGTCGCCGCAGGAGCCCGGACAGTTAGTCTCTCTCTACTGTAGGTGGAGCAGCCCGGCCAGGTAGTCGCCTCTCTGGGTGGAGCAGCCCGGCCAGGTAGTCTCTCTCTGGGTATCTTTGACAACGGCCGACTAAGCACCTCTCAATCCCCTCCCATCAGATCCTCCACTTTCTTAACTTTAGGATCAAGTGAAGTGACCTAAAATTAATGGGAGTAACTGGTACTGTGGTGCTTCGTACTTATAATTCGTCGTATAGCTAGGTCATGCTTCGTATAATGTAAATCGGAAAATAAAATGGAATTTTTCATGTTTTTCTTTTATTTGTCCTATCCTAGTTTTTACAATTTCTTCTCTCCTAAATTTTTGTGGGTGAAAGATCGTTTCATAACCAAATCGAGGGGCCAAATACGGTCTTGTGTGTGCCTGTGTCGGCACAGGTGCACCAACACAGGCAACACGGTGCAGCAAGCACACAGAATACGGCGGCGGTGGCTGTGCTCCGACGAGGTACACACTCTCCCTCTCGCTGTCACGTTTCGTATAATGCGTCGTATAGCTAGGTCATGCTTCGTTTAATGCGTCGTATACTGTCCTAGGTCATGCTTCGTATAATGTGTCGTACCCCCAGTCAGACGCCTCACCAAAAATAATCCCACAAAAATCTCTCTGGGTGGGAGCGGCCCGGCCAGGTAGTCTCTCCTAAAAATTGTCTCTCCTAAATTTTGTCTCTCCTAAATTTTTGTGGGTGAGTCGCCGCAGGAGCCCGGCAGTTAGTCTCTCTCTACTGTAGGTGGAGCAGCCCATGCCAGGTAGTCGCCTCTCTGGGTGGAGCAGCCCGTCCAGCTAGTCTCTCTCTGGGTATCTTTGACAACGGCCGACTAAGCACCTCTCAATCCCCTCCCATCAGATCCTCCACTTTCTTAACTTTAGGATCAAGTGAAGTGACCTAAAATTAATGGGAGTAACTGGTACTGTGGTGCTTCGTACTTATAATTCGTCGTATAGCTAGGTCATGCTTCGTATAATGTACATCGGAAAATAAAATGGAATTTTTCATGTTTTTCTTTTATTTGTCCTATCCTAGTTTTTACAATTTCTTCTCTCCTAAATTTTTGTGGGTGAAAGATCGTTTCATAACCCAATCGAGGGGCCGAATGCGGTCTCGTGTGTGCCTGTGTTGGCACAGGTGCACCAACACAGGCAACACGGTGCAGCAAGCACACAGAATACGGCGGCGGTGGCTGTGCTCCGACGAGGTACACACTCTCCCTCTCGCTGTCACGTTTCGTATAATGCGTCGTATAGCTAGGTCATGCTTCGTTTAATGCGTCGTATACTGTCCTAGGTCATGCTTCGTATAATGTGTTGTACCCCCAGTCAGACGCCTCACCAAAAATAATCCCACAAAAATCTCTCTGGTCGGGAGCAGCCCGGCCAGGTAGTCTCTCCTAAAAATTGTCTCTCCTAAACTTTGTCTCCCCTAAATTTTTGTGGGTGACTCTCCGCAGGAGCCCGGACAGTTAGTCTCTCTCTACTGGTGGTGGAGGAGCCCGGCCAGGTAGTCGCCTCTCTGGGTGGAGCAGCCCGGCCAGGTAGTCTCTCTCTGGGTATCTTTGACAACGGCCGACTAAGCACCTCTCAATCCCCTCCCATCAGATCCTCCACTTTCTTAACTTTAGGATCAAGTGAAGTGACCTAAAATTAATGGGAGTAACTGGTACTGTGGTGCTTCGTACTTATAATTCGTCGTATAGCTAGGTCATGCTTCGTATAATGTAAATCGGAAAATAAAATGGAATTTTTCATGTTTTACTTTTATTTGTCCTATCCTAGTTTTTACAATTTCTTCTCTCCTAAATTTTTGTGGGTTAAAGATCGTTTCATAACCCAATCGAGGGGCCGAATACGGTCTCGTGTGTGCCTTGTTACGACCTGGCACTCGGGTACACAAGGGCTCTCAATCAGGACTCTAATACGGCTCGCTGCCACAACGGAAACACACGATCCCAACCCCTGAGTACTGCCAGCCGAACAAAAAACACCAATACCCTCCAGAGTTCAATCTGCTATAACGGGGTATACAAGAACTCGGTACTAGTGTTCAACAACAGACTAATAAAGAGACAGGAATTCTCTAGTCTGGTCAACAATCAAACAAAGAAGTAAGAAACAACAACACCAAAGAATAGTGTTGGCCGAAGCCGAAGTAATCCACCCTTGACTAAGAACTTAAGAAGTCCTCCACCCTCTACTTCGGATCGGCACTATTACGTTACGTTAATTAATAGTCCTTAAGCATCGAGCAAGGAATCTTCTGAAAAAAGTTAGATGCTTCTCGGATGCTCGTAAGAAGTACGTATCGGATTTTGAACAGTAATTCAATAAGAAAAACACTGGCAATTAAATACTATTACAGGTTTAAATTGGCATAAGAATAATTAAAAGAATATGCAATAGTAAATGGCAAACATTAAAAAGAAGTACTCCGCAAATGCAACGGCAATAGCCTACTCGGATTGTGCTCGTGGGCCACTAATCACTAAAGTAGCCAAGCTTGCAACACATGAAATCAATAGTGCATAAACAATATCATACATAAGGAAAGCTTCAATACTATTCTGTATCTACTAATCGAGTAAAGTCTAGCTGGGGTACTGTGGGCAAAAGGTAGCAGTGACTGAGCAAAAACGGCTCGTAGCCTAGCGAAGTCCTCACAACTGTTTAAAGTATTACGTTAACACTAACAAGTGCACTTTGAGAAATCCAGATCCCTTGTATCTGGTTTTCTCCCGGCTCCTTGACAAAGTAAAAACAAGCTGTTAATAAAATACAGGGTGGTTAGGCTCTTGCCCTCACGCACTGTAAATTATTAACTCAACACAGTCAGCCGCGAAGACAACCTAGGCTTCACTGAACCGAAACGAGTATGCAGGTTTATCGCTTAACCACTGCATCAAACAACAACTCGTAACACAGAAAAGCCTTACCCCAGTCTAGCATTACCTAGACTAGCAGAAACCAGGAATAATAATAATAACACACAGGGAAATGCATAGACAAGTGCAACAAACATAAATCAATCCTATTCTAAGTTAACCCTTCCAAAATAGGCTATCTAATAGGCATGTATCTCATGAGAACTCAAGCGATAATACGTTGGCTGACTAGCTCTGCACCAACGGGACCATGGAAGTTAAAAAGGGTAGGGAAAAGAGGAGATAAGAATGTAAGGTAGTAGAGAAAGTTCACATCAGTCAGAAGAATATATATAGTTAGCAAGGGAAATGAGAAGTCGCTCTGCCTAATGAGTTCTGATCAAAAAATGGCTAGACTTCCCTTTTTATACTCGGCCCTCTAGTGAGCCCAACGTGAACTACTAAGGACCGCCCACTGACAATCATTACGTAATTTCTCTCTCTCCTCTGGGATAGACAAAGGCTTTCCTAGCACTGAGGGGAGGGGGGAGGGGGGGGGAGTGCTAGTGAGTTAGGCCCACCTCCCGCATGGCGCACCCACTGACCCCCAACTGTGGCTGCCGCTTCTCCCATCATTACAAATAAGTTTTACACACAATACTTATAACTAATGATATAAAATAGAACTCGTTGACTCAGATGAAAACAAAATACATATTCATATTACTTATAGTACAACGGCTCACATGAACTAAGTTAGGAAACTCTACATAGACTACAGCCAAAGTTCCTGCCCTGACGATCCTAGCGAGAGTGGGGCATGACTAGGCGTTCTGTACAGCATGCTCACACTGGACATGCGTCACACCTCCCCCAAGATTTTACTTGCTCAACCCTGAGCTAAAATCTGACAAACACAGAACCCCATCAAGCCCCTCACACCCAGCGACCCAGCGACCGCATGGCACTAAAACAAAGCTGAGTTTATCACCAAAACGCATCTTATTATTAACCAAAAATTCACATTTTATAACTCCTCCCAACAATAGCAAAAAGACACAATATCATGCTCCCAGAGCGAGCTTACAGCAGCTCAGCCGTTTGATAGTTTGTGGACTACTCAAACTCTATAGGCTATGACAAACTTATACGATTACCTATATCAAAAGAAAGAGTTTTTTATATGATTTTTATATTTTAATATGTTTTTCCCGGCTGCACTATAAGGGCAGCCTATTTTCCTCCACTCAAACCCACACACCTGTGATAGCCTACGACTGATCATCCACCCTTGATAAACAATCCGCGATCACATTGTCACATCCAGCAATATGACGGATGTCCAGGTTATACTCCTGCAACATCAAAGACCACCTGGTCAGTCTCATATTGTGATTGTGAAATTGATTCAGGAATCTCAAAGGGTGATGATCAGTGTAGATAACCACGACTGGGCCATAGGCTGGAACATACACCTCGAAGTGCCTGAGCGACAGCACAATCGCCAGTAATTCCTTTTCTATTGTAGAATAGTTCTTTTGTGCAGCATTGAACTTCTTAGAAAAGAAACTTACTGGGTGTTCCACACCTTCATTGTCTGTCTGTAGCAAGACGGCACCAGCCCCTACACCACTAGCATCTGTTGCCAGCTGAAAAGGCCTGTTAAAGTCTGGGGCCCTGAGTATCGGGTGAGTACATAGCAAATGTTTCACCAAAGTGAAAGCCTTTTCACACTCAGGTGCCCACAAAAACTTTTTGTCTTTAGATAACAAATCTGTGAGAGGTGCCAACACCGTTGAGTAACCTTTTATGAAGCGTCTGTAGTAGCCTATCATACCCAAGAATCTCATAATCTGCTTCTTGGTTGTTGGGTGCGGAAATTTATTGATAGCCTGTACCTTGTTCTGAGGAGGGCACACCTGTCCCCTTCCCACTACAAACCCAAGGTACTGCACAGTGGCTTTTACGAAGTCACACTTTGCCAAATTTACTACCAGACCTGCTTCACTAAGTTTCCGGAACAAGGTCTCAAGGTGCTCACAATGGCTCTCAAAGTCGTCATCATAAATGATTACATCGTCCAAATATACGGTGCAATTTGGAATGTCCTTTACAATTTCATTCATCAGGTTCTGAAACGTTGCTGGTGCATTCTTAAGCCCGTAAGGCATAACATTGCACCGGTAGGTACTCCCGTCCACAACAAAACCACATACCTCTTTAGCACGCTCGGACAAAGGTACTTGCCAGTAACCTTTTACTAAATCTACTTTAGACAAAAAACGAGCATTACCAATTTTGTCAACACTATCATCAACCCGAGGAAGAGGATATGGGTTAGTTGGAGTCAAACCGTTTAACCTACGGAAATCAATACAAAAGCGTACCTTGCCATCTGGCTTAGGCTGCAGTGTTACAGGGGAAGTCCACTTAACTGTGCCTTTCTCTATCAACCCTCTACCGAGCATATACTCCAACTCATCCCTCAGAGCTGGTAGTTTTATGGGGGGCACACGGTACGGGATTGACTTAAAGGGTAGATGGTCCCCCACGTCAACATCATGCATAGCCTGAGTAGTGAGGCCTGGGTGTTCAGCAAATACAGTGGGGTATGAACCGAACAACTGACGGATAGCATCAAACTGCGGCTCAGGCAAATGAGCTATAGCCTCGTCAGCCCTTAGGCTCGAGTTCCCCGCCCACTGATCCGCTGAAACATGTTGATCCCAGCTATCCTCCTCTGAAGCTTGACTGTCCCCCTCTCCTTCTCCACCACGGCCGCAACAAGCCAACACAGGGACAGTGAGAGGCTCAGAGGGGCGCCTCACATACTCTTTAATAAGGTTCACGTGACATAACTGGTTCTTTTTCCTCCTGTCTGGAGTGGCAACAAGGTAATCTAAGTCTGAAATTTTTTCTACAATTTTATAAGGTCCAGTGTACTTCGCAGAGAGGGGGTTACCAACCAAAGGCAACAAAATTAATACCTCTTGTCCTACAGTGAACTTCCGGAGCCTCACTTTGCGATCATACCTGTCCTTCATCAAAGCTTGTGATTCTGTCAAATTTCTACCTGCCATCTCCAGACTCTTAAGCATGCGCTCACGGCTTTCAAGCACATACTTTAATAATGGACAAGGCTGCACAGTCCCCTCCCAAATTTCTTTCAGCATGTTAAGGGGGCCCCTGACACGGTGTCCAAAAATCAGCTCGTTTGGACTAAATCCCAGGCTCTCACCAGGTACCTCCCGAGCAGCAAACAGCACATAAGGCAATCCAAGATCCCAATCCATACCGTTGTCAGCACAATAACACCTGAGCATGCTTTTAAGTGTAGCATGCCACCGCTCAAGCACCCCTTGACTCTCAGGGTGATACGCTGACGATACTACTGCTCGTATCCCATGCTGTTGCATTGTTTGCTTGAACATGTTGGAGGTGAAATTAGATCCCTGATCAGACTGAATCTCCTCCGGGTACCCGTACCTTGAGAAGTACCACAACAAGTTACTGACTACCGTCTTAGCCATTCCATTTTTCATAGGGTATGCATCGGGGTATCTAGTGGCAACATCCATTATGGTTAACAAAAATTTATTTCCCGCCTTAGTGGGAGGGAGTGGACCAACCATGTCAACAATAATTTTACTAAAGGGTGGCCCAATCACAGGAATAGGGTGTAACGGAGCCTTAGGAATAACTTGGTTCGGTTTCCCGACACGTTGACAAATATCACAGGAGTTTATCCATGACTGCACATGAGACTTCATCCCCGGCCACCAAAACAATTTCCCCAAAGCCGCCACCGTTTTTCTCACCCCTAGATGTCCTGCCAGTGGTGTGTCATGCGCCAACCTCAGTAGGCTATCCCTGCACTCCCGTGGCACCACCAACTGGTCCACTACTCCGGACCCCTTTTGCCAACTACGTTTAGGGTCTTGAAAACGCCTATAAAGGATGCCTTCTAAATAAAAAAAATCTCCTGGCTGTGCATCGCCGTCCTCGTCGAGCTCTACAGCTCCATTAGCACACGTTTGGAGCTCAGGGTCCTCTAGTTGCAACCGACTTATATCTGAGGGTGCCAAGCGATCTAACTGCTCCCGGAGCAATGCATGACCTTCCCCGATACTGGGCTGCTCCCTCTGTCTCTCTCGATGTACATAACGTTGCTGTCGTGGAGACTCGTCATGCCCAGCCTCGTCACTCTCGATGACAGGCCCAGGGGCTACTCCAGAATTAAGTAATGGTGCTAATACTGAATCACCCAGGAGAGCCGCCGAGTCAAAACTCTTAAAACCAACTCCAGCTTTAGCCTCCTCCTGTTGATCGTTCCTCCGCTGGTCTGAAGGCGGAGGACTAGGCTGTGACACTTTAGCTGCCCGAGCTCGGGTGACAACACACGCCATGGGTTGTGTCTGGCACCGCTCGACCCACTCTTGCTCTTCCCTACTCACGTCGGCCGGCCTCTCGGCAACGACTAAGGGTAGAACCTCGGAAGCGGGCATTGCAAAGTCGTTGCCGAGAAGAAGGTCGACGCCCTCCACTGGCAGTTTCTCCACAATCCCGACATCCAATTCACGTGCCACACCATCCACCTCCAACTCCAACCGCACCAGCGGGTATGACCGAGTTGCATTAATACCCTGCACCACTACCACCCGAGCCGCGTTTATAGGGTAGCCAGTCAAGTTTTTCATCAGAGTCTGGGAAGCACCTGTATCACGCAAGACCTCTACTCCATGCTTGCGCCCCGCCCACATCACGCAACCCCGCCCTCTATGGTCGCAAAAAACATCCTGAGCAGGGTTCGAGCCTCCCAGGTGCTTCTGCATTGGCTGTGCCTCAGCCTCTGACGAACTGCCCCAGGCAAACTCAGATGACTTCGGAGACACACCAATGTTGCAGGCCAAAGACACAGCTGCTGTAGGTGGTTTGCTAGGACAGACTCTTGCAAAGTGCCCCTTTTTATGACAATGATAACACTCCACCTCCCCTTTGGGCTTCCCTTGGTACTGGGAAGGGCCCGGCCCCTTCTTAAATGGGACGGTGCTAGTCTTGTGGTCAGTCTTGGTATCATGGCTCTTGTACTTGTTTGCATAAGGTATATCACTAACTCGGGGGGGTGGGGCGTCACGCCCCTTGTTACCTGCCTCACTACGCTGGGCAGACCCGCACCCACGAATTAGTGATAGCCGGAGGTCAGCCATCTCAGCTGCCTCCTGTAGAGTTTTTGGGTTCTTTTCTTTAATAGTTAAAGTCATTTCTGCACCAGTACACTTATAAAACTGCTCGAGCAGAAACAGCTCAGTCAACTGTTCGGCCGTCTCAGCTTTCTCAGAACGTGTCCAGTTTTTAAGTGCATCTTTTAAGTCCCGGGCATGTTCAAGAAAGGTCACCTCCCTAGTCTTTGTAACACCCCGAAACTTCAATCGATATGTTTCCGGTTGCAACTCGTATGCCCGTAGGACAGCTCTCTTCAATTCTGGGTAGTCAATGCAAGACTCTAAAGGCAGTGCATCATAAGCCTTCAGACCCTTACCCGTAAGTCTTGAGGAGACTAGAGCTGCCCACTTCTCTTCAGGCCAATTATGCTCCCTACATTTCTTCTCAAAACGATTAAAAAATTCTGTGACTTCAGTTTCACTAAATACCGGCACCAATTTGACTAATTGGGCCAAGGACTGTTCTCTTACTTGGCCCTCACGGCCCATCCAAGTCCCTGTCGACTCTGCACGAGACTTATCTAAATCTAATTTAGCACAATATTTCTCCGAGTCGTACTTAAGCTCAGCCTCATGCCTCCTAACCTCAATCTCATGCCTCCTCGTCTCATCCTCCTGCCTCCTGGTCTCATTTTCATGCCTCCTGGTCTCATCCTCCTGCTTCCTAGCCTCAATCTTAGCAAGCTCAAGTCTAAATACCATATCTGGAGACAGACAGGAAGAGGGAGCTGCCACTACTGAAGGAGGGGGGGCAAAAACTGGGGAACCACCATGTGCACCACCCGAGGGCACTCCAATCTGCCAATTCTCATCCCTCTGTGGGAGAGTGCTAACCTCCGGTAACTGAGTGGACGGCACTGTGGGAGTCGAGTGAGAGGGGATCTGGGGAGGAACCCCCCCAAACGCCCTCTCCTCCGAAACCCCATGTCGCCCACGCAACACCCAGGAAATCAGCTCCCCCTTGGACATCCCTACTACATTGGAAATTCCCAAAACCTTGGCTATCAGGTGCAAGCCACAAACATCCACCCAGTCAGCCTCTCCTCCGTCACGTGGTACCGCTTACTCACAAAAACTCTAGCATCCTCCTCACTGGTTACTAACGGCACACCTTCAAATGGCATCTCTCGCTCATCGTCAGTGCTAATGCACGACATACTGAAGTCCACAAAAAAATTCTCGAGACAAAAGTGTTTAACTTCCTATGCAAGCACTAATTACTAAATTAACTGGAGTCTCTTAAATGCTTTACTAATTGCCATACAAAAAAATATTCTTCAATATGCACGCTAAAATACAAACAAACAAATGTTGTACAACTCTGCAAAAATTTATACTGTTCACAAAATCCTAAGCAAGGTCGCCATTTGTTACGACCTGGCACTCGGGTACACAAGGGCTCTCAATCAGGACTCTAATACGGCTCGCTGCCACAACGGAAACACACGATCCCAACCCCTGAGTACTGCCAGCCGAACAAAAAACACCAATACCCTCCAGAGTTCAATCTGCTATAACGGGGTATACAAGAACTCGGTACTAGTGTTCAACAACAGACTAATAAAGAGACAGGAATTCTCTAGTCTGGTCAACAATCAAACAAAGAAGTAAGAAACAACAACACCAAAGAATAGTGTTGGCCGAAGCCGAAGTAATCCACCCTTGACTAAGAACTTAAGAAGTCCTCCACCCTCTACTTCGGATCGGCACTATTACGTTACGTTAATTAATAGTCCTTAAGCATCGAGCAAGGAATCTTCTGAAAAAAGTTAGATGCTTCTCGGATGCTCGTAAGAAGTACGTATCGGATTTTGAACAGTAATTCAATAAGAAAACACTGGCAATTAAATACTATTACAGGTTTAAATTGGCATAAGAATAATTAAAAGAATATGCAATAGTAAATGGCAAACATTAAAAAGAAGTACTCCGCAAATGCAACGGCAATAGCCTACTCGGATTGTGCTCGTGGGCCACTAATCACTAAAGTAGCCAAGCTTGCAACACATGAAATCAATAGTGCATAAACAATATCATACATAAGGAAAGCTTCAATACTATTCTGTATCTACTAATCGAGTAAAGTCTAGCTGGGGTACTGTGGGCAAAAGGTAGCAGTGACTGAGCAAAAACGGCTCGTAGCCTAGCGAAGTCCTCACAACTGTTTAAAGTATTACGTTAACACTAACAAGTGCACTTTGAGAAATCCAGATCCCTTGTATCTGGTTTTCTCCCGGCTCCTTGACAAAGTAAAAACAAGCTGTTAATAAAATACAGGGTGGTTAGGCTCTTGCCCTCACGCACTGTAAATTATTAACTCAACACAGTCAGCCGCGAAGACAACCTAGGCTTCACTGAACCGAAACGAGTATGCAGGTTTATCGCTTAACCACTGCATCAAACAACAACTCGTAACACAGAAAAGCCTTACCCCAGTCTAGCATTACCTAGACTAGCAGAAACCAGGAATAATAATAATAACACAGGGAAATGCATAGACAAGTGCAACAAACATAAATCAATCCTATTCTAAGTTAACCCTTCCAAAATAGGCTATCTAATAGGCATGTATCTCATGAGAACTCAAGCGATAATACGTTGGCTGACTAGCTCTGCACCAACGGGACCATGGAAGTTAAAAAGGGTAGGGAAAAGAGGAGATAAGAATGTAAGGTAGTAGAGAAAGTTCACATCAGTCAGAAGAATATATATAGTTAGCAAGGGAAATGAGAAGTCGCTCTGCCTAATGAGTTCTGATCAAAAAATGGCTAGACTTCCCTTTTTATACTCGGCCCTCTAGTGAGCCCAACGTGAACTACTAAGGACCGCCCACTGACAATCATTACGTAATTTCTCTCTCTCCTCTGGGATAGACAAAGGCTTTCCTAGCACTGAGGGGAGGGGGGAGGGGGGGGGAGTGCTAGTGAGTTAGGCCCACCTCCCGCATGGCGCACCCACTGACCCCCAACTGTGGCTGCCGCTTCTCCCATCATTACAAATAAGTTTTACACACAATACTTATAACTAATGATATAAAATAGAACTCGTTGACTCAGATGAAAACAAAATACATATTCATATTACTTATAGTACAACGGCTCACATGAACTAAGTTAGGAAACTCTACATAGACTACAGCCAAAGTTCCTGCCCTGACGATCCTAGCGAGAGTGGGGCATGACTAGGCGTTCTGTACAGCATGCTCACACTGGACATGCGTCACAGCCTGTGTCGGCACAATTGCACCAATACAGGCAACACGGTGCAGCAAGCACACAGAATACGGCGGCAGTGGCTATGCTCCGACGAGGTACACACTCTCCCTCACGCTGTCACGTTTCGTATAATGCGTCGTATAGCTAGGTCATGCTTCGTTTAATGCGTCGTATACTGTTCTAGGTCATGCTTCATATAATGTGTCGTACCCCCAGTCAGACGCCTCACCAAAAATAATCCCACAAAAATCTCTCTGGGTGGGAGCGGCCCGGCCAGGTAGTCTCTCCTAAAAATTGTCTCTCCTAAATTTTGTCTCTCCTAAATTTTTGTGGGTGAGTCGCCGCAGGAGCCCGGCCAGTTAGTCTCTCTCTACTGTAGGTGGAGCAGCCCATGCCAGGTAGTCGCCTCTCTGGGTGGAGCAGCCCGTCCAGCTAGTCTCTCTCTGGGTATCTTTGACAACGGCCGAATAAGCACCTCTCAATCCCCTCCCATCAGATCCTCCACTTTCTTAACTTTAGGATCAAGTGAAGTGACCTAAAATTAATGGGAGTATCTGGTACTGTGGTGCTTCGTACTTATAATTCGTCGTATAGCTAGGTCATGCTTCGTATAATGTACATCGGAAAATAAAATGGAATTTTTCATGTTTTTCTTTTATTTGTCCTATCCTAGTTTTTACAATTTCTTCTCTCCTAAATTTTTGTGGGTGAAAGATCGTTTCATAACCCAATCGAGGGGCCGAATACGGTCTTATGTGTGCCTGTGTCGGCACAGGTGCACCAACACAGGCAACACGGTGCAGCAAGCACACAGAATACGGCGGCGGTGGCTGTGCTCCGACGAGGTACACACTCTCCCTCTCGCTGTCATGTTTCATATAATGCGTCATATAGATAGGTCATGCTTCGTTTAATGCGTCGTATACTGTCCTAGGTCATGCTTCATATAATGTGTCGTACCCCCCGTCAGACGCCTCACCAATAATAATCCCACAAAAATCTCTCTGGGTGGGAGCAGCCCGGCCAGATATGCTCTCCTAAAAATTGGCTCTCCTAAATTTTGTCTCTCCTAAATTTTTGTGGGTGAGTCGCCGCAGGAGCCCGGCCAGTTAGTTCTCTCTACTGTAGGTGGAGCAGCCAGGCCAGGTAGTCGCCTCTCTGGGTGGAGCAGCCCGTCCAGGTAGTCTCTCTCTGGGTATCTTTGACAACGGCCGACTAAGCACCTCTCAATCCCCTCCCATCAGATCCTCCACTTTCTTAACTTTAGGATCAAGTGAAGTGACCTAAAATTAATGGGAGTAACTGGTACTGTGGTTCTTCGAACTTATAATTCGTCGCATAGCTAGGTCATGCTTCGTATAATGTACATCGGAAAATAAAATGGAATTTTTCATGTTTTTCTTTTATTTGTCCTATCCTAGTTTCTACAATTTCTTCTCTCCTAAATTTTTGTGGGTGAAAGATCGTTTCATAACGCAATCAAGGGGCCGAATACGGTCTCGTGTGTGCCTGTGTCGGCACAGGTGTACCAACACAGGCAACACGGTGCAGCAAGCACACAGAATACGGCGGCGGGGGCTGTGCTCCGACGAGGTACACACTCTCCCTCTCGCAGTCACGTATCGTATAATGCATCGTATAGCTAGGTCATTCTTCGTTTAATGCGTTGTATAATGTCCTAGGTCATGCTTCGTATAATGTGTCGTACCCCTAGTCAGACGCCTCACCAAAAATAATCCCACAAAAATCTCTCTGGGTGGGAGCAGCCAGGCCATGTAGTCTCTCCTAAAAATTGTCTCTCCTAAATGTGTGTCGGTGAGTCGCCGCAGGAGCCCGGCCAGGTACTCTCTCTCTACTGTAGGTGGAGCAGCCCGGCCAGGTTGTCACCTCTCTGGGTGGAGCAGCCCGGCCAGGTAGTCTCTCTCTGGGTATCTTTGACAACGGCCGACTAAGCACCTCTCAATCCCCTCCCATCAGATCCTCCACTTTCTTAACTTTAGGATCAAGTGAAGTGACCTAAAATTAATGGGAGTAACTGGTACTGTGGTGCTTCGTACTTATAATTCGTCGTATAGCTAGGTCATGCTTCGTATAATGTAAATCGGAAAATAAAATGGAATTTTTCATATTTTAATTTATTTGTCCTAGTTTTTACAATTTCTTCTCTCCTAAATTTGTGTGGGTGAAAGATCGTTTCATAACCCAATCGAGGGGCCGAATACGGTCTCATATGTGGTAGCGCTGGCACAGGTGCGCCAACACAGGCAACACGATGCAGCAAGCACACAGAATACGGCGGCGGTAGCAGTGCTCCGACGACGTACACACTCTCCCTGTCGCTGTCACGCTTTGTATAATGCTTCGTATAGCTAGGTCATCCTTCGTTTAATGCGTCGTATACTGTCCTAGGTCATGCTTCGTATAATGTGTCGTACCCCCAGTCAGACGACTCACCAAAAATAATCCCACAAAAATCTCTCTGGGTGGAGCAGCCCGGCCAGGTAGTCTCTCTCCTATATTAGCTAAAAAATCTTTGACTCAGAGAGAGAGAGAGAGAGAGAGAGAGATTGGGAGAGACAGACACAGTGTGTGAGAGAGAGAGAGAGTTACCCACTCTCCCTCTCGCTGTCACGCTTCGTATAATGCGTCGCACAGGTGCACCAACACAGGCAACACGGCGCAGCAAGCACACAGAATACGGCGGCGGTGGCCGTGCTCCGATGACGTACACACTCTCTCTCTCGCTGTCACGCTTCGTATAATGCGTCGTATAGCTAGGTCATGCTTCGTTTAATGAGTTGTATACTGTCCTAGGTCATGCTTCGTATAATGTGTCGTACCCCCAGTCAGACGACTCACCAAAAATAATCCCACAAAAATCTCTCTGGGTGGAGCAGCCCGGCCAGGTAGTCTCTCTCCTATTAGCTAAAATATCTTTGACTCAGAGAGAGAGAGAGACAGACACAGTGTGTGAGAGAGAGAGAGAGAGAGAGAGAGTTACCCACTCTCCCTCTCCCTGTCACGCTTCGTATAATACGTCGCACAGGTGAACCAACAGAGGCAACACGGCGCAGCAAGCACACAGAATACGGCGGCGGTGGCTGTGTTCCGACGACGTACACACTCTCTCTCTCGCTGTCACGCTTCGTATAATGCGTCGCACAGGTGCACCAACACAGACAACACGGCGCAGCAAGCACACAGAATACGGCGGCGGTGGCTGTGCTCCGACGACGTACACACTCTCTCTCTCGCTGTCACGCTTTGTATAATGCGTCGTATAGCTAGGTCATGCTTCGTTTAATGCGTCGTATACTGTCCAATGTCATGCTTCGTATAATAAGTCGTACCCCAAGTCAGACGACTCACCAAAAATAATCCCACAAAAATCTCTCTGGGTGGAGCAGCCCGGCCAGGTAGTCTCTCTCCTATATTATCTAAAAAATCTTTGACTCAGAGAGAGAGAGAGAAAGAGAGTTACCCACTCTCCCTCTCGCTTTCACGCTTCATATAATGCGTCGTATAGCTAGGTCATGCTTCGTTTAATGCGTCGTATACTGTCCTAGGTCATGCTTCGTATAATGTGTCGTACCCCCAGTCAGACGACTCACCAAAAATAATCCCACAAAAATCTCTCTGGGTACTTATAATTCGTTGTATAGCTAGGTCATGCTTCGTATAATGTAAATCGGAAAATAAAATGGAATTTATCATGTTTTTCTTTTATTTGTCCTAGTTACTACAATTTCTTCTCTCCTAAATTTTTGTGGGTGAAAGATCGTTTCATAACCCAATCGAGGGCTCGAATACGGTCTTGTATGTGCCTGTGTCGGCACAGGTGCACCAACACAGGCAACACGGTGCAGCAAGCACACAGAATACGGCGGCGGTGGCTGTGCTCCGACGACGTACACACTCTCCCTCTCGCTGTCACGCTTCGAATAATGCGTCGTATAGCTAGGTCATGCTTCGTTTAATGTGTCGTATACTGTCCTAGGTCATGCTTCGTTTAATGTGTCGTACCCCCAGTCAGACGACTCACCAAAAATTATCCCACAATAATCTCTCTGAGTGGAGGGGTAGTCTCTCTCCTATTAGCAAAAATTTGTTTTGACTCAGAGAGAGAGAGAGAGAGAGAGAGACAGACACAGTGTGTGAGAGAGAGAGATAGTTTCCCACTCTCCCTCTCGCTGTCACTCTTCGTATAATGCGTCGTATAGCTAGGTCGTGCTTCGTTTAATGCGTCGTATACTGCCCTAGGTCATTCTATCTATCTATCTATCTATATGCTCAGGCCCAATCCCCATTTTGGGGGTAGCCGACTCAAGACAGAGCAAGAACAGGGAAAACACAAAAACAACATAAAACAAAAAATAAACACAGATAAAAAACACAAACTCACACACATCCAGGTCACCCAGGAGAAGACCCAGAGACCAGGGTTACCAAGGTCGCTCCAGCACTCCCCCGGCCCCTGACCACCCGGAGATTTTCCGATCTCGGCAGGCAGACATGCAGCGGAGCCAAAGCCACAAGCCCTCCCACCACACTTCCAGGCACACCCTTCATATTAATCGTCCCCCCGGGCCAGGCGCCTGATGGACTATTATCTAGTCGAACTTGCGCCTGACCCCTTACTCCAAATGACCACGTGTTCACTCAACTATTCACAAGCATTCTCCATTCACTCCTGTCCACCACCACTTCCCCTGCCTGATCTAGTCATTCCTCTATCATCCAAAGCCTTTCTTACACAGTCTCTCCATCTCAATGGGGGTCTTCCTGCCCTTCTATCTCCCCTTGTACCTGACTCACTTATTCTCTTTGTAAGCCTTTCATCTCCCATTCGTTCAACATGACCATACCAGCTCAGCACCCTTCTGTCCACTCTGGCTGACAAATGTTCCTGCTGCCCCACTCTCCTACGTATCTCTTCATTCCTCAATCTGTCTCTACGAGTAACTCCACACATACTCCTCAAGCAGCTCATCTCCATCACATCCAGCCCTCTTTTCTCCTTTTTCTTCAGAGCCCATGTCTCAGCCCCATACATCACTGTTGGCACAACAATTCCTTGATACAGTGCACTTTTTACTTTCACTCCGAGATTTCTCGTCTTCCACATACTTCCCATTGCTCCGAAAACCTTCCTTCCTTCACACACTCTCTGTTTTACCTCCACTTCCATACCTCCACTCCTGCTTATCGTTCCTCCTAGATATTTAAAACACTCTACTTGTTCCAATATTTCCCCATCCAGCCTCACATCTAGATTCACCCTATGCTCTCCCCTATTACACACCATTACTTTACTTTTATTGACGTTCACCTTCAGTTTCCTCCTTCCACAAACCACACCAAACTCTTTGACTACCCGCTGCAGTTTCTCATCAGAATCCGCCACCAATGCTGTGTCATCAGCGAACAGCAACTGATGCAACTCCCAATCTCTACCATTCTTTCCTACTAAACCCAATCCTCTTCCCATAGTTCTCCTTTTCACCTCCCTCACCACACCCTCCATAAACATATTAAACAGCCATGGTGACATTACACAACCCTGTCGCAAACCTACCTTTACCTCAAACCATTCACTCAACTCACCATTTCCTACTCTCACACATGCTCTGCTCCCTTCATAAAAACTCTTAACTGCTTCTAACAAATTTCCTCCTATTTCATAAATCTTTAACACCTTCCACATTGCTTCACGGTCCACACGATCATACGCTTTTTCCAAGTCCATAAAAGCCCAAAATATCTCCTTATGCTTCTCTAAATACTTCTCGCATAACTGTCTTACTGCAAACATCTGATCTGCGCACCCTCTTCCCCTCCTAAAACCGCACTGTTCTTCTCCTATTGCAACTTCTGTACACTTTATTATCCTCTCTATCAACACCCTGCCATACAGCTTTCCAACCACTGACAATAAACTAATACCTCTATAACTTGAACACTCCTGCCGATCTCCCTTCCCCTTGTACAACGGCACAATACATGCACTCTTCCAGTCTATTGGTACCATTGACACAACAAAGCACACATTGAAAAGTCTCACCAACCAATCTATTATCACATCTCCACCCTTCTTTATCACTCCACAGCAATACCATCCAAACCTTCTGCTTTTCCCGCTCTCATTTGTTTCACTGCTTCTTTCACCTCATTTTCCTCAATCCTTTTATTCATTCCCTGCCACCTGGGTGGCCTGGGTAACCTATCTCCATCCACCTCTGCTTCAATCACTGCTTCTCTTCCATCTCTTGTATTTAACAAATATTGAAAATACTCGGCATATCTTTTCCTCACTTCAACTGGTTCCACTAGTAATTCTCCATTTTCATCTTTCACTGACTCTTCCCTCTTTTGTCTTCCTTTCCTTACTTTATTTACCTCCTTCCAGAACATCTTCTTTCGTTCTTCAAAATTCTCACTCAGCCTTTGGCCCCACCTTTCGTTTGCATCTTTTTTCGCTTCTCTAATTTTCCGTTTTGCCTCTCTCCTTTTCTCCTTGTACCTTTCCCATACCTCAACACTACCATCCTGTAAAACCCTCTCAAAACACTGTCTCTTCTACTCAACTGCCTTTCTCACCGTATCATTCCACCACTCGCTTCCCTTCCTGATACTTCTGCCTCCTACTTTCCTTTTGCCGCATACTACCTCTGCACTTGCTTTCACTCCTTCCTTAAACTGTTGCCATTCAACCTCTACTTCTCTCTCTTCCATCTCTCTCACTTCCATTCACTTTTCATTTAGTCTTTCCTTGTACTCCCTCTCTTTTTCACTCTTCTCTAACTCACTAACTTTTATTACCTCTCTTACTTCATGCTTGTCTCTTATTCTCCTGTAACTCTTAACTCTTAGCTTTCCCTCCACCAGGTAATGATCTGACATACCCTCCGCCTCACCTCTCATCACATTCACATCCAGCAGTCTACACAATCTTTCCCTTGTCACCAGCACATAATCCATCAATGCCCTCTCTACAATCTCTCCCCTCACAAGTCTATGCCAGGTGTACTTGTGTATACGCCTTTTTTTGAAGAACGTGTTACCTACACTCAATCTACACTCTTCACATACATTTTTCAGTCTTTCTCCACTCTCGTTTACACCATCCACACCAAAACTACCGATGACTCCCTCAACAGGCTCATTTCCTACCCTAGCATTTAGGTCCCCTAAAACTATAACATTTTCATTTTCATCAAACCCTTGTAGACAATCTCTCAAATCCTCCCAGAAACCCTCTACCTCGTCTAACTCTCTTTCACTTCCTGGTCCATACGCACTTACAAAAACCCACCTTTCACCCTTAAACCGCATTCTCACCCACATTAGCCTTGATGACACCTCTTTCCACTCTTTTATAAACTCTCTCAACTCCTCCTTCACAATAATAGCCACTCCTTCTTTCCCCCTGACTCCCTCGTCTACTCCAGACTTTCTACCTATCACGTTTCCAAAATCCACTTCTCCCTCTCCTTTCATCTTTGTTTCATTCAGTGCAAGGACATCATACATCCTTCTTTCAAATAACCTTCCAATATCCTCTCGCTTCTCATTCGTACTACATCCATGCACATTCAAAGCTCCGATTCTTAGGGTCCGGGACCACGAACGCGTTCCCTCGCCCCTATCTCTGTCTCGTTTTTTTGGTAGATTTATTTAAGGGGAGAAGGATACCAGGCCCCCCGCCCCCGATCCCCTTTAGCCGACTTCTACGTCTCGCCGGAGAAAAGCGGTGGTGGAAATTTCTCACCTCTCCACCACAGAGGAGGCTACCTGCACCAGAAAGTGGCGGGCGTTGGGGTCGCCGCATCCCTACGCCATTTGAAAAAATTAGAGATGCAGGAGAAAAAGATAGAAGGGGCTATGGGAAGTAGAGGACACCAACCCTCACTCTGACAAAGGGTCAGCCCACCCTAGGTCATGCTTCCTATAATGTGTCGTACCCCTAGTCAGACCATTCACCAAAAATAATCTCACAAAAATGTTAGCACTGGTACAAAATTGTTGGTGAAAGATGTCGTGGAAAAATAATTGACCCACATGCCACGCCCATTCTAGCTGACTGCCACACACACACACACAACCTCCTCCACCAACCTCCGAGTCAGTCTGTCAGTCTCGGACAGGGATCCGGATCTACCAGGGGTGGGTGCCGAGCATACCCCCAAACGGGGGTCGAAAAGGGGGAGGGGGTGGAAATGGGGAACCGTCTCCTTCCTATATAGTGGAGGCCGCCGCCTCCCTCTGCCCATCTTGGTGTGTGTGTGTGTGTGTGCCTGGGTGGGTGGGTGGGTGTGGCGGGCCAGGACGAGGAGGGACAAGTGCCTGCCCTCTCTCTCTCTCTCCTCGGCCTCCTACCTCCGCGGTGCGCCTACCTGCCTGCCTGCCTGGGCCAATTTCTCTTTTAATACATTTCGATACTAGGGGTCTAAGGTGATGTACCCTAGGCATTAATGGACCCCAGTCCGCCCTACCCCCTTCGAACATACTTATCAGATCCTGGGACCTAGCTGCAGCTAATAGGTACTTGGAAAGGAACATTACCTGTCAACAAGACTGTCAACAGAGGCCTGTACGCACGGTCGAGTTGGACAATAATCTCGCTACATTGAATGACAGAAATGGCACATGGGCCAAGATATGTAGTGCTCAAAATATAATTGCTGGCTCTGCCAGTTCCTTTTATTGTGAAATTGCTTCTTTCATGAAAAATAAATCAACCATCTTTCCGGACAAGAGAGACCAACAACTTCGAGAATCGGTAATCAAATTCGCCAACAAATGTAGAGCCTTTAAAGAGTTGAACAGGTGGAGCAAGTTTTTCAGCGACAGAGGAGAAACTGGGCGACAACAGATCCTCGACGCTTCCATCCTTCGAATGTTTGAGATATAGCTACTAACAATCTAGAGAAAGATGAACCAGGAAAGATACATAAAGCTTTATGAATTAACTGTTAACAGATTACAAAAACAGGAAGAGATTAAAGGCGAAAAAGATAAACGGGAGCAAAGAATTATAAGTCCTCATTAATAATTTAATCCCGTTCTAAAAACAGGGAGCATTTTCATTTATGTGAATATAATATGACCTGTGATTTCGTATTCTATTTAACAGTAACTTGTGAATAACAAAACTTAACAACAAGGTCGGTATATAAAGACGATTGAAAAGGGAGGAGTTGCAGCATTTCCGTGTTTATTGTCGTCAGAATTGTTGTGCGTAAAAACCCACTTGGTATGGATTATATAATAATGCATATATTTCATTTATGGGGCTTTAAAACACACTTGGTATGGATTATATAATTATGCATATATTTCATTTATGGGGCTTTAAAACACACTTGGTATGGATTATATAATTATGCATATATTTCATTTATGGGGCTTTAAAACACACTTGGTATGGATTATATAATTATGCATATATTTCATTTATGGGGCTTTAAAACACACTTGGTATGGATTATATAATTATGCATATATTTCATTTATGGGGCTTTAAAACACACTTGGTATGGATTATATAATTATGCATATATTTCATTTATGGGGCTTTAAAACCCACTTGGTATGGATTATATAATTATGCATATATTTCATTTATGGGGCTTTCAAACCCACTTGGTATGGATTATATAATTATGCATATATTTAATTTATGGGGCTTTCAAACCCACTTGGTATGGATTATATAATTATGCATATATTTCATTTATGGGGCTTTCAAACTATTGCACGTAACATAACATTTCTTAATTCAATATTTCTTTAGGTTACCAATAATACAATCTTGACAAATATTGCCAATCAATAATATAAGGTCCATTGATTTCTTAACCTCTGAAGTGCGCATGGGGGTAATTAGAAACCTCTGCCTGTGTGCATGTATTTGAGCTATTTCCATCACTAAAATATTCATTTTACCATAAATAGCATTAATTCTTATCCATATGCGCCTATTATAGGTTGATTATAAAGGTATCAACCTGTTACAACAATAAAACAAGTGAAAACAACGTTTGGATGGTCAAAATCGGCGATACAGGGCGGGAGTTGCATAATGTATGGGTGAGGCAACCTCCCTTCCCGCCAATTTCTCCCAAGGCTGGAGAGACACTGACGATCGATACTCTCTCTCTCTCTCTTGCACTCGCTTGCTAACAGTGATGACAATGCCCTGCTTGCAACTCGCTAATGTTAGCACGAAAATATACCTCAGAATAAGGGAATAACAGGGAAAATAGGTGATAACTGAAGGAGGGGAGGAAAGTGGGGAAGGAGGGGAGGTAGAGGAGTGATATTTTGGATGGCCCAGGGGCAAACATTTTTTTTTTTTTTTTTTTTTTTTCGATGTTTAAAGTCCTATCTATTGCCTGGCGCCGTGATCCCCGAAGGTGTGGCCACGAACGAACCGCCCCCATGCACCTCTGTCCCCAGTCAGTCGACGCCCCTCCCCACAACCAGCACCGCCCTCGTTCATGTACTTCCTCACTCCATCCTTCCACCTCATATTCGGTCTACCTCTCCCTCTCTGTCCCTCCACCTCGCTCTCGTACACCCTCTTAGTCATTCTCTCGCTTTCCATACGTTCCATATGGCCGAACCATCTCAAGTTGTTCCTTTTCACACTTTCCAGCACATCTACCTCCACACCACACCTCCTTCTTACTTCCTCATTAGTCTGTCTATCCCTCCATGTAACTCCGCACGCACTCCTTAAGTTATTCATTTCCACTGCTCTCACTCTTGGTCTGAGTCTCTCAACCAACGTCCATGCTTCGCTTCCGTAAGTAAGTGTCGGGATTACCACACTGTCATGCAAGGACTTCTTCACTTCCATACTGACTACCCTATTTCTTGTTACTGCTTTTAGCATTCCTACAACCCTCTTCCCCTGTTGTACCCTCTCCCACACTTCTTCATCCATAGTCCCATCTTTACTCAACACACTGCCCAGATACTTAAAAGAGTTGACGATCTCCATAGCCTGACCGTTCAGCTTCACCTCACACTCTGTGACGTCACCCCTTTCGAAGACCATAACCTTGCTCTTCCCGGTATTTACCTTCAAATTCCGTTTTTCGCACACTGTTCCAAACTTATTTACCAGACCCTGCAACTCCCATTCATTATCACTCATCAGAACTGTATCATCTGCAAACAGCAGTATAGGTAGCTTCCACTCAATTTCCTCCCTTTTCAGCGATACACCAACATCCACTGCTCTTGATAGTATTTCTTTCATGACTCCATCCATATATACAGTAAACAACCACGGGGACATCACACACCCCTGTTTCAAACCAACATTCAGGTCAAAGAACTCGCTCTGCTCACTCTCCACACGTACTGCCGCCTTTGCACCCTCATACATGCTCTTCACTGCTTTCAGCAACTTGCCCTCTACTCCGTATATTCTTAGTACTTTCCACAAACCTTCTCTATCCACTCTGTCATAGGCCTTCTCCAAGTCCATAAAGGCAACATCACCTTTTGTTTCTTTTCCAGATACTTCTGCACAACACAATTCAGGGTAAAAACCTGATCTACACATCCTCTTCCCTTCCTGAAACCTCCCTGCTCATCGCCTATCCATTTCTCCGTTCTCACTCTCACTCTCTCAATCACTACCCTACTGTATACCTTCCCTACTACGCTTAGAAGACATATTCCTCGGTGGTTACCACACACTCCTCTTTCCCCTTTGCCCTTATATAGGGGGACTATTATGCCAGTCTTCCAGTCATCGGGTGCACTCCCCTTCTCCCATGCTAGTTTGCACATTTTCCATACCCATTCTATCACTATCTCACCACCATACCTCAACATTTCCCCACACACTCCATCTGTTCCTGGTGCTTTCCCCAACTTCACTCTTTTAATGGCTTCCCACACTTCTGACCTCCTGATCCCCACCTCCTCCTCCACTACTTCTCTTCTTCTCCCTCCCATACCATATCCAGCTATGTTTGCTGGCTCTTCATTCCTTACATTTAGCAACTCACTGAAGTACTCCCTCCATCTTTCGACTCTCTCTTGCTTCTCGGCTAGCATTGTCCCATTCTTATCTTTCACACCCTTACTGTTTCCCCCTGCTACCTTCCCTAACTTTCTTGACTTCTTTCCAGAACAGTTTCTTACTCTCCCTCCAATTTACACTCAGATTCCTTCCAAATTCCTCATCTACTCTTCTCTTACTTTCCTTCACTACTCTCTTCACCACCCTCTTACTCTCCACGTACCTCGCTCGTTTCTGTCTCTCGGAATCTTCAGTCCCTCTACTACCCAACCACTCTCTATATTCTTTCTTTTTTTCTTCCACAGCTATTCTTACCTCTTCTGTCCACCATGCTGTACCTTTTACTCCCCTCCCTCTTCTCCTTATTCCACACACCTCCTCACATGCTGCACAGATTTCATCCCTAAACACCTTGCTCATCTCCTCCACTTCCTCCATAACTTCCAGGTCGAACCCACTTAGTCATCTTTCCACTGCTCTCCTGTACTCCTCCCTGACTTCCTCCTCCTGCAACCTCTCCACCCTCCTCACCATTCCACCCTCCTCTCGCCTCCCTCCAGCTCTCCTCACCCACTTCATTTGTATCCTAACCTTAGCTACCACTACATAATGATCAGACAGACCCCCTCCAATACCCATATACACCCTAGCATCCATCACAGATTTCTTCATTCGTTCATCCACACATACATAATCAATCAATGACTTTCGTTCCACCACTGTCTTATCCTTCATCGTCAACATCCGTTTCCACGTGTACCTGTCGATCATTCTGTGTCGGAAGAAGGTGTTGGCTATCCACAGCCTCCTCCCCACACATACGTCCACAAGTGCACTACCATTCCCATTCACCTCTGATGGTACCCCCCACCCTCCCACCACTCCCTCAACTTTCCTATCACCCACCTTACCATTCATATCCCCAATCAGAAATATTCTTTCGTTCTTGTCAAACTTCTCCAGGCACGCCTCCACATTCATCCAGAACTCCTCTTTCTTTCTTTCAAGTATATCCTCCATCGGGGCATACACGCATACAATCACCCACGTTTGTATTCCTACTTTCATTCTCACCCACACAATCCTTGAACCCACAGACCCATACTCTCTTACACATTCCTTCCATTTGCTACTTACAAACAAATATGCACCTTCTCTCGCTGTTCCTTCACTCACTCCAGCACACACACCCATTCCACACTCCCACTCTCTCACATCTGAACCTTTCCATCTGGTCTCTGTCATTCCACATACATCCAGCCTGGCATTTACTAACACTTCCAGAACCTCTCTCTCTTTTGTGCCATCATTCATGCCACTAACATTCCACGTAGCCATTCTCAGAATGTCCGAAGGCATGTCCTTAGTCGGTCGTGGTTCGTCAACGTTGGTTCCGTCGGCATCCGAGGCTGTTCGTTCGTTTTTCTTTGCTTAGATATTTTGTTCCGGGTGGGGGTCGCAAGCCCACCGACCCAACATCTTTAGTCGCCTCTTACGACACGCAGAAGGCACGTTCTCTGACTCTTAAGAGTCTTCCCGCAGTCCGCCGGGGGAACTCATTAGTCTTCCCGCAGTTCCCGGGTTAATATATTTTGTTACAAACCTACTTTACAATAGCATTATTGGTAACGCTAGATTTTATACATCCTTATTAACCAATAAAGAGGGTAATCTTATTCTTGCTAAATAATGGACTCACACAAAACCTGTAGAGCGAGACTGATATAAAAAAAAAATCATTTTATAGTTAGTAGATCATTTTCCTATGTGAGTTAGTGAGACAAAAGGCAGAACTGCCTGTGATGAGTGCCTTCCCCATAGTTGAAAGAGTGACGGAGCCAAAATCAAGGAATGTTCGAGCCAAAATGCCTGGACACACGGAGTTTAAAGTAATTACTGTCATAGGATGAGGGGAAAATGATCACAGACTGCTAGGTAGATAATTGTATCTCCGTAACTATTTGGTTTATCGTAATTCTGAAGTAACCGTTGGAATCCTCATAAAATTCCACTTCCATATTTGTATGCAATAAAACTATTTGTGGTCAAAACATTTAGCTAGCGCGAGTTGGAAATAAGGTATTTTGATTGTTATGTTATAATACTTGTTATGGAATGCCCCAATGTGTTTGTTTTGTAATTATTCTATGTTTTTATTTGCTTATCTTCAAGTTCAATCAATAGCAAAGCCGATGCTAGCTCATTTATCGAAATACCAGGATGTGTTGGTAGATAAAAACGTCAAAAAATCAAATTATTGCCGGGCGCGAAACTGGCTTATTAAGTTTTAAGTTTAAAAAAGGCCTCCACTCATTAATAGGCTTGCAACACTGCTCTCTCTCTCTCTCCTAATCCTGCCATGGACATTAGTTCCAGGGCAGTATTTCCCTTTCCAATGTACCCTTACCTTTGTACTCTCTCTTTGAGGTCTTTCCTAATTTGAAAACAAATAGACACAGACAGACACAGTGTGTGTGTGTGTGAGATAGAGAGAGAGGCAGACTCACCTTCTATGGTGTCAATCAAAAATTAAAAAAGTGCAACGATTGCAATGTTTGCATGCAGGGACTGACTCCCTCTCTCTCTCTCTCTCTCTCTCTCACACACACACTGTGTCTGTCTGTCTCTCTCTCGCTCGCTTTCTCTCTCTCTCTCTCTCTCTCTCTCTCTCTGAGTCAAAGATTTTTTAGCTAACATCTTGCCCATAATCAACAGCAATAAGCGCGCTCACGCTGTCCTATTAAAGAAATCAAGTTATCAATTATTTTTCCATGACATCTTTCACCCACAAAAATTTAGGAGAGAACAAATTTAGGAGAGACTACCTGGCCGGGCTGCTCCACCTAGAGAGAGACTACCTGGCCGCACCCTGCACCGTCTAGAGCAGGGTTGGGGAACGTCCGGCCCGGGGGCCTGATCACTACCCGGCCAGGCTGCTCCACCTAGAGAGAGACTACCTGGCCGGGCTGCTCCACCTAGAGAGAGACTACCTGGCCGCACCCTGCACCGTCTAGAGCAGGGGTGGGGAATGTCCGGCCCGGGGGCCTGATCACTACCCGGCCGGGCTGCTCAACCTAGAGAGAGACTACCTGGCCGGGCTGCTCCACCTAGAGAGAGACTACCTGGCCGCACCCTGCACCGTCTAGAGCAGGGGTGGGGAATGTCCGGCCCGGGGGCCTGATCACTACCCGGCCGGGCTGCTCCACCTAGAGAGAGACTACCTGGCCGCACCGTGCACCGTCTAGAGCAGGGGTGGGGAACGTCCGGCCCGGGGGCCTGATCACTACCTGGCCGGGCTGCTCCACCTAGAGAGAGACTACCTGGCCGGGCTGCTCCACCTAGAGAGAGACTACCTGGCCGCACCCTGCACCGTCTAGAGCAGGGGTGGGGAACGTCCGGCCCGGGGGCCTGATCAGGCCCTCGGTATCAGTTGATCAGGCCCTCAAGGCAATATACAGGTGTTCTGAAATGTGCTAATTTGCTTGCAATTTAATATGAATTAAAACCAAATTCAGTCTTTGTGTATGTTTAAATCGAAAAGTACAGACTCCTTGAATTTATAGTCACAATATCATAGAATTTATACAAATATAAGATAATTAAACAAATAATTATCAACCCCTTGACGGTTGATGCACTTTAATTGGCAGTTTATTCTGGCTATCATGATTAGACAATTGTATTCAGCTTATGAAGGATCTGTGGGTAACGACTATCTCATTTAACCTTTTGACTTTCATTTTAACACACAAATCTTTAGGCGATCTTCTGCTGTCCAACATGAGTTGGTGGAATTGGGAACGATCGGAAATACTTCGATCCGAGAGCTACGACCACCCCAGTAAGACGACTGACCAAAAATAAATTCTGCTATACGACTTGAGTTGGCGGTGAACCTTTTTTCTTCGGGAGGGTCTAAATTTGTGTGTGTGTGAAAAATTTAAAGAAATCGAGTTGTCAATTATTTTTCCACGACATCTTTCACCCACAAAAATTTAGGAGAGATAATAAAAACAACAAACAATAATTCTCCCTACCAACAATTTCTTTGAGACCTCTGGTGGACGCTTCTGAACTAGCGCCAGAGCTACGACTGTAGACATCACTATACCCAACACCCAGGATATGCACAGTTTATCTCAATTTGTGTGTCATTCTACAAGTTTTTATTATACAGTATATTATATATGATAAGGGAAAATCCATATGCAGCTGATACTGACTACAAGCATATAAGCTGATTAATTATCATAACAAATTTGGCGGGAAAATACCTGCTGACTTTGTATTGTAAATATACATTATTTATGAATATGGGTGATTTTATAATATATAAAACAAATAAAACAAAAGTATGCATAGACCAAAGTATGTGTCAGCTACAGAAATTTCGATTAACTGCATATATTATAGAATTGTTGAAGGAGAGGGAGGGTGGATAGCTCCGCGATGTCGCCCATTTGCCACAAGGCGTCGCGGTAAACCTTGCGTTCAGTGCCTCTATCGGCCACTGTAGGCATTTATTGGTAGGGAGAATTGTATTTTTTGTCCATTTTACCGGCGAGTAGTGCCGGCGATTCTCCCGCCACTGGCGGGATTTTAAGTATTCCGGACTCAGAGTACTATTTTTTGATAGAGGCAATCATAGTTGATTTCCAGTTGTGAAAATTTGAACATGTTCACCGAGGCTATGCTTCGTATATTGCGTCGTTTACCGAGGCAATGCTTCGTATATTTCGTCGTTTACCTAGGCGATGCTTCGTATTTTGCGTCGTTCACCGATGCGATGCTTCGATTGCGTCGTTCAACGAGGCCATGCTTCGTATATTACTTCGATAAATGTTGAAAAATAGCGACAAAATTAGCTTTCTTGGAAAAGCACACAGCATTCTTTACTTTCTTTCCACCACTGTCTTATCCTTCATGATCACCCGTTTCCACGTGTGCCTGTGGATCATTCTGTGTCGAAAGAAGGTGTTGGCTATCCACAGCCTCCTCCCCACACATACGTCCACAAGTGCACTACCATTCCCATTCACCTCTGATGGTACCCCCCACCCTCCCACCACTCCCTCGACTTTCCTATCACCCACCTTACCATTCATATCTCCAATCAGAAATATTCTTTCGTTCTTGTCAAACTTCTCCAGGCGTGCCTCCGCATTCATCCAGAACTCCTCTTTCTTGCTTTCAAGTTGATCCTCTGTCGGGGCATACACACACACAATCACCCACGTTTGTATTCCTACTTTCATTCTCACCCACACAATCCTTGAACCCACAGACCCATACTCTCTTACATATTCCTTCCATGTGTAATACTTGCGATGTGTTATATGTTTAGGTTCCTAATAATTGTACAGTAATGTAGTATTTCAAAGAATTTTCCTTTCCTACACAGAACTAACAGAAGAGAGGATTGATGAATTAAAAAAGCTGGTACTTCAAAGTGTACATGACCGAGTACATGCGAGGAAGCACCTCTCTCTTCAGCATATAACGACAACTGGACGAGGAGATCGATCGTGTCCGCAAAACTAAGACTTTACGGACTATTAACCGTTTATACGACCACGAAATAGAAAAGAAAACAACTGAACTAGATGGACTGAAGAAAAAGAAAGACCGAGAAAAAATACTACACTCTTGCAGTGGCAGTGTGCAAGAAAGCTTCTAAATGCAAACAAGGGCCGAAATCGTAAATATCCCAGAGTGATCTGCAAGACAACAAAGACACTAGGCAGACCATGCCCAGTCGCCGGTTGCTACAGCAAATCGGTCAACCTACGGAAGCACATGGGCATTTGCCACTCGTACCTAACTAACGACGATAGAGAGAATGTTTTGGCTGCAGCGAGTAGGTTCTCTAGGAAAAGATCCCTGCCACCAAGAAATGCAAAAAAAAAAAAAACCTATATGATTGTCCCTTCTGCTCAAAATCAGTTAAACGGATCGTTATGCACTTAAGAAATGTTCACAAAAAAACAAAGACTCCATGGAATACCAGGAACTCCTCAGATACGTACGTAAGGTTTGCTTTCCATAATTCAATTATTTTCTTAATAATAGGCCAAACATTAAAGCAATAAAAGCAATTCACTTTAAAGTAAAGAAACATTGTAATACATTTGTAAATAATTATATGCCAACTAAAACAGTACAACTTTTATTGTATATATTTTGAATCATTAATTAGACATATTTCACATGAACATTGAACTATTTTGCAGAAAAAAAGCAATGTCACCTGCCGAAGTTGAGGATGTACCCATAGTAGCTGGTACCATAGCTATCACCGAGAATGACCACGTCAAAATGTTCTTTAAGGAGTACGAGGATTACCTAGAGGACACCCAACCGATGAAAACAGTGACAATCAAGAAAAAAAGCCGTCTTCTAAGAGATGCACTCTTTGGGCCACGCGGAACAGAGGAGGAATTTGCGAGAAATCCCTTTGGGGGGCTTAAGATAATTCAGCTCACCCGGGAAGCTGTCATGACCGGAGGATCAATAATGGCACGCTCTGAAACCCTCTCCGCGAGCACACTTAGAATGAGGACAGACTCCTGTCTGCATGCTCTCAATTTTCTCAAAGAAACTGAGAATCAACAATTCCAAGTAACAAAATGTACAAATGCTTCATTAAAATGGGGTTCGAGAGGTGAGAGACACACGGTAATACAATTTTGCCAGTTGGTAAACATGCCAGAGGGATATTGCATTTAAATTCCAACCTTCCTCAAAGGTCATTTGCCCGCTAAAGGATTAAATTTGTTTCAGAGGAAATATAGTGAGAATACTACCAGCCGGCATTTTTATAATCTTTCAGGAAACAGCATGGCTTGCCATTAATGGAACTGGGAGAGGATGCCAGAGTGTCACGCCCTTCAAAGCTTTCACAGGATGTAAGTGCGGCCTGTCCTCTTCCCGCACCTTCAGGATACGTTCCACCCAGGTAAGTGCACACAATGTGAAGAACAAAAATCAAAGTATTTCGTGTATTTAGGGAATTTTCGTATACTAATAAATCATGCTACAATTAACTTTATATTTGCCCTAAAACAACTTATGTATATTTTTTGCCCCACACTTTTCAGGCGACAGTCAACTAATGTACCCTTGGATGATGGGACTCTGTCAGTTCCAGACTGTGGATCTCAGTCCGCAGTACTGATAGGATCCATTAGTGAGGTGATTACAATTCAGGAGGAGACTACAATTCAGGAGGACCATACACCATCTGCATCAAAACACGGATCTTCAGTTCTAGCCTATGGATCTCGGTCCGCAGTGCTGCAAGGATCCTTTAGCGATGTGAAAACACTTCAGGAGGACAATGTGTAAGTTTATTACTTTACTTACATTTAATTTAAATATATACAATAATATTATTAAATATTATTGCAGTGTGAATAATACTTTGATACAGAAACTTTACATTTGTATAATTTTTATTTAGCAAAATGTACAAATAATTACTCGAATTGGGGTCTGAGAGGTGAGAGACACAAGGTAATATAATGTTGTCAGTTAATCCACATGCCAGGGGGTTATTGCATTAAAAATCCTACCTTACCTCATATATCCCTGTAAGGCCATTTGCCAGATAAAGGGTTAAATTTGTTTCAGGAGAAATATAGTGAGAATACTAACAGTAGGCATTTCTATCTTCTTTCAGGAAAAAGTATGGCTTGCCGTTAATGGAGCTGGGGGATGACGCTAGAATGTCACGCCCTTCAAAGCCTTCACAGGATGTAAGTGCGGCCTGTCTTCTTGCCGGTCCTTCAGAATACGTTCCTCCCAGGTAAGTACACAACATTTTGAAAACAAAATCCTATTTTTTCGTGTATTTAGGTAATTATTGTATACTAATATAATAAATCATGCTACAATTAACTTTATATTTGCATTATAACAACAGTACTTATGTATAGTTTTTTGCCCCACACTTTTCAGGCTACAGTTAAGTAATGTACCCTTGGATGATGGGACTCGGTCAGTTCCTGACTGTTGATCTCTGTCCGCAGTGCTACAAGGATCCGGTAGCGAGGTGACTACAATTCAGGAGTACCGTACGTCATCTGCATCAAAACACGGATCTTCAGTTCCAGGCTGTGGATCTCGGTCTGCAGTGCTGCACGGATCCTTCAGCGAGGTGACAACACTTCAGGAGGACAATTAGCCCAGGAGTAATAGGTTTAGACCCGGAACAAATTTATAACAAGCTGAAACTTTCAGGAAATGTTCAGAAAACTGTCAGGAATAACATACTAAAAGTCCCCAAGAATCCCCCTTGGGGCTTTTGAGAAATTCAAGATGGCTTCCAAGATGGCCGCCGGCTTGAGATTTTCTCATATTTCAGGCTTAAAACATCATAAAAATGCAAATAATGAGTCTAAATATATGTTTTTTGTGGCAGGGAATTCAATTTCAACAATATTTTAAAGATTTAATGAAATCCTTATGCAGTTATACATAGGTCTAAACCAATTACTCCTGGGCTATGAGCAATGTTCACCATATATGTGGTAATACTTTAGAAACCCTAAGAGTAAAGTTAGAATATTCATGGATTGTATTTAACAAAACAATTACAAATGTTAAAACATGAGAAATATATTTACAAAATGACACATGCTCACTTGCTCACTTTCAGTGACCCTCAGTCATCATCCTCATCAGTTTCTGGAGAAACAGGAGTTGATTCTTCAGTTTCTCCCTCAGCATCCAGCAAGGATGGCATTGGTGCTGCATTGTTGCAGGTTTGACCAGTGCACTTTGTACACAGGGCAGAGCAGTGCACCCCCATCTTCCTCCAGCCACATGACACTCCACAGCTATCTGCTCTGCAGCCACAAGAGGTCATGCTGAGCAGAGTGTCTGGAGCAATGGGACGGTCAGTGTCAACTGGAGTCAGGATGTCTTCCAGTTTCCATCCCCAAGCTGTTGGCTGCAAGGGCCTCCCCATCCATTCCTGAATAGTGAGATATGTTCTGAATGAATGTTGCTTGGCTGCATCACTTGTTGGAGGCAAAGTTGCCAACTGGAAGGTTGAGGAAAGTGAAGTTCTGCTGATTGCCTTCTTGTAGGCGATGTAGCGGAACTCGTCCAGTGATGCACAACTGGATGCACCATAGAGCTTCAGGAGGAAGTTTTCACCTGCTTCTTGTACTTGCTGATGAGTGCTCTCCGCGTTGATGAATGTGTTGAGTAGGTCATACTCGTTCTTGTTATGCACCAGATTGAATGCCTTGCACTTCCCTTGGCGATACAGAGCAGACACGGTGTCGCATCCAGTTATGGCATGCAACACCATCATATATTTACTTGTGTCACCAATGCTTGCTGGAATGTCGTGAACTCTGTAGAGTGTTGTGGGGTTCTTGCAGCAGAACATGTACAGGTCCATGTTTGTGGTTGCTAGAGTCACCAGCATTAACAGCAGGTCAGTGTCAGTTCCGACAACAACTACCGGTTTGCCAGACACTGCCAAAGACAGAGCAGTTGACACAATCAAGGCATCTGCATCAGCTTGCGCCTGCTTCACCTGGATGCCTGCTTGATTCAGCAAGCCACTGAGCATCTCTATGAGACGCTCCTTGTTGTGGTTATTTGCCAGAAATGCTGCCTGAGTAGTAGTGGTATGCATGTTCTGGTCAAATAGGATGTCACTGGATGTTGACTTCTTTGCCCTGCGTAGTTGCTCTGCTGCCTTGGTGGAGACGGTTCTGTAGCCATCAAACACAGTAGTAGTGCCAGCCCCATAGTGCTTCAGAGAACAACGTGTACTCCTCAGGTGGCATGACTTGTGCAATGTAGTTCATCTGCTGCAAGTACAGTCTGGCAGACTTGGCATACAGAAGATGACCTGCTGCATGGAAATGTGGGATCATCTCCTGCACACAGTGAAGATGAAGCTTCCAGTTGCCAGTCCTCTCAGCTCTGATGAAGTTGAGCATGAGCAACACCTGGTGGATGTACTGCACCCATAACTTCCCCGTTCTGCTCTGTGTGGCAGCTTGATCTAGGTTGCGAGTGAGAAACTGTTGAAACTCTTGCAGAGTTTCATCTTCATCTATCTCAGCAGCATCTTCATCTTGGTCCACTGTGTCTTGGTACAGACTGACCAGATGTTCCTTCTTAGTCTGGCTCTCCCAGTCTGACTTGTCTAGCAGTACATAGATGAGGGCCAGCAAGGTCAGTATGTGGGCACGCACTGCTCGAGAGAAGGCATGACCTGTGAGCATATGCACCACTGAGCCTTTGGCATACACTCGTTCCCACAGGTCTGCCAACCCGCTCCCTGTCATGAGCTGCCCAATGCTGCCTAGGTAGGACATCAGCAGGTGGAAGCCACCAAGTCGCACCACCACTTTGTCCTAGTCTCTGGAGGCAGCAACAATTTCAGAAGCCTTTTGATACAGAGGCTGATCAAATGTTACTGGGGAGATCTTGAGGTTGTGCTTGTCACTTTGTGTCTTTTATCTTAACCCTTAATTAGAGGCTCACCACATAAGTCGAGTTAAATAAAGCTGGACTATGTGGCGGCGCTCGACATAACTCGAGTGGCAATTTCAGCACGTAATGTTGCTGAGAGAGAGAGACAAGTGGTGGCAGGAGACTAGCGAGCGTATGACTGCTCCAGACCACCGCGGCGAACCTACTGACACGAATCTCAGCTCCCTCCTCCCTCTCTCACTCGCTACATACTGAATTATATGGGGAAAGTACCGAATTACATGCTTTTTGCACTCGCGTTGCACGGTTATTGCAAGAAAACTAGCCATCATAAAAGGATCGTTATGGTGTCATTCGAAAGCTCTGTTTATGCCCTTTCAGGGATAGGTACTTGTTTTACGTTCTGGGTCTTATTTAGGCATGAAAATGATCACGTAAACAGCCCTATTTTGGCTAAAAACACCCCGCTGTGCGGTACATATAAATAAACCGCATAGGCCGCTCGTAAGGTGTTAAAAATAGCAATAGTAATTGATTCTTTGTAACTTAAAATCTATGTTTTGACCCATTATTTTAAATTCTATGATGATTTCAGCCTGAAATATGAGAAAATCTCAAGCCGGCGGCCATCTTGAACGCCATTCTTGAATTTCTCAAAAGCCCCAAGGGGGATTCTTGGGTACTTTTAGTATGTTATTCCTGACAGTTTTCTGAACATATCCTGAAAGTTTCAGCTTGTTATAAATTTGTTCCGGATTAGACTCAAATTTGACTTAATACTCCTGGGCTAAATGGGTAAGTAATATATTTATTACTTATATTTAATTGAAATCTATATAATTGCAATACTATTATTAAATATTATTATAGTGTGATTAATGTTTGGAAATAATAATAATAATAATAATAATAATAATAATAATAATAATAATAATTACTATTATAACATAATTATACTGAGCAACTTTATATATACTGTATATATATATATATTGTTTTTTACTCTTCAGATATGAATCAACCTTGTCAGTTTCGGTCTGTGGATCAAGGTCTGCGGTTCTCCAGGGGTCCATTAGTGAGGCAACGACTCTTATGGATGAGCAAGGGCCTTTTTCGCCAGTTACACCAATCATCATAGAAAGTGCAGAATCATAGATGCAGATGAACCAAGCAGCCCTGGAGGGGTCGATCAGAGAAGCATCGACAATTTCCATCGTCAAGAAGACTTCAAAATTGATAAATCATGAATCTGTCAACATTTTCAAAATGCCATCATTGCCAATTCAAACGATTCCGACTATATATGAGGATGTGAAGCATTTAAGGGGTAAATTCCCCCGAAAAGGTATAGGGAGACGGAAAATTGATTGGAATGTAATAAAACTCTACCAAGAAAGAAAAAACTCTATTTATGGTAGATTAAAAATGACTGAAATACAACGACAGTCAAATCTAGTCGGGAGGCGAACAAAAATAAACAAAACGAATAAATTTGGTATTGGAACACGGCAAACCAAACACAAATATTAGTATTTAATGGGATGACGGGTAAATAGCCTTACAGGGATGTTTGAAGTAAGGTTGGCAAAATTGTCTCACCTCTCCGACCCTATTTTATATTAATTATTTGTACATTTTTGCCAAAAAAGAATAATAAAATTAATAATAGAATTGTACTACTCTACTACTATATTTCTTGTGTTTGTAACTTTCCACATAGTTGTATTTATTTATAGGAAAAACCACAGACGATCCAGTATTTCACTCTACAAAAATATTGTTAAAATATTTCACACCACAGCAAAGTCTCTTTTTTGAATAGCGGAATATTTTTAGGGTTAAATTTGGAGTCCTCTGCCGAGGGTCGTTAGGTGGCCTCTCGAATAGAAATCTATCCGATCGCCACGAAGGCTTACATTGAGAAATGTTCGTGAGTGTCTCCCCCCCTCCCCCCCCCCCCCCCAAAAAAAAAAACTTCTCTCCAAAAACAATATTGTTCAATTGTTTAAATTTTTCACAACTGGAAAACAAATATTGTTCAAATATTTTATAAGAAGTTAATCCCCCAAAATTCACCTCTCTCGAAAACTTATTGTTCAGATTTTTCACAACAGGAAACAAATATTGTTCAAATTTTTCATAAGAGGTTAATTTTTCGGCGAGATACTCTCGAACATTTTTCGACGTCGCTTTCGTGGCAATCTGATATATTTTGATTCGAGGGTCCTCCAATGACCCTCGGCATTCTAGTAAATATTCAGAAACACCTCGGCAGACCACTCTCATTTGTTTTCATTAAATTAAACCAAATATAGAACTATATTTTATCCCTTTAGAGAGCAAATGGTCTTACAGGGATATTTGAGGTAAGGTTGGAATTTGAATGCAATAACCCTTTGGTATGTGGACCAACTGGCAAAATTGTATTACCATGTGCCTCCGACCATATTCAACCCTATATCAATTAATTATTTGTACATTTTGCCTAATAAGAATAATAAAATGTTACTATGCGAGTCCTTGTTTTTGTAACTTTCCACATAGATGTACTTATTTATAGGAAAATCCACAGACGATGCACTATTCGGTGTTATGAAACGAGATAGGGTACCACATCGAGAAAAATTGGAGAGTGGTTCTCCGAAATATTTACCTCTCTGGGAAAAAATATTGTTAACACTTTTTCACATCACAGCGAAGCCTCGTTTTTGAATAGCGGAATATGTTTTGTGGGTTAATTAGAGTCCTCTGCCTAGGGTCGTTGGGAGGCCTCTCGAATAGAAATCTATCCGATCTCTGGATAGATTGCGTCTCTCTCTCTTTACACATCAGCATAGGGGTATAGAGCTGCTAAATCATAGGCAAGCCCGAATGAATCACACCCAATAGCGTTCACTCCAAAAACAATAACCGAGGCAGGTGAAGTACACAGATCATCGCACGCCAACCCCTCAAGATTGAGGAGCAGCCAATTGTCCATCTACAATATTGCTCCGCCTGGACTAGAATACACAACATATACACAACACTGCTCCCCCACCCCAACCCAGTCTCTCAAACAATTTCTAACCCGTGCTCCGCTCATACAGGGCTGCCCCCACATTCAGTGAGGGAGGGAGGGAGAACACACGTCGAAATATGTCGCTCTGACTATGTAACTTTGGGTTCTTCTTCCTGACCACTCCTGCAGAAGAATTCTGGGTCTGACATATGGTTTAGCCAGTTGACAAATATATAGCCGGTTAGGAAATAACAAAAACTATTACATAATCTTTGTTGTATTGAAAATCATTAATTGTTTACACATTTTTGTTTTTTTCCACCTGGAAGCCTCTCTGTAATGTCAGCGACGACGTAGTCGAATCTGGGAATAGTTTCTGGGCTACATTGGACTCTTTATATTGAAATATCATCTTCGACGATGCTGGTCATTGTTCCTCTCAGAGCAACGAACGCAGACCTCGCAGGTAGACCAATCTTTCGCTAACTTGAGTGAGAGGAAACAATGACCAGCGTCGTTGTCATGCGACAGACATCGATAGATCTTGGAGAAATGTGCGATGGCGTACCTCACCGAAAATCTTTTCTCTCTCCAAAATCTCTCTTCTCTCCAAAAAAATATTGTTCAAATTGTTCAAACCTCGCAGGTACACCAATCCATAGAGTACATATGACCTGGAGGCGAAAGCGTGAATTAATGGGACCGAGGATAGTCAATATAATGTCTTTGTGGGGACCCTCTCCTCCCATTGTGATCGTGCTGCCATCTCTCGAACGTGCGGATCCCTATTTACAGATTTGTGGCGTCTTCTTTCGCCACTAGGTCATAATTATGTACTCTATGGACCAATCTTTGGGCAGAGATACTCTACGACGTACTATACGAAGCATGACCTAGGTGTAAACGACACACTATATGAATCATTGGGGGAGGTAAATTTGCCTGTGAGACGGCTTCGAACACTTCCTCAGCCGTCATCAAAAAATGATGGAGAGTCGCACTTCGAAAAATTTATCTTTCACGAAAAAACATATGTTCGTGTATTTTCACACAAACATTTAGGCGATCTTCTGCTGTCCAACGTGAGTTGGTGGGCTTTGGGAGCGATCGGAAATACTTCGATTCGAGAGCTCCGACACCCCCAGGCAGACGACTCACCAATAATAAAATCTGCTATTCGACTTGAGTTGGCGGTGAACCTTTTCTTGGGCGGGGGAGGGTCTAAATTTGTGTGTGTGAAACCTTTTGTGGACAAATTACGAACAATTTTTTTTCTCGAGAAAGCTAAATTATTCGAAGAGTAACTCTCCATCATTTCTCGATGACGGCTGAGGCAATGTTCAAAGGCGTTTCACAGGAAAATGTACCTCCCACAATTCTTCGTTTAGTGTGTCGGTCATCTAATCAATGCTTCGTATATTACGTTGTATACACCTAGGTCAAGCTTTGTATGTGAAAAAGTTTCCACAAATACTCTTGCAAATGGCCTGTCCGTAATACTAATTGCTGTAGTATGGCGGAACCCTAACTTGGGGTACCAGAGGTTAGAGACTTCTTAGGGAACGTCATCCTGCAACTGGCCTGTCCGTAATGTGAATAGAGACTTAAATTATTGGCTCTCCATGTGCGGAAAATTCTGTATATAATTTTGTTTCGAGAATGGCAGGGTACCGTCTAGTGCGTCTTCCATTAGGGCACGGTGCCGTCTATTGTTTCGTTCACCTGGCAGGGTATCATCTAGTGTTTCGTTCATCTGGACAGGGTACCGTCGAGTGCTTCGTTCATCTGGACAGGGTACCGTCTAGATGCTTCGCCCATCTGGACGGGGTACCGTCTAGTGCTTCGTTCATAAGGGTATCGTCTAGTGCTTCGTTCATCTGTACAGGGTACCGGCTAGTGCTTTGAGCCAATGCGAGATATTCTTAGGTAACAGTGCTTGACCCCAGGTCAGTCAGTAATTAGCCTTCGGACAGGAGGCCCGTACCTAGCAACGAAGACACATCTTCGAGGTGTTTCACTCGTCCACCGTGGTGAAATTTCCGCCGCCGGCTCTCTCTCTCTCTCGCGATTACGGCCGCCGAACAGAGTTTTTTTGTAAGTATATACTGTATATTCGCATTTGGTCGTACTATGGTTTATCTTGCACATAGAAGTGTATAGATCTTGTATCATGTCGCGCTTGAACCTGCTCATAAGAGTGTATAAAACCTGAATCCTATATTTCAAAATATGAAAAATAACTTACATTTCTAAAAAGTGAAAAATGGTGCGCAAATATATTTAAACTATTGTCTAAATAGTGGATAGTTAATCCATCACACCTTCTTGTTTTCATTCGTTACCGAGTTCTGTAATATTTCATACGATTACCTAATATAGGTAACACTTATAGGTTGTGTTAGTTTGCTTAGGTGAGGTCAGGGGAGTTGCAGAACTTCTAGATTATTAACCGGCGACTACAACGGCCCCTGAACAACCAAGCCATTATTCCGTTGGCACAAACTTTAACCCGGCGACTACAATGCCCCTCCAAATAGTAATCCAAACTCCACTCTGCACCCCCAAACGAATCTGACATTTCAAAACACATACAAACACGGCTCCACCACTCTCGTTATGTTAGGTAAGGGGAGTTGCAGAACTTGTAGACTACAAGTAGGGTATTGTAACATTGACCATACATTGTTCACATTATTAATTACCTCACCTACCGTAATTTCATTCTCTACACACAATCCCTGGGTGAATACAATGTTTTGTGGGAAATTGTACTTATAAGGTTAATACTAGGTCTATTTATAATGTTTGACCGAGAAAAGTTAACTACCCGTATACTGTATAGTATATTTACTACCCGTATACTGTATAGTATACTTTACTACCCGTATACTGTATAGTATACTTTACTACCCGTATACTGTATAGTATACTTTACTACCCGTATACTGTATAGTATACTTTACTACCCGTATACTGTATAGTATATTTACTACCCGTATACTGTATAGTACTGTATAGTATACTTTACTACCCGTATACTGTATAGTATACTTTACTGCCCGTATACTGTATATTATACTTTACTACCCGTATACTGTATATTATACTTTACTACCCGTATACTGTATATTATACTTTACTACCCGTATACTGTATAGTATACTTTACTACCCGTATACTGTATAGTATACTTTACTACCCGTATACTGTATAGTATACTTTACTACCCGTATACTGTATAGTATACTTTACTACCCGTATACTGTATAGTATACTTTACTACCCGTATTCTGTATAGTATACTTTACTACCCGTATACTGTATAGTATACTTTACTACCCGTATACTGTATAGTATACTTTACTACCCGTATACTGTATAGTATACTTTACCCGTATACTGTATAGTATACTTTACTACCCGTATACTGTATAGTATACTTTACTACCCGTATACTGTATAGTATACTTTACTACCCGTATACTGTATAGTATACTTTACTACCCGTATACTGTATAGTATACTTTCACTTGAGAAGTATTACAGGGAATGGTCCGATTCGTGGCGAGAACCTTTAAGACGGTGAACATTTTGTCGGACAGGGCCAATCGGCCGGGACTGGTTTGGAGTCACTGGGAGTCTAACAGGAATCCCTAGGATATCGCTAGAATAACTAGGAGTCATCGATTTTCACCGCGAATAAGCCAAGGAATCGGAATTTTCAGCTACTCCTAGTGATTCTAGCTCGCATTCCTGACTGTGTGAAGTACCCTTAACTCGAAAAGTACTCGAAGGATTTTTATGATTTTTGCACAGTGGTACATTAACACTTTGGCGTGCCTGGCCTACCCTCTCCCGCCTACATAGGAAGTGAGCCGCGCTCTCCACCTCCCAACTACCCTGTAAAAACCGCACAGTAAAGTAAAAACGCTCGCCCGCCCTACTAAGCTAGTACTCTAGCTTGGGCCAAAAAGCTTCTAGCCGCGGCCAACATAATAATGTTATCGCTCCTTTTCACCCATAAATATCACCCCAACTGCATTGAAATACACTTCACAGGATAGAGGGAAGTCCATACAACAATATTTATCATGTCGCGCTTGAACCTGCTCGTAGGAGTGTATAAAACCTGAATCCTATATTTCAATATATGAAATACTGTAAATATAACTTCCATTTCTAATCTGAAAAGTGAAAAATGATGCATAACTCGAAACATAATCGATGGATTTTTATGATTTCTGCACAGTGGTACATTAACACTTTGGCGTGCCTGGCCTACCCTCTCCCGCCTACATAGGAAGTGAGCCGCGCTCTCCACCTCCCACCTACCCTGTAAAAAACGCTCAGTATAGTAAAACGCTCGCCCACCCTACTAGGCTAGTACTCCAGCTTGGGCCAAAAAGCTTCTAGCTGCGGCCAACATAATAATGTTATCGCTCCTTTTTATCCACACATATCACCCCAACTGCATTGAAATACACTTCACAAGATAGAGGGAATCTATACAACAGTATTTTTTCTATCAACCCAAAAATAGTGTATCTATTGTATAATGGTTATATCATATACAATTAGTATTCGTAAATATTTCTGCTGCAAATTGTGGTATGTTTCTATATCAACAACAAAATAGTGAATCTATAATGGTTGTCGTATACAATTAGTATTCATAAATATTTCTGCTGCGAATTGTGGTATGTGTCACTTTTCTTCACAATATTTCCGAAACCGGCTAAATAATATATTTGTATTATCATACATACTAAACCATAGCTATATTTTCCGCTGAACATGATGGCGATGTTAAGAATATTTTCTCATCAATATTGGATTTTATAGAAGTAATGTATAACGATAGTTTTAGCTTTTATATCAGTGATGAAACGGGAAAAAAGACCAGCTCCAAGATTAATCATAGACGACAACTGAACACTGAGATCGAACGTGTCCGCAATATTAAGACTTTACGGACTGTTGATCATTTCTATGACCAACAAATACAAACGAAAAAAGCTGAACAAGATGAACTGAAGAAAGAGAAAGGCCGAGAAAAGAATACTATACTCCTGCAGTGGCAGTGTGCAAGAAAGCTTCTAAATGAAAACAAAGGCCCAAATCGTAAATAGTCCAAAGAGATCAGCAAGACAACAAATAGACCTGGCAGACCATGCCCAGTCTCCGGTTGCTACAGGGAATCAGCCAACCTACGGAAGCACATGGCCATTTGCCACTCGTACCTAACTAAAGACGATAGAGAGAATGTTTTGGCTGCAGCGAGTAGGTTCTCTAAGAAAAGGCCCCTGCCACAAACAAATGCAAAGAAAACAAACATATATGATTGTCCCTTTAGAAATGCCCTCTTTGGGTCACGCGGAACAGAGGAGGAAATTGCGAGAAATACCTTTGGGGAGGGGGGCTTAAGATAATTCAACTCACCCGAGAAGCTGTCATGACCGGAGGACCCTTAATTAACCTGTACCGGCGACGGCTTTTTAAGTTTTTCTAGCTATATTTATACGAATTTCTGTAGTTTAAGAAGGTTCTGTGGTATTAAAAAGGGTTTGCGTTAGTTCCAAGCCTGTTAATTGCTGGAGGCACATTTAAACTGAAGAAAATCGTCTAATAGTAGCCAAAATTAAGTTAAAAGGACGTCGCCGGTACAAAAGGGGTTAATGGCACGCTCTGAAACCCTCTCCGCGAGCACACTCAGAATGATGACCGACTCCTGTACGCATGCTCTCAACTTTCTCAAAGAAATAGAGAATCGACAATTCCAAGTAACAGAAAATCTCCTAGGCCCGGTCAGGCGAGCTGTCGCCAATTAAAGCAAAAAGTAAGTATAATGCTATCCATTAATTATTTGAATGTTTCATATTTTCGTGTTTATATTTGTAAGAGTGATGATTCCACGTGTTGTACAACTAATTATTATGTTCTCTGATCGACATTATTGAATGGGGTTCTGTCATATATTCTTCCACAAAATACTTTGGCGTGGAAGAGGTGGGACAGAGAGAATACCGTAAACAGCAAAATGAGGCTGAGCTGTTAGCCATGGAAGATGTGCATACCCTGGAAACTAATGACGCTATTGAAATTCCCATAAACAATGCTGCATCATTAATCCACGATGGACGTGCACCAGCAAAGCAACGTATACAGAAAGACTATGTCGAAACGGGAAAAAAGACCGGCTCCAAGATTAATTGTAAGTATCATTTATTACATTTACTCATGAAAATATGATCTCAATGACAATATTGCTCAATAGTATTTGAACGAATGAAAACATTTTCACATTTTCAGGCACGAAGAAGAGGAAGAAGATGAAGCGGCGATGCATAGTGGTATAAATGAGACGGAACACATCCAACCACGCTGGGAAAAAAGACAAATAAATCAGACACCCCGTTGTCTCATGGTCTCGAGGAAGAGGCACTGCCGATGACGTGCTACTTGAAACAACTGGTGAGCTGGTATCTTTATTGTTTCTTAAATTTCCCCTTGTGTTATACTTGCGATGTGTTATATGTTTATGTTCCTAATAATTGTATTGTAATCTAGCATTTCAAAGAATTTTATTTCTTTCACAGAACTAACCGAAGAGAGGGTTGATGACTTAAAAAGGCTTGTACTTCAAAGTCTACATAACCGATATATGCGACGAAGCACCTCGCTAAACATCATAGACGAGAACTGAACAATGAGATTGAACGTGTCCGCAATATTAAGACTTTACGGACTGTTGATAATTTCTATGACCAACAAATACCAAATAAAAAAGCTGAACTTGATGAACTGAATCTATATTTTATTACTTTCACCACAACACCCAACACCCCCAATGAAATAAATTAAAGTATATATGATCCGCCAGGATTCGAACCCGGGTTATCACACACAGATTTTTGCCACCTTAACCATTACACCACCAGGACGGTTAAAGGTTTATGCACACGCCGAAGAGAAAGGCCGATAAAAGAATATTATACTCCTGCAGTGGCAATGTGCAAGAAAGCTTCTAAATGGAAACAAAGGCCCAAATCGTAAATAGCCCAAAGCGATCAGCAAGACAACAACGAGACCAGGCAGACCATGCCCAGTCGCCGGTTGCTACAGCGAATCAGCCAACCTACGGAAGCACATGGCCGTTTGCCACTCGTACCTAACTAATAACGATAGAGAGAATGTTTTGGCTGCAGCAAATAGGTTCTCTAAGAAAAGGCTCCTGCCACCAATAAATGCAAAGAAAACAAACCTATATGATTGTTCCTTCTGCCCAAAATCAGTTAAACGGATCGATATGCACTTAACAAAAACAAAGACTCCATGGAATACCAGGAACTCCTCAGACATGTACGTTAGGTTTGCTTTCCATAATTCAATTATTTTCTTAATAATAGGTCAAACATTAAAGAAATAAAAACAATTCACCTTTAAGTAAAGAAACATTGGAATGCATTTGTAATTAATTATATGCAAACTAAAACAGTACAACTTTTATTGTAAATATTTTGAATCATTAATTAGACATATCTCGCATGAATATTGAATTATTTTACAGAAAAAGAAAAAAAAACGTCACCTGCCAAAGTTGAGGATGTGTACCCATAGTAGCTAGTAGAGTAATTTTCAGAGCTTCCGTGACCGTGTTTAGGATACCAAAGTTTCTCAGTGAATTTAACAAGGGCAACTGATGCTAAAAAAAATAAGCCCCCATACACCTCACCAAAATGACGGGAAAGTTGTTATTTTAGACATTTTTCAAAATGGCCGCCGCTGTCATCTTAAAAAATTTATAAAGTTCTATTTCTTGAAGTGAATGGCGAAAAATGACAATTTTGGTGTCTATTCCCACTAATGTTGGTGTCAGAAAACCAATGGGATGGCAAAATTAAAAAATAATTAATGACTAATTACCAAATAATTAAGAAAATAAGAAAATAATTTAGAAAATTAATGGGATGGCATAATTCATGATTTAGAGTCCCATTAACCTCAACATCTAAGACAAATATGATGTTGTTAAATCCACTGAGAAACTTTGGTATCCTAAACACGGTCACGGATCCTCTGAAACTTACTCAAATAATATAATATATAATTTAAAATGTAAACCAAGAATGTTGACTGATCAATTCCTTCTTTTTCAGGTTTGTTGCATCGAATTTGGCGTGAAGAATCATAAGCATGGAACGAAGAGGAGTTAGTGATGTGCCTGACCCAGGACCTGGATTAAAATGCATATTATGTCAACATCCCTGTATAGCTGATGATCGTACGGACAAGACATCTGATACAAAGTGGGAGAATCTAAGGAGCAAGTGTTTTCGGTGGAAGGAACTTGATAAATTTCAGCATGCCTATGCAGCAGTGGAGTGGGACAAGGGGCCTAAAGGCCTGTACATGCATAGTAAATGTTACACCCAGATCAGTAGTAATCGCTATATTCAGCAAGCACAGAATCGTAAACGGAAATCTGAACAGGAAGAAGTTCAAGCATCAACTTCAAGTCAACAACTCCCAGGAAATGTGCCTAAAAAGCTTCGTTCTAGTACTGGAGTGGTTCATGATAAGAATATCTGTGTGTGTTTTTTTTTTTTTTTTTTTTTTTTTTTTCTATGTGATTGAGGGAGGCAAAAGGCATAACTGCCTATAGCGAGTGCCTCCCCCATAGTTGAAAGAGTGACAGGGCCAAAATCAAGGGACGTTCGAGCCAAAATGCCTGGACACACAGAGTTTGAAGCAATTTAAGTCATAGGAAGAGGGAAAGACTGATTCTGGGAGAGAGTTCCAGAGCTCAGCTGTTGAGTAGAAGAAAGTTTGAGAGTAACGTTTCACTCTTGGGTTGGAGAGTTGCACAGAGTAGGGGTGGGATTGAGTTGCAAGACGGGTACAACGTGCCCTACGTAAAGGAGGTGGTATGCACTGGGATAGCTCAGAGGAACACTGATTATTATAGTAGCGAAAGAATAGCGAGAGAGATGCAACATTGCGGCGGAGAGAGAGAGATTGCAGAGAGTTGGTGAGTGGATGGGAGTTAATGATACGAAAGGCCTTCCTTTCAACTTTGTCTAGGAGAGCGGTGTGAGAGGAACCTCCCCACACATGTGAACAATACTCAATACAAGGGTGCACTATGCCCCTGTACAGAGCAAGAAGCTGTGCAGGGGAAAAGAATCCCCTAAGGCGGTTGAGCACACCCAGCTTCTGGGAGGCTGCCTTAGCAAGACTGGTAATATGGTCCTTCCAAATGAGAGCAGAAGAAAAAGAGACACCAAGAATATTGAGAGAAGATGAAGGGTTGATTTTTGAATTGTTGAAGAATAAGGGATAGTCCGCTGGGAGATCCTGACGGGTAGATAGATGGAGAAATTGGGTTTGGAAGCATTAAAGTTAACAAGGTTTTCTCTGCCCCAATTGGAAATAGTATTTAGATCAGAATTTAAGAGTTCTATGGCTTCATTACTTTTGTCGTTGAGGGATTGCTGGCTGGGGCGTTCTGAAAAACTAATGGAGTAGTGTAAGGTTGAGTCGTCTGCGTATGAATGGATGGGAATTAAGGTACAGTTAAGGAGATCATTTATAAAAATTAGAAAGAGAATAGGAGATAGGACAGAGCCCTGAGGAACACCGGAGTTTATAGGGTGAGGTAGTGAACAATGGCCGTCCACAACCGCGGCTATGGAACGGCCGGAAAGGAAATTAGAGACAAAGGCACAGATGGAGGGATAGAAACCGAAGGAGGGTAGTTTAAAAATTAAAGATTTATGCCAGACTCTATCGAAGGCTTTCGATATGTCTAGTGCAATAGAAAAAGTTTCACCGAAGTCCCGAAAGGAGGATGACAAAGAGTTAGTAAGATATGAAAGAAGAAGGTGTATGAAAGGACCACAAAAAACCAGTAATCCTGGCAAGTCCAAACTTTTGCTGCTGTCAACAGTAGACGCATGGAACCGGTTCAAGTTGCATACAGTTTGTCTGTCAGATGAGCCTATAAGAGAAAGATTGAATACCCTACTTGCATCTATCCCAGACAGTCGAACGGCGTTTGGATTGGAAATTCGTTATCATCGTGAATGTTGCCGCAATTATGTCAGCAACCCTCTGAAGGAGTCTTTTCCTGATGAAAAAACAGAGCATCTGCAACATGTTAATCTTCGAGAGGCCCAAAATATCTTCTTTCATCATGTCCGTCAAGTTATCTTTGAAGATCATGAAATCTGTACGCTGCAAGGTCTTGTAAAGGAATACAAAGGCATTACTTCAAATTATGGTTACTATTCCACAGCAAAGTCCAGTTTCGTGAAGGAAATTCTGATCAAGGAATTTGGAGATGACATAGCATTTCATGAACGAGGTCAGAAGAATGTGAGTGAACTGGTATATGATGCAAGAGCTGCAGGTTCATATCTTGAGGCTGCAATATCCTCTCTAGGTGTAAGTGACGATCAGCTGGTGAAGAATGTAGCTGGGCGACTCAGAGATCAGATCATCAAAACAAAAACTGTTCCTTGGCCTCCATACATACATGAGCTAGAAGAATATGAAGACCTGAATTATCTCTTCTTGAAGCTCATCACTTGGTTAAAGCACCCCACAAAGTCTGAAGTCGATGACAAGCCCCAAGTCAGATCAATTGCATCTATTTTGACCAGCTACATCACTGGAAGACGTACTGCATTTGAGACAAACCTCGGTGTACTGCTACATGGTATGACAAAGAGCAGAGATATGGTAGACATATTACATAAGGATGGCCTGGGAATCAGTTACAATGATGTGCTTTTGATTAGAGATTTCTGGGCAGTTACTGACCTGAAGCATTCAACTGAGTGTCCTTTTGAACTTTCTGAAGGAACACCGGCAATATGTATAGTCGACAACGATGACTTCAAAAGTGACACTTTGACTGGAAGTGGCCAATCACATCGTACAAATGTCATGTTTGTTCAGCCAGACCTACCTAAGCTAAATCTACCTACCCTAGATGATGATAGACCAGTTGCAAATAGGACCTTGCCTTCGTACCTCTCTGATAGCCTCAAAGAACTTGGGAGCCAGATGCAAAGAATTGAACCATACAAAACAGTCAAGCGTGGTGAACCACCCATCAGACCAAGGATAACGGATGAACAACATCTGGACACAGCTCCTGAATAGACATTCGAATGCAGAATGTGTTATCTTGGTTAATGACTCGTACGAGCAAGACTTCTCCATCAAAGATAGTGAACGACAACACCGTCAACAAAATCAGTCCATTTGCAATGTGTTTATGAAGTCAGAGGACAAATTTCCTTCTAATAGAGACTTTCATGCTCTTCTTGGTAAGCCAGAGAATAAAGTTCGCCTTCAAGCATTTATCAAGGCTGCTTTCAAAAGAAAGGCATCTACAACCACTATTCAGCTCATACACTGTGTTGTTGGCAAACCAGCAAGGAATCTCACCACAGATGAAGTTTTGCAGAATCTCACATACGCCCATGCAGAAGCAGACACAGCTCTGTTCACTCTTTATGGTAAGCTGCGGTCAGAAGGGTATACAGAAGCAGTTGTCATAGACAACTGATAATTACGTTCAGGCAGCCTATGTGGCTCGGCAAATATCAGGACTCTTGTGCTTGAAACGCAAATCTCAGCTGATAAATGCTCGGTGTTTGTGTAGTGAGGCAATGGCGGAGTCTTTGATCCCACTTTATGTTCTTACCGGATGCGACCATAACTCCGGCTTTTATGGAATAGGCAAGAAAACTATTGTTGACCGTGTAGAAAAATCATCAGAAGCTCGCAACCTCCTTAAAAGTTGTGGCACAATCATCCCAGTCACACAGGAAATCATCAATGACTTACAGAAATTTGTTATCCGGTACATCTATTGTGACACCAAACACAAGACCCTAGCAGAGGTGAGAGCAGCAAAGTGGTCAGTACTCAAGAAAAAGAAGATCATCAGACTGGTACCTGATTCTGACAGTCTACGACCACACTTAGAGCGCACCAATTACCTCACATATCTGCAGAAGAATTTCCAGCTTCAGAATCATCCATCACCAATTGGCCATGGATGGCACCTTGTAAATGGCTTATGCCTCCCAGTACGCTATACCCAACCTGCACTTCCATCATTCCTGGATCTTCTAAAAACTCCAAGTCATCCACAAATGGAGAGCAGCGATGATGACAGCGGAAGTGATTCTGACAGTTGTGCATCATATTTGTCCTGCAGTGATAGTGCATCTTAACACCTTACGAGCGGCCTATGCGGTTTATTTATATGTACCGCCCAGCGGGGTGTTTTTAGCCAAAATAGGGCTGTTTACGTGATCATTTTCATGCCTAAATAAGACCCAGAACGTAAAACAAGTACCTATCCCTGAAAGGGCATAAACAGAGCTTTCGAATGACACCATAACGATCCTTTTATGATGGCTAGTTTTCTTGCAATAACCGTGCAACGCGAGTGCAAAAAGCATGTAATTCGGTACTTTCCCCATATAATTCAGTATGTAGCGAGTGAGAGAGGGAGGAGGGAGCTGAGATTCGTGTCAGTAGGTTCGCCGCGGTGGTCTGGAGCAGTCATACGCTCGCTAGTCTCCTGCCACCACTTGTCTCTCTCTCTCAGCAACATTACGTGCTGAAATTGCCACTCGAGTTATGTCGAGCGCCGCCACATAGTCCAGCTTAATTAAATACGACTTATGTGGTGAGCCGCTAATTAAGGGTTAATACAGTAGGTCTCATGTTTTATTAATTTAGGATACCAAAGTTTCTCAGTGGATTTAACAACATCATAATAATTTTAATATTAATTTTAATATTAATTTTGTCTTAGATGTTGAGGTTAATGGGACTCTAAATCATGAATTATGCCATCCCATTGAGTTTCTTAATTATTTTCTTATTTACTTAATTATTTGGTAATTATTTATTAATTATTTTTTAATTGTGCCATGCCATTGATCTTCTGACACCAAAATTAGTGGGAATAGACACCAAATTGTCATTTTTGGCCATTCACTTCAAGAAATAGAACTTTATCTATTTCTTTAGGATGACGGTGGCGGCCATTTTGAAAAACTAGAAAAACGTCTAAAATAACAACTTTCCCGTCATTTTGGTGAGGTGTATGGGGGCTTATTTTTTTAGTATCAGTTGCCCTTGTTAAATTCACTGAGAAACTTTGGTATCCTAAACACGGTCACGGCAGCTCTGAAAATGACTCTACTAAGCTGGCACCATGCCCGATGTTGCCACTAGAAATTTGTCCTAAAAAAAAAAAAAATCTTTCACAGCAGTCGCCATGGCCCGGCGAGGACTCTCCCAGAATGACTGAGGACGTCTCTAGTGATTCTGACAACAATTGCGACAACAAAGCTGAACATGACGACATCGAGGACGAGCTTATAGGTATAGAGCCCACCCACATTGTCGCTCCGTCGCCACCCACGCCAACCCTGGTGCCGACGCCAGACACGGATGCCCCGACACCTCCTCGTGCTAGCACTTCGTCTTCACCACGTACCACCAAGAGTACTTTGGCGTCATTACGACGTGACTTCTCTTTTAGGGGCAGGTAGGAGCGACAGGAAAGGCAGGCAGTCACGGCTGCCATACAATCCTTCACCCACCCAAAGAAGGCAGGACTACCACGGCAACGTAGAAGGCCTCCCTCCAATTACAACAGTACCGACGATGAAGAGAGTGTGGATGACCTGCCACCCTCCACACCTGCGCGTATCGGTGGACCGCACGCACCTGCCACACCTGTCTCCTTCTGCACTTGCCACACCTGCCGCAACTCCCAGGGGCACTACCCGATCACCTGACGAAGCTGCAAGAAGTCTGTGTGTGGTCACCACCAGCTCAAGACCTGCATGGTTTGCAACTCTTGAATGTAAGAAACTACATATTTTGTGTTCATTTTTATTGGGTTTCTAAGTATCAAAGTAAATAATATTAAAAAATAAGGGTCATAATTGTCAACAAAATCTCATTGAAAAGTCGGCCCTCTCAATGTAACGTCAAATAATACTTATTTTGGCCTTTTTCGTTTGCCCTTATTTTTTATTACTTTCATGTGTTTTGGGATGGTTATTTATATGCTGATTTGGTTCATAAGGTGCACATGTATGTTCATAGTGAGTTTTAGGCATATTCATTGAGAAGTACTTGATTTATGATTTTTTTTTCCCAGGATTTTTGCCCCCAGAAAGTTGACCTTCTCAAAGTTCAATCAACATAACGTTATAGTATCGCTATCAATTAGTTCCTATTCTAATTTGTGAGCATTACATGTCTTCTAGTATTGTTGTATAATTGTATGTAAAAAAAGTGATTCCACATGTTGTACAACTATTTATTGTGTTCCGTCATATTTTCTTCCACAGAATACTTTGGCATGGATGAGGTGGGACAGAGAGAACACAGTAAACAGCAAAATGAGGCCGAGATGTTGCCAATGGAGGATGCACGTAGCCTGGAAACTAATGATGCTATTGAAATTCCCATAAACATTGCTGCATCATTAATCCACGATGGCCGTGCACCAGCAAACCAACATATGAAGAAAGAATAGGTCAACCTGAGAGATGCATTGATTGTGAGACTGTCCGTTCGCTGCCTATGAAGAAATCAGGTGTTTACTGAATTTACAATCAGTGTCTATGAGGAAAGCACAACCGGCGTCGAAGATGGTAGAGTAGCACGACACAAAATGGGGGCCAAAGACCCCTGCATCGTCTACTTAGGCAATAAAGAGGCAGCTGCTCTTGAGGCGAACATAAAATATTATCGCCCAGTAATTGCCACATGTGTAAGGCCAAAATCTAAGATGTTTGTAAATCGGGAGGGCAACAACACCGACGGCCAATGTTGCTCTCACCTCTCAGTAGAAAATGTAGGGAAAATCATTGCCAAGATGGGACTGAGGGCAGGGATTGTTGGGGAGTGGGCAGCCGAAAGCTACGACATGAACAGATCACAGCTGCCCTCAGAGATGAGGATACACCTGCCAACAGACAAGCCCTTGCAACCTTGGCCTGCCACAGCATGATAACATCCAGAAAAAACTACGACTTCACCAATCACAGGACTACTAGAGAACGAGTTGTAAACATTCAAAGGATCTACGTTGTGATGCAGCATCAGGGTAGGTGTTAATGAGGCATACAAGAAAGTTACAATTTTATTATTTCTATTTGGCAAAATGTACAAAGCTATATATCTATTGCCTGACGCCGCAATCCCCGAAGGGGTGGCCACTCACGAACCGCCCCCACGCACCTCTATCCCCAGTCAGTAGACGCCCCTCCCCCCAACCAGCACCGCCTTCGTTCATATACTTCCTCACTCCATCCTTCCACCTAGCTCTCGTACACCCTCTTAGTCATTCTCTCGCTTTCTGACAACAATTGCGACAACGAAGCTGAACATGACGACATCGAGGACGAGCTTATAGATATAGAGCCCACCCACATTGTCGCTCGGTCGCCACCCACGCCAACCCTGTGGTGCTGGCGCCAGACACGGATGCCCCCACACCTCCTCGTGCTAGCACTTCGTCTTCACCACGTATCACCAGGAGTACTTTGGCGTCATTACGACGTGACTTCTCTTTTAGGGGCAGGGAGGAGCGACAGGAAAGGCAGGCAGTCACGGCTGCCATACAACCCTTCACCCACCCAAAGAAGGCAGGACTACCACGGCAACGTAGGCCTCCCTCCAATTACGACAGTACCGACGATGAAGAGAGTGTGGATGACCTGCCACCCTCCACACCTGCGCGTATCGGTGGACCGCACGCACCTGCCCAACCTGTCACACCTTCCGCACCTGCCACACCTGCCGCAACTCTCAGGGGCACTACCCGATCACCTGACGAAGCTGCAAGAAGTCTGTGTGTGGTCATCACCAGCTCAAGACCTGCATGGTATGCAACTCTTGAATGTAAGAAACTGCATATTTTGTATTCATTTTTATTGGGTTTCTAAGTATCAAAGTAAATAATATTACAAAATAAGGGTCATAATTGTCAACAAAATCTCATTGAAAAGTCGGCCCTCTCAATGTAACGTCAAATAATACTTATTTTGGCCTTTTTCGTTTGCCCTTATTTTGTATTACTTTCATGTGTTTTGGGATGGTTATTTATATGCTGATTTGGTTCATAGGGTGCACATGTATGTTCATAGTGAGTTTTAGGCATATTCATTGAGAAGTACTTGATTTATGATTTTTTTCCCCAGGATTTTTGCCCCCAGAAAGTCGACCCTCTCAAAGTTTAATCAACATAACGTTTTAGTATCGCTATCTATTAGTTCCTATTCCAATTTGTGAGCGTTACATGTCTTCTAGTATTTTTTTATAATCGTATGTAAAAAAAGTGATTCCACATGTTGTACAACTATTTATTGTGTTCTGTCATATTTTCTTCCACAGAATACTTTGGCATGAATGAGGTGGGACAGAGAGAACACCGTAAACAGCAAAATGAGGCCGAGATGTTGCCAATGGAGGATGCACGTAGCCTGGAAACCAATGATGCTATTGAAATTCCCATAAACAATGCTGCATCATTAATCCACGATGGCCGTGCACCAGCAAACCAACATATGAAGAAAGAATAGGTCAACCTGAGGGATGCACTGATTGTGAGACTGTCCGTTCACTGCCTACGAAGAAATCAGGAGTTTACTGAATTTACAATCAGTGCCTACGAGGGAAGCACAACCGGCGTCGAAGATGGTAGAGTAGCACGACACAAAACGGAGGCCAAAGACCCCTGCATCTTCTACTTAGGCAATACAGAGGCAGCTGCTCTTGAGGCGTACATGAAATATTATCGCCCAGTAATTGCGACTTGTGTATGGCCAAAATGTAAGATGTTTGTGAATCGGGAGGGCAACAACACCGACGGCCAATGTTGCTCTCACCTCTCAGTAGAGAATGTAGGGAAAATCATTGCCAAGATGGGACTGAGGGCAGGCATTGTTGGGGAGTGGGCAGCCGGAAGCTACGACATGAACAGATCACAGCTGCCCTCAGAGATGAGGATACACCTGCCAACAGACAAGCCCTTGCAACCTTGGCCTGCCACAGCATGATAACATCCAGAAAAAAATACGACTTCACCAATCACAGGACTACTGGAGAACGAGTTGTAAACATTCTAAAGGATCTACGTTGTGATGCAGCATCAGGGTAGGTATTAATGAGGCATACAAGAAAGTTACAATTTTATTATTTCTATTTGGCAAAATGTACAAAGCTATATATCTATTGCCTGACGCCGCAATCCCCGAAGGGGTGGCCACCCACGAACCGCCCCCACGCACCTCTATCCCCAGTCAGTCAACGCCCCTTCCCCCAACCAGCACCGCCTTCGTTCATATACTTCCTCACTCCATCCTTCCACCTGTGACGCATGTCCAGTGTGAGCATGCTGTACAGAACGCCTAGTCATGCCCCACTCTCGCTAGGATCGTCAGGGCAGGAACTTTGGCTGTAGTCTATGTAGAGTTTCCTAACTTAGTTCATGTGAGCCGTTGTACTATAAGTAATATGAATATGTATGAATATATTGCTCCGGGAGCAGTTAGATCGCTTGGCACCCTCAGATATACGTCGGTTGCAACTAGAGGACCCTGAGCTCCAAACGTGTGCTAATGGAGCTGTAGAGCTCGACGAGGACGGCGATGCACAGCCAGGAGATATTTTTTATTTAGAAGGCATCCTCTATAGGCGTTTTCAAGACCCTAAACGTAGTTGGCAAAAGGGGTCCGGAGTAGTGGACCAGTTGGTGGTGCCACGGGAGTGCAGGGATAGCCTACTGAGGTTGGCGCATGACACACCACTGGCAGGACATCTAGGGGTGAGAAAAACGGTGGCGGCTTTGGGGAAATTGTTTTGGTGGCCGGGGATGAAATCTCATGTGCAGTCATGGATAAACTCATGTGATATTTGTCAACGTGTCGGGACACCGAACCAAGTTATTCCTAAGGCTCCGTTACACCCTATTCCTGTGATTGGGCCACCCTTTAGTAAAATTATTGTTGACATGGTTGGTCCACTCCCTCCCACTAAGGCTGGAAATAAATTTGTATTAACCATAATGGATGTTGCCACTAGATACCCCGATGCATACCCTATGAAAAATGGAATGGCTAAGACGGTAGTCAGTAACTTGTTGTGGTACTTCTCAAGGTACGGGTACCCGGAGGAGATTCAGTCTGATCAGGGATCTAATTTCACCTCCAACATGTTCAAGCAAACAATGCAACAGCATGGGATACGAGCAGTAGTATCGTCAGCGTATCACCCTGAGAGTCAAGGGGTGCTTGAGCGGTGGCATGCTGCACTTAAAAGCATGCTCAGGTGTTATTGTGCTGACAACGGTATGGATTGGGATCTTGGTTTGCCTTATGTGCTGTTTGCTGCTCGGGAGGTACCTGGTGAGAGCCTGGGATTTAGTCCAAATGAGCTGATTTTTGGACACCGTGTCAGGGGCCCCCTTAACATGCTGAAAGAAATTTGGGAGGGGACTGTGCAGCCTTGTCCATTATTAAAGTATGTGCTTGAAAGCCGTGAGCGCATGCTTAAGAGTCTGGAGATGGCAGGTAGAAATTTGACAGAATCACAAGCTTTGATGAAGGACAGGTATGATCGCAAGGTGAGGCTCCGGAAGTTCACTGTAGGACAAGAGGTATTAATTTTGTTGCCTTTGGTTGGTAACCCCCTCTCTGCGAAGTACACTGGACCTTATAAAATTGTAGAAAAAATTTCAGACTTGGATTACCTTGTTGCCACTCCAGACAGGAGGAAAAAGAACCAGTTATGTCACGTGAACCTTATTAAAGAGTATGTGAGGCGCCCCTCTGAGCCTCTCACTGTCCCTGTGTTGGCTTGTTGCGGCCGTGGTGGAGAAGGAGAGGGGGACAGTCAAGCTTCAGAGGAGGATAGCTGGGATCAACATGTTTCAGCGGATCAGTGGGCGGGGAACTCGAGCCTAAGGGCTGACGAGGCTATAGCTCATTTGCCTGAGCGGCAGTTTGATGCTATCCGTCAGTTGTTCGGTTCATACCCCACTGTATTTGCTGAACACCCAGGCCTCACTACTCAGGCTATGCATGATGTTGACGTGGGGGACCATCTACCCTTTAAGTCAATCCCGTACCGTGTGCCCCCCATAAAACTACCAGCTCTGAGGGATGAGTTGGAGTATATGCTCGGTAGAGGGTTGATAGAGAAAGGCACAGTTAAGTGGACTTCCCCCGTAACACTGCAGCCTAAGCCAGATGGCAAGGTACGCTTTTGTATTGATTTCCGTAGGTTAAACGGTTTGACTCCAACTAACCCATATCCTCTTCCTCGGATTGATGATAGTGTTGACAAAATTGGTAATGCTCGTTTTTTGTCAAAAGTAGATTTAGTAAAAGGTTACTGGCAAGTACCTTTGTCCGAGCGTGCTAAAGAGGTATGTGGTTTTGTTGTGGACGGGAGTACCTACCGGTGCAATGTTATGCCTTACGGACTTAAGAATGCACCAGCAACGTTTCAGAACCTGATGAATGAATTTGTATAGGACATTTCAAATTGCACCGTATATTTGGCCGATGTAATCATTTATGATGACGACTTTGAGAGCCATTGTGAGCACCTTGAGACCTTGTTCCGAAAACTTAGTGAAGCAGGTCTGGTAGTAAATTTGGCAAAGTGTGACTTCGTAAAAGTCACTGTGCAGTACCTTGGGTTTGTAGTGGGAAGGGGACAGGTGTGCCCTCCTCAGAACTAGGTACAGGCTATCAATAAATTTCCGCACCCAACAACCAAGAAGCAGATTATGAGATTCTTGGGTATGATAGGCTACTACAGACGCTTCATAAAAGGTTACTTAACGGTGTTGGCACCTCTCACAGATTTGTTATCTAAAGACAAAAAGTTTTTGTGGGCACCTGAGTGTGAAAAGGCTTTCACTTTGGTGAAACATTTGCTATGTACTCACCCGATACTCAGGGCCCCGGACTTTAACAGGCCTTTTCAGCTGGCAACAGATGCTAGTGGTGTAGGGGCTGGTGCCGTCTTGCTACAGACAGACAATGAAGGGGTGGAACACCCAGTAAGTTTCTTTTCTAAGAAGTACAATGCTGCACAAAAGAACTATTCTACAATAGAAAAGGAATTACTGGCGATTGTGCTATCGCTCAGGCACTTCGAGGTGTATGTTCCAGCCTATGGCCCAGTCGTGGTTATCTACACTGATCATCACCCTTTGAGATTCCTGAATCAATTTCACAATCGCAATATGAGACTGACCAGGTGGTATTTGATGTTGCAGGAGTATAACCTGGACATCCGTCATATTGCTGGATGTGACAATGTGATCGCGGATTGTTTATCAAGGGTGGATGATCAGTCGTAGGCTATCACAGGTGTGTGGGTTTGAGTGGAGGAAAATAGGCTGCCCTTATAGTGCAGCCGGGAAAAACATATTATAATATAAAAATTATATAAAAACTCTTTCTTTTGATATAGGTAATCGTATAAGTTGTCATAGCCTATAGAGTTTGAGTAGTCCACGAACTATCAAACGGCTGAGCTGCTGTAAGCTCGCTCTGGGAGCATGATATTGTGTCTTTTTGCTATTGTTGGGAGGAGTTATAAAATGTGATTTTTGTTTTTAATAATAAGATGTGTTTTGGTGATAAACTCAGCTTTGTTTTAGTGCCATGCGGTCGCTGGGTGTGAGGGGCTTGATGGGGTTCTGTGTTTGTCAGATTTTAGCTCAGGGTTGAGCAAGTAAAATCTTGGGGGAGGTGTGACGCATGTCCAGTGTGAGCATGCTGTACAGAACGCCTAGTCATGCCCCACTCTCGCTAGGATCGTCAGGGCAGGAACTTTGGCTGTAGTCTATGTAGAGTTTCCTAACTTAGTTAATGTGAGCCGTTGTACTATAAGTAATATGAATATGTATTTTGTTTTCATCTGAGTCAATGAGTTCTATTTTATATCATTAGTTATAAGTATTGTGTGTAAAACTTATTTGTAATGATGGGAGAAGCAGCAGCCACAGTTGGGGGTCAGTGGGTGCGCCATGCGGGAGGTGGGCCTAACTCACTAGCACTCCCCCCCTCCCCCCTCCCCTCAGTGCTAGGGGAGCCTTTGTCTATCCCAGAGGAGAGAGAGAAATTACGTAATGGTTGTCAGTGGGCGGTCCTTAGTAGTTCACGTTGGGCTCACTAGAGGGCCGGGTATAAAAAGGGAAGTCTAGCCATTTTTTCGTCAGAACTCATTAGGCAGAGCGACTTCTCATTTCCCTTGCTAACTATATATTCTTCTGACTGATGTGAACTTTCTCTACTACCTTACATTCTTATCTCCTCTTTTCCCTGCCTGTTTAACTTCCATGGTCCCGTTGGTGCAGAGCTAGTCAGCCAACGTATTATCGCTTGAGTTCTCACTAGATACTTGCCTATTAGATAGCCTATTTTGGAAGGGTTAACTTAGAATAGGATTGATTTATGTTTGTTGCACTTGTATATGCATTTCCCTGTGTGTTATTATTATTATTCCTGTTTTCTGCTAGTCTAGGTAATGCTAGACTGGGGTAAGGCTTTTCTGTGTTACGAGTTGTTGTTTGATGCAGTGGTTAAGCGATAAACCTGCATACTCGTTTCGGTTCAGGGAAGCCTAGGTTGTCTTCGCGGCTGACTGTGTTGAGTTAATAATTTACAGTGCGTGAGGGCAAGAGCCTAACCACCCTGTATTTTATTAACAGTTTGTTTTTACTTTGTCAAGGAGCCGGGAGAAAACCAGATACAAGGGATCTGGATTTCTCAAAGTGCACTTGTTAGTGTTAACGTAATACTTTAAACAGTTGTGAGGACTTCGCTAGGCTACGAGCCGTTTTTGCTCAGTCACTGCTACCTTTTGCCCACAGTACCCCAGCTAGACTTTACTCGATTAGTAGATACAGAATAGTATTGAAGCTTTCCTTATGTATGATATTGTTTATGCACTATTGATTTCATGTGTTGCACGCTTGGCTACTTTAGTGATTAGTGGCCCACGAGCACAATCCGAGTAGGCTATTGCCGTTGCATTTGCGGAGTACTTCTTTTTAATGTTTGCCATTTACTATTGCATATTCTTTTTAATTATTCTTATGCCAATTTAAACTTTCAATAGTATTTAATTGCCAGTGTTTTTGCTTATTGAATTACTGTTCAAAATCCGATACGTACTTCTTACGAGCATCCGAGAAGCATCTAACTTTTTTCAGAAGATTCCTTGCTCGATGCTTAAGGACTATTAATTAACGTAACGTAATAGTGCCGATCCGAAGTAGAGGGTGGAGGACTTCTTAAGTTCTTAGTCAAGGGTGGATTACTTCGGCTTCGGCCAACACTATTCTTTGGTGTTGTTGTTTCTTACTTCTTTGTTTGATTGTTGACCAGACTAGATAATTCCTGTCTCTTTATTAGTCTGTTGTTGAACACTAGTACCGAGTTCTTGTATACCCCGTTATAGCAGATTGAACTCTGGAGGGTATTGGTGTTTTTTGTTCGGCTGGCAGTACTCAGGGGTTGGGATCGTGTGTTTCCGTTGTGGCAGCGAGCCGTATTCGAGTCCTGATTGAGAGCCCTTGTGTACCCGAGTGCCAGGTCGTAACACACCAAGCTCTCGTACACCCTCTTAGTCATTCTCTCGCTTTCTGACAACAATTGCGACAACGAAGCTGAACATGACGACATCGAGGACGAGCTTATATATATAGAGCCCACCCCCAGTGTCGCTCCGTCGCCACCCACGCCAACCCTGTGGTGCCGGCGCCAGACACGGATGCCCCCACACCTCGTGCTACCACACCTCCTCGTGCTAGCACTTCGTCTTCACCATGTACCACCAGGAGTACTTTGGCGTCATTACGACGTGACTTCTCTTTTAGGGGCAGGGAGGAGCGACAGGAAAGGCAGGCAGTCACGGCTGCCATACAACCCTTCACCCACCCAAAGAACCTTCACCCACCCAAAGAAGGCAGGACTACCACGGCAACGTAGAAGGCTTCCCTCCAATTACGACAGTACCGACGATGAAGAGAGTGTGGATGACCTGCCACCTCCACACCTGCGCGTATTGGTGGACCGCACGCACCTGCCCGACCTGTCACACCTTCCGCACCTGCCACACCTGCCGCAACTCTCAGGGGCACTAACCGATCACCTGACGAAGCTGCAAGAAGTCTGTGTGTGTGGTCATCACCAGCTCAAGACCTGCATGGTATGCAACTCTTGAAGGTAAGAAACTACGTATTTTGTATTCATTTTTATTTGGTTTGTAAGTATCAAAGTAAATAATATTACAAAATAAGGGTCATAATTGTCAAAAAAATCTCATTGAAAAGTCGGCCCTCTCAATGTAACGTCAAATAATACTTTTTTTGGCCTTTTTCGTTTGCCCTTATTTTGTATTACTTTCATGTGTTTTGGGATGGTTATTTATGTGCTGATTTGGTTCATAGGGTGGATATGTATGTTCATAGTGAGTTTTAGGCATATTCATTGAGAAGTACTTGATTTATGATTTTTTTTCCCAGGAATTTTGCCCCCAGAAAGTCGACCCTCTCAAAGTTCAATCAACATAACGTCATAGTATCGCTATCTATTAGTTCCTATTCCAATTTGTGAGCGTTACATGTCTTCTAGTATTTTTTTATAATTGTATGTAAAAAAAGTTATTCCACATGTTGTACAACTATTTATTGTGTTCTGTCATATTTTCTTTCACAGAATACTTTGGCATGGATGAGGTGGGTCAGAGAGAACACCGTAAACAGCAAAATGAGGCCGAGATGTTGCCAATGGAGGATGCGCGTAGCCTGGAAACTAATGATGCTATTGAAATTCCCATAAACATTGCTGCATCATTAATCCACGATGGCCGTGCACCAGCAAACCAACATATGAAGAAAGAATAGGTCAACCTGAGAGATGCACTGATTGTGAGACTGTCCGTTCGCTGCCTTCGAAGAAATCAGGAGTTTACTGAATTTACAATCAGTGCCTACAAGGGAAGCACAACCGACGTCGAAGATGGAAGAGTGGCACGACACAAAACGGGGGCCAAAGACCCCTGCATCTTCTACTTAGGCAATACAGAGGCAGCTGCTCTTGAGGCTGTTACGACCGGCACAACGAAATAAACAAGGTCACTTAATATTGGACTACAAGATAGACTATATCTGCAACAACGGTACGCTAATGGTGGGGTCACACATTCACGTATATTGCTCCCGTCAGCTCCCGTCTTTTGTAAACGAAGGTATATTGGTAGTTGGCAACATATTACGTAAAACGTAAGGGCATAATACGCAAAACGTAAATGAAATTGCGGCCAGTCGGGGGGTTACTCACGCATGGCGAGAGTAGAAACGAGTAGCCCACGGGGGTTGGGAATGTTGTGGGTGCGGCCAAGGCCGCGCGGTTGTTGATTCGAGTGGAATCAAATACGTGGCTCGCCCTCACGTATGTCAAAAGACGGGAAAACTTACGACCGACCTGGCCACCACGGCCGTCTGACTGAAGCAGCCCCGTCAGACGTAGCAGCTACCCCGTCAGACGAGAGCTGCTTTCGTCCATCGTGGAAAGTTCCAGTCGAACGTGGAAGTTTACGTTCGTTTGGCAATGTCGTACGGGGGGGTATATAGGGACAATGGGAGTTACTGCCGTCATACCTCTCACCACACCACGACCACCACCACCATCCCTGCTACTCTGCCACCCTGCCACCCTGCCTGCCACCCTGCCACCCTCTGCTGCCACCCTCTGCACGCTGCCCTGCCCTGCCCTGTCACCATGGCTACCAAGGCTACCAAGAGAAGCGTGAAGAAGATGTCTGCAACCTCACCGCCTGTCCCCTTGACGCCTGCAACCTCATCACCGCCTGTCCCCTTGACGCCTGCAACCTCGCCTGTCCCCTCGAACTCTGCAACCTCACCGTCTGGCCCCTCGAACTCTGCAACCTCACCGACTGTCCCCTCGTCGTCTGGAACCTCGCCGATTAACCCCTCTGACGGTGAAGTGTTGATGAATATACCCGACGATGATGGAGAGGTGTTGGACGTGGATGAAAGTGAGGAAAACCCCGACGACGTTGAACAGGGACAGGGACAGGAACAGCCAACAGTACCAATAAAACGGCGCCGGAAGAGCACCAACATTATCCTGACGGAGGCGCAGGAGCGTATGTTGGGAGACTGGCTGGAACAGGATGTGCCTTATCTGTATGATAAGGGTGATAACCGCCACAAAGACAAGGAGCACATCGACCATGTTTGGGCGGAGAAGGCAGCCAGTCTGGACCCCCCCATCACCGGCTTGGAATTGTTGACGTGGTTCACCTCTCTCCGCTCCAAGTTTGGCAAGCTCACCAAGGACAAGAGTGGTGAGGGGGCCAAGAGGTTGACTGAGAGGGAGAAGTGGATACTGGCCATGTTCCAGTTCCTCAAGCCCCACATCGTGCGACAGAAGAAGCCCAGGAATCTGGGTATGCCTCAGGTACGTTTATATTTGTTTGTTTCCCAACCTTTTCACTATTAATTCGTCAACAACATCAATATTTTCCTGGCGAGCGATAGCAAGCCAAGAGTTTTGGCGTCCTCAGGACAGTAACAGGATTTGTCTTTTTCTGAAATATTTTGCTTATAATGGTGCATTATTTTTGTAAAATTATCTTGTTCACTTAATTTTATAATTACCTAACATTTTTGTTAATGAAACACATAATAACACAAAGCAGTTTATTCATTTTATTTAAAGGTTACAAAGATGAATGGTTATGTTGATTGGTATTTAACAGTTGATAAATAATTTACATGTTACTAATTATACATTCATGTCTCAACAGTCTGCTGCCCAAGCTGCCGAACCTTCTCCTGTGCATACTCCTGTGCCTCCTGTGTGTGGTCCTCTGCCCCAGCAGATGCTGATGAGGAAGACCAAGCAGCCGGCAGTCAGGAGAACACCACCCCAGCCATCTCCATGCCTCCGCAGAGGGCGAAGCAGGGGAAGCCTCCTGGTGCTGTTCCTGCAACCCACGGAACCGGTACCCTGGAGCAAGTGAGTAGAGGAAATATTAGTTTCATAATAGCAACAATAACTTTGAACATATTAGGCTTCCCAGAATACCATATAATTTTATTTGTTAACATTCATAATTGGTTAATTATTGAAATATGTTATGTTTCGTGTGTTGTGTAACGTGCTAATCTTCTCTTTTTCCATAATGGTAACAATAACTTTGAACATATTAGGCTTCCCAGAATACCATATAATTTTATTTGTTAACATTCATAATTGGTTAATTATTGAAATATGTTATGTTTCGTGTGTTGTGCAACGTGTTAATCTTCTCGTTTTCCATAATGGTAACAATAACTTTGAACATATTAGGCTTCACAGAATACCACATTATTTTATTTGTTAACATTCCTAATTGATCCAATATTAAAATATATTATGTTTCGTGTGTTTAATGTTCTCTTGTTCCTTGTTCCCTTACCAGGTCCTTGTCACTGCGGAGCAGGTGCGGCAGAACCTGGCTGGGGTGGCTGATTTGGTGGAGGACCCCGAACTCCAGTATTGGCGCGCCTCCATGGATGTCATGGCAAAGGACTGTGTGGGGTTGCCGGCCAATTTTAGAACTCCATTCAAGAGTGAGCTCCTGGCAGCCCTCCACAGGTTCAAGACTGCCTTTGAGGAGGGAGTCACCAGTGTTGGTCCCGACCTCATGCTGCATGCCATAAGAAATTATGGTATTCCGGCACCCACAACCACAACCACAACCTCAACCACAACCACCTCAACCTCAACCTCAACCAACCGCTGCTGTGATGTACCAGGGCACTCCGACAATCACCCTGCCTCAACCAGTGTTGCCCAAGCCTGCTCCTACCTACGTGCTACCTGCACACCAGGTTGCAGCACTGCAGACGTTGATGATGCGGCCGCCCCAATCGGCAACACCCCCTGCCACATTCCAGCCACCTACTGCCTCCACACCGACGCACTTCGACCTCTCGCAGTTGAGCTCCCAGTTTGGGCTTGGGAACACAAGCTTCAACATAGAACAGTATCTGCCGGCATCCTCACCTGCACCTTCGAACCCAGCTACGCCAGCACCAAATATTGATCCCGATCAGACCCTGGAGACCCCCAAGAAGCAACCCTAATCAGAGCCTGGAGACCCCAAAGATGTAATAATGTTAGGTTATATTTTGTAGAAAATGAAACATGTATTAAAAATAAAAAACAATTTTGTAATGACGTGTGTGTTTCTAATTCCAATATTGTAGCTAAAGTATTTATTAATAAGATGACAAATGAAATATATACTGAAAGTAATAAAAAAGAAATGACTAATTGAAAAGAAATACTGATAATATGGTTAATAATAAATATGAAAAATCATGAAAAATTAAATAAAACATACAGTACAAAACAAATGAAACATTGAAACAATTAACAACGTGATTGAAATATAAAACTAAAAGATGAAAAATAAAGTAAATAATAAAGAAATACTGATAATATGGTTAATAATAAATATGGAAAATCATGAAAAATTAAATAAAACATACAGTAAAAAACAAAGGAAACATTGAAACAATTAACAACTTGATTGAAATATAAAACTAAAAGATGAAAAATAAAGTAAGCAGAAATTAAAGAAATTAAAGGAAATTTAAAAATATACAATAAAAAAAATATGGAAGAACCTACAAACTTACTGAACATCAAAAGTAACTGATAAAAGTACAATACAAAGCAAACTGGCAAAGACCCTATAACAGAAATTTAAGATGAAACTGCAATATACAGCAAAATACAAATTAAACAGGGGAAAACCTCACTCACCTAAATACGGTCATCCTGCCAACCCACAGATCCTTGAGGGGAAGAGAAATAGGTCTTGAGGTAGTCCCGTTGCTCCTTGGCAAGCCTGGTTGCAGTGTTGCGGGCCACGGTTGGTAGGTTCCTTCCTACAGGTGGGTCAGTCCTCCTGGGGCCAGGTATGAGTTGGTGGGTGTGTGGGTCCTCTTGATCTACCTCTGCTCGGGGAGGGTTTCGTTCTTGTAGGATGTTGTGCAGAATGCATGAGGCCACCACAACAACCTCTGCACGCTCAGGTTTCATAGATATTGCAGTGTGCAAAACCCGGAAGCGGTTGGCAAGAATGCCAAAGGCGTTCTCTACCACCCGGCAGCCCCTGCTGAGTCTGTAGTTGTAGATCCGTTCAGGTTTCGAGAGGAATCGTTGGGGGTAGGGCTTCATCATGTAGGGGCGCAGAGGGAATGCATCATCCCCTACTAAGAAGTAGTCCGTGGGTGGTCCAGTGGGATCGGTAGAGATGACCTCGGGGGGGGGGGCAGTTTGGCGGTCTGTCTTTCAAGCAACTTAGACAGAGGGGTGTGCAAAGCCACCACCATCAGACTCTGATCCTATGGCCCCAACGTCGACGTAGATGAACTTGTAGTTGGAGTCAACAATTGCCAACAGGACAATGGAAAATAACTTCTTGTAGTTGAAGTAATATGTGCCACCAAAGGAGGGGTTGCGGATCCGTATGTGTTTGCCATCAATGGCTCCTACACAATGCGGCAGGTTCCATCGTTCCTCAAAGCCGCTGGCAACCTCCTTCCATTCATCAGGCGATTGTGGCGTTTTGAGCTCCTGATCTCCGTAGACAGAGATGATGACCTGGCATGTGTCTGGAACAATTTGGCTGATGGTGTTGTGGGCAACACGAAAGTTGTATTGCAGGCTCTATAGGAATCACCCGTAGCGAGGAAACATAGGGTGATGGCCACCCGCAGACCAGGAGGAATGGGTTTTCGCCAGAACGTAGGTTTCCTCTGAATGATGGGGGTGACACGTTCCACAATCTCATCAAATAGTTGTTTGTCTACCCGGGTGAAGTTCTTGTACAGTAGTGGACATTCTCTGGCCAACTCTTGCATGAGGTTCTCATAATGGCCATGTTCAGGCCTCCATTGTAGATATGGCCACACCCACACTGTCCTCTTGGTCCTTTCCTTCTTCTTCTCTTGTTCCTCTTGATGGATGGAGTTTGCTATTGCAAGTAGTTTTAAGACTTCTATGTAGGCAAGGATGCATTGTATCAGTCGCGTGTTATGCCTAATCTCCGGTTTGATTAAGGAGTTCACAAATTTGAACTCCTCCAGGATGAATTCCGTGATGTTGTTCATGGTGCAGAGGAATGAGTGGGAATGGGAAAGGTGTGGCCATTCCTGCCCTTTTGTACTTCCCAGATTGCAACCCCGACAGACGTGGTAGACAAAGACTGTCTTTGTCTGTGTTTGGTCAGACGGGGTGTGCCTACGATTGGCCGGAACCGGTCCAGGTACGACCTAACAAATCCCAAGACGTGCGGCCTCAGCTACGCCGGTTTTGTGGGGGCGTGGCATGGGCGTGGCCTGTGTTCCCGCAAATCGGGCAGCCCATGCGGTCGAACGGGGCTATGCTTACGCACGTCGCAAACACGTACGTAGTTCAATACGACTCCATTACGTCTGACGTAACACTGGCCCCGTTACGGTACGTCTGTCGGGAAGTGCAATAGTCGTGGTAGAATGGGCGTTCACCGCAGGAACTACTCGCGTCTTTACATAAATTGACGATTACGCCGGACGGGAGCTGACGGGAGCAATATACGTGAATGTGTGACCCCACCATAATTCCAAACCATCGAACTATTAAGCCGGTGAACAAAACACTTAAACTCTCCAGAGTTAATCTACTGGATAATGGGGTATCAATTAACTGGGTTGTTGTTGTTGTTGCTGTTCCTCAGGCTGTCTGGCCGAGCAGCCCCAAGGTCCCGAGCAAGGCCAAGGCCATAACCGAGCACCCCCACAGAACCCTCCCAGCTTACCACTATTAATGCTCAGGTGACCGAAGCCACTCAAAGGCGGGGAGCTGAGGAGGGTGCGGAAACGCCCAGGATACAAAAGCCCCACCCAAGGCCCTGTGCCCCTCAGCAATTATAAAGGGAAAGTTGAGGGGCAAAGGAAAAATGTGACGCTTTGGCTCCCAATCTGCCAGGGTTGGCAGTAGGGAGGTCAATCCACGGAAAAGACGCCGTCACTTGAGATCTAGAAAATATATAAGTAAAAGGAACAGTCAGAGTAAGCTATGGGTATGGCAGAGAACGCTCAACTCTCATTCTGATAGACCAGCCCATCACCACATTAACTGGGTTAATTGTACTTCTACAAAGGCTTTCCGGTGATGGCAAAGCCTACTCACAACAAGAGTAATTACGTTAATAAAAAGCTCTCAAGTAATAACAATGCTTAAATAAACTAGGACAAGATTTAATAAAAGATTATATGCTTACATTATATTTAGTGTGAGTCTGAACTCAACACTAAAACTCTTCATTGCTCTATGAAAACACTTGAAGTCTAGTCCTACAGCAAACAGATATGGAATCTTCTGAAAACGTCTGATGCTCTAAGATGCTCGTCGAATATAGAACAGGAATAATGCAGGGGCAGGACACCAAAGCGTGTATCTTAAATACACCAAAAAGTAGGATACATATATATGGAAACAAGAGAGTGCAACAACTCTGTAACAGCACTAACAACAGCAACTCAAAAACAGTACTTCCTTAGCCAAAGTAACAGCCATACTGAGTTGTGCACTATGCATCAACCTAGGCTAAAACAATACGTGAATAATTGCTAAAGCATACGCGGTTAAAGTTAATAAACAAAATGCTGTCTTTCTTACTAATAAAGTCTAGCAGCAGCATAAAGGTACAGGGAGCCTAGGCAGAGCTCAAGCATGCTCGCAGCCTACTGTCTCCCCTGAACAGATTTCCCTTATCTTACGTTAAGTGACTAGGAGGCTCTCTTGGTAAGTCCAGATCTCAAGTATCTGGTCTTACCCTGGCGCTCCTCAAAGATCAACAAAATGAGTTAGCAAGTATACAAGCAAGAGTAGGCAAAAGCCCTTCGCTTGTATACTGCTAAGCTCGCAAAGGAAAATATGCACAAGGGTGTACTACAGGCTACCTAGCTCCGTCGAAGTCGTACAGGCTCTGACTTGGCATATACATAACACAGACAACGACCAAAGATACCCTCCACTGTCTAGCATTAAATAGTAATAAAGAACAACCAAATTATTAGAAGCACCCAACAATATGAATCCATGTGACTATGATTCTAATAAACTCTAAAGATAGTGCAACACATATATGTGAGAACAGGCGCTGGTAATACTACTGGCCGACTATGGAAGTCGTAGGCGAGAACCAGAAGGGATGGGTAATTGAATAAAGATAAGAAGTATTGGAAAGAAGGAGTTCAGAGAGAGGCACAGCAGTAAAGGGGGTTAGATGTGGGACAGAATGCGAGGGACTTGTAGGGCCGAGTGCGCGATACCATGTTCTGACGAGAGAGAAGGAGAGAAGAACTGAGTCTGGCCACCAGATGGCTCTGCGACCAATCACAGGCTGCTACATCACATGACAAGCAGACGTCATATGCCATGCCAGGCCCGCCGTCCAATAGCGAGCGGGCGGGACCACCGAGCGAGAAATGCACACGTACATACGCACACACACTGCCTCTTCGCTCTCCCCTCCGACTCTCTCTCTCTCTCTCTCTCACGCGCTGCATGTTATAATCACGACCATGGATATAAAATACTTCTAAGTGTCACAGACAAGAATAAAGGCAAACACTGATCTGTCTGTGACAACATGAATACTAAGAAAGAAAGAATATCGTTCTACGATTATTATAGCCCATTTCACTGCCGTGGCGAGTGCTAGCGAGTCACAAGTACATTCTGGCAAGCTGGCCAGCGTAACAAGGCGTGCATGAAATATTATCGCCTAGTAATTGCCACATGTGTAAGGCCAAAATGTAAAATGTTTGTGAATCGGGAGGGCAACAACACCGACGGCCAATGTTGCTCTCACCTCTCAGTAGAAAATGTAGGGAAAATCATTGCCAAGATGGGACTGAGGGCAGGCATTGTTGGGGAGTGGGCAGCCAGAAGCTACGACATGAACAGATCACAGCTGCCCTCAGAGATGAGGATACACCTGCCAACAGACAAGCCCTTGCAACCTTGGCCTGCCACAGCATGATAACATCCAGAACAAAAATAAGACTTCACCAATCACAGGACTACTGGAGAACGAGTTGTAAATATTCTAAAGGATCTACGTTGTGATGCAGCATAAGGGTAGATGTTAATGAGGCATACAAGAAAGTTACAATTTTATTATTTCTATTTGGCAAAATGTACAAAGCTATATATATATTGCCTGACGCCGCAATCCCCGAAGGGGTGGCCACCCACGAACCGCCCCCACGCACCTCTATCCCCTGTCAGTCGACGCCCCTCCCCCCAACCAGCACCGCCTTCGTTCATATACTTCCTCACTCCATCCTTCCACCTAGCTCTCGTACACCCTCTTAGTCATTCTCTCGCTTTCTGACAACAATTGCGACAACGAAGCTGAACATGACGACATCGAGGACGAGCTTATAGATATAGAGCCCACCCACATTGTCACTCCGTCGCCACCCACGCCAACCCTGTGGTGCCGGCGCAAGACACGGATGCCCCCACACCTCCTCGTGCTACCACACCTCCTCGTGCTAGCACTTCGTCTTCACCACGTACCACCAGAAGTACATTGGCGTCATTACGACGTGACTTCTCTTTGAGGGGCAGGGAGGAGCGACAGGAAAGGCAGGCAGTCACGGCTGCCATACAACCTTTCACCCACCCAAAGAAGGCAGGACTACCACGGCAACGTAGAAGGCCTCCCTCCAATTACGACAGTACCGACGATGAAGAGAGTGTGGATGACCTACCACCCTCCACACCTGCGCGTATCGGTGGACCGCACGCACCTGCCCGACCTGTCACACCTGCCGCAACTCTCAGGGGCAATACCCGATCACCTGACGAAGCTGCAAGAAGTCTGTGTGTGTGGTCATCACCAGCTCAAGACCTGCATGGTATGCAACTCTTGAAGGTAAGAAACTACATATTTTGTATTCATTTTTATTGGGTTTCTAAGTATCAAAGTAAATAATATTACAAAATAAGGGTCATAATTGTCAACAAAATCTCATTGAAAAGTCGGCCCTCTCAATGTAACGTCAAATAATACTTATTTTTGTCTTTTTCGTTTGTCCTTATTTTTTATTACTTTCATGTGTTTTGGGATGGTTATTTATATGCTGATTTGGTTCATAGGGTGCATATGTATGTTCATAGTGAGTTTTAGGCATATTCATTGAGAAGTACTTGATTTATGTTGTTTTTTTCCCAGGATTTTTGCCCACAGAAAGTGGACCCTCTCAAAGTTCAATCAACATTATGTCATAGTATCGCTATCTATTAGTTCCTATTCCAATTTGTGAGCGTTACATGTCTTCCAGTATTTTTGTATAATTGTATGTAAAAAAAGTGATTCCACATGTTGTACAACTATTTATTGTGTTCTGTCATATTTTCTTCCACAGAATACTTAGGCATGGATGAGGTGGGACAGAGAGAACACCGTAAACAGCAAAATGAGGCCGAGATATTGCCAATGGTGGATGCGCGTAGCCTGGAAATTAATAATACTATTGAAATTCCCATAAACAATGCTGCATCATTAATCCACGATGGCCGTGCACCAGCAAACCAACATATGAAGAAAGAATAGGTCAACCTGAGAGATGCACTGATTGTGAGACTGTCCGTTCACTGCCTACGAAGAAATCAGGAGTTTACTGAATTTACAATTAGTGCCTACGAGGGAAGCACAACCGGCGTCGAAGATGGTAGAGTAGCACGACACAAAACGGAGGCCAAAGACCCCTGCATCTTCTACTTAGGCAATACAGAGGCAGCTGCTCTTGAGGCGTACATGAAATATTATCGCCCAGTAATTGCCACATGTGTAAGGCCAAAATGTAACATGTTTGTGAATCGGGAGGGCAACAACACCGACGGCCAATGTTGCTCTCACCTCTCAGTACAAAATGTAGGGAAAATCATTGCCAAGATGGACCTGAGGGCAGGCATTGTTGGGGAGTGGGCAGCCGGAAGCTACGACATGAACAGATCACAGCTGCCATCAGAGATGAGGATACACCTTCCAACAGACAAGCCCTTGCAACCTTGGCCTGCCACAGCATGATAACATCCAGAAAAAAACTACGACTTCACCAATCACAGGACTACTGGAGAACGAGTTGTAAACATTCTAAAGGATCTACGTTGTGATGCAGCATCAGGGTAGGTGTTAATGAGACATATAAGAAAGTTACAATTTTATTATTTCTATTTGGCAAAATGTACAAAGCTATATATCTATTGCCTGACGCCGCAATCCCCGAAGGGGTGGCCACCCACGAACCGCCCCCACGCACCTCTATCCCCAGTCAGTCGACGCCCCTCCCGCCAACCAGCACTGCCTTCGTTCATATACTTCCTCACTCCATCCTTCCACCTAGCTCTCGTACACCCTCTTAGTCATTCTCTCGCTTTCTGACAACAATTGAGACAACAAAGCTGAACATGATGACATCGAGGACGAGCTTATAGATATAGAGCCCACCCACATTGTCGCTCCGTCGCCACCCACGCAACTCTCTGGTGCCGACGCCAGACACGGATGCCCCCACACCTCCTCGTGCTAGCACTTCGTCTTCACCACGTACCACCAGGAGTACTTTGGCGGCATTATGACGTGACTTCTCTTTTAGGGGCAGGGAGGAGCGACAGGAAAGGCAGGCAGTCATGGCTTCCATACAACCCTTCACCCACCCAAAGAAGGCAGGACTACCACGGCAACGTAAAAGGCCTCCCTCCAATTACGACAGTACCGACGATGAAGAGAGTGTGGATGACCTGGCACCCTCCACACCTGCACGTATCAGTGGACCGCACGCAGCTGCCCGACCTGTCACACCTTCCGCACCTGCCACACCTGCCGCAGCTCTCAGGGGCACTACCCGATCACCTGACGAAGCTGCAAGATGTCTGTGTGTGTGGTCATCACCAGCTCAAGACCTGCATGGTATGCAACTCTTGAAGGTAAGAAACTACATATTTTGTATTCATTTTTATTGGGTTTCTAAGTATCAAAGTAAATAATATTACAAAATAAGGGTCATAATTGTCAACAAAATCTCATTGAAAAGTCGGCCCTCTCAATGTAACGTCAAATAATACTTATTTTGGCCTTTTTCGTTTGCCCTTATTTTTTATTACTTTCATGTGTTTTGGGATGGTTATTTATATGCTGATTTGGTTCATAGGGTGCATATGTATGTTCATAGTGAGGTTTAGGCATATTCATTGAGAAGTACTTGATTTATGTTGTTTTTTTCCCAGGATTTTTGCCCACAGAAAGTGGACCCTCTCAAAGTTCAATCAACATAATGTCATAGTATCGCTATCTATTAGTTCCTATTCCAATTTGTGAGCGTTACATGTCTTCCAGTATTTTTGTATAATTGTATGTAAAAAAAGTGATTCCACATGTTGTACAACTATTTATTGTGTTCTGTCATATTTTCTTCCACAGAATACTTTGGCATGGATGAGGTGGGACAGAGAGAACACCGTAAACAGCAAAATGAGGCCGAGATGTTGCCAATGGAGGATGCGCGTAGCCTGGAAACTAATGATGCTATTGAAATTCCCATAAACAATACTGCATCATTAATCCACGATGGCCGTGCACCACCAAACCAACATTATGAAGAAAGAATAGGTCAACCTGAGAGATGCACTGAGTATGAGACTGTCCGTTCGCTGCCTACAAAGAAATCAGGAGTTTACTGAGTTTACAATCAGTGCCTACGAGGGAAGCACAACCGGCGTCGAAGATGGTAGAGTAGCACGACACAAAACGGGGGCCGAAGACCCCTGCATCTTCTACTTAGGCAATACAGAGGCAGCTGCTCTTGAGGCGTACATGAAATATTATCGCCCAGTAATTGCCACATGTGTAAGGCCAAAATGTAAGATGTTTGTGAATCGGGAGGGCAACAACACCGACGGCCAATGTTGCTCTCACCTCTCAGTAGAAAATGTAGGGAAAATCATTGCCAAGATGGGACTGAGGGCAGGCATTGTTGGGGAGTGGGCAGCCGGAAGCTACGAAATGAACAGATCACAGCTGCCCTCAGAGATGAGGATACACCTGCCAACAGACAAGCCCTTGCAACCTTGGCCTGCCACAGCATGATAACATCCAGAAAAAAACTACGACTTCACCAATCACAGGACTACTGGAGAACGAGTTGTAAACATTCTAAAGGATCTACGTTGTGATGCAGCATCAGGGTAGGTGTTAATGAGGCATACAAGAAAGATACAATTTATTATTTATATTTGGCAAAATGTACAAAGCTATATATCTATTGCCTGACGCCGCAATCCCCGAAGGGGTGGCCACCCACGAACTGCCCCCACGCACCTCTATCCCCAGTCAGTCGACGCCCCTCCCCCCAACCAGCACCGCCTTCGTTCATATACTTCCTCACTCCATCCTTCCACCTAGCTCTCGTACACCCTCTTAGTCATTCTCTCGCTTTCTGACAACAATTGCGACAACGAAGCTGAACATGACGACATCGAGGACGAGCTTATAGATATAGAGCCCACCCACATTGTCGCTCCGTCGCCACCCACGCCAACCCTGTGGTGCCGGCGCCAGACACGGATGCCCCCACACCTCCTCGTGCTACCACACCTCCTCGTGCTAGCACTTCGTCTTCACCACGTACCACCAGGAGTACTTTGGCGTCATTACGACGTGACTTCTCTTTTAGGGGCAGGGAGGAGCGACAGGAAAGGCAGGCAGTCACGGCTGCCATACAACCCTTCACCCACCCAAAGAAGGCAGGACTACCACGGCAACGTAGAAGGCCTCCCTCCAATTACGACAGTACCGACGATGAAGAGAGTGTGGATGACCTGCCACCCTCCACACCTGCGCGTATCGGTGGACCGCACGCACCTGCCCGACCTGTCACACCTTCCACACCTGCCGCAACTCTCAGGGGCACTACCCGATCACCTGACGAAGCTGCAAGAAGTCTGTGTGTGTGGTCATCACCAGCTCAAGACCTGCATGGTATGCAACTCTTGAAGGTAAGAAACTACATATTTTGTATTCATTTTTATTGGGTTTCTAAGTATCAAAGTAAATAATATTACAAAATAAGGGTCATAATTGTCAACAAAATCTCATTGAAAAGTCGGCCCTCTAACTCCCATTCATTATCACTTATCGGAACTGTATCATCCGCAAACAGCAGTATAGGTAGCTTCCACTCAATTCCCTCCCTTGACATTATTTCTTTCAAGACTCCATCCATATATACAGTAAACAATCACGGGGACATCACACACCCCTGTTTCAAACCAACATTCAGGTCAAAGAACTCGCTCTGCTCACTCTCCACACGTACTGCCGCCTTTGCACCCTCATACATGCTCTTCACTGCTTTCAGCCACTTGCCATCTACTCCGTATATGCTAAGTACTTTCCACAAACCTTCTCTATCCACTCTGTCATAGGCCTTCTCCAAGTCCATAAAGGCAACATACACCTTTTGTTTCTTCGCCAGATATTTCTCCACAACACAATTCAGGGTAAAAATCTGATCTACACATCCTCCTCCCTTCCGAAAACCTCCCTGCTCGTCGCCTATCCATTTCTCCGTTCTCACTCTCACTCTCTCAATCACTACCCTACTGTATACCTTCCCTACTACGCTTAGAAGACATATTCCTCGGCGGTTACCACACACTCCTCTTTCCCCTTTGCCCTTATATAGGGGGACTATTATGCCAGTCTTCCTGTCATCGGGTGCACTCCCCTTCTCCCATGCTAGTTTGCACATTTTCCATACCCCTTCGATCACTATCTCACCACCATAACTCAACATTTCTCCACACACTCCATCTGTTCCTGGTGCTTTCCCCAACTTCACTCTTGGCATGGCTTCCCACACTTCAGATTTCCTGATCCCCACCATCCCCTCTCCTACTTCTCTTCTTCTCCCTCCCATACCATATCCAACTATATTTGCTGGCTCTTCATTCCTTACATTTAGCAACTCATTGAAGTACTCCATCCATCTTTCGACTCTCTCTTGCTTCTCGGCTAGCATTGTCCCATTCTTATCTTTCACACCCTTACTGTTTCCCCCTGCTACCTTCCCTAACTTTCTTGACTTCTTTCCTGAACAGTTTCTTAATCTCCCTCCATTTTACACTCCGATTGCTTCCAAATTCCTCATCTACTCTCCTCTTACTTTCCTTCACTACTCTCTTCACCACCCTCTTACTCTCCACGTATCTGGCTCATTTCTGTCTCTCGAAATCTTCATTCCCTCTCCTACCCAACCACTCTATGCTTGCTTCTTTTCTTCCACAGCTATCTTTACTTCTTCTGTCCACCATGCTGTACCTTTCACTCCCCTCCCTCTTCTCCTCACTCCACACCCCTCCTCACATGCTGCACAGGTCTCATCCTTAAGCACCTTGCTCATATCCTCCACTTCCTCCATAACTTCCAGGTCGAACCCACCTAGTTGTCTTTCTACTGCTCTCCTGTACTCTTCCCTGATTTCCTCCTCCTGTAATCTCTCCACCCTCCTCACCATTCCACCTTTCTCTCGCCTCCTTCCAGGTCTCCTCACCCACTTCTTTTATAGCCTAACCTTAGCTACTACTACATAATGATCCGACAAACCCCCTGACAGACCCCCTATACGGCCTAGCCTCCATCACAGATTTCTTCATTCGTGCATCGACACATACATAATCAATCAATGACTTTCTTTCCACCACTGTCTTATCCTTCTTGAATTTGATTTTTTTTTTTTTTTTTTTTTTTTTGTATTTAGGGAATTATTGTGTACTAATAAATAAATCATGCTACAATTAACTTTATATATGTGCATTAAAAAAAACTTATGTATATTTTTTTGCCCACACTTTTCAGGTGACAGTCAACTAATGTACCCTTGGATGATGGGACTCGGTCAGTTCCAGGACTGTGGATCTCGGTCATGGATGAGCAAGGGCCTTCTTCGCCAGTTACACCAACCATCATAAAAGTGCAGGATCACAATCGAATATTGAGGTGAACCAAGCAGCCCTGGAGGGGTCAATCAGTGAAGCATCAACAAGTTCCATCGTCAAGAAGAAGTTAAAAATTGATAGATCATATATCTGTCAATATTTAAAAAATGCAATCTATCTATCTCTCTTAAGACTGACGCCGCGATCCCCGAAGGGGTGGTCACGAACGAACCGCCCCCATGCACCTCTGTCCCCAGTCAGGCGACGCCCCTCCCCCCAACCAGCACCGCCTTCGTTCATATACTTCCTCACTCCATCCTTCCACCTCTCTTTCTGTTTACCTCTCCCTCTCTGTCCCTCCACCTCGCTCTTGTACACCCTTTTAGTCATGCTCTCGTTTTCCAACCGTTCCACATGGCCAAACCACCTCAAGTTGTTCCTTTTCACACTTTCCAGCACATCTACCTTCACACCACACCTCCTTCTTACTTCCTCATTCGTCTGTCTATCCCTCCATGTAACTCCGCACGCACTTCTTAATTAATTCATTTCCACTGCTCTCACTCTTGGTCTGAGCCTCTCAACCAACGTTCATGCTTTGCTTCCGTAAGTCAGTGTCGGGATTACCACACTGTCATGCAAGGACTTCTTCACTTCCATACTGACCACCCTATTTCTTGTTACTGCTTTCAGCGTTCCTATAACCCTCTTCCCCTGTTATACCCTCTTCCGCACTTCTTCATCCATAGTCCCATCTTTAGTCAACACACTGCCCAGATACTTAAAAGAGTTGACGATCTCCATAGCCTGACCGTTCAGCTTCACCTCACACTCTGTGACTTCACCCCTTTCGAAGACCATAACCTTGCTCTTCCCCGCATTTACCTTCGAATTCCATTTTTCGCACATTGTTCCAAACTCATTTACCGGACCCTGCAACTCCCATTCATTATCACTCATCAGAACTGTATCATCCGCAATCAGCAGTATAGGTAGCTTCCACTCAATTCCCTCCCTTTTCAGCGATACACCAACATCCACTGCTCTTGATATTATTTCTTTCATGACTCCATCCATATATACAGTGAACAACCACGGGGACATCACACAGCCCTGTTTCAAACCAACATTCAGGTCAAAGAACTCGCTCTGCTCACTCTCCACACGTACTGCCGCCTTTGCACCCTCATACATGCTTTTCACTGCTTTCAGCAACTTGCCATCTACTCCGTCTAATCTAAGTACTTTCCACAAACCTTCTCTATCCACTCTGTCATAGGCCTTCTCCATGTCCATAAAGGCAACATACACCTTTTGTTTCTTCTCCACAACACAATTCAGGGTAAAAATCTGATCTACACATCCTCTTCCCTTCCTGAAACCTCCCTGCTCATCGCCTATCCATTTCTCCGTTCGCACTCTCACTCTCTCAATCACTACCCTACTGTATACCTTCCCTACTACGCTTAGAAGACATATTCCTCGGTGGTTACCACATACTCCTCTTTCCCCTTTGCCCTTATATAGGGGGACTATTATGCCAGTCTTCCAGTCATTGGGTGCACTCCCCTTCTCCCATGCTAGTTTGCACATTTTCCATACCCCTTCGATCACTATCTCACCAACGTAACTCAACATTTCCCCACACACTCCATCTGTTCCTGGGGCTTTCCCCAACTTCACTCTTGGCATGGCTTCCCACACTTCTGACCTCCTGATCACCACCTCCTCCTCCCCTACTTCTCTTCTTCTCCCTCCCATACCATATCCCACTATGTTTGCTGGCTCTTCATTCCTTACATTTAGCAACTCATTGAAGTACTCCCTCCATCTTTCGACTCTCTCTTGCTTCTCGGCTAGCGTTCTCCCATTCTTATCTTTCACACCCTTACTGTTTCCCTTGCTACCTTCCCTAACTTGCTTGACTTCTGGTGATGGGCTGGTCTATCAGAGTGAGAGTTGAGCGTTCTCTGCCATACCCATAGCTTACTCTGATGTTCATTTTACTGAGATATTTTCTAGATCTCAAGTGACGGCATCCCTTCCGTGGATTGACCTCTCAATCTACCAAGATTGGAAGCCAAAGCGTCACATTTTTCCCTTGCCCCTCAACTTTCTCTTCATAATTGCTGAGGGGCACAGGGCCCTGGGTGGGGCTTTGATTTCCCGGGCGTTTCCGCACCCTCCTCAGCTCCCAGCCCTTAAACACCTTGCTCATCTCCTCCACTTCCTCTATAACTTCCAGGTCGAACCCACCTAGTCGTCTTTCTACTGCTCGCCTGTACTCTTCCCTGATTTCCTCCACCTGTAACCTCTCCATCCTCCTCACCATTCCACCTTCCTCTCGCCTCCCTCCAGCTCTCCTCACCCACTTCTTTTGTATCCTAACCTTAGCTACTACTACATAATGATCAGACAGACCCCCTCCAATACCCCTATACACCCTAGCAATCATTGCCGATTCAAAAAAATCCCACTATATATGATGATGCGAGGCATTTATCGGGTGTCTTCCCCCGAAAAGGTACAGGGGGACGGGTTATTGATCGGAATGTAATGAAACTCTTCCTAACAAGAAAAAAATCGGTTTATGGTAAATGCACAATGGCTGAAATACAAGGACAGTACTAATCAAGTCGGGAGGAGAACAAAAATATACAAAACAATTAAATTTGGTGTTGGAACCCAGCAAACCAAACACAAATATTAGTATTTAATGGGGTAGCGGGCAAATTGTTTGAGGTAAGTTGGAATTTGAATGCAAAATAAATTTTCACCTATCCTACCCTATTTCAATTAATTATTTGTACATTTTGCCAAAGAAGAAGAATAAAAATAATAATACAATTGTACTACACGATTCTTTGTTATTGTAACTTTGCACATAGATGTATTTATTTATAGGAAAAACCCACATCCTATCAAGTATTTCACTTGCCGGAGTTAAAGTCTTTATTCACAATGTTCCTTAAGTGATTGAGGCTGGGTTACATGTGTATATTTGAGTATAATGTGCATGTTACATGCCCCTGTTAAAAAATGTTGTTCCACCAACATCCTAATATATAGTAAAGACGAAAATATATATTCAAATGGTTCCTTTATAAGAGATTAATTATAAGGATTAGAGTAAATAATTATTAATAATTGAAAAAGAATGAAACTAAATTCAGATAGAGTACAAGAATTTCATATGACGTGTAAGTGAGTTGTATTTGTAATAGGGACATCTTATATCTATATTTCCTCTCCAATGAATCGCTGGAGCCCGGATTCGAGGAATTATTTATATAGATTCCCGGTGTAGGACAGGTTTATTTTGTTTCCAACAAATAGGATATCATAGGGCAAATTAAAGAAAAGAAAGTCAAACACTTTCTGGAGTTACGTTAATATAGGGATTCTTGCTATCTGAGTATAACAGTTTCTGGAGTTACGTTAATATAGGGATTCTTGCTATCTGAGTATAACAGTTTCTGGAGTTACGTTAATATAGGGATTCTTGCTATCTGAGTATAACAGTTTCTGGAGTTACGTTAATATAGGGATTCTTGCTATCTGAGTATAACAGTTTCTGGAGTTACGTTAATATAGGGATTCTTGCTATCTGAGTATAACAGTTTCTGGAGTTACGTTAATATAGGGATTCTTGCTATCTGAGTATAACAGTTTCTGGAGTTACGTTAATATAGGGATTCTTGCTATCTGAGTATAACAGTTTCTGGAGTTACGTTAATATAGGGATTCTTGCTATCTGAGTATAACAGTTTCTGGAGTTACGTTAATATAGGGATTCTTGCTATCTGAGTATAACAGTTTCTGGAGTTACGTTAATATAGGGATTCTTGCTATCTGAGTATAACAGTTTCTGGAGTTACGTTAATATAGGGATTCTTGCTATCTGAGTATAACAGTTTCTGGAGTTACGTTAATATAGGGATTCTTGCTATCTGAGTATAACAGTTTCTGGAGTTACGTTAATATAGGGATTCTTGCTATCTGAGTATAACAGTTTCTGGAGTTACGTTAATATAGGGATTCTTGCTATCTGAGTATAACAGTTTCTGGAGTTACGTTAATATAGGGATTCTTGCTATCTGAGTATAACAGTTTCTGGAGTTACGTTAATATAGGGATTCTTGCTATCTGAGTATAGATTCTTCAAATTACTGTGATGTAATTCATGTGATTGAGAAACGTGAGTCGTGCATGTAATCTCCTGATAGAGAAAACGCTTGGTGTCAGAGACTCAGAGTAAAGAGTAAAAGAGTTTATAACATGGGTATATATGGATACAAATAAATACATAATACAGCCATAACTTGGTGTATTTTTTTCTTTATTTTTATTCTCCTCTTTTCTCCTTCGACTCGTTTTCTCCGCTGATTGACCCTGAAGGTTCAGCGATCACGTCCTTCTGCATCAAGCTTTTCAGATTTGCTCACAGCTTGTAGCAGGCACCAAGTTTGAGGGCGGTAGTAGGACAGGTCAGCTGGGAGGTGTCCAACAGTCTTCCTGTGAACATCAAATTCTTGGCAGTATGATGTGTGTAAAAAGTTTTGGTGTCTGTAGTTAAAAGTTTGGTGTCGTGTAGTTAGCTAACAAATATCCAAGTAATATAATTAAATTTACTTTGGATGGTGTACCGGTAGTATATATTTACCTAGCTAAAATGGACAGTAATCAATTTTAGACTGTAAATAATAAAGTTCAATAAAATTATCCATATATGAATATTGGCAAACATAAAGGATTAATATTATTGAGTGTATAGGCCTACGGCTATCAGATATATTCGTTTGGCACTTATGAATATCTGCGGAGTTGCCGTTAACATTTGCGTAAGCGATCGCATGTGTCACAATTATAGCTACTTTACATCGCAATGTAAGGGGTAGGCTTTATAATTGTCGTTAAGCTACTAAACTTGTATATCTGTATGAGTTGAACATACATAGAATAATTAAACACTCGTCACGTATAACTAAATGAATTCATATAACGGATATCAAATTTTGGATCCAAGACATACATTATACACACTCATAAGTAATTGTGAGTTTGAGAGTTCCAGTTTAGAGCAAAAATAGGGAGTTAGATGCAAAAATGGTCTGAAGTTAACTTTCTGAACATCTGTGTAACCAATATTTAATCCACATCAATATTATTGAAACCTCTAGCATTGAGATTATATTGGTGGGTCCTATTTTTATAGGAACTTATTGGTGCGTTATTTTTCACAACCTGTGTGTATGAAAAAAAATCATTTGGTTAATTAAACACAGTTAAACACAAATGAATCCGTAATTATAAATTGTTATACATCGCAATGTATGGTTCAGGTTTTATAATTAATTAAGTGGTGAGTTCCTAATGAATATTACCTTTGTAATATCAAAAGGGTGTACAACCGTGTAGGCCCTACACATCCAATTTCACACTTTGGGTAAATGAGAAATTGTTCATTTGATTACATGTATGAGAGGGTTAAAATTTGGTTGTCAAATACAGTTAAACACAAATGAAGGTATATTTATAATAATTGATTGGGATAAATAGTTTCAAAAATTACCATCAATACACATTGAACACATGTTCACATGTTCGCTGAATGTAGTTAATTATTCAAAAACAAATCCCTTGGGTTTAGATGAATTTGAGTAATTAAAATACTGGTATTAAATAGTTTATAAATCAAGAGTAATTTTTAAGAGTTTGAGTAAAGAGTTAGACGTGTTTCGAGTATAGAATTGACTGTTGGAATGTTAATCTAATTATATATAGCTATTCTAGCAGATGTGTAGTGAGTGTCTGTGTGTGTGAATTGGAGAAATTAGATATCCAAAACAATATGGATAGAAGAGGTTGGATTAATGTAGTATTAATTACTCAAAACACCTAGGGTGAGGTGAGGAAGGTTACATTTTAATTTCCCTCACTGCGTAGTGTCATGATTGGGCGTTGGAGTGAGTTTGGAGTTACTTTGAATTCTGTCCTACGTTTGTGGTATTTAACCTGGTGTATAGAACTGTTTTCCTGGGTACTCCGTACACATTCCACATTATCTCCTTGTAAACCCCCAATGAGAACTTGATCCATGTGTGGTAGGATAATAAGTTTCACTTTTGACATAGCTTCTAAACCTAGAAGCATGTCGGTGTTTGTTGGGAGTTTCGAAATTACATAGAAAGGCAGATTAGCTGTGTGCACTTCTGTAAATTCTACTGAAAGGGTAACCTTAGCTAAGGTTTCTAGGTGGTTTCCACTCACAGACATAATCTCGATATCTGGGTAAGATTCTTCGAGGTTCAAGTCCTTCAAGCTTTTAAATTTAGCAAGGCTTATAAGGTTTACTGGAGAGTCTGTGTCAAGGGATAGTTCTATATCATGAGTACCACACCTAGCAGGTAACATGAGTGTGTTTTCATTAACACTGTAAATTGTGACAGTTTTACGTTTGGGTGTTTGGCAGGATGCATGTTTTAGCTCAGGCAAAGCAAAGGCCATTTTCTCACCAACAGTAATAATTGTGGGAGTTGGTGGATGTGGGAGGAGTGGGCGCGCTAGCGCGGTGGCTATGTAGTGATATGAAAGAGAAAGTCAGCTGGTGTTGTCTGACGTTCGTTCGTTGCGTAGGGGGATGGATGTAGGGGAGGAGGGGTATAGTGTGCGGAAGGACCATGTAGTTAGAGGATGAGGGGGTGTGTTGCGGTATGAGATTTTGGTAGTGAGATAGTGTGTATGTGTGTGTGTTCACTTATTTTCACTGTGGTGTGTTGTTAAATTAATGATAATACATCATGCTGTTGTATTTTGTTACATCAAATGAAGCGTCGATATGTGCAGAGATGTGGTGTGTAGTGATGTGTCGTCGTACGTCAGGCAGGCCAGGGCGTTGTTGTGTCTGAGGGCTGTTGAAGGCGTCTTGATGTCTGGCAGGTTCTGTTCACTTTGACTGGGTGTTTTCTTGTTTACTTGTTAGTTTACAGGTAGCTTGGAGTGGTGAGTAGTGATGATGATGGGGTAGAGATGGTAGGCTAAGATGATGAAATGTTGACTATCAGGTGTTTATACCTTGCAAGTATAAACACTATAGATAGTTATATTTCTGTGAAGAGATTGATTGGGGATATTACTGTGTAGTGATTGTGTGAGTAATTAAAGGGTTAATGGGTCAGTAGATTATATATTATGGGTCTAAGTAAAAACAATATAATAGTCGTGACATTTTCAGAAGTTTTAAGGTTGGAAAAAAAGGCATCATCGTCCATCGTCCAATGGTTAGGAGTGTAAGTGGTATATGTCGATCCGATGGGAGAGTCGAAATGAGGACCACAATAGACGCTGAAGACGATGACTGGATCAAAGGCATATCAACTACGAACTCAACGCCACTTCTGGAGTTGGGTGTCTACGATCGAGAGGATAAAACGGAAGGATGTAGTGACAGATATTTACTTGAAGCGCCGCTTGAAGGCAGAACACCGAAGACTATATCCAAACCTTGGTCCCATAATGGGGCCATTGCCGCTAGAAAAGTACTCATCGCATGATGTGGTGTTCATCTACTACTTTAACGAGCAGTGTGACCTGGAAGATGGTGAATGCAAAGTAAAGGCCCAAAAGAAATTTGTTGAGGGCAGAGCGGAAGAAATTGAGGTGTTCCGGAAGCACTATTGGGCACAAATTAGAAAGTATGTCAATGATAATCACAATGGGGGCCCCATTACTGCTGAAATTCACACGGATTTCCAGATATATTTCTGCGATAGCCGGCAGAACATAGCCTCCAGAGACCACCAACATCGATTGAATGATAAAGACCATCAGTATCACATTCAAAGGGCAAAGCAAAGGAAATTGGAATGCATGAAACCAAAAGGCGAAAGTATTGAGTCATTTGCTGTTGCAGGGACTTCAGGTGTAGAAAGTGGGCAGTCCGCAGATGCACCAGTGGTTGTGTTGTCTACAGATTCCCTACTGGCACTCAGCTACCACGATAAGCAACTGGCTGCTCAAAAACGTATTACCGTTGAAACTAAGAAGCGCAGACGACTGGAAAGAAGGCAAAATAAATTGAATGAAGTTGCCTCAAAATAAATTGAATGAAGTTGCCTCAAAAAGACAAGAGAGACTACACAAAAAGGATCAGAAATTACAGTTAAAGCTCGAGGCCGCCAATGTTCGTAAAAGGAAACGGCAGGCAAAGGTAGCAGCAAATGATTCTACCGTAAAAACCCAAAGAACTCAAGAATTGAGAATCCTGAAGAGCTCAAAGCAGTGCCTACCACCAATAATGAACACTTTGGGTGGCATAACCGATGAAGAAAGGATACCCCAGACTTCTGAAGGAAATCGAGAAGCGTGACGAAAACCAACGGAAGGAACAAGGGAAGCGGGACGAAAACTTGCTGAAAGAATTTGCAATAATGATACAGGGAGCGACCCCTAGAAAAAACCCCAGACTATTAGAATAAATACTAATAAGACAAAAAGTTCTTTTATTTCACCGTTTTATGTGCAAATACACCGCCGGAGGGGGCCCGCCGGAGACCAAGCCCGCCGCGGAGGGCGAAGCCCGGGCTTGTTATAATACATATATATATAGAGATATATATCAGTCATCTTCTAGAATATTGATGGAACATAGGGTGACATAATAAGTGATTGAGGCTGGGTTACATGTGTATATTTGAGTATAATACGCATGTTACACAGGTTAGTAAGGCACGTAAGGCACTATATGAATAGCCTATTCTATTACTAAGAAATTCAGGTTAGTAAGGCACTATATGGAGAGCCTATTCTCTTACTAAGAACGAAGTGGCTACGGGACACCTCCACCCTTCTGCCTCGTGTGTCCTGCCCAGATACGAGTCACAGCCATCCCGCGCTATACGAATACGGGACACCGCAGTGAGGCTGGGCTACGGGACACCACTGGTCATAGGAGCACCCTGCACCGTCTAGAGCTCCGCTTCTCCTGTGTGCTCCGCCCTTCTGCCTCGTGTGTCCTGCCCAGATACGAGTCACAACCATCGCCGCGCTATACGACAACGGGACACCACAGTGCGGCTGGGCTACGGGACACCACTGGTCATAGGAGCACCCTGCACTGTCTAGAGCTCCGCTTCTCGTGTGAGCTCCGCCCTTCTGCTTCATGTGTCCTGCCCAGATACGAGTAACAGCCATCGCTGTGCTATACAACGCATTATACGAAGCATGACCTAGGCTATACGACGCATTATACGAAGCATGACAGAGAGAGAGAGAGAGTTACACACTCACTCTCTCTGAGTCAGAGATTTTTTAGCTAGCGTCTTGCCCATAATCATCAGCAATGAGTGCGCTCACTCTGTCCTGTTAAAGAAATCGAGTTGTCAATTATTTGTCCACGACATCTTTCACCCACAAAAATTTAGGAGAGAAACTACCTGGCCGGGCTGCTCTACCCAGAGAGAGACTACCTGGCCGGGCTGCTCCACCCAGAGAGAGCGACTACCTGGCCGGGTTGCTGCGGCGTCGCCGCTGTACGGGTCCCTGTCGTGATTTTCACACACAAAGCTTTAGGCGATCTTCTGCTGTCCAACGTGAGTTGATGGAACTTGAGTTGGTGGTGAACCTTTTTTCAGGAGGGTCTAAATTTTTGTGGGTGAAAGATGTCGTGGAAAAATTACAAGCCATCTTTTTTTCGAGAAAGCTACTTAAAATAATATGAGGGCGGTGTACAAATAAAAACTGTTTAGAATTTATATTTTATTATTATATCCTTTTTGGGGGTTATATATTGGTTGTTTGCTATGTAGTCACCTATATCTCCCACTTTCTTAACTTTAGGATCGAGTGACCTAAATCTTACTAAAAAATTCAGGTTAGTAAGGCACGTAAGGCACTATATGAATAGCCTATTCTCTTACTAAGAAATTCAGGTTAGTAAGGCATTATATGGATAGCCTATTCTCTTACTAAGAACGAAGTGGCTACGGGACTACGAAGCATGACAGAGAGAGAGAGAGAGAGTGTGTAACTCTCTCTCTCTCTCACACACACACTGTGTCTCTCTCTCTCTCTCTCTCTCTGAGTCAAAGATGTTTTAGCTAACTTCTTGCCCATAATCAGCAGCAATGAGCGGGCTCACACTGTCCTGTTAAAGAAATCGTGTTGTCAATTATTTGTCCACGACATCTTTCACCCACAAGAATTTAGGAGAGAAGAAGTACCTGGCCGGGTTGCTCCACCCAGATAGAGACTACCTGGTCGGGCTACTCCACCCAGAGAGAGCGACTATCTGGCTGGGTTGCTCTACCCAGAGAGAGACTACCTGGTCGGGCTGCTCCACCTAGAGAGAGCGACTACCTGGCCGGGCTGCTCCACCTAGAGAGAGTGACTATACCTGGTCGGGCTGCTCCACCCAGAGAGAGCGACTACCTGGCCAGGCTGGTCCACCTAGAGAGAGCGACTACCTGGTCGGGCTGCTCCCCCCAGAGAGAGCGACTACCTGGTCGGGCTGCTCCACCCAGAGAGAGCGACTACCTGGCCGGGTTGCTCTACCCAGAGAGAGACTACCTGGTCGGGCTGCTCCACCTAGAGAGAGCGACTACCTGGTCGGGCTGCTCCACCCAGAGAGAGCGAATACCAGGCAGGGTTGCACTACCCAGAGGGAGACTACCTGGTCGGGCTGCTCCACCCAGAGAGAGCGACTACCTGGCCGGGTTGCTCTACCCAGAGAGAGTCTACCTGGCCGGGCTGTTCCACATAGAGAGAGACTACATGGTCGGGCTGCTCCACCCAGAGAGAGCGACTATACCTGGCCGGGTTGCTCTACCCAGAGAGAGACTACCTGACCAGGCTGCTCCACCTAGAGAGAGACTACATGGTCGGGCTGCTCCACCCAGAGAGAGCGACTACCTGGCCGGGTTGCTCTACCCAGAGAGAGACTTCCTGGTCCGGCTGCTCCACCTAGAGAGAGCGACTACCTGGTCGGGCTGCTCCACCTAGAGAGAGCGACTACCTGGTCGGGCTGCTCCAACCAGAGAGAGCGACTACCTGGCCGGGTTGCTCTACCCAGAGAGAGACTACCTGGTCGGGCTGCTCCACCTAAAGAGAGCGACTACCTGGTCGGGCTGCTCCACCTAGAGAGACCTAAAATTAATGGGAGTAACTGGTACTGTGGTGCTTCGTATAATTCGTCGTATAACTAGGTCATGCTTCGTATAATGTAAATCGGAAAATAAAATGGAATTTTTAATGTTTTTCTTTTATTTGTCCTAGTTTTTACAATTGTATCGACAAATTTAATGTTTGTACAAATAAAAACTGTTTAGAATCAGTCGAATACCACCAAGTGTAACTACATTTTTGTATATTGCTCTGCTTCGTTCCCCTTCTACACACTATATATCGGTGTCGACTATATATTTGTAGTTACTTAGAAATATCGCATGTTTAATTTAGTCTGCCATACAATAATCGTTTTCTCTAACAACGCAATATAGAAATCGTCAATGCAGGAGTGTGGGCTACATATATAAGCATTATGGAGCACCCTGGAACGTCTAGAGCTCCGCTTCTCCTGTGTGCTCCGCCCTTCTGCTTTGTGTTTTTTAGAAATCAAAACTGTCTAGAATTTATATTTTATTATATCCTTTTTGGGGGTTATATATTGGTTGTTTGCTATGTAGTCACTTACAGTATATCCTCCACTTTCTTAACTTTAGGATCGAGTGACCTAAATCTTACTAAAAAAAAATGATTAGTAAGGCACATAAGGCACTATATGAATAGCCTATTCTCTTACTAAGAAATTCAGGTTAGTAAGGTACTCTTATAATTACCTCTCCATAATTAGTTTTCTGCCCACAGCTAACTCAAAGACAACTGCAGAGGTACTACTAAAAGGTAATTTTAATGTATCTGTGACACAAATACACCATTTGATAGCTTTAGTGTCAATCTGGAAAAAATCTGGCCTGCTTTAGGTCTATAGGACATTGTGAATAGAGACTTCTTAGGGAACGTTATCTTGCAACAGGCTTGTCCGAGATACTAATGTTAGGGAACATTGTGATGACTAGTACATATTTCAGTTATCTGAAGATATAGCAGCTTGAGATTGTACGTAGTTTCTACAAAGGGCATTTTGCAATGGTTAACCTGAAAATATGTTTGGAATAATCATTAGAAAGTGGGGTTCTTGGTGGGGTGAGGTTAGGTTAGGTTCAAACACGTCACAGGAAGATAATTTTTGTTTGGCTGTGTCAGTGTTCACCAACATAATTATACTTAGGTTAACTAAATTGAATAGGTTACTAATAAATTATATCACACAAATATTTTCACAAAAGTATTGGCCAAAAATCAAAACTAGCCAAGTATCTTAGTTCAGTATGAGAAAATACCCTTGTATACCCAAAATAGTTATATTTAACAGAGAAATACAGTTGTGGAGGGTCAAAACATGATTACCCAAGTAAACCTATCCAGTCTGACATTTGGTCATTGTTCCCTAACAACCTACCAAAGGCGTCCAATTTGAGCTTCCGAACAGGCCAGTTCCCTACGAATATTAAAATATTCCATTAGATGTCCATTTCCAGACATAGTGCTTTTACGACTATGCAGTTGAAAAGAACTCTGAAAGTAGCTTATACCATGTTATTTTCGTGAAGCTAAGAGTATAAACAGTACCGGAATAAACCAGCAAAAATCACCCATGATAAAATATGTGCTGTCCCGGTTCCGGAGTGGATAGGTCTATTATAACTAGATACAAGCTACGGACAGAACCCCGCTCATTGTTGCCTATGGCGGTCTGAAAAAAAGTGAGCAGGCATGATTGCATGGAAGCTTTTGATATATTATGGAATTTTATTACAGAAATGAATTTTGCAGTACATTTTACCCCTTGTATCAGATTTGTAGGTTCGAACACTATCAGAAAATTGAGTTATATGGGATTGTTCATTTTCTTCCCTATGCAGTGGTGACTCTCAGTGGCCGCTCAGTTTGTGTTGAATCACTATTTGTACCAAAAAAAAACATTTATAATGAAACTGCCTCAAGGAAACTTGGGGGAAATGTAGTAATGGATCGACACACAACATATCCTATAATCAAGTTAAAAAGACCAATTTGAAGATGTTTTATGACCTCCCCAATATTTGGTGACTTGAGGCAAAATCTGGGGAGGCAGACGGTCTTGTTGACCTAGTCTACCCTTCATACATCCCGAGCTCCCAGGGTCCCTGTTTACGCTAGAGATGATTGCTAGCGCAGCTGATAGAGCCAGGGTGTCCACATATTCACCCCTGTTTTTGGTGTCCTACGACATCGGGAAGTGGGTTAAAAAATGGACGCAAGTTGGGCTCAGTAAGCAATCTGGCACTACCATGTTCCCTAAGAATTTTCAAACCCCCATATGACCCCCTAATAGGTGTCTAAACAGGGAATGGAGTTGTTCGGACCACCTGAGTAGGCAAAGATCTATACCCATGCAAAAGCTGAACAAGCCAGTTCAATTATTTGCCTAAGACGAATTGGCATGTCTTGTAGAAGGGTGACCGCTCTCAACCCTCCAACTATCGTCCAATTGCTCTCATCTCTTGTATCTCTAAAGTTTTTGAAACTATTCTTGCTTCCAAATTTCTTAAGCATTTCTCTTCTCATAATCTGCTCTCAGATCGCCAGTATGGCTTCCTTAAGGGTCGCTATACTGGTGATCTTCTTTCATATCTTACTAACTCTTGGTCATCCAACTTTCGGGACTTCGGTGAGACTTTTTCTGTTGCACTAGACATATCGAAGGCCTTCGATAGAGTCTGGCACAAATCTTTAATTTCCAAACTGCCCTCCTTCGGTTTCTGTCCCTCGATCTGTGCCTTTGTCTCTAATTTCCTTTCCGGCCCTTCCATAGCTGCGGTTGTGGACGGCCATCGCTCATTTCCTCATCCTATCAACTCCGGTGTTCCTCAGGGTTCTGTCCTATCTCCTATTCTCTTTCTAATTTTCATAAATGAACTTCTCAAGTGTACATCCAGTCCCATCCATTCATATGCAGACGACTCTACTTTACACCACTCAATTAGTTTTCCAGAATGCCCCAGCCAGCAATCCCTCAAAAGTAAACGTAATGAAGCCATAAAATGCTTGGCTTCTGATCTAGCTACTATTTCCAATTGGGGTAGAGAAAACCTTGCGGCATTTAATGCTTCCAAAACTCAATGTATCCATCTTACTACCCGTCAGGAACCTCCAGAGGACTATCCCTTATTCTTCAACAATACAAAAATCAACCATTCATCTTCCCTCAATGTTCTCGGTGTCTCTTTTTCTTCTGCTCTCACTTGGAAAGACCATGTTACCAGTCTCGCTAAGGCAGCCTCCCAGAAGCTGGGTGTGCTCAACCGCCTCAAGGGGTTCTTTACCCCTGTGCAGCTTCTTGCTTTGTACAGGGGCACAGTGCGTCCTTGAATTGAGTATTGTTCACATGTTTGGGGAGGATCCTCGCAGACCGCACTTCTAGATAAAATAGAAAGGAAAGCCTTTCATATCATTAACTCCCGTCCACTCACCAACTATCTGCAATCTCTTTCTCTTCACCGCAATGTTGCATCTCTCTCGCTATTCTATCGCTACTACAATAATCAGTGTTCCTCGGAGCTTTCCAAGTGAATACCACCTCCTCTACGTAGGGTACATAGTACCCGCCATGCAACACAATCCCACCCCTACTCTGTGCAACTCTCCAACCCAAGAGTGCAACGCTATTCTCAGACTTTCTTCTATTCAACTGCTGAGCTTCGGAACTCTCTCCCAGAATCAGTCTTTCCCTCTTCCTATGACTTAAATTACTTCAAACTCCGTGTGTCCAGGCATTTTAGCTCGAACGTCCCTTGATTTCGGCCCTGTCACTCTTTGAATCCTGGGGGAGGCACTCGCTGCAGGCAGTTATGCCTTTTGTCTCCCTCATTCACATAGAAACAAAATATATATATATATATATATATTGTATATAACTATATACTGTATATATACATATATATATATATATATATATATATATATATATATATATATATATACTGTATATATATGTGTGTATATATATATATATATATATATATATATATATATATATATATATATTTCTTTAATACATACGAGGTTGAAAGAAATGGCAATTTCTGCGTTGGAAATTTTATTATTCAAAGTTTCCAGGTCTCTGATGAGTTTTCGCTGGGTGGCAGGAAGTAGATGAAGGAGATGAGCAAAATTCATGGTGGTACAGGGTGGTACAGGTGGTACATTTATGTAACCCTGTACCACCATGAATTTTGCTCATCTCCTTCATCTACTTCCTGCCACCCAGCGAAAACTCATCAGAGACCTGGAAACTTTGAATAATAAAATTTCCAACGCAGAAATTGCCATTTCTTTCAACCTCGTATGTATTAAAGAAAATGTATTACCTGGCTTTACTAACATATATATATATATATATATATATATTCTGACATACGGACCCTGTATGTGTTTATTTAAGAGTTAGAGTTAAGAGCTGAAGGAGTGCCGAATTACGCGGGCGGCGAAGCAGACCAGCGAGCGAGGGAACCAGCTCGCCCGCATACCAGCAATCAAGCCTTCACACCTGCGTGCGTCATATGGGGGGGGGGAATTTGATGGGTGATTGACGTCATTACACAACCTGGCCCCTCCTTTTGGACCCTGCAAACTACTTCGATGACCCGACGCTATGACGATCATGGATGCCATTGGACCACGCATCTGCTACGCAACTAGAGGAGCTGTGATTGGGGCGCGCACCATCCCCGCCTCCTGATTCGTTCCTACACCATCATTGCATAGTATATAAGACCCGAATAGTGGGCATTCAAATCAGTCTCATTTGGAGTTGGGAAGGCGAACAATTAGCAGCTGGAGGAAGACCGGGGTGAAGTATTATAATGGGATTGTGACTGTCAGTCAGATTATATAAGTGTGTGTTAAGTGTGTTCGGTGTAAACACTTATGTTGGTTAGTGAGATATGTGATTGGGAATTAACGTTAACGCTACTATTATGTACTTAACTATTTTAGTTGACTGACTTGTGGACTGAAGCAACTCTTTAAGTAATTGGGTTATGATAAAAGTAATACTATTGTTTTATATTAATACTTACGAGTTTTTTCATTTTTCTTTTAATTAAGCTTACATTGCTGGTAAGAACAAGAACGGTAATACTATTGTCTCCTATTAGTAATATCGCCTTAGACTAACAGGGCTGTTTTAATGTTACTTCTAGTGATTTCCTAAGCTGAAGAAAATTCTTTTAGCTTCAAATTATTATTTTTGCTTTTCATATTATTTGAGTGAGACCTGAATCGAATCTATGAAGCGATCCTGTAACTTAATTTACTCATAATCAAACCTCAATGTTACGTGGTTAAGAAATACATTTATCTAATTATTAAATATATATCTAACTTTTTATGTGACTTTGATATTAATCCTGATAATAATAATATAATACTATTAACGTAAGACAAGAACCAAGAATAATAACTACATTAAATATAAATAAAATTACATAATATAAGAAAACTGTCTATTCATTTAAAAAAGGGTAAGAGACAGAAATATTCTTACCTTAATATTTATCTTTCAAGACTTGATATATAATTAATAGTCCTTCTTTAGATATAACTTATTCGGTTCATAATCATAGCCTACTAAGCTTCGGTTAACTAATAATAATAATAATTCTTTATAAATACTACATGACTTTAATTAGTTTCAGTATTTTTTCATAATTAAAGAGTATCAGTCAATAAAGGATACCAAGTTCTATGATCCAAAAGGAAAGGAAGCAACAACAGGAAATAATTTTATTAGATTTTACTTTCGTTTTGCCTTCAGCTGACTGATACCTCAATATATATCTCTGTGCTATCTAGTTTCATCAAGTTAACCACTTGAGGATCAAGATATGTAACAATATATATTTTTTTTTATACTGTATATACAGTATATATACTGTATATACTGTATATATAAACAGTATATATATATATATATATATATATACATATATATATATATATATATATTATATATATATATATATATATATTCTCTCTCTCTCTCTCTCTGATACACGAAACGCGAAACACGAAATGAATGATATACTAAAATTCATATGAAATAATTATATGACAGGACAACCAATCACAATTTTTTTTTTTTCATACTACAGATCAATAAAACTTGGAAGACAGCAAAACATTTCAATAAGTATTTTTTCTTATGTGTGTATGGAGGAGACAAACGGCAGGCTGCCTGTAACGAGTGTCTCCTCCAAAGCCAAAAGAGTGACAGAGAGCCAAATTCAATGGTCGTGGGGGTCATAATGCCTGGACACACGGAATATAAAGCAGTCTATGAAGAAAAGATAAATTAAAGGAGAGAGTTTGTTGAGTTGAAGAAAAACCGAGAAAATTTGCTATTTCTAGAATTGGAGAGCTAGGCAGAATAGGAGTAAGACTGTGTTGAAAGGTGGGTGCCTCACACTCGCCGCAGGAGAGTGCACTGGGAGTGCTCTGAAGAACACTGATTGTTGTAATACTGATAGAAGAGTGAAACATTTCACAAACTATGCTTGTCAACTGGTTAACACATAACGAAAAGGACCGTGATAACTAAAATGCATAAATTGAAAGATTACTGAACATTCAAATCCAAAAAAGAGAATAAGAAATGTTCTTGTTAGTATTTCAATAAATTCAATAAATTGATAATAATTATGTAGGACTTTTGAGGTTAGAGTAGTTGACATAAAATGTATACAGGAATCAGTGCACAGGTACAGGCTATTTCCGGAAATGTTCGAACGACAGTTATGTTTGTGGCAGCACTATGAGGCGCTATTATGTATATAATTAACAACTATACTGAGTTTGAATGATATAATGACCATGATCTACATTCTAATAATAACATATATTTAGATGCTTCCAAAATTAACATTAGATATTCCAGAATATAGTTGCCCAGAAAAGTGGCCTGGGAAAAGTGACCCCGTTAATCCTATATAATTATTATCCATCTTCTCCTACTCTAATCCTTCTAATTGGTCACGTCATTAGTCTCCTCACACACTAAAACACAGGACATTCTTAGTTGTACAATGCTTCACTAGTATTGTTATATATTGCTATGATTTGCTCCCTGAATATGAGCTATACTCTCTCTCTCTCTCTCTCTCTCTCTCTCTCTCATATGGAAGTCTTATATATACTGAATGGGTCAGACAATGTGGATTAAAACAAAATGTTTAGCCTCAACATTACACAGAGTTAGTAATATGAATATGATGAAAAGGTAACCAATTAATCTGAAGATATTTAAGCTAATTTAAGTCCGGAAATGAGATAACACAAATTATTCATAGCATTATTTTATTATGAATGGACAACATTTTGTTGTCAACATAATACAAAAAATGTGCATCCTTTATAAGCTAGTTTAGAGTGTGGGAGGCTAACAAACTTCAAAGTGTGGGCGAAAAGACTTAAAGGTGTGGGCGAACGAACTTCATTGTATGAGGGAACAAATTCCTTTTGTGAGCGAAAAGACTTGTGGGCGAATAGACCGTAAACCTCTATCATATCTTAAATGATTTAATAGACGGTACCGAATGAAATAGTTCGGTCGCATTATTTTATTTTACTAACTATTATGCGATCTTATGCAAATTAGGAAGGACGTCTATCAGTTATAGTGCTACAAACCATCTTATCTCAATGAACCTTCCTAAGCAGTACAAAGCCGTCTATATATATTTGAAATATAAAACACACATTACCGGTACTGCAATATATATATATATATATAATATGTGTAGGCCTATGTGTGTGTCAAAATAAACGAACACTTTTCCCTGTAGTGGGTAGAGAGCAATTTTTATCCCTATCTTTACTGCATAGATGAGAGAGAGAGAGAGAGAGAGAGGGGTGAGGGTACCCGTGATCGCTGTACAGGACAGTAGATGTGGCAACGTGTGGTATTGAGATACCTTGGTATTGAATTGGCTTGGTATTGAGCTGATATGGTGATGAAACCGACTGGTGAAGAAAAGGTCTGGTCATGAGATGGTATGGTGTTGAGGTGACTCGTCTTGTTTGTGTGGTGAGATGGCATGGTGTTGAGATGTCTAGCATCCGTGCACAGTATACGGGCGGGATCTGTGTGCGCAATACCACTCTGCTTCGCAGAGTTGATTAATACTTCCAAATTGCACAGTGAATGAACAGGATTTAGGTGTGTGTGCGTGTGTGCGTGCGCTATTTACTATGTACACTGGGATACCATGCCCAAGACGTCCCGGTGGGGGTTCCAACCGTAAACGTTTAATTGGCTGTTACGAAATTTGGTAGTTTAGGTTCGCTCTCTCGGCCCCACCCCCCCAGAGAGCTGTCTTCATTTCCATGTTCCCAGTGACCACGTTGTGCATACTTGTATTAATTTTGAAGAGGAGGATGTTCAGTATATTATAGTGTAAATGTTTACCTTGCATTGGTGTGTAATAAATAGTTGTTGTGTAAAGTAACGATGGCAAGTATGACGTGAATTGCTAGTTACTATTAGTCGACAGTGTGTGTGTGTGTGTGTGTAAGTGAACCGATGTGTGTTGTAATAGACATAATGCTCTACAGAAGGTGACAAACACTGAAAACAGAAGTGTCTGCTTCATGACATACAACACAACGAACTATGCAATGTAATATTACATGTTATCATCTGGTTATGAAATTCAGGTGTGAAACGGCAATGAGTTATCAGTAGTGATATATGGGGGTATATATTATGTATATATGCATTATATTATATGTAATACCACACTAAGTTAAGCTTCGGACGGTGATAGGTTTATATATTCGATATTAATTTAGTAAAATATTTATATTCCACTCTATAGGGTAAAGGATATATAAGCATCGCATCGTGATATTACGTTTAGCAATGGCTATGGATACCTTTTCGATGTTAGTATTATAGTATCTGATATATTGCAATGTTTACACAGTGCAGAAAAGGTTAATAGCATGAACAAAAATGGATGAATTATATGTGAGTACCGGTAGGTGTTTAATAGTAACTACTATGGATGACGTCTGATGAATCACACACACACATACACACACACACACGCAACAAAAGCCTGTCCAGTCACTGCTGTTTGGTAGTGTTTCTTTACAGTCTTAATTCGTTAATAGCTATCCGTGTTGTATGTAGATACAGGAGGGAATAACAAACAATGGTATTTTTGTAATTTATATATCAGATTCTGTAGTATGAATCGCATCGTAGCATAACCATAAAAATTGTACATGACAGACTGAGTGAAGCATCTATTGGTTCGAAACGTGTGTTCGTACATGTGCGACCTTGTGATAGTTAAAGTGAGCTGTCGTCCAGAAACAATACGCTCCTAATGTCCGGGCCCTATCCAGGTGTCTCAGAAACTGCGGTTTCTGACTGTACATAGCAGATTTTCTTTCTAGGACACATCTATCAGAGAGTGGAGGAGAACAGGTATTTGAAGCGAATCAACAGAATGACGCACAAGCAGACTGCAAAACCGAAACGACACAACATTTCAGTACAGGAACCTTTCAGCTATAAGACAGCATCATCGCCGAGGCCTGCTAAGGAATGCAAGTTCTGCGGCCAGAGTCATGTGTGGAAGAAGGAGGTGTGTCCTGCGTTTGGGAAGACTTGCAGTATCTGCGGAAACAAGAATATTTTTGCCGTCAAGTGTTTGTCCAAGACTAAGCAAGCCCCCAGGCCCAGGAAGCACAAGTCCAACAAAGTCAACAGCATACAGGAGGAGGGAGAAAGTGACCAAGAGGTAATCCAGTAGATCATGAATATCGCAGCAAGATCCAGCAGCAAGGCATCGAAGGCGATAATGACGACCATGGAGGTAGATGGTAAAGAGGTAAAGTTTCAGGTAGATTGTGGTGCCAGTGTGAATGTTCTACCACGACACCTGATACCCAATGCGCGACTGGAGACTTGCAATACCATCACCCCAGGAGAGACAATTCGCCTCAGGGCGACCCCTTCCACACCTAAAAGAAATTTAATCTTTTCTCAGAAATTCTAGAGATCCAATTTCCACATGTATATAAAATCCTGAATATGTAATTTTAAGAATATAACCCATACAATAAAACCAATTATGTTCAATATTAAAGAATATGTATTAATTTAACATTAAGAATGTCATATGACAGATTCCCCTATGTTTACAAATATTGTGATGAAGTAAAGGAAACATGTTGAAAGACTTTGTCAGGAATACGAAAGTTTTAAAATCATCTCGCCGAGATCCTTCTATCTAAGATTTAATAAACACATTATGTACACGTCTTCTCAATATCCAACTATTCTATTTTATAAACAAAACAATTTGTTTTCCTTCCTACTTTGATAGTCATGGTCACCAGCCAACCTTTTTAGCCTCTCAGATAACAGAATGACCCCCAGGGATACCAACACAAGCTCACCGCCCAGGGCCCATATAATCATGTAGATATCCCTCTTGTATAATTATATATAAGTTCAGAAACTATCAGGTTATCCCTAATAAATTAAATCTAGCATGATCACCTACCTCTGTTCTCCATTTTAAAAGTGATAGACCCATGTCTGCAAACCTAGGAAACATCTGACAGAGAGGCTACGTGTCCGCGTACCCCACTTGACCCCCAGGGCTACCAACATAACATCAATGCCGGAGAGTCATCTAACTCATATAAAACTTCTATTATATATATATATATAGAGAAGCTTAGAAATTATCAGTATTAATTCTACAAAGAGAACCTAGCATGCTCATCTATCCCTACGATCAATATTAACCCTCTCACGTTTTTGACGCAATTTTGAGCCTATTAGGGATACTTTAAAGCCTTTGTTACCATCAGGGGTATTTAGAAACCTTTAGTTTAGTTACTTCAACCTCTGCAGTTGTCTTTGAGTTAGCTGTGGGCAGAAAACTAATTTTGGAGAGGTAATTATAAGAGTGAGAGAACTCTATTTAGTATTGCTAATCTGGCAACCTCTGCGTCATAAAAACGTGAAAGGGTTAAAGACAACAGACCCTTGTCTTCAAACCTATAAAACATCTGTCAGAGGGGCTACATGTATGCATGTCCCCCCTATTGACCCCCAGGGCTACCAACATAATCTCAACGCCCGGGCGTAATCTAACTCATGTAATAACGTCTATCTCGTATATATAGCAACTAAGAAATTATCAGTATTAACTCTACAAGGAGAACCTAACATACTCCCCTACCGCTGTTCTCAATATTACCAGTGACAGGTTCTTGTTTGCAAAAATAATATCCAACGACACCAGAGAAACCTCACTTCATCATACCCCCTCACCATGAATTTCTCACGCTCCAAGGTCAAGCAAAACATCCTCAAAACCTTGAACAAAAGTCCAATTATATCCATAACCCCTGACTCCTCCAGTAACCTATAAAGCCAAATAGGACCTTGACTTAGATAACGTCTACATATCATACCACCTTGATCAACTCGTCAAGTATAGTAGAGTTATATCATAAAGTAAATGAAGTCCATCTCCCTTAGGACAAAAAGGACTTCTTGTCCTCATAGAAAGTGCATACGCACGCCCTTACTATCCTTCCACAGGGGATGAGTACCCCTCAGTAATTGTGCATACTAGGCCAAGGAAAATCTGATAGAAATTTAAGTAATTCTAAGGCTTCTCAATTGTTGGCACCCCACTTTGAGAAACATTATTTTTACCCAGTCTTTTACAGTCTGGATGCACGGCACCCAGAAGTCCTTATACTGTCTGTGAGTAAGAAATCCTATTAAGGGATCTTTGTTAATTGTGGCATCCCAATCAGTTAACATAGAGACCTCTAATAGGCTGTATCGCCAATGTTAAATTTGAAGTGTGTAAGCACCCCTCCACTTCTATTTTAATATTGTAGGTACGGCAATTGTGCCCTATAAAAGGAACTTTATTATTACTGGCACCCCAGTGATTAATATAGTCACCTTCTCTAGGTTACACTTTTTCTAGTTAAAAGTTGGACACAGGCACCCCTACCCTTCAACGTTTTACTATTAAAAGTTACACTACCGCTTCTCACAGAAGATCTGATATCTAACGATCTTTTGTGTTATAAGGGCTTAGCGAGACACCCTCACGGGGACTCTGCATATATAAGTCCTAGGTGCATTTTGTCTGTGGCACCCCATTAGACTTTGCAACTAAAAGGATAACACCACCCTGAGTTCTTTGAACCCCTTAAAACAGTTAGAGACAGTCAAGAAGAGCAGCACTAAAGCTCTTCTTGCGTTCGACTGATATTGTGTTAATTCGTCATAACTGAGGCACAATATTAAAAACCCCACTACAAGAGTACCTTAACAGAACTTCATCACCGGTTAATATAAAGGTCAGGATAGACGAGTATGCTTGATAAAGCTATTGGCTTAAATACTTGCATTAGTCTGATAGGGTGCCCAACTGTTTCATTTCAAGTTAGGAGCCATATTTAAGACCCCACGCCCATTAACCCATATTTAAGACCCCACGCCCATTAACCCATATTTAAGACCCCACGCCCATTAACTCATATTTAAGACCCCACACCCATTAACCCATATTTAAGACCCCACGCCCATTAACCCATATTTAAGACCCCACACCCATTAACCCCTATTTAAGACCCCACGCCCATTAACCCATATTTAAGACCCCACGCCCATTAACCCATATTTAAGACCCCACGCCCATTAACCCATATTTAAGACCCCACGCCCATTAACCCATATTTAAGACCCCACGCCCATTAACCCATATTTAAGACCCCACGCCATAACCATATTTAAGACCCATGCCCATTAACCCATATTTAAGACCCCACGCCCATTAACCCATATTTAAGACCCCACGCCCATTAACCCATATTTAAGACCCCACGCCCATTAACCATATTTAAGACCCCACGCCCATTAACCCATATTTAAGACCCCACGCCCATTAACCCATATTTAAGACCCCACGCCCATTAACCCATATTTAAGACCCCACGCCCATTAACCCATCTGTAACATTACTTCACACGACCGGCCAACCTGGACGGCCTACGGAGAATCAGAAGACATCAAGCAGCTAGTGTTCTACATTCTAAGAAAAGAAAGATTGAAGAAAGATACCTAAATCAATGCCAGTGACGAGGCAGAAATAATTTAGAGTTCAAAAAGTGATAAAATACTCAGAGTCCCTTCAACCCCTTATTCAGGATAAGATCACCAAAGTGTTCATTTAATTTAAGCTAATCTATAGAAACATATTACTTATATTCGTGTACCAGTGATAAATGCGTTTAGTACACCTAACTTGAGTAAGGAATTAAATCCAAATAAGACGGATATTTCCGCCAAGTGAGAAAAAAGTAATGTCCATATAATCCTTATTCTGAAATAAATCATCAAAGTGCTCATTAAAGCTAATCTATAGAAACAGATTACTTCTATTCGTGTACCAGTGATAAAAGCGTTTAATACACCTCTCTAACTTGATTAAGGAATTTAATCCAAATAAGACGGATTTCGTGTATAAAATAACTGTCATATTTCCGCCCAGTGAGAAAATAGTAAGAGTCCATACACTCCTTATTTTGAAATATATCATTAAAGTGTTTATTCAAGCTAATCTATAGAAACAGATTATTTCCATTCGTGTACCAGTGATAAATACACTTAGTACTCCTCTCTAACTTGAATAAGGAATTAAACCCAAATAAGACTGATTCTCACTCCAACGAACTCTGAAATAATACCAACCAGTGAGAATATTTTAGAGTCCACAAAACTTGAATTCAATCTTATGAGGTATAGCAGTGTATAAGATTACATATTCACAGAAAGATATATATTAACTTACTTTAACCTCGTCAACTACTAGTAGCTAATTAAACCCAAGTCAAGGGATATAGTGAACATTAAGGTAACCTGATTAGATGTCCATCCAATCCTTCAACAATAGAAGATTGATTTGATTCCAAAAGAAAAGGATTCACTTTAAGTTGCATTGAATATACCTGATCTCCATCTAGATCCGCGATCGTGCTAGAAGGTATTTAATTAAGTTGTGCCACTTATGCTCTCGTGTTTAGTGATTCTGATTCAATATTATGTGCTTTTTTTTTTTTTTTTTTTTTGTTTTTTCTATGTGATTGAGGGAGGCAAAAGGCATAACTGCCTATAGCGAGTGCCTCCCCCATAGTTGAAAGAGTGACAGGGCCAAAATCAAGGGACGTTCGAGCCAAAATGCCTGGACACACAGAGTTTGAAGCAATTTAAGTCATAGGAAGAGGGAAAGACTGATTCTGGGAGAGAGTTCCAGAGCTCAGCTGTTGAGTAGAAGAAAGTTTGAGAGTAACGTTTCACTCTTGGGTTGGAGAGTTGCACAGAGTAGGGGTGGGATTGAGTTGCAAGACGGGTACCACGTGCCCTACGTAAAGGAGGTGGTATGCACTGGGATAGCTCTGAGGAACACTGATTATTATAGTAGCGATAGAATAGCGAGAGAGATGCAAAATTGCGGCGGAGAGAGAGAGATTGCAGAGAGTTGGTGAGTGGACGGGAGTTAATGATACGAAAGGCCTTCCTTTCAACTTTGTCTAGGAGAGCAGTGTGAGAGGAACCTCCCCACACATGTGAACAATACTCAATACAAGGGCGCACTATGCCCCTGTACAGAGCAAGAAGCTGTGCAGGGGAAAAGAACCCCCTAAGGCGGTTGAGCACACCCAGCTTCTGGGATGCTGCCTTAGCAAGACTGGTAATATGGTCCTTCCAAATGAGAGCAGAAGAAAAAGAGACACCAAGAATATTGAGAGAAGATGAAGGGTTGATTTTTGTATTGTTGAAGAATAAGGGATAGTCCGCTGGGAGATCCTGACGGGTAGATAGATGGAGAAATTGGGTTTTGGAAGCATTAAAGTTAACAAGGTTTTCTCTGCCCAATTGGAAATAGTATTTAGATCAGAATTTAAGAGTTCTATGGCTTCATTACGTTTGTCGTTGAGGGATTGCTGGCTGGGGCGTTCTGAAAAACTAATGGAGTAGTGCAAGGTTGAGTCGTCTGCGTATGAATGGATGGGAATTAAGGTACAGTCAAGGAGATCATTTATAAAAATTAGAAAGAGAATAGGAGATAGGACAGAGCCCTGAGGAACACCGGAGTTTATAGAGTGAGGAAGTGAACAATGGCCGTCCACAACCGCGGCTATGGAACGGCCGGAAAGGAAATTAGAGACAAAGGCACAGATGGAGGGATAGAAACCGAAGGAGGGTAGTTTAGAAATTAAAGATTTATGCCAGACTCTATCGAAGGCTTTCGATATGTCTAGTGCAATAGAAAAAGTCTCACCGAAGTCCCGAAAGGAGGATGACCAAGAGTTAGTAAGATATGAAAGAAGATCACCAGTAGAGCGACCCTTAAGGAAGCCATACTGGCGATCTGAGAGCAGATTATGAGAAGAGAAATGCTTAAGAAATTTGGAAGCAAGAATAGTTTCAAAAACTTTAGAAAGACAAGAGATAAGAGCAATTGGACGATAGTTGGAGGGTTGAGAGCGGTCACCCTTCTTTGGGACAGGTTGAATGTGAGCAAACTTCCAGCATGAAGGGAAGACGTTAGAGGATAGACAGAGACGAAAGAGTTTGCCTAGGCAGGGAGTCAGCACGGAAGCACAGTTTTTGAGAACAACAGGAGGAACACCGTCCGGACCGTACGCCTTATTAGTGTTAAGCCCAGAGAGGGTAGAAAGTACATCTTTAGAAGAGATTAGGATATTAGGCATAAGTAAGAGAGAGGAGGGCAGAGAGGGAGGAATAGCACCGGAATCATCCAAGGTGGAGTTTCTAGCAAAAGTTTGAGCGAAGAGTTTAGCTTTGTCAGAGGAAGAAGGGATGGTTGTGCCATCAGAGTGGGAAAGGGGAGGGAAAGACGAGGAAGAGAAATTGTTGGAGAGGTTTTTGGCTAGATGCCAGAAAGCTTGGGAAGAGCTAGAGTTGGATAGTTCAGTGCATTTATTATTGATGAAAGAGTGTTTGGCAAGTCGAAGAACAGATTTGGCTTGATTCCGGGCAGAAACATATGAAGAATGAGAGTCTTGAGTTTTAAGGCATCGGTACCGTTTGAATGCTTCCTCCTTATTGCGGACAGCAGTAGAACAGGCGTGAGTAAACCAAGATTTTTTAGCATTAGTCTGAGAGAAAGAGAATGGAATGTATGCTTCCATGCCCGATAGGATTACCTCGGTAATGCGTTCAGCACTCTCCGAGGGTCCTCGGCCATGGAAGCAGAAATCATTCCATGGGAAATCAAAGAAGTACTGCCGAAGAGCCTCCCAGTCGGCAGCGCCAAAGTGCCACAAGCGCCGCCGGCTAGGAGGATCGGGTGGCTGTACTGGAGAGATAGGACAGGTGACAGAGATAAGTTTATGGTCGGAGGAGCCCAAAGGAGAGAAAAGATCGACAGTATAACAAGCTTAGTGAATAAGGGAAATAAAGCTGTACTGTAAACTAAATTTTGGTATTATACATATCCTCTATTGTCTTCTTTATATGTATTTGTATGAACTTGGATATTCAAGTCTCGAAAGAACTCACCCTAACTAATAGTTAAACCTGAATAAAATCAGGGCATAACAATATACAAATAGTAATAATGTTTCAAATGAACATATAAATACTAACACACAGAGATGATAAGTCTCAAATGAACATATAAATACTAACACACAGAGATGATAAGTCTCAAATGAACATATAAATACTAACACACAGAGATGATAAGTCTCAAATGAACATATAAATACTAACACACAGAGATGATAAGTCTCAAATGAACATATAAATACTAACACACAGAGATGATAAGTCTCAAATGAACATATAAATACTAACACACAGAGACGATAAGTCTCAAATGAACATATAAATACTAACACACAGAGATGATAAGTCTCAAATGAACATATAAATACTAACACACAGAGATGATAAGTCTCAAATGAACATATAAATACTAACACACAGAGATGATAAGTCTCAAATGAACATATAAATACTAACACACAGAGATGATAAGTCTCAAATGAACATATAAATACTAACACACAGAGATGATAAGTCTCAAATGAACATATAAATACTAACACACAGAGACGATAAGTCTCAAATGAACATATAAATACTAACACACAGAGATGATAAGTCTCAAATGAACATATAAATACTAACACACAGAGATGATAAGTCTCAAATCACAAGAAGTCCAGAAATAAATATGCAAAGCTCTCAAATGTGGCATCTCAACAATAACAATGTATTTTATTTTAAGCTGCACGTGCCTCGATCACTACTGTAGGTATACACGGTTGTGTACTGTAGGTATACACGGTTGTGTACTGTAGGTATACACGGTTGTGTACTGTAGGTATACACGGTTGTGTACTGTAGGTATACACGGTTGTGTACTGTAGGTATACACGGTTGTGTACTGTAGGTATACACGGTTGTGTACTGTAGGTATACACGGTTGTGTACTGTAGGTATACACGGTTGTGTACTGTAGGTATACACGGTTGTGTACTGTAGGTATACACGGTTGTGTACTAACATTACTGGACAGAATAACTTGACCATTTCATTATATTTCATAATTGACTGTGTAAGTATTTGCAAGACTCTTGTGATCAAGTTGTGTAGGGGAAAGTGATAGGTAACCATGAACATCAACAGAGAACAACAACACGGAGAGCGGGTGCCCAACCCCGAAAAGAAATAGGGGAGCTATCCCCCCGCCAAAGGTGGCTTTCTAGGGCCTTTCCTAACTGATGCTGAGAGGATTGGGCTCTAGTCATGTGGTGATGGGCTGGTCTATCAGAGTGAGAACTGAGCGATCTCTGCCATACCCATAGCTTACTCTGACTGTTCCTTTTACATATATATTTTCTAGATCCCAAGTGACGGCGTCTCTTCCGTGGATTGACCTCCCAATCTACCAAGATTGGAAGCCAAAGTGTCACATTTTTCCTTTGCCCCTCAACTTTCTCTTCATAATTGCTGAGGGGCACAGAGCCCTGGGTGGGGCTTTGGTTTACTGGGCGTTTCCGCACCCTCCTCAGCTCCCTGCCATGGAGTGGCTTCGGTCACCCAGGCTTTATTGTGGTTGGCAGGGAGGGTTCTGTGGGGGTGCTCGGTTATGGCCTTGGCCTTGCTCGGGGCCTTGGGGTTGTTCGGCCAGGCAGCTTGGGGAACAACAACAACACGGAGAGCGGCGGATATAGAATAAAGGAAAACAAATTAAAATTCGAAAATTTGAGAAACATTCCCGGTGAAATGGCAACACCTCAGGAGTTGGCAGGCGAAGTTTCATGTTATGTAATATAGTTATCGAGTTATAAGGCACAAAAACTAATCAACTCCTCATCCACATACAAATTATCACTTGGTAAACATACCCTGTAGGCTATACATATTGTTTTATAATTCCATTCAATATTAGGGAATAATTCATTGTATGTCTAACTGACAGGTATATCAGGCAACTCTCTACAACGCTTTTACCTCATGATGTAGGTCGACCAGGCTGAGGCACACTGCACAGTCCGAGGAAGAATTAGTAGTCTTTGCAAGTGTTGTGGGGTGGATGCATGTCCGTCCTCGGCTTACATTCAGTCCTCTCGTGATTTACTGTGCTTATAGTGATATACTACTGTAGCTGCGTTTTCGTTACCACCACTGAAGTGATTAGCCATTGGGATTTTTGCAGAAAATACGATACATTATCTGATAAGTCAGGTCAGGGAAGGTATTGAGGGATAAGCCTTTACAATGGCACCTCTTAGCTACTTCCTACTTTCTTATTTTTTCTGAAGAGTGTAGAGAGGGGAGAAGAGGTGTTGGAGAGTGAGGAAGCTGTTGGTGTGGCCTTGTTATGTGTGTTATTAGTCTGTATACACCGTCGAGGTGACCCCCAACTGGGTGGGTGCATTTGAAACATGCTAGTAGAACAAATAGCCTATGTTGAAGTATCTAGAATAATTTTTAGCAATCGAAAAATGTCTACAATTCCTCAAAATGGTGAAAATCTCTTTAATAACGCTAGAATTCATCATATCTTGATGTCGCTAGATGGAAGTGATACGCTGGATCTAGCAGGGCTTTCCCGCCTCTCGAACATTCCGACCAGACGATCCCGCCCGCCCAGGTTAGATCTTCCCGTCGAATATTTTGGGCGGGAAGAGCCAAGCAATCAATCCATCCTTGGCTGATTCCGTTCTCTTTGATTAGACCATCCCGCCCATTTGTATGGTTCACACAACCTCAGCTGATCTTTGATCTTGCCTAAATGTGCAATGCAAGAGCCTGTAGCATTGAAATTCGTGATTGCATCATAACCTTGTGTGTATATGAGTGACGATTATATTAAAACATATTAAATAATAAGTATATATATATATATATATATATATATCAGAGGTGGCCCAGTTGGGTCAGTTAAGTTAATTAACTTAACTTTTGCCGATTAACCACGGCGGACATTTAGTGGGTGCGGTAGTACGTCCTAGCATGTTTCACATGCTTGCACCCAGTCAGGGGACATCCTGGCGACGTATACAGACTAAACACACATAACAAAGCCACTCCAACACCTTCCTCTCTCTCCAACACCCCTTCTTCCCTCTCAACACTCTTCTTTGAGCTAGTGCCGATAAAAATGGCATGGTCAGTCCTGTAAAGAATCGTAAGATTCGGAGTCGCAAAGATTCCAGGACGAGCTCATTTGCGGCGGATCCCCAGATCGACCGTGGTGATTGTCACCTAAACATCTACAAAAGTACAAAGTACAAAGTAAGTAGTTCATTTAAGTTGAAATATCTTCCAAATTCTTCGGTTAACTTCAACTAATTTCCGATTAATTTTCCTATATTTCATATTTCCTACTGTGTGTGATGGGAGTCTGGGAATTGAGCGAGAAAGTAAATTTAACAATCACGTGGTAATGTATACTCTAATCCTATAGTCATTCTGCCGGACCTTTGTCCCTATTTCCGTTGTCCGTCTCTTGAGATGGATGAGAGAGAGAGAGAGAGAGAGAGAGTATAATACAAGGATTTATTCAATAAATCCTTGCAGTCTGGAACTATGCCCGATCAGTGGAAGCTAGCCAACGTAACACCGATATTCAAAAAAGGCAGCAAATCCCTACCCAGTAACTATCGTCCAATTAGCTTAACCTCAGTTGTATGTAAAATGCTAGAAACGGTCATACGAGACAGACTCATAAATCACTTAGAGGAAAATAACATACTTAAAGATACTCAACACGGCTTTCGTAAAAAACGTTCCTGTTTAACAAACCTCTTAGACTTCTTCCACGATATCCTCAACCTCTACGATGAGAGTAAAGCTGTAGATATTATATACCTTGATTTTCAAAAGGCCTTTGACAAAGTTCCCCACAAACGTTTACTGCTAAAACTAAAAGCGCATGGAATACAAGACGGTGTGTTGAAATGGATAGAAAATTGGCTCAGCGACAGAAAGCAAAGAGTAGTCATAAACGGTAAGGCATCAAAATGGACCAATGTAAGTAGCGGGGTACCCCAGGGATCGGTACTAGGACCAATTCTCTTTCTAATTTACATCAACGACATAGATGAGGGTCTTACCTGTACAATCTCAAAATTTGCTGACGATACAAAAATTGCAAATAGCGTACTCTCAAAAGAACAAGTTGACGATATGCAACACAATCTAGATAAATTGTCATGTTGGGCCCAAATTTGGCAAATGAGTTTCAATGCGGATAAATGTAAAGTACTACATATCGGATACCTAAATGAGAAAGCAAACTATTCGATGAATGGCACTCAGCTTAAGAATGTAAACAGAGAAACCGATCTGGGAGTAACAATATCGAGTAACCTAAAACCGAGTCAACAATGTTCAGAAGTTGTTAAGAAGGCAAACAAAATAATTGGCTTTATAGGCAGGTCATTTGAGCATAAATCCAAAGAAGTTATCCTAACCCTTTACAATTCATTAGTCCGCCCTCTTCTGGAATACTGCGTTCAATCCTGGTGCCCTTATTACCAAAAAGATATAAACAAGCTAGAACGAGTTCAACGTAGAGTTACCAAAATGATACCTAGCCTAAAGAACAAACCATACGAAGAGCGTCTTAGAGAATTAAATCTATTTCCTTTAACCCAGCGCAGATTAAGAGGTGACTTAATTCAAGTGTTCAAAATCATCAAAGGCATCGACAATATGAACTGTAGTAAGTACTTCACTATCGACCAATCTAATTACACGCGGGGAAACGGTTGCAAAATTATTGGTAAATCTTTTAACTCACACGAATCTAAGAATTTCTTCTTCAATCGAGTTGTCAACTTGTGGAATGGGCTTCCCCGAAACGTTATAGACTGCATCACCGTTGATTCATTTAAACTTCGCCTAGACAAATATCTCGCATCAAACCCGCGACTGATTGCGTTTGTAAATGAATAACTTTATTTTATCCCCCCCTCAGTTACTAACCCATCTGTCCCCTACTAACTTCCTAATCCTGCCACGGACATTAGTTCCAGGGCAGTAATTCCCTTTCCAATGTTCCCTTACCCACTCTAAATCACTGTTTGGACACTTGATCCTCAGTGTTTTGGAGGACAAGCAACCTAGAAGGGTCACTAGATCTGTTGTTGCTTGATTTCCTTTGTACTCCTTTGTACTTTGTACTCTTGATATATTTCTATATAAATTTATTATTTAGTGTAGGCCTATTTGTTGTAATGAACAAATTGGAAAATTCAGACTGTGAGAGAGATCTGGGTGTGTTTGTTAGCAATGATCTGAAGCCTAGAGCACAATGTATAAGCATTCGTCACAAGGAAAACAAGATTATCGGGTTCATCTCTAGCAAGATCTATATACAAGGATATCTCTAGAGTGTGAGTAACAAAACTGCTGATGTTATCTTGAAACTTTACTTGTCATTAGTGAGACCTCATATGGATTATGCTGTTCAGTTTTGGTGCCCTTATTATAGAATGGATCTAGACTCTCTAGAGGCAATCCAACGTAGAATGACAAAACTTATCTACAACAGTACCGTAGACATTTATCATATGAGGAGAGGTTAAATACCCTAGGTAACACTCATTAGAAAGACGAATATGCAGTGGAGATATGATAGAGGTGTTTATGTGGATAAAGTGAATAAACAAAGGGGACATTACTAAACTAGTAAAGCTGAATGATTGCGAAATATCCCGTTCAAATGGATTCAAACTAGATTAATTCCGCTTTGAACACACATAGTTAAGCATTAGTTTGGAAATTGGGTTGTGGGTAGGCCTATGTGAAATACATGGCCTCGTATTTTAATCAGCTCAGAAACGGTGCAAAGTTTGAGACGTAATGTAGATATTCATATGAATAATTTTGGTTTAGCGTGAATGGGATCTACCTTGTGTGGGCCGATGCCCTCTGCTGATTTCCGTGTTGAATAGCTATGGGTATGCAGAAAGAAAGTTGGGGGTGGAGTCGGTAGGAAAATTAAGAAGGCTTCACACAGTCAGTTAACTGTTAAGGGAATTGGACCCCACCCCCACAGTACAATGCTAAGCAGATTATTATAAAGGCAGATAATGCTGATATTGTATAGCTAGTAGTTTTATGAATGATACACCAACAAAAAATCACCTTGTACAGAAGGCTACGGTATATGTCTACCGCATCTGGAATATGAATTTAACCCTTCCAGTATGATGATGATATTCTTGTTAAATTCAGACAAAATCTTGTTCAGAGTAGAAAACCCGTTTCATAGGCAAGATGAATGAAACTAAGCCAAGTGTCTCCTTCTGTAAAAGCATATATCGACTTCTTGATTTTGGAGAACACTAGGTAATTTTAAATGCCAGTTTAAGTACCAGAAAGATGTTATACTTTCAGTATACGTTAATAATGATTATGGACCACGTGCCACACAGACTATCTTTTTCACTATGTGTATGACGGAGAAATAAAGGCAAAGCTGCTCCCCCCCCCCCCCCACCCAAAAAAAAAAAAACACAAAAAAGTATATAAAGTAATAGAGAGCCAAATTCAAGGTATGGTAGAGTCATAATGTCTGGACACACGCAGCTTGAGAAGCAGTTTAAATAATTGGATGAGGGAAAAATACATTGAGGGAGAGAGTCCAGAGTTTACTTGTTAAAGGGAAGATAGACTGGGAAAATTGGTTCACTCTTGGCTTAGAGAGTGGGACAGATTAGGGGTAGGAACGTGTTGAAGGCCGGATGCCGGTGGCCGGACAACTCAACCAGTAGACCATTTCAACCAGTAGCTCTCAACCAGTACCAAATCAACCAATACGGTTAAGTTAGGTTAGTACTATATTTTGGCACTGTTTTGGTTGGTCTTGGTTGATTTGGCACTGGTTGAGAGCTACTGGTTGAAATGGTCTACTGGTTGAGATGTCCGGGAACCCCGGATGCCACCTACTCGGGAGGCGGAATAGACTGTAAAAGCTCTGAAGAATACTGATTAGGCCTATTTACTGAATACACCAATACCAGTTTTAATTTGATATCAACTACTATAATCTCAAAATTCTTACAAAATTATTATCACGAGAAATTTAATAACATGCAAGCTCGGAAAATATTGCTATACTCTTTAAACGAACATAATAAAATGGTAGTCTGCAGAAAGCCGATTGGCCCACACAAGGCAGATCTCTCTCACACCCAACCCTAATTATAAGGCCTAGTTATAGGCCCAGCTTACGACCACCATGAGGACCGACCTCACCAAAACGGTCAGATGTCAGAAAACAGGGGTCTGCAGAGGGGGCAGAGCGCCGATTGGCCCACACCCGGCAGATCCCCCTCACTCCCAACCCAGCTCGTCCATATGTCTATCTAATTTTATCTTAAAGCTCTCTATCGTTCTTGATCCCACTATAACACATGGTAGCACTATTCCACCTATCTACAACTCTGTTACCAAACCATCATTTGCCTACATCTTTTCTGAAACTAAATTTATCCAATTTGAAACCATTTGTTCGCGTTCTTTCGCCATCACTGAGCTTTTTCCCCTTTAGTAATCCCACTAACCCACTTGAACACGTCTATCATATCTCCTCTAACTCTGCGTCTCTCTATATATATATTTTAATGTACAATATTCTTTCCATTCGTGTACTAAATTATCACAGTCTTTCATGGTCATTATTTGTTTACCAGTTAACAAACAGTAGGAGTGTGAAGTACGAGTATAAGACGAGACTTATTTATATATTTTGTTGTCTTCCAAACAACACAGATATGTAGTATAACAAAAGAAATACATATTTTGTGATAGGTTATCTGTTGTATATATCGTATAGTATTAAATATTTAAATACATTTTAGTAATCACATGTTGAATAATGGGTACTAATAATTATATTTTTGGGTGAGGACTGGTCCTATCCAGAGTGATGTTTGGCATCCTTTACCCAACCTTAGCCGTTTCTGTCTGTCCCTTTTACTGTCCTACTTTCCTAGGGGCTAGGAATCTTCCTCCCCTTGTAAAATTCACCTACTAGACGAGAAAGAGTAAGGGACGAGGGAATGCGAAAGTGGTCCCGGACCCTAAGAATTAGAACTCTAAATGTTGTTTCTGTTCGGGCTTTGTCTCAAGTCGGCCACCCCCAGCTATGTGGTATGTGCCTGAGTATATAAATACATACACAATAATTAAAAATCCAAGCTTGGAGAGCTTAAACAATTGATATATAGAGTAAAGTTAATTGATTAACTTATCCGATTAACTTCTAAAATTAATTAATTTACCAAATTATAGTTCAATTAACTTAGTTGACAAGAAACTCAAATTAACCTAACTAATTAATGTATTGAGTTAATCGATCCAACTCTGATAGACCAGCCCATCACCATTTAGTAATTTAGTGATGTAGTTAATTCCGATGCCTAGGGGTGAATTATAGGTGTGTGCTGTAGGGTGATTATAAGGGACCCAGCTGCAATGGCCAAACTCACTAAGATCCCTTGGCAATTATCGTGTGTATGTGAATTAGGGAGCTTATCCCAGACTTCAGAAAGGCGAATTTTAGGGGATTAAAGGGGTCACTCAAGATTAAAGGTGAGGCAGGAAATTTAGGTCAGGTAAGCCAATTAGTTCCAGCAGACCAGAGATGTCGGGGCCAGGTGGGTCACACAGCTGAGATAGGTAGACAGACAACTGAAGATTTAATTAGTGTGTATAATCAGTTCATCTCTGCCTTACAGAGCGAACAAGATAAATATATACCAAAAAGAACATATAGATCACATACAAACCAACCGAAAGAACATATAGATCACATACAAACCAACCAAAAAGAACATATAGATCACATACAAACCAACCAAAAGAACATATAGATCACATACAAACCAACCAAAAAGAACATATAGATCACATACAAACCAACCAAAAAGAACATATAGATCACATACAAACCAACCAAAAAGAACATATAGATCACATACAAACCAACCAAAAGAACATATAGATCACATACAAACCAACCAAAAAGAACATATAGATCACATACAAACCAACCAAAAAGAACATATAGATCACATACAAACCAACCAAAAAGAACATATAGATCACATACAAACCAACCAAAAGAACATATAGATCACATACAAACCAACCAAAAGAACATATAGATCACATACAAACCAACCAAAAAGAACATATAGATCACATACAAACCAACCAAAAGAACATATAGATCACATACAAACCAACCAAAAAGAACATATAGATCACATACAAACCAACCAAAATGGATGGCAAATAAATTATTAGATCTTATAGGTAGAAAGAGAGGTGTATACAGAAAAATACAGAAAGGCGAAATCCACCTTATAGAATATCACCATAACTTGTCGAGGCAGGTAAAGAAGGAAATTAGGAAGGAAAAAGAAACTATGAAATCAAGGTAGCAAATTAATCCAAAAACAACCCTAAAGCATGTTATCAATTGTATAAATCTAAGGTAAAGGATACAGTAGGGTCCCTAAAGAATGTAATAGGTGAGATTACAGATGATGAGTTAGAAATGTACAATACTCTAAATAGTAATTTCCTTTCTGTTTTTACAAACGAAAATTTAGATCAAGTTCCAGTAGTCAACCAAGTTTTTAAAGGTAGCATAGACAAAATATTAAGCACAGTTCAGGTCACTACTGACGAAGTCATTAAGGAAATAGATAGACTAAAACTTCAGAAATCTCCAGGTCCAGATGAGGTGTATGCTAGGGTATTAAAAGAATGCAAGGACGAATTAAGTTACCCATTAACTCACCTATTTAATAATTCACTAGATTTAGGCTTAGTTCCTGATTCTTGGAAACTTGCAAATATAATTCCGATATTTAAAAAAGGTGATAAGTCCAAAGCATAAAATTACCGTCCCATTAGTCTCACATCAATTATAGGGAAATTGCTAGAATCAATTATTGCCAGGAAAATTAGAAATCACTTAGAAATGTTCAAGTTAATAAAACCCTCTTAACATGGTTTCATTCCAGGACGATCCTGCCTAACAAATTTACTCCGTTTTTTCTCCGAGGTTTATGAAGCGGTAGATAACGAAAAGTCATATGATATAGTATACTTAGACTTCAGTAAGGCCTTTGATAAAGTTCCACATGAAAGGCTGTTAAGGAAGATAAAAGGACATGGTATTGGGGGGATGCTACTCAAGTGGATTAAGTCATGGCTGATTGGTAGGAAGCAGAGTTAGTATAAATGGTGTAAAATCGGACTGGGGATTAGTTAAAAGTGGGGTCCCCCAAGGGTCGGTTTTGGGGCCCCTTCTGTTCATTATCTATATAAATGATCTTGACTCAGGCATAAAGAGTAGGATCAGTAAATTTGCTGATGATACTAAAATAGGTAGGATAATAGAGTCAGCTAGCGACAGGGAATCTCTTCAAAATTATCTCGATCATTTGCACGAGTGGTCCATAAATTGGCAGATGAGTTTCAATGTAGACAAATGTGAGGTATTAAGGATTGGAAATCGTAATTTAGATGCGAAATACAAACTAGATAATGTAGAATTGGATAACTCAGAGTGCGAGAAGGATCTGGGGGTGCTCGTTAGTAATGATCTGAAACCCAGAAAACAATTTATAAGTGTTAGGAACAGGGCATAGGATTCATATCTAGGAGTGTTAGCAACAGGACTGCTGAAGTGTTCTTAAAACTATACTTAGCACTTGTAAGACCCCATTTAAACTATGCTGTCCAATTGTGGTGCTCTTATTATAGAATGGATATTGACCCTTTAGAGGCAGTCCAAAGAAGAATGACGAAAGATACATAATATTATAATTTTATCGTATGAGGAGAGGTTGAAAGTCTTAGGCTTGCACTCACTAGGAAGACGGAGATGTAGGGGAGACATGATAGAGGTATTTAAATGGATAAAAGGTTTAAATAAGGGTGATATAAATGAGGTATTAAAGCTAAAGAACGGCGACATAACCCGATCAAATGGTTTCAAGTTAGATAAGTTTAGATTTAGGAAAGATATAGGAAAGCACTGGTTTTTGGAATAGAGTTGTTAACATGTGGAATGCACTGCCCAGAACAGTAATTAGCTCAGAAACAGTTGAAAGCTTTAACCATAAGTTGGAATCCCACATGGGTGATATGGGCTGGGTGTGAATGGGAGCTGCCTCATGTGGGCCGCATGGCCATATGCAGTTTCCCGCGATCTTGTGTTCTTATGTAATTGGGGTTGGGTGTGACAGGGATCTGCCTTGTGTGGGCCGATTGGCTTTTTGCAGACTCGCATTTACTTATGTTCTTATGTAATTTAAGGACCCAGCTGCATTGTTTTTTACCACAATCGTATCAAAACAAATATACCTATCCTGGCTTTACCTATTAGAACATACACTCTCACACACACACACACACACACACACACACACACACACACACAAACTAGAGTAAGTACACACACACACATAGGTAGCCATGTTACCTAAGTTCAGGATACTTTTTCAACCCGTTTGCAGAGGGCCGACTTTCCCACACTTGGTAAATCCCGTTCACACCCAGCCCATCGCATCCATGTGCCTTTATTACACAATGGGCATAGATTCCTTGGAGAGAGTACAACGATGAATATAAAATATGATCCATAATATCATAAATAATCTACGGTATTTGAATAGAGTTTGGAGAAATTAGGCTTACATCCATTAGAAAGACGCCGAGTTAGGGGGGATATGATAGAGGTGTTCAAGTTGGTTAGTGGGATTATTTAAGGGGACATGCATAATGTACTGAAGCTCAGTGATAGCGAAAGACTTCGAACAAATAATTTCATATTAGATACATTTCGTTTCAGAAAAGATAATATACTGGTAGGTATTCGTTCATTGTCTCTTAAAAAAAAAAAAAAAAACATTGGTTTGGTAACAGAGTTGTAGACATATGGAATAGGCTACCGAGTGATATGGTAGGATCAAGAACGATAAAGAGCTTCAAGATAAAATTAGATAGGTATATGGGCGAGATGGGTTGGGTTTGAAAAATATATAAAAACATAAGAACATAAGAAAATGGGAGTCTGCAAAAAGCCGATCGGCCCAAGGCAGATCCCCGTCACACCCAACCCCAATTACAAGGCCCAATTATAAGCCCAACTCACTAATACCTTTAGTACTGCCCCCACCAAAATGGTCAGGGATTAACACAAGATTACGGGGGTTTGCTGAACGCCGATTGGCCCACACCTGGTAGATCCCCCTCACACCCAACCCATCTCGTCCATTTGCCTATCTAATTTTATCTTAAAGCTCCGTATCATTCTTGATCCCACTATATCACTTGGTAGCCTATTCCACCCATCTACAACTCTGTTACCAAACCAATATTTGCCTATATCTTTTCTGAAACAAAATTTATCTAATTTGAAACCATTTGTACGAGTTCTTTCGCTATCACTGAGCTTTAATAAATGTTTCATGTCCCCTGTATTAATCCCACTAACCCACTTGAATACCTCTATCATATCTCCTCTAACTCTGCGTCTCTCTAACGAATGTAAGCCTTATTTCTTCAACCTTTCTTCATACGGAAAATGTCTAATATTATGGATCATTTTTGTCATTCTACGTTGTACTCTCTCCAATGAATCTATGTCCATTCTGTAATAAGGACACCAAAATTGAACAGCATAATCCATATGGGGTCTCACTAATGACAAGTAAAGTTTTAATATAACATCAGCAGTTCTGTTACTCACACTCCTAGATATGAACCTGAGAATCCTGTTTGCCTTGTTAGGAACGCTTATACATTGTTTTCTAGGCTTCAAATCATTGCTAACAAACACACCTAGATCTTTCTCACAGTCTGAGTTTTCTAATTCCATATTAGCTAGTTTATATTTAACATTTGTATGCATCTTCCCTATCTTTAATACCTTGCATTTGGCAATGTTAAACTTCATCTGCCAATTTACTGACCATTCGTGTAAGGTATCTAGATCCCTTTGCAAACACTCTATATCTCTATCTGAATAATTTGTTCTCCCCATTTTGGTATCGTCTGTAAATTTACTTATCCTACTAGATATACCTAAATCAAGGTCATTTATGTATATAATAAACAACAGAGGACCTAATATAGATCCCTGGGGGACACCACTTTTGACTGCTACCCATTCTGACTTGGTACCATTTATGCTGACTCTCCGCTTCCTACCAATTAGCCATGACCTAATCCATCCTAACAACGCCCCACCTATTCCATGTGCCTCAACCTTTCTCATCAATCTCTCATGCCTTGTGTGGGCCAATCGGCTCTCTGCAGACTCCCGTTCTCTTATGTTCTTACCTGTATATATAATTATTTGTATTATTTGTTCGGTTACCGGTACTTGTTTTCTCTTTCAAAACCTATTACCATCAGATTTGATTAAATCAATAATTAGATACATCAATGCATTACATTTAACGTGAAAAATACTAGATAGCCTACAAACTATATTTTGAGGATTATTTTTTAAATATAGATCAATAATTTAACAAATACAACTGGATGGTAACACTGCCTTAAAGACTTTACAATTAAGGAAAACCGTTGATATATTAGCCTAAATCGTAGTGTAATAAGTAATCATATTCTTTGTTCCCAATGTCAAATTTTCTTCTTCCTAATGGATAGTGATGAGAGATTCCGTTTCAAAATATCAGTACCTTTGCTTGTTATTCATATTTAGTTATACTGCACTATATTTAGTTATACTGCACTATATTTAGTTATACTGCACTATATTTAGTTATACTGCACTATATTTTCTTATTATATTGAATTTCCTTTGCGACTGTTTCGCCAGACTCCTCTTCAAAGGACCGCCTCAGAACATAAGAAAACGGGAGTCTGCAAAGAAATTATTGACCTACACACGACAGATCCCTTTCACATCCACACCATCTCAGTGTCATGAAAAAAAGGACCCACCCCTTTTCCATGTTAGATTTAGAGAAGAGGGTCCATATCTTGCAGAATTAGAATACTCAGACTGTTAGAAAGATCTGGGTGTGTGTTTGTTAGCAATGAGCTGAAGCCTAGAAAACAATCAGTACAGTGCAAGCGTTTGTAACAAGGCAAACAGGATTCTCGGGTTTATCTCTAGGAGTGGGAGAACTGCTGATGATATATTTAAACTTTACTTGTCATTAGTGAGACACCATATGGATTGTGCTGTTTAATTTTGGTGTGAGCGTGCTCTCCACTCGACCACCTGGGATCTATATTATTGAGTGATTTAATATGTAGTATCACTACGGATATATTATGTATAATGTACAGATTTAACAAAACAGTACATACAAAATTATAACAAACAACTTCTTTTGGATCCCATTGTTCAGTCAGTTTAGTTAACATTAGCTGATGCCTGATAGTAGTCTTGGCCAAATATCGACTAGACTAACTGAGATGACAGGGCTGGAAAATGTAATACCGAAGCAGACCACAAACCCTTTTCCATCAACTGAAGGACCGACAACTTCCACACATAGAATTGCGTCCATAAGAGACCGGAAACAGTCTCCCCTGGACAGCAGCAACACCATACCTCAGTCACCCGTATCACAGCTCCAGGGAAAACGCGCGGCTTCCGATACGCTTAAGATACGTATGGTAAGACATCCGCCCCAGTTTTTTGGTATTTACCCTCAGGTGCCAGGTAAGCAATGGCCGCCTACACCTGGCCCGGTTTTAGACTATGAAGAAGAAGACTTTATGCAAATGCGACATCAACCTCCTTCATTCCTCTCCAGTTACCCTGGCGGTTCCACTCATCACTACCACCGCTAGGTGAGACAATGTTTACAATCAAGCTAGACAAGAGGACAAACAGACAGTTCCATACAAGCCTCTAAATAGAGAGAGGCCTCCAATACTGTAAATAATTTATCCTGTGTACACCTAAGCTTTAGGCTATTTACTTTTATTATTAACCTAAGACGTGCGCATGGGGGGTATGAGACACCACACGCCTGTGCGCACGTATTTGAGCTGTTCCCATCACTAACATCGTTATTTTACCATAAATAGCATTAACTCTTTATTAGCGGCGCGCAACTTATGTCGTGTGAAAGAAATTTGGACTAAGTGGCGGTTCACAACTTATGTCGTGTGCCATTTTCAGCACGTAATGTTGCTGAGAGAGAGAGATAAGTGGTGGCAGGAGAGTAGCAAGCGTATGACTGCTCCAGACCACCACGGCGGACCTACTGACATGAATCCCACCCTCCCCCACCCTCACACACTCGCTACACAGGGAATTATGTAGGGAAACTACCTAATTCCATGGTTTTTGCACTCGTGTTGCGCGATCATTGCAAGAAAACTAGCAGTCGTACAAGGATGGTTGGGGTGTCATTGGCAAGCTCTGGTTATGCCCTTTCAGGGATAGATACTTGTTTTACGCTCTGGGTCTTATTTAGGCATGAAAATGATCATGTAAATAACCCTATTTAGGGTAAAAACACCCCGCTGGGCGGTACATATAAATTACCGCTAGGCCGCTCGTTAGGTGTTAATACTTATCCATATGCGCCTATTTTACGTTGATTATAAAGGTATTAACCTGTTACAGCAATAAAACAAGTGGAAACAGCGTTTGGATGGTCAAAATCGGTGATAGAGGCCGGGAGTTACATAATTTATGGCTGAGGCAACCTCCCTCCCCTTCACTCTTCCCCACGTCTGGAGAGAGACTGTCGATCGATACTCTCTCTCTCTCTCTTGCACTCGCTTGGTAACAGTGATGACAACGCCCTGCTTGCAGCTCGCTAATGTTAGCACGAAAATAGACCACAGAATCAGGGAATAACAGGTAAAATAGGTGATAATTGAAGGAGGGGGGGAATTGGAGAAGGAGGAGATGTGGAGGAGTGATATTTGGCATGGCCCAGGGGCAAAAAAAAAAAAAAAAAAAAAGGGTTCAAGTTTTTTTGGGGTGTTTTAAATGGATTTTTTTAGGCCCAGGATCTTAAGAGTCTTCCCGCAGTCGCCCGGGGAAACTCTTAAGAGTCTTCCCGCACTTGCCGGGTTAATAGTTCAATCATACCATTCCCCACATAACCGTGTATGCATTGTATTTTTAAGGCTTTAGACAACCACGCAATAAATCAGAAGCTATATTTCCCATGCCTCTCATGTTCCGGAAACAGCCGACTTGTCACTCTCCGTAAAATCAAATACTACCTGGCCGAAAACAGGGTAAAGTTAGGCAAGTCGAGGCACTGTGTCCCATGGGTAACCTGTGGGGGAGTATACGTGAACAACTTGGCCGGATAGAACTATCCGTAGAGGTTAGCCAAAATCTTTTAGATCGTGCCCTTCAAGCTGCGACGGTGTCTGGAGGAGAGAGTGTGTGTAGGCTGTACCAGAAGTGACCTACGCTAGTACTACCTGTGCGAGAGTACTCCCGGCCACCTCCCCTTGGCAAACAGGCCAAGACGAACCACGCACTCAGTCGCCCCCACGTGTGTCAGATCTCTACAAGGCTATACTCTCTACTATACTCCGACTCAAATTAAGTGCTTCTTGTTTACTTATTGTGTTTCGTGACTATTGCAAAGGTTGTGTAGGATATATTAAGTGTTCAAGTTAATGTAAATACCTGAGATCTTTTATTCTCACCTTAGTCCCTTTGTTACTCGTGTCGAAAGTACATACAAACGCTATCCTGGGATTAATTTACATATATATATATACTGCGTAATATATATTCATATATTGCCTCTAAGGTTTATATATATATCCATTCGGCCACATTACTGGCACACTACACGTAAATATTGTGAACGCCCCTGGCAGATCTGATACTAAGTTAATAGGACTATCAGGCTACGTAAATTGTGTATAAATGTCCACAGAGAGTGTTATCTATCATGTCTCTTAGTTAGACTCATTTTATTTATGTTTCCTGGCTTCCCAACCAGTTTAAACATTTAATTCAAATTCATAGTAGTTCTATTTCTGCCCACATCGCGTTAATATTTCAATGTCGAGTCCTCGGTCTTTCACACGAGACTAATATTTATTTACTCAGTTCCCTGAACTATTATTACCAAATCTAACTGTATACTTTAGTAGAGAAATAAACCCTCTCTCTTCATTAATAACTCATTCGTTATTTACCATTCAGCTGATATTCTTATTTTATATATTCTACTTCACTGAGACGGTGTGACCTCAGTATTATTGACCCTATCTCGAGTCACGTTATACCTCGCGTTAACCTTGACCTCAGGATATCAGCTATTATTTGAGACTAACCGCTCTGTTAGCATTTATGCTATACTTACTGAATTTTGTTGTGCCTCATTTACACTGAGATCAATCCAGCTAGCTCTCACAAACACCTCCTCCTCCTATCCACTTCACTACACTAAACATGCACATCACACTTCATTCCTCCATACCAAAATTAAAAATAAAAATAAAAATAAGAATTCTAGCCCAGCCTCGGAGTCCCCAGGGGGGGGGGGGGGGACCATAAATGCCCCCACACCCGACCGACTATCCCCTGACGACTCCACAAAATTACTTGGACCTCGGCCTGTTACTATTTCTATTCATTTCTGCAACATTCGCAGACTTTCCTCTAACTATCACTCTGTTGAGCATCACCTCTCCTCCTACAAGCCTGATCTTTTCTTCCTCACCGAAACTCAGGTGTCTGTAGCAACATCCAGCAGCCCCTTCTCTGTATCCTCCTACTTTCTCTATCCTAGTTTCAAAGCCAAAAGCGGATGTTGTGCATATGTGCACAACAAACTCACTTGCTCTCGTGTTCCCGATTTCGACTCCTCTGAATTCTCAACTTTATGGCTCAAACTTTCCTGTCATTCTCTTACTAAATATTTCTGTGCTGTCTATCTTTCCCCTAACTCTACCAACTTTCCCAAATTCTTTGACAATCTAAACTCTACAATGGAACACATTCTATCCATTTCTCCTTTCTCAGAAATCTCCATCTTAGGAGATTTCAACGTTCAGCACCGTCAATGTTTCTCCTCTCACACTACTGATCCACCTGGTGAACAAGCCTACGTCTTTTCTATCCTAAATGACCTAGAGCAGTTAGTTCAGCAACCCAGCCGTATCCCGGATCGCATTGGAGATCGGCCCAACATTCTTGACTTGTTTCTAACTTCTAACCCTTCTTGTTATACTGTCGATCTGTTCTCTCCTTTGGGCTCCTCCGACCATAAACTTATCTCTGTCACCTGTCCTATCTCTCCAGTACGGCCACCCGATCCTCCTAGCCGGCGGCGCTTGTGGCACTTTGGCGCTGCCGACTGGGAGGCTCTCCGGCAGTACTTCTTGGATTTCCCATGGAATTATTTCTGATTCCGTGGCCGAGGACCCTCGGAGAGTGCTGAACGCATTACCAAGGTAATCCTATCGGGCATGGAAGCATACATTCCATTCTCTTTCTCTCAGACTAATGCTAAAAAATCTTGGTTTACTCACGCCTGTTCTACTGCTGTCCGCAATAAGGAGGAAGCATCCAAACGGTACCGACGCCTTAAAACTCAAGACTCTCATTCTTCCTATGTTTCTGCCCGGAATCAAGCCAAATCTGTTCTTCGACTTGCCAAACACTCTTTCATCAATAATAAATGCACTGAACTATCCAACTCTAGCTCTTCCCAAGCTTTTTGGCATCTAGCCAAAAACCTCTCCAACAATTTATCTTCCTCGTCTTTCCCTCCCCTTTCCCACTCTGATGGCACAACCATCAATTCTTTCTCTGACAAAGCTAAACTCTTCGCTCAAACTTTTGCTAGAAACTCCACCTTGGATGATTCCGGTGCTATTCCTCCCTCTCCATCCTCCTCTCTCTTACTTATGCCTAATATCCTAATCTCTTCTAAAGATGTACTTTCTACCCTCTCTTGGCTTAACACTAATAAGGTGTACGGTCCGGACGGTGTTCCTCCTGTTGTTCTCAAAAACTGTGCTAACGTGCTGACTCCCTGCCTAGGCAAACTCTTTCGTCTCTGTCTATCCTCTAACGTCTTCCCTTCATGCTGGAAGTTTGCTCACATTCAACCTGTCCCAAAGAAGGGTGACCGCTCTCAACCCTCCAACTATCGTCCAATTGCTCTCATCTCTTGTCTTTCTAAAGTTTTGAAACTATTCTTGCTTCCAAATTTCTTAAGCATTTCTCTTCTCATAATCTGCTCTCAGATCGCCAGTATGGCTTCCTTAAGGGTCGCTCTACTGGTGATCTTCTTTCATATCTTACTAACTCTTGGTCATCCTCCTTTCGGGACTTCGGTGAGACTTTTTCTATTGCACTAGACATATCGAAAGCCTTCGATAGAGTCTGGCACAAATCTTTAATTTCTAAACTACCCTCCTTCAGTTTCTATCCCTCCATCTGTGCCTTTGTCTCTAATTTCCTTTCCGGCCGTTCCATAGCCGCGGTTGTGGACGGCCATTGTTCACTTCCTCACCCTATAAACTCTGGTGTTCCTCAGGGCTCTGTCCTATCTCCTATTCTCTTTCTAATTTTTATAAATGATCTCCTTAACTGTATCTTAATTCCCATCCATTCATACGCAGACGACTCAACCTTACACTACTCCATTAGTATTTCAGAACGCCCCAGCCAGCAATCCCTTAACGACAAATGTAATGAAGCCATAGAACTCTTAAATTCTGATCTAAATACTATCTCCAATTGTGGCAGAGAAAACCTTGTTACCTTTAAAAACCCAATTTCTCCATCTATCTACCCGTCAGGATCTCCCAGTGGACTATCCCTTATTCTTCAACAATACAAAAATCAACCCTTCATCTTCTCTCAATATTCTTGGTATCTCTTTTTCTTCTGCTCTCATTTGGAAGGACCATATTACCAGTCTTGCTAAGGCAGCCTCCCAGAAGCTGGGTGTGCTCAACCGCCTTAGGGGGTTCTTTTCCCCTGCACAGCTTCTTGCTCTGTACAGGGGCATAGTGCGTCCTTGTATTGAGTATTGTTCACATGTGTGGGGAGGTTCCTCTCACACCGTTCTCCTAGAAAAAGTTGAAAGGAAGGCCTTTCGTATCATTACCCGCCCACTCACAAACTCTCTGCAATCTCTCTCTCTACGCCGCAATGTTTCATCTCTCTCGCTATTCTATCGCTACTATAATAATCAGTGTTCCTCGGAGCTTTCCCAGTGCATACCACCTCCTTTACGTAGGGCACGTGGTACCCGTCTTGCAACTCAATCCCACCCCTACTCTGTGCAACTCTCCAACCCAAGAGTGAAACGTTACTCTCAAACTTTCTTCTACTCAACAGCTGAGCTCTGGAATTCTCTCCCAGAATCAGTCTTTCCCTCTTCCTATGATTTAAATTGCTTCAAACTCCGTGTGTGCAGGCATTTTGGCTCGAACGTCCCTTGATTTTGGCCCTTCACTCTTTCAACTATGGGGGAGGCACTCGCTATAGGCAGTTCTGCATTTTGCCTCCCTCAATCACCTAGGAAAATAAAATAAAAAAAATAAAAAATTATATATTCATCATAATTGTTTATTCAATTATGATCTTTTAATTATTATGGTGAATTTATTTATTTACCATCCATGCTTTAAGAAAATTATTATTCATTCTTGAAGTTAGGTTCGAGAGTATTTCTGTATAAATACGACTCAACCATTTACCAATTATTATCTATGCCAGTGCCCTGATATTCATTAATTGAGTTTAGATGTGAAGTTGGTTGGTGTAAAAAACATAATAATTCATTCTGGTTCAGGAGCAATTTATAGCGAGGCCTTTCTAAGGGTTAAGTGCCCCATTAATTACTCCTTCCCTTCGTCTATACATTAGGCTACCATAGCGCAGTTGGAATATATGTACATGCTCAGATTAATATGCAGGATTCGAAACTGCATAATAAATCGTAGGCTTGTCCATATTTCTTTAACTGTCTTGATAGCGTAATGCATAGTGCCTTGAATTTTCGATGTGAGTATCCTGGGTTCGAGTCCCCGGAGTGCCACATGAATTTGTTGTTTTCATTAATTGAGTTTAGATGTGAAGTTGGTTGGTGTAAAGAACATAATAATAAAGTGAAATAAAAGCTTGTGAAACCAAACCGTGTATTCTGTATCATTGGTATAGATTGAGGAGATTTATAATTGTATATCTGGAGTCAGCTGTGTTCCTGCTGAGTGTTATAGATCTAAAAAGGTTTCCTTGGGTGGAAAGATAGAACTGAATTAATCTTTCAAGAATTATTGCCCGGCATAACACTGGTGGCCGCTGTGTCTCAACACGGCATGGCGACTCTGAATTTAATTTGTCTCAATCTTTACCAATACACGAATCATCAAGGCGGGAAAATCGTTGGATATTATTCCATTTAAACCAGAGGACCATGCTATAGTCACTTAGGCCCTATGTTGAAGTTGTGAAACCTGTCCTTGACATTGTATTCAAGGACGATGACAATGAGAAAATCCACACGTTTGTCATGAAGTTAGGCAGGCATATGTCCCTCATGTCAGGTTATGAGCGTGATTCTCCCCAATTAACGTGGGCCCAGTTTGAAAGTTATACCACCTCAGCAATCAGCCTAGCTCTAGGTAAAGTTGTAGCCGATAGACATTTTCATCAGGTTAAGTTCGCAGGAAATCTAGACCACACAATTAACCAGTTAAACCAACTGGCACTGACAGCATTTCCCACGGACAATGCTGCTAAAAGAAAAGAGAGTGTGTTTAGGGCATTGGTGAGGATACTTCCCACACCTATGACAGATCATTTTTCCATAGCAGGACCCACGGGTTATGACGTAGACATGCCAGTAATTCGGCGTATCTTAGCCCTGAAACAGATACAGGAGACAGATAAAATAGCTGTGATTAGCCGGACCTCAACCTCAAGTTCCTATAACTTTTCTCTCACCTACTGCATTGAGCCATTCCCACAACAAAATGGAAGAATGGGCCAGAATTCGCCCCTCAGACTGGAAGCCATGTACTTGCAGGTGCCCCCTTGTCTCACTTAAAAAGTCATTTGGGGAACTAGTGAAACGTCGACCCAAACTCCCTCAGTTTTGGAGCCAACTTCCGTGGATAAAGCCCCGACGCATGGCTACAGTAATCGAGGATGGGACTGCAGGAGAAGAGGGAAGCGAAGAGAGCGAAGTAACAGAGAAAATTGAGATAGGAGAGGAAATCGCAGAATGTCAGGATTGTCAGGATTTTTAATCCGGCCCCGTCCACAGACCGCCAAGCTGGCGGGGGCTCGTGATGGGACAGGCAAAGATAAACCCCCCGTTTACCCTAAACTCACCATAAATGAGATCAAACCTAAACTCTTGATAGACACAGGCACGGCGCGTTCCTGTCTTTTCTCTTCATTCTATAACAAAAACCAAGTTTCTTTTGGCTCCCTTCATCCCTCCACCATTGTTTTAATTGAAGCGAACGACGGCATCATTCCAAACAATGGGGAAACTAAGCCACTCTATGTTCGCACCCCCCTCCCTGATCACGGCAAACACCATTCTTTTATGGTATTTCCATCTTAAGAAACCAAGTACGATGGATATTTGGGTTTCGACCTGTTGACTGCCCTAGACGCAAATATTAGTTGCGGTAACAGAACGCTAACTTTCCACCCCCCAGCTGAAAAAAAAAAGAGAACAGTAAAAAAGAACTCCACCTCACATCCGAATGCCACCTTAAAATTAACACTACCCAGGCCATCCGCACTATCAAGACCGCTCAGGTTGTTACCTCAAAAGCCGTAACACTACCCCCTCACCATGAAAAATGGATTCCCATTCTACCTACGTTACCTAGTGATGTCATCATTACCCCAAACCTTCAAAGTCTGTTCGACCACAATTGTCTAACCGCACCCGCCATTATTCCCCATAAACTCAGTTGTATCAAAATAGCAAATATATCTGATCAACCCCTTACCTTTCCGAAAGGATTAGCTATCGGAGAGCTAGAGACCCACAATGAGGAGTTAACCCTAGCAAATGAGCCAGACCCCCCCCCCCCCCCACCCCCTTTAAATTCCCAGACATACCTTCTCACTTGACCCCCCAAGAACAACTTGACTTATGCAACTTTTTTCCAATACATCTTCGCCACATCCAACCGAGACGTCGGGAAGACTAACGTACTACACCACCCCATTAATACGATAGGGCAACAAATTAGACAACCTATCCGTAGAAAAAAACCCATCCAAAGACAAGAGGAAGACTCCCAAGTAAAAGAAATGTTAGACACAGGTGTAATAAAAGACTCTACCAGCTGTGGTCCTCCCCTGTAGTATTAGTTCGGAAAAAAGATGGGCCCACTAGGTTTTGTATAGACTATCGCCATCTCAATGAAGTAACTATCAAAGACGTCACCCCCCTCCCTCGCATTGACGATTCTCTAGATTCCTTGCTAGGCGCAAAATGGTTTACCACCCTAGACCTTCAGGCCGGATATTGGCAAGTCCCAGTACTTCCGGAACACCAACAGAAAACGGCTTTTGCTACCAGTCAAAGGAGACTCTACGAGTTTACCGTGCTGCCGTTCGGTCTCTGTAATGGTCCTGCCACATTCTCCAGGCTCATGGAATCCGTATTACAAGGATTAACATGGGAAACCTGTTTAGCCTATCTCAATGCCATCATTGTGTTCGGGAAAACTTGGGCAGAACATGTCCAACGTCTTCGTCAAGTGTTCCAAATAATCCGAAAAGCACACTTTAAACTCAAACCCTCCAAATGCACCCTAGCTCAGAAGAAAGTACAAGTAGATCATGTAGTCTCCGAACAAGGAATCGCCCCTGATCCCGAGAAACTCAAAGCAATCGTTGCCATCACCGCCACCACTAATGTTAAAGGTGTCTGAGCCTTTTTAGGTTTGGCCTCCTATTACCGTAGATTCGTCAAGAATTTTGCCACCATTGCCAAAACCCTGCACGACCTAACAAAAAGGACAAGCCTTTCTTGCGGACCTCTCAATGTTTGCAAGCCTTTCACTCTTTAAAAGATCTTTTAGTAGCCTCTCCCATAGTATATTTCCCAGATTACCAGAAACCCTTTCGTTTATATACAGACGTATCACAATTCGGTATTGGACCAGTTCTAGGTCAAAACAGAGACGGGCGCGAGCATATTATTGCCTGTGCCAGCCGAACCCTTAATCCAGCTGAGATTAACTATCCTGTCACAAAACGAGAATGTCTAGGGATCATTTGGGCCCTCCAGTATTTCAAAGCCTACCTTGCTGGCGTCAAAGTCACAATTATTACCAATCACCACGCCCTCCAATGGCTCCGAAAGTCAGATACTAAAAACGCTTTAACTGTCAGATGGCGCGAATTCCTTGAAGAGTTTAATTTCGAGATAGCTTATCGGCCTGGTAAACTTCACACAAATGCTGACGCTCTATCTAGACTCCCCCTTGCCCCCACCACACCTGAGACCTCTCCCCCCCCCCCCAAATAAAGAAACCTATCCTATCCTAGCCATCCACCATCAAAATTCCGTTGATCAAGAACAACAACTCCTTTTGCAACAATTTCAACAACAAATGAAGCCCGACTGGATAACCAGACACCTTTTTTTCACAGCTTCAGAGAAAAGGAGACAACCTATATACTCATGACAGGAAAATTGTCCTTAGCCCCCAGACCGCCCTCCCTACCATGCAAGCCTTGCACGCCCATAATGGCATTCATTTAGCTCAACGTAAACTCACCTTCACCTTTCAGCAAGTGTATTGGACCCCCTACCCTTATATCACAGCTAAAAAAAATCACAAAAGCATGCAGAGCTTGTGCTTTAGGTAAAGACCGTACCCCACCCCAGGCATTTCCGGCAAACTTGTTGCATCCAAACTTGGCAATTATTTGATGTAGACGTAATGGGTCCTCTTAAAGGTGTCAAAGGATTCAAATATATAATCACCTTCGTGGAAAACATATTCTAAATATGTAATTGCCTGTCCAGCTAAGGATCACACTGCATTCTCAGTGGCTGAAGCTATGATACAACACGTCTATCCCTATTTCGGCCTCTCCGAAGCCATTCACCCTGACAACGCCCCCGAGTTCACAGGACATATTTGGACTCAAATTTCACAAATGTGTGGGTTTAAAATCAGCCATTCCTCTCCCTACTGGCCCCAAGGTAAGTCTATTTGTGAAAGGAGCCACCGCACCATTGCCAATAAGATTATAACCCGACTACAACAAAAGAAAACCTCAGACTGGCCTAGCCAAGTCAAAGTAGTGCAATGGGGAATCAAGACTTGTCCCCGCAAAGACGGGATTTCTCCTCACGAACGCGTTTTTGGCGTACCCCCCTCCTCCTTCCTTTACGTCATTTGTCTGCTCCGTACGAGCCCTCCTCCAACTTTGATCAGTCCCTTGTACATTTAAAGAACCGTTTCCACCAATTACAATACCTCCAAGATCTCAAACCTGACAAAACTCCGAAAGTTAGCCCTCACCACGTAGGCAATTTAGTGATGGTAGCTATCCTGCCCATACCATCTAAACTTAAACCTAGGTATAAAGGCCAATTTGAAATACTCACCGTCCCTAACTGTTACCAGGTCACCATCAATTACCACGGAGAGTCACGCACCTACCGTAATCGATATGTACGCCGGTTCCCACCTATTGATGAAAATGTAACCATGCTTGCTGACCCTGACCCTATTGACCCATGCCTTGTGAATAATGACCAAACCCTAAGTCCAACAGAACCATTGACCCCCCTCATCAACCCTTCACTAACACAATTGCCTCTTCCAAAATACCCATCCCCTCTATCTTCACCCCCCTATTTCTCCTTCTAACCTTCATCATCTAAATCACCCCATATCAATTACACCCGCCTTACGCCCCCTTTCTGCTCCACCCATCCTCCAAACTAGACCACCACCAGTTCTACCTCACACCCCCACTCCTTCTGTAACTCCTGAATCACCCATGGTTGACATAATTATGTCTCCTCCTTCACCAGCCACTCAACCCACCTCACCAGCTTTCTCTAAGATTTCCCCTTCCGTATCAGAAACTAGCTCTCCAAAAGTAAATTTACCCTCCCAAATACCTAAACCATGCCTAAAATCTTCTCTACCTTCTACTTCCACCTCTAAGTCACCTTCTTCCATAACTACACCTGAAACTTCACCAACCACTTCCCTCTCTGCCACTCACACAACAAATACACCACCACCCATTTCAAACAAACTTATCATCTCTGCTAGCTCATCAACCTCCCCCCACCATCACCAAGAAAATCTACTAGCTCAAATCTTTCCATTGCTTTAAATCAACCTCTTTTCCAGCCTCAATGCAGACGATCTGGCAGACGCGTGACCCAGACAAAATGGTGGACCCCAGCATAGTTTTCCCCAAAAAGGAAACGAAAATCCCCCACCACCTATCACCATGCCCCTACCACACCCACACAACCTTCGACCACACCTGTCACCCCCACCACAGTCACACCTGTCTCCACCACCACCTCCCAGCCGCCAACGACAACCTCGCATGTACCCGCGACCGGTTCCCACCTCGTCACCTTAGTCAGTCAACCTCATGACACCTCCTCAGCTCCGCCCATACTTGCACTTCCAAAAGATACCCCAAATCTCCAGTCCTCCACCACCACCAGTACAAGTATTGACCCCTCACAACAACATCTCCTGCTTCCGCCAAGACCACCACCATGAAAATAAACAGGGTGTCCCTTACCCAAGGCCACAACGAGACGACCCTCAAAGCACCTCACAACTAGTGTTCCTGGCTCGAAACTCAGACGTTCCGCTCCAACTCACCATCTCCTATGACACCTCTTCCCCTCACAATGTAGCAGCCCTCGTCTGGTGCCGTTTCCTCAAGGACCTCACACCAAGTGTTTGTAACAAAACCCGGCGGGAATACCTTATCCAATCTCGAGGGCGGAATTTTGTTATGGACGACGATGGTGAGATGACAGGGATGGAAAATGTAATACCGAAGCAGACCACAAACCCTTTTCCATCAACCGAACGACCGACAACTTCCACACATAGAATTGCGTCCATAAGAGACCGGAAGAGAGACCGGAAACAGTCTCCCCTGGACAGCAGCAACAACATACCTCAGTCACCCGTATCACAGCTCCAGGGAAAACGCGCGGCTTCCGATACGCTTAAGATACGTATGGTAAGACATCCGCCACAGTTTGTTGGGATTTACCCTCAGGCGCCAGGTGAGCATTGGCCGCCTACACCTGGCCCGGATTTAGACTACGAAGAAGAAGACTTTATGCAAATGCGACATCAACCTCCTTCGTTCCTCTCCAGTTACCCTGGCGGTTCCGCTCATCACTACCACCGCTAGGCGAGACAATGTTTACAATCCAGCTAGACATGAGGACAAACAGACAGCTCCATACAAGCCTCTAAATAGAGAGAGGCCTCCAATACTGTAAATAAATAATCCTGTGTACACCTAAGCCTTAGGCCATTTACTTTTATTATTTATAAATAAAACATACCATTCCCCACATAACCATGTATGCATTGTATTTTTAAGGATTTAGACAACCACGCAATAATTCAGAAATTATATTTCCCATGCCTCTCATGTTCCGGAAACACCCGACTTGTTACTCTCCGTAAAATCAAATACTATCTGGCCGAAAACAGGGTAAAGTTAGGCAAGTCGAGGCACTGTGTCCCATGTGTAACCTTTGGGGGAGTATACGTGAACAACTCTGCCGGATAGCACCATCCGTAGAGGCTAGCCAAAATCCTCTTAGATCGTGCCCTTCAAGCTGCGACGGTATCTGGACGAGAGAGTGATGTGTGTAAGCTGTACCAGAAGTGACCTACGCTAGTACTACTTGTGCGAGGGTACTCCCGGCCACCCCCCTTGGCAAATAGGCCAAGACGGACCACGCACTCAGTTGCCCCCACGTGTGTCAGATCTCTACTCTCTACTATACTCCGATTCAGCCGTCCGGCTGCCTCAGTGCCGTCCGGCTGGCTCAGTTGATAGCGTGCCTGCTTCCCATCTTGCAGGTCTCGCATTCAATCCCCGCTCAGGTTGAAATGTTTTTCTGAGATATAGACGGCGGTTACCGTCTCCCCATGAGCAAGGGATGGTCTCTGGTTGATTAACACCTTACGAGCGGCCTATGCGGTTTATTTATGTGTACCGCACAGCGGGGTGTTTTTAGCCAAAATAGGGCTGTTTACGTGATCATTTTCATGCCTAAATAAGACCCAGAACGTAAAACAAGTACCTATCCCTGAAAGGGCATAAACAGAGCTTTCGAATGACACCATAACGATCCTTGTATGATGGATAGTTTTCTTGCAATAACCGTGCAACGCGAGTGCAAAAAGCAGGTAATTCGGTACTTTCAGTACATAATTGAGTATGTAGTGAGGGAGGAGGGAGCTGAGATTTGTGTCAGTAGGTTCGCCGCGGTGGTCTGGAGCAGTCATACGCTCGCTAGTCTCCTGCCACCACTTGTCTCTCTCTCTCAGCCACATTACGTGCTGAAATTGCCACTCGAGTTATGTCGAGCGCCGCCACATAGTCCAGCTTTATTTAACTCGACTTATGTTGCTCGCCGCTAAATAAGGGTTAAAGAAGTGTCAAGCGCTTGAGAATCCTCGAAGGACGAGATATGGGTGCTATATAAGTAACCAGACGATTATTATTATTATTATTATTGTGTTTTGTGGCTATTGCAAAAGTTGTGTAAGATATGTTATGTGTTCAAGTTAACGTAAATACCCGAGATCTTTTATTCTCACCTTAGTCCCTTTGTTACTCGTGTCGAGAGTACATACAAACACTATCCTGGGATTGATTTATATACTGTATATATTGCGTGATATATATTCATATATTGCCACTAAGGTTTATATATATATATCCATTCGGCCATATTACCCACACACTACACGTAAATATTGTGAACGCCCCTGGCAGATCTGATACTAAGTTAATAGGACTATCAGGGTACGTAAATTGTGTATAAATGTTCACAGAGAGTGTTATCTATCGTGTCTGTTACGACCGGCACTACGAAATAAACAAGGGCACTCAATATTGGACTAGATGATAGGCTATATCTGCAACAACAGTACGCTAATTCCAAACCGTCGAACTATTACGCCGGTGAACAAAACACAAGAAGAGTTCATCTACTGGATAACGGGGTATCAATTAACTGGGTTTTAGTGCACTTCTACAAAGGCTTACCGATGACGGCAAAGCCTGCTCACAACAGGAGTACTTTACGTTAATAAAATGCTCTTAAGTAATAACAATGCTTGAATAAACTATAACAAGATTTAATAAAGGAGTATATGCTTACGTTAACTTTAGTGTGAGTCTGTACTCAACACTAAACTCTTCAATGCTCTATGAAAACACTGGAAGTCTAGTCCTACAGCAATCATATAAAGAATCTTCTGAAAACGTCTGATGTTCTAAGATGCTCGTTAATATAGAACAGAAATAATGCAGGGGCAGGACACCAAAGCGTGTATCTTAAATACACCAATAAGTAGGATACATATATATAAAACAAGGGAGTGCAACAACTCTGTGACAGCCCTAATAATCGCCACTCAAAACAGTACTTCCTTAGCCAATGTAACAGCCAAACTGGGTTGTGCACTATGCATCAACCTCGGCTAAAATAAGGCGTGAATAATTCCTAAAGCATACACAATTAAAGTTAATAAACACGTTGCTGTCTTTCTCACTAATAAAGTCTAGCATTGGCATAAAAAGGTACTAAGAAGCTAGGCAGAGCGCAAGCATGCTCGTAGCCTACTGCCTCCCCTTGAACAGATTTCCCTTATGTTACGTTAAGTGACTTGGAGGCTCTCTTGGTAAGTCCAGATCTCTAGTATCTGGTCTTGCCCTGGCGCTCCACAAAGGTCAACAAAATGAGGTAGCAATCATACAGGTAAGAGTAGACAAAAGCCCTTTACCGGTATACTGCTACACTCGCAAAGGAAAATATGCACAAGGGTTACAGGCTAGCTAGCTTCGTCGATGTTGTACAGGCTCTGACTTGCCACATACATAACTCAGACAACGACCAAAGATACCTTCCACTGTCTAGCATTAAATAATAAGAGAGAATAGCTCAATAATTAGAAGCACCCCAACACTAGGCTACCATATGACTATGACTCTAATAATCCCTAAAACTAGTGCAAACATATATGGAGAGCTGGTGCTGGTAATACGACTGGCCGACTATGGAAGTCGTATGCAGAACCAGAAGGGATAATTAATTGAATAAAGAGAGAAGTATGAAACCGAAGAAGTTCAGAGAGAGAGATAGTAGTATAGAGGGTTATATGGGAGACAGGTTGCAAGAGACATGTAGGACCTAGCACACTCCGCCTAGCTCTGAGGAAGGTAACTCCTCGGAACCCCTAGGATCACACACAAAGGCATGGTGGTCAGCCAACCACAGGCCGCTACGTCACCAGGCAGCAGGGCTGCAGAAGGCGCCAGGAACCACCAGCCAATCAAAACCGAGAGAAAGGACCACGCGGGCGGGAACCTCAGGGAGGGAGGAGGGAGGAGGAAGAGCAACACTCACCTCCCCCACCCTGCTCGCTCGCTCTCTCTCTCTCCTTCACTACAATGCATCCTATATTCTAGCAATGATATCAAATACTTCCAAGTGTCACAGACAAGAATAAAGATCACCACTGATCTGTCTGTGACAACATGTACTCTATGAAAGAAAGAACATCGTTCTACGATTATTGTAGCCCATATCACTGCCCTGGCGAGCGCTAGCGAGTCACGAGCGCATTCTGGCAAGCTGGCCAGCGTAACACCCCGCCCAAGATGTGGGACGTTTCAGCCACAGGCGAACCCCACATCTGACCAGACAGATTGCCCATCAACCCCGCATCACCTAGCCACTCTCCCAAGTTGTGAAAACAGGGCACGATCACAAACATAAAACACTGCATTATAAAAAAATCTGCACAACACTTCCCCAAAATTATAGCATCATAATAATTATATCACGCTCAGCGAGCAAGCTTCACCAAGCCTAGCCTACTAAGACAACAGCTCAGAGTGTCTTAGATTCTTGCTGTGATATACTGCACTTATATACTATCAAAAAGAAAGAGTTTTTTTATGCGAGGTTTTAATATATTTTTTAATAGTGTTTTTGGCGGCGTTGCACTACAAGGGCAAGCTTAATTTTTCTCCACTTCACCAAATACTGACTGAACGGCGAGGGTTCTCCTTCACACATACCCTCCTGTGACAAACAATCAGCCAGAACATTATCAGTGCCCTTAACATGCCACACATCCAACTTGTGTTCCGGCAGCAAAACAACACCTGGCACTGATAAACTGCCCAGTTCATCGCAAGACTGGCACTTCTCTTCGCTCTTTCCAGCAACGGGGCCTGCCAATAACCTTTCACTAGTTCTACCTTCGTGATAGGCGATGCAGCCCCGAGGCGGTCTATGGTGTAGTCAACTTTCGATAAGGTATAGGCGTCTGTCAGGGATAATTCACACCCACTCTCGCAATCAACACACTCACTCATCTTGCCACTTAACACAGGTTGCAAAGTTACAGGCAATGACCACTCACGACATTCCTTATCCCTCAGACCCTTCGTCAACACGTAATCCAGCTCTGCATGCACCACAGGCTGTTGAGCAGGATTTATACGGTAGGGAATTAAACTGAGCCTCGCAGTGTCTCCAGCCTCCATGTCAGATTCTACCCCGTACATCAGGCCTGGAGAATGAACAAACATGCGAAAGTACTGCCATAGCCTAGTAAACAACTGCCTGGCACTGTCTCCAGCCTCCATGTCGGATTCTACCCCGTACATCAGGCCTGGAGAATGAACAAACATGCGAATGTACTGCCATAGCCTAGTAAACAACTGCCTTGCACTGTCTCCACGAACAACATGCCTAGTGCCCTCTCACAACCCAGCCGAGACCGCAGCTTCTAACCTGTAGTCTCCCTCCTTCTCCACCTTCGTCCCTAGAACAGCCAGGTCATGAGAGGGACCATCAGTACCATCTGTGCAGTCACTCCCATAGTTCATAATTGCAAAGGCTTCCCCGCCGATACCGTACATGCGCACCCCCGCATTCCTTGCAACTACATCTGCCTGCGCAGCATCACCGCCTTCAGCGACATGGCCAGATACAGTCGGTCTATGGTAGGGCTGTTGCATTTCATTAGAGCAGCATTGGGAGGCTATGCGACGGCCGGGCGCGTCCACTCCACAGCCAACCCCGCCAATCTTCTCAATCTCCTCCTTCTGACCACCATACTTGGCAGCCATGGGTCGACCCTGACCTGGCAACCATGCCAAAGCCTCGTCGCCCACCTTGAACCACTGAAACAACGAGGCCAACGGTTTACTGACACTCAAGTGACCTGCCGGCGGAACCTCGTGCACCGCATGAGTTGTGAGGCCTGGGTGCTCGGCACAAACAGTGGGGTATGGACCGATCAGGTGCTGGAGCGCTGCACACTGCTGCTCAGGCAGGTGCTCTAGCGCATCCACAGCCACCTGACTTGTATCCCCCGCCCACTGCTCCACCGAGACATGACAATCCCGACTCTCCTCCACCTGTGCCCCACTGCCCCCCTCTCCTCCACCTTGGCCGCTGCAGACCAACGCAGGGACAGTAGGCTGCTCAGGTGGTTGCCTCACAAACTCCTCTAACAGGTTCACCTGACATGCTTCCCCGTCCTCGAGTTCAGTAGCCCCGTTCCCACAACTCTCCTTCACCTGGGAACTACTCTGTCGCTGACCCGACTCTGTCGGCTCGACCCCCCTGGGCGACCCGGTTTCTCGTCACCTCTACACGAGTTTTGTCTAGGTCAACATAGGCACAATACCTTTCAGACTCAAACTTGCATTCAGACTCTCGCTCACGCTGCTCGAGCTCGAGCTTCCGCTGCTCAAGCTCAGACTGCTGCCTGAGCTCAGCCTCATGCTTCTGCTGCTCGAGCTCAGCCTCATACTTCCGTTGCTCAGCCTGCTGGTTAAGTTTGGCGAGTTCGAGGTGAAACAACATCTCGGCAGACAACCCTTGAGGAGGGGGTGCTACTATCGGGGACCCACCCCGTGAATCACCTAGAGGCATACCCAACCGCCAACGGGCATTGCCCTGCGGGAACGTACCCGGCTCCGGAGCCCGAGGGGGCGCCATGATAGGAGTCGAGTGGAATGGGGGCTGGGCCGAAGGTGCCCCAGCTCCCGCTCCACCCGAAACCCCATGCATCCCACCCAGCACACAGGCAGCAGGCTCACTTCTCGACATACCGCTAGTACCAGAAAACCCCAAGACCGTGGCCACACACTGCAGTCCGTACCGGTCTAGCCCCGCCACCCGGTCTGCCGACATAGGCTTCCCCAAAAAAATCCGAGCATCCTCCTCACTGTTCACCACCCGAGCGCTGCTTAACAACTCCACCTTCTCCACCTCCTCGCCTGCCTCTCGCACTGTGCCCTCACTATGCTCAGACCCGTCCAGTGACATGATGGAGTCAACAACAAAAAATTCTCAAGTCCAGACAAAAAAATAGCCAAACTCTTGCGTAGCTTTATTCACCAAAAAATATTCGAAGATGTTCTTGAGTGCAATACTAGGTCACCAATAACTCCAACAAGTTCTATGTATCCTCAAAACAATGTCTACTGCCAACAATGCGAGAAATAAATTCAACCCCCAAATGGCAATAAGATTTCTCCAAAAAAAAAACTGCAATATTCAGTTCACTATATCCTGGCAAGGTCGCCATTTGTTACGACCGGCACTACGAAATAAACAAGGGCACTCAATATTGGACTAGATGATAGGCTATATCTGCAACAACGGGGTACGCTAATTCCAAACCCTCGAACTATTACGCCGGTGAACAAAACACTTAAAACCCTCCAGAGTTCATCTACTGGATAACGGGGTATCAATTAACTGGGTTTTAGTGCACTTCTACAAAGGCTTACCGATGATGGCAAAGCCTGCTCACAACAGGAGTACTTTACGTTAATAAAATGCTCTTAAGTAATAACAATGCTTGAATAAACTATAACAAGATTTAATAAAGGAGTATATGCTTACGTTAACTTTAGTGTGAGTCTGTACTCAACACTAAACTCTTCAATGCTCTATAAAAACACTGGAAGTCTAGTCCTACAGCAATCAGATAAAGAATCTTCTGAAAACGTCTGATGCTCTAAGATGCTCGTTAATATAGAACAGAAATAATGCAGGGGCAGGACACCAAAGCGTGTATCTTAAATACACCAATAAGTAGGATACATATATATAAAACAAGGGAGTGCAACAACTCTGTGACAGCCCTAATAATCGCCACTCAAAACAGTACTTCCTTAGCCAACGTAACAGCCAAACTGGGTTGTGCACTATGCATCAACCTAGGCTAAAATAAGGCGTGAATAATTCCTAAAGCATACACAATTAAAGTTAATAAACACGATGCTGTCTTTCTCACTAATAAAGTCTAGCAGTGGCATACAAAGATACTAAGAAGCTAGGCAGAGAGCAAGCATGCTCGTAGCCTACTGCCTCCCCTTGAACAGATTTCCCTTATGTTACGTTAAGTGACTTGGAGGCTCTCTTGGTAAGTCCAGATCTCTAGTATCTGGTCTTGCCCTGGCGCTCCACAAAGGTCAACAAAATGAGGTAGCAATCATACAGGTAAGAGTAGGCAAAAGCCCTTTACCGGTATACTGCTACAGTCCCAAAGGAAAATATGCACAAGGGTTACAGGCTAGCTAGCTTCGTCGATGTTGTACAGGCTCTGACTTGCCACATACATAACTCAGACAACGACCAAAGATACCTTCCACTGTCTAGCATTAACACCTTACGAGCGGCCTATGCGGTTTATTTATATGTACCGCCCAGCGGGGTGTTTTTAGCCAAAATAGGGCTGTTTACGTGATCATTTTCATGCCTAAATAAGACCCAGAACGTAAAACAAGTACCTATCCCTGAAAGGGCATAAACAGAGCTTTCGAATGACACCATAACGATCCTTTTATGATGGCTAGTTTTCTTGCAATAACCGTGCAACGCGAGTGCAAAAAGCATGTAATTCGGTACTTTCCCCATATAATTCAGTATGTAGCGAGTGAGAGAGGGAGGAGGGAGCTGAGATTCGTGTCAGTAGGTTCGCCGCGGTGGTCTGGAGCAGTGATACGCTCGCTAGTCTCCTGCCACCACTTGTCTCTCTCTCTCAGCAACATTACGTGCTGAAATTGCCACTCGACCTATGTCGAGCGCCGCCACATAGTCCAGCTTTATTTAACTCGACTTATGTGGTGAGCCGCTAATTAAGGGTTAAATAATAAGAGAGAATAGCTCAATAATTAGAAGCACCCCAACACTATGGTACCATTTGACTATGACTCTAATAATCCCTAAAACTAGTGCAAACATATATGGAGAGCTGGTGCTGGTAATACGACTGGCCGACTATGGAAGTCGTATGCAGAACCAGAAGGGATAAGTAATTGAATAAAGAGAGAAGTATGAAACCGAAGAAGTTCAGAGAGAGATAGTAGTATAGAGGGTTATATGGGAGACAGGTTGCAAGGGACATGTAGGACCTAGCACACTCCGCCTAGCTCTGAGGAAGGTAACTCCTCGGAACCCCTAGGATCACACACAAAGGCATGGTGGTCAGCCAATCACAGGCCGCTACGTCACCAGGCAGCAGGGCTGCAGAAGGCGCCAGGAACCACCAGCCAATCAAAACCAAGAGAAAGGACCACGCGGGCGGGAACCTCAGGGAGGGAGGAGGGAGGAGGAAGAGCAACACTCACCTCCCCCACCCTGCTCGCTCGCTCTCTCTCTCTCCTTCACTACAATGCATCCTATATTCTAGCAATGATATATAATACTTCCAAGTGTCACAGACAAGAATAAAGATCACCACTGATCAATCTGTGACAACATGTACTCTATGAAAGAAAGAACATCGTTCTACGATTATTGAAGCCCATATCACTGCCTTGTCGAACGCTAGCGAGTCACGAGCGCATTCTGGCAAGCTGGCCAGCGTAACACCCCGCCCAAGATGTGGGACGTTTCAGCCACAGGCGAACCCCACATCTGACCAGACAGAATGCCCATCAACCCCGCATCACCTAGCCACTCTCCCAAGTTGTGAAAACAAGAATGAGGAACAGAGTTGGGGCCAAAACTGATCCCTGGGGAACACCAGAATTTATTGAGTGAAATTGAGAATAAAGGCCATCTACCATTACACATATTTTTCTGTTATGAAGATAAGAAGAAATTAGTGGAACTAATGATGCAAGGCCGTAGCGTGACATCTTCGACAATAAGGATTGATGCCAGACTCTATCAAATGCCTTTGATATATCCAGTGCTATTGTATGTGTTTCACCATGTTGGTCTGTAGCTTGGTTGATTTGATGCGTAAGAAGGCAAAGAATGTCTGCAGTTGATCGACATCGTTTAAAACCATATTGCCTATCACTGATTAATTTATTATTCTCAAGATGCTTAATTATGTGATTATTTAATATAATTTCAAAGACTTTACCATGAGTGGAAGTTATAGCTATTGGTCTGTAGTTTGATGGATCTGAAGAGGCACCTTTTTTAGGAACTGGATGGATGTTTGCTTCTTTCCAGGGTACTGGGAAGCATGAGGTATGAGTACACAGACGGAAAAAAATTGCCAATACAGGAGCGAGCACCAAGGAACAATTCTATTGGAGGAATTTCATCTGGACCAGGAGCCTTATCTACTGAGAGATTCTGCAAAATAGTTTTGACATGTCTGGTGTGGATCTTAAGTGAGGGAATTTCAGGCGAATTAAAATTAAGTACAGGGACATCTTGATTTATTTCATCTAAGGTTGAGTTGGTGGAGAAAATATCCGCAAGAAGGTTAGCTTTACCTCGTGGGTCACTTACAAGATTGCCAGTCGGAGATTTTAATGGTGGAATGGATGAAGCAGTAGTGAAGTTGGATTTGAATGAGTTGAGAGTAGACCAAAATATGTTGTTATCATTTGGATTATTTAGAAGTTTATTTGCCTGCTTGTGGAGAAAGTTTGATTTAGTTAGGTTTATTACAGTTTTGGCATGATTTCTGATGTTTCTAAAGTAATTAAAGGCTTCATGTGTTTTTGATCTTGTGTATGCATTGTAGGCTATTGCTTTTTGTTCAGTTACTCTAGCACAATTATGGTCAAACCATTTAGGTGAATTATATCTTTTACTGTACATACAACTTAAGATCTCGTGGTTCAGATTTTGTCGTGGACGCATGTGATGAAATGACGGGGTCAAACAGCCACCCTCAGGTCAACACCATAGCAGCAATTAGGGACAGCCACAAAACCAAAAAGAGAGGACAACAGAACCGACCAGCTTCCCAGGCTTTAATTCCAGAAATGTATAAGTCTAACCATTTCCCCGGATCCGCCCATGCTCTAATTCCGGAGGAATGGAGGAGTTCCCCAATTAAAGGAGTTCGAGCCCGGACGAATCCTGAGAGCTCCAGCTCCTCCAATGACAGCGGCCGACACAAAACGACACAGCCTATCATGACGCTCCAACCGGACTTAAACTATAGTGAGGATATGTTTATGCAAATTAAACATCAAGAGCCTCATCAATATCGATAAAAGTTCGAACCCCAACCACCTCACGATAATACCTTCCCGCAGGAATGGGAATAAGTTAGATCCTGTGTTCCATATAAAAAACTATAGCATGCACAAGAATAAAAGTTAGAATTCCATATGAACAGGAAATCCTCCATTAAATCACCATTATGACCCCTAGAAATAAGTAATATATGTTACGAGATTAAGAATCTCCACATGCACACTTTAATATCTGACCTGTATTTTTAGGCTAAGTATTACCTTCACTATAACCATTACAACGATATCCATGTGCCCCTATGTAATTGAAATCCAGTAAGTTGAACAGTAAAAATAAGTTGAACATAGTCTTACTTTTCCTGAAGAAAAGTAAGCAAAACACGACTGCCGCCTTCTACTGGTATACCACCAGAAGCGGGTTTAAGCAAGAATGTGAAGCCTTCCAAACGTCCAGCCCCGACTCGCCTTTCTCTGCCCTTGGGAAGAAGGCCGTGCCCCTGACGTACCGCCCTTCAGACTCCGAGTCCACGTCGACCAGACTCTGACTTTAGGATACTTCTTCCTTTACCCTAAGTGTCCCTGAGTGTCTTACGTTGTTGGTTATCGTTGTAAGGTAAGGTAAAATATACGAGTATTCCTAATTTGATTTCGTCTAGATCTGTGCCTAAGATCTTTAGTGAATTTGTATTAAGTGTGAATTGAATTAATATAGATCCGTACAGTGATTCTTTGAGTACGAGATCATAATTATACTTCGTGTTCATCCTTCATAATTATAATCTTTACATACGTTACATACTCATCATTACACGCATCAGTTATATTGAATACTCTCAGATTTTCCTCTCATGTGCCAAACTATTCTATATATAAACCAAGTCGAAGTTTAAGTGTATACAGTGAAGTGATTATAACTATAAATCTTCTACATACCTAGAACCTACGCCCAATTTAAGTATTATTCCTTATCTTTGCTTGTGATAAATTAAGGTATTTCTTTCCTTTCCATTTGAAAGTAAAATCCCCTCTCCGTCGAGTTATGAATTATTCCTTAACCCTTCCTCCCCGGGATGTCTTAGCTAATGACGGTCGCCCCTACCCGGGCGATATGGCCGAAAAACGTCTAGGCCTAGGCTACCGTATTTATGTTTATTTTCACTGCTAGAACATTCCCACTCATCTATAATCGTAGTGCGGTTTTCAATCTGTATTTTGGCATTGAGTAGAGCTCTGTAAGTCAACTGGTTCAGTTGTGATGACGATTTCAGTGGAGCCAATATTGCAGAGATGTTGCCAATATGGGGGCTTTTTAGACACTAATTTCGTCATGACGTCAGAACAATAACGTTGAGGAGTCTTCTCCTTCTTGTTTTCGGAGGTGCAGTGACGAACGCTTGGGTTTGCTGACATACGTCGTATGCACGGCGTTCGGACCAAGCTTAATTAGGCTATTAAGCTCATGCCTTAGATAAGGCATACCGGGTAGCGGCCCTTCTTTCGTGCTGTCCTTACCTAAGGCAGCCCGGGTAGGAAGGGTTAACTTAATCCACAGATATACCGGTTATAGTGAATATTCTAATAATCTACGTTAGTCGGATTATATAATTCTTTCCATACCTCTTTAGGAATTCCGATTGTTGATTCCTCCAATTTACCTAACATTTGACCTTCAAGTCAAGATCGATATATTTCTTCGATAATGTAATTATTCTACCCGATTTTAGGTACGAATTTAACGCTACTCGTTCTGCGTTCTTTTAGGAACCTTTTAATATATTCAGAACTCCTTGTATACCATTGTTGGTAATCCTTTAGTGCAACTTCGTCGTGTACAACCATTCTAGATAGTAAGTTGTTTTATACTATCCCTTCACGTCATTTTATATGCGTTCTTATCGATGCTGTATTTATTAGATTATAATTGTCTGAATATTTGATATACTTTGATTCTCTCCGTATATCTATTTAGAATCTGAATTCCTAATCGTGTGAATTGAGTTCATATCCACGTAAAGTTGTTATTCCTATCTCGTGTGAACGAATATTCACAAAAATCCTTATATCGTTAAACTCCGATTTAACTTATCTTTCCTCCCATCATAAAGTCAACCGCCTCGCTTTAATCGCCAAGTTAAGATTGCACTTAGTTATAGAGTTATTTTCCACCCCCGCAGTCGACCTGACCTATAGGTTAAGACTACGCTGTGACATCTACCTGTGCGCGGCTAAACGATTTTGTTGTCTTAACCCCCACTTCCCCCCAACCTTACCCGCGCGGCTGAACGATATTCTGTCAGCCGTTCGTGTACATGCCAAATTACTTCACGCTAGACACTCGACTCTCATAGATATTATCATTTGTGAACTTAGGTCTATGTGTATCTCTGTCTGTATTATTCTGTATATTTCCCAGTTACCTATACAAATAACCAAGTGAATACTATTCTATTTTGAGAGTATGTTAGATAATCTCTCTTATCTACTGCCAGTATCATACTACCTATTATATACTTACAGATTTTTTTTTTTAAAAGACCTCCGTCTACGTATTGTGAAAAACCTGTTATCCTCCGGCAAATTGTGGGGTTGAGTGAGTGAAGGGGGGGGACAGTGAATGAAGGAGGATGCATGTTTTTCATAATACGTGTTGCTAGCCCCAAACGCGCGAGCAACTGTGGCTTTCAACCATCCGACACATCCCCTTTTATTAATGTGCATCACACATGTTACATACAAATAAGGTTTATGTTTTGTTTTACCCTACTGTGGAAAGACTACGGATACACCACTCCTGCCGGGGCCTCACGCAGTGGCATGACCCAGTCCTGTCGAACTGAGCTCATAACGCTGGTGGCATTGCCCCGGAGGATAGCCATCCCTAGTCTTTGCTTGAGCCAGAGGGTTTCCCGGGGTTCTCCTGAAACTTCTCTGATTTTACGGCCTATTTCATTCACCATCTTAAGGGTGGTAGGGCCGAAGACTCCTGAAGTTTCGAATGCCAGGGGCTCGAACTGATGAATTCTGGCGATGGCTTGATATTTTTCTCGCTTTTTATTTTCTGCTATCCGGGCGGCTTCACCTGCTTCGTCAGCGTTTCTGGCGGCGTTGGTTGTGGAGAAAGTTTCAACACATGTGGCATCCCACACGAGGCACCGGCCATTCTTGTAAGAGAAAGTGGTCATCCCATCTGGCCGTTTGCCGTCTTCTCTGTGAAGTCCATGTGGTTCGAGGATTGATGCACAGTTAGCACTCTGCAGGGCCCGTTTTATGACATCATTTAGTGCAGAGTGTCTTGGCAGGCGGCCTGCGTTGTAATTACAAGACAAGGCATGGTGACCTTGAGCATCCATCCTCCCATCACACTTGCAAGTGTGTGGGTGACAAACTGCCGCACCCACTCTGAGCGCGATGGCGACCCGGAGCGCTTCAGCATCCAAGTGAGTTCCAAGAGGTGGGATGGGGATGGCGTGTAACCACAAGCCACTCTCCGAACGGGCGGCTGCCTGGAGGCGTGCTTTTGCAACCTGGTCTGCATTGGTTAGGAGATTTTCTTGAGTTTTCTTCGCCGAGATGGTATCCCACGCTTTCTGCTTGCTCCTGGAGGTACCCTGAGGCTCCTCCTCTACTCCTGTACTTCCCTTCCAGGTGTTAATCGCTGCTGTTACGTCCCCATTAAGTGTCATTCCGGGTTTAGAATAAAGGATGGACAATACGAGGTTGTTGGTCGCGATGACCAGACTATGACGAACACATTGTAAATTGGAAAATAAACATATATTGTTGTATCACATTTTTCCCATAAGTGTGTTATTTTAGAGATCAATGCCTTTTTAGAGATGTAGTAAAACGGTTACAAGTAAAGCACAAAATTATTAATACATGATAAACCTATTTATTATCGACTTAGCTAAAGGAAAAGCATGGGTTTACCTATTCACACATTAGTAATTACGAAATATAAGTATCTTAGAATGTGGTGATGATATTATGTGGTTAGCAGAAAAATACTAATTATTAGCAATATATTAGCGTAAACAAAATATGTAACATTTGTAACTCTGGTCATGGGACATAATGCTGATGCCCAAGTCTGGGTCGGGTATCCGAACGCAGCAGAAGGTAATTCAATGGTTTATGAAGCGTAGTTCTATTGGGGGCTGATCGTTCTCGCGCAATTGTTACATATTTAATGAAGATAGTATATTGTATGTACAGTTATGTTCAGGAATGAAGAGGCATCGAGCAATACGAAAAGTTATAGGAGCCAAATGTTACATACCGTACAATTGTGACCACGCATACCTGACCAAACACTCATGTTATAAAAGAGTGAGGTTAAAGAAAATTAATTACCTACACAGACATACATACACACCCATAAACCTCTCATTTCCATGTTTATGTAAGGTAAATAAAATAAGCGTGACAAAGGGAGACGTGTGTGTGTGTGTGTGTGTGAAGTGAAGTTTCCTTAATCATTGTTCATTGTCTCAATTATAACGTCATCGACTATTACTGACAATTTTTGGTGTAACAGTTGTACTCTACAAATAATAGGTTAGATATTTGGAAAAACAGGCATGATATCATGTCCACGCCGATAATTCGATATTTGAGCAGATTCGAGTGGAATCCGAAGCTTCATAAAACGCCTCGAATAATTTGTCTAAACTCTATTACATCACTTGGTGGGAATTATACAGTATTTGATTCAATTAACCTTCTTATTACACTGTAATGACCATGTACAGTCACGAGCATAAATACTGCGACACCAACCAAATAGTTTTCGCCCCTTTGTCTCCAAAGGTATTGCAAAACTTTGTATTCAAACTCACAATTATTTCTGTATTTCATTCTAGCTACCGTCAAACGATTTTATTCAGCTTAGTATAATCCCCTAGTGATGAAGGAGTTGACGTTATCTGGTTGATGTCGCAGCATTTATGCTCGTGACTGTACAGCAGTGGTAATTAATTCTGATCGATTTAGAAGTGTCGAACTGATTAAAAGAATCTCTGAAATTCAAATACCCAGTATAAATTAGGAGATTCAATTCAACCCGAGACCGTTTCGAATATGTTTGTATATGAATAAATGTTCACAACTGTACAATACATTAAATAACATTGGGCAATAACTTCATAATGCCCACATTTTGTGGTTCTATTTATCATTCAACATTGGTAATAATTACTAACATATGCCAGTAATATCTGCAGACCACTTGAAGATCGTAATTTGTTTCATCCAAGATGCCTTCGGTGTTTCCTATGTTGAGAGAAAGATACATACATGTTTGATATTAACAGAAAATAATATTATTTGTAAACGGTTTATAAAGGGAACATAAATTATATTATGTCAACCTGAAAAATAATTATGTTTATAATTCAACATTCCTGGGTATAAACTAGGAGATTGGGTGAAGGAAGGGGGGGGGGGGGGGGGAGGGGGAGACCAATGCCAGTGTTCGGCTTATAGCACATGCTTGGACGACACTGATTATTTTACTGTATATCCTGTAAATAATTAATGCTTAATTATTTTATATTTCATTATATAATAAAGTTAACTTGTTTTTTTAATCTGTACTTAGCACTTGAAGTCTGTAAGTGTTGTTTCAATACACCCTGTATAATAGTGGAGTATCGAACCCATATATAACCCTCATGCAATTGAATAAAGAAGAGTGTAATTTACCCTGTGTATTTATTGTGTTTTGGTTGCTTGATTGAGTATATAATTGTCATATTCACTGCGCTCGACGTGTCCCTGTTGAGCAATATTCCAAATCTAAATATCCAAAACCTGGATTGACATTAGATAATACTGAAGCCAGTTGGATTACAACCCGGCATAACATGCAGCATACTCCAGATGTGACCTCACAATACTTTTATATAGTGGTACAAATATGTCTTTACAATGACAATGAACATTTCTTTTATATAGTGGTACAAATATGTCTTTACAATGACAATGAACATTTCTTTTATATAGTGGTACAAATATGTCTTTACAATGACAATGAACATTTCTTTTCATGAAACCTAGTGCTCTATTTGTTTTGTTAGATGCTGCGGTGCATTTAGACTTTAGATTTTCGTTGATAAGCAGTCCTAGGTAGTTTATCTGTGATACGCTCTTTATCTGTTCTCCATTCATGTGGTATTCGTATTTGTTGTTTTGAGAGCCTATTTGTAGTAACTGGCATTTGTTTACATTAAAGGGCATCTGCCAATTTTCTGACCACTCTGATATTTTGTTTAAATCTGATTGCAGGCTACTTCTATCGCTTTCTGAGATTATTGCATTTCTTATCTTAGTGTCATCGGCGAATTTGGAAATTATATTATTGATGCCGTTGTCCATATCATTAATATATATTATGAACAATAGGGGACCCAGTACTGAACCCTGGGGGACCCCGCTAGTCACTGGAGTCCATTCTGATTCCACTCCATTAATAATTACTCTTTGCTTTCTATCGCTTAACCAATTAATTATCCAATTGAGTGTTTTGCCTTGTATTCCTAGGTTCTTGACCTTCTGAAGTAATTTATTATGAGGGACCTTGTCGAAGGCCTTCTGAAAGTCCAAGTATACTATATCAAGACTTTTGGTAAAATCATTAATTTTTAATAGGCTGTCATAGAATTCGATAAGGTTCGTTAGGCATGATTTTGTGTTCTGAAGCTGTGTTGACTATTATTGATAAGATTGTTATTCTCCATGAAAAGTACAAGTTCGTCTCTTATGATTGATTCTAATAGTTTTACAATAACGGGAGCTAATGGGTCTGTAATTGCCCGGTAGTTTTTTATCTCCCTCTTTAAATATTGGTGTAATATTCGCTGTCTTCCAGTCAGTGGGTAATTGTCCATGTTGGAGTGACATGTTAACAATTTTGGTTAGGGGTTCGGCAACTTCATCTTTGACCAATTTTAGGATTTTGGGGATGAATAGGTCTGGGCCGGGAGATTCATTTATTTTCAGTAATTCAATCTTTTTAGTGACGTTTGATTGGCTGATTTTGAAGTCAGGGAGTACAATTTTGCTTGTTTGAGTAGTAGCTTGTGGAGTGTTCGTGTTGGTAGTAGTGGTAAAAACGGAGCTGAAATGATTGTTAAGAGTAGAGGCTATGCCTCTGCTATTTGTTTCTAGAACACCTTGAGTGTTAAGTATGGGTCCTATCCCGCTTTTGATTTGTTTACTACTGTTAATGTATCTGTAAAATTGCTTTGGATTAGTCTTACTATCTTTAGCTATGCTTATTTCATATTTCCTCTTTGCCGTTATTATTAGTGATTTTACTTTTCATATAGCGGCCAGGTATTGTTTACATATGGTATTATTATTTGTTTCTCTATTTAAGTTGTATAAAAGATTTCTTTCCCTAAATGCTCTACTGATATTTACATCATACCAAAGGGGTCTAGGAGAGAGAGAGAGAGAGAGAGGGGGGGGGGAGGGGGGGGGGGGCAGCAAAGACCTTCAGCCCCTCCGAACAGGTTATGGGTATACAAAGCTAGGTGATATACCTAATCTTAAGAACTGGAAGTACAATTCAGAGAAAAACTTTTCATTTATTATATTTTTGATACATAGACATATAGTACAAGTTATGCAATAAGTCATAAGGATAAATAATTTGGTATGTGATATACATGACCAAAATATGTGTGTACCTTACATTACTCAAGGACTAGTCAGAGTCAGGAGTAACATAATTTTTGTATAAGGATTGTTATTCATAAACAAAGATGTAGTTTATTGATTAATAATGTTGGATACATTCTGAGATCGATTGTTACATATACCTGTTAGGCTATGTGCAAGCAGGCCTTCTTCGAAGTACGCAGCCTGCATTACTTTTATTTGTTTATATACATTTTGTATGTGTACAAAATAAAGATTAGAACGCTACATATTTGGCTATTATTAGAACGCTACATATTTGGCTATTATTAGAACGCTACATATTTGGCTATTATTTCTCATCCTAATGTTGATTTGTTAGTGTTTTTTTATATTGTCACAAATATCCCCCTCCAGTATTGAGATATCAGGCATATGGTCAATGATTCCGGGGCCACTACTAAATATTAGATTTTCCTTCTTCCCTCCGTGACTCAAACCTATAATATAGTTTACATATGGTACACTATCATCTAAGGGAAAGTGTGGCAATATAGATAAGATGATAAATAACCTTCAATAGTCAATGATAGTAGGCTTGACAGAGACCATTTACTCTATATTTTGAATAATCGTTTAATGATTGTCCATTTTTATCTGACGATAAATTGAATCCCTTTGTAACTAATTGATCTCTACCTTCTGGAAAATATATGATTGTCTTTTATTATCATCATGTTAGCCCCTTGAGGGTCAGTCATTACGCACATTACAGTGTATTTTGTGTATTGTGAGGCAATTTTATTCAGATTAGGAAGGATATATGGAAGACAGACGGTTATACGAGACAGTCTTAAGCATTTCAACTATCACAGATCCTTTTTAAGCTGTATTAGATTGCCTAATGACAGCCGGAATAAATAAAAAGGCGACATAAACCTCAAGGGGCAAGGTCACGTTTTCATGATCACTCCCATATTTCGCTACTCTATTTGCAAAACAACTAATTTATACAAAATAGGGTAATATGCTAATCACCATTGGCTGAACATGGATACTTGGCAAACTAATTGGTTGTGATTTTTCCTATTAATGGGCGTGTTTTAGTCGGATCGTCATCAAGGTTAGATACAATCACGAAGCTCAAGGCTACAGGCTTTTCCAATGCACATTTAAGCAAGAACAGTTTAAGGTATACGCCAACCATACAAACGGGCGGGACGGTCTAATCTTAGAAGGTAGAATCAGCCAAGGAAGGATTGATTGATTGTTTGACTCTTACCCTAAATATTCCGGCGGGAAAGTCATAGCTGAGTGGGCGGGATCTTCTAGTTGGAATGGTCTGAGGGCGAGAAGGTGAGTAAGCTGCTGCCACGCCCCTACCCACCCCTGGACGGCTTACTGACCTTCCCGCCCTCAGACCATTCATAACACATATATATATATATATATATATACAGTACCGGTATATATTGCATCTTTGGCTATCCAACAACATTTGAAATCTCTGTTGTTCTAAATATGCAACACCTGCACTAAATATGTCATTAATTGTTATTTTGATTTATATATTTATATCAGATGTTACCGAAATTTGTATATAATAAAATATTAATTATAGTTATTGTTGCCACATTGAAGACCTTGTGGTGTCGACACCGTTGGCTGGCTAGGAGTGTCAGGCAGGATGCTGGTATCAAAACAAGCTTATCAGTGAACTTAGTCATCACCTTGTGGTGTCGACACCGTTGGCTGGCTAGGAGTGTCAGGCAGGATGCTGGTATCAAAACAAGCTTATCAGTGAACTTAGTCATCATTTTTCCCGGTACAATAACAATGTATATATTATTTTAAGCTATGCCTCAGTACTGTACCGTTGTGTACTAACATTACTGGACAGAATAACATGACCATTTCCTTATACTTCGTAATTGACTGTTTAAGTATTTGCAAGACTCTTCTAAATATGTGATAAAGTTGTGTATGGAAAAGTGATAGTTAACCATGAACACCAACAGTTAAGGTTCTCACCGTCAACACTATCAACATGGCTCAGTCACTACGGAAAGTTAAGGAGGTACCGGATGTTCAGTCACTACAGGAAGTTAAGGAGGTATCGGAAGCTCAGTCACTACAGGAAGTTAAGGAGATACCTGAAACTGAGTCACTACAGGAAGTTAATAAGGTTAGTTGGACAATATTGTTACAACTGATACATCATACAAACAACTCTATAATAATACATTCTTATTACATTATATATTGCAATACCTTGTACCCGCAAAAATACCGCAACCACAAAACTACCCGAGTTGACGTTGGGTTCTCCTTGAAAGAACCAGGTGATAGTCTCGTGGTAGCTGATTCACGTGGTGGGTATATTAGACTTCTCCACCAACGACTATTTTACGCTATCCCAGACGTCAACTCGGGTAGTTTTGTGGTTGCAGTATTTTTGCTCCTATTCTAATAAACAGGAATAAATGGAGAATGCTTGTGAATAGATAAGTGATAACGTGGTCATTTGGGAAGAGTCGGGCGCCAGTTAGACTAGATAATAGTCCGTCAGATGCCTGGCCCGGGAAGCCGGTATATATGAAGGGTGTGCCTGGAAGTGTGGTGGGCGGGCTTGTGGTTTCGGCTCGCTGCATGTCTGCCTGCTGAGACTGGAACTTCTCTGGGAGGTCGGGGGCCGGGGGCTAGAGTGACCTTGGTGATCCCTAGTCTCTGGGTCTTCTCCTGGGTGACCTAGATATGTGTGAATTTGTGTTTTGTTTTTGTGTGTTAATTGTTTTTCTGTTGTGTTGTCCCTGTTTGGGCTCTGTCTCGAGTCGGCCACCCCCAGATTTTTGTTTAAAATAAATGGGGAATGGGCCTGAGTAAATAGATAGACAGATGGGATTTTTGCAGGTACAGGGTATTACACAAGCATCAAGAACAAAATGACACCAAGACTAAACGTCCTCAAATCACTTGCCCACACAACATGCGGACACATCAAAGAAATTACCACCACAATATATACGTTCAGTGATGGAATATGCTAGCCCTGCTTGGGCTTCTAACCTCACTGAAACCCATTACAACACCCTACAGATTATATAGAACAAAGCCTTCAAAATAATCACTGGCCGCATAGCTACAGCGCACCTACAGACCACCTACACCAGGAAACCAAAGTCCTCATCACCTTGATATGAGAGGCACACAAATTCTCGCCGCAGCCTCCACAAACCAACACCACCCACTACACTACATGGTAGAACATCCACACACACCAAGAAACATCAAAACAACACCTAACACTCGTTATCATACAAAATATTGTCTGCCTGCTGAGACCGGAACTTCTCCGGGTGGTTCGGGGCCGGGGGAGTGCTGGAGTGACCTTGGTGATCTCTGGTCTCGAGTCTTCTGGATGACCTAGATTTGTGTAAATTTGTGCTTTGTTTTTATTATGTTCATTGTTTTTCTGTTGTGTTGTGTTGTCCCTTTTCGGGCTCTGTCTCGAGTTGGTCACCCCCAGAAAAAAGAAAAAAAGAAAAAAACAAGGGGGAATGGGCCTGAGTAAATACATACATATATACATACATACTTCCCCCTTGTCCACCCAAACCAGCCTCCAGAAGCATATCCATACTCATATCAGTTATCAATTTATCACCCACCGATCCATCCAGTCACTCAAACACATCACTCAGCTACATGCATGGCCCCCTTGATGTCCATCCCTCAGAAACCCTCCTTTCCCAGAAGGACAGAGTCCACCTGGCTGGGCTGTGATGTGAGCACCATCCAGCCCCTTTGATTTATCAGAAGAGGCTGGATGATACCTGTCCAGGCAGCAGAAGGCTGAAGAACAACACCACATACTATCAAGCACATTATGGAAGACTGCATAGTACACAACCACTTACGACAACAACACAACACATACTATCAAACACATTATGGAAGACTACATAGTACACAACCATTTACAACAACAACACAACACATACTATCAAACACATTATGGAAGACTACATAGTACACAACCATTTACAACAACAACACAACACATACTATCAAACACATTATGGAAGACTACATAGTACACAAACACTTACAACAACAACACAACACACACTATCAAACACATTATGGAAGACTGCATAGTACACAACCACTTACAACAACAACACAACACACACTATCAAACACATTATGGAAGACTGCATAGTACACAACCACTTACAACAACAACACAACACATACTATCAAACACATTATGGAAGACTGCATAGTACACAACCACTTACAACAACAACACATACTATCAAACACATTAGGGAAAACTGCATAGTACACAACCACTTACAACAACAACACATACTATCAAACACATTATGGAAAACTGCATAGTACACAACCACTTACAACAACAACACAACACATACTATCAAACACATTGTGGAAGACTGCAAAGTACACAACCACTTACAACAACAACACATACTATCAAACACATTATGGAAAACTGCATAGTACACAACCACTTACAACAACACAACACATACTATCAAACACATTGTGGAAGACTGCAAAGTACACAACCACTTACAACAACAACACAACACATACTATCAAACACATTATGGAAGACTACATTGTAAACAACCACTTACAACAACAACACAACACAATCTATCAAACACATTATGGAAGACTACATAGTACACAACCACTTACAACAACAATACAACACATACTATCAAACACATTATGGAAGACTGCATAGTACACAACCACTTACAACAACAACACAACACATACTATCAAACACATTATGGAAGACTACATAGTACACAACCACTTACATTAACACAACACATACTATCAAACACATTATGGAAGACTACATAGTACACAACCACTTACAACAACAACACAACACATACTATCAAACACATTACATAGTACACAACCACTTACAACAACAACACAACACATACTATCAAACACATTATGGAAGACTACATAGTACACAACCACTTACAACAACAACACAACACATACTATCAAACACATTACGGAAGACTACATAGTACACAACCACGTACAACAAAAACACAACACATACTATCAAACACATTATGGAAGACTGCATAGTACACAACCACTTACAACAACAACACAACACATACTATCAAACACATTGTGGAAGACTGCAAAGTACACAACCATTTACAACAACAACACAACACATACTATCAAACACATTATGGAAGACTGCATAGTACAAACCACTTACAACAACAACACAACACATACTATCAAACACATTGTGGAAGACTACATAGTACACAACCACTTACAACAACAACACAACACATACTATCAAACACATTATGGAAGACTACATAGTACACAACCACTTACAACAACAACACAACACATACTATCAAACACATTATGGAAGACTACATAGTACACAACCACTTACAACAACAACACAACACATACTATCAAACACATTATGGAAGACTACATAGTACACAACCACTTACAACAACAACACAACACATACTATCAAACACATTATGGAAGACTGCATAGTACACAACCACTTACAACAACAACACAACACATACTATCAAACACATTATGGAAGACTGCATAGTACACAACCACTTACAACAACAACACAACACATACTATCAAACACATTATGGAAGACTACATAGTACACAACCACTTACAACAACAACACAACACATACTATCAAACACATTATGGAAGACTACATAGTACACAACCACTTACAACAACAACACAACACATACTATCAAACACATTATGGAAGACTACATAGTACACAACCACTTACAACAACAACACAACACATACTATCAAACACATTATGGAAGACTGCATAGTACACAACCACTTACAACAACAACACAACACATACTATCAAACACATTATGGAAGACTGCATAGTACACAACCACTTACATCAACAACACAACACATACTATCAAACACATTATGGAAGACTACATAGTACACAACCACTTACAACAACAACACAACACATACTATCAAACACATTATGGAAGACTACATAGTACACAACCACTTACAACAACAACACAACACATACTATCAAACAAATTATGGAAGAATGCATAGTACACAACCACTTACGACAACAACACACTATACATTCCTTGAGAAAATGTAATGAAGTGCAATGATGATTGTAATTATGGAATTTTTAAGATTAATATATTAGCATATGCAGATGATTTAGCACTCCTTGCTGGGTCAGTGGCTGAAATGGAAAATCTGTATAGTGTATTGTGCTCCAGTTTGGAGGACCATAAATGATTGATTAATGAGGATAAAACTAAATGCATGAGTTTTAACCATAAGTCAAACTTACAAAGACAAAATGTTTGTTTAAATAATGATAATATTCAAGTGGTTAATTGCTACAAATATTTAGGACATAACATTTAAAAAAAAAAAAAATCTTAATAATATAGATTTTAGACTAAATAATTTGTATTCTTCTGTTAACAGTATTTTTAAAGATTCTAAGGTTTTAGATATCAATGCTCTTCTGTTTTTATTCAATTCTTATTGTGTCCCTGATTATGGTCTACCTCTAAAGCCCAGGCAAGTTTTAAGTCTAAACATGTTAAATATTTTGAAGTGACATACAATAATGTTTTAAAAGGAATGTCTGGTGTTCCTTGTTTTTCAAGCAGCCACATTACTGTAAACAATTGTAATCAGTTATTATTAAAACATCATACTGCACTGACTCAAGCAAGATATCTTAAAAAGATTAATGACACTGCATAACCCACTCATCAGGTATAACATGACTTACCTAAAGGGTGAATTTATTATTAACAATATCATTGCCTTATCTAAAGCTAACTGTAACATAAACATTCTTCAAGAAGATATAGATATCATAACCTCTCGAATATCTTGGGTTCAGAGACAATGAGGAAAGGCGTGGTCCTTGTATATATTCTGGCTTCTGAAATATCGTTAATTCTTAGTCATTTTATTGATTTTTTGTACTCCATTTTTTAACAATTATGTGATTTTTTTAAACTCTTTAACTTAATATGATGTGTAATCTTTAATGTTTGTATCTATATATTTGTAATGTGTTCAATATCTTAGTTGTCTTTACTTTTGTATTATTTTATATATTGCACATGTGTTTTAAATTATTATGTTCTCTCCACTAACCAACTTTACTCCTAAACTCGATTAATTAAATTAACAAACACATGTGGCAGTCCGGGGATTCGAACCAAGGACGCTCACACCGAAAATCAACACACTTATGCATTGCACCACGAAGACAGTTAAAGAATGTTGCACAAGCCTACGATTTATTATGCAGTTTCGAATCCTGCATATCAATCTAAGCATGTTCACACTTTCCAACTGCGCTATCGGAGGCTATGAATATGTGAATGGAAATAGTAATTAATGGGGCACTTAAATTAACCCTAAGGAAGGCCTCTCGATAAACTACTACTGAACCAGAATTAATTATTATGTTCTCTCCACTAACCAACTTTACTCCTAAACTCGATTAATGAAATTAACAAACACATGTGGCAGTCCGGGGATTCGATCCCAGGACGCTCACACCGAAAATCAACACACTTATGAATTGCACCAGGAAGACAATTAACCTCTGAAGTGCGCATGGGGGTAATTAGACACCTCTCCCTGTGCGCATGTATTTGAGGTGTTTCCGTCACTAAAATATTCATTGTACCATTAATAGCATTAATACTTATCCATATGTGCCTATTATGGGTTGATTATAAAGGTATTAACCTGAAACAACAATAAAACGAGTGAAAACAGCGTTTGGATGGTCAAAATCGGAGATATAGCCCGCGAGTTGTATAATGTATGGGTGAGGCAAGATGCTTTCCCGCCAATTTCCCCCAAGGCCACTGAGACACAGTCGATCGATACTCTCTCTCTCTCTCTTGCATTCGCTTGCTATCAGTGATGACCACACCCTGCAACCGGATTTCTAATGTTAGCACGAAAATATACCTCAGAATAAGGGAATAACAGGGAAAATAGGTGATAACTGAAGGGGAGGAGGAAAGTGGGGAAGGAGGGGAGGTAGAGGACTGAGATTTTGCATGGCCCAGGGGCCAAAAAAATATATATATATAAAAAAATTAAATAAAAAAATAAAAATTTTGATGTCAAAAGTTGATTTTTTTTTTTTCTGACTCTTAAGAGTCTCCCCGCAGTCCGCCGGGGGAACTCTTAAGAGTCTCTCCGCAGTTCCCGGGTTAAAGAATGTTGCACAAGCCTACGATTTATTATGCAGTTCAGTTTCGAATCCTGCATATCAATCTAAGCATGTACACACTTTCCAACTGCGCTATCGGAAGCTATGAATATGTGAATGGAAATAGTAATTAATGGGGCACTTAACCCTAAGGAAGGCCTCTCGATAAACTACTACTGAACCAGAATTTTGTAATATACTTCTTTATCAGATTTTTTAAGTTTTAAAAATTGTTTGGATAAGTTAATTTTTTAAAAGGTTACTATTGCTTTTATGATTTTACACTTTTTTCATTTTGTTTTCCGGCTTTTACATTTGCATTTCATATGATAAAACAAATTTCAAGTAATTATCTTTTAATCAAGTTTATTTGTGTACAGCTTTATTTTTATCATATAATTATTGATTAGGCAGATAGTCTGCAAACTACTAAGACAATCTTAAAGAAAAGACCTTTATGATGAGCTTATGCATGTAATTATTATCATATATTGTAAATTGTGTATATTATTACTCTATTACTGTAAATAACTTAATTATTGTATCTATATAAAAAATTATGAAATAAACTCACTGCCATAACTTAACCCATGGGCTTCGACTGTCCTCATATGAGTCTGTACTGGTGGGCGGCGACCGTCCTCATATGAGCCGGGTTTTTAAACACATACGAAAACCGCGGGTCATGAGTCAGGCGGCAACAAGGTGGTGTGCGAGTAGTGGTGGTTGGCAACTCTCGATACCACGACCCGGCACACCCCAGCCGTGCGCGGGCAAGCAGTACACAAGCACTTGTCATGGAGCCTACACTTCGCTCTCCCACGCCGCCTGATGACACAGCCAGCCCTGCTTCGGGCGGTGTCAGCGCCCGTGCAAGCCAGAGAGTTACCAGGAGGCCACAATACCTGTATACCTATACTCCTTTGGATAGTTCTGACGAAGAGGAACCACCAAAAAAGCCACGTAAGGCACGTGCGACTGCCACTACACGTGCACAAAGGTCATTGAGGTTTGTCGATACAACCACTGCCGCCCGGGCTACCACCACCACTACCACCACTTCTGCTGCTGCCTCTACTACAGCAGGGTCCTCTGCTGCAACAAAAGGCTGCCCTAGGGATGCAGGAGGTGCGGGGGCCACTGGGGGGAGAGGGAAGGGCATGGCTTCTCAACAGGCACGAAGGAAAAAACTACCATCTGTCTCTACCACCACCGCGCCACCACCACCACCACCGCCATCCGCCAATGCCACCCCTGCCGCCGCCCCTGCCAGTGCAAGTGGGAGGTGTTACATATATGTACTGTATATTCATGTCACTGACTGAATTTGTGGCCTGAAATTATGTTTGCTTTAGTTTCCCCCGTAGCCTAACAGTTCTCCAAGTTTGCTATTTTGGTATTGTAAAGATGTATCACCAAATTAATATGTATATTTTAACTATACCATATTAATGATAGTTTATTATGATTATTAGATTATTAGTAATTATTGTAATATGAATAAATTGTAGAGAGATGAGGGGACAGCGAAAATATATATGTTTATGTTTTGCAATTTGAAAGATGTACCGGTAGTCTCTCTCTCTCTCTCTGGGCCATCTCATACGTTTGACTGGTAGATTTGGGGTGATGTTATAATCTATTAATATCAATGTTATCATGCATTGTCAGATATTTAGTTTTGCTTTGTAATTCATTTGAAATGTCACAGATGATTAATAGGGTATAGAGAGAGAGCCATCACCCCTGGTTTGTACTATACAGGCTGATTCAGTAACCCTTTTCATAAATTTAATGGCAAATTCGGGAGACAAAAATAAGACTAATTTACTCTATGACCCTTAGGGTGAGTCTTTGATATGATGCAGATATTACACCTTTAAAGTTATCGATAGATAGAAAAGAAAAAAATCTAAGGAGTGAGAATGAAAATGTCGTTGCTAACTGGCAGGGTAGCGTAACCAAGACTTGGTATCAAAATGGCTGCATACGGTAGCTGGATGCAGTTCGTTTCGCAATTTACAAAAGGTACATTACTACTGTATTTGTATTATCATCATCATTATTATTAATAATCATTGTATTAGTAGTAGTAGTAGTAGCAAGGGGAGAAGCAGGCGGAGGAGGATAAGTAAGAGGAGGAGGAGTAAGTGGTGGAAGAGGGATCTTCCTGCCGACTTTGAGCTTTGATACTCTGCTCGCTCGTCTTAATGAATCTTGAATCAATCTGTACATTTATCTAAAGATTGTTTCTTTGCTTACACGTGGTATGTTAATGGTTGCATATGGTAGCAGTTGTCTCATGCTCAAAAGAACATTAGCATTTTATCACCATTATCATAATTAATATTAATAAATAATGATTCATACTGACACCGTAGTTTCGAAATTCGAGTTCGGCAAGAAAAACCCTCTTCCTCAACTTAATTACCCCTCCTCCTCCACTTATCCCTCCTCCTCTACTTATCCCTTCTAATCCACCTATCCGTCCTCCTCCACTTACCCCTCTTCCTCCACTTATCCATTCTCCACTTATACCTCCTCCTTCACTTATCCCTCCTCCGCCCGCTTCTCCCCTTACAACAACAACAACTACTACTATTGCTACTGCTACTGCTACTACTACTATGAATAATGTACGTATAATAATGATGATGATGATAGTACAAATAGTAATGTACCTTTGTAAATTGGGAAATCAACTGCATCCAGCATGATACCAAATCTTGGTTACGCTACCCTGCCAGTTAGCAACGACATTTTCATTCTCACTCCTTAGATTTTTTTCTTTTCTATCTATCGATATCTTTAACCCTTATTTAGCGGCGAGCAACATAAGTCGAGTTAAATAAAGCTGGACTATGTGGCGGCGCTCGACATAACTCGAGTGGCAATTTCAGCACGTAATGTGGCTGAGAGAGAGAGACAAGTGGTGGCAGGAGACTAGCGAGCGTATGACTGCTCCAGACCACCGCGGCGAACCTACTGACACAAATCTCAGCTCCCTCCTCCCTCTCTCACTCGCTACATACTCAATTATGTACTGAAAGTACCGAATTACCTGCTTTTTGCACTCGCGTTGCACGGTTATTGCAAGAAAACTATCCATCATACAAGGATCGTTATGGTGTCATTCGAAAGCTCTGTTTATGCCCTTTCAGGGATAGGTACTTGTTTTACGTTCTGGGTCTTATTTAGGCATGAAAATGATCACGTAAACAGCCCTATTTTGGCTAAAAACACCCCGCTGTGCGGTACACATAAATAAACCGCATAGGCCGCTCGTAAGGTGTTAAAGGTGTAATATCTCCATCATATCAAAGACTCACCCTAAGGGTCATAGAGTAAATTAGTCTAATTTTTGTCCCCCGAATTTGCCATTAAATTTATGAAAAGGGTTACTTAATCACCTGTATACTGTATCCCAAATATGTGCCCATTGCCTTGCTGTCTTTACACTGAATTATTTTATATAAACACTTATGTTAAATTGTTATCGTTGACTTTTGATTTGTACCTTTGATATGCATTGATTATGATGGACTGACCAGTGATTTATAATATGCCTCAGCTTTATAGTAGGTGGTAGTAAGAAATAAGTATTTTCTTGTCTCCATGATACCTGTCTATTTCACCAAGATAATTATTTCAATCATGTATTGATTAATGTATTGAGGAGTTGAGGGTCCTGCTGCTACTAGGTACGGTAGGTCATAACAGAGGAAAGTGGGTGCAGGCAAGGCGAAAACTAAGAGAAAAGTGCCTGCCGTTGATGACTCTACCCCTTCCACTGCCACCCCTGCCCACAAGACACCCAAGAGAGTCAGGAAGGCTAAACCCTTGACTCCATCAAAGTATCGTGGCCTGCTCTTCCCGTCTGACGAGGAAAGTCAGACCTTTGACGACGACGATGCAAGGGAGATGGGGTGGGGCATTGACAGTGACAGTGAGTCTGAGCACGACGCGGGTGAGGAAGGGGTTTCGTCTGAGGAGGAGAACTACGACGACCTGCTGTACAGGGACCACGACGGTGACATATCTGACGGTGTCGCTGACGGGGAAGACCACCCACCTATCCCTGATGCCCACGTCCACAGATTTGCATGGTCTGACGGGGCCGATTTCCAGCCTGATTTGCACCACTTTGATTCAAGTCAATCTGGGTCAGCTGGAACTTGGCCCTGTGGTGATGATGCAAAGGAAAGTAATTTTTTCCTTGCATTTTTTGACGAGCAGCTCATCACGTTCGTTGTGGCCCAAACAAACGCCTACTATAGGTGGGTGAAAGACCGCATTGATGTGATTTCTCCCTGGGCAAGAATTCGAGTCTGGGTTGATACAATAGTGAAAGAGTTCACAACTTTTTTGGCACTGTTGATGTTGATGTTGATGCCTCTGATCAGGAAACATGTACTGCAACACTATTGGAAACACGACGCCTTCATCGCCACCCCAGTTTTCAATAAATATATGAGCCGTGATAGGTTTTTATTGCTGCTAAGATTTATCCACTTCGCAGACAATGATAACCCTAACAGGGCTGATAGAATATGGAAAATTCGGGATTTTTTCACCATGTTGATGGAGAGGTACAAGAGACACTTTACCCCTTTCCACAATATGGTGATTGATGAGTCACTCGTACTGTTCAAGGGTCGTCTAGTATTCAAGCAGTACATCCCCCTGAAGAGGCATAGGTTTGGCATCAAGTTGTTTGTGTTGTGCGATTGTGAGACCGGCATAGTGCTTGACATGATCGTCTATACAGGCACTGATATAGACGTGCCAAGAGTCGCTGCCAATGACCCCTTGGGCATGTCTGGAGCCATTGTAAAGAAAATTATGTAACCTTACATGGGCAAGGGGCACACATTGTACGCCGATAATTGGTATACTTCTCCTGCTCTCTGCCAGTATCTAAATGACAACAAAACGGGGTCATGTGGTACTGTCAGATGCACTAGGAAGTTCATGCCCAAGTTTGTCGGTCAACCAATTCCACTTGACAACCCCTCGTCCAGTGACACCCCATCAGATGACGAAGAAGCCCAAGAACACCGCGAACGACGAGAACAGAGATGGCGAAGAAGAGGACCAGGAAAATTTAAGAAATTGGAGAAGTCGGAGAAAGTCCTGGCAATCAAGTGGAAGGACAAGCGAGAAGTTCACCTGCTGTCAACTGTCCACTCAGGCGCACAGGTTGACTCAGGTAAAGTCCACTACCGAACGAAAAAACCCATCCAGAAACCTGACATGGTAGTCGACTATACCAAGTATATGCGCCTGGTTGACAAGTCCGACTGCCAACTTGCTGGCGTTGAGTGTCTGAGAAAGACTGTGAGAGGGTACCACAAGTTGTTCCTCCACCTCATTGACATCACGATGCTCAACGCCTTCAACATGTGGCTGGTGAAAAAGGAAATGGCCCCGAACCAAAAAAATCAAGTTTCGGAAGTTTGTATATAACGTGTCCTTTCAGCTTCTGGAGACTTATGGCGAGCCAACAACAGCACGTGTGGGCTGGCGAGCTCCTCATCTACCTGACCGCATGCAGCCAGGTAACCAGAGGCCTTTCCCAGACCACACAGACTTTGTTGGGGGTCGGCGAAGGCAGGTGAAATGTCTCGTCTACGCTAACACCACGAGACGCCCCAGGAAGCAAAACAAGGTCAACACTATTTGCAGTGAATGCAAACCTGGCCTATGCTTGGGTGATTGCTTCTGTGACTAGCACACCATCAAAAACTTCTGAGGGTCGCCGCCCCACCCTGACTCATGCCCTACCTTACCTGACCTGACCTACCTGAATCACACCTACCTCAATGCATCATAATGTATATATATATATATGTTAATCTTCTTGGCATAATGTTATTTGTATTTGTATGCAATAATAATGTAATATTTAATTTGTTTTTATCAATCAAATATATTGTATGTAGTAGTAACAATAATTGTATATCAAACTATTACTTTATCACCGAAATATATTGTATTTTGTAATAACAAATATTGCATACCTAAATATTATCCAATGTACTGTATGTCTTCCTTATATATATATATTTATAAAAAAATAAAAAAATAAAATAAACAGAATAAAAAAAACAAAAATACAAACGCATGTCCTTGTATCCATGCAATATGAATAATTCTATGAATATTTCATATTGCTTGAATACATATTGCTTTGTAGTTTGTAAAAAAAAAAAATTATCAAAATTGTTCTAAGCTTCTAAAATACTTCTCCAAAACCCCCTCCTGGATTCGAACCCACTCCCCTGGCTTCATTTCAGTTTCCCTTTCCATCATCTTACCGACTAGGTCATGGCTGGTCATACTATATGTCAGCAAAAAGTTGGTCTGTAGACTCGACATGACACTTGCGACAAAACAAAAAAAGTTGACATCGATTTACGCAAGTAAATCGATGTTATAGTCATTTATTTGATAGCAAGTAAGTAATAACATGTAAAAAATATATATATATATTGTTCAATACTTGTAAACGAAACAGTATACAACTGTGTTCATATCAAAAATTGCCGCGCCACAGTCATCACTGGTGTGACACAAGTTTATCGCGCGGTCATCCTGATAACCCTTCCTCCCTCCCTCCCTTCCTCTCTCTCTCGCCTTCGTTCTCACTGCTTTGCTTGCTTGCTTGCTTGTAGATGTATATATATTGACGTTATTGTTATTTTGCATACATAATAGATACAATAAAAATAAAAACATTATTTGTATTGTATATTACTTGTAAAAGCATACACCACTGTTCATATGGCAATTTGCTCAGCCAGTATCAAGTGGAATCTGACACCAGTCTATTTTTAGCCATCGTTTATTTACTTAGGCCAAGTCACAAACCATCCTCAACCCTTCCTCTCTCTCTCTCTCTCTCTCTCTCTCTCTCTCTCTCTCCTCCAGCATTCGGCCTAATTCTAGGGTATCAAATTTATTGTTCATACAAACTGCATAAGATCACATCCCTGCCCTCGGGCGACTCTACCTCCCTTCCCTATAGTGTCATTCATTCACCGTTTCTCACTCTACAATTTTGCCTCTATATATCGTATATTGCTTATATGCGCCTTATTTCTTGCTATGTAATATTCAGATGGGTCACCTACATACGTATATGTACACTAGAAGGCTTGAAAGGGCTAAATTTACGATATATATGCGATATTATCATCAACCCACCCTCACCTCCCCTTGGTTCTACCCCGAGACGGCAGAATATACGCGCGGGTAAATCATACCGCTCGATGTTTTTCTCGCTGCGATGCCATTCGCACTACATTTTTCAAGTACGGACGACCCCCCCACCCCCCAAACCATTTTGTTGGTACACATATATATATGGCTGGATGCGCGCTTGCATTCCCTACACGCTGAGGTGGCTTTCATCGAAATCGGTAAGGGTCGCCAAAATGGTCAACCTCTAGCAAGAGGCAATAATGGTGTTCAATATCCTAGGCTAGCGCTGGTTGGGTTGATATAACTAGTTTGGACAAGTGTAGCTCAAATATAGACTATATAACAAGTCTGGGTTTGAGTCTGCGCAGTTCATCCCCTTGCGTGCGTAGTTAGCGAGAGAGGGAGTGACTGAATCGCTAGATCCGTTCTCAAAAGCAGCTAGAATATCATCTATATTTAATAAATGCAAAACCTCGCTAGAATGATGCTACAACCTCTGGAAGGGTTTGTTGTGCATGTTTTACAATTAAATATGGTTCTAGAATGTGTGATATTTATAGAGTATCACTGGGAATTATGTTGCTACTGTCAAAAATGCAAGCTAAATGTAGCATTTTAAGATGTAGCGTTAAAGTAGCTATATTGGCAACACCGAGTCACTTACTTGTCACCAAGGAGGTTATATTAGGGGGAGGGATAGTGGGTAGAACGTACCCCATGTAAACGTGACGCCAGATAAAATATTGGCAGGTAGGCTAAAAGACGGAAATAATATCGTAGATACAAAGTGATGGAAGTAAACAGGACAGTTCGAGAGAGAGAGAGTGTAAGTAATTGTCGCTAGATAGGCGTGTGTGTGCTTGTGTGATGGTCTTGTGTAGCTGTGTGTGTGCTTGTTTGAGTGTCGCTATAGGCTACGTATTAGTTATCCCTCTCTCTCTCTCTCTTATTTATCGCTGTCTTCCTTACGATTATGACATACTAGTGCATGAGAACAGGAAATAGGGAGCCTCTCTCTCACACACGAATGAGAACATAAGTAAACAGGAGTCTGCAGAGACCCGATTGGCTATAGGACTCGGTAGCCTATTCCACATATCTACAACTCTGTTACTAAACGAATAGAGGCAGATCCCTTACACACCCAGTCTCTCTCTGTCGCTCGTTTGTTTGCACACCGGTACAAATGAGGCAGATCCCTTACACATTCAAATAGGATGAACATGGGAATCTGCAGAGAGACAAGTGGCCCACAAAAGGCAGATCCCTTTTACATCCAACCCATTTCGTCCATATGACTATCTGATTTTATCTTGAAATTCTCTATTGTTCTTGATCCCACTATATAGCACTAGGTAGCCTATTTCACATATCTACGACTCTGTTACGAGAGAGGTAGATCCCTTACACAGCCAATCTCTCTCTCTCTCTTATTTTCACACTGGTACAAATGAGGCAGATCCCATACACATGCTACCAAGATGAAAATGGGAGTCTGCAGAGAGCCGATTGGCCCACACACGGCAGATACCTTTCACACCCAATCCATCTCGTCCTATCAAATTTTATGTTGAAGCTCTATTGTTATTGATCCCACTATAGCACTCGGTAGCCTATTCCACATATCTACAACTCTTTTACCAAGCGAATAGAGGCAGATCCCTTACACAGCCAATCTCTTTCTCTCTCGCTCTTGTTTGTTTGCACACTGGTACAAATGAGGCAGATCCCTTACACATGCAACCAAGATGAAAATGGGAGTCTGCAGAGAGCCAAGTGGCCCACATAAGGCAGATCCCTTTCACACTCAACCTATCTCATAAACGTTACCTGTTATTTACACTACTTACTATACACCCATGTTAGCATATACCTGCAACCAAAACACAATTGTAAGAAATAGCAAAAGGCAGATCCTTTTCACATCCAACCCATTTCGTCCATATGACTATCTGATTTTATCTTGAAATTCTCTATTGTTCTTGATCCCACTATAGCACTAGGTAGCCTATTTCACATATCTACGACTCTGTTATGAGAAAGGCAGATCCCTTACACAGCCAATCGCTCTCTCTCTCTCTTATTTGCACACTGATACAAATAAGGCAGATCCCTTACACATGCTACCAAGATGAAAATGGGAGTCTGCAGAGAGCCGATTGGCCCACACACGGCAGATCCCTCTCACACCCAATCCATCTCGTCCTATCAAATTTTATGTTGAAGCTCTATTGTTATTGATCCCACTATAGCACTCGGTACCCTATTCCACATATCTACAACTCTTTTACCATGCGAATAGAGGCAAATCCCTTACACAGCCAAACTCTTTCTCTCTCGCTCTTGTTTGTTTGCACACCGGTACAAATGAGGAAGATCCCTTACACATGCAACCAAGATGAAAATGGGTGTCTGCAGAGAGCCAAGTGGCCCACATAAGGCAGATCCCTTTCACACTCAACCCATCTCATAGACGTTACCTGTTATTTACACTACTTACTATACACCCATGTTATCATATACCTGCAACCAAAACACAATTGTAAGAAATAGGAACATAGGAAAATGGGAGTCTGTAGAGAGCCAATTGGCCCACACAAGACAGATCCTTTTCACACCCAACACATCTCATAAAAACTCTCTCATTTATCTGTCTTCCTTACATTTATGACATCGTAGTCTCTCTCTCTCTCTCTCACAAATGAGAATATAAGAAAACCGGAGTCTGCAGAGAGCCGATTGGCCCACACATGTCAGATCCCTTTCACACCCAACCCATCCCACGCTCTCTCTCGCTCTCATATTTATCGCTATCTTCCTTATGTTTACGACATTATATTCTCTCTCGCCATACTCTCTCCCTCACAAATGAGAACATAAAAAAATAAAGAAAACGGGAGTCTGCAGAGAGCCGATTGACCTACACATGGCAGATCCCTTTCACACCCAACCCATCTCGTTCTATCTAATTTCAAGCTGAAGCTCTATTGTTCTTTATCCCATTATAGGACTCCGTAGCCTATTCCACATATCTACAACTCTGTTGCTAAACGAATAAAGGCAGATCCCTTATACAGCCAATCTCTCCTTCTCTCGCTCTTGTTTGTTTGCACAATCTGTTCCTTCTGTAGTTTCTCCATGCCCGATAAGTTAAATGATCTTTTAATATCTGTGACATAGCTTTTGTGTCCAACACAATACCCTGCTTGCAATACCGCTCGAACCCTGGACAACGTTGCTTGCAACTTTAATTATTATTATTTGTATTATTATGTTAGCCTATTAGTCAGTGGCGGATTGAGTGGGGGGGGGGGGGGCGGCTGACTGGGCTGCAGCCAGGGGCCCCCAATTCCAAAAGTCGAATAACAGAAAATAATGTCACCTAAGGGGGATGCATGATTTGGGGCCCTCCGGGAGGCCCCTTCGGCCTTCCCAACCCCCCATGAGAAATCTTCCCTCGGTTACTATTCCTCCACGGGCCACAGCTACACTAACACTTAGGTTTTCATTATATACAGTAATAAACTAATAATAGTACATGTATCTTAATGGGCCAGTGCCTAAATAATATAATAGTTAACGCTATATTTACCTTCAGGCCCTGGTTTGCTTTCGTAACTCTTAACTCTCCCTCTCCAGTAATGAATGTTGCATCTCAAACAGAAATTCAGGATAATTTCTCATTTCATTATATAGTAATATGTTTAATACATAGTAATTACTATAATTTTCTAAATGAGACCTAGAAGAGAGAATCAGAATAGTATAACGTATAATTTTATATTCCTACTCGAATGCTCAAGTCATTGTTGACACTCCGACACTTGAGGGGAGAGGACGCCTAAGACGGCAAAAACTTTGAGGTAAGTTTCTCTAGTTAATATTTTTGTATTGCTTCTCTTATAATGTAAGGAGTGAGAACGGGCCAGTCAAACTGGCGGGCGTCGCAGTGGAAGCGTGTTCGTGGATGCGCCTGCGTAACAGACATGGCTGAGTCCCTCAGCCATATCTGTCACGTAGTCTGTCACTCAACCTGCCTTGGAGAGAGTCTAATAAACTTGAACAATGGTATTTTTTGTCTGTAAATTTATCTAGTTGACTGTACTCTCATTGATTTTATTGTGTTGTATAGGTTTTATGATTCTTTTAAGCATAAAATGTTTAGGGCTGGCGACTACCGATAGTAACTTAGGTGGCCTTTAACTAATCCCCTCACCAGATTTAAACAACAGTTTAAATACAATTGTAACTGCTACACACATTTTGTGGAAGAGGGATACCTCAGCGCAGAGCTTCAAGCATAAGTGATGAGTCAAGAGGAGGGAAAGTTAGATTGAGAAGATAATCAGAGTGTTGCCTGAGTAAAAGAAACCTTGGGAAAATGGTTCTCTTGAGTTTGTTGGACATTTGAGACTCTCAGATGGAATATTTTCCTAATATTCCCTAATGATCGTTGAAAGAGCTCTTATATGCAGCTAGTAATTCTTACCTGAAAACCAGACTTAACGGTATCACATTTTCATCAAAGGTTATCGTACACTGACACTCAAAGGTTATCGTACACTGACACTCAAATGCAAAGGTTATCGTACACTGACACTCAAATGTTATCGTACACTGACACTCAAAGGTTATCGTACACTGACACTCAAATGCAAAGGAAATGCATCAAGAGACTCACAGTTGCATTTTTGTTCCCCAAGTCCTTATTGATCTTCAAAACAAGATCGATTTTCTTTTCCTAACCAAGCTGGTTGTTTATATTTTTCACCATTTTCACTCTACTCAATATAACTTAAAATTCTCTAGTATGTCTCTCAATAGGTCTCAAAATGCCTCTAAAAGTGACCTATTTAAAAATAGGGCTGTATAGGCTCGCTTCGCTCGCCACCTCCTTGATGAAAGGGCCCCCACCTGAAGTTTAGCCAGGGGCCCCATGCACCCTTAATCCGCCCCTGCTATTAGTTATTCTTATTCTTTCTTATTAAAGCAAGACTTTTAATGAATCAATATAATAGATCAGGGAATATAACAAAGTCACATATAAAATGGAATTGTATTTATAAAACAAATAAAGAATTTAACAACCACACAAAACATTAGGTGATTATGAAGGAAATTAACATTTAATATTTCAGGATCGTTTCGTATCCGTTTCGAGTTCACTTTAATTATATAGTATTCAGTAATAGCTTAGTTTGCTTTATCATAGTTTTAAGTCACACTATAAATTGGTAGGACTTCTTACAATGCTTAATCACTAATGAAACAGTATTACATCAAATCATTTAAGTAACTTTAGTATAATGTCAAACAGATAAATTTGTTACTATATCTAATATCCAATCACAAAATTATATCTAATCATACATTTCATCTCCAATCACAAAAATCCTTAAATCAGAATGAGGCTATAGAAGTATTTCCGACATACCTCTGGTTATCTAACCCTCACAAGTTCACTCACGAACTATCGATTAGTGGTACAAGGCACGCACTAAAAATATTAAAACCTATTATACAAGCCTGTTAAGTCTGTCTCGTCTCCCCCACACTGCTGCTCTCCACCCAAATAGGAATGTAACTCACTTTGAATCTCAAATATCTGTCCTTATCCTCTGAAGTGCGCATGGGGGTAATTGGAAACGTCCCCCTGTGCTGACGTATTTGAGGTGTTTCCGTCACTAAAATATTCATTGTGCCATTAATAGCATTAATATTTATCCATATGCGCCTATTATGGGTTGATTATAAAGGTATTAACCTGAAACAACAATAAAACGAGTGAAAACAGCGTTTGGATGGTCAAAATCGGAGATATAGCCCGCGAGTTGTATAATGTATGGGTGAGGCAATCTGCTTTCCCGCCAATTTCCCCCAAGGCCACTGAGACGCAGTCGATCGATACTCTCTCTCTCTCTCTTGCACTCGCTTGCTATCAGTGATGACCACACCCTCCAATCGGATTTCTAATGTTAGCACGAAAATATACCTCAGAATAAGGGAATAACAGGGAAAATAGGTGATAACTGAAGGAGAGGAGGAAAGTGGGGAAGGAGGGGAGGTAGAGGACTGAGATTTTGCATGGCCCAGGGGCCAAAAAAAAATAAAAAAATAAAAAAAAAAAAAATATAAAAAAAATTTTTTTTTTCGATGTCAAAAGTTGATTTTTATTTTCTCTGACTCTTAAGAGTCTTCCCGCAGTGCGCCGGGGGAACTCTTAAGAGTCTCCCCGCAGCTCCCGGGTTAAATAAGAGTCCATCACTACAATAGTCCAATCAGAGCCAGGAAACATTTGCCGCCACCACTCATTGACAGGCTGCTTGCGTCGGCCAATCCCAAGTGAGGACAGGTGTGTGGGATCCAATCACAGGTGCTCGTATGTAGTGGGAGAAGGGGCGGGGGGGGGGTCACTACGTCATCGCCCGCCCGGCCCCCTCACGCAGGTGTAGAAGTCACGTAGGCCGGTGAGAAAGAGAATTTGGTGTGAAACAGCTACAGTATAGCAGATCTTAACAGGCACCTATGGGTGCGGTCAACTTTCCCTACACTGGTGCCGACTGTCCAATTGACCCTTTCCGTACGACAACCTTTCCAAATTACTCTCGCTATCTTTCTCCCTCCCTTCACCTCCTCTGGTCAAGGACCTTGCTCTCTCTCTCTCTCTCTCTCTCTCTCTCTCTCTCTCTCTCTCTCTCATATATATATATATATATATATATATATATATATATATATATATATATATATATATATATATATATATATATATATATTGAGTATATATCACAAATACAAGTGAGTCACTAAATGTTTCTAATCTCTCAGTGGGGTTCGAACCGCCGACCGTCAGGACGATATCCGACGCTTTAATCAACTACACCACGGCAGTCTAAAAGACACTCAACCCTCTATCCTATTTATGTTTAGGAGAAGGGAAAACCTATATATTTCAATTCATACCAAGTCGTAGGATCCACATTCCAGAATACCATACAAGGATTTCTGAGTGTCCCGACACAACTCGGGCCAAAATTTATTTCATTTAATTCTAACCCACCAAGCATGAGAGTTACAAATATTGAGTATATATCACAAATACACGTGAGCCACTAAATGTTTCTAATCTCTCAGTGGGGTTCGAACCGCCGACCGTCAGGACGATAGCCGACGCTTTAATCAACTACACCACGTCAGTCTAAAAGACACTCAACCCTCTATCCTATTTATGTTAAGGAGAAGGGAAAACCTATATATTTCAATTCATACCAAGTCGTAGGATCCACATTCCAGAATACCATACAAGGATTTCTGAGTGTCCCGACACAACTCGGGCCGAAATTTATTTCATTTAATTCTAACCCACCAAGCAGGAGAGTTACAAATATTGAGTATATATCACAAATACACGTGAGCCACTAAATGTTTCTAATCTCTCAGTGGGGTTCGAACCGCCGACCGTCAGGACGATAGTCGACGCTTAAATCAACTACACCACGGCAGTCTAAAAGACACTCAACCCTCTATCCTATTTATGTTAAGGAGAAGGGAAAACCCACTAGGCGAATATATTTCAATTCATACCAAGTCGTAGGATCCATATTCCAGAATACCATACAAGGATTTCTGAGTGTCCCGACGCAACTCGGGCCGAAATTGATTTCATTTAATTCTAACCCACCAAGCATGAGAGTTACAAATATTGAGTATATATCAAAAATACATGTGAGCCACTAAATGTTTCTAATCTCTCAGTGGGGTTCGAACCGCCGACCGTCAGGACGATAGCCAACACTTTAATCAACTACACCACAGCAGTCTAAAAGACACTCAACCCTCTATCCTATTTATGTTAAGGAGAAGGGAAAACCCACTAGGTGCATTATATTTCAATTCATACCAAGTCGTGGGATCCATATTCCAGAATACCATACAAGGATTTCTGAGTGTCCCAACGCAACTCGGGCCGAAATTGATTTAATTTAATTCTAACCCACCAAGCATGAGAGTTACAAATATTGAGTATATATCACAAATACACGTGAGCCACTAAATGTTTCTAATCTCTCAGTGGGGTTCGAACCGCCGACCGTCAGGACAATAGCCGACGCTTTAATCAACTACACCACGGCAGTCTAAAAGACACTCAACCCTCTATCCTATTTATGTTAAGGAGAAGGGAAAACCCACTAGGCGAATATATTTCAATTCATACCAAGTCGTAGGATCCATATTCCAGAATACCATACTAGGATTTCTGAGTGTCCCGACGCAACTCGGGCCGAAATTGATTTCATTTCATTTTAACCCACCAAGCATGAGAGTTACAAATCTTGAGTATATATCACAAATACTCGTGAGCCACTAAATGTTTCTAATCTCTCAGTGGGGTTCGAACCGCCGACCGTCAGGACGATAGCCGACGCTTTAATCAACTACACCACGGCAGTCTAAAAGACACTCAACCCTCTATCCTATTTATGTTAAGAAGGGAAAACCCACTAGGCGAATATATTTCAATTCATACCAAGTCGTAGGATCCATATTCCAGAATACCATACAAGGATTTATATATATATATATATACAGTCTATATATATATATGGGTTGTATATATATCTCATTTATCCCCCTGAGCTGTCACAGATTCTTTCTAAGCTTAACAAAATCGTTCAATAATAACCCTCAGGTAATTGAATAAAGTGTCATTCTCTGCTGAAAGTGGTAATGTCATTGCCCGTAATGTGAATACCAATATTTCCTGCAGGAGCTGAAGGCTAGTGTGAGGTCAGGTGATGTGAGACGGGTCAGGGCGGCACTTGACCTTGGTGGTGACCCCAGTACCACGGTCATCACCCTTAACAACACCACCTGGTGCATGGTAACCCTGGCTGCCGAGCTGGGTCACAGTGAGGTGGTGAAGATACTGCTGGAGGCTGGTGGGAGGGTGGATGGTGCTGGTGATGACTCCTGGACACCACTGATTGCGGCTGCCTGGGAGGGTCATGCCGAGGTGGTGAAGATATTGTTGGCTGCTGCTGCTGACCCTCACGCCAGGGATGATAGGGGTAGGTCCACCACTGTCTATCACACTATACATCACAATGTCTATCACACTATACATCACACTATGCATCACACTATACATCACACTATATATCACACTGTCTATCACACTATACATCACACTGTGTATCACACTATACATCACACTGTCTATCACACTATACATCACACTGTGTATCACACTATACATCACACTGTCTATCACACTATACATCACACTGTGTATCACACTATACATCACACTGTCTATCACACTATACATCACACTGTCTATCACACTATGCATCACACTGTCTATCATACTATACATCACACTGTCTATCACACTATATATCACTCTGTCTATCACACTGTCCATCACACTATACATCACACTATCTATCACACTATACACCACAATGTCTATCACACTATACATCACACTGTCTATCACACTATACATCACACTGTCTATCACACTATACATCACCGTCTATCATAATTATAGGCCTACATCACACTGTCAATCACACTATACTTCACAGTCTATCACACTACACATCACACTGTCTATCATACTATACATCACACTGTCTATCACACTATCTATCACACTATACATCACACTGTCTATCACACTATACATCACACTGTCAATCACGCTATACATCACTCTCTATCACACTGCCTATCACACTATACATCACACTGTATATCACAATATACATCACACTGTCTATCACACTATGCATCACACTGTCTATCACATTATACATCACACTGTCTATCACACTATACATCACATTCTATCACACTATACATCACATTGTCTATCACGCTGGCTATCACACTGTATACCACACTATGCATCACACTGTCACTCACACTGTCTATCACACTGTCTATCACACTATACATCACACTGTTTATCACACTGTTTATCACACTATATATCACACTATGCATCACACTGTCTATCACACTATACATAAAACTGTATATCACACTATACATCACATCATCTATCACACTATACATCACACTGTCTATCACACTGTCTATCACACTATACATAACACTATCACACTATACACATATTGTCTATCACACTATAAATCACACTGTCTATCACACTGGCTATCACACTGTCTATCCCACTGTCTGTCACACTGGCTATCACACTATACATCACATTATCTATCACACTGTCTATCACATTGTCTATCACACTATACATCACACTATACATCACACTGGTTATCACACTGTCTATCACACTATACATCAGACTGTCTATCACAATATACATCACACTGGCTATCACACTATACATCACACTGTCTATCACACTATACATCACACTGTCTATCACACTATACATCACACTGTCTATCACACTATACATCACACTGTCTATCACACTATACATCACACTGTCACTCACACTATACATCACACTGTCTATCACACTATCTATCACACTATACATCATACTGTCTATCACACTGGTTATCACACTATACATCACACTGTCTATCACACAATACACCACACTGTCTATCACACTATACATCACACTGTCTATCACACTATACATCACGCTGTCTATCAGTCTATCACACTATACATCAGACTGTCTATCACACTATGCATCACACTGTCACACACACTATGCATCACACTGTCTATCACACTATACATCACACTGCCTATCAGACTATACATCACGCTGTCTATCACACTATACATCACATTGTCTATCACACTATACATCACTGTTTATCATACTATAGGCCTACATCACACTGTCTATCACACTATGCATCACAGTCTATCACACTATACATTACACTGTCTATCACACTATACATCACAATGTCTATCACACTATACATAACACTGTGTATCACTCTGCCTATCACACTATACATCAAACTGTCTATCACAATATGCATCACACTGTCTATCACACTATACATCACACTGTCTATCACACTATACACCACACTGTATATCACACTATACATCAAATTCTATCACACTATACATCACACTGTTTATCAAACTATACATCACACTGTCTATCACACTGGCTATCACACTCTCTATCACACTATGCATCACACTGTCACTCACACTATACATCACACAGTCTATCACACTATACATCACACTGTCTATCACACTATACATCACACTGTCAATCACAATATACATCACTGTCTATCACACTCTCTATCACACTATACATCACACTGTCTATCACAATATACATCACACTGTCTATCACACTATGCATCACACTGTCTATCAAACTATACATCACAATGTCATTTTTGTTTTGAATGTGAGTGAGTGAGGCAAAAGGCAGAACTGCCTATAGTAAGCACCTCCCCCATAGTTGAAAGAGTGACAGGGCCAAAATCAAGGGTCGTTCGAGCCAAAATGCCTGGACACACGGAGTTTGAAGCAATTTAAGTCATACGACACTATACATCTGCCTATCACACTATACATCACACTGTATATCACAATATACATCACACTGTCTATCACACTATACATCACACTGTCTATCACACTATACATCACACTGTCTATCACACTATACATCACACTGTCTATCACACTATACATCACACTGTATATCACAATATACATCACACTGTCTATCACACTATGCATCACACTGTCTATCACACTATACATCACACTGTCTATCACACTGTCTATCACACTATACATCACACTGTATATCACAATATACATCACACTGTCTATCACACTATGCATCACACTGTCTATCACAGTCTATCACACTATACATCACACTGTCTATCACACTGTCTATCACACTATACATCACACTGTATATCACAATATACATCACACTGCCTATCACACTATGCATCACACTGTCTATCACACTATACATATCACACTGTCTATCACACTATACATCACATTCTATGACACTATGCATCACACTGTCTATCACACGATACATCACATTGGCTATCACATTGTCTATCACACTGTCACTCACACTGTCTATCACACTATACATCACACTGTCTATCACACTATATATCACTATGCACAACACTGTCTATCACACTACACATAACACTGTCTATCACACTATTCATCACACTATCTATCAGACTATACATCACACTGTCTATCACACTATACATCACACTGTCTATCACACTATGCATAACACTGTCTATCACACTATACATCATATTTTCTATCACACTATACATCACACTGTCTATCACACTGGCTATCACACTGTCTATCACACTGTTTGTTACACTCGCTATCACACTATACATCAAATTATCTATCACACTGTCTATCACACTGTCAATCACACTGTCTATCACACTATATATCACACTGGCTATCACACTGTCGATCACACTATACATCACACTGTCTATCACACTATGCATCACACTGTCTATGACATTATACATCACACTGTCTATCACACTACACATCACACTGTCTATCACAATATACATCACACTGTCTATCACACTATACATAACACTATCTATCACACTGGCTATCACACTATACATCAAAGTCTATCACATTATACATCACACTGTCTATCCCACAATACATCACACTGTCTATCACACTATGCATCACACTGTCACTCACAGTATACATCACTGTTTATCTCACTATCTATTACACTATACATCACACTGTCTATCACACTATACATCACACTGACTATCACACTATACATCACACTGTCTATCACACTATACATCACGCTGTCTTCACACTGTCTATCACACTGTCTATCACACTATGCATCACACTGTCACTCACACTATACATCACACTGTTTATCACACTATACATCACACTGCCTATCACACTATACATCACACTGTCTATCACATGTGACGCCTGCAGCTTGGCAGAATGCCATGTGGGCTCAGCCGCTCGCTTGGCCACTTGCTAGCACTCGCCGGGGCAAGGTATTTGGCTACAGTCTATCTACAATGTTGTTCTTTCTTTCATAGTGTTCGTGTTGTTGCAGACAGTCCCGTGGTGGTCTTTATTTTCGTCTGTGACAAGGGGAAGCATTTTATATAATGAGTAAAACATAAGATGCATTGTGTATAGTTAACTCCCTCCGACATATTATGTTCCAATAAGTCCGAGGAGGCGGGAGCCCCGGGATCATTGCCACTGCCCTGCACTACACTCACAACAACACTGCGGCCGTTAGAATTATCGGAGGTGAATGAGGCTGCCACCAACGGTTTTATCGTATGGTAACTTATCGGACTTACTGAGCTCATATGACGCAAAATTGCGTCATAAACTTATTGGAGAGGTATAGAGATAGGATAAGTCCATATGACACGATCGCGTCAAATGAGTTTTTGGTTCACTAGTCCATATGACACGATCGCGTCATATATGTCTGGGGGAGTTAAGGAGAGAGAATAATATAGGCAGTGGGGTGGTTGTGTGTTTGTGTGTGTGTGTGTGTTACTCAGTTACTTGTTCGTCAAGGGGAATCCACGCAATGCGAGCTAAGCTCATTATTATCGCGCCTCCTTAACTGGGAATGTATTGCGTGAAATGCATGTTAAGTGTTTTATGTACTGTTGGAATGGCTGTGGATGTGTGTGTAGTCTGTATTTTAGCCAATTGGCGACATCGGAAACGAAGGCTTAGGGTGGATCTGTATGGTACCATCTCACTATAGACGGTACCGTCTCGCCCGAAGGCTTAGGTAGCCATCAGCTTAGGTGAACCATATGATACCCATCTCGTGTGTGTGTGTGTGCGTGCGTATACATGTGCTGCCTCCCCCCTCGCTTTGTAGGCTCGCGCGTGTACCGTCCCACGCCTCTTGATTGGCTGGTGGTTCCTGGTGCCTTCTGCAGCCCTGCTGCCTGGTGACGTAGCAGCCTGTGATTGGCTGACCACCATGCCTTTGTGTGTGATCCTGGAGGGGTCCCGAGGAGTTCCTTCCTCAGAGCTCCTCTTAGTGCTGTAACGCTAACATCCCTTTGCAATCTATCAGCCCACCTCACCCCCCTATTGCGAACTTTCTCTACCACTGCTTACCTTCTTTTCTCTGTCTATCCTACTATTAATTAACTGCCCTTCCCCTTGACGTTGATTTCATATATCCGTCACTGTCTTATACAGCGAGCTCTCAGAGATATTATATGTAATTAGTTAGGCATTTTGGATCAGAGGGTTATCCATTTTGGCTTGGGGAGGTTTGACATACTCATCGTGTTACCCCTACCTTATTTTCTTGGGTGTCTGCCAGGTCAGTCGATGCTAGATTGGGGAGAGGCTATCAGGTTACAGTTTCCTATGAGCATAGACTTCGTTGAGCCTATGCAACTGTACCGGATACCTGCGGAGGCCTAGGTCATTTTCTTGTCTGTGTACCTTAGAGCCTAACACTGTGTTGGCGTGAGGGCGTTTGCCTAGTCCACCCAGCACTGTCCTAGCTCGTTAGCTTTTGACTTAGGAGGGTCGCCAGGAGAGAACCAGGTACACGAGACCTGGATCTCTCAAGAGAGCACCCCGTTATTTAATGTAACTAGGCGCACAGACTTGAGAACGACACTAGGCTACCGAGCAGGTGGCTCGGGCCAGGTAGCCTAGCCTACGACTCCCCTGCTAGACTTCGTTCACCTGGCAGACCCTCGATTAGGGTTTATAATCTCATTGTGTATATGTGTGCAGCATTATTGTTCCTTATGTTTATAGTAAGTCGTGATTGTTGCTGAGAGACCTAACCAGAGCAGGCTTGTGCCTGGTGGGAGAAAACACCTCTTTTTGTGGTTAGAATTTAGACTGCCGACTGTTTTATAATTACACCTGTGCCAGATAACACTGTATGTCCCTACACTATATATGTTCCCACAGTAATAATACACAGTTCAGAATCCGAAACGTACTTCGTAGTTGCATCTGACTTTTGCAGAAGATTCCTGCATGATGCTTTAGGACTTTCTTTGTTTCACTTTCTTTCAGACAGGAGTGACAGTTTACTGATTATTTAACGTAACGTTAATTATCCTTCTTCTAGTTTGCTATTAAATCGTTGCTGCGATTTAATTACGCTATCTATCTTTTTCCTTGTATACCTTAATAAAGTAATCGTGTGTTGTATGAGTATAGGCTGCTTCAGTGATCATCAGCCTATAGTGTGCACCTTTTACCGAGTCATAGGATAGCTCGTTGTCCAGGCACGACTCAGGGCAGTATAGGTGTTTTTTTCTCCAGTGGTTAAGGCAGGGGTTGGAACTAGTGTTACAGTTGTTGCATTTAGCCTTATCTAGTCCAATGATGAAGAGCCCTGTGTCTTGTAGAACCTCGATCGTAACACACACTATTCATAACACTGTCTATCACACTATACATCTGTCTATCATACTATAGGCCTACATCACACTGTCTATCACACTATACATCACAGTCTATCACACTATACATCACACTGTCTATCACACTATACATCACACTGTCTATCACACTATACAGCACAATGTATTTTTTGTTTTCTTTGTGAGTGAGGGAGGAAACAGGCAGAACTGCCTATAGCGAGCGCCTTCCCCATAGTTAAAGAGTGACAGTGCCAAAATCAAGGGACGTTCGAGCCAAAATGGCTGGACACACAGAGTTTGAAGCAATTTTAATCATAGGAAGAGGGAAAGACTGATTCTGGGAGAGATTTCCAGAGCTCAGCTGTTGACTAGAAGAAAGTCTGAGAGTAACATTTCACTCTTGGGTTGGAGAGTTGCACAGAGTAGGGAAGGGATTGTGTTGCAAGACGGGTACCACATGCCCTACGTAAAGGAGGTGGTATACACTGGGAAAGCTCTGAGGAACACTGATTATTATAGTAGCGATAGAATAGCGAGAGAGATTTGCAACATTGCGGCGAAGAGAGAGAGAGATTGCAGAGAGTTGGTGAGTAGACGGGAGTTAATGATACGAAAGGCCTTCCTTTCAATTTTGTCTAGGAGAGCGGTGTGAGAGGAACCTCCCCACACATGTGAACAATACTCAATACAAGGACGCACTATGCCCCTGTACAGAGCAAGAAGCTGTGCGGAGGTAAAGAACCCCCTAAGGCGGTTGAACACACCCAGCTTCTAGGAGGCTGCCTTAGCAAGACTGGTAATATGGTCCTTCCAACTGAGAGCAGAAGAAAAAGAGACACCAAGAATATTGAGAGAAGATGAAGGATTGATTTTTGTATTGTTGAAGAATAAGGGATAGTCCGCAGGGACTTCCTGACAGGTAGATAGATGGAGAAATTGGGCTTTGGAAGCATTAAAGGTAACTAGGTTTTCTCTGCCCCAATTGGAGATAATAGTTAGATCAGAATTTAGGTGTTCTATGGCTTCATTCTGTTTGTCGTTGAGAAATTGCTATCACACTATACATCACATTCTATCACACTGTCTATCACACTATACATCACACTGTCTATCACACTGGCTATCACACTGGCTATCACACCATGCATCACACCGTCACTCACACTATACATCACATTATATATCACACTATACACCACACTGCCTATCACACTGTCTATCACACTATGCAGTACACTGTCTATCACACTATATATCATACTGTCTATCACACTATGCATCACACTGTCTATCACACTATACATAACACTGTCTATCACACTATACATCACATAATTATATATCTTACTATACATCACACTGTCTATCACATTGTCTATCACACTATACATAACATTGTCTATCACACTATACATCACATTGGTTATCACACTATACATCACACTGTCTATCACACTTTCTGTCACACTGTCTATCACACTGTCTGTCACACTGGCTATCACACTATACATCACATTGTCTATCACACTATACATCACACTGTCTATCACACCGTCTATCACACTATACATCACACTGTCTATCACACTATACATCACACTATATATCACACTATACATCACACTGTCTATCATACTATACATCACACTGTCTATCTCACTATACATCACACTGGCTATCACACTGTCTATCACACTATACATCACACTGTCTATCACAATATACATCACACTGTCTATTACACTAAACATCACACTGTCTATCACACTATACATCACACTGTCTATTACACTATAAATCACACTGTCTATCACACTATGCATCACACTGTCTATCACAATATACAGTACATCACACTGTCTATCACACTATACATCACACTGTCTATCACAATATCTATCACACTGGTTATCACACTATACATCACACTGTCTATCACACTATACATCACACTGTCTATCACACTCTCACTCACACTATACATCACACTGTCTATCACACTATACATCACATTGTCTATCACACTATATATCACACTGGCTACCACACTATACATCACATTGTCTATCACACTATACATCACACAGTCTATCACACTGTACATCACGCTGTCTATCACATTATACATCACACTGTCTATCATATTATGCATCACTGTTTATCACACTATACATCACACTGTCTATCACACTATACATCACAATGTCTATCACACTATACATAACACTGTGTATCACTCTGCCTATCACACTATACATCAAACTGTCTATCACAATATGCATCACACTGTCTATCACACTATACATCACACTGTCTATCACACTATACACCACACTGTATATCACACTATACATCAAATTCTATCACACTATACATCACACTGTTTATCAAACTATACATCACACTGTCTATCACACTGGCTATCACACTCTCTATCACACTATGCATCACACTGTCACTCACACTATACATCACACAGTCTATCACACTATACATCACACTGTCTATCACACTATACATCACACTGTCAATCACAATATACATCACTGTCTATCACACTCTCTATCACACTATACATCGCACTGTCTATCACAATATACATCACACTGTCTATCACACTATGCATCACACTGTCTATCAAACTATACATCACAATGTCATTTTTGTTTTGAATGTGAGTGAGTGAGGCAAAAGGCAGAACTGTCTATAGCAAGCACCTCCCCCATAGTTGAAAGAGTGACAGGGCCAAAATCAAGGGTCGTTCGAGCCAAAATGCCTGGACACACGGAGTTTGAAGCAATTTAAGTCATACGACACTATACATCTGCCTATCACACTATACATCACACTGTATATCACAATATACATCACACTGTCTATCACACTATACATCACACTGTCTATCACACTATACATCACACTGTCTATCACACTATACATCACACTGTCTATCACACTATACATCACACTGTATATCACAATATACATCACACTGTCTATCACACTATGCATCACACTGTCTATCACACTATACATCACACTGTCTATCACACTGTCTATCACACTATACATCACACTGTATATCACAATATACATCACACTGTCTATCACACTATGCATCACACTGTCTATCACAGTCTATCACACTATACATCACACTGTCTATCACACTGTCTATCACACTATACATCACACTGTATATCACAATATACATCACACTGCCTATCACACTATGCATCACACTGTCTATCACACTATACATATCACACTGTCTATCACACTATACATCACATTCTATGACACTATGCATCACACTGTCTATCACACGATACATCACATTGGCTATCACATTGTCTATCACACTGTCACTCACACTGTCTATCACACTATACATCACACTGTCTATCACACTATATATCACTATGCACAACACTGTCTATCACACTACACATAACACTGTCTATCACACTATTCATCACACTATCTATCAGACTATACATCACACTGTCTATCACACTATACATCACACTGTCTATCACACTATGCATAACACTGTCTATCACACTATACATCATATTTTCTATCACACTATACATCACACTGTCTATCACACTGGCTATCACACTGTCTATCACACTGTTTGTTACACTCGCTATCACACTATACATCAAATTATCTATCACACTGTCTATCACACTGTCAATCACACTGTCTATCACACTATATATCACACTGGCTATCACACTGTCGATCACACTATACATCACAGTGTCTATCACACTATGCATCACACTGTCTATGACATTATACATCACACTGTCTATCACACTACACATCACACTGTCTATCACAATATACATCACACTGTCTATCACACTATACATAACACTATCTATCACACTGGCTATCACACTATACATCAAAGTCTATCACATTATACATCACACTGTCTATCCCACAATACATCACACTGTCTATCACACTATGCATCACACTGTCACTCACAGTATACATCACTGTTTATCTCACTATCTATTACACTATACATCACACTGTCTATCACACTATACATCACACTGACTATCACACTATACATCACACTGTCTATCACACTATACATCACGCTGTCTTCACACTGTCTATCACACTGTCTATCACACTATGCATCACACTGTCACTCACACTATACATCACACTGTTTATCACACTATACATCACACTGCCTATCACACTATACATCACACTGTCTATCACATGTGACGCCTGCAGCTTGGCAGAATGCCATGTGGGCTCAGCCGCTCGCTTGGCCACTTGCTAGCACTCGCCGGGGCAAGGTATTTGGCTACAGTCTATCTACAATGTTGTTCTTTCTTTCATAGTGTTCGTGTTGTTGCAGACAGTCCCGTGGTGGTCTTTATTTTCGTCTGTGACAAGGGGAAGCATTTTATATAATGAGTAGAACATAAGATGCATTGTGTATAGTTAACTCCCTCCGACATATTATGTTCCAATAAGTCCGAGGAGGCGGGAGCCCCGGGATCATTGCCACTGCCCCGCACTACACTCACAACAACACTGCGGCCGTTAGAATTATCGGAGGTGAATGAGGCTGCCACCAACGGTTTTATCGTATGGTAACTTATCGGACTTACTGAGCTCATATGACGCAAAATTGCGTCATAAACTTATTGGAGAGGTATAGAGATAGGATAAGTCCATATGACACGATCGCGTCAAATGAGTTTTTGGTTCACTAGTCCATATGACACGATCGCGTCATATATGTCTGGGGGAGTTAAGGAGAGAGAATAATATAGGCAGTGGGGTGGTTGTGTGTGTGTGTGTGTGTGTGTGTGTGTGTGTGTGTGTGTGTGTGTGTGTGTGTGTGTGTGTGTGTGTATACATGTGCTGCCTCCCCCCTCGCTTTGTAGGCTCGCGCGTGTGCCGTCCCACGCCTCTTGATTGGCTGGTGGTTCCTGGCGCCTTCTGCAGCCCTGCTGCCTGGTGACGTAGCAGCCTGTGATTGGCTGACCACCATGCCTTTGTGTGTGATCCTGGAGGGGTCCCGAGGAGTTCCTTCCTCAGAGCTCCTCTTAGTGCTGTAACGCTAACATCCCTTTGCAATCTATCAGCCCACCTCACCCCCCTATTGCGAACTTTCTCTACCACTGCTTACCTTCTTTTCTCTGTCTATCCTACTATTAATTAACTGCCCTTCCCCTTGACGTTGATTTCATATATCCGTCACTGTCTTATACAGCGAGCTCTCAGAGATATTATATGTAATTAGTTAGGCATTTTGGATCAGAGGGTTATCCATTTTGGCTTGGGGAGGTTTGACATACTCATCGTGTTACCCCTACCTTATTTTCTTGGGTGTCTGCCAGGTTAGTCGATGCTAGATTGGGGAGAGGCTATCAGGTTACAGTTTCCTATGAGCATAGACTTCGTTGAGCCTATGCAACTGTACCGGATACCTGCGGAGGCCTAGGTCATTTTCTTGTCTGTGTACCTTAGAGCCTAACACTGTGTTGGCGTGAGGGCGTTTGCCTAGTCCACCCAGCACTGTCCTAGCTCGTTAGCTTTTGACTTAGGAGGGTCGCCAGGAGAGAACCAGGTACACGAGACCTGGATCTCTCAAGAGAGCACCCCGTTATTTAATGTAACTAGGCGCACAGACTTGAGAACGACACTAGGCTACCGAGCAGGTGGCTCGGGCCAGGTAGCCTAGCCTACGACTCCCCTGCTAGACTTCGTTCACCTGGCAGACCCTCGATTAGGGTTTATAATCTCATTGTGTATATGTGTGCAGCATTATTGTTCCTTATGTTTATAGTAAGTCGTGATTGTTGCTGAGAGACCTAACCAGAGCAGGCTTGTGCCTGGTGGGAGAAAACACCTCTTTTTGTGGTTAGAATTTAGACTGCCGACTGTTTTATAATTACACCTGTGCCAGATAACACTGTATGTCCCTACACTATATATGTTCCCACAGTAATAATACACAGTTCAGAATCCGAAACGTACTTCGTAGTTGCATCTGACTTTTGCAGAAGATTCCTGCATGATGCTTTAGGACTTTCTTTGTTTCACTTTCTTTCAGACAGGAGTGACAGTTTACTGATTATTTAACGTAACGTTAATTATCCTTCTTCTAGTTTGCTATTAAATCGTTGCTGCGATTTAATTACGCTATCTATCTTTTTCCTTGTATACCTTAATAAAGTAATCGTGTGTTGTATGAGTATAGGCTGCTTCAGTGATCATCAGCCTATAGTGTGCACCTTTTACCGAGTCATAGGATAGCTCGTTGTCCAGGCACGACTCAGGGCAGTATAGGTGTTTTGTTCTCCAGTGGTTAAGGCAGGGGTTGGAACTAGTGTTACAGTTGTTGCATTTAGCCTTATCTAGTCCAATGATGAAGAGCCCTGTGTCTTGTAGAACCTCGATCGTAACACACACTATTCATAACACTGTCTATCACACTATACATCGGTCTATCATACTATAGGCCTACATCACACTGTCTATCACACTATACATCACAGTCTATCACACTATACATCACACTGTCTATCACACTATACATCACACTGTCTATCACACTATACAGCACAATGTATTTTTTGTTTTCTTTGTGAGTGAGGGAGGAAACAGGCAGAACTGCCTATAGCGAGCGCCTTCCCCATAGTTAAAGAGTGACAGTGCCAAAATCAAGGGACGTTCGAGCCAAAATGGCTGGACACACAGAGTTTGAAGCAATTTTAATCATAGGAAGAGGGAAAGACTGATTCTGGGAGAGATTTCCAGAGCTCAGCTGTTGACTAGAAGAAAGTCTGAGAGTAACATTTCACTCTTGGGTTGGAGAGTTGCACAGAGTAGGGAAGGGATTGTGTTGCAAGACGGGTACCACATGCCCTACATAAAGGAGGTGGTATACACTGGGAAAGCTCTGAGGAACACTGATTATTATAGTAGCGATAGAATAGCGAGAGAGATTTGCAACATTGCGGCGAAGAGAGAGAGATTGCAGAGAGTTGGTGAGTAGACGGGAGTTAATGATACGAAAGGCCTTCCTTTCAATTTTGTCTAGGAGAGCGGTGTGAGAGGAACCTCCCCACACATGTGAACAATACTCAATACAAGGACGCACTATGCCCCTGTACAGAGCAAGAAGCTGTGCGGAGGTAAAGAACCCCCTAAGGCGGTTGAGCACACCCAGCTTCTGGGAGGCTGCCTTAGCAAGACTGGTAATATGGTCCTTCCAACTGAGAGCAGAAGAAAAAGAGACACCAAGAATATTGAGAGAAGATGAAGGATTGATTTTTGTATTGTTGAAGAATAAGGGATAGTCCGCAGGGACTTCCTGACAGGTAGATAGATGGAGAAATTGGGCTTTGGAAGCATTAAAGGTAACTAGGTTTTCTCTGCCCCAATTGGAGATAATAGTTAGATCAGAATTTAGGTGTTCTATGGCTTCATTCTGTTTGTCGTTGAGAAATTGCTATCACACTATACATCACATTCTATCACACTGTCTATCACACTATACATCACACTGTCTATCACACTGGCTATCACACTGGCTATCACACCATGCATCACACCGTCACTCACACTATACATCACATTATATATCACACTATACACCACACTGTCTATCACACTATGCAGTACACTGTCTATCACACTATATATCATACTGTCTATCACACTATGCATCACACTGTCTATCACACTATACATAACACTGTCTATCACACTATACATCACATAATTATATATCTTACTATACATCACACTGTCTATCACATTGTCTATCACACTATACATAACATTGTCTATCACACTATACATCACATTGGTTATCACACTATACATCACACTGTCTATCACACTTTCTGTCACACTGTCTATCACACTGTCTGTCACACTGGCTATCACACTATACATCACATTGTCTATCACACTATACATCACACTGTCTATCACACCGTCTATCACACTATACATCACACTGTCTATCACACTATACATCACACTATATATCACACTATACATCACACTGTCTATCATACTATACATCACACTGTCTATCTCACTATACATCACACTGGCTATCACACTGTCTATCACACTATACATCACACTGTCTATCACAATATACATCACACTGTCTATTACACTAAACATCACACTGTCTATCACACTATACATCACACTGTCTATTACACTATAAATCACACTGTCTATCACACTATGCATCACACTGTCTATCACAATATACAGTACATCACACTGTCTATCACACTATACATCACACTGTCTATCACAATATCTATCACACTGGTTATCACACTATACATCACACTGTCTATCACACTATACATCACACTGTCTATCACACTCTCACTCACACTATACATCACACTGTCTATCACACTATACATCACATTGTCTATCACACTATATATCACACTGGCTACCACACTATACATCACACTGTCTATCACACTATACATCACACAGTCTATCACACTGTACATCACGCTGTCTATCACATTATACATCACACTGTCTATCATACTATGCATCACTGTTTATCACACTATACATCACACTGTCTATCACACTATATATAACACTGTCTATCACACTGGCTATCACACTATACATCACATTGTCTATCACACTATACATCACGCTGTCTATCACATTATACATCACACTGTCTATCACACTATGCATCACTATTTATCACACTATTCATCACACTGTCACTCACATTATACATCACACTATACATCACACTGTCACTCACACTAAACATCACACTTTCTATCTCACTATACATCACATTATATCACATTATACATCACACTGTCTCTCACACTATACATCACACTGTCACTCACACTATACATCACACTGTCACTCACACTATACATCACACTGACCATTATACTAACATTAACTCCTTAAGTACACCGTCATATTTATGTGTTCATATTGGCTTGGCAAGGTAAACAAACCGCCCTTTCCACGTGTGTAAGAATATGGACTGCTTGTTAGTTTAAGTTTACATTGACGTAGGCAACACATAGAGGGCTGATCTCGGACAGCATAATATGCGGCGAATTACGGGTTTGGGATAGGATCGGGAGAAGGATTGGTAGTAGAATCTGTAGGAGTGTTTCTGTGTGTGTGGGTCAAACCACCAAACAATATAATTGTTAGTTGTAGTGTGAGAGAGGGAGTGGATATGTGGCGCTCAATATGAAGGTACAATTACCTGCACAAGTTACTACTACAATATATTATGATAAACTTGAGATAATGAACGTTGGAAAAAAGGAAATACTAAGTCTATCTATGTGGCTCCAGCAAACATGTCAAACTATAGCATCAGCGTGTTAGAATCGTTCACCATAATTCATACCGTTTATCACCGCTGGTGATTGTATAGTATGGAAACACTATCAGAGCCAACGTCTTGTGGGCTATAATATTGATTTTGTTTAATTATTATTCAGGATTTTGTTTCCTTTGATTTTGTTGTTTGTTTTGAGCAATGTATTTTAGTTTATCCCCTAGGCTAACAGAAACGTCCTTCCCATGCTTATTTCAATCTAAAAAATGTCCACTCAGACCCCCTTGAAATTAATTTTGTACATTCTTTTATAGAAAAATTTCCCGGACGAAGGCCGATATCTTCTAAGTTACAGGTTCGCTATTGCTTACACAGAAACAAAACTAACACCTGTATGGGGTGAAACATAATACGTTTGTCAAACTAATAGTGTGAAACGTCTTAAGACCTCCAAACTAATAGAGGGAAAGAGGGGATATTAAAAAAAAAAAAAAAAAAATCCCCCCTCCTTGGACCAAACATCTTCAACCCATTCAGGTGTCGATATTAATTTCTGGGCAAACGATAGCGAGCCTGTAACTTGGAAGATAGCGGCTGGGACACATTTCTATCGAAATATGTACAAATTTAGCTTGAAAGGAGTCAGGTTTGGTTTTTAAGTTTGAAGTAGATCTGGGAAGGCGTGTTAGTTCGCCAAGGGGACAGACTAGCATAGGCCTACATGGCTCGAAAATGGTAAAACAAGGAAAATCCTCAATATTAATAATACAAAATATCATAATAACCCACAGGATGTCAGATCAGATAGAGCTACTCTCTCAGGTCTGACAGTTACTTACTAAACTTACTTTCCAAGATCGTTCTTCGCCGAGTTCAAATTTCGCTTCCCAGTGCCGACAATTAAACCCATGTTATCGTCCCATCATATCCCACAATAATCGCCTCTACATACGTGTATTATACATCCTAAGATATAACAAGACCTATACAACTGTAAAACCAGAGATAAAATCCCATAACGTTAAATTAGCTCATTGCAATTGGCAATATATAGAACTATTTTATTGATTTTTCGAGTTTACACGGTCATAATTTCGTTATAATTATGCAAAACAATAACAAATATATTATATGAAAGTAGAGGTGTGTTTAGGTGTATTCCAAATGTCATTAGAATTTATCTATCGCTAATAGCTGACTTTACTGTATATGATTATTTTCACAATCGGTACATAGCGAGTAAAAATAATGCATGCAGAACGAAAACATTCACTATGTTGATTTTCAGCAACAAGCACTACGTTTAGTTCAATCCTTCAATAGTAAGACGAAAGCCCAATATACTACATTCCACCATCAAAACCCACGAACAAAATAATATTATATCGATTTTTCTGTATCCGACTAAGAAATATATTATGCAACTTCAGTTCACTTTGAACGGTTATATCTCTAACTTTTCAATAACAACATAGGTTTTTTTCTTATAAATGACTAGACTAGTATTTTGCATGCTCTTTCCAAAAATGAACACGGAAATTATCATTCATTAATAGTTTATTTACATAAATATATTGGCAGAGGAGTATACGCCCTCTTCTTCTTCTTCGTCTATTGAGCTCGTCCCGGAATCTTTACGACTCAAAGTTTGAAGCAATTTAAGTAATAGGAAGAGGGAAAGACTGATTCTGGGAGAGAGTTCCAGAGCTCAGCTGTTGAATAGAAGAAAGTCTGGGAGTAACGTTTCACTTTTGGGTTGGAGAGTTGCATAGATTAGGGATGGGATTGTGTTGCAAGACGGGTACCACATACTCTACGTAGAGTAGGTGGTATACACTGGGAGAACTCTGAGGAACACTGATTATTATAGTAGGGATAGAATAGCGAGAGAGATGCAACATTGCGGCGGAGAGAGAGATTGAAGAGAGTTGGTGAGTGAACGGGAATTGATGATACAAAAGGCCTTCCTTTCTACTTTGTCTAGGAGTGCGGTGTGAGAGGTTCCTCCCCACACATGTGAACAATACTCAATACAAGGACACACCGTGCCCCTGTACAGAGCAAGAAGATGTGGAGGGGTAAAGAACCCCATGAGGCTGTTGAGCACACCCAGCTTCTGGGAGGCTGTCTTAGCAAGGCTGGTAATATTGTCCTTCCAAGTGAGAGCAGAAGAAAAAGAGACACCAAGAATATTTAAAGACGATGAAGGATTGATTTTTGTATTGTTGAAGTATAAGGAAAAGTCCTCTGGGAGTTCCAGACGGGTAGTAAAATGGAGAAATTGGATTTTGGAAGCATTAAAGGCAACAAGGATTTATCTGCCCCAATTGGAAATAGTAGTCAGATCAGCAGATAAGCATTCTATGGCTTCATTATGTTTGTTTTAGAGGGATTGCTGGCTGGGGCGCTCTGGAAAACTAATTGAGTAGTGCAAGGTTGTTGTTGTTGTTGTTGTTCCCCAAGCTGCCTGGCCGAACAGCTCCAAGGCCCCGAGCAAGGCCAAGGCCACAACCGAGCGCCCCCACAGAACCCCCCCTGCCGACCACAACAAAGCCTGGGTGACCGAAGCCACTCCATGGCGGGGAGCTGAGGAGGGTGCAGAAACGCCCGGGAAACCAAAGACCCACCCAGGGCCCTGTGCCCCTCAGCAATTATGAAGAGAAAGTTGAGGGGCAAAGGAATAATGTGGCGCTTTGGCTTCCAATCTTGGTAGATTGGGAGGTCAATCCACGGAAGAGACGCCGTCACTTGAGATCTAGAAAATATATAAGTAAAAGGAACAGTCAGACTAAGCTATGGGTATGGCAGAGATCGCTCAGTTCTCACTCTGATAGACCAGCCCATCACCACAGTAGTGCAAGGTAGAGTCGTCTGCATTTGAATGGATGGGACTGGAGGTACAGTTGAATTTATGAAAATTACAAAGAGAATGGGAGATAGGACAGAGCCCTAAGGAATACCGGAGTTGATAGGATAAGGAAATGAGCAATGGCCGTCCACAATCGCACCTACGGAATGGCCGGAAAGGAAATTAGAGACAAAGGCGCAAATGGAGGGATAGAAACAGAAGGAGAGTAGTTTAGAAATTAAAGATTTGTGCCAGACTCTAGTGACTGGCTAGTGCAATAGAAAAGGTCTCACCGAAGTCCCGAAAGGAGGATGACAAAGAGTTAGTAAGATATGTGTCGGGAATAGGGTAATGATCCCGACAGGTTTTGGTCCAATAGGACATTTGAATTTGGCGGTATCGTATCGCTTGTACGATTTCGGCTGGTTCTTTGTGTATTGTAGTTTATTCTTAAGTTAGGTTAAATATTAACTGTAATGTATAAATATCTACATCAGCTCTAGATGTATTATGAAACCAAGTTATGGGTTATAATTATTATGAGCCAGCAGCCATATGTAATTTCGCGAAGCGATCGGAGGCCGGCCCTTTAGTCTCTCAAACAACACCGTACAGTCAACATATCCTCCCCCGGCTCAGACTCAACCCACAGTTCACCATGTGCTACAACTAATAACAATATTAACAACAGTCCTACATCACCAGTCCTCCTCTAAGCTAAGTTCATTGTATCGATATTGTATTATGTGAACATTCCTACATGTCATGCAATTGAACTAGCCGCGTGTGGGGGACTGGATTACACCTATCAACGACTACGTCGTTGGTAATTATAATATAACTATTTGTTGGGATATTTCATGTACCAGTGATATGTAATTTAACCTTTATCTAAATTCCCGATAAATATTGGTCCTTCGTGCCCTAAAGCTTCCATACCGTAGTACCGTTTTGTTTGCTTCCTTGACGCTTGTGGGCTTACAAATGGCTGCCGCCTCGCGCGTTGTTGGCCGACTGCCATTTCCCTAGTTTAGTCCCAGCTTCTTCCCCCGTGTTTTTTACCATTTAGGCACCGTCTCTATCTTTTTTGGGACTGGTTTCCAGTTTTTTTTTGGGGCGTGTGATCCTTGGCGTTTTTTTGGTGGGTTAGCTGGGCTGGAGATTGGGGTTGGAGTAATTTCGTTGGGCGCCATTTCGCGCTCATAGGCTAGGCTAGGCAGTCTAGGCCTGCAGGTGTCTGTGGTGGCTTTTCATTTCGCTTTGGTGGTGTGCCTGTTGTGTTCCTTGTGTTGTGTCATTGTGGGACTCGTTATTAATTTTGCTAGTGGGGAGGGTTCTCATGTGACCTTTTATCTTTAAATTTCATAATAGCCTAGGCCTAGTTGCTTAAAGTGGCGGTCATGAGTGTCGGTCTTTGTTAATTCCTAAGCGATTGACAGTTAATAGTCAGACCTCATGATTGTAGCTTAACCAACTAGGCTTGCCTATAAAGGGCTTACAATAATTAGTGCTTCACCTTACCCTTTCCTTTAATGGATTTAGTATTTAATTCTTATGTCAATACATCATGGCTCAAAGGAACCATCCCACAGCTGCGTCGGGAAGTAGCATTGGGGTGAATTTTACACCAACCTCCTCATACAATCAGAGCCCTGGGAAAGTGGTGGGTATATTAGGCCACAGTTTTGTTGGTCGCCTAGGGGTTTCCCGCCGAGAGTTTTATGACCCGGGTTTTGTTGTGAGGGTGTTTAGTGCCCCAGGAGCCACTCTCGATAATATCAGGTACCAACCAGCCTGGGATGGTCTTTTGAGCCTAAGGCCCGAGATCACTGTATTAGTGTTAGCGGTAACGACATCGTCTCTGGGGTAGTCCCGCAGGAGCTCGCGGCTAAGATCCAGGAGTTGACCTATGAGATTGAGGCATCCACGAATGGCCGCTGTCTTGTATTGGGATTAGAGAAGAGGGAGTCTCCTCGGGGTATACCGGCAGGCGAATACCACAAGGTGAAGAACTCGGTCAATGCTCTCCTCAAGAGGAAATACAAGCACCTTGGTGGTAGATTCTCCCCATATAGTTTTGGGAGCCAGTATATGTCCGAGGACGGCGTCCACCTCACCAATGAAGGCAGCGATCGTTTGTTGGCCCAGGTCATTAACACCTTACGAGCGGCCTATGCGGTTTATTTATGTGTACCGCACAGCGGGGTGTTTTTAGCCAAAATAGGGCTGTTTACGTGATCATTTTCATGCCTAAATAAGACCCAGAACGTAAAACAAGTACCTATCCCTGAAAGGGCATAAACAGAGCTTTCGAATGACACCATAACGATCCTTGTATGATGGATAGTTTTCTTGCAATAACCGTGCAACGCGAGTGCAAAAAGCAGGTAATTCGGTACTTTCAGTACATAATTGAGTATGTAGCGAGTGAGAGAGGGAGGAGGGAGCTGAGATTTGTGTCAGTAGGTTCGCCGCGGTGGTCTGGAGCAGTCATACGCTCGCTAGTCTCCTGCCACCACTTGTCTCTCTCTCTCAGCCACATTACGTGCTGAAATTGCCACTCGAGTTATGTCGAGCGCCGCCACATAGTCCAGCTTTATTTAACTCGACTTATGTTGCTCGCCGCTAAATAAGGGTTAAGATGGTAAGGGACTATCTTGCGTCGCAGTAGTCGGTCTCCTCATATATAGCCCCAGTGTACTTTATGTTGTTGTCTAGTCAGATAATTTCCTTTCGTTAGTTTATATTAAGGGGACTGTAGGTATTATGTAATTCTTTTTGAGTAAATTTCTTAAGTAATGGGAGTTTGCCGCTGTTGATTCCTAAGCGATTAACGGTTTGTAGTCTGACCTCATTGTAGTTTAAGTTGCTTAAAATTAGACCTTAACGATGACAGATTTGAAGAAACTTAAGATTCTTAAGGGAGGGATGAAGGGAAGTTTAAATAGAGGTTTAAGAGATCTTGATGAATTTTTAATAAGTGCCACGGCTGATCAGCTAAAAGGTAAAATTGCTACTGTTACTAAATCGCTAGCTACTTATGATAGTTATTCTCAGCAGGTATATGGTTTATTGACAGTTACTGACGATGTGGAAGAAGAAATGTCGGCAGATTTTGAGTACTTTGAGGACGTTAATACAGCCTTAGCCAGACTATCTTCCACCCAAGAATCAACCTCTGTTAAGGATACCGGTACACCAAAGGCGACTGGTTTTAACCTGCCGAAGCTTACTTTGCCTACCTTTTCCGGGGATTCGGCTACCTGGACTGGATTTTGGGATATTTTTGAGTGTTCCATCCATCATCATAAAACACTCACATCCATCCAAAGGTTCACATATATCCGTGGTCAATTGAAAAGGGAGGCATTGAAGTTAGTCGATGGGTACAAGCTAGAAGCTAACAGCTACGAGTCTGCAGTGGAGTTGCTGAAGAGAACTTACGGGAGAGTGGAAGTCATCAAGACCGCGTTAATTACCAAGTTCTTCACGCTAGATCCTCCATCCTATGATGTGACTGCCCTAAAGGAGTACTATGCCTCCTTTGAGAGCCTCCTCCGATCTATGGAGACAATGGCCGTCACCAAGGAGGAGATATTTAGTGTGAATATCTTGAATAAAATACCCTCTCCCCTAAGGGAAATCTTAAGACGACAACTAAGCGACTCTCCACTAAACTTGGAAGCGTTGGTGCAGGTGTACCAGACTGAAGTCTTCAATATGGAGAGTACTGGACACTACCGACAAGTGGAGATGTCGCCATCTACTGCAGCTTTCCCGGTACAGACTTCTCCTAAACAGAAAAGGCCAATATCATTAGGTTGTAAGTTGTGCAGTGTCCACAGTCATCTGTGGTATCAGTGTCCTAAGTATCCTAAGGCTACACAGAAGATTAGCAAGGCTAAATCGCTTAAGTTATGTACCAGCTGTCTGGCAAGAGACCACTTCAACAGTACCTGCACCAATTCCTACATCAAACCTTGTAAGTATTGCAAGGGGAAACATTGGTTTTCCCTTTGCACACAGTCTGATCGGCACGACGGCAAAGAAAAGGGGAAAACCCCCAAAGAGTCACATGAGAAAAGTAAGAGCGAGGGTGATAAAGTATCTGCCATGTCCATTGCTTCTCGAGAATGTCAATTGCTTCCTACTATGATGCTGCCAGTAGTGGGGAGTAATAATAATACTATAATGACGCGCACCTTACTTGACCAGTGCTCACAGAGGTCATTCGTTCTGCGGTCATCATTACCCCAGCTCAAGTGTACCAGCAAGGGTCAAGAGAATTTGCGTCTCCATGGTTTCACTGGTGAAATGGATTCCAGTGACTATGATATTGTGGAGATTTCATATGTTTATAGAAAAAAGGTATGTCCCATCAAGGCTGTTGTGGTCGACACACTACCCAGTTTCTATATAGCATCAGAGATTCAACCACATTTGAAATATCTCAGAAGCAAGGGGTATAAACTGGCTGATGATCAACTCTCTGCTAACAATGGTATTATGCTACTGGTCGGAGCTGATTATTACTACGACCTGGTTCACCCTGGATATCGGCGGGTAGATAACCTAATAATGCTCCCCACGATCCAAGGTTATGCCCTTTCTGGATCCTATGCCACTTCCCCTCAAGACACACAGGTGGAGGTGGTTACGGTCCTCAAGGTAGCAGTAAGCCCCATAGATAAATATATTAGGCCAAAATTAATGTGCCTGATAATACATGTACTGATATAGATAAGCTATGGGACTTGGACAATATTGGAATTGACCCACATGAACTTGATCGTGAGTCCAAGCTAGCGTTAAGCTCGTATGAAGAGACTGTAACGTATGACTCTGGCAGAGGTCAGTATGTGGTAAGGCTCCCTTGGAATGATAACGAGAGTAAATTACTTACTAATTTCCATCTAGCACTTGGTAGGTTACGTGGGCTTCAGAAGCAGTTTGTCAAGGATCCAAGTTATTGCGAGACTTATGCGGCAGTTTTGGTCGAGCAGGTACAACGTGGATTTGTGGAGAGAGTAGATCTCAATGAGTATGGGGATAACATCCATTACCTTGCTCACCATGGGATTAAAAAGGACAGTTCCACCACTCCTGTTCGTATTGTGTATGACTGCTCTGCTAAATCCAGTGATCGCTCCTATAGCCTGAATGATTGTCTGTACACGGGTCCGTCCCTGGTCTCTGATCTAGCGCAAATTATGTTGCGCTTCAGATGTCATAAGTTTGCATGGGTCGCCGATATTGAGAAGGCCTTCCTGATGCTTCAACTCCATCGTGAAGACAGGGACTCGACAAGATTTTTATGGCCACGGGACCCAATGGATCTAGATTCAGAGTATCTGGTCTACAGGTTCAGAGTCGTCTTATTCGGGGCGACCTGTTCCCAGTTCCTTCTCAACGCTACTATCTTGCGTCATCTTGAGGAGGCTGGACTAGATCCTGACTTCAAGAATGAGATCAAGCAGGGGATCTATGTGGACAATCTTCAAGGCACCGGAGACAATGAAGATTTATTGCTCAAGAGATGCTGGGAGATCCGCGATATATTTGCCAAGGCTCATTTATACTTAAGAGAATGGGCCACTAATAGTGGTCTTTTGAAAGGTCAATTTGCTTCTGACGGTGTAGCTACTGAGAATAGTGAGGTGAAGTTTTTAGGCCACAAATGGGATACTACCACAGATTGTATATCCTTCTGTCACACCCCATGCGGCAGTGAGCTTATGACCAAGCGAAACTGCTTAAGCTTGTCAGCGAGGTTGTGTGATCCCCTAGGTTTTTTGCTGCCTGTAACAATCCGTGCTCGTATGTTTTTACAGCAACTATGGCGGCTAAAACTAGATTGGGACACGCCCCTCCCGACTGAGTTACAAGATACTTGGCGGTTGATTCGGTCGGACCTTTCCACATGTTGCAAGGTCCAACTTAATCGTCAGGTTATTAGTGGTCAACAGGTGGATCTACATGCCTTTTCTGATGCTAGTAATAGTGCGTACGGTACTGCCATATACATATGCAATGGTAGTGAAGCGACGCTGGCTATAGCGAAGGCCAAAGTAGCCCCTATAAAGAAGATTACAGTTCCTAAATTAGAACTTACTGCATTGCTTCTGTCTGCTCGTCTAATAAAGTTTACACTGGATGCCTATGCAGACATACTACAGATTAATAACGTCTATGTCTGGAGCGACAGTCAAATAGCGCTTTCATGGGTACACAGCCAGAAAGTGTTACCTGTTTATGTTTCTAATCGCACTGATGAGATTCATGACTTAGTTCCTACAGCTACATTTCGCTATGTGAGCACCAGGGATAACCCCAGTGACATAATTTCCCGGGGGATCTCGGCACAGCAGTTTATGTCTTCCTCTATTTGGTGGCATGGACCTCCATGGCTTACATCTCCAACCGAGTGGCCTCAGGATTTCAGGGAATACATATCTGATCCTTCAAGTCGGCCCCAAGATGATGTGTTAAGTAGTTCGAATGTGAGTACTACACATCAGGATAACAAGTTGGTAGAGTGGGAACGTTACGGCAGCTATGATCAAGTAATACGGGTATTTGCATGGATATACCGTTTCATTAACAACATGAGAAGTCGGGCTCACGGGTCTTTCCTTAGTGAAGATTCGAAGCATATCAGACTCCATGAATTGAGATCAGCAGAAGCAAAACTAATATGTTTAGTACAAAAGGAATCTTATCCTACTGAACATCAAATCCTGAGCAAGGAGTCAAAGGCCAAACCCTCAAACTTAATGAGGCAGCTAGGATTATATATGGAAGGAGGCATTATTAAGTGTAGAGGCAGGATACAAAAAGCGGACATTATTGATTCTGCGAAATATCCTGTCCTCCTTAGCTCCTCTCATTTGATTACCAAACTGTTGATTCGCCAATGCCATCGGACCTGCCTACATTTTGGCGTAAATTATGTTCTGGCGTATATGCGACAACGTTGGTGGATCCCTAAGATGCGACAAGCAATTAAAGGGATCCACAATAGCTGTACGATCTGTAAAAGATTACAGGGTAAGCCTTACTCCCCAGTTGATCTACCTCCCTTGCCTGAGTTCAGGGTACAAAGGACTGAACCATTTCAGGTAACCGGGGTAGACTACACCGGAGCGATTCATGTTAGAGAATCGCCCGGTAATATCATAAAGGTATATGCCGTCCTATTCACATGTGCGGTAACCAGAGCGATTCATATTGAATTGATTGACGACCTATCCAGTGAGGGGTTTTTGCATACTCTAAGACGCTTTGCAGGCCGCAATGGTTTCCCTCAAATTATTATGAGCGATAATGCGACTTGTTTTGTCGGGGCCTCTAAATATCTCCAGAGTTTAATGGATGACCCGCAGGTTGTGGCTACCCTCACTGGAAAGGGTTGTCAATGGAGATTTATACCAGCACGTGCACCATGGTTCGGGGCGATTTGGGAGAGAGAACAATCGGTATCGTCAAATCTGCCTTGAAGAAGGTATTAGGAAGGGCACTGGTGACCAGACGGGAGTTGCAAACCATCTTAATAGAAATTGAGATGTCAGTCAACGACAGGCCCTTGACCTATACCTTGGCAGATGTTGATGACCTCTTACCCATTTCGCCTTCCATGATGACACGTGGACGAACCCTTAATACCTTTCCTAGATCGTCCGTAAATGACGAAGATCTGCATGACCCTACGTTCGGCAATGCTGACGCCACACGTCGTCGCTTCCAGTATGTAAACAAGGTGTCCGACGATCTATGGAAACGTTGGACCCAAGAATATTTGCTGTCTCTTCGCGAGCGTCACTCTCATAAGATCAAAGGGACGAATCAACGATGGCCTCGTATCGGGGATATCGTCCTGATTCATGATGAGCGTCCTAGGTTATTTTGGAAGCTTGGGAGGATTATCGATTTGTTCCAGGGCATTGATGGTCTTGTTGTTGTTGTTGTTGTTCCCCAAGCTGCCTGGCCGAACAGCCCCAAGGCCCCAAGCAATGCCATAACCGAGCGCCCCCACAGAACCCTCCCTACCTACCACAATAAAGCCTGGGTGACCGAAGCCACTCCATGGCGGGGAGCTGAGGAGGGTGTGGAAACGCCCGGGAAACCTAAACCCCACCCAGGGCCCTGTGCCCCTCAGCAATTATGAAGAGAAAGTTGAGGGGCAAAGGAAAAATGTGACGCTTTGGCTTCCAATCTTGGTAGATTGGGAGGTCAATCCACGGAATAGACGCAGTCACTTGAGATCTAGGAAATGCATAAGTAAAAGGAACAGTCTGAGTAAGCTATGGGTATGGCAGAGATCGCTCAGTTCTCACTCTGATAGACCAGCCCATCACCATATGACTAGAACCCAATCCTCTCAGCATCAGCTAGGAAAGGCCCTAGAAAGCCGCCTTTGGCGGGGGGATAGCTCCCCTATTTCAACCCCTTTCGGGGATGGGCACCCGCCTGCATTGATGGTCTTATAAGGGTTGCTAAAATACGAACTTCGACGGGGGTTACTACTCGCCCAGTCGTGAGGTTATATCCCTTGGAGCAGGATGTAGAACTGCCGGATTATCCTGGCGTCTCTACTGATACCCCTCCGCGGGAGAGTGCTGGTGACAGTGCTCCTCAAGGTGGGGCAGCAGATGATGGGAAGGATGATCCTCCTCAGGCTTCAGGTGGCGCTCGTCCCAAAAGGAGGACGGCTATGAGTTCCGTGGATCTTTGGAGATCAAAGATCCAACAAGGTGATCTTTGACTTCGATGTCCTTTTTTTGTTCCTGTATATCATTTTTGGTGGCGGGCAATATGTCGGGAATAGGGTAATGATCCCGACAGGTTTTGGTCCAATAGGACATTTGAATTTGGCGGTATCGTATCGCTTGTACGATTTCGGCTGGTTCTTGTGTATTGTAGTTTATTCTTAAGTTAGGTTAAATATTAACTGTAATGTATAAATATCTACATCAGCTCTAGATGTATTATGAAACCAAGTTATGGGTTATAATTATTATGAGCCGGCAGCCATATGTAATTTCGCGAAGCGATCGGAGGCCGGCCCTTTAGTCTCTCAAACAACACCGTACAGTCAACATATCCTCCCCCGGCTCAGACTCAACCCACAGTTCACCATGTGCTACAACTAATAACAATATTAACAACAGTCCTACATCACCAGTCCTCACTCCTCTAAGCTAAGTTCATTGTATCGATATTGTATTATGTGAACATTCCTACATGTCATGCAATTGAACTAGCCGCGTGTGGGGGACTGGATTACACCTATCAACGACTACGTCGTTGGTAATTATAATATAACTATTTGTTGGGATATTTCATGTACCAGTGATATGTAATTTAACCTTTATCTAAATTCCCGATAATATGAAAGAAGATCACCAGTAGAGCCATACTGGAGATCTGAGAGTAGATTATGAGAAGAGAAATGCTTAAGAAATTTGGAAGCAAGAATTGTTTCAAAAACTTTAGAGATACAAGAGATGAGAGCAATTAGACGATAGTTGGAGGTTTGAGAGCAGTCACCCTACTTTGGGACAGGTTGAATGAGAGTATACTACGTATGTAACCATAATTCTCCATATACTGTATACAGTATATATATACTGTATATATATATATATATATATATATATAATATATATATATATATATATATAATCATTATATATAAGGAATATGAAGACCAAAGCGAACAGGAACATATTTGTTTATTGGCAACGTTTCAACACTAATCTTGTGTCATTATCAAGCCTAAAAAGAGAAAGAATAAAACCTATCGTGAGTATCATAAAGTCATCACATGTTAAAATTGAAAATGTATTCAAAAGATAAATTTAACGAAAATATAGCTAAAGTCCATTACATAAAGAAATAAAAAGTAGAGATATATGATAAGTAAAAAAGGAATAAAGAGTGAAAATAATGTAAACAATAATAATTATTGCTATGCAAATTAAAGGTAGATGTGGGTGGCGAATTTAAAAGAGTCAAGGAGTGAAAGGGGCGGGGTCGACTAACATAAGGAAACAGGGGTACAAATGGGCACATATATCTATTTAAACATATACTTACACGTACCTAATATTAAAAGTACAGGAAACTAAAAGCAGAGGAGAGGCCTGGAGGTCTCGTGGGTGCCTAGAGACAGGCGGAGGTGGTGGGTGAGGAGGGACTCAGCTGTGACACGTGTCATGTCGTCTGTTGCAATGAATAATATGGTAAAATCCTGGCTATTTATAGTATGGTCTGAGGTTTCGCTGTGGTTTCGGATAGCGGAATATGATGGCTTTGACAAAGGGAAATTGGTACGGTAAGATCGACCCATGTGTTCCAAGATCCTCGTTGAAAGTTGGTGTTTGGTTTTACCAATATACGTAGCATTACAGCTACTACACTTGTACTTATATACAACTGAGGATTGTAGAACACAAGGGATACGATCTTTAACTTTGAACAGCTGGGAGATTGTAATTTGTGGCTTGAATATTACCCTTAATGAAATATGAGGAAAGAACTCTGAGGTCAGTCTTTTAAGACTGTGCTTTAGTGCGAAGCTTTGTTTACCAAGAAAGGGGCAGGGAAAATACAAAGGGGCCTTATTGACTGTAGGGATTTTCGGTGAGGGAGAATGTAATGTTTGAAGTTGGGTACCAATACATTTGTCAATGAATATTAGTGGGAAGCCGTTCGCACTTAACATTTTCTTCAAAAGCTGAAATTCGTTATGCATGGACATGAAATTGGAACATATATTATAAGCTCTGGTGACCAGAGTGCAAACTAAATTTCGCTTGAATTGGATGGGGATGGAGGAGTCGAACTTAGTCATGAGGCCTGTGAATGTAGGTTTGCGGTACACTGATGTTACAAATGAATGGTTTGATTTTTCAATATTAATATCAAGAAATGGTAACTTGTTTTCGTTCTCTAGTTCGGTGGTGAATTTGATGTTTTGGTGTTGGGAGTTCAAGTAATTTAGAAATAGCGGGACATGATCTGGGGAACTGAAAACTAGGAAGATGTCGTCGATGTAACGTTTATATACTAAAGGTTTGAAATTTTCGGGGCACTGGTTAAGCCATATGGTTTCATGATCGGCAACGAATTAATTGGCGAGACAGCAACCTAACGGATTACCCATGGAAACTCCGTCCGTTTATCTGTACAGGAATTCGTTGAACAAAAACAAGCAGTCTTTTGATGCTAATGAAAGAAGTTTATGAAATTCTGATTTACTAAAGCCGTGAACTAAGTCCGAATCCTTAAACATAGTGTTGTTGCAGATGTCAATAGTTTCGTTAATGGGTATGTTGGTAAAAAGGGACTTGACATCAAATGAGGCTAGAGTACATTTGTCGTATTTGTAATTACATATTTCTTTAGCGAAAGAAAATGAATTTCTGATGGTAAATAAATTTGATGCAATCGGAGCTAGAATCGGGACAAGAAATTTTGCTAGTCTGTAATTGAAAGTACCTATGGCGGAGAGAATAGGGCGAAGGGGGCACTCAGGTTTGTGTATCTTGGGAAGTCAGTACATCACACCTGGTTTAGCACCTGACACGAATAAATGGGAATACAAATTTTCATCCAAGACACCTTTCTTCTTTAGAGATCTTTAAAAGTTGTTTACTTTATCTTCTTGTTTAATTGTCAAATAAAAAACGTTATCGTTTACTTTAGAGAACTTGGTCCTATCGTCTAAAATCACTGACATTTTTTGTTTACATAATCTGTTTTGTTCAAAAGGACTATACCATTGCCTTTATCTGGTCTGATAATAATAATGGATTCATCTGATTTGAGGTTATTCAATATTTTAACTTCCTCTGTGCTTAATGAGTGTTCGTAGTGTTTCTTTGATTAGAAAGCTGAGAGAGAGCAAGGTGTTTGAGCGAATTTCTTGATATTAATATTGAAAAATCAAACAATTCATTTGTAACATCAGTGTACCGCAAACCAACATTCACAAGCCTCATGACTAAGTTCGACTCCTCCATCCCAATCCAATTCAAGCGAAATTTAGTTTGCACTCTGGTCACCAGAGCTTATAATATATGTTCCAATTTCATGTCCATGCATAACGAATTTCAGTTTTTGAAGAAAATGTTAAGTGCGAACGGCTTCCCACTAATATTCATTGACAAATGTATTGGTACCCAACTTCAAAAATTACATTATCCCTCACCAAAAATCCCTACAGTCAATAAGGCCCCTTTGTATTTTTCCTGCCCCTTTCTTGGTAAACAAAGCTTCGCACTAAAGCACAGTCTTCAAAGACTGATCTCGGAGTTCTTTCCTCATATTTCATTAAGGGTAATATTCAAGCCACAAATTACAATCTCCCAGCTGTTCAAAGTTAAAGATCGTATCCCTTGTGTTCTACAATCCTCAGTTGTATATAAGTACAAGTGTAGTAGCTGTAATGCTACATATATAGAGTCGCTGGAACTCCTGTTTCATTTGCTTGGCCTCTCTTACTGATTTTCTTTGTGCCTCATTTACACTGAGAGCAATCCAGCTAGCTCTCACAAACACCTTCTCTTCCTATCCTCTTCACTACACTAAACATGCACACCACACTGCATTCCTCCACACCAAAATGTTTAAAAAATTATTCGTTTTAGCCCTGCCTCGGAGTCCCCAAGAGGGGGGGGGGGGGGGGGGGGCCATAAATGCCCACACACCCGACCGACCATCCCCTGACGACCCCACAAAATTACCTGGACCTCGGCCTGTTACCCTTTCTATTGATTTCTGCAACATTCGCGGACTTTCCTCTAACTTTCACTCTGTTGAACACCATCTCTTCTCCTACAAACCTGATCTTCTCTTCCTCACCGAAACTCAGGTGTCTGTAGCAATATCCAGCAGCCCCTTCTCTGTATCCTCCTACTTTCTCTATCCTAGTTTCAAAGCCAGAGGCGGATGTTGTGCATACTCTTTCAACTATTGGGAAGGCACTCGCTATAGGCAGTTATGCCTTTTGCCTCCCTCAATCACATAGAAAACAAAATATGTGCACAACAAACTCACTTGCTCTCGTGTTCCCGATTTCGACTCCTCTGAATTCTCAACTATATGGCTTAAACTTTCCTGTAATTCTCTTAATTACTATATATTTCTGTGCTGTCTATCTTTCCCCTAACTTTACCAACTTTCTCAAATTCTTTGACTATTTAAACTCTACAGTGGAACACATTCTATCCATTTCTCCTTTCTCAGAAATTTCCATCTTAGGAGATTTCAACGTTCACCACCACCAATGGCTCTCCTCTCACACTACTGACCCAGCTGGTGAACAAGCCTACGTCTTGTCTATCCTAAATGACCTAGAACAGTTAGTTCAGCAACTCACCCGTATCCCGGATCACATCCGAGATCGGCCCTACATTCTTGAATTGTTTCTAACTTCTAACCCTTCTTATACTGTCGATCTTTTCTCTCCTTTGGGCTATTCCAACCATAAACTTATCTTTGTCACCTGTCCTATCTCTCCAGTACGGCCCCCCGATCCTCCTAGCCGGCGGCGCTTGTGGCACCTCGGCGCTGCCGACTGGGAGGCTCTCCGGCAGTACTTCTTTGATTTCCCATGGAATGATTTCTGCTTCCGTGGCCGGGGACCCTCGGAAAGTACTGAACGCATTACAGAGGTAATCCTATTGGGCATGGAAGCATACATTCCATTCTCTTTCTCTCAGACTAATGCTAAGAAAATCTTGGTTTACTCACGCCTGTTCTACTGCTGTCCGCAATAAGGAGGAAGCATTCAAACGGTATCGACGCCTTAAAACTCAAGACTCTCATTCTTCCTATGTTTCTGCCCAGAATCAAGCCAAATCTGTTCTTCGACTTGTCAAACACTCTTTCATCAATAATAAATGCACTGAACTATCCAACTCTAGCTCTTCCCAAGCTTTCTGGCATCTAGCCAAAAACCTCTCCAACAATTTTTCTTCCTCGTCTTTCCTTCCCCTTTTCCACTCTGATGGCACAACCATCACTTCTTCCTCTGACAAAGCTAAACTCTTCGCTCAAACTTTTGCTAGAAACTCCACCTTGGATGATTCCGGTGCTATTCCTCCCTCTCCACCCTCCTCTCTCTTACTTATGCCTAATATCCTAATCTCTTCTAAAGATGTACTTTCTACCCTCTCTGGGCTTTATACTAATAAGGTGTACGGTCCGGACGATGTTCCTCCTGTTGTTCTCAAAAACTGTGCTTCCGTGCTGACTCCCTGCCTAAGCAAACTCTTTCGTCTCTGTCTATCCTCTAACATCTTCCCTTCATGCTGGAAATTTGCTCACATTCAAACTGTCCCAAAGAAGGGTGACCGCTCTTAACCCTCCAACTATCGTCCAATTGCTCTCATCTCTTGTCTTTCTAAAGTTTTTTAAACTATTCTTACTTCCAAATTTCTTAAGCATTTCTCTTCTCATAATCTGCTCTCAGATCGCCAGTATGGCTTCCTTAAGGATCGCTCTACTGGTGATCTTCTTTCATATCTTACTAACTCTTGGTCATCCTCCTTTCGGGAATTCGGTGAGACTTTTTCTATTGCACTAGACATATCGAAAGCCTTCGATAGAGTCTGGCACAAATCTTTAATTTCTAAACTACCCTCCTTTGGTTTCTATCCCTCCATCTGTGCCTTTGTCTCTAATTTCCTTTCCGGCCGTTCCATAGCCGCGGTTGTGGACGGCCATTGTTCACTTCCTCACCCTATAAACTCCGGTGTTCCTCAGGGCTCTGTCCTATCTCCTATTCTCTTTGTAATTTTTATAAATGATCTCCTCAACTGTACCTCAATTCCCATCCATTCATATGCAGACGACTCAACCTTACACTACTCCATTAGTTTTTCAGAATGCCCCAGCCAGCAATCCCTCAAAGACAAACATAATGAATCCATAGAACTCTTAATTAAATTCTGATCAAAATACTATTTCCAATTGGGGCAGAGAAAACCTTGTTACCTTTAATGCTTCCAAAACCCAATTTTTCCATCTATCTACCCGTAAGGAACTCCCAGCGGACTATTCCTTATTCTTCAACAATACAAAAATCAATCCTTCATCTTCTCTCAATATTCTTGGTGTCTCTTTTTCTTCTGCTCTCAGCTGGAAAGACCATATTACCAGTCTTGCTAAGGCAGCCTCCCAGAAGCTGGGTGTGCTCAACCGCCTTAGGTGGTTCTTTTCCCCTGCACAGCTTCTTGCTCTGTACAGGGGCATAGTGCGTCCTTGTATTGAGTATTGTTCACATGTGTGGGTAAGTTCCTCTCACACTGCTCTCCTAGACAAAGTTGAAAGGAAGGCCTTTCATATCATTAACTCCCATCCACTCACCAACTCTCTGCAATCTCTCTCTCTCCGCCGCAATGTTGCATCTCTCTCGCTATTCTATCGCTACTATAATAATCAGTGTTCCTCAGAGCTTTCCCAGTGTATACCACATCCTTTACGTAGGGCATGTGGTACCCGTCTTGCAACTGAATCCCACCCCTACTCTGTGCAACTCTCCAACCCAAGAGTGAAACGTTAATCTCAAACTTTCTTCTACTCAACAGCTGAGCTCTTGAACTCTCTCTCAGAATCAGTCTTTCCCTCTTCCTATGACTTAAATTGCTTCAAACTCCGTGTGTCCAGGCATTTTGGCTCGAACGTCCCTTGATTTTGGCCCTGTCACTCTTTCAAATATGGGGGAGGCACTCGCTATAGGCAGTTATGCCTTTAGCCTCCCTCAATCACATAGACAAAAAAATAAACAAAATATTGGTCAAACCAAACGCCAACTTTCAACGAGGATCTCGGAACACAAGGGTCGATCTTACCTACCAATTTCCCTTTGTCAAAGCCATCATATTCCGCTATCCGAAACCACAGCGAAAAGCGAAACCTCAGACCATACTATAAATAGCCAGGATTTTACCATATTATTCATTGCAACAGGCGACATGACACGTGTTACAGCTGAGTCCCTCCTCACCCACCACCTCCGCCTGTCTCTAGGCACCCACGAGACCTCCAGGCCTCTCCTCTGCTTTTAGTTTCCTGTACTTTTAATATTAGGTACGTGTAAGTATATGTTTAAATAGATATATGTGCCCATTTGTACCCCTGTTTCCTTATGTTAGTCGACCCCGCCCCTTTCACTCCTTGACTCTTTTAAATTCGCCACCCACATCTACCTTTAATTTGCATAGCAATAATTATTATTGTTTACATTATTTTCACTCTTTATTCCTTTTTTACTTATCATATATCTCTACTTTTTATTTCTTTATGTAATGGACTTTAGCTATATTTTCGTTAAATTTATCTTTTGAATACATTTTCAATTTTAACATGTGATGACTTTATGATACTCACGATAGGTTTTATTCTTTCTCTTTTTAGGCTTGATAATGACACAAGATTAGTGTTGAAACGTTGCCAATAAACAAATATGTTCCTGTTCGCTTTGGTATTCATATTCCTTATTCGTCTTCGATTCCCAGTAGGAGAATCAATTGCTTCCATTATAATATATATATATATATATATATATATATATATATGTTGAGAATATATCACAAATACACGTGAGCCACTAAATGTTGCTAATCTCTCAGTGGGGATCGAACCGTCGACCATCAGGACGATAGCCGACGCTTTAATCAACTACACCACGGCAGTCTAAAAGACACTCAGCCTTCTATCCTATTTATGTTAGGGAGAAGGGAAACCCACTAGGCGAATATATTTTCAATTCATACCTAGTTGTACAATCCATGTTCCAGAATACCATGCAAGGATTTCTGAGTGTCCCGACGCAACTCGGGTCGAAATTGATTTCATTTAATTCTAACCCACAAAGCATGAGAGTTACGAATATTGAGAATATATCACAAATACACGTGAGCCACTAAATGTTTCTAATCTCTCAGTGGGGATCGAACCGTCGACCATCAGGACGATAGCCGACGCTTTAATCAACTACACCACGGCAGTCTAAAAGACACTCAGCCTTCTATCCTATTTATGTTGGGGAGAAGGGAAACCCACTTGGCATATATATTTTTAATTCACACCTAGTTGTAGGATCCATATTCCAGAATACCATACAAGGATTTCTGAGTGTCCCGACGCAACTCGGGTCGAAATTTATTTCATTTAATTCTAACCCACAAAGCATGAGAGTTACAAATATTGAGAATATATCACAAATACACGTGAGCCATTAAATGTTTCTAATCTCTCAGTGGGGATCGAACCGTCGACCATCAGGACGATAGCCGACGCTTTAATCAACTACACGACGGCAGTCTAAAAGACACTCAGCCTTCTATCCTATTTATGTTAGGGAGAAGGGAAACCCACTAGGCGAATATATTTTCAATTCATACCTAGTTGTAGGATCCATATTCCAGAATACCATACAAGGATTTCTGAGTGTCCCAACGCAACTCGGGTCGAAATTGATTTAATTTAATTCTAACCCACAAAGCATGAGAGTTACAAATATTGAGAATATATCACAAATACACGTGACCCACTAAATGTTTCTAATCTCTCAGTGGCTCACATGTATTTGTGATATATTCTCAATATTTGTAACTCTCATGCTTTGTGGGTTAGAATTAAATGAAATCAATTTCGACCCGAGTTGCGTCGGGACACTCAGAAATCCTTGTATGGTATTCTGGAATATGGATCCTACAACTAGGTATGAATTGAAAATATATTCGCCTAGTGGGTTTCCCTTCTCCCTAACATAAATAGGATAGAAGGCTGAGTGTCTTTTAGACTGCCGTGGTGTACTTGATTAAAGCGTCGGCTATCGTCCTGATGGTCGACGGTTCGATCCCCACTGAGAGATTAGAAACATTTAGTGGCTCACGTGTATTTGTGATATATTCTCAATATTTGTAACTCTCATGCTCTATGGGTTAGAATTAAATTAAATAAATTGCGACTCGAGTTGCGTCGGGACACTCAGAAATCCTTGTATGGTATTCTGGAATATGGATCCTACAACTAGGTATGAATTGAAAATATATTTGCCTAGTGGGTTTCCCTTCTCCCAAACATAAATAGGATAGAAGGCTGAGTGTCTTTTAGACTGTCGTGGTGTAGTTGATTAAAGCGTCGGCTATCGTCCTGATGGTCGACGGTTCGATCCCCACTGAGAGATTAGAAACATTTAGTGGCTCACGTGTCTTTTAGACTGCCGTGGTGTACTTGATTAAAGCGTCGGCTATCGTCCTGATGGTCGACGGTTCGATCCCCACTGAGATATTAGAAACATATATATATATATATACAGTATATATATGTATACTATATATATATATATATATATATATATAGTATACATATATGTATAATTATATATACTGTATATATATATATATATATATATATATATATATATATATATATATATATACTGTATATATAAAGCCTTCTGGAATCCGACATGGTCATGCACAATAAAGTGTTCTTGGACAGCAGGGGGTAACACCTGGATGAGGTGTACAACAGTAAGTTGTTTTTGTTGCTCCACAGTTAATGTGGGGTAAGCAGCCTTTATTTGCTGGCTGATGGATGCTATAATGAGATCTAGGTCTCCTTCATACTTAATATCCTTCATTTGGCCATGGGCGACCAATGGACTCATTGATGGCCGGATGGCATCAATCATGATGGATCGGAATTCATCCCAGGTAAGGTCTGGCATTACCTGGGTGGCAACAAGGGAAACTGCTTTTCCCAGGTGCGTTAACAACACAGCGATTTTCTCGCGATCTTGGTTGTATGCCATATCGAGTAGTGGCTTTACCATGTCCAGGTACACTTCTATATCATAAGTTTCCCCATCATACTTGGGGATGGGGATATGAGAGCGATTAACTGTCATACGTAGAATGTTAAATAATGCTCTACCGCTTCTAATTTTTGTAATTCAATGATCTTTTCCTTCTCGAATCAAGAACCACCATCTGCCACCAATGTTATACCAGGTTTGCTTATTGGTCTTGGTGAGCTCTACCTGACTGGGGAAATCCAAGATCATACAATTACATGCATAGAAGACAATAGAGGATACATATAACGCCAAGTGTAATTATAAGAACTGTTTTATTAGCTTAACTCTTACTTCGATAATCATAGATAGTTATACAAGATCAAATGATAATTATTTATACAACAATAACTGTCCTAGCACGTTCAAGGATCTAGAAGGAGCTTAGGTATTTGATAAATTATAGCTTGCCTCTTAAAATAATGGAAAATACATAATTATGATAGATACACTTATGAATTGTACAAAGTAAGGTGCTTGTTCAACATTTATACAATACTATAGCACTTGTACATTTGACAAGGATTTGGACTAAGTTACTAAGATAGACTCTACTTATTCTATGCGTTGGCGTATTGGTGAAAATTCAGACAGAGTCAATGGTTAAGACTAACTATTTATATTCACTAGCATCTGGGGTTATTTTAGACAGAGTCAATATGTGGGGACTGCGTAGCTTATGAACACCGACGCACTGGTGTGACTTAGGCAGAATCAATAAGTTGGGACTCTCACTATTGTACTAGCACTCACGCATTGGTGTGTATTTGGCAGAGTCGATATATATTGAGACTAATTATTTTACTAGCACCAACGCACTGGTGTGAATTTGGCAGAGTCGATATATCTTGGGACTCAACTATTTTAATAACACCGACGCACTGGTGTAAATTAAGGCAGAGTCATTATATTGGAACTCTAACTTCTATACCTCGTCACTGGTATCTCTTGGTATCTATTATTATTTGTAGCAGCTTGAAGTCTTCCAAATCTCCGTTGGGCCATCTAGGTTGGCCTGTCGTGTGGATCAGTTTCTTACAGAGGGGTTAATGGGTATAGGGTATTAAATGAGGCTCTGAACATGTCATGACACTGGGCACATCATCGGACGAACGCAAGCATAAACTAGCACAAGGCTATAGAGGCTCGACTGTGCTGACCGTTATATTAACCGGTGGTGAAGTTCTGTTCAGGTACTCTTGGTGTGGGGTCTTTAATATAAAGTCTCAAATGTCATTACACAGTGACGACATATCGGGCGAACGCAAATGAATAATATGGTCATGACCTATACTATTTCTTCGACTGCCTCTGACCTTTATAAGAGGTTCAAGGAACTCGTAGCAGTGTTTCAACCTATTAATTACAAGTGTCTGCATAACATGTTACCGACAGATGTATCAAGGGCTTCTTTATGCAGAGTGCCTGTTAAGAGGGGAACTTGGAATTGAAAATGTATACTTGTAATTTAAATTGCTATAAGTTCGCTGCAAATGCTCTAATTTTTGCCATTTAACAACCATTTAACTCAGAATTAAATGCAGAAAAACACTTATTGGTTTCTAAGGAAATATATGCATACCATAATATTTTTTTATTTTATTTTTTTCTTGTTAACCCTCTCACGTTCTTGACGCAATTTTGAACCTATTAGGGATACTTTAAATACTTTGTTACCATCAGAGGTATTTAGAAACCTTTAGTTTAGTTACTTTAACCTCTGCAGTTGTCTTTGAGTTAGCTGTGGGCAGAAAACTAATTTTGGAGAGGTAATTATAAGAGTGAGAGAACTCTATTTCTTATTGCTAATCTGGCAACCTCTGCGTCATCTGGTCGTGAGAGGGTTAATGCTGTGAAGAACATCTAAGCAAAAATAAATTGCATAACTTATATTAATTAACAAAAGCTGATTCTAATGGTTTTTGAATCATCAAAATTGGTAAATAAATAGCAGAGTTATAGATAAATTTGTTATAAAATTTAAAAAATTTGAGGAGAGAGTGACAAAGTAAATAAAAGCTTTTCCACGAATTGAAAATATATATTTGTAATTTAAATTGCAATAACTTCGCTGAAAATGCACCAATTTTTGCCATTTAAAAAACATTTAACTCAGAACTAAATGCAGAATAACACTGGTGGGTTTCTAAGGAAATATAGTCGTATCATAATGTTTAATAAATAAATAATAATTCTTATTTTTTATTTTTTTCCCACGTTTTGTAGCACCCGTGATAAGTATCCACACAATATAAAATGGGTTTTTCATATGGGAATAGGCTAAAATATAATATACTATGCATATAAACATATGCAGGAAAGGTGTAAGATGCCTGCCAGCCAAAAAAACAAAAATAGAATTTTCGACCATTTCATTTCCAAATCTCCCCTAGCTAAGGTGTCTCGCAGAGCCCTGGACTAGACGAAGGACCTTGACATGTCAGTATCTTAGAAGAGTGGAGGAGGTGCTGGATATAATGAGAAAAGTACGATTCAGGGCATGCCCATATATTTCACTTTTAATATTAAAAGTTGTGGCCTACTTGGGATTATTATGTTAGAACAATACCATGGCACATCTAACAATATTTCCTCAATAGGAAAAAGAACTCCTCAGACGTTTCAAGATATTCGGCTTGCCGTTCAACCTTTACTTGAATGGGAGGGTAATCCTAGAACTATCACTACTAGCATGCCAGTATTATGAAAGCCCTAGAAATGCTTGCCCTGTTCAGTTAGTTAGTTAGTTAAAATAGGACTTTAGAGGCTATCAACCCACAAGGATTATTAAGCCCACCTTAAGTCAGGAAGAACGAACCGGAGTCCCCAAGACCCCCAAGTTTATACCCCCAGATATACTGGGAATATAAACCTGGAGGTCATCCTGCACGAGAACCCCAGACGCCTTCCTTAATCGCGACCAGGACTAGGGCCTCTGAACGAGAACCCCAGTCCCTTGCGTTACCCTGTTCAGCTTTCGTCGGGATAGTGACGACTTTAGCTGAGATGTCCCGGGATACGTCTTCTGAGGTTAAAAGGTCATAAGTCTAGTCAGGGTCAATCTAGGGGATTAGGAGGCCCCCCTAGAAGGTTGCGGGCAGGTGATCCGGCCCTTGAAGATAAGTAGGGTGCAAGTCCTTATTCCGGTGGTGGTACTGGGAGTCCTTCTTGCTCTGGCTAAAGACAATATGCCTTTTTGGGGCTTCTAGGTAAGGGGAAGGAGTGTTGATGGATTTCCCAGGTGTTGATGGACGCTCTGATGAAGCAGTTGCAATTTGGGCATCTCTTCCGGCGTTTGTAGCGAGTCTGGGAGTACTACTTTTACGGAGATATTGTGATGTAATATACTGGTCATTCTGGTGGCAATTTGGTACACGTGGTATCCCTCCGCATGTATATTTCCTTGTTGATGTATTTTTCTTCTCTTCCGTTATTTCGCCTTTTCTCTTCTCTTGTTGGTGTTGTTTATTGCGGTTGTAGGGTAACTTCGGGATGCGTGGCATTGTAGATATTATTTCTTGCCTGATTCTCAGGGATGGTACTTCTTTCTTTTCTATCTCAGTTACTCCTTTATTTTGGGCCGGAAGTTGTGCTTCTTGTCGGTGGCCATCTTGTCTTCCTTGTTCGTTGCTATTTCCTTGTATTTTGTTTCTTTTATTCTCTTCTGTTGTTGCCTTTCTTATCATCTTCTTAGTTGTTTTCTGCTTGTCGCTGTTGTTCTGGTTGATGGACTGGGGATCTCGAATGCGGTGTTTGGTGACTGATTGTTTCCTGTTTTCTCTGCTTGTAGTCTTTATCTATTTTGTCTGTGTTTGTCCTTCCGTTTCTCTGTCGCATTTTCTTGCCTGCTTTGTTTCTTTTTCTCTTGTGGTTCTCTCTTATGCATTTACAAGAAGACTTTTTTAATTTGGTTATTTTACACATATATAATTATATATCTACAGGAATATACAGTAAAGCGGGTAAGCTAACCTATTGTGCATTTTTTGATAGAAGCACCAATTTTGGCACAGAGGTAGACCAATATATTATGAACAAATTTGGATGTGGAGCCATCGCCCAACTGCCCCCTGGCGGCCGTGGCGGCCATTTTCCAAAATGGCCACCAGCAGACACCCAAAAGACACACAGATGTTAGATAAAGTTTGCTGCTGAAGGTTTTAGTGAATGTTTAGTGAATGTTTTTAACCCTTATTTAGCGGCGAGCAACATAAGTCGAGTTAAATAAAGCTGGACTATGTGGCGGCGCTCGACATAACTCGAGTGGCAATTTCAGCACGTAATGTGGCTGAGAGAGAGAGACAAGTGGTGGCAGGAGACTAGCGAGCGTATGACTGCTCCAGACCACCGCGGCGAACCTACTGACACAAATCTCAGCTCCCTCCTCCCTCTCTCACTCGCTACATACTCAATTATGTACTGAAAGTACCGAATTACCTGCTTTTTGCACTCGCGTTGCACGGTTATTGCAAGAAAACTATCCATCATACAAGGATCGTTATGGTGTCATTCGAAAGCTCTGTTTATGCCCTTTCAGGGATAGGTACTTGTTTTACGTTCTGGGTCTTATTTAGGCATGAAAATGATCACGTAAACAGCCCTATTTTGGCTAAAAACACCCCGCTGTGCGGTACACATAAATAAACCGCATAGGCCGCTCGTAAGGTGTTAATCAAGACATGCCAGATAGCTCTTAGTCACATTTTGGGAGATGCTGCTGATATTAATTAACATATTTAGGCTAATTGCAGATGAAATGGCGACAAGGAAACCCATGATCAGGCATCAAATGCTGACATTCCTTGTGAATAGGCTAGATTCATTTAAGTTGTGGAAATGTTATCTGACCTTCTTCCTCTGTCTGTCAATAGCTATTCATGGACACTGCCCACGCCAATTAAGATGCCCATTAACAAAATTATTAACACAATTATGCTAATTACATCGATAATACAACAACAATAACAGAACCAGATAGTGATAATTATGGTGGCTTGCTCTCATCAGATCAATCCTGGGCAAGTCAAATGTTATACTTCTGTGGTCAATGGACACTACTACATTTAATTATCATGTTAATTAACACATAATCTGCTAAATGCAATATGCAGATAAGTTCACTGTTTTACAGTACCTGCGTACTGTCTGGAACAGTTCAGAATCTTCATCTTAAGTTTGCGAGTTCAGTTCTGAGAGCACTCCCCGTCGCAAGCAAACAGTGGTGTGCATTCCAGACTGGCCTTCTTGCACTTGCACTTCTTGATGCAGCCCTTCTGGCATTTGCAGGAGACAAGCTCCCGGCAGACCTTGGATGCCTCGGGGAGCGTTGTCCAGAGAGGTTCGTACATGTCGCTGGTCTTGATCCAACCCCAGTCGGTTGGTGATGGCAATGTTGGTCAGGAACCAGGGCCTGACCCCAGACATGTCCGTCCTGGTATATTGCTCGTCGGACATGCTGCTTCAGGGCTGCACTTGTCGGTGGGATCAGCTGGACATTGCTCCTCTTTGCAAACAGTTTGCAGCGTGCGGCGTGCTGCTGCAGGGTGAAGAGGGCTGCTGCTCTCACTTGATGAGCCCTCCTAGTTTGACTGACATGGGATGCCCGCAGGAAGGAGTCCGCTGTCCCGGCACTGGTGATCTCTGCCTGAACCAGTGCTTGCACCCATCTGCTCCCTTGCAGCCAGTCACCAAGGGTCTTCAGTGCTGCCATCTCGATATGAAGACCGCCGAAGAGGACGACAAACTTCTCTTCACCATGCTCCTGTGGCCACTTCCACTGGATTTGCTTTGCCAAAGCAAACAGCGGCTGGTCGAATGTGACCACTGGAGTCTGGCCAGGGTTGAGATGTTCCACTGCAATCCTGACCACATCCATGGAGTGCTTGATCATAGCCACGGTGTGGGCGCTCTCCAGGAAGAGTGGGAGCAGTGCGGTGGGACAGATGGCCCGACTGGCTGGCATGTCCTGCTGGCTTGCATGGTATGCAGCCCATGAAGTGTTCTCCACTGGAGAAGTTTCTTGTAGGGCGACTTGGGTGTGTTTTAGCCAGAGATGCTCTCTTTCAGCATGTTGCTTGAGGCCGCTGTTGCTGCTCAGGGATGTCACGCTGGTAGCCGGCACGGGGGTGTTCTTGATGCTGCCGACGGATGGGACATCTGTATAGTAGTGCGGCAAACGGTCAACTGTTTTGAGGCCTCTTTCGTTCGGCCCTCCGAGGATGATGATGCTGCGGTCAATGCCGGCCCCAGGGACCGCAGGGTGTTGCATGAGGGAAATAGCAGTCCCATGGAATGACTGTTTTGCTGTGGTGGAACTTAGGTTGTGGTCGATATTGTCTACCGCGGTAGTCGTGAAGACTCTGCCTCTCATCTTGGGAGGGCAGACTACTTGCTCCTGGTGGTAGAGGCGGCAGGCACTGTTCCCCAGCTGTGTGGAAAGGGACAGGACCCGATCATAGGAGATAGAAATCCCCATGTGTGCCAGCCTGTCGACGAGCTCCCTCTTGCGCGTGTGTGCATGTAGCATTAGGCCGATGTAGGTTGGAACTGGCGTCTCCTGCGTGGTGGCGTGCCTGACTGGGCGAGCCGTACTGCCTGTGGCGGCTCGTCGGTGCATAATGCTTTTGAACTTGAGGAGCTGGGCGATGCTCAGTGCCGCTGGTGTTGTGCTTTCACTCTGGTGCTTGATACTGGGACCTTCCAAGATCATAGTGACCAAGGCAAGCAGCATGGGTGGCACGGAGTCCTGTTGGCATCCTGCAGGAAACCCGTTGAACACCTTGGCATCTCCGATGATGTGGCGTCTCACAATTTTGCCAGCACGGGCCAGGTGGACAGCATCAAGGTCTCTGTCCAGTTCACAAGCCTTTGCCAGGGCATCGCCGAGGTCTTCATTGAATGCAAGCAGGACATCGCGCCCCTGGTGCTGTGCACACATGTTAGGAAAGTGAGCAAGCAGTCTCTGCTTAAGACAGGTCGTGTGCACCCTGCCCTCATGCTTGACTCCCAGCTGTTCCATCCTTGACGTGTATAACTGCGCCAGGTCAGCAAGTTTGAAGACCGGAGACGTCTCGTCATCCATGTGAGCTTCTTCAATAAACACCACCAGCTCTGCGAAAGCAAGTCCTGCTATTGCGTGTTGATCGTCTGTACCTTTGCCCGCCATTTCCTTAATCTTCTGTGCGCGATTGTACAAGTTCAGGAGACAATTTCGGTGGTACTTGGCCTCCTGTGCAACCATGTCCCCAGCGTTCAGTTGCGTCAGGAGGTCCATGTCGTCCAGAATCAGTGCGCACGACCTGACACGCGAGTCCAGTTGGAATGTCGCAGCTTCATGAAGACCAGCACTACCAGGAGCTTCTCCACAGAAGAAGCATTTCACTTCTTGGTGTTTCATCTCAGTACTTGATGGTCGTGACAGATATCGAGTTCGCTTGCGGGCAACAACTTCCTCTTCTTCGTCGGCGCCTATTTTCAGGTGCCTCTTCTCAGCTCTGTCTAACTTGGTCTTGTTATACCTCAGCCTGCAGGTCTTGTGGTATCGTGCATTGTTGGCGCTCAATGCTGCTTCAACGCCACTGCCTTCATCTAATCGGCTCAACAGAAAAGAGTTGGGGAGCAATCCAAGCTCATTGAACCTTCTCAGATGTCCAGCGAGAATGCTGTAGCTGCTCCCCTTGTCTTGGCGTGTATTCTGGGATGGACTTGTCAGCGACTCTGGCGTCGTTTCTTGGCATATGAAGCATAATGACCAGTCTGTCTCTGTTGCTGGCTGGCGGAGGTAGACGGAGCTGCTTCTGCACCACGAGGCTCAACGAGTTTGAAGCTCTTCGACATTGTTCTGGAAATGGAAAATGACAAAGTTCTATGAAAGGAGCACTCAGAATCCAAGTGAATTAGGACATGTTCAATTGAGAGATGTTTGTCATGGTTGTTATGCTAATCTATGAATAATTCAATAAATCGATAATAAGATAAGATTCTAAAAACACATGGGCACCTTTCTTTGTTGTTAAGTGCTACCCTACATTAGCAACAACACGCAACATAATGTTTGCACAACATTGCAAATTCAAAACAATCATTTTTTCCTGCACATTTACTCAGTACATCTCATTCACCTAGGGATAAGTCTTCCTCGGCAGCCACATGGCGGCCATTTTGGAAAATGGCCGTCACGGCCGCCATGGGGCAGTTGGGCGATGGCTCCACATCCAAATTTGTTCATAATATATTGGTCTACCTCTGTGCCAAAATTGGTGCTTTTATCAAAAAATGCACAATAGGTTTGAATATCCTAGGTAAACTGTAAATTTTTCGATTTTGAAATAAAATATATTTTTTTTTACTTTATTTATTCTTGGTTGTTGCCATTATATATACCAATAACTGTAAACAATGAAGAATTGTGTGTTAATTGTAATAAATATAACATAATTAATAAGGCAGAAACAAATCTTTGAATTGTAATGCGTAAGATGTTGGGACCTCTAAACACGCTCCTATCTCTCCAATTTCTTGCATGTAGGGTTTTGTAGTCATATGTAACCAAACCAGCCTTGTGGAGCAGCATATTATTAGAAAAAAATTATTGCCCTATGTTTCTGGGCCACCCTAATATATATATAAATATATATATATATATGGTCTTGCCACTGGACTGGTAATCTAATGGACCCGGTTTCGAATCCCAATATGTCAATGGGAAGATATTATTGGGATGGAATTTGTGCTACAGGAGGGTATTGCCTAGTGAGTTAATTGCTCAATAGGTGGCGTTCTGAGAGTGAGGGTCCGAGCCTAGGGGATGAGACAGTGAACCGCAGAGGCGAAGCAGTTTCAGAAATGGAGTTGCTTCGAGCCGTGAAGCTTTGCATGTCTCACTCCCTAGGCTGGAGCAAGACCTCACGGGCCTCACCATGTTCAGCGGTAGAGTGTAAAGGCTATCAGCCTATGCCCGAGAGGGAGTAGTTGGAATATATAAAAAAAAAAAATATATATATATATATATATATATATATATATACAGTATACTGTATATACTGTATACATATATATATATATAATATATTATATAATATATATATATATATATATATATATATATACTGTGTATATACAAACAGATATATATATATATATATATATATATATATATATATATATATAAATATATATACATGGTATATATATACAGTATATATATATATATATATATGTATTTTTTTTTTTTTTTTTTTTTTTTGTTATTGCCGGACGCCTAACATCCCTTAATGAGGGTGGCCATACACAGAAGGCCCCCAAGCGAACCTATTCCCTGTAAGAGGGACAACACGAGCCAGTTTACTGAAGGACTTACAGGATTGACCACTCAATTTAGGATCCGTCCGACTCCGAGGCCCTTTATGTATCTTGTTAGCACTATTTTTCTGCAGTGGTGTTTGGCTAGTTCATCCACTAACCTGCTTTACACTTGGATAAGCAGTACGGATTTGTATCAGGTTTTTTCCCCTAGACAAGTTACCGACCTGCAAGGCTGACGAATCCCATCCACCCGTTTTTTTATTAGGTTGTGTCTCCCTTAGATGGGATGCCGACCAAGGCTAACGAGTCCCATCCACCTTTGAATATATATATATATATATATATATATATATATATATATATATATATATATAACTATTATTCTATGTGGAGGATTTAAATACCTTGCCGTAGGCCTATATAGCCTAGGCCTTAACTCATCCAATACAACACCTGGCCATAATAAATATCAATACCTTACTAACCATAACCCACACTATATGTTTATAGTAATATAAAACAATTTATTTTCATAGGATTATTCTAAATCAGTTCCTTTACATATGTACACATTTGAAGCCATCAGAGTATACATAACCACCTCATTTCCGGTAGGCTGTTATCATAATCACTTCCGTATCACCACACCTCCCTAGTGAGTGAGACGTGTGGGTTACTCTTCAACTAAACTAGGCAAAAACAAGACACAAACCCTCTAGGCCTCAATACTCCCTTAACACGGCTATCACACAGCTTATAGAGTTACTTATAACTCACTATGAAGCCACACTTACATTCACTACTGACATATAAGTATTACTGTCCTGCACGGGACACTTTTTAATCTGGGCTTTACTGCACAGTCAGATTCTTAGTATTTTGTTGTGGAGTCCTCTATATATACGAGACTCACCTTACTCCCCTATTACTCATGACACTAAGGGCAACCCCAGCCTGCCCTCCAAAACACTTTCTCCTACTATCAATACATTACACTACGAACACCTTACATAAATCACGACCAGCCTAGGAGTCCCCCGGGGGGGGGGGGGGGGGGCACCAGAAATTCCCCCATTGATCTGGCCGCTGGCAATGACTCTTCAAAATGCTCTGGACCACTACCTTCTACTCTTACTATCAATTTCTACAACATTCATGGCCTTTCCTCTAACTTCCACTCTGTGGAACACCACCTCTCCTCTGCTAACCCTGATCTTCTCTTTCTCACTGAAACGCAGGTGTCTAGGACTACTAACAGCAAACCCTTCTCTGTATTCTCCTACTATCTCTATCCTCAGTGTCAAGCCAAAGGTGGATGTTGCGTATATGTGCACAACAATCTCGCTTTCCCTCGTGTTCCCAACTTTGACTCTGCTGAATGTTCAACTCTATGGCTAAAGCTTTCTTGTCACTCTCAAACTAAATATTTCTGCGCTGTTCATCTCCCCTAATTCTACTGACTATTCAAAATTCTTTGACTATCTAACTTCTAAAGTGGAACACATTCTATCCATCTCTCCTTTCGCAGAAATCTCCATCCTAGGAGATTTCAGCGTTCACCACCGCCAATGGCTTTCCTCGCTTTCCTCTGACCAACCTGGTAAACAGGCCTACATCTGTTCTATCCTAAATTACCTAGAGCAGTTAGTCCAGCAACCCACCCATATCCCGGTTCGCTTCGGAGATCGGCTCAACATTCTTGACTTATTTCTAACTTCTAACCCTTCTGCTTATACTATAAATCTTTTCTCCCCTTTGGGCTCCTCCAACGAAAAACTTATCTGTCACCTGTCCTATCTCTCCAGTACGGCCACCCGATCCTCCCAGCCGGCGGCGCTTGTGGCACTTTGACACTGCCGACTGGGAGGCTCTCAAGTAGTACTTCTTTGATTTTCCATGGAACGAATTTTGCTTCCGTGGCCGGGAACCCTCGGAGAGTGCTGAACGCATTACCGAGGTAATCCTCTCAGGCATGGAAGCATATACTCCATTTTCTTTTTCTCAGTCTATTGCTAAAAAATCTTGGTTTACTCACGGTTGTTCTACTGCTGTCTGCAATAAGGAGGATGCATTCGCACGGTACCGATGCCTTCAAACTCAAGAATCTCATTCTTCCAATGTTTCTGCCCAGAAACAAGCCAAAACTGTTCTTCGACTCACCAAACACTCTTTCATCAATAATAAATGCACTGAACTATCCAACTTTAGCTCTTCCCATGCTTTCTGGCATCTAGCCAAAAACCTATCTAACAATTTTTCTTGCTCGTCTTTCCCTCCCCTTTCCCACTCTGACAGCACTACCGTCACTTCTTCCTCTGACAAAGCTGAACTATTCGCCCAAACTTTGGCTAGAAAATCCACCTTGGATGATTCAAGTGTTATTCCTCCCTCTCCCTTACTCATTCCTAATATCCAAATCTCTTCAAAAGATGTACTTTCTACCTTCTCTGGGCTCAATACTAAGAAGGCCCTGATGGTGTCTTGTGTTGTACAGAAAAACTGTGCTTCCATGCTTACTCCCTACCTTGTCAAGCTCTTCCGTCTCTGTCTCTCCTCTAATATCTTACCTTCTTGCTGGAAGTTTGCTCTCATTCAACCTGTCCCAAAGAAGGGTGACCACTCTCAACCCTCCAACTATCGTCCAATTGCTCTCATTTCTTGCATCTCCAAAGTTTTTTAAAATATTCTACTTCAAAATTTCTTAAGCATCTCTCTTCTCATAATCTACTGTCAGATCGCCAGTATGGATTCCTTAGTGGCCGCTCTACTCTTGGTCATCCTCCTTTCAGGACTTCGGTGAGACCTCTTCTATTAAGTTAGACATATCGAAGGCCTTTGATAGAGATTGTCAAAAATTTCTAATTTCTAACCTACCCTTCTTCTGTTTCTATGCCTCCATCTGTGCCTTTATCTCTAAATTCCTTTCTGGCCGTTCCATAGCTGCGATTGTGGGCGGCCACCGTTCACTTCCGCAACCTATCAACTCCGGTGTTCCTCAGGGTTCTGTCCCATCTCCAATTCTCTTTATAATATTCATTAATTATCTCAACTGTACCTCCAGTCCTATCCATGCATATGCTAATGACTATACCTTACACTATTCAACTAGTTTTTTCAGAATCCCCCCAGCAAGCAATCACTCAAAAAATAATGTGATGATACCATCAACCATTTTCATTTTGGGCAGAGAAAATCATGGTGCTTTCAATGCTTCCAAAACCCAATTTCTCCATTTATCTACCTGTCAAGAACTCCCACAGGACTCTTCCTTATACTTCAACGATACAATTTTCAACTTTTCATCTTCTCTCAGTATTCTAAGTGTCTCTTTTGCTCTCACTTGGAAAGACCATATTGTCACTGGGCGGGCTCAACCACATCCGGGGGTTCTTTACCCCTGCACAGCTACTTGCTCTGTACAGAGGCACACTGCATCCACGTATTGAGTATTGTTCGCATGTGTGAGGAGGATCCTCTCACACAGCACTTCTTGACAAAGCAGAAAAGAAAGCCTTTTGTCTCATTAACTCACGTCCACTCAATGACTCTTTGCAATCTCTCTCTCTTCGCCGCAGCGGTTGCATTTCTCTTGCTATTCTACCGCTATTTCAATTAGATTATAGTCCATTATATATACAGTATGTCGGCAAGAATTAGATTATAGTCCATTATATATATTATACAGTATGTCGGCAAGAATTTGAATACCTCACACCATATATAATTTGAATACCTCACACCATATATAATTTAAATACCTCACACCATATATAATTTGAATACCTCACACCATATATAATTTGAATACCTCACACCATATATAATTTGAATACCTCACACCATATATAATTTGAATACCTCACACCATATATAATTTGAATACCTCACACCATATATAATTTCTCAGATAGAGCAACATTTTTACAGTGAAGTAAGTTGGAAATTATGAAAACTTGTCAATATCATGAAATAGAGACATTGCATTTCGTTATTTATATATTCATTATAGGAAAAGGAGCAGCTAAAGGAGACAATTTCTCGCCAACTATTAAAAAAAGTATAGCGAGTTACCTTTATGGAATGACTTGAGTAACAATAATGTTTATGTTCGAGCCATATTTATGTCATCATAATTATTATATTTTTGTATCTACCGGTTTTGCTATGAAAATTAAAAAACAATTACATATATATATTTTTTACTTAAATACATGAATGTCGATACATTTTTGGTACTTCTTGAATTTTATTTCATGCCTGTATTTGAACACCTTAACCCCTACTGTACCGGTGATTTACTTTTCAAGAAAATCTTGCAACTATTAGACGATTTTGTACAGCTTAGGAAAGACGTCTACTCATTAAAAGGCTACAAAACATCACAATTAATCCTTTTAGCTACCACATATCCACCCTAAGCTTCATGAAATCATCTAATGATGATGAAATCAAATAAACTAGACATTGCCGGTACAGAGGGGGTTATGGGGGTAGTACTCGCTTTCTCTGGACTCTTTTCTCCCTCATATTTAGAATATTAGTTTTGAGGTTTTAAGACGTTTGTTCCGTTAGTTTGGCGATTTTGAGACCTTTCACCCCATTTTGTTGTAAATTTTAAGACCTTTCGTGCAATTTAGGTGTCGATTTTTCATGGCGAGCGATAGCGAGCCTGTAATTCTAAGAGGAATCGGCCGTTGGCCGGGACATTTTTCGACCAAAAATGTACAAATTAATCTTGAAAGGGAGTACAAAGTACAAAGTACAAAGTACAAAGGAGTACAAAGGAAATCAAGCAACAACAGATCTAGTGACCCTTCTAGGTTGCTTGTCCTCCAAAACACTGAGGATCAAGTGTCCAAACAGTGGTTTAGAGTGGGTAAGGGAACATTGGAAAGGGAACTACTGCCCTGGAACTAATGTCCGTGGCAGGATTAGGAAGTTAGTAGGGGACAGATGGGTTAGTAACTGAGGGGGGAATAAAATAAAGTTATTCATTTACAAACGCAGTCAGTCGCGGGTTTGAAGCGAGATATTTGTCTAGGCGGAGTTTAAATGAATCAATGGTGATGCAGTCTATAACGTTTCGGGGAAGCCCATTCCACAAGTTGACAACTCGATTGAAGAAGACATTCTTAGATTCGTGTGAGTTAAAAGATTTACCAATAATTTTGCAACCGTTTCCCCGCGTGTAATTCGATGCCTTTGATGATTTTGAACACTTGAATTAAGTCACCTCTTAATCTGCGCTGGGTTAAAGGAAATAGATTTAATTCTCTAAGATGCTCTTCGTATGGTTTGTTCTTTAGGCTAGGTATCATTTTGGTAACTCTACGTTGAACTCGTTCTAGCTTGTTTATATCTTTTTGGTAATAAGGGCACCAGGATTGAACGCAGTATTCCAGAAGAGGGCGGACTAAGGAATTGTAAAGGGTTAGGATAACTTCTTTGGATTTATGCTCAAATGACCTGCCTATAAAGCCAATTATTTTGTTTGACTTCTTAACAACTTCTGAACATTGTTGACTCGGTTTTAGGTTACTCGATATTGTTACTCCCAGATCGGTTTCTCTGTTTACATTCTTAAGCTGAGTGCCATTCATCGAATAGTTTGCTTTCTCATTTAGGTATCCGATATGTAGTACTTTACATTTATCCGCATTGAAACTCATTTGCCAAATTTGGGCCCAACATGACAATTTATCTAGATTGTGTTGCATATCGTCAACTTGTTCTTTTGAGAGTACGCTATTTGCAATTTTTGTATCGTCAGCAAATTTTGAGATTGTACAGGTGAGGCCCTCATCTATGTCGTTGATGTAAATTAGAAAGAGAATTGGTCCTAGTACCGATCCCTGGGGTACCCCGCTACTTACATTGGTCCATTTAGATGCCTTACCGTTTATGACTACTCTTTGCTTTCTGTCGCTGAGCCAATGTTCTATCAATTTCAACACACCGTCTTGTATTCCATGCGCTTTTAGTTTTAGCAGTAAACGTTTGTGGGGAACTTTGTCAAAGGCCTTTTGAAAATCAAGGGGGTCCAGGGGGTGTTTTTCTAAGCTTGATGGAGGTCTAGCGAGGAAACTAAAAAATAAATGAATTAATAGGCCAAAAATCCAGCCAGTAGCCCCTTAACATTCAACGAGCAGCTAGGTCGGTAACTGCTATGTACCACCCAGCGGGTGGTTTTAGCCTAAACAAGCTTATTTCCGTGCTCGTTTTCATGCATAAACAAGAGCTGAGCGAAATACAATTATGTATCCCTGAAAGGGCATAAATTGAGCTTTCCAATGACACCTGAACCATCCTTCTACGATCACTGGTTGTCTTGCAACGATCGTGCAACCGAAGGGCAAAATTGCTAAAATACGATCATTTTGTTACATAATTACGTGTGTAGCGAGGGAGTGAGGGTGGATGTATGTGGAGTACATCTCAGTAGGTCCACGGCTGCCGTGGTGAGCGGTCATGAGATAACCCACGCTCCTCCCGTCGCTCTTCTCTCTCTCAGAGCCTATTGCGCCAAAATTGCACACGGACTAAATTCCGCCCCCGCCACATAGTCCAAATTTTTCTATACGGACTTAAGTCCGCCCCCGCTAAATATGGGTTAAAAACTGTGCCGTGCCAGGTATGAGGCTTTGAGGGGGATTCCCCTGTAGGTGAACACATAAGGCTCCCAGGATTAAGAGTATCGGAGGGGCCCAGGCTTGACACAAGTACTGGGGCCCCAAAGGGTGATGCTTGGGCCCTGCAAGTTCCACATAATTATAACCAGCAGTGAAGACGTCCATGATCCCTTCCTTTTATGCCGTCGTTATATACACATTGGTACACTATAAACTATCTAGGGAAATGAAATGAAAACGGGTATTTTGGAAGATATATACCTACCTACTGTAGCTAGTATAAGCTGGGTTTATTACTACCAATATACCATTATATGGAGAGCTTATTACTGACACATTACATACTCTTGAATTCATGTCTATAGTCTTATGGTTGACCGGACAACTCGACCAGTAGACCATTTCTACCAGTAGATCTCAACCAGTGCAAACTCAACAATACTCTTAGGTAGGGTCAGGTAAAGCAAAGTGTGGTTAGATCTTTTATTTGACTCTGGTTTAGCTGGTCCTGATTGATTTGGCACTGGTTGAGAGCTACTGATTGAAATGGTCTACTGGTTGAGTTGTCCGAAAACCATCCGTATGATATGGATGGTACTAATATATATATATTTGTTGTAATTGTTTTCATTATTATTGCAAATGAGTCTGCATCATTGATCATTTATAGTTAGACATTAATATATAAATACTATTACTAATTATTGTATATTTAACTGGTAAACATATACAGTATATATATATATATATATATATATATATATTGTTACGTATCTTGATCCTCAAGTGATTAACTTGATGAATCTAGATAGCACAGAGATATATATTAAGGTATCAGTCAGCTGAAGGCAAAACAAAAGTAAAATCTAATAAAATAATTTCCTGTTGTTGCTTCCTTTCCTTTTGGATCTTAGGACTTAGTATCCTTTATTGACTGATACTCTGTAATTATGAAAAATACTGAAACTAATTAAAGTCATGTAGTATTTATAAAGAATTATTATTTAACCGAAGCTTAGTAGGCTATGGTTATGAACCGAATAAGTTATAGCTAAAGAAGGACTATTAATTTTATAAAAAGTCTTGAAAGATAAACATTAAAGTAAGAATATTTCTGTCTCTTACCCTTTTTGAATATGAATAGATAGTTTTACTATATGTCCTTTTATTTATATTTAATGTAATTATTCTTGGTTCTTTTCTTACGTTAATAGTATTATATGATTATTATTATCATCAGGATTTATATCAAAGTCACATAAAAAGTTAGATATATATTTAATAATTAGTTAAATGTATTTCTTAACCACGTAACATTGAGGTTTGATTATGAGTAAATAAAGTTACAGGATCGCTTCATAGATTCGATTCAGGTCTCACTCAAATAATATGAAAAGCAAAATAATGTTTTGAAGCTAAAAGAATTTTCTTCAGCTTAGGAATTCACTAGAAGTAATATTAACACAGCCATGTTAGTCTAAGGCGATATTACTAATATGAGACAATAGCATCACCGTACTAAGCACCGTTAAGCAATGTAAGCTTAATTAAAAGAAAATGAAAGAACTCGTAAGTATTAATATAAAACAATAGTATTACTTTCATCATAACCCAATTACTTAAAGAGTTGCTTTAGTCCACAAGTTAGTCAACTAAAATAGTTAAGTACATAATAATAGCGTTAACGTTAAATCCCAATCAAATAGTTACGTACATAATAGTAGCGTTAACGTTAATTCGCAATCAAATAGTTAAATACATAATAGTAGCGTTAACGTTAATTCCCAATCAAATAGTTAAGCACATAATAGTAGCGTTAACGTTAATTCCCAATCAAATAGTTAAGCACATAATAGTAGCGTTAACGTTAATTCCCAATCACATATCTCACTAACCAACATAACGTAAGTGTTTACACCGAACACACTTAACACACATTTATATAATCTGACTGACAGTCACAATCCCATTATAATACTTCACCCCGTCTTCCTCCAGCTGCAAGTTCACCTTCCCCAACTCCAAATGAAACTGATTTGAATGCCCACAACTCGGGTCTTATATACTAAACAATGATGGTGTAGGAACGAATCAGGAAGCGGGGGGGGGGGGGGAGGGGGGTGCGCGCTCCAATCATAGCTCCTCGAGTCGCATAACAGGTGCCTGGTCCATTCACAGCTCCTGGCGTCGATCATACGTCATAGCGTCGGTCATCAAGTAGTTTGCAGGGTCCCCTATGACGCACGCAGGTGTGAAGGCTTGTTTGCTGGTATGCGGGCTAGCTGGTTTCCCACTCGCTAGTTCGCTCGCTAGTTTGCTTCGCCGTTTGGGTAGTTTGAACCTCCTTCAACTCTAATTCTAACTCTTAAATTAACATACAGGGCTCCGTATGTCAGAATATATATATTATTTTCAATTAATGAAAGGAAACGCCTTATAACTATAAATATTATAGTTTAATTTTAAAGGCATATTACCCACATGATGTAATTAAAGTATGTAATAGTGATGATACAGTACAGTTGTTGTGTTGCAGGGTGGGTTGCACTTCACCTTGCAGCCCTGGAGGGTGACCATGACTGCGTGTCACTGTTGCTGCCACACACCAAAATTGACACCAGGGACCAGAACGGCTGGACACCAGTACACTACGCCAGTCAGGGCAACCATATAAATGTTGTGAACCAGCTGGAAGAGGCTGGCTGGGATCTCACTGCCGGGGACAATGATAACAGCACAGCACTACATGTGGCAGCGTACCATGGCAGTGTACCCTTAGTTGAGTATTTAGTTACCAAAGTTGGACTCAACCCCGAGGACATGGACAGCGCTGGACGATCAGCCATACACTGGGCACAGAAGGGTGGTGAACACCAGGTGCTGCACTGGTTCAACAAACATCAACCCTCCACCTCCACCACCACGCCTTCCACCTCCTCCAACACCAAACCCTCCACCTCCACCACCACGCCTTCCACCTCCTCCAACACCAAACCCTCCACCTCCACCACACCTACTACCACCAACACCATCACCAAACAATCATCATCACACCCGAGAAAGACTTTAATGGTAAGTGATGGTAGGAAAACACTGACAGGTTGTGTAATAGTAACATCCATATCCATTCAGTTTATGATGGCGCATTTTCAGAGTTAATTGAGAAAACTATGACCCTTTTGATTCCTATAAGTCGTTACTAACTTTGGCGACTATAACATACATCACATAACCAATCGATATTTTGAGGGGCGAGTGATAGCGAGCCAGTATGTTGGGGTGTCGGATGTTATTCTATATTTATTGATTTTTTTCTCTAATTGTTTAGCGTGATCTGGCTTAGGATCTGATGAGATTTTATTAATTAATTTATTGTATTTTATTTATTTATATATATATATATATATATATATATATATATATATATATATATATATATATATTAGTGAAGCAGGTATAACACTGGTTGGGCTAGTATTGATATAATTGTTATAATTATCAGAATATAATCGAAGAATGCCTCATGATATACTGCAGAGGTTAACACCTTCTGTACCGATGACGTCCTTTTTATTCTATTCTCGCTATATTTAGACGATTTGATGAAGCTTTGGAAAGATATAGGGTAGCTGAAATAATTAATTAAAATCGTTCGTAGCCTTTTAATGGGTAGACGTCCTGCATAAGCTGAACAAAATTGTTTAATAGTTGCCAGAATATAATGCAAAGTACATAATCGTAACAGAAGGGGTTAATATAATACAATTTAATTAGTTTACCCAATACTATGCAAGCTGGTGGGTGTGAAAAGGGAAATGAAAATGTCCATAAAAATCTACCCATATTTTTTTTTTTTTTGTATTCCAACTACTCCCTCTCGGACATAGGCTGATAGCCTTTACACTCTACCGCTGAACACGGTGAGGCCCGTGAGGTCTTGTTCCAGCCTAGGGAGTGAGACATGCGAAGCACCTATTCACGGCTCGAACCCAACTCCATCTCTGAAGCTGCTTTGCCTCTGCGCTTCACAGTCTCACTTCCCAGGCTCGGACCTTCACTCTCAGAACGCCACCTATTGAGCAATTAACTCGCTGGACATTGCCCCCCCTGTAGCATGTTTTGAATATGGGAATATTAATACAGTGCTATTTAATCAGGGAACAATGAGGGTATATTTGTTTTGGCATTTCGGTGTGCTGTGGTAATGCACTGAAACTAGGTACAGCACAAATTCCATCCCAATAATATCTTCCCATTGACATATTGGGATTCGAACCCTGGTCCATTGGATTGCCAGTCCAGTGGCAAGACCACTCTGCCACACCTCCCCTATGAAGGTATATTGGTGGTAATATATCCATCTTATACCAGGACACACAGGTAAATCACCATCATAATAATCTACCCATGTAAAGGTATATTGGTGGTAATATACCCATCTTATACCAGGATAGACAGGTAAATCTCCATCATAATAATCTACTCATATAAAGGTGTATTGGTGGTAATATACCCATCTTATACCAGGATAGACAGGAAAATAGCCATCATTATATAAAGGTATATAAAGGTCTGTTGGTGGTAATATACCCATCTTATACCAGGATACACAGTTAAATCACCATCAACATACTCAACCATTATATATACATTTATCATACCCTTTATAAACCCATGATATGTTACAGTGAAGGCAGCATTAACCCACAGAACCCCAGCGACGCACTGTTTGCGTCCAAAATGTTTGTAACGCTAAACCCCAGCGACGCATACGTATACGTCAATGTTAATTACTCCGGTCCTATGGCACCTAGAGGGCTCAGATTTGTATGGGAACTGTGTAAGTATCCCAAACAACAATGCCGATGGTTGAAAACTCTCAAAGTCTAATCGCGTGCGCGTGAGCGCGCAAAAACCTGTTTTTGGGTGTTTTTGCCTACACATTTCCCCTCTTGTAAATCCGACTTTCGGGGCGCACCGTAGGACCCCTTAATGACCTAGGGGATCGGTTTTTTGTGGGTTTTCCTTCATTCCTAACCCATTCCTGGTGTTTTCTGGAAAACATTTTTTTTCAAAACCTGCCGGTCCTTGGTGGTACATTTAGTTTAAATTGCCTGGGACTCAGCGGGTTAATATAAGTTAATTTGCTGAGAACCAGATTGATAAATATTAACCCATTCAGTACCCGTGATGCCATTTTAACTATATTCTGGCAACTAAACTACAATGTTATGCAGCTTAGGAAGGACACCTAGCAATTAAAAGGCTGCAGACTTCTATATTCAAATTCAAATTCAAATTCAAATATTTATTTAGCCTTCATATATACAATAAGTTCAGAATTTGAATACATGGAAGTCAACTGGCTAAGCCTTATGAGAGAAACTCTCTTTAAGGCACCTTGATTTAACCCGAATTAATTTACATTTTTACATACATATAATATATACTCTTTCAATTCGCACCCATAAACTTACACTACATAAACATACTCAACACAAAAGTAACTTACAATTTGACGGATGTTTTAATATTTACTCAATAACAATTATTTGAGGGACATCTTAAAACTAGACAGGGAGGGTTTATCCAGAATATGCCGAGGCAGTGCATTCCAGACCTTTACACCATGATCATGAATCGTTTTTTGAGATTGATTTGATGCCAATGATGGAATTTCTAAATCTCTTGTGTTTCTTTCATTTAAACGAAAATTAAATATATTTATGGGATTAATGGCTTTATAAACAATGATAGCAGTGCAATATATGTTTATGTCTTCCCATTTTAAAAGCCTTAGAGATTTAAATAATTAATTTGTGTGATCATATTTTCTTTTGAAAGTAATTGTCCTAATAATTTTCTTTTGCGCTAGTTTGACTCTCTCTATCTTAGTTTTACCTGCGGTTGCCCAAACTGTGTGACAGTATGAAAAGTAAGGGTACACCAAGGAGTAGTAAAGTTGTTTAAGTACTTCCGAAGGAAAGCAGTTACGAGTTAGATATAATATACCACATTGTTTATTTATCTTGTTTGTTAATGTTTGTATATGTGACTGCCAAGTCAATTGCCTATCCACTACAACACCAAGAAATGTTATATTTTGCTCTTCTATTAACATTGAATTTCCTATTTTAATGGAATCTACATTTGGAGGAATTTTATTCTTTTTTCTGTGATGAATAATATATTTTGTTTTTTCGATATTTAAGGTTAGATTATTTGCGGTCATTCAACAATAGACATTATTTAGTTTATTATTCACTGATTGCACTAGTATTTAAATTGCTGTGACTGGCATAAAGTGTTGTATCGTCTGCAAACATAATTGTTTATAATTATACATATAATTATATACATATATATATATATTCCAACTACTCCCTCTCGGACGTAGGCTGAGAGCCTGTACATTCAACCACTGTACATTCAACAGTGAAGCCCATTGGATTACCAGTCCAGTGGCAAGTCCACTCCACCACAACTCCCCTATATTAATTAATCCTTGTAACTACTATAGATCCTTCCTGAGCTGAAAAATATTGTCTATATATAGTAGATATATAAGGATTTCATCGGTATTTTAAAAAGGTTAAACAAATATAAGTGTTTGTATCAACATAACACTTTCCTGACTATAACTAAACATGAATCACAGTGAAACACTGTGTTTGACACTCTTCTTAACACTAGCTCAGCCGACATTTTGAGAGAGCTTATTGTGTTCTTATATTTAAATACTATTGAAGTTTTTTTGTTATCAACTCTGCGTACGCAGTTTCGTATCCCCCCCCCCCCCCCCCCACCCCGTATAGTGGGTACCACACGAAAACAAAATCTGTCGTCGTCGTCGTCATCGTCGTCCGTCTGTCTCGGAACTCCTCCTAGACCGTTGGACGGATTTTCACCAAATTGCACACGAACATTTGTTGTCTGAATGCGAACGTCAGTCAAAAACGATTTTTTGATGGTGACAGTACTAGTAGTAGTAATGATGGTCATAATAGTAGTGATGATAGTGACAAGTAATTATGATAGTTGTAGTGATAATAATGACAGTAGTGATGATGGTAGTGACGATGGTGAGTAGTAGTGAGGATGGTGAAATTTGTAGTGATGATGACAATAGTTGTGGTGATGAAGATCATAGTAATGGTGATGATGGCAGTAGTAGAGATGACGGTGACAGTAGGATAAATGATGGTAATATTTGTGAAAGTAGTAATGATGATGGTTATAGTAGTAGTGATGATGTTAACAGTAGTAATGATGATTGTAAGATGGTGGTGATGATATTAGTAATGATGGTTGATAGTTGTAGTATCAATGATGATAGTAGTGATTAAGATGCTAGTGACAATGGACAGTGATGATGGTGAGAGTACTAGTGATGATTGTAATTGTAGTAGTGATGATGATCATAGTAATGGTGATGATGACAGTACTTGTGATGATTGTGGCAGTTGTAGTGATGATGGCAGTAGTAGTGATTATGTTGATTGTGATTGATGATGGTATTAGTAGTGATGATGGTAACCCATCGCAGAGTTGGGTATGCCGTTTTTATTTGGGGCAAAACGGCACGTCTACTTTATTTTATTTTTTTTTCGAGTAATGTATCATAGTTTGCCTCGGGGTATAAAAGAAAGCCTCCCTAAACCCCCTTCAACCTAAAACAAAGTAGACGTGCCATTTTGCCAAAATCAAAACCCATCTGCGATGGGTTACCATCATCACTACTAATACCATCATCAATCACTATCACCATCATCACTACTACTGCCATCATCACTACAACTGCCACAATCATTACGACTACTGTCATCATCAGCATTACTATGATCATCACTACTACAAATACAATCATCACTACTACTGTCACCATTGTCACTTCCATCTTAATCACTACTATCATTGATACTACACCTATCAACCATCATCGCCCCCCCCCCCCCCACGTATAGTGGGTACCACACGAATAAAATGTCTGTCGTCGTCGTCGTTGTCGTCGTCCGTCTGTCTCGGAACTCCTCCTAGACCGTTGGACGGATTTTCACCAAATTTCACACGAACATTTGTTGCATGAATGCGAACGTCATTCAAAAAAGATTTTTTTGAATTTATGCAATAGTTATGATTTTAGGTCCAAAATATAGACCCCCCCCCCACCTCTCTTCCCCCCCCCCCCCCCCCAGCAATGATGGCGTTATTTGTGTGTGACACTAAGAACGCATTCGTTCTGGGGGCGTAAACATCTCGCTCTGCATTTGCTAGGTTAAGTTAGTTTAGTTGGCATTAGAAGTGATGGTAGTAATAGTGGGAATGATGGTGATGATGGTGATAATAGTAGTGATGATGGTTGTAGTTGTATTGGTGATGATGATAGTAGTGATGATGATGACAGTAGTAGATATGATGGTGACAGTACTAGTAGTAGTGATGATGGTCATAATCAATCAATCAATCAATCAGTCTTTATTTCATAATATACATAAATTTACATATATTACATATGGAGGGGAATCAGTCAGAATAGAGTAATAAAAATGTGGTATAATTATTTACAAATCGACTATAAAAATAATACAAAACAATAAAAATAATACCCGATGTATATCCGGCGGGCATTAATATCAAGCTCATTGGCACACTCGACCAAAAAACAATCCTCACACCGGCGAGCCACAAAAAATCAGTGTGAACGGAATGAATCGGGGGAAACACACGTCTGTGAGGCACTACCACAAGACTTCGACCCACCTCCAGAATGTTCAGAGCGCCAGTGCAAAGACCGCTTCTCGGTCGAGTGTACATCTCTGGCACAAATTCATACTGTTCTACTATTAAACAGCAGAAGTGTAAGCATTTACAAGTTACAGCAAAATGTCATTATGCTATCACATGAACTTGGGCAAGTATCTTACTTACACGCACATTGTAACATTTGACATGTATAGCCATGGTATTGTGCATGGATAGATCATAATATGTTAGCCCATATCAAACAATTAAAAACCTGTCTACCTGATTATAATATCACTGGGATTCTTCGTTCTTCATGGTTTTGGATCCTATTTATCCTAGAAAAAATAATATCTAATTTTTCAAACGCAATGCTCACATTATAATCTTCCCTCATCAATTTGAGTCCATAACTATAATAGTAACCTGTTTTTAAAAGTGGCATACTGCTTCTTATTATGTAGTTGGGAGATTTTTCAAGTCTTTTTGCGTACCGACATTGTATCAGTGTTACTTGATGGTTCAATGATAACAGGTTACATGCATTGGCTGATTCATGGCTGTTAGCATAAACAGGTGCACCCAGCATATTTTTCATTGCTTTACTATATGCAATATTAAAAGTTTTGAACATACATGATTTTTTGGTTTTAGAATGGTTCCATAGAGATAATCCGAAATCAGGCTTACAATATGAATTAAACAAGAAAATAAGAGTATCTAAATCTACGTAAGTAAAATCCCTCTTGACACTGTTAAAACTTGCATACAAATTATTAAGTCTATATTTTATGTCCTCGGTATCTTCAAAATTACTGCTTACGAAGTGACCTAAATATTTTGAAGATGTTACTACATCCAAGGTATCGCCATTCATTGTAATAACATCAATAGGATTAGTGATCTTTTTTTATCAAATATAAAGCATTTTGTCTTTGTCTTATTAATGAAAAGTTTATGGCTGTTTACCAATTCACAGAATTTAGTATAGAGAATATTCATATCAGTTTTTGATCCAGCGATAAGTGCAATATCGTCTGCATAAGCAAGTATATTACACCTATTAATGCCCAGTGTGCAGCCAATATCCATGTTACATATTTCATTGATAATTTCATTGACATATATGTTAAAAAGGAAAGGGGATAGAATACCTCCCTGTCTAATTCCTTTCTCTAGGTAACGATAGGATCCTCTATAATCCTTCCAAGACACATTAACAAGCTGATTTCGGAGATAATGCATAAGTATATAGATTATATCAGAAGGAATTTCTAGTTTCATTAGTTTTGAACCTAGAATGAAATGATCTACACTATCAAATGCTTTTGAAAAATCTATAAAAGTTACTATTCCTGATTTACTCATCTTTGAATACCTATGCATTATCTCTTTCAGTGTGAAACAGCAATCAGTAGTGGACATACCCTTCCGGAATCCAAACTGCCTATGGTTAAGCTGTATTTTGTCTTCTAGGATATTTAAAAGTTATTTCAAATATTTTGAGCAAGCAAGAGGATTGCATTATGGGTCTATAATTGTCCTTTATTGTCCTTAATTGTCCATAGTTCCTTTTAATAATTCATGAGGCAGATAACAATGGCTGAAACAAATATTAAAGAAATACATTAACTTAATCAAGACACGTTCGGAGGCATTTTTAAGAAATAGAGCATGTATACCATCATGACCTATACCGGATTTCAATTTATAATCATCTTTCTTAAGCTGGCACTTGATACTGTTATATGCATTTTGCGACTATCATTCCATGTGTTTTTAAATTCCTCAATAAAAATGTTTTCCGTTACATATGCAGTGTCTTCATGAATACTTAGAAATTTGTCAGTAAATAAATCAGTAATTTGTTCTCTTTCATTCACACCGTCGATGACATTTGTGTCTTTTAATTTACCTTTTTTTCGCTTCACCTCTTTCCAGAAACTTGTTTTATCTTTATGCGAGTACTTTTCAACTATTGATTTACAAGCTTCTTTATTTTTATTTTTATGACATTCGTTCAGTGCAGCTTTGAATTCTTTTCTGGAATTGATCATATGAGTGTGTTGAATAGTTCCAATTTGTTTGCCTGCCACTACCCACGTAAGATAGTGAGCTCTGGCAACTGAGTGAAACTGTTTCACTTCCCGGTTCCACCCGGGGATAACTTTATACTTGTTTACTTTTATAGATCGTTTTCTAAATATATCACTCGCTTCGCTCACAGCATTCACAATGTTATCGTAAAGCTTATCAATATGTCCTAGATGGTTACTATTATGACAACCTACAGTAGTACAGTTTAATAGAGAATGATCAAGTACATTTTGTAGTTTAGATTCGACTAGATCATTAATATGTGAGAAATCATCAGGCTTAAGCTCGTTCCAATTTACATAAGTTTTAGTTTTTTGATCCTCATTTCGTTCTTCTATATTAATATTACCTAGCTGTGCATTATTAAAAACAATTGAACATTCCACTGGTAAATGATCCGATCCAATTACTTCTGTTAAAAAAATTATATTTTGTATATTTACAAATTCACAGTTTCTTCCTATAATGTGGTCAAGCCATCTACTCTGAGAGTTTCCATAGCCTATGAAAGTAAATGTATCGTTCGAGAGATTATTGACATCAAAACATGTTAGATTATTGGTGTTCATAAAGTTGGTAAGGCTCTGCCAGGCTCGTCCACTGGAAGGGTCGGCATTAAAATCGCCTATATATAAAATGGCGTTAAAATTATAATTTTCTAGTATATTTTCTAGCTGTGATAAAGTATAAAGATACTTATTAAGGGTAGTAATTTCCCACAAGTCACTGTTCATATAAACATTGACTAGGATTAACTGAACATCATTCACATTTAAAATCATTACCATATAATTAGGTTATAGGAAGGGAAGAGGATGTGTAGATCAGATTTTTACCCTGAATTGTGTTGTGGAGAAATATCTGGAGAAGAAACAAAAGGTGTATGTTGCCTTTATGGACTTGGAGAAGGCCTATAACAGAGTGGATAGAGAAGGTTTGTGGAAAGTACTTAGAATATACGGAGTAGAGGGCAAGTTGCTGAAAGCAGTGAAGAGCATGTATGAGGGTGCAAAGGCGGCAGTACGTGTGGAGAGTGAGCAGAGCGAGTTCTTTGACCTGAATGTTGGTTTGAAACAGGGGTGTGTGATGTCCCCGTGGTTGTTTACTGTATATATGGATGGAGTTATGAAAGAAATACTATCAAGAGCAGTGGATGTTGGTGTATCGCTGAAAAGGGAGGGAATTGAGTGGAAGCTACCTATACTGCTGTTTGCGGATGATACAGTTCTGATGAGTGATAATGAATGGGAGTTGCAGGGTCTGGTAAATGAGTTTGGAACAGTGTGCGAAAAACGGAATTTGAAGGTAAATACGGGGAAGAGCAAGGTTATGGTCTTCGAAAGGGGTGAAGTCACAGAGTGTGAGGTGAAGCTGAACGGTCAGGCTATGGAGATCGTCAACTCTTTTAAGTATCTGGGCAGTGTGTTGAGTAAAGATGGGACTATGGATGAAGAGGTGCGGGAGAGGGTACAACAGGGGAAGAGGGTTGTAGGAACGCTAAAAGCAGTAACAAGAAATAGGGTGGTCAGTATGGAAGTGAAGAAGTCCTTGCATGACAGTGTGGTAATCCCGACACTGACTTACGGAAGCGAAGCATGGACGTTGGTTGAGAGACTCAGACCAAGAGCGAGAGCAGTGGAAATGAATTACTTAAGGAGTGCGTGCGGAGTTACATGGAGGGATAGACAGACTAATGAGGAAGTAAGAAGGAGGTGTGGTGTGGAGGTAGATGTGCTGGAAAGTGTGAAAAGGAACAACTTGAGATGGTTCGGCCATATGGAACGTATGGAAAGCGAGAGAATGACTAAGAGGGTGTACGAGAGCGAGGTGGAGGGACAGAGGGGGAGAGGTAGACCGAATATGAGGTGGAAGGATGGAGTGAGGAACTACATGAACGAAGGCGGTGCTGGTTGGGGGGAGGGGCGTCGACTGACTGGGGACAGAGGTGCATGGGGGCGGTTCGTTCGTGGCCACCCCTTCGGGGATCACGGCGTCAGGCAATAGATAGATAGATAGATAGACCATATAATTATAATTTAATATAAAATCTTTAACAAAAAAAGGTGCCTGTTTCCTCCATAGAACAGCCATCCCCCCCGCAGGCCTACCAGACATGGCTGCGAGGGCTCTCTCAGAGTACGTAGCCGCGACCCCTACAATCTCGTAATGCTCGTCTATAAAATCTAAGATCCCCAAGTTGTCCTCTGTAATAAAAGTTTCTTGAAGAAATACAATATCGTATTTACTTTTTGTTATATCTCTGAAAAGCTCTATATTTTTCCTCAGAGAACAGCAATTAAATGTACACATTCTTAGGTTATAGCTATCCATTACACTTATGATTGAAAGTACAATACTGTATAATATATGAATATACGTATACTGTACGCATGCACAATATGCATCAACTACTATTTACCAGAATTAAAAGTGTACAAATATTACAAATATAGTTATAGATCAACAGATAATCCACTGAAGATAAAAGAAGCAAAAATACGTAATCAAAGGAATGGGGAGCGGGGTGGAGGGGAGAGGGGTGGAAAAGGGGGGTTATGCGGGGAGAATAATAAGTTACCTCCAGGACAGTTATATACCGTAAATTCACACTATTTATCTATCCTATCTTCTAGTCCCTTAGATCTATTAAAGAATGTATTAATTATGACATCTTCAGGCCAAAGTGCTGGGTTGAACAGTTGATCCCTCTCAGAGAGTTTTACTCCTACTTTAAACGCCTTATGTTCGTCTGTTCTTATTTTTAATTAATTTATTGTCCTAATATTTATGCCAAATGTTTCATTAATGTACACCTTTACATCTTCACATGACATATGAAGGTCAACTCTGCCTACTATTATATATCTGCCGTTTTTGAGACACCTCTAAATGAACTTTCACTTTTTCTTTGACCTGTAACTCCAGTACTTAACTTCTTTAGGGTTCGTCTTTTCATTTTTGCTCTCCACCAGCATCCAGCCGTCACTCCCTTGGGGAGTCCCAGCTCGTTGGGTCGGAGAGTTAGTGGGAGCCCGTGACCCCCACGGTGGTAGGGGCCCCGTTGGGTTCCCTTCGTGATGGCTCCTGTACATCTATCGGTGACACGAGATGCAGGGGTATTGTTGAGTGTCCTCGGCTGTGGTCTTCCTCCTTCTCCCTCCTCACTCGTTGTTAACCCGTGGAGCCCCAGCGACGCGTCTGGCGCGTCGGCGATGTATGTAACGCACAGCCCCAGCGACGTATCTGACGAGTCACCCTAATTGCCCCGACCGTAACTTCAGGTGTAGCCACTCGAGAGGGCTCAGATTTGTATGGGAACTGTGTACGTATCCCACGCAACCGTGCCGATGGTTCAAAACTCTCAAAGTCCACGTGCGTGCGCGTGAGCGCGCAATAACCTGTTTTTTTGGGGTAATTGTCTTCAATTTTTTACTCTTGTAAAATACGTTTTCGGGGGCTCTGTAGGACCATTCTTTAAGCTTTTTGAGCGGTTTTTCGTGGTTTTTCCTTCATTCCTAACCCATTCGCTATTGTTTCTGGAATAAAACCATTTTTTGAAAACCGGCCGGGTTCTGGTGAACAAACAATACAAAACTAGCCGGGGCTCCACGGGTTAATGAAGCAGTACTCTCCCTCCGTTCATTCACTGCAGGCATCTCTCTGTAAGTAGTCACTCTGTCGGGGGCGGCTGCTCCTCTATCACTGTTCGTAGAATGCATTGCAATCCTCCCTCCATTTCTCATCTTGTTCGCGTATGTGCCTCCTCCACCACTGCTCTTCCTTCTCCCTCTTTCCACGCTTGTTCTAGGTCGGTTTGATACACTTGGAGTCGAACTCGTCTGGATAGCTTCTGCAAACGACTTCGACTTAGCACCTGCATGGTTTGCGTTTGTTGCAGTCTCCCTTTGGTTAGGTGATTCAGGCTGTCCAATGACGCGTCTAAATGAGGTGAGGTCATCAAGGACATTGATTTCGTTAATGGTAACATCCCTGGCGGCATCTCCTAGCCCGTTGACGGCATTCATGAACTTGCTTTTCAAATCAATTAGGTCATTTTTCATTACATGAACTGTATTTGCGGTGTTTATTACTTCAGTTTTTATATCAAGTATTTTTGGCAAAACCTCGTTGATTTTAGCTGTATTCTCAAAGAGATCAGATAAAAGTGGGCCCAGCATTTCCAGTCCAATCGGCGGCATTCGCTTATGAGAGTCAGTCACAAATGTTACTTGTATCTTTTCCTTAATTATTCGTTCATGAAGGTCGATGACATCTTTCACTTCTTTTTTCTTCTTCTCAGGATCTCGTCTCCATGGAACGTCTTCCTTCAGAATTCGGCTTAAGATTTCTTTTCCTTTTTTAACTTCCTCATAGCAGTAGAATGATAGGATCATTTCAAAGAGTGTATCGTATGGATAATCATTTTAACTTCCTCATAGCAGTAGAATGATAGGATAATTTCAAAGAGAGTATCGTATGGATAATCATTTTAACTTCCTCATAGCAGTAGAATGATAGGATCATTTCAAAGAGTGCATCGTATGGATAATCATTGTTAACTTCCTCATAGCAGTAGAATGATAGGATCATTTCAAAGAGTGTATCGTATGGATAATCATTTTTGCCTGAGTTCACAAAGCACAACAGGCTGTTCACAACATATCCGTTCTCATCCATTATTAAAGGTAATTGGTAACTCTTACAGGAATGAAGCCATGTCGACGTATTGTTAATGGGATATGGGGGTACTAATCTCTGAAATTATCACTATTAAACACAGCTGAATATTTTCTTATCACAATAGCAATCAGCATCTCTATATAGCACCGGTAAAGTAGCTTGTGGTGCCATTGATAAAAGACGAGGTACACTGTCAGTATTATATGGTGTAGATCACTCCGCCGTCGCCATGTTTGTTTACACTGGACGCCATGATCAACCCAACTTGTATAACACTGTTATTCCATACTTCATAGTTCCATTATTAAAAATGTTTCCTCGGAAATGGATCGCCGCTCACTTCACATGTATGTAATACCGTCCATAGCGTAACAGTTTACCGATAAATACCGGAAAATTGAAAGAAACTCGGCAGCATTCTCACAGTGCTTGGGCAGTCGACAGTGGCGCCACTGGTTTCCATAATAGTAGTGATGATGGTGACAAGTAATTATGATAGTTGTAGTGATAATTATGACAGTAGTGATGATGGTAGTGACGATGGTGTGAGTATTAGTGATGATGGTGAGTAGTAGTGATGATGGTGAAAGTTGTAGTGATGATGAAGATCATAGTAATGGTGATGATGGTGATAGGATACATGATGGTAATACTTGTGACAGTAGTAATGATGATGGTTATAGTAGTAGTGATGATGTTAACAGTAGTAATGATGATTGTAAGATGGTGGTGATGATAGTAGTAATGATGGTTGATAGTTGTAGTATCAATGATGATAGTAGTGATTAAGGTGGTAGTGACAATGGTGACAGTAGTAGTGATGATGAGAGTAGTAGTTATGATTGTAATTGTAGTAGTGATGATGATCATAGTAATGGTGATGAAGACAGTAGTCGTGATGATTGTGGCAGTTATAGTGATGATGGCAGTAGTAGTGATGATTGTGATTGATGATGGTAACTTATCGCAGAGTTGGGTATGTCGTTTTGATTTTGGGCAAAACGGCACGTCTACTTTATCAACTCTGCGTAAGCAGAGTTTGGTATCGCCGCCCCCCCCTTCCCCCCCGTATAGTGGGTACCACACAAAAATATGTCTGTCGTCGTTGTTGTTGTCGTTGTCCGTCTGTCTCGAAACTCCTCCTAGACCGTTGGATGGATTTTCACTAAATTTCACATGAACATTTGTTGCGTGAATGCGAACGTCAATCAAAAAAGATTTTTTGAATTTATGCAATAGTTATGATTTTAGGTCCAAAATATGGTTTTACCAAGCTCCCTACCCCCTCCCGGAGGCCCCCCCCCCCCCCCCCCCCCCCCCCCCCCCCCCCCCCCCCCAGCAATGTTAGCGTTTTTAGTGTGTGAGCCCCAAAGGGGCTCACACACTATGAACGCATTCGTTCTGGGGGCGAAATCATCTCGCTCCGCATTTGCTAGGTTAAGTTAGTTTAGTTGGCATTAGAATTGATGGTAGTAATAGTGGGATTGATGATGATAGTAGTGATTATGGTGATAATAGTAGTGATGATGGTTGTAGTTGTATTGATGATGATGACAGTAGTGATGATGATGACAGTAGTAGATATGATGGTGACAGTAGTAGATATGATGGTGACAGTACTAGTAGTAGTGATGATGGTCATAATAGTAGTGATGATGGTGACCAGTAATGATGATAGTTGTAGTGATAATAATGACAGTAGTGATGATGGTAGTGACTATGGTGTGAGTATTAGTGATGATGGTGAGTAGTAGTTATGATGGTGAAAGTTGTAGTGATGATGACAATAGTTGTGATGATGAAGATCATATTAATGGTGATGATGGCAGTAGTAGTGATGATGGTGACATTAGGATACATGATGGTAATACTTGTGACAGTAGTAATGATGATGGTTATAGTCGTAGTGATGATGTTAACAGTAGTAATGATGATTGTAAGATGGTGGTGATTATAGTAGTAATGATGGTTGATAGTTGTAGTATCAATGATGATGGTAGTGATTAAGATGGTAGTGACAATGGTGAGAGTAGTAGTGCTGATTGTAATTGTAGTAGTGATGATGATCATAGTAATGGTGATGATGACTAGTTGTGATGATTGTGGCAGTTGTAGTGATGATGGCAGTAGTAGTGATGATGGTGATTGTGATTGATGATGGTATTAGTAGTGATGATGGAAACCCATCGCAGAGTTGGGCATGCCGTTTTGATTTTGGGCAAAACGGCACGTCTACTTTATTATTACTTATGACCATCATCACTACTACTAGTATTGTCACCATCATATCTACTACTGTCATCATCACTACTGTCATCATCAATACAAATACAACCATCATCACTACTATTATCACCATCATCACTACTATCACCATCAATCCCACTATTACTACCATCACTTCTAATGCCAACTAAGCTAACTTAGCCTAGCAAATGCGGAGCGAGATGTTTTCGCCCCCAGTACGCCATCATTGCTGGGTGGGTGGGCGGCGGGGGGTAAAACCATATTTTGGACCTAAAATCATAACTATTGTATAAATTCAAAAAATCGGTTTTTACTGACGTTCGTATTCACGCAACAAATGTTCGTGTGAAATTTGGTGAAAATCCGTCCAACGGTCTAGGAGGAGTTTCGGGACGACGACGACGACAACAACGATGACAGATTTTTTTTTCCTGTGGTACCCACTATATGGGGGGGGGGGGGGGGCGATACCCAACTCTGCGTAAAATATATAAATAAAGTAGACGTGCCGTTTTGCCCAAAATCAAAACGGCATACCCAACTCTGCAATGGCTTACCATCATCACTACTAATACCATCATCAATCACAATCAATATAATAACTACTACTGCCATCATCACTACAACTGCCACAATCATCACGAGTACTGTCATCATCACCATTACTATGATCATCATCACTACTACAATTACAATCATCACTACTACTCTCACCATCATCACTGTCCATTGTCACTAGCATCTTAATCACTACTTTCATCATTGATACTACAACTATCAACCATCATTACTAATAGCATCACCACCATCTTACAATCATCATTACTACTGTTAACATCATCACTACTACTATAACCATCATCATTACTACTGTCACAAATATTACCATCATTTATCCTACTGTCACCATCATCACTACTACTGCCATCATCACCATTACTATGATATTCATCAACACAACTATTGTCTTCATCACTACAAATTTCACCATCCTCACTACTACTCACCATCATCACTAATACTCACACCATCATCACTACTGTCATTATTATCACTACAACTATCATCATTACTTGTCACCATCATCACTACTATTATGATCATCATTTCTACTACTAGTACTGTCACCATCATATCTACTACTGTCACCATCATATCTACTACTGTCATCATCATCACTACTGTCAACATCATCAATACAACTACAACCATCATCACTACTATTATCACCATTATCACTACTATCTCCATCAATCCAAATATTACTACCATCACTTCTAATGCCAAGTTATCTAACTTAACCTAGCAAATGGGTAGCAAGATGTTTTCGCTCCCAGAACGCCATCATTGCTGGATGGGGGGGGGGGTAAAACCATATTTTGGACCTAAAATCATAACTATTGCATAAATTCAAAAAATCTTTTTTGACTGACGTTCGCATTCACGCAACAAATGTTTGTGTGAAATTTGGTGAAAATCCGTCCAACGGTCTAGGAGGAGTTCCGAGACAGACGGACAACGACGACAGACATTTATTTTGTGTGGTACCCACTATACGGGGGGGCGATACCAAACTCTGCTTACACAGAGTTGATAAAGTAGACATGCCGTTTTGCCCAAAATCAAAACGGCATACCCAACTCTGCGATGGGTCACCATCATCACTACTAGTCACTATCACCATTGCTATCATCACAAATGTCATCATTATCACTATAACTATCATCATTACTTGTCACCATCATCACTACTATTATGACCATCACTACTACTAGTACTGTCACCATCATATCTAGTACTTTCATCATCATCACTACAACCATTATCACTAGTATTATCACCATTATCACTACAATTACCATCGTCACCAATATTATCACCATTATCACTACAATTACCATCATCCCCGCTATTACTACCATCACTTCTAATGTCAACAAAACAAACTTAACCTAACAAATGCGGGGCGAGATGTTTTTACCCCCAGAATGAAGGCGTTCTGTGTGTGTGCCCCTACGGGGTACACACACGCAGAACGCCTTCATTGCAGGGGGGGGGGGGGGGTTTCCGGGGGGGGGGGAGGGGTAAAACCATATTTTGGACCTAAAATCATAACTATTGCACAAATACAAAAAATCTTTTTTGACTGACGATCGCATTCACCAAACAAATGTTTGTGTGAAATTTTGTGAAAATCCGTCCAACGGTCTAGGAGGAGTTTGGAGACAGACGGACGACGACGGACATTTTTTTTGGGTGGTACCCACTATACGGGGGAGGGGGCTACCAAACTCTCCTTACGCAGAGTTGATAAAGTAGACATGCCGTTTTGCCAAAATCAAAACAGCATACCCAACTCTGCGATGGGTTACCATCATCACTACTAATACCATCATTAATCACAATCACCATCATCACTACTACTGCCATCATCACTACAACTGCCACAATCATTCACGACTACTGTCATCATCACCATTACTATGATCATCATCACTACTACAATTACAATCATCACTACTGTATTATTTAATTCTAAATCTTTTACGCTACTACTACGGGGGATAATTCGACAGTCATTTAGAAGTTCGTATATTTTATTTAACAGACTTCCTAGCTACCCTAATAATGGGTTCTTGGCTTGGGCCGAGATGAGTTCAAGACTCAGATTGAATATACGTCGATTCATGCTAGGTTGTACTTTGGACCCCTAGAGTTCCCGCTACTCCCTAACTGAATCCCCGCTATTCAGGTATTGACTCAAGTCGGCTTCAATCCTACAACCCGTTATTAGTGATCAATCCTAAATAATTAAGTCAAAACCCTGCTGTGTCTTTTATTTAGACCAGTGCCTAATGAACCATATGCTCTTTGCCTAACTAAAACAAAAGTTATATTCGTTCCTCTACTATTTAGGTTTTCCCACGTTTACTGAGCCTTTTCCCAATCCAAAGGCTATACCATATATAATCTGTCTCCTCAATACATAGAATCTATTTATTCCTCTGACACAACCGTCGTTACTACACAAGTACCTCCACAATGACATAACATCATACAAATTACCGAATGAGATTACAAGGTCTCTCTCACATATAATATGAGTTCCGCCACCCAGTTACTTCACAATCTAGGTTTACAATCTTTACCTCAATCACACTATTGGGTTCCGCCACCCAGTTACTTCACAATTAGGTTTACAATCTTTATCTCAATCATTCTATTGGGTTCCATCGCCCAGTTACTTCACAATTAGGTATACAATCTTTATCTCAATTACATCTTCTGAATTAACCCTCTAGTAACCCTGTTACCAACACGCTTGATTACCCTTCACCTGAATCAATTATCGTACTAAAAGATGGACCGTGCCTCAGACGCATACATGGAATAACTCTTTTAGACTTAATAATAATGCAACTCACATTGGACTAGTGTCCTTCTTCACAGTTTCCTTTTTACACAACTTAATAAATGATTCATAGGGACTAGTGTCCATCCCTAGCTATAGCTTATCTATTAGGCAACTGAACAACTGTTTCCCTCTTTAAATTACTGGTTGCCTCATTTAGTAACAAAAGTATTCTTTTCCTCCCCTCTTGACTTTTACTCTTTTAATCTTTACTCTATTTGGCAACTAAACACTTTCCCTCTTTAACTTTGGTTGCCTCATTATTTCCCGTGCTCTTTTAATCTTTAATCTCTCCTATCAGATCCTATCTAATAACTCTTCGGCTGGTGCCGGTACTAACAAAAATAACTAATTTATAAACACATCATCATCTTTATATATACAGGTAAGTCTAAATTATTTTTCCTTTAGTCTTGTCCTAGAGGACACATCAATTTATATATAACACCACCAGGTCTGTCCACCCATCTCTCTTTCTCTCCTTATAATATGCGGGCCCAATATTGGTCCTTAAACAAATGTATTCTGGTATGCTGGATCAGGTGTGTGTGTGTCTGGAACTGTGTTTAGGTGAGGGCAAGGGAACAGTAAAAGTGGGCTCCCGGTGTTCCTTCGTGCCCGGGCGAGAGGGAGAGCAAGTAGGTTGCAGTGTGTTGACCCGGTGAGCTCTGAGGGATGAGTGACCCCGGGAGTCCGCGCGCGGCTACCTTTATACTCAGGCCTCCCGCTCTCGCGCGCTGTGATTGGCTGATGGGCTCGCCCGGCTGTACGTTCGCACTGACTTGTTGCTTCCTTCACCTCCTCTCTCTTCTCTTCATAGTAAGTTCCAGGAAGTTGATTATAACCCTCTTTTGGTGGCTTACGGGAGTACAGGGCTGGCACAGAGGTATTACTCAAAGGATAATCAGAAGGAGCTCTTCGAGCAAAGAAAGAGAGTGACTTCTGAGGGTGACTAGGAGGTCCAGCTTCGCGCTCCGATAATGGAGGCCGCTGATTGGCTGGTGGGCGGGGCCTGGCACATTGCAGCGGTGAGCTGTCAAAACCAGCTGGCTTTGCAAGTAAGCGAAAGGGAGCGCGGTGATTGGCGGAGGCGTTTCTACTTTAACTATTACTCTCACCATCATCACTACTACTGTCACCATTGTCACTACTATCATTACTACTATCATCACCACCATTTTACAATCATCATTACTACAGTTAACATCATCACTACTACTATAACCATCATCATTACTACTGTCACAAGTATTACCATCATGTATCCTACTATCACCATCATCACTACTACTGCCATCATCACCACTACTATGATCTTCATCATCACAACTATTGTTATCATCACTACAACTTTCACCATCATCACTACTACTGATGATTGTGAGTAGACGTGCCGTTTTGCCCAAAATCAAAACGGTATACCCAACTCTGCGATGGGTCACCATCATCACTATTAGTCACTATCACCATTGCTATCAACACTACTACTATTATAGTCATAACTACTACTCTTACCATCATCACTACTACTCTCATCATCACTACTACTGGCATCATCAATACAACTTTCACCATCATCACTACTACTTACCATCATCACTACTACTGCCACCATCATCACTACTGTCATCATTATCACTACAACTATCATAATTACTTAACACCATCATCACTACTACTAGTATTGTCACCATCATATCTACTATTGTCACTATCATATCTCCTACTGTCATCATCATCAATACAAATACAACCATCATCACTACTATTATCACCATCATCACTATTATCACCATCAATCCCACTATTACTACCATCACTTCTAATGCCAACTAAACTAATTTAACCTAGCAAATGCGGAGCGAGATGTTTTTAGGGGCTCACACACTAAGAACGCCATCATTGGTGGTGGGGGGGTGGGGGGTCCGGGTTGGGGGGGGGGGGTAAAACCATATTCTGACCTAAATTCATAAAACATATTCTGACCTAAAATCATAACTATTGCACAAATTCAAAATATCTTTTTTGTCTGACGTTCGCATTCACCCAACAAATGTTCATGTGAAATTTGGTGAAAATCCGTCCAATGGTCTTGGAGGAGTTTCGGGACAGGCCGACAACGACAACGACAGACTTTTTTCCGGTGGTACCCACTATACGGTGGGGCGATTCCAAACTCTGCTTACGCAGAGTTGATAAAAATTTGATAAATAAATAAAGTAGACGTGCCGTTTTGCCCAAAATCAAAATGGCATACCCAACTCTGCGATGGATTACCATCATCACTACGAATACCATCATCAATCACAATCACCATCATCAGTACAACTGCCAATCATCACGACTACTGTCATCATCACCATTACTATGATCATCATCCGAACTAGTTACAATCATCACTACTACTGTCACCATTGTCACTACCATCTTAATCACTATCATTGATACTACACCTATCAACCATCATTACTACTATAACACTATTATCTTACAATCATCATTACTACAGTTAACATCATCACTATTACTCCCATTCTCACTACAACTGAACCATCTTCACTACTACTGCCATCATCACCATTACTATGATCTTCATCATCACAACTATTGTCGTCATCACTACAACTTTCACCATCATTACTATAATTACTACTCACCATCATCACTAGTACTCACACCATCGTCACTACCATCATCACTACTGTCATCATTATCACTACAACTATCATCATTACTTATCACCATCATCACTACTATTATGACCATCATCACTACTAGTATTATTGTCACCATCATATCTACTACTGTCACTATCATATCTACTACTGTCATCATCATCAATACAACAACCATCATCACTATTATCACCATCATCACTACTATCACCATTAATCCCACTATTACTATCATCACTTATAATGCCAACTAAACTAACTTAACCTAGCAAATGCGTAGCGAGATGTTTTCGCCCCCAGAACGCATTCATTGCTGGGTGTGTGTGTGTGTGGGGGTGGGGGGGGGGTGGGGTTAAAACCATATTTTGGACCTAAAATCATGACCATTGCATAAATTTAAAAAAAAAAAAATTTGACTGACGTTCGCATTCACGCAACAAATGTTTGTGTGAAATTTGGTGAAAATCCGTCCAACGGTCTAGGAGGAGTTTCGGGACAGACGGACTACGACTACAACAACGACGAGGACGACAGACAATTTTTCCGGTGGTACCCACTATACGGGGGGGGGGGGGGGGGGGGGGGGGGGGTTCCAAACTCTGCTTACGATAAAGTAGACGTGCCGTTTTGCCCAAAATCAAAACGGCATACCCAACTCTGCGATGGATTACCATCATCACTACGAATACCATCATCACTACTACTGCCATCAACACTACAACTGCCACAATCATCACGACTACTGTCATCATCACCATTACTATGATCATCATCACTACTACAATAAAGTAGACGTGCCGTTTTGCCCAAAATCAAAACGGCATACCCAACTCTGCGATGGGTTGTTGTTGTTGTTGGTGTTCCCCAAGCTGCCTGGCCGAACAGCCCCAAGGCCCCGAGCAAGGCCAAGGCCATAACCGAGCGCCCCCACAGAACCCTCCCCGCCGACCACAATAAAGCCTGGGTGATCGAAGCCATTCCATGGCAGGGAGCTGAGGAGGGCGCGGAAACGCCCGGGAAACCAAAGCCCCACCCAGGGCCCTGTGCCCCTCAGCAATTAGGAAGAGAAAGTTGAGGGGCAAAGGAAAAATGTGACGCTTTGGCTTCCAATCTTGGTAGATTGGGAGGTCAATCCACGGAAAAGACGCCGTCACTTGAGATCTAGGAAATACATAAGTAAAAGGAACAGTCGGAGTAAGCTATGGGTATGGCAGAGATCGCTCAGTTCTCACTCTGATAGACCAGCCCATCACCATATGACTAGAACCCAATCCTCTCAGCATCAGCTAGGAAAGGCCCTAGAAAGACGCCTTTGGCGGGGGGATAGCTCCCCTATTTCAACCCCTTTCGGGGTTGGGCACCCGCCCAATGCGATGGGTTACCATCATCACTAATAATACCATCATCAATCACAATCACCATCACTATGATCATCATCACTACTACAATTACAATCATCAATACTACTCTCACCATCAACACTACTACTGTTACCATTGTCACTGCCATCTTAATCACTACTATCATCATTGATACTACACCTATCAACCATCATTACTACTATCATCAACACCATCTTACAATCATCATTACTACAGTTAACATCATCACTACTACTATAACCATCATCATTACTACTGTCACAAGTATTACCATCATGTATCCTACTATCACCATCATCACAACTACTGCCATCATCACCATTACTATGATCTTCATCATCACAACTATTGTCATCATCACTACAACTTTCACCATCATCACGTACTACTACTCACCATCATCACTAATACTCACACCATAGTCACTACCATCATCACTACTGTCATTATTATTGTTGTACTTATTTTTCTCTAGTTTAAGTATCTACTAGGGTAGGAATAATTCGACAGTTGTTGAGAAGTTCATATATTTATTTAATCAACCTCTCACCTTATATTTAATACCTAGCGAATGATTCTCGGTTCTGGACCAGATAAGTTCAATCCACTAATTAAATAATTCGTTGATCCAATATAACTTGCACCTTGGAGTCCTTGGACTCCCGTTACAAACTATTTGAACTCGCGTTATTCAGGCATTGACTTACTTCGTCTTCGATCCCAAGTCACACCGCCAGCAATATTTACAACGTCGAGAGAGTTTGTCCGGCCGTGATATGTCCTATCTAAAGACCTCGGCTGTAATGACTTTGCTCTCTCTCTCTCTCCCTATCTCTAATACAAATACTGACTGATATAACTGTTCTAACTTAGTTGAACCCGAAGTTTTTTTACTCCGCTCTTTCCTTGGAAATACAACTTAAACTAATAATGCATTAGGCTACAGTCCCTATCTAATATTTCATGACACGCATAATGAATACTTGAATAATAATTTCCTTCAGGAAGACCAGGTCTTCATTACACCTACAGTTTATACCCTGGGCCCTACTCTGTGACGTCGTTACTTCCCACGTTGGGTTACAATATATATCACCCTCAGTCGTCCCGACTGGTTACTATATCAACATCAGAGAATAAGTCTCGTGGTACACTTAGCAAATGACTCTCTATTCGTATTTCACGTTACATTTAATATTTCATGATTACAGTATAAGACCCTTGTGGGACATACAACATATGATCATCTATTTGTAATTCATTCTACAATTGATATCTCATGATCACGAAATAAGTTTCTTATAATTACGTACAATATCTCTATCAACTCTGTAGCCTCTAATATGACAATTTGAACGGCCGCTTATTCCTCTACGGTCAAAGTTATTCTCTCACAGTTTCCTTTATAACAAAAAGATAAATCATTTTAGACTGGTGTCTTTCCTATCTAGTTATTGATATAAAGCTAAACTGTCATTAACAATGTTCCTACTTCAAATCAAACAATCTTATTTTGAACCCTCTGAAGTTCCCTGAATCTCTCCCTCTTTAGTTAGTTACTATTCTATAAGAACCTAGACTATTTCTTTCTAATGGGCTTGAGCCCTTTCCTATAAATAATATTTTCTGGACTCAACAAGAAAGCATAATTTGTATTTATGTCAATAGTCTATTTCTTTGATCAGATTTGTTCTATAAGAACACATTTATTTATTTATTCTGCAACCACAGGTGGTGTCCACATTTCTTTCTTTCTCTCTTCGACCATTTGCGGGCCCACAAGGGTCCTGTTAAAACTGGATGGGTGTCTTCTCTGTTCACCACATCAAGGCTGGCCAATAGCACTCGCCGAAGTCTTCTTCCCCGTTTACCACCTGCCGTTCTTCTTGCAATGCTTGGCTAATCGTGTGTAAGCCCGCAATGTGTCGGCAAGCCCCAGGATACTTGTGGTATATCCGGGGCACTGGAACTGGTTTGGTAAAGCTGGATAAGGTGTGTGGGGGTGGCTGGTAGTCCAGCGGGAAGGCTAGGTCTGGTGCCTTTAAATTCCCATTAGTATATAAGGGATAGTGGGAGCGAGGTGAGAGAGGACGTTGACCCTGTGGCTGCCCCAGCTGTACTGGCCCTCCGGCCCCTCCCCCCTCCTCCTATATAGGCCCGCCCCCCGCGCTGATTGGCTGAGCCGGCCGCCTGGGTGGCACTCACGTTTGCCGCATTGCTCGACTTTCTCGCGCTGCCTTCTCCGGTTTTCACATCTTGATAATAGGTCCCTGGGAGTTGAATTGTACGGTCGTCCAGTGGCTTACAGGAGTATGAGGTTGGCACTGAATCAACAGACCGTTGGGAACTCGAAGGGATCAAGTTTGAAGGTGAAGGGATTGAATTAAATCTCTCTCTTCTAGCCGCTGGAGAAGCCGTGACGTGCTCCGAAAACCCGGCTTTGTGATTGGTCGGTTCGCTGGGTGTGTCAGTGTGTACACACATGAGCAATCTGTCAATCTCAGCTGGTCTTGACGTCCGGAAAATCTTAGTGCGTTAATTGGTTGATGGGATTATTACATTAATTATCACTACAACTATTATCATTACTTTTCACCATCATCACTACTATTATGACCATCATCACTACTAAAAGTATTGTCACCATCATATCTACTACTGTCACCATCATATCTACTACTGTCATCATCATCACTACTGTAATCATCAATACAAATACAACCATCATCACTACTATTATCACCATCATCACTACTATCACCATCAATCCCACTATTACTACCATCACTTCTAATGCCAATTAAACTAACTTAACCCTCTCACGACCATATGACGCAGAGGTTGCCAGATTAGCAATAATAAATTGAGTTCTCTCTTATAATTACCTCTCCAAAATTAGTTTTCTGCCCACAGCTAACTCAAAGACAACTGCAGAGGTTGAAGTAACTAAACTAAAGGTTTCTAAATACCCCTGATGGTAACAAAGATTTAAAGTATCCCTAATAGGCTCAAAATTGGGTCAAGAACGTGAGAGGGTTAACCTAGCAAATGTGGAGCGAGATGTTTTCGCCCCCAGAACGAATGTGTGAGCCCCTTCGGGGCTCACACACTAAGAATGCATTTATTGCCGGGTGTGTGGGGGTCCTGGGGGGGGGGGGGGGGGTCCGGGTCCGGGGGGGGGGGGTAAAACCATATTTTGAGTATAACCATATTTTGGACCTAAAATCATAATTATTGCACAAATTCAACAAATCTTTTTTGACTGACGTTCGCATTCACGCAACAAATGTTCGTGTGAAATTTGGTGAAAATCCGTCCAACGGTCTAGGAGGAGTTTCGGGACAGACGGACGACGACGACGACGACAGACATTGTTTTCCGGTGGTACCCACTATACGGGGGGGCGATACCAAACTCTGCTTACACAGAGTTGATTGCAATCATCACTACTACTCTCACCATCATCACTACTACTGTCACCATTGTCACTACCATCTTAATCACTACTATCATCATTGATACTACACCTATCAACCATCATTACTACTGTCATCACCACCATCTTACAATCAGTACTACAGTTAACATCATCACTACTACTATAACCATCATCATTACTACTGTCACAAGTATTACCATCATGTATCTTACTATCACCATCATCACTACTACTGCCATCATCACCACTACTATGATCTCCATCATCACAACTATTGTCATCATCACTACAACTTTCACCATCATCACTACTACTCACAATCATCACTAATACTCACACCATCATCTCTACCAACATCACTACTGTCATCATTATCACTACAACTATCATCATTACTTGTCACCATCATCACTACTATTATGACCATCATCACTACTACTAGTTCTGTCACCATCATATCTACTACTGTCACCATCATATCTACTACTTTCACCATCATCCCAACTGTCATCATCATCAATACAACTACAACCATCATCAATGATCACGACTATAATCACCATCATCACTACTAATACCATCAATCCCACTAATACTACAATCACTTCTAATGCCAACTAAACTAACTTAACCTAGCAAATGCAGAGCGAGATGTTTTCGCCACCAGAACGCCATCATTGTTAGGGGGGGGGGGGGGGGGGTGTAGGGGGGGGGGGTCCAGAAGGGGTGGGGTGTGGGGGGTAAAACCATATTTTGGATCTATAATCATAACTATTGCACAAATTCAAAAAATATTTTTTTGACTGACGTTCGCATTCACGCAACAAATGTTTGTGTGAAATTTGGTGAAAATCCGTCCAATGGTCTAGGAGGAGTTTCGAGACAGACAGACGACAACAACGAAAACGACGACGACATTTTCTTCCCAGTGGTACCCACTATACGGGGGGGGGGGGGGGGGGGGGGTTAGCAAACTCTGCCTACGCAGAGTTGATATATAAAAATTTATAAATAATCAACAACAGATACCCTTTCAAGGTAAATTTGTACATTTTTCGGTAGAAATATGTCCCAGCCAATGGCCAGTTTATGTTATTATGCAGGCCTTGCTATCGCTTGCCCAGAAAAATACAACACCAGAATGGATCAAACCATCATTTGACCCCCAAACAAATGAGGCAAAACATCTTAAGAGGGTAGGTTTGTTTTTTGGTCTATACTGTATATTTATATATATTTATATTTGAGTTTCCTCGCTAGACCTCCATCAAGCTAGAAAAAAAGACCACCTAGCCCCCTTTCAAAATACATTTGTAAATTTTTCGGTACAAAAATGTCCCGGCCGAAGGCCGATTCCCTCTAAATATCCCAGCTCGCTATCGCTCGCCAGGAATAAATCAACACCCAAATGGCACGGGAGGTCTTAATATTGACAAAGCAATGAGGTGAAAGGTCTAATAATCGACAAACTAACAGAACAAATGTCTAAAAATCTCAATACTATTATGCTAAACATGAGGGAGAAGGGGGTCTACAAAAAGTGACTACCTCCCCTTAACGTAAAACTAATAAGGTGGAACAAGGCGAAATGAAAGGAAAAAACACCCCAGTAATATAATAAAGTAGGAGTTTAGAATATTTTCAACAAAAGTTCAGTTCCAGTATCTTATTAGTCTATTACACTTTAATTATTGTGTTGTGCATATATAAATATACTATTATATTCAGCTTAGAAAGACTCCTGGTAGTGAGGTGGTAAGTGTGGCCAGATAATGATTATAACTGGTAAGGTTGTTGTGTAAAGACCAGATATAAATAGTATACTGATGTGAATCCTGGTATTAGCTGCAGCAAGTTGAGTGGAGAGATGAGGAGAGGAAATATGAAGCATGTGTGGCCAATACAAGAGGTGGTAAACGAGCCTGGGTGGCCAGCATCCCCCGGCACTATGACGGTCATGTTCGTGATGGGTCAGGCAAGACACTGCTGCACCAGGCGGTGGACCTGGACCAACCAGACATGGTGAAGGACCTGCTCAACAACTCTTGTGTCTACCCCCATGTTGTTACTTATAATGGTGCCTCACCCACTGACCTGGCACTACAAGCAAGTCACACTAAGGTGCTGCAGGTCCTACAGTCTCACACCTGTACTAAGGTAGGTCACACTAAGGTGCTGCAGGTCCTACAGTCTCACACCTGTACTAAGGTAGGTCACACTAAGGTGCTGCAGGACCTACAGTCTCACACCTGTACTAAGGTAGGTCACACTAAGGTGCTGCAGGTCCTACAGTCTCACACCTGTACCAAGGCAGGTCACACTAAGGTGCTGCAGTTCCTACAGTCTCACACCTGTACCAAGGCAGGTCACAGTAAGGTGCTGCAGGACCTACAGTCTCACACCTGTACCAAGGTAGGTCACACTAAGGTGTTGCAGGTCCTACAGTCTCACACCTGTACCAAGGTAGGTCACACTAAGGTGTTGCAGTTCCTACAGTCTCACACCTGTAACAAGATAGGTCACACCATTCTTAAATATCTAGGGAATGAAAATAGTATGAAAAGTGTATATAAAATAATTGAGTATAATGACAGTGATTATAACTTTCTGTCCATATATTGGAAGAGTATATTACTACCAACATACCTTTATAAGGGTATATTATTATGGACACTTTAATTGCCATTGTCATGCCCATCATTAATTTACAATGGGAAAATGAAAGTAGTACTGCTAATACTACTACTAGCCTACTACTACTCCTATTATTATTATTATTTTTTTTTTTTTTTTTTTTTTTTTTTTTTTTAAACAACCACTCAGCATCCCCTCTTTGGACCCTAAATCCGGTCAGAACAGTCATCAAAGCGCCCGACTTGGTAGTCATTCAGCTACTTCCTATTCCGGGGTCAGCACTCAGACTCATCATCGTGGATTACTACTACTACATTGATTTTTATTTAATATTTTCCATACATTTTATTTTATTACTACTACCACCACCACTTCCACCACCACCACCACCACCTTATATATAATATTGTACACATATTTTATTTTACAAGCATCAGACACTACTATTCTACACCATGCAACTTCAATCCAGTCTCCTTCCTATGCGACCCTCTGCTACCGCTGCCTCGTAGTCCACTTCTGCCACCGTAACTGGTTTTGGTGCAGACCGTCTTGTTCCCCGCAGGCATAGTAGTGCTGATCTGAGCAATGAGAAAGATAGATGGCACCTCATCCAGGCTACGACATGGCTCCTAGGCTGTTGCTTCTTCTCTGCGATGATTTCTGCTAGCCTTGAATAGAAGCACTGGGCCCTGGGTCCCATCCCTCCAGCTGTGGTGAATACTAGTGGGGTAAAGCTGCCCTGTTCGACATTTAAGATCCTTTCCCCATATGCCCTGACCTTCTCTTGTTCGTTCCTCTTGTGTGCCGCATCCAGAGACAGCTCTCTGTAGCTGTGGGCCATTGGGTCAAATACTCTTATGTCGAAGAACGCGCGCTGTGCGTTTATCCAAAAGCCTCTTGCACTAACGTCCAATCTTGCTTCAATGGATGTGTTGGCCGTCCTGTGCTGCATGATCTCTCCACCCAAGGGAATGAGTGATGGTTCGCTCACCACATCTCTACACACCTCCCTGAGCATGTTCGCCGTTACATCTCTTACTTCATCGTGCCTGATGCTGATGAATCCTCCTTTCTTACATATTATCATGGTGTGGTCTGTATCGTTGATGGTTCCACAAACTCATCGATCGGGTAGTCCTTCAATCGGCCAATCATACCTCAGTGCAATAGCATCGTTAAATTCTTGTTTGTTGAGATTGAAGCCTTTTGCCTTGATTGGTAGTGCTGTCAGCCAATTTGAAGCACCTGTTTCTTGTGCTATTTGTAGTATTCTCGTTTGTCTCGGGAGAAGTTGTCCCATCAATTGTGCCAAGTCATTTTTCTGTGAGCTTTGCCTCTCTGACGTGATGGTCTTTCTGATGTTGTAGATGTCCGCCTGGTCCACTTCACCATCCGAATCTTGTGCTACTATACGGTCTGTGAGAGATCCTGTTATCTTTACCGAGTTCAGGTATTCCGTTGTCGCCCTCCTCACTGGGTTGATGATTCCCAGCCCTCCCAACCTAGAAGGCAGTGCGAGCAGCTCCCTCTCTGTATCATTTGGGGTGTGTGACGTTCCCCACGCTGGGATGAGTTTGTCTCTGATGGCATCTTCCAGCGGTTGAAGTAATGCGCTCATATTTGGAACGGTTCGCATCAAGTAGGTCCCGCGATGTTTGACCCCATATGTGAATGCCGAATACGCAGCTTGTGGTTCCGTCTTTGCAATATTGGCCAGTTTCTCAATTTCTTTTACCCATTCTCTGACCTTCTCCTCTATGTATTTGTTCTTGAACTCTTCCGTGCCTATCACTGCCCCAAGGTGACGCTGTCTGTCCTTTGTTACTACCACTTCACTACCACTGAAAGCTTCTAACGCATTTTCATAATGTTCTGGTTTTACTATTAGTATTGACTTTCTGGCATTTGGATGGTACCCTATTTCTGGTCCTACCTTTGATATTTGCTCCCACCAGTGCTTGAGATTGTTGATTTTTCCCGCTCCAGTGAGATCGTCTGCATAGGCCACCTGCTTGACATGTGTCACCTCATGACTTGTTAAGGTTAGCAACGCTGAGAGACCTAAAGCGTACATTGCCATTGCTACTGGGTCACCTTGTGTGATTCCTTCCATTGATTTCAGAGCTGATCCACTTCGTGTGTTCTGGTTGTTTACTACGAAGAGGTCCGCAGGCTTTTTATAGGTGTTCTCTACATAGGCGGCAAAGCTGGGGCATTTTACTTTGATGTTATGTATTGCCGTCTTTCTGTTGATGGTGTTAAAGGCGTTTGTTGCATCCACTAGCAGCACAGCTTCACAGTCCACTTGCTCATATATTTTTCTTATGGCATGAATTGCTGCCTCTCCCCCTGCTTGGTGGCCGGTACACACTTGGAGATTACCGGCCGCTGACCGCACATCGTCTTCCACCACTTCCATTATGCATTTTCCGATGATTCTTCTCAGCACTTCACCCACTCCTACTGGTCTGCACCCTGGATTCTTGTCTAGTGGTATTAGGCGACAAGCTGTGTACGCCTCCAAATGTTGACAATTTTGGGTGGTCATCTTCCTTGCAAGAGCTGCCCGAGCCCTACATAAGTCCGTTTCTGCTAGTCCGAAGATTGCTCTACTCAGGATTGTCCTCCAGCCATTTGCATCCAGCCCTGATGGGCCTGCACTGCCTTGTGTCCCTAGAGCCTTTTTCCAAATCATTTCACCTGTGATTTGTTCGTATATGATGGTGTTCGGTGATATATAATCACCCTCTAGCCTCTGACTCTCGTGGATACTAGGTTGTGGATGTTTCTCTTTCAACATTTGGATGGTTTTACTTGTGATAGGCAGCAACCCACAATCTGCCTCCTTTGTCAGGCACCTTATTGCAGGTGCCACTTTTCCTTGTCTCATCTGGTCGCCGAATCTCCTTGCCTCGTCTTCATTGTTTTCCCTTTTTTGCCGCCGCCTGCCTAGTCTCCCTTGTAATGCTCTGGCTTTATTGAGTAAGTCATCCATCTGGTTCTCATTCCATAATTTCATTCTTCTTGTTAGCGCAGTCACATTTTCCCCTTGATTAGATTTGTGGTGAGTTTTTTGCAAGAAGAGATGTGGAATGCTGAAAATTATCTTGAGAACATACGGGGCTAAAGGTCTGTCATAGACATAGTTATAAATGAGCTTTGTCATATCGTTCAGCATGTTGGTGGTGGCACCACATTTTGGTGGGTTGAAAAAGTTGTGTGCAGACCAATATACTATTTCTGAGTAAGCTGCATCTATCCAAGTTCTAACTTCCTCTTCCCGTAATCTTTTCCAGAGTATGTATCCACCTCTGCCTGCTTCATTTGCCCCCCTTGGAGGCCTGCCATCCTCTCTTCCATCTCGGTTGTCGTCTCCCTCTCTTGTGTCTCTTGCTGGCTCCTCATTACTTTCCGCTTCTTGGGGCTCTTCTGTCTCTCTTGGGGCCCTTGAGTCCCTTGCTTCTCCCCTTATTGTTTCGGGTTCCCTGCCACTCTGACGGCCTCCCTCAGCTGCGTCTCGTTGCTCACTCTGGGAATTTGCTGCCGTCCCTCCACTCGTTCCTGCTCTACCTAAAGGGTTATGACAATTGACCCCTTTATTACAGTCTGTGCATCCTTGTCTTCTCTTCACACAATTGCATTGAGCACAATTGTATTCTCGTTTGGTACATATGCAGCATTTTTTGTTATTTTTTGGCCTTTGTGATGGAGCCTCGTCTGAGCTGTCCTCGTCCTCCATCTTATCCTTATCTCATTTATATATCCACATTTCTGTCCGTTCGTCTACTAAGTCCTTAAAGAGTTGGAATAGGATAACTATAGGCAGGTTCACAGGTCCTAACGAATATTCTAGGAAACTATTAAGCAGTGCCTAACTAAGAAGATGCTTTCGTGTCCACAAATCCGTATTACTTAAATCATTATACATTTACCTTATCGTCCGTACGTAACCTGTGTAGCAACGCCCCCAAAATGTTCGGTATGTGTGTCTACATAATTATATTGTTGTACTACAGTGTTTATTTCCTATTAGTATGATTGTTTGTCATATTTGATATTCCCCCTGACAGACTGGTGGGATGTATGTGTAAGATTGTTGTGTTGTGTCTGTATAATTTGTTGTTGCTACGTGACATACACAAACTAAGTAAACAATTAAAGAGGATGACACGATAGAGATAAAGAGCCGTGATTGAGAGAGTGAGAGTGAGAGTGAGTGGTCCGGCCTTAAGACTATTAGCCAGGGACAGTTCACAGTGATGGAATAGGGCAGCAAAGTAAAGGGCAGTGATGGAATGGGGCAGTAAAGTAAGGAAAGAGAGAGAGCGAGAGAGAGAGAGGAGGGGGGGGGGGTTATAGTATTATTCACTGATGTTGAAATTGATTAGTTGATCAGTGGAGACTAGAGAGAGAGAGTAGAGAGAGAGAGAGAGATAGAGAGAGAGAGGAGATAGATAGATAGATAGAGAGAGAGAGATAATGTCCCTGTGGTTTTGAAGGTGATTAATTGAACACTGGAGATGAGGTAGAGAGAGAGAGCTAGCAATAGAGGTAGAGAGGGCGAGAGTGAGAGAGAGAGGGTCACAGGTCACTGGGTAAGGTAGCAGGTGTGGTATAGGGCAGGCCTGTAGGAGGGGGTGGGGGGTGGGGTTGGGTATGGGTAAGGGGTAAGGAGGGGTAGGGTAAGGGGTATGGGAGATATCTAGAGCACACACAATAAGTATTCAATATATTCCTCAGATGTTCAGCAATATATTTGTCTTTTCTGCATCATTGAAATGTAGAATGATTTGGTTCACTTCTCCATGACTCGTATCTCCATGCGCTGGCGTGATGACAGCAGGTGGGTGGGTGGGGGTGGGGGAAGGGGGAAGGGGGTTTACCCACGTGTGATGCTGAGTGGTGCTAGTGGTGTTGGTGGTGGTGGTGTTGGCTGGTAGAGGTCACGGGTGGTGGTCGCGGGGGTGCGGCCGTTGTCCCTTGCCACTGTCTGTTCCTTGCTAGGTGCCTCACTCTTCAAAATTCCATCTCTTCTTTCACTTGTCGTTTAATTTTGGTTAGATAGATCTCCAGTTTTTCACTCACTATCAAATCACCGTAATTTCCCGATCACTCTGTTGATTGTATCACAGTTCCATCCCTACCCCTTCCCTCACTAATTTGCTGTTCCCCACGGAGAGAAAAATCCATACGTCTACTACTACAACTATTACCACTCAGCCTGTGCATCCCCCCTATGGACCCTAAACAAGGTCAAAACAGTCATCAAAGCACCCGACTTGGTAGTCATTCAGCTACTTCCTATTCCGGGGTAAGCACTCAGACTCATCATCATGGATTACTACTACTCCTTTGATTTTTATTTAATTTTGTACTTACATTATATTTTACAAACATCAGATATTACTCTATTCCTACTATTCTACTATATTACTACTCTACACCATGCAACTTCCATCCAGTCGCCTCCCCATGCGATCCTCTGCCACTGTTGCCTCGTAGTCCACGTCTGCCACCGTCGCTGGTTGTGGTGCAGACAGTCTTGTTCCCTGCAGACATAGTGCTGATCTGAGCAATGAGAAAGATAGACGGCACCTCATCCAGGCTACAACATGGCTCCTGGGCTATTGCTTCTTCTCTGCGATGATCTCTGCAAGCCTTGAATAGAAGCACAGGGCCCTGGGTCCCATCCCTCCAGATGTGGTGAAGATAGACTAGTTGGGTAAAGCTGCCTTGTTCGATATTTAAGATCCTTTCCCCATATGCCCTGACCTTCTCTTGTTCGTTCCTCTTGTGTGCAGCATCCAGAAACAGCCCACTGTAGCTATGGGCCATTGGCTCAAATATTCTTATGTCAAAGAACGCTCGCTGTGCACTTGTCCAAAAACCTCTTGCACTAACGTCTACTCGTGCTTCATTGGATGTGTTGGCCGTCCTGTGCTGCAAGATCTCTCCATCCGGAATGAGTGATGGTTCGCACACCACATCTTGACACACCTCCCTGAGCATGTTCGCCATTACATCTCTTACTTCGTTGTGCCTCATGCTGACGAATCCTCCCTTCTTACCTATCATACAGTGGTCTGCATCGTTGTTGATTCCACAAACGCATCGATCGGGCATTCCTTCAATCGGCCAACCATACCTCAGTGCAATAGCATCAATAAATTCTTGTTTGTTGAGATTGAAGCCTTTTGCCTTGATTGGTAGTGTTGTCAGCCAATTTGAAGCACCCGTTTCTTGTGCTATTTGTATTTTTCTTGTTAGTCTGAGGGAAAGTTGTCCCATCAATTGTGCCAGGTCATTTTTCTGCGAGTTTTGCCTCTCTGATGTGATGGTCTTTCTGATGTTGTAGATGTCCTCCTGGTCCACTTCACCGTCAGAATCTTGTGCTACAATACGGTCAGTGAGAGATCCTGTTATCTTTACCGAGTTCAGGTATTCCATTGTCGCCCTCCTCACCGGGTTGATGATTCCCAGCCCTCCCAACCTAGAATGCAGTGCGAGCAACTCCCTCTCTGTATCACTCGGGATGTGAGACTTTATCCATGCTGGGATGAGTTTTTCTCTGATGGCATCTACCAGCGGTTGAAGTAATGCGCTCACATTTGGAACGGTTCGCATCAAGTAGGTCCAGCGATGTTTGACCCCATATGTGAATGCCGAATACGCAGCCTGTGATTCCGCCTTTGCAATATTGGCCAGTTTTTCAATTTCTTTTACCCACTCCTTGACCTTCTCCTCTATGTATTGGTTCTTGAACTCTTCCGTGCCAATCACCGCCCCAAGGTGACGCTGTCTGTCCTTTGTTATGACCACTTCACTACTTATGAAAGCTTCTAGAGCACTTTCATAATGTTCTGGTATTACTATTAGTATTGACTTGCTGCCATTTGGATGGTACCCTATTTCTGGGCCTATACTTGATACTTGCTCCCACCAGTGCTTGAGATCGTTGACTTTTCCCGCTCCATTGAGATCGTCTGCATAGGCCACCAGTTAGTTCAGCAACCCACCTGTATCCCGGATCGCATCGGAGATCGGCCCAACATTCTTGAATTGTTTCTAACTTCTAACCCTTCTTCTTATACTGTCGATCTTTTCTCTCCTTTGGGCTTCTCCGACCATAAACTTATCTCTGTCAACCGTCCTATCTCTCCAGTACGGCCACCCGATCCTCCTAGCCGGCGGCGCTTGTGGCACTTTGGCGCTGCCGACTGGGAGGCTCTCCGGCAGTACTTCTTTGATTTCCCATGGAATGATTTCTGCTTCCGTGGCCGGGGACCCTCGGAGAGTGCTGAACGCATTACCGAGGTAATCCTATCGGGCATGGAAGCATACATTCCATTCTCTTTCTCTCAGACTAATGCTAAACAATCTTGGTTTACTCACACCTGTTCTACTGCTGTCTTCAATAAGGAGGAAGCATTCAAACGGTACCGACGCCTTAAAACTCAAGACTCTCATTCTTCCTATGTTTCTGCCCAGAATCAAGCCAAATCTGTTCTTCGACTTGCCAAACACTCTTTCATCAATAAAAAATGCACTGAACTATCCAATTCTAGCTCTTCCCAAGCATCTAGCCAAAAACCTCTCCAACAATTTCTCTTCCTCGTCTTTCCATCCCCTTTCCCACTCTGATGGCACAACCATCACTTCTTCCTCTGACAAAGCTAAACTCTTCGCTCAAACTTTTGCTAGAAACTCCACCTTGGATGATTCCGGTGCTATTCCTCCCTCTCCACCCTCCTCTCTCTTACTTATGCCGAATATCCTAATCTCTTCTAAAGATGTACTTTCTACCCTCTCTGGGCTTAATACTAATAAGGCGTACGGTCCGGACAGTGTTCCTCCTTTTCCTGTTTATTATTCCTTGGGGGTAGAAGAGAAACGAATATAAATTAAATGTTTAGACCTGGGAAGATGAATAATTGGCCTAGGCTATAAATATGATACCGGTCGGCGTTGGACTTACGTGTTAGATTGTATATGTAGTCTATCTGTGGTAGTCCCAGTAATATCTATGAAGTACTTCTAATATTAAAGGAACTTAGCTGTGATGCAAAGAGTGTAGGTTAGGTGATGGACATGTCGGTAAGTGTAGTTTAGTTTAGTTTTGTAGATGTTTAGGTGACAATCACCACGGTCGATCTGGGGATCCGCCGCTGACGAGCTCGTCCTGGAATCTTTACGACTCTGAATCTTACGATTCTTTACAGGACTGAACATGCCATTTTTATTGGCAATAGCTCAGAGAAGAGTGTTGAGAGGGGAGAAGGGGTGTTGGAGAGAGAGGAAGGTGTTGGAGTGGCTTTGTTATGTGTGTTTTGTCTATATACGTCGTCAGGATGTCCCCTGACTGGGTGCAAGCATGTGAAACATGCTAGGATGTACTACCGCACCCACTAAATGTCCGCCGTGGAAGGGATTCGATCCCGGGTCTTTCAGATTCACACGCGAGCGTGCTCACCACTTGACCACCACAGTGAAGTTCTGTTGTTATGTGGCAGCAACTGGTGGTTTGTTGTGAGCGGGACGAAGTCTCTGTGTGAAGTGTACTGAGATTCCCTCTTATCGTAACAATATAAATATATTTTAGGGTTCTGTATCGTCCCCCGTGATTAAATAATAAGGGAAAATAAACTAAGATATAATTGGTGCAACCACAGTAATACTTATCCACAAAGATAAATAAAGTAATGCGTATAAACAAAAAGGAACCAGCTGTTGTGAACCCGGGAAATTCAAACTACGGTATATATACCAGCTAGGATTCACGACATACTCCGCCACCAGTTATATACAAAGTATTTACAATTGTCCCGTCCTGATCATGGATCGCCACAACTGGGAGGAATCCAAAGCAGCTTGATGTGACGGCCTCTGAGGGGTATCACCTCGGTCCGCTCCAGTAGCAGGAAGGATATTATCAGAGTTCGGCTTGCTGTCGCCATCCACTACCTCTAAATCTATCTCTAGTGGGTATAGCTTAACCACCGGACTGGTGGTCAAACCGGCTCCTGTTTTTACCTGAACTACCCTACATTTGTGGTCAGGCCACGAAGAAGTTTCATTATCCGACCTATACGCCAAAAAAGTCGGGGGCCGTCATCATGTACTAGAACGGCGTCCCCAACTTGCGGCGATGCTATCCCTCTTTTTACCATTAAGTGACGATGTTGCTCCCTGAGTGATATTAAATAATCAGTGCTCCACCTTTTCCACAGGTCATGTGAGAGCTTTGTAACATATTGGAAGCGTTGGTTGACGGAATCGTTGTTACGCCACGTCGTGTCCTTGAGATCTTCATCCGTGACTTCCCGCCTTGGAAAGCTTCTGATCCGCCTCCCATGAACCAGTTGTGAAGGAGTGATGGGTAGAGGGTCTTCAAGATCACTGTAGCTGTAGCCAAGCGGGCGATCATTGACTGTGGCCTCGAGCTCCAGTAATACCGTATTCAGTTCCTCTGTGGTAACCAATGCTCGACCCAGTACCTTCTTCAAGCCAGCCTTTAGGATGCCAATGACCCGTTCCCATATGGCACCGAACCATGGCGCCCTGGCTGGTATAAACCGCCACTCACACTTGAATTCCGCTAGAGTACTTTTTAACCTTGCATCATCTATCAACTTCCGTAATGTACTGGCTCCGCTAACAAATGTGGTGGCATTATCACTCATCATAATCTCAGGGTAACCCCTCCTGCTACTAAACCTACGGAACGCATGCAAAAATTATTCGCAGGAGAGGTTAGACACCGTTCCTACATGGACCGCTCTAGTAACTGCACAGGTGAATAAGACTACATATAGTTTACTTACAGTACCCCCCCTTCTCTTTTACTGGCAAGGCACCTGTGTAGTCAACCCCCGTTACCTGGAAAGGACTCACTTCCTGAACCCTAAACTCCGGCAATGGAGGGGCCTGTACAGCACGGTATGATGTACCTTGCAATCTCTTGCAGATGATACATCCCCTTAACCCTTCCTCCCCGGGCTGTCTTACCCAATGACGGGCCCCCCTACCCGTACCCGGGCGAAATGGCTGAAAAACGTCTAGGCATAGGCTACCGTATTTATTTTTATTTTCACTGCTAGAACTTTCCCACTCATCTATAATCGTAGTGCGGTTTTCAATCTGTATTTTGGCATTGAGTAGAGCTCTGTAAGTCAACTAGTTCAGTTGTGATGACGATTTCAGTGGAGCCAATATTGCAGAGATGTTGCCAATATGGGGGCTTTTTAGACACTAATTTCGTCATGACGTCAGAACAATAACATTGAGGAGTCTTCTCCTTCTTGTTTTCGGAGGTGCGGTGACGAACGCTTGGGTTTGTTGACATACGTCGTACGCACGGCGTTCAGACCAAGCTTAATTAGGCTATTAAGCTCATGCCTTAGATAAGGCATACCGAGTAGCGGTCCTTCTTTCGTGCTGTCCTTACCTAAGGCAGACCGGGTAGGAAGGGTTAAGGCTTTCTTTACTACCTGTCTAATCTTGGGGATCCACCATCTTTGCCTTATGTAATGTACAACATAACTAACACCACTATGGTTACACACTTTGTGGCAGTAATTACTAAGGAGAGTGGCTATACGATGTTTATTAGGGATAAGGATAGGGTACTTGGCGCTATCATGTAAAGCTGAAAAGTGTAGCCTACCTCTACAGCGTATCATGCCTCCCTCCATATAGAGGCCTAACTGCTTCACTATATTGCTTGGTGTGCCCTGTCCTTTTGACAAATAGTGGTGTTCTTCAGAGTAAGCTTCTCTCTGAGCTACCTTAACCCTCCTCTAGCGGGTGCTCTGTGGCCATTTTGGGCCTTTCTGGGCCGTTCTGACTGCTATATCAACCATCAGTATGAAAGGAACTGTATTGCGCCGAAAACTAGGTGGAAATCGCTACACAATGACGCCACATACAGCTACGTAGCGCTCGTGGAGCACTGACAGTGTTACCTCGAAGATGGAAGTTTAGCGGATTTTGCTACCTTGCTCACTTTTAGCGAACTATTGGTTACACTGTCATCCACACGCGCGGTGGGGGAACTGGAGTTAGTGTGGGCCGGGAGGCCACAGATGTCGGACGTATGGATCATTACTATCCCACCCATTTTCACTCGATTTCCACCCTTTTTTCACCCGTTTTTTGCCAGTTTTTTCAACTCGACTTATGTGGTGAGCCGCTTTTTAAGGGTTAATCATGGCTGACTCTGCTGCTCTTAATTCCGGCACCGTCAAGTATGCCGGTTTTGCCTGATAATTCCCTTGTGTCTTCTCTTTAAGAGTATTAATAAACCTAAGGACCCATGCCATTACATGCCATGACTTATTTTTTTTTTTTTTTTTTTTTTTTTTTTTTTTTTTTTCTATATTCCAACTTACTTCCTCTCGGGCATAGGCTGAGAGCCTTAACATTCACCGCTTTACAATGAACAGTGAAGCCCGTGAGGTCTTGTTCCAGTCTAGGGAGTGAGACATGTGAAGCACGTAGAGTACAACGAGCACCTGCCATCTTGCCTTCACATGAGGCACGGTGCTCACTCATGGCCCGAAACGACCCCATCTCTGAAGCCACCTCGTTCCCGTGCTTCACTGTCTCACCCCCTACACTCGGACTCTCACACTTACACACACACAACGCCACCTGTTGAGCAGATAACTCACCAGGCATTGCACCCCTATAGCAAATTTTGAATATGGGAATATTCATACAGTGCTATTTAATCAGGGAACAATGAGGGTATTTTATTGACGTTTCGGTGGGCTTGTGGTAATGCACTGATACCAGGTACGGCACAAATTCCATCCCAATAATATCTTCCCATTGATACATCGGGATTTGAACCCGGGACCTTTGGATTACCAGGCCAGTGGCAAGACCACTCCACCACACATGAGCCATACTGGCCCCAATTCAATATGGCAGTAGGGGCAACCGGTACCGGCAATGACAGGGTTCCTTCTTGACTCATGTTACAACCCACAGTGGAGTCCCCTCCTATTGAGCCCCCTATTGGGCCATAATCAGGCCATAGCATTTGGTTAGGTAGCCATGTGGGCCCTCCCCACCAAAGCGAAGAAGCAACTAAGGACACATATGAAATCCTTCTGGTAACTAGATCACTGGGGTTGTCCTCTGTGGACACATAACGAAAATGAGCACCGGGGACTAATGACTTTATCTCATCAACTCTATTTGGAACATATATAGGCAAAATCGTTTTACTAGACAACCAGCATAGGGTTATCTGGCTGTCCGACCAGAGGTATACATTCTCTATAATCAGCTCGTCCGCGTAGGCCCCACATATATAACATGTGAGACGAGCTGCGAGAAGAACAGCAGTCAACTCCATCTTAGGTTGCAAAATTATTGGTAAATCTTTTAACTCGCACGAATCTAAGAATTTCTTCTTCAATCGAGTTGTCAACTTGTGGAATGGGCTTCCCCGAGACGTTATAGACTGCAGCACCGTTGATTCATTTAAATTCCGCCTAGACAAATGTCTCGCATCAAACCCGCGACTGACTGCGTTTGTAAATGAATAACTTTATCCTCCCCTCAGTTACTAACCCATATGTCCCCTACTAACTTCCTAGTCCTGCCACGTTAGTGGCAGGGCAGTAGTTCCCTTTCCAATGTTCCCTTACCCACTCTAAACCACTGTTTGGACACTTGATCCTCAGTGTTTTGGAGGACAAGCAGCCTAGAAGGGTCACTAGATCTGTTGTTGCTTGATTTCCTTTGTACTCCTTTGTACTCTTTTGTACTCCTTTGTATGGTGAGGGACTTAATAGGCGCCACCTTAGCTTTGGCCATTACTAACCTACTCACCTCATCACCAACCGCATAGGCCGCTACACCATATGCTACTTAGCTAGCGTCACTAAATAGGTGCAGCGTAACCCTCTTAGAATTAGTGACCTAACGGGGAAACGTGATACCTGTACTATCTATCATATCGTTATAAATACCCTGCCAGTTAGCTCTCATGTCATCTGGAATGGGGACATCCCACCCACACTCTAATCTCCACAAGTCCTGTACGAACCTCCGCGCCTGGATGGTTACCGGTAGAAACACTCCTAGAGGGTCGAACACACTCGCGGTTAGACTTAGAGCCTCGCGTTTTGTAACCAATGCAGGGCTACTTCCGCGGAAATTAACCTGAAACATATCCTTATCAGTTAGCCACTCAACGCCAAGCACCTTAACCCCGTCTTGTTTGGCGGAAGCTATACCCTTCAGGTGCAACAGTTCCCGCAAATTCTCATTATTTGTGACCCACTCACGTAAAGACAGGTTAGCGCTGGAGAATATTCTACGGGCATCACAACATTGTTGTTGCAAATCACCCACATCATCACCAGTCCCCTGTAAGTTATTAATATACAGCCCCCTTTTTAGCTTATTAACTACTTCACTGTTCTCCTGTATCATAGACAGGTGTTTTTGAATGGTAGCATTAAGGAGGAACTGGGAACAGGTGGCCCCGAACAGAACTACACGGAACCGGTAGACAATGTAAGGACTTACAACATCCAAGGGATCAACGGGCCACAGAAACCTAGTAGCATCCCTATCCTTCTCACTCAACCCCACCATGATAAATGCTTTCTCAATATCACTCACCCAGGCAAATTGATGGCATCTAAAGCGCAGAAGCACCTGGGTGAGGTCAGCCACTAGCGATGGACCTGTATGGAGATAGTCATTCAGACTGAACGCCTTTTCGCCCATCCTAGCCGAACAGTCAAACACTATCCGTACAGGCGTAGTAACACTATCCTTGGTAATACCATGGTGAGCTAAGTAGGGAATGGGATGACCAGCCTGATTCCTGTTTTCTACCCTTTCAATAAACCCCCTTTCTATCTGATTATCCAGAACCTTTGTATACTGTTGACAGTAGTTGGGATGTTTTATAAACTTACGCTGCAAGCCTCTCATTCTGCCCAGGGCTAACTTAAAGTTATCAGGTAATTTATCTATGTTATCTCTCAACGGCAGTTCCACTATATACTGTCCCTGTGCTTCGGAATACTGTACCGTTTCAGAAAATCTATTTAAGACGATCTCCCCACCCTTACCAGTCTCATTAGGACTTTTACCAATATGGTCCAAGTCCCATAGAGCTGTCAGATCCTTTAATTCTGGAGATTTACTGCCAATATCTTCCTGTATCTCTACTAAAGGGTCTACTGCTAACTTAAGAACAGTGACTAACTCTGCATGGGTCTCTTCTATATCTGACTGATAAGTGCCACTCAGTGCATAACCATAAATTGTCGGTAACATAACTATACTTCCTTCCCTCACATAGCCTGAATGTACAAAGTGGTAATAAAAGTCCACCCCAATCAGTAACCCTATCATATCTCCATCAGTGATACCTGGATCGGCTAATTTGTAACCCCGAGCCTTGATAGCATTTACCTCCATCTCTAATCCTCTCCCTGGTTTGTATACTGGTAACTCCTCCACCACAACGGCTCTCAATTTACGCACCCTTCTTCTGTGATGATAGGTTAACTCTACTATTTCATACTCAGTACTACCAAGTGAGCCAGTATATCCCTGGAGCCTTAGCTGTTCCTTACTAACCCTAACGTAATCAAGCTGCGATAAAGCAGAGCGCAAGATGAAGGTACGTTGCGAACATTGGTCCAACAAAGCTCTTACTTTACTGGTATGACCGTTTCTGTCGGTCAAGGGAATCTGAATGGTAGGCAACAACACTGCATTACGGCCCGAAGCCACAGCCATGGTCACTATTGGTTCAGGGGCCACTGGTTGTCCAGTTTGTTCAAGGCGTGGCGTCGGACACAAATAATTAAAATGTTTCTGTTGGCAGAATCGGCACGGCCTAATTTTAGGGTTAGTACACCCCTGGCTGCCATGTTCTGACGACAGGCACCCGACGCACAATTTCAACTGCCTTGCTCTATTGGCCTTGGCGGGACTGCTCTTGTATTTTGTACACTTTGCCCAAAAATGTCCTGTCTTTAAACACAACTTACATCCATACTTCTGCTTGGTATCGGGTTTCTGATACACCGCATATGCTGCTGTGGCGGTCACCCCAAACTGTTCTAGTGGATTATGTCTACTTTCTAGATTGCACACTTCAGTCTTAAGGGAGTCTCGTAATTTTTACCCTAGAACGTGTCAGTGGATTTCGTCTGTATTTCATAAGATTTGGACCACGTATAGGGGACCTAACAACTACGAAATTTCCAAAGTTTTAATTCTCTAGGCCAATTATTTTTTGAGTTAGGTGAGAATTAGTGTGTAAATTTTGACTTTGGGGTAAAATCTAAGGCTTCGTTAAATGTTGTTGCTTGATTGTTTCAATGCATTGGGGGTACTAACAATAGGTGTAGTTACCACCACTTCTGTATACTTTTTCCATTTTGTATCTAATCATGGAATTAGGTCATTTTGAAATTAGGTACACATTAGGTAAAATGTCTCTGGGTTGCTGTGTCGAAATGGTTAAGAAATAAAACAAAATGGACAGGATGGTCTGTAGGGAATTTTATGCCCTTTCCAATGACACCAGAATCATTGTTGTAGCATGTTTGGTTGCGTCAGAGTAGCGCCAACAAGTGAACTTTCTTACGTGAGGTACTTAACCCTTCTTTAGCGGCCTATGCGGTTTATTTATGTGTACCGCCCAGCGGGGTGTTTTTAGCCAAAATAGGGCTGTTTACGTGATCATTTTCATGCCTAAATAAGACCCAGAACGTAAAACAAGTATCTATCTCTGAAAGGGCATAAACAGAGCTTTCGAATGACACCATAACGATCCTTGTATGATGGATAGTTTTCTTGCAATAACCGTGCAACGCGAGTGCAAAAAGCAGGTAATTCGGTACTTTCGGTACATAATTGAGTATGTAGCGAGTGAGAGAGGGAGGAGGGAGCTGAGATTTGTGTCAGTAGGTTCGCCGCGGTGGTCTGGAGCAGTCATACGCTCGCTAGTCTCCTGCCACCACTTGTCTCTCTCTCTCAGCCACATTACGTGCTGAAATTGCCACTCGACCTATGTCGAGCGCCGCCACATAGTCCAGCTTTATTTAACTCGACTTAAGTGGTGAGCCGCTTTTTAAGGGTTAAGGCACGAGAGCTGTTGCAAGCCAGCCGGCCAGCCGCACCCTACCTCTCTCGCGGCTTGGACCACACTGTTCTTTCTCCTCCACCACCACCACACCCTTCGTTGTTACCAGGGTTGAGTATCAGACACCGCTAGGAAAAATATCTAAAAACGTCATATTTTCACCAAAAATTCATTTTTTTCGTATTTTTTTTTTGCAGTTCCGAAACCAATAGAGCATTTTCTACGCGTCTGCGCGACCCGCGACCCGCGAAAATTTGAAACTAGCCCAGAAATAATATGCTTCCAGACGGAATATTGCCTCAGGATTTTAACTGATGATAGAGGGGTGGGTGATGATGCCATATATCGGGTTTCGCTTTATTGCCGTTTTGGACACTAAAAGCGTCTAAAATTCGCCGAGACTCCCTTAAACACACGAACATATTCATCCACATCCAGCCAGTTGTCTTTTAATTCACGCTTAATCACTTCAGAGAGTGCACTAGGAAGTTTATTATGCAACAGTACTGCACACATTTCACTTACTGTTACATCCATAGAGCGTATGACTCTAACGCACACTCAAATGATGTGGAAAAATCTTTCAGAGCACTGACCTCCTGGCTAGGATGCGGGAGATTACACAGTTTCGCTATGTGAGCTGCCTTGATGCGATCCTTTTGACCATAACTGTTTTTCAGTATAGTGACCGCTGGTTCATAACTTGCAGCGACCAAACTAAATCCACTAACAATTTGTAGAGCCTCACCACTAAGTTGTCCCTTTAGATACATAAATTTCTGAATGTCAGTTAAGTCTGTTTGGGAGTGAACACTACAATCAAAGAGCTCCCAGAAACCCACCCACTGTGTTGGATCCCCATCAAAAACTGGCAACTTTAGGGAGGGTAGCTTAATACCCTTCTGTTTCCTACTTGCTGCACCATCATGAGATCTACCAGTAGTGGTTGTCTGTAGAGCACTATCTAACTCAGCTAACTGACCGTTTACTTGTTTAACATACTGCATATCTTTCACCATCTCATCCTCTAACTGATCATCTGAATATAAGCTATACAACTCTACGGTATACGACTTGATATCAGTTAGGGCCTCTTCTAAAGTTATTTTCACACCCTTTACATCATGCAGTGTAGCAGCATGTTCAATAAATTCAGACAGATTAGAGGTAAGCTTAGTAATCCCTCCCTTCTTGGCGGCCCTGAATCGCCGCAATGACTTTATTTTCTCATCCATTCTTTAAAAGTTTACAGTAACTAAAGCTTAAGGAACAACAATACTAATCGTCACTGTAGGCTAACCTATTCTAATCTATTCTAAGCCTAGGCTAACCTACTTTCATTGATGATGACAGCAACCAAGCAATTTGAAGCATGCAGATCGCGTGCCCCCTGTGAGTTTACAAATAATCAAAGAAAAAGGAAAATTACCCTATTTCATATTACTCTACTTTACAATATTTACTTTACTATATTAAATTTTAAAACAAATTACAAAGAAAAAGAAAGAAGGATCAAGACTCCTCTGAAGGAGGAACAGCCGCAGCCGTCGTCCTAGTCTTGAGATCTAGCCTATTGCGTCGACTGCTCCTCCTCGGCCCTGTCCTTCTCCTCAAAGAAGGCATGCACTCTGTTCAGTAGCCTATCTAATACCTTCCGGCTCCCTGGCACATCTAACCCAGGCTGAGGTCTGCCTGACAGTGTCCACCCTTGCCCCTGGTCTATAGAACTGCCTAACAAAAAAAAAGCAGGACACTGCACTGGACGGTCCAGCGGAAAATCCCGGACATAGGCCTAGCCTATGCGCCCCTCAACATTTGTCCACTGGATCGCCCAGCTCTACACAAAGGCAGACAAGTCAGGCCTAATACCCCCCAATTTTTATCAATATATAACAGATGGCCCAGTATTCTGGTCACGGCACCAATTATATCCTAAATATTATTCCTAGGGGGTAGAGGAGAAACGGATATAAAGAAAATGTTTAGACCTGGGAAGATGAATTGGCCTAGGCTATAAATATGATACCGGTCGGCGTTGGACTTACGTGTTAGATTGTTTATGTAGGCTATCTGTGGTAGTCCCAGTAATATCTATGAAGTACTTCTAGTATTAAAGGAACTTAGCTGTGATGCAAAGAGTGTAGGTTAGGTGATGGGCATGTCGGTAGGTGTAGATCGGTGAAATTCTGTTGTTATGTGGCAGCAACTGGTGGTTTGTTGTGAGCGGGACGAAGTCTCTGTGTGAAGTGTACTGAGATTCTCTCTTATCGTAACAATATAAATATATTTAAGGGTTCTATATCGTCCCCCGTGATTAAATAATAAGAGAAAATGAACTAAGATATAATTGGTGCAACCACAGTAATACTTATCCACAAAGATAAATAAAGTAATGCGTATAAACAAAAAGGAACTAGCTGTCGTGAACCCGGGAAATTCAAACTACGGTATATATACCAGCTAGGATTCACGACACTCCTGTTGTTTTCAAAAACTGTGCTTCCGTGCTGACTCCCTGCCTAGGCAAACTCTTTCGTTTCTGTCTATCCTCTAACGTCTTCCCTTCATGCTGGAAGTTTGCTCACATTCAACCTGTCCCAAAGAAGGGTGACCGCTCTCAACCCTCCAACTATCGTCCAATTGCTCTCATCTCTTGTCTTTCTAAAGTTTTTGAAACTATTCTTGCTTCCAAATTTCTTAAGCATTTTTCTTCTCATAATCTGCTCTCAGATCGCCAGTATGGCTTCCTTAAGGGTCGCTCTACTGGTGATCTTCTTTCATATCTTACTAACTCTTGGTCATCCTCCTTTCGGGAATTCGGTGAGACTTTTTCTATTGCACTAGACATATCGAAAGCCTTCGATAGAGTCTGGCACAAATCTTTAATTTCTAAACTACCCTCCTTCGGTTTCTATCCCTCCATCTGTGCCTTTGTCTCTAATTTCCTTTTCGGCTGTTCCATAGCCGCGGTTGTGGACGGCCATTGTTCACTTCCTCACCCTATAAACCTCCGGTGTTCCTCAGGGCTCTGTCCTATCTCCTATTCTCTTTCTAATTTTTATAAATGATCTCAACTGGACCTCAATTCCCATCCATTCATACACAGACGACTCAACCTTACACTACTCCATTAGTTTTTCAGAACGCCCCAGCCAGCAATCCCTCAACGACAAACGTAATGAAGCCATAGAACTCTTAAATTCTGATCTAAATACTATCTCCAATTGGGGCAGAGAAAACCTTGTTACCTTTAATGCTTCCAAAACCCAATTTCTCCATCTATCTACCCGTAAGGAACTCCCAGCGGACTATCCCTTATTCTTCAACAATACAAATATCAATCCTTCATCTTCTCTCAATATTCTTGGTGTCTCTTTTTCTTCTGCTCTCAGTTGGAAGGACCATATTACCAGTCTTGCTAAGGCAGCCTCCCAGAAGTTGGGTGTGCTCAACCGCCTTAAGGGGTTCTTTTTCCCTGCACAGCTTCTTGCTCTGTACAGGGGCATAGTGCGTCCTTGTATGAGTATTGTTCACATGTGTGGGGAGGTTCCTCTCACACCGCTCTCCTAGACAAAGTTGAAAGGAAGTCCTTTCGTATCATTAACTCCCGTCCACTCACCAACTCTCTGCAATATCTCTCTCTCCACCGCAATGTTGCATCTCTCTCGCTATTCTATCGCTACTATAATAATCAGTGTTCCTCAGAGCTCTCCCAGTGTATACCACCTTTACGTAGGGCATGTGGTACCCGTCTTGCAACTCAATCCCACCCCTACTCTGTGCAACTCTCCAACCCGAGAGTGAAACGTTACTCTCAAACTTTCTTCTACTCAACAGCTGAGCTCTGAAACTCTCTCCCAGAATCAGTCTTTCCTTCTTCCTATGACTTAAATTGCTTCAAACTCTGTGTGTCTAGGCATTTTGGCTTGAATGTCCCTTGATTTTGGCCCTGTCACTCTTTCAACTATGGGGGAGGCACTCGCTATAGGCAGTTCTGCCTTTTGCCTCCCTCAATCACATATAAAAAAAAAAAAAAAAATGCTTGACTTGCGTCACCTCATGGCTTGTTAAGGTTAGCAACACTGAGAGACCTAATGCATACATTGCCATTACTACGGGGTCTCCTTTTGTGGTTCCTTCCATTGATTTTAGAGCTGATCCACGTTGTGTGTTCTGGTTGTTTGCTATGAAGAGGTTGGCAGGCTGTTTATAGGTGTTCTCTACATAGGTGGCAAAGCTGGGGCATTTTGCCTTGATGTTATGTATTGCTTTCTTTCTGTTGATGGTGTTAAAGGCATTTGTTGCATCCACTAGCAGCACAGCTTCACAGTCCACTCGCTCATATATTTGTTTTATTCCATGAATTGCTGCCTCTCCCGCTGCTTGGATGCCGGTACACACATGGAGATTTCCGGCCGCTGACCGCACATCATCCTTCACCACATCCATTGTGCATTTTCCGATGATTCTTCTCAGCACTTCGCCCACTCCCACTGGTCTGCACCCTGGATTCTTGTCCAATGGTATTAGGCGACAAGCTATGAAAGACTCCAAATATTGACTGCCAGAGCCCTACATAAGTCTGTTGCTGCAGGGCCGAGGACTGCGCTGCTCAGGATTGTTCTCCAGCCATTTGCATCCAGCCCTGATGGGCCTGTACTGCCTTGTGTCCTGAGAGCCTTTTTCCAAATCATATTGCTTGTGATTTGTTCGTATACAACGGGGTTCGGTGGTATATAGTCCCCCTCGAGCCTTCGAGTCTCGTGGATACTAGGTTGTGGATTTTTAGTTTTCAACATTTGGATGGTGTATCTTGTGATAGGCAACAACCCACAATAGCTGCCTCCTTTGTCAGGGATTCCGTATTGCAGGTGCCACTTTTCCTTGTCTCATCTGGTCATCGAATCTCCTGGCCTCGTCTTCAGTGTTTTCCCATTTTTGCCACCGCCTGCCTTGTCTCTGTTGTAATGCTCTGGCTTCACTGATTAACTCATCCATCTTGTTATCATTCCATAGTTTCACTCTTCTTGTTAGCGCAGTCATATTTTCACCGTGTTTAGATTTGCGGTGAGTTTTTTGCAAGAAGAGATGTGGAATGCTGAAAAGTATCTTGAGAGCATACGGGGCTAAAGATGTGTCATAGACATAGTTATAAATGAGCATTTTCATCTCTTTCAGCAGTTTGGTGGTGGCATCTCATTTTGGTGGGTTGAAAAAGTTGTGTGCAGACCACTATACAATTTCTGAGAAAGCTGCATCTGTCCACGTTCTAACTTCCTCTTCCCGTAATCCTTTCCAGAGTAAGTTTCCACCTCTGGCAGCTTCTTCTGCGAGTCTACCTGGGGCCCTCTCCCTTTGTGGTTCGGCCTCTATTTGTGCATCCCGAGGCTCTTCATTGTCTGGCATGTCATCATAATTTCCATCTGCTTCATTTGGCCCCGTTGGAGACCTGTCTTCCTCTCTTGCAACTAGGTTGTCATCTCCCTCCCTTGGATCTCTTGCGGGCTCCCCATTACCCTCAGCTTCTTGGGGTTCCCCTACCTCTCTTACGACCCTTGAGGCCCTTGCTTCTCCCCGCATTCTTTCGGGTTCCCTGCCACCGTCCCTCAGCTGCATCCCGTCGCTCACTCTGGGAATTTGCTGCCGTCTCTCCCCTCGTTCCTGCTCTACCTAAAGGGTTACGACACTGGGAACCCTTATTACAGTCTATGCATCTTTGTCCATTATGCACACATTTGCATCGAGTAAAATTGTGTTCATGTTTGGTACATATACAGCATTTTTTTTTTTTTTTTTACCTTTGTGATAGAGCTTTGTCTGAGCTTTCCTCATCCTCCATCTTATCCTTATGCCATTATTATATACACATGTCTGTCCGTTCCCCTCCTAAGTCCTTAACCCGCTGAGCACCAGCTAAATATTAATAAATGTACCACCCAGGACCGGCTGATTCTGATTTTTTTTTTTATTCCAGAAACAATAGCGAATGGGTTAGGAATGAAGGAAAAACAAAATAGAATTGGTCAAAAAGTGCAAAACATGGTCCTACAGAGCCCCCGAAAACGGATTTTACAAGAGTAAAAAATTTAAGGCAATTTCCCCCAAAAAACATGTTTTTGCGCGTTCACGCGCACGCGGTTGGACTTTGGGAGTTTTCAACCATCGGCATGGGTGCGTGGGATACTTACACAGTTCCCATACAAATCTGAGCCCTCTAGGTGCCATAGGACCGGAGTAATAGGGACCGGAGTGACACTGACGCAAACGAGGCGTCGCTGGGGTTTAGCGTTACATACATTACCGACGCACTGTTTGCGTCGCTGGGGCTCAGTGGGTTAAAAAGTAGGTCTAGGATAACTGTAGGCAGGTTCATAGACCCTAACGAATATTCTAGTAAACTATTAAGCAGTGCCTAATTATTGTAACTAAGAAGACGATTTCGTGCCCAAAAATAAGAAAATCATCAAAGTAAACCTGGGTTAACCATGGATGGAGGAGATAATATCTCCTATTATCGATTTGAAAAGTAAACAGTTATCTAGTCGATTTATATCATCCGTGAGTTATGGTTTTATACACTAGTGCGTTTTTCTTTTTTGTCTATGCACATCTTAAACAAGCACTAAGTTATAGGTATTACTTAAATAATTATAAATTTACCTTATCGTCCGTACGTAACCTGTGTAGCAACAACTAAATATTTGTCGGTATGTGTGTCTACATATATTATCGTACTACAGTGTTTATTCCCTATTAGTATAAATGTTTGTCATATTTGGTATTCCCCCTGACAGACCGGTGGGATGTATGTGTAAGATTGTTGTGTTGTGTCTGTATAATTTGGTGTTACTACGTGACATACACAAAATAAGTAAGCGACTAAACAGGACAACAAGATATAGAGAAAGAGCGTGAGTGAGTGTGAAAGATAGAGAGAGAGAGAGAGTGTGTGTGTAAGAGGGAAAGTAATCCTTAGAGCAGGTTTTCCATAGAGTTGGAAATTCTTTGAGCGTAGCTTCTAGATGACTTAAGGGTCGAAATGGTTGATCTACTGTATAATTATAATCACCACACTCACCTTGCGCATTTCCAAGTTACATGTCCACACAGACCTTGCGGTCCCAGCTTGGCGGTCCGGCCTTATTGCTACTATATAGGGACAGTTTATAGTGGAGGAAAAGGACAGTAAAGCAAAGAGAGAGAGAGATAAGGGGGGGGGAGGACTATTTATAGTAGTATTCAGTAATGTTGAAAGTGATTAATTGATCAATGGAGATGAGATGAGAGAAAGAGAGGTGTCATATGGCTTTAACTTGGTACCTAGGGTATGGGTATCGTGGTGGTATGGGGCAAGACTGTAGGAGGGGCTAGGTGTAAGGGCAGAGAACATGGAAATAGAAGGAAATACGGAAGAATAATGGGTAAAGGAGGGAAGGAAAGAAGTTTGTGGCTAGATGATGGGGAATGGTAAAAAGGAACTATGGTAGGAAAACGTTAGGAGATATAGAGCACACACAATAAGTAGTTAAAATATCCCTCAGATGTTCAGCAATATCGCTACAAATATATATTATTGTATAGTTAGCTTAATTCTAGCTCAATAGTGATTGTCCTGACTCCTGCTGCTCTATCTCTTTGCCTTCCTTAATGTTCATTCCTTTTTCACTTGATGACTCCTATTCCATCTTGTACATAGCACCTCTGGACATGTGGATGTCCTGGCGATGTGGAATATAAATGGAAGGAAGATGGTGGATGTGGGGGGTGGGGAGGGGTGAGGCGTGAAGGGCTGGGATGAGGGGTTAGGTGGGTGGTGACTGTTATTTTTATGGCTGCGGTCAAGTGGGGAGTGTCGGTTGACACCTCCAGATGGTACACGTGTGTGTGTGGGGTGGGGGGGGGGGGATAAAAGGTATTGAGATGGGATGGGGGAGGGATAGGGCAAAATTGAGGATGGAGGGGTGGACAATAGCTATAAAGAACCCATTAAGGGGATGAGGTTAGGGAAAGTGATTAATATGCATTACGTATTAAAGACTATCTTTCTATTTTTCCGTGGTATCACCACACACTTAAGGATAAACTCACCGATCCCTTTCTATTTTTTTTTCCACAAATTTCGTTGGCGGGATATGCTTTCCGCTTGAGACGGTATTTTCCCCTTCACTTTCACATTTACTATCATTTACCGTATTCTCTTTATCACTCACTGGCTCTTATTCCTTCTCTTGTGTGGCGTGTAGGTTGTTTGACGATGTGGAGAGACGATGGTGGAGCTGGGCGGTGGGAGGTAGATGGTGGGTGGTGGAGTTGGGAGGGCAGGGTAGGGGGAGGGAGGGATGGGGTGAAGTGAGGGAAAGAGGGTGTATTGGGTGGTTGGTGACCTTTTTTTGTTATGCTTGTGGTCATTACCCTTACTGGTTCCCCACGTACTCCAGGGTTTGACCAAGGGCACCCTTCCCTTCCAAAGCAGGATCACTGATAAATTTAGAGTGGAATTTTGCTCAGCATTCTATTATATATTTATAGAATCACTTTCCTGTTATCAATGTCGAATATCCTGGTCTTCGCCTTTCTGTTGGTTATCTTCCCACCTCTCCCCCTCCACTCCTTCACTATAGTTGACTATAATCCTAATAATAATAATAAGCTGCGTTTTTCTTTACCACCACTGATTAGCCATTGGGCTTTTGGCAGAAAATGCCAAAAATTATCAGTGATATCAGAGACATGTTTACATAAGCTGCATTGTGTGTTACCACCACTGATAAGCCATTGGGCTTTTGGAAGAAAATGCAAAAAATTGTCAGTGATATCCGAGACATGTTTACATACAGTGTTCTCATCGTCCAGCATATTACTGCTTCATATTCATCAGCCAACTTAAAATAGCCCTATATAATATTTAATTATCACTAGAACAATACACTATACCATGTAGGAAGTCTTCTGGAGAAATAGGGCAAATTTAGAAAAAAAATGCAAGAGCCGTGGTGGTCCAGTGGTGAGCACGCTCGCGTGTGAATCTGAAAGACCCGGGATCGAATCCCTGCCACGGCGGACATTTAGTGGGTGCGGTAGTACGTCCTAGCATGTTTCACATGCTTGCACCCAGTCAGGGGACATCCTGACGACGTATACAGACAAAACACACATAACAAAGCCACTCCAACACCTTCCTCTCTCTCCAACACCCCTTCTCCCCTCTCAACACTCTTCTCTGAGCTATTGCCGATAAAAATGGCATGTTCAGTCCTGTACAGAATCGTAAGATTCAGAATCGTAAAGATTCCAGGACGAGCTCATCAGCGGCGGATCCCCAGATCGACCGTGGTGATTGTCACCTAAACATCTACAAAACAAAACAAAACAAACTAAAGCACAAAATATGTATGCTAGAATAGCATTGACAAATCGCTAGATAGTCACCAGACACTAAACACTTGTATGTCACTAGAAAACATATGTTGACATATCTAGAATAATCTTTAACAATAGAACAATCTCTACAATAGGGAAAATAACTTGAATATCGCTAGAATTCATCACATCTTGCTGTCGCTAAATGGAAGTGATGGAAGTGATTCGCTGGATCTAGCGGTAGCCGCTACATTGGCAACATCGTACCCAGATCATTCATTCCGTTATAATGAACAAGGTCAGATTTCGAAACTATTACAATTATTTCAAAGTTCAGAGATCATCAGATTGGTTTGGAAGTAGATGTACACAATTTCAGTTCCATTAGTTTAAAAAAAAAATACATTATATACTACTAAGAGGGTTTAATAAAGAAGCATTCCTTTCCCGACATCGTACAAGCGAACGCAAGCTGTTGTTTTTTTTTTTTTTTTTTTTTAAGAACGACAACAAACACTTCCTATATTTGGGTTTGGTGAACCTTTTGGGGTTCCTAGTTATATATTAGAACATATTTATTTTTTGCACACTCTTATAAGTATAAACACTTAGTTGTTAAAGAGGAAATACACAAAAGCCAAATTTTGAATGATCATGAATTACTTTACTTTGGCGTATGTTTGGGCTAATTTAAGACTACATTTAGATAGATAGATTTGTTTAACACTCGCCAATGAAAAATTATGACATGCTTACAGATATATACTTAAAGCCCGAATCGGATTGACTTCAAACCAGTTCTTCATTTCCTCAAACCTGTGGTAGAGCAGGTTTGAGATGGTTTGATATTCGACACCCTTAAGGGTGAACTACGACACCTTTTCCAGTCTATCGGAGATGGTGGTGGTGAAGGAAAACGCAGTTATAATAATAATAATAAGAAGAAGAATATATTTTGTACAATCAAATATATAACTCAAAATGCTGATAACCCTAATATAGTAGAAGTGTAGTGGTTGCATTTTGAAAAGAAAACCTGCATTCCCAACTCTGGATTAATAGCGATTCAGTTACATTCGCATTTACAGACCAATGGATACAGCCAAGTTAAAGACTTTACTGCAACATCTTAATATTCATAAACATTATGTATATATTGGTTTTAACCATTCCAGTAAGATAATGCCTTTTTCACTTTATCTAGGCTTTCATTTAACGATGATGCATAGACTACAGTAGGTCTGGACTGGACACGAAAATGGAACTTTGCAGTAAGGGATCCAAATCGGAGAACTAACCCCCAAGTTCGAACCTCAAAACTGCGAAAATATGATATGTTCGCGGTTTTGAGGTTCGAATTTGGGGGTTTGATCTCCGATTTTGGGTCCCTTACTGCAAAGTTCCATTTTCGTGTCCAGTCCAGATCTACTGTAGTCTATGGATAATGTTATCATTAATAATTACCTATAGCATAACAAGGATATAGTAATTAATCTCATTAATGTCCCTTTCATTCCCACAAGACCTTCCATAGCTAAGTTGAATTATATAATATTAGCCATAACCTTTGACAATGATTGATTGTTTTAATTGCCATTACATAGGCAAGTCGTACCTGCAATATCTACCAAGTTTGGAAACGTAAGCAATTATTTTATATTGACATAATTATTTGGTTTGATGATGAAAATAGATCATAACCAATGACCTTGACCTTTGAGTGTATGAACACCCTAGTTGACCTTCACATACACAAATGGCCAAAGCTAGGAAGTGAGATGACGGGTCTGAAGGCGAGCCATCCAAGTAACAGTAGCAGAATAGCCAGTCTGCAACTCCAAGACCCCATAATCAAGACAAGAAAATAGCAGAGACACCCCAATTTTCCCATGCTCTAGTCCCTGACAAATACCCAAGCGACCCCTGTTTCACCGTTTTCTACGACGAGACAAAGGTATGGGAGGTCACCCAAACTCATTAGCCCCCTGCTCGGGTCACGCCCCCTCGCAGCCCGATACCAGCACGGGCTACATGTACTCAGCTCCTAGATATGGAGGACACAGAAGAATTAGTTATGCAAATAGAACATCAACGGCCTGGAATCTACCGACAGGAGTGGATATAAACGAGAGGACACATTGTGGCGGATCATTGGGAGATCCAATAAACCTCGACCAAGACCAACTATTAAGTGAGCTATATAAATGTTTGTTTAAGAATATAGTTCATGGACGAGTCCATACACATCCCATTTCTCCCTTATTAGACTAAGTAACTGGGTTTTAAGTAATTAATGAACTACCTAGCACATATATATCCATGTAAACCTCCACTAGGTATACCTACGATAAGTACTTACCTCACAACTTCATCACAACGATTTCACCATATCCCTCTGATCTCGAAGCCCTGTCCACGGGAGTCAAAAGAAAAGCCCCACATTAACTCAGGTAAATTGTGGAAAAGATGCAAAATATACGACCCTGCTAATCAACCCCTACCCAGGAACTGAATAGCTAGTAACTGTGTAGCTTGCACTAGCCGCCCCTGCCCTGCCCTGGAGAGTGTCCTGCCTGGAAGTGCCCTGTCGTCCCGTTCGAGCCACGCCTTGCCCACCTGAAGTGCTGGTCGAGGACGCCCTGTCCCTGGAAGTGCTATCCGAGGACGCCCTGCCTCCGGAAGTGCTGCCCGAGGACGTCTTGCTCCCGGAAGTGGTGCCCCTAGGACCTACGACCTACGTTGGCCAGCCCTGCACTCTCTTCACCAGCCCTCCAAACTTTCCCTAAGGTTCTGTGTGTCTATTCGTTGTGTTATTGTTGCAATGGTAAAATTAAGATATACTACCCGTGTTGTGTTAATTATCTCTGAGATCTGTGCCCAAGATCCTTAATCGCGAGTCAGTATTAATCCTTCTGAAACTTACATACCCTCTGTGTTAAACCTGTGTATAAGTCTTAAACCTGTGATAGTGATTCAATTCATATCAAACGTTTTACGCATACGTTATATAGTTGTGTTCAGTTACTCATTTTGCCACACGCTCGCAGATCTTTATATATATGTATTCTGCTATGTATTTTGTTGAGGTCGAAGTGTATTTCGTGATTTGATTTCCCTTCTTAATTGATTCTACCTTGAACCTACGCCCAATTTTATAACGAGTTTACCTAATTGATTCTACCTAGAACCGACACCCAATTTGATAACGAATTTGCCTTCACATACTAAATTTCCATCCCCAAAATTATCCCTGTGAAAACCTATCTCCCCCCGTTTTCTTGATTACGTTCGATTACATAATCACCTTTGTAATTATTTTATGAATTCATATTGACATTCATTTAATTACTGATGTAAGTAATTCTGATTCTTCGTGCTTAGGAATTCCAGTATTTGTATAGATTCTGTTATTTAATTTCACATCACTTTCCATACACTTATATTCTAGTGTATTTATATTGCAAGACTGTTAATTCATTCAGACCTCTTAAGAATACTGATATTAGTATTTCTTTAGCATAACTTCGTCGTATGCGCCCCCGTTCTTTCGTTAATTAATATTTAGTTAATTAACCTTTTACGCCAGTAATAGTAAGCGTTTCCAGAGCATTTATTGTCTAACTCTATTTAGTCTATTATATATTTTCTCCCGCGTAATTCATTAGAGTAACTCTATAGTTCATTCCTTGTTATACCCCCTTTATCTCTGAATTCCTCGGCTCGATTCGTAATTCTTACATACGTTCGTTGACGTGAATATACAGTAGATGTTCATTCGGAGTTACATTAATTATTCTTCAAACTTAATCTTGTATATTTTAAATTAAATCGTAGATTGCCCCCAATGTATGTTGCCTTTATGGACTTGGAGAAGGCCTATGACAGTGGATAGAGAAGGTTTGTGGAAAGTACTTAGAATATACGGAGTAGAGGGCAAGTTGCTGAAAGCAGTGAAAAGCATGTATGAGGGTGCAAAGGCAGCAGTACGTGTGGAGAGTGAGCAGAGCGAGTTCTTTGACCTGAATGTTGGTTTGAAACAGGGGTGTGTGATGTCCCCGTGGTTGTATACTGTATATATGAATGGAGTCATGAAAGAAATACTATCAAGATCAGTGGATGTTGGTGTATCGCTGAAAAGGGAGGGAATTGAGTGGAAGCTACCTATACTGCTGTTTGCGGATGATACAGTTCTGATGAGTGATAATGAATGGGAGTTGCAGGGTCTGGTAAATGAGTTTGGAAAAGTGTGCGAAAAACGGAATTTGAAGGTAAATGCGGGGAAGAGCAAGGTTATGGTCTTTGAAAGGGGTGAAGTCACAGAGTGTGAGGTGAAGCTGAACGGTCAGGCTATGGAGATCGTCAACTCTTTTAACCCTTTACTAGCGGCGCTCGACTTAAGTCGAGTGAGAGAAACTGGGAGAAAACGGGTGAAAAAGGGGTGAAGATCGAGTGAAAATGGGTGGAAGAGTAATGAACCATACGTCCGACATCTGTGGCCTCCCGGCCCACACTAACTCCAGTTCCCCCACCGCACGGGTGGATGACAGTGTGACCAATAGTTAGCGAAAAGTGAACAATGTAGCAAAATCAGCTAAACTTCCATTTTTGAGGTAACACTGTCAGGGCTCCACGAGTGCTACGTAGCTGTATGTGGTGTCATTGTGTAGCGATTTCCGCCTAGTTTTCGGCACAATACAGTTCCTTTCATGCTGATGGTTGATATAGCAGTCAGAATGGCCTGAAAAGGCCCAAAACGGCCACAGACCCCCCACTAGACAAGGGTTAAGTATCTGGGCAGTGTGTTGAGTAAAGATGGGACTATGGATGAAGAAGTGCGGGAGAGGGTACAACAGGGGAAGAGGGTTGTAGGAACGCTAAAAGCAGTAACAAGAAATAGGGTGGTCAGTATGGGAGTGAAGAAGTCCTTGCATGACAGTGTGGTAATCCCGACACTGACTTACGGAAGCGAAGCATGGACGTTGGTTGAGAGACTCAGACCAAGAGTGAGAGCAGTGGAAATGAATTACTTAACCCGTACAGCCCCAGCGACGCGCCTGACGCGTCGGCGATGTATGTAACGCACAGCCCCAGAGACGCGCCTGGCACGTCACCCTAATTGCGCCGACCGTGACCTCAGGTGTAGCCACTCAAGAGGGCTCAGATTTGTATGGGAACTGTGTACGTATCCCACGCAACCGTGCCGATGGTTGAAAACTCTCAAAGTCCACGTGCGTGCGCGCGAGCGAGCGCGCAATAACCTGGTTTTTTGGGATAATTGCCTTCAATTTTTTACTCTTGTAAAATCCATTTTCGGGGGCTCTGTAGGACCATTTTTTAAGCTTTTTGAGCGATTTTTCGTGGTTTTTCCTTCATTCCTAACCCATTCGCTATTGTTTCTGGAATAAAACCATTTTTTGAAAACCGGCCGGGTTCTGGTGCGCAAACATTACAAAACTAGCCGGGGCTCCACGGGTTAAGGAGTGCGTGCGGAGTTACATGGAGGGATAGACAGACTAATGAGGAAGTAAGAAGGTGTGGTGTGGAGGTAGATGTGCTGGAAAGTGTGAAAAGGAACAACTTGAGATGGTTCGGCCATATGAAACGTATGGAAAGCGAGAGAATGACTAAGAGGGTGTACGAGAGCGAGGTGGAAGGACAGAGAGGGAGAGGTAGACCGAATGAGAGGTGGAAGGATGGAGTGAGGAAGTACATGAACGAAGGCGGTGCTGGTTGGGGGGAGGGGCATCGACTGACTGGGGACAGAGGTGCATGGGGGCGGTTCGTTCGTGGCCATCCCTTCGGGGATCACGGCGTCAGGCAATAGATAGATAGTTATTGCCCCCAATTTCAGAGTAAAGTTATTGAAACTACATACCTAGTTGCACTAACTTTGAATTTACTTATCACCACCGCAGGCCAATTCACGACCTGATCTTCCTAGCTTGATAGATAGGACACTTGAGAATACCACGGCTACTTGTGGAATGCGCCCCTTTACCATTTGACTCGCCCAAACCTCTTGGGGATTACTTTCGTTTTCACCCACCCCGTGTCTACTATAAGAATATAAGGAACATAATAATTTATATTGGTTCAGGAGTAATTTATCGAGAGGACTTCCCTAAGTGGTTAAGGGCCCATTAATTGCTCTTTCCATTCACATATACATAGCCTACGTGAGTTGCAGTTGGGATGTGTGTACATGCTTAGATTGATATGCAGGATTCGAAGTTGCATAATAAATCGTAGGCAGTGTCCACCAACCTTTAACTGTCTTCGTGGTGCGATGTATAAGGTGTTGATTTTCGGTGTGAGCATCCTGGGTTCGAGTCCACGGACTGCCACATGTGTTTGTAAATTTCATTAATCGATTTTAGGAGTATGGTTGGTTGTTGGAAGGAACATAATAATTGATATTGGTTCAGGAGTAATTTATCGAGAGGACTTCCCTAAGTGGTTAAGGGCCCATTAATTGCTCTTTCCATTCACATATGCATAGCCTACGTGAGTTGCAGTTGGGATGTGTGTACATGCTTAGATTGATATGCAGGATTCGAAGTTGCATAATAAATCGAAGGCAGTGTCCACCAACCTTTAACTGTCTTCGTGGTGCGATGTATAAGGTGTTGATTTTCGGTGTGAGCATCCTGGGTTCGAGCCCACGGACTGCCACATGTGTTTGTAAATTTCCTTAATCGATTTTAGGAGTATGGTTGGTTGTTGGAAGGAACATAATAATTGATATTGGTTCAGGAGTAATTTATCGAGAGGACTTCCCTAAGTGGTTAAGGCCCCATTAATTGCTCTTTCCATTCACATATGCATAGCCTACGTGAGTTGGAGTTGGGATGTGTGTACATGCTTAGATTGATATGCAGGATTCGAAGTTGCATAATAAATCGTAGGCAGTGTCCACCAACCTTTAACTGTCTTCGTGGTGCGATGTATAAGGTGTTGATTTTCGGTGTGAGCATCCTGGGTTCGAGTCCACGGACTGCCACATGTGTTTGTAAATTTCATTAATCGATTTTAGGAGTATGGTTGGTTGTTGGAAGGAACATAATAATATTGAGACTATACTGTTTGTTTCTTTGTTTGTTACTCATTCACGTAAAACACTCGACTCATTTCGATAGTTATTATTATGGGTGATTATTTCTATGTTCATGTTTCACTGTTGTTGCCATTTAATTAACTGAGATTCTTAACCACATTTGTCTCTGATTTATTCTCAGTATATATTATATACCATTATTCTTTGTGTGTTATTCTGGTTATTATTTCAGATAAGAAGTCATCCCTGACTACGAATCTATATTCGAGAGTTGGGAATATAAATGATTATGTTCAGACGATCTATGACCCCTCAAGATAGACGTAATCTGAATTAATATACCATTTACATGTCCATCTGTGTTGTCATTGAGTTAATTATGCATGATCCTGATTGAATACCTATCTTGTGCTAGTAAGACTGTGTTCGGTGTGACCCTGTCGGGCTATCATAAGGTCTATAAGTCCATAATTGGATTTTTGTGGAGACTATAATACACAAGTTGTAAATATTACAACCCGACATAACAGGAAGCAAAGTGACAATCTATTAGTTAGTAACTTTATAAATATATTTATATATATAACCAAAATATATATTATGGTCTTTGATATTCTGACCACTGAGTTTACGGTTTAGAATAATGATATTGAAGTATTTCAGGTTTTCTGTGCTTACTGTATTAGGACTAATACAATAAGTTAACATATGAGTATTTGTTATTTTGAAAGTCTTCATCTATTCTGTGTATACTAGCCACAATCTTCTACATTACTATCCCTTACTGTTCATTATCATCATCATCATCATCAGCCTTGTATGGTTCACTGCAGGATCAACCTATACCCAAGGTGATGATAATAATAGCCCCTGTACCTCACCACTAGTCTGGCTTGATAACAATGTATGTAGTATGTGAAGTGCTTATGTAATGTTGTCTGTAACCAATGAGTGTTGTCTGTAACCAATGAGTGTTGTCTGTAACCAATGAGTGTTGTATGTAACCAATGAGTGTTGTCTGTAACCAATGAGTGTTGTCTGTAACCAATGAGTGTTGTATGTAACCAATGAGTGTTGTCTGTAACCAATGAGTGTTGTCTGTAACCAATGAGTGTTGTCTGTAAACAATGAGTGTTGTCTGTAACCAATGAGTGATGTCTGTAACCAATGAGTGTTGTCTGTAACCAATGAGTGTTGTCTGTAACCAATGAGTGATGTCTGTAACCAATGAGTGTTGTCTGTAACCAATGAGTGTTGTCTGTAACCAATGAGTTGTCTGTAACCAATGAGTGTTGTCTGTAACCAATGAGTGATGTCTGTAACCAATGAGTGTTGTCTGTAACCAATGAGTGATGTCTGTATCCAATGAGTGTTGTCTGTAACCAGTGAGTGTTGTCTGTAACCAATGAGTGTTGTCTGTAACCAATGAGTGATGTCTGTAACCAATGAGTGTTGTCTGTAACCAATGAGTGTTGTCTGTAACCAATGAGTGTTGTCTGTAACCAATGAGTGTTGTCTGTAACCAATGAGTGTTGTCTGTAACCAATGAGTGTTGTCTGTAACCAATGAGTGTTGTCTGTAACTGGTATGCCGGGATATAATATTTATATCTCGTTATCAAGTCTGCACTAAAATCCAGATAAGGACATATAGACTATAAATTTCCTCAACAGGAACACATCTAACACGTTCTTAATCACAGAAATAGGTTTTCAAGTAGGTGCTACGAAACTCAATGAACACACGCATGTAATGTATACACATGTAATTTATTTAAGGCAGAAGGGTTGATATATTATTTCTTCTTGTCATAGGCTCCTGATCTCTCAATACGTTGCATAATTATTTCTGTATTGAGATCACATATATATTGAGCCAAATAAGAACTGAGAGTTAGCTTAACTATTATAAGGAACAGTAAGCAACACAGGGAATGCATAAATATTCAGTCTCGAATCAAAAACACAAATTAAAACCTATTGTGGTAATATGTTAATAGGAAATATACAATTAATTTATAAAGAATCACGTGACATATAGAATCAACCCTTGACAATAATCACTATGGGAGTCGAGTGTCTAACGTATTCTTATTCTTTAGAACACGAGTTTCCCCAGGTAAGAGGAAATTAGGTGAGTTGAGATGGCAAACAAGTACAGGCACGGTTGGTCCAAGTAACGCTCACAGGGGGTGAGGGGGGCTCGTGGGCAGGTAAATCAACCCGGGTAGGGGTGGTAAATAGCACAGGTCATTCACGTTACTGTGGTCTTGGGAATTTTATTTACTATTAGTGCGACTATGAACTTAATGTTCAGAATAAGAAGCTGAAATTACGGGGAATGATATGCGTAATTAATTTTACAATTCAACTTGTTATTAACTTATTTTGGAAGAAAATATGATCTGAATGTATGTCTCTTCAATCAATATATGGAATAATATTAAATCGGGTCGAGGAATTCAGATGTAATATTTACTCTATGATTATGAATAAATCAAGGATCAATATCTCTTAAGCGAAAATGGACAAACAGTACAGTTAACAGAACTAGAGTAGTTAAACAACACCGGAGAACGCTTTATATAAAATCAGCGCATACGAATAAGTAAGTACAATATTAATTATCAGTAAAATGGCATACACAACAAAGTTGTACTAAATGGAATACCCGAAAAGGTATAATAAGATATCTGAACGAGTTAATAGAGTCTTGTAATAATTCACACAAATAAGCGGTGTATTTGGATTGATGAATAATTAGATAATCGATCTAATGCAAGACTAGAATTCCTAGACGATAAGAATCGGAATTATCTACATCAATAATCAAATGAACATAAATACGGTTCATATAATAATGGAAATCACGCTTAAACAAACGAGCGTAGATTTAGGAGCTCGGGAAGAGGGTATAATTATATAATAATCAAATACAATTCTTCACAACGAGGGTATAAACAAAATATGAAATTAAGCGTAGGTTCTAGGTAGCATGTTATTATTTAGAGAAGGGGATAATTACACGTTATACACTCCAACTTCAACTTGTAACATACATAATAGAATTGGACATATACAAGGAAAATCTGTGAGTATTGGGCTACGTGCTTTTAGTGAACACAAGTATGTAACGTATGCGTAGTACGTTCTAGGAAATAAATATCAAAGTTGAACACTTAGATCTTAGGCACAGATCTAGATAACAATTACTATAAACTCTGAGAGATTAACACATACGCAATGGAGAAGGATCTTGGACACAGATCTCTAGATAATTAAGCACTGCAATATTCACATATTTTAACCAAATTACCTTCACATCAATAATCACAACATAAGACACTCAGAAACACTTAGGGTAATGGAGGAGGGTACACACTGAGAGAAAGTCTGGCCGACGTTAAACGTAGGTCCACAGGGCAGCACTGCAGGAAGAACGTAGGTCCACAGGGCAGCACTTCAGGATGAACTGCTTCTCACAATCAGGACTTCAGAATGCACACAGCAGGTTCAGCGAGCTCCAAGGGCAGGGGGGAAGGCAAGACAATTGTTCCACTGCTGTTATATGTCTCGTTCTTATTCAGAGTTAAGGACATTACCCCAGTGGTTGTTTGCTTACTTTTCCTATATTTCGTTGAGGCTATGTTCAACTTAATCCTTGCCTCTTACTTATAGGAATTCAAGGCAAAAGGGATATTGTAATATGTTGTGATCAAGTTTGTGATGATAAATACTTAACTAATACATACATGGGAATTATTATTAGGTACAATCGCGCTAAGAAGTCATGACTCGCTTTTTCTAAGGATCGGACAATAGTCCCCAAATCTGGCTACTGCTGGCAACTCTCCACAGCCCGTCGGAGCCCGGTCTTTTCCAAATTTAAAAGTATAGGTCTCTGGATATTCCCAATAGTTGGCCTACTGACAAAATTAACCTATTTATGCTCTCTAAATTATATTTATGTTGTAGTTTGAATAAATATAAGTAAGGTTTGCTTTCAATTTCTTTATAGAACAATGACAGTATTTAATTTCCATGCGCTATCTGGCATCCCACGACCTGGAGGCCTACGGCCCTGCTGCTGCCCTGCAAGACGCAAGTCAGTCACTGTCAGGATATGAGGGGGAGTGCATCACTTCTGCTTTTATATCCACCTTTGTCCTTACTACTTGCCTTTCCATCTTTTGTTCCTATATGGGAGTTTCTATGGGTTATTACATATATTATTTTATAAGTGAAATTTCATCGTCTGTCTATACAAATTACAAGCTGTTCTCGAGTATTCAAACTTTCTAACAAAATAGGCTGGAGATGGCTCGGTCTTTCAAGCAGAATGTCGTATCACTTAGAGAATTAAATGTGGAAAAAAATACTGTTATATGTTTATTTAAGTTATGTATTGACACTCATAGTTTGAATATAACTTTTAACAGTTTATTTTAACTTTACGAGATACTTTTCTCACAGTATTATTGGTTTATAAAGTAATACAAGCATTAAGAGACTTCCTCCACATATTAATCCTGAATCTAGTGAGCGAAATACTACGAGTTTCACATTCTTTCGTTTGGCTTAGTCTCAATTTTTGTATTATATGGTTTCCTCTCATATAATGAAATAAATATATTGCAATAATACTTATATATCATGTTTTTGGCATTTTTTCCTTAAATACAGTTCTCCCTGGTGTGTAATAATTGTATTATAGTAGAACCTCAATTGTTGCCAGATAGCACTTTCTGAACGAAAGGTACTGGAAATCGAGTCATTACTTCTTAGCGCGATTGTACATACATACAATAGCTATTTTATTCAACACTTACAGTAGGTGTTCGTTACTTAGCCTAGTATACATATGATAATGATTAAATTAATTCCTTCATAATTGAAGCTCATTGGCAAACTTGGTTATAGTTCGCCTATGTTGTCTTCTACTATTAGGTTAGATGGTTCTCCAGGCACATCATAATTTATAGGCCTCCTCAGTTCCATTTGTTCCGGTAGCATTCACGCCTTTGATGTTTTATTTGCATAAACATTTCTTCGTTATACTGCAAATCCGGGGTCTGAGCAAATGGCGGCTGGTGATTGGCGGGTGTGTTTTGAAACCGCGGCCGTGATAGGACATTAGGAATTCCCTTTTCCTGGGTTGACTGTCCTAAATGTCCCGTGTCCCATAGTCTGGGAAGTTCCTGAGGTCATGGGGTGCTCGGGTAAACTGGCCCTTCTTCGCTCCCTCCTTACTTTTATGTTTGCAATCTTACATGCACTGGAGCCCGTTCTTTCCAATTCCGTCACTTCAGTAACCAATGAGTGTTGGCTGTAACCAATGAGTGTTGTCTGTAACCAGTTAGTGTTGTCTGTAACCAATGAGTGTTGTCTGTAACCAATGAGTTGTCTGTAACCAATGAGTGTTGGCTGTAACCAATGAGTGTTGTCTGTAACCAGTGAGTGTTGTCTGTATCCAATGAGTGTTGTCTGTAACCAATGAGTGTTGTCTGTAACCAATGAGTGTTGGCTGTAACCAATGAGTGTTGTCTGTAACCAGTTAGTGTTGTCTGTAACCAATGAGTGTTGTCTGTAACCAATGAGTGTTGTATGTATCCAATGAGTGTTGGTTGTAACCAATGAGTGTTGTCTGTAACCAGTGAGTATTGTCTGTATCCAATGAGTGTTGTCTGTAACCAATGAGTGTTGTATGTAACCAATGAGTGTTGTCTGTAACCAATGAGTGTTGTCTGTTATCAATGAGTGTTGTCTGTAACCAACGAGTGTTGTCTGTAACTAATGAGTGTTGTCTGTAACCAATGAGTGTTGTCTGTAACCAATGAGTGTTGTCTGTAACCAAAGAGTGTTGTCTGTAACCAAAGAGTGTTGTCTGTAATCAATGAGTGTTGTCTGTAACAAATGAGTGTTGTCTGTAACCAATGAGTGTTGTATGTAACCAATGAGTGATGTCAGTAACCAGAGTGTTGTCTGTAACCAATGAGTGTTGTCTGTAACCAATGAGTGATATCTGTAACCAATGAGTGTTGTCTGTAACCAAAGAGTGTTGTCTGTAACCAATGAATGTTGTCTATAACCAATGAGTGATGTCTGTAACCAATGAGTGATGTCTGTAACCAATGAGTGTTGTCTGTAACCAATGAAAGTTGTCTGTAGCCAATGAGTGTTGTCTGTAACCTATGAGAGTTGTCTGTAACCAATGAGTGTTGTCTGTAACCAATGAGTGTTGTCTGTAACCAATGGAAGTTGTATGTAACCAATGAGTGTTTTCTGTAACCAATGAGTGTTGTCAGTAACCAATGATTGATATCTGTAACCAATGAGTGTTGTCTGTAACCAATGAGTGTTGTCTGTAACCAATGAGAGTTGTCTGTAACCAATGAGTGTTATCTGTAACCAATGAGTAGTCTGTAACCAATGAGAGTTGTCTGTAACCAATGAGTGTTGTCTTTAACCAATGAGTGTTGTCTGTAACCAATGAGAGTTGTCTGTAACCAATGAGTGTTGTCTGTAACCAATGAGTGTTGTCTGTAACCAATGAGAGTTGTCTGTAACCAATGAGTGTTGTCTTTAACCAATGAGTGTTGTCTGTAACCAATGAGAATTGTCTGTAACCAATGAGTGTTGTCTGTAACCAATGAGAGTTGTCTGTAACCAATGAGTGTTGTCTCTAACCAATGTAATGTTACTGTTCAGTTAATGTTCATCAGAGCAAATCATAGTGTTGATGCCACAACCAAAGAGCAAATCATAGTTTTGATGCCACAGCCAAATCTATATGACTAAGACACTGACTATTGCATATTAACTAATAGTGTTATTAATTACTGTATATTTATAATTAGAACAATTTATAGGAATCCAAACTGTTATTATTATCGATGGAGTCATATCTTCCAATTGTCACTACTCAATTATTCACTCATTATTCATGAGGTAATTAATGAATATAATATGCCTGTCCTTTACGTATTATTCATCATATTATACCATATTGATTTATGATAGCAATTGAGGAATGGCATTTTTAAAATAATGTATTATATCTAGTATATTTATAATTTTATTATATTATAACACCAGGAGGCTAACATGTTATACAGCATTACACACTCCATAATTATAAGACCTCAGTATAGTTCTTATTCCCCCACTACTATAGCTTAGGTAAGTATGTTTAAGCAAGTATACATCTACAGTATAACATAGAGGACTATAATATATACTAATTAATCCTAATTATCCGTTAACTGTGTTTGATGTACCTGTACTTATTGTATAGGAGCAGGAATGGGTTGGTTGTATTTATGGGGCGAGGAAGTGGCTTGGAAGAATAGTTTTTTTTTTGTTTTTTTTTTTTGTTTTTTTTTATTAATTCTAGCTCCTTGAAAACTAAAAGTATGGTGTGAGTATCCTAGGTTCGAGTTCTTGGAGTGCCACATGTATTTGTTGATTTCATTAATTGGGTTTAGAAGTAAAGTTGGTTGGTGACAAAATAAGAAGAAAATATGAATTATAACTAATGATATTCTAGTTTTCCGGAATATGAGCAAGATAATAGACATTGTATGTAAAAGGAATAAGATGCACATTTATTGTTATATTGTGTCTCTCATTTTGCCGTAATTCATGGTATATTTTAATGATCAGGCCCACAACACTAATTAATTAATAACTTAATTAATTATAATAATTAAAATATAAAAGAGTGACCCTGATGAAATAGAGTAGAAAATAATGGAAAGACAATTATTTTAAACTAGCGAAAATGTATAGATGAGAAGTAATGAAGGAGCAGAGAAATTTATAAATTGTTACACATAAAAACATAAGAAATACTATAAATGTAGGTTACAACACACATTGATGAATGCGTATGTTAGCTTGAAGTAAAAAAGAATGTTTTATGAAAAACATGTTAATAGATGATAGGGTAATTTATAATTTACAGAAGATAATTACAGTATAAGATATAATTATATACAGATAGATCATAGATTGAAATGTATGGAAATTAACTAAATATAATATTTATTTATTTTCTTTTGCCACTAATGAGATTAATTGCATTATTGATATTCCTTCAAGTACTAATAAAGCTGTTGTGTTGTGTGCAGGATACTCGGCAGCAGGAGGAGCAGTACGAGGAGTTGCTGGAGCTTATAAGTTGTGGGGACGATTTAAGGAGGAAGAAGACCGGAGCTATCTCTAAGAATTATGACCATCTTGCTCCCCTGAAACAGCAACTGTCTCGGGTGAGGGAGTTACTGTGTGGTGGGACGCCCCTGGAGCCAGTGGGTCAATGGGACAGGCATGCCCTTCACCTGGCCATCACCACTGACCACCACAAGATCATCAAACTCCTGCTGGCTGCCGGTGCCTCTCTCACCGCCACCTCCAGGGGCCTCTCACTCCTCCAACTGGCCTGGTCTTCAGACAATGTTACACCACCCACCTTGTGGCACGTGACAAAGGTAACTTACTTGTCTTGTTATCAGTATAGTGTTACTGTGTTGTTATCAGTATAGTATTACTGTGTTGTTATCAGCATAGTATTACTGTGTTGTTATCTATCAGTATAGTATTACTGTGTTGTTATCAGTATAGTGTTACTGTGTTATCAGTATAGTGTTACTGTGTTGTTATCAGTATAGTGTTACTGTGTTGTTATCAGTATAGTATTACTGTATTATCAGTATAGTATTAGTGTGTTGTTATCAGTATAGTGTTACTGTGTTGTTATCAGTAGTGTGCTACTGTGTTATCAGTATAGTGTTACTGTGTTGTTATCAGTAGTGTGCTACTGTGTTATCAGTATAGTGTTACTGTGTTGTTATCAGTATAGTATTATTGTATTGTTATCAGTATAGTGTTACTGTGTTGTTATCAGTATAGTATTACTGTGTTGTTATCAGTATAGTATTAGTGTGTTGTTATCAGTATAGTGTTACTGTGCTGTTATCAGTATAGTAATACTGTGTTATCAGTATAGTGTTACTGTGTTATCAGTATAGTGTTACTGTGTTATCAGAATAGTGTTACTGTGTTATCAGTATAGTATTACTGTGTTGATATCAGTATAGTGTTACTGTGTTGGTATCAGTATAGTGTTACTGTGTTGTTATCAGTATAGTGATACTATGTTGTTATCAGTAGAGTGTTACTGTGTTATCAGTATAGTGTTACTGTGTTGTTACCAGTATAGTGTTACTGTGTTATCAGTATTATTACTGTGTTGTTATCAGTATAGTGTTACTGTGTTGTTATCAGTATTGTGTTACTGTGTTGTTATCAGTATAGTGTTACTGTGTTGTTATCAGTAGAGTGTTACTGTTTTATCAGTATAGTGTTTCTGTGTTGTTATCAGTATAGTGTTACTGTGTTGTTATCAGTATAGTGTTACTGTGTTGTTATCAGTAGAGTGTTACTGTGTTATCAGTATAGTGTTACTGTGTTGTTATCAGTATAGTGTTACTGTGTTGTTATCAGTATAGTGTTACTGATTTGTTAGCAGGGTAGTGTTACTGTGTTGTTATCATTATAGTATTACTGTGTTGTCATCAGTATAGTGTTACTGTGTTGTTATGAGTATAGTGTTACTGTGTTGTTATGAGTATAGTGTTACTGTGTTGTTATCAGTATAGTGTTACTGTGTTGTTATCAGTATAGTGTTACTGTGTTTTCAGTATAGTGTTACTGTGTTGTTATCAGTATAGTGTTACTGTGTTGTTATCAGTATAGTGTTACTGTGTTATCAGTATAGTGTTACTGTGTTGTTATCGGTATAGTGTTACTGTGTTGTTATCAGTATAGTATTACTGTGTTGTTATCAGTATAGTATTACTGTGTTGTTATCAGTGTAATGTTACTGTGCTGTTATTAGTATAGTGTTACTGTTGTTATCAGTATAGTGTTACTGTGTTGTTATCAGTATAGTGTTACTGTGTTGTTATCAGTATAGTGTTACTGTGTTGTTATCAGTATAGTATTACTGTGTTGTTATCAGTGTAGTGTTACTGTGTTGTCAGTATAGTATTACGGTGTTGTTATCAGTATAGTGTTACTGTGTTGTTATCAGTCTAGTGTTACTGTGTTGTTATCAGTATAGTATTACTGTGTTGTTATGAGTGTAGTGTTACTGTGTTGTTATTAGTATAGTGTTACTGTGTTGTTATCAGTATAGAGTTACTGTGTTATCTATCCGTATAGTACTACTGTATTGTTATCAGTATAGTGTTACTGTGTTATCAGTATAGTGTTACTGTGTTGTTATGAGTATAGTGTTACTGTGTTATCACTATAGTGTTACTGTGTTATCAGTATAGTGTTACTGTGTTGTTATGAGTATAGTGTTACTGTGTTATCAGTGTAGTGTTACTGTGTTGTTATCAGTATAGTGTTACTGTGTTGTTATGAGTATAGTGTTACTGTGTTATCATTATAGTGTTACTGTGTTGTTATCAGTATGATGTTACTGTGTTGTTATCAGTATAGTGTTACTGTGTTGTTATCAGTATAGTGTTACTATGTTGTTATCAGTATAGTGTTACTGTGTTATCAGTATAGTATTACTCTGTTGTTTTCAGTATAGTATTACTGTGTTGTTATCAGTGTAGTGTTACTGTGTTGTTATCAGTGTAGTGTTACTCTGTTGTTATCAGTATAGTGTTACTGTGTTGTTATCAGTATAGTGTTACTGTGTTGTTATCAGTATAGTGTTACTGTGTTATCAGTATAGTATTACTGTGTTATCAGTATAGTGTTACTGTGTTGTTATCAGTAGAGTGTTACTGTGTTGTTATCAGTATAGTGTTACTGTGTTGTTATCAGTATAGTATTACTGTGTTGTTATCAGTATAGTATTACTGTGTTGTTATCAGTGTAGTGTTACTGTGTTGTCAGTATAGTATTACGGTGTTGTTATCAGTATAGTATTACTGTGTTGTTATCAGCATAGTATTACTGTGTTGTTATCTATCAGTATAGTATTACTGTGTTGTTATCAGTATAGTGTTACTGTGTTATCAGTATAGTGTTACTGTGTTGTTATCAGTATAGTGTTACTGTGTTGTTATCAGTATAGTATTACTGTATTATCAGTATAGTATTAGTGTGTTGTTATCAGTATAGTGTTACTGTGTTGTTATCAGTAGTGTGCTACTGTGTTATCAGTATAGTGTTACTGTGTTGTTATCAGTAGTGTGCTACTGTGTTATCAGTATAGTGTTACTGTGTTGTTATCAGTATAGTATAATTGTATTGTTATCAGTATAGTGTTACTGTGTTGTTATCAGTATAGTATTACTGTGTTGTTATCAGTATAGTATTAGTCTGTTGTTATCAGTATAGTGTTACTGTGCTGTTATCAGTATAGTAATACTGTGTTATCAGTATAGTGTTACTGTGTTATCAGTATAGTGTTACTGTGTTATCAGAATAGTGTTACTGTGTTATCAGTATAGTATTACTGTGTTGATATCAGTATAGTGTTACTGTGTTGGTATCAGTATAGTGTTACTGTGTTGTTATCAGTATAGTGATACTATGTTGTTATCAGTAGAGTGTTACTGTGTTATCAGTATAGTGTTACTGTGTTGTTACCAGTATAGTGTTACTGTGTTATCAGTATATTATTACTGTGTTGTTATCAGTATAGTGTTACTGTGTTGTTATCAGTATTGTGTTACTGTGTTGTTATCAGTATAGTGTTACTGTGTTGTTATCAGTAGAGTGTTACTGTTTTATCAGTATAGTGTTTCTGTGTTGTTATCAGTATAGTGTTACTGTGTTGTTATCAGTATAGTGTTACTGTGTTGTTATCAGTAGAGTGTTACTGTGTTATCAGTATAGTGTTACTGTGTTGTTATCAGTATAGTGTTACTGTGTTGTTATCAGTATAGTGTTACTGATTTGTTAGCAGGGTAGTGTTACTGTGTTGTTATCATTATAGTATTACTGTGTTGTCATCAGTATAGTGTTACTGTGTTGTTATGAGTATAGTGTTACTGTGTTGTTATGAGTATAGTGTTACTGTGTTGTTATCAGTATAGTGTTACTGTGTTGTTATCAGTATAGTGTTACTGTGTTTTCAGTATAGTGTTACTGTGTTGTTATCAGTATAGTGTTACTGTGTTGTTATCAGTATAGTGTTACTGTGTTATCAGTATAGTGTTACTGTGTTGTTATCGGTATAGTGTTACTGTGTTGTTATCAGTATAGTATTACTGTGTTGTTATCAGTATAGTATTACTGTGTTGTTATCAGTGTAATGTTACTGTGCTGTTATTAGTATAGTGTTACTGTGTTGTTATCAGTATAGTGTTACTGTGTTGTTATCAGTATAGTGTTACTGTGTTGTTATCAGTATAGTGTTACTGTGTTGTTATCAGTATAGTATTACTGTGTTGTTATCAGTGTAGTGTTACTGTGTTGTCAGTATAGTATTACGGTGTTGTTATCAGTATAGTGTTACTGTGTTGTTATCAGTCTAGTGTTACTGTGTTGTTATCAGTATAGTATTACTGTGTTGTTATGAGTGTAGTGTTACTGTGTTGTTATTAGTATAGTGTTACTGTGTTGTTATCAGTATAGAGTTACTGTGTTATCTATCCGTATAGTACTACTGTATTGTTATCAGTATAGTGTTACTGTGTTATCAGTATAGTGTTACTGTGTTGTTATGAGTATAGTGTTACTGTGTTATCACTATAGTGTTACTGTGTTATCAGTATAGTGTTACTGTGTTGTTATGAGTATAGTGTTACTGTGTTATCAGTGTAGTGTTACTGTGTTGTTATCAGTATAGTGTTACTGTGTTGTTATGAGTATAGTGTTACTGTGTTATCATTATAGTGTTACTGTGTTGTTATCAGTATAGTGTTACTGTGTTGTTATCAGTATAGTGTTACTGTGTTGTTATCAGTATAGTGTTACTATGTTGTTATCAGTATAGTGTTACTGTGTTATCAGTATAGTATTACTCTGTTGTTTTCAGTATAGTATTACTGTGTTGTTATCAGTGTAGTGTTACTGTGTTGTTATCAGTGTAGTGTTACTCTGTTGTTATCAGTATAGTGTTACTGTGTTGTTATCAGTATAGTGTTACTGTGTTGTTATCAGTATAGTGTTACTGTGTTATCAGTATAGTATTACTGTGTTATCAGTATAGTGTTACTGTGTTGTTATCAGTAGAGTGTTACTGTGATGTTATCAGTATAGTGTTACTGTGTTGTTATCAGTATAGTATTACTGTGTTGTTATCAGTATAGTATTACTGTGTTGTTATCAGTGTAGTGTTACTGTGTTGTCAGTATAGTATTACGGTGTTGTTATCAGTATAGTATTACTGTGTTGTTATCAGTGTAGTGTTACTGTGTTGTTATCAGTGTAGTGTTACTGTGTTGTTATCAGTATAGTGTTACTGTGTTGTTATCAGTATAGTGTTACTGTGTTATCAGTATAGTATTACTGTGTTATCAGTATAGTGTTACTGTGTTGTTATCAGTAGAGTGTTACTGTGTTGTTATCAGTATAGTGTTACTGTGTTGTTATCAGTATAGTATTACTGTGTTGTTATCAGTATAGTATTACTGTGTTGTTATCAGTGTAGTGTTACTGTGTTGTCAGTATAGTATTACGGTGTTGTTATCAGTATAGTATTACTGTGTTGTTATCAGTGTAGTGTTACTGTGTTGTTATCAGTGTAGTGTTACTGTGTTGTTATCAGTATAGTGTTACTGTGTTGTTATCAGTATAGTGTTACTGTGTTATCAGTATAGTATTACTGTGTAGTTATCAGTATAGTATTACTGTGTTGTTATCAGTGTAGTGTTACTCTGTTGTTATCAGTATAGTGTTACTGTGTTGTTATCAGTATAGTATTACAGTGTTGTTATCAGTATAGTGTTACTGTGTTGTTATCAGTGTAGTGTTACTCTGTTGTTATCAGTATAGTGTTACTGTGTTGTAATCAGTATAGTATTACTGTGTTGTTATCAGTATAGTGTTACTGTGTTGTTATCAGTATACTGTTACTGTGTTTTCAGTATAGTATTACTGTGTTGTTATCAGTGTAGTGTTACTGTGTTGGTATCAGTATAGTGTTACTGTGTTATCAGTATAGTATTACTGTCACACTATCAACACAGTGTGACTGTGTTGTTATCAGTATAGTGTTACTGTGTTATCAGTGTAGTGTAACTGTGTTGTTATCAGTATAGTGTTACTGTGTTGTTATCAGTGTTGTGTTACTGTGTTGTTATCAGTATAGTGTTACTCTGTTATCAGTATAGTGTTACTGTGTTGTTATCAGTATAGTATTACTGTGTTGGTATTAGTGTAGTGTTACTGTGTTGTTATCAGTATAGTATTACTGTGTTGTCAACTCTGCGTAAGCAGAGTTTGGTATCGCCCCCCCCCCCCCCCCCCCCTGAATAGTGGGTACCACACAAAAAATATTTCTGTCGTCGTCGTCGTCGTTGTCGTCGTTGTCCGTCTGTCTCGGAACTCCTCCTAGACCGTTGGACGGATTTTCACCAAATTTCACATGAAAATTTGTTGCGTGAATGCGAACGTCAGTCAAAAAAGATTTTTTGAATTTGTGCAATAGTTATGATTTTAGGCCCAAAATATGGTTTTACCCAACCCCCCACCCCCCCACCCCCTCCTCCCAGACCCCCCACCCCGCCAGCAATGATGGCGTTCTTAGTGTGTGAGCCCCGAAGGGGCTCACACACTAAGAATGCATTCGTTCTGGGGGCGAAAACATCTCGCTACGCATTTGCTAGGTTAAGTTAGTTTAGTTGGCATTAGAAGTGATGGTAGTAATAGTGGGATTGATGGTGATAGTAGTGATGATGGTGATAATAGTAGTGATGATGGTTGTAGTTGTATTGATGATGTTGACAGTAGTGATGATGATGACAGTAGTAGATATGATGGTGACAGTACTAGTAGTAGTGATGATGGTCATAATAGTAGTGATGATGGTGACAAGTAATGATTGTAGTGATAATAATGACTAGTGATGATAGAAGTGACGATGGTGTGAGTATTAGTGATGGTGAGTAGTAGTGATGATGGTGAAAGTTGTAGTGATGATGACAATAGCTGTGATGATGAAGATCATAGTAATGGTGATGATGGCAGTAGTAGTGATGATGGTGACAGTAATGGAAATGATGGAAATACTTGTGACAGTAGTAATGATGATGGTTATAGTAGTAGTAATGATGTTAACAGTAGTAATGATGATTGTAAGATGGTGGTGATGATAGTAGTAATGCTGGTTGATAGTTGTAGTATCAATGCTAGTAGTGATTAAGATGGTTGTGACAATGGTGACAGTAGTAGTGATGATGTTGAGAGTAGTAGTGATGATGATCATAGTAATGGTGATGATGACAGTAGTCGTGATGATTGTGGCGGTTGTAATGATGGTAACCCATCGCAGAGTTGGGTATGCCGTTTTGATTTTGGGCAAAACGGCACGTCTACTTTATTATCAGTGTAGTGTTACTGTGTTTTTATCAGTATAGTATTACTGTGTTATCAGTATAGTGTTACTGTGTTGTTATCAGTATAGTGTTACTGTGTTGTTATCAGTATAGTATTACTGTGTTATCAGTATAGTGTTACTGTGTTGTTATCAGTATAGTGTTACTGTGTTGTTATCAGTATAGTATTACTGTGTTGTTATCAGTATAATGTTACTGTGTTGGTATCAGTATAGTGTTACTGTGTTGTTATCAGTATAGTGTTACTGTGTTGTTATCTGTATAGTGTTACTGTGTTGTTATCAGTATAGTATTACTGTGTTATCAGTATAGTGTTACTGTGTTGTTATCAGTATAGTGTTACTGTGTTGTTATCAGTATAGTGTTACTGTGTTGTTATCAGTAGGCCTACTGTATAGTGTTACTGTGTTGGCAGTGGTGATGTTGGTTATGATGGTAGTGGTGATGTTGGTTATGATGGTATTGATGTTGGTTATGATGGTGGTGGTGATGTTGGTTATGATGGTAGTGGTGATGTTGGTTATGATGGTAGTGGTGATGTTGGTTATGATAATGGTGGTTATGATGGTAGTGGTGATGTTGGTTATGTTGGTAGTGGTGATGTTGGTTATGATGGTAGTGGTGATGTTGGTTATGATGATAGTGGTGATGTTGCTAGTGGTGAAGTTGGCTATGATGGTAGTGGTGATGTTGGTTATGTTGGTAGTAGTGATGTTGGAAATGTTGGTGGTGGTGATGTTGGTTTTGTTGGTAGTGGTGATGTTGGTAGTGGTTATGAAGGTAGTGGTGATGTTGGTTATGATGGAAGTGGTGATGTTTGTTATGATGGTAGTGGTGATGTTGGTTATGATGGTAATGGTGATGTTGGTTATGATGGTAGTGGTGATGTTGGTTATGATGGTAGTGGTGATGTTGTTGTTGTTGTTGTTGTTCCCTAAGCTGCCTGGCCGAACAGCCCCGAGTCCCTGAGAAAGGCCATGGCCACGATCGGGCTTTCCCACAGAGCTCTCATTGAGTGTAGATTGTGTTGTTGGCGTAAGTGGTTGTGTGAAATGCAGTCTTCTATGATGTGTTTAATGGTATGGGGTGCTGTGTTACATCCCGGGCAGGCGTCGACAACGGAGTCATCCAGTCTCTTCTGATAGCTCAGGAGAGCTGGATGGTGTCCGCATCTCAGCCTGGCCAGGTGGACTCTGTCCTCCCGAGGAAGGGAGGATTCGGAAGGATGGATTTCGGGAGGTCGTGCATGCAGCTGTGTGTTGTCTGTGAGTGAGTGGATGGATCGGTGAGAGATATGAGTATGGATGTGCTTCTGGATGTTGGTTCGGGGTGGGCAGGAAGGGAGAGAGGACAATAATGTGTGTGATACCGTGTGCTGGGTGTTGTTTTGATATTTCTTGGTGTCTGTGGTGTGTTGCCATGTAGTTTAGTGGGTGGTCTTGGTTCGTGGAGGTGCTGCCAGGAATTGAGTGCCTCTCATGTCCAGATGGTCTTTGACTTTGAGGATTTTGGTTTCTTGATGTAGGTGATCTGTGGGTGCAGTAGCTGTGCAGCCTGTAATGATCTTCAGGCTTTGTTTTGAATAGTCTGTAAGGTCTTATGATGTGTTTCAGCTAGGTTAGAAGCCCAGGCTGGGCTTGCGTATTCCATCACTGATCTTATTGTTTATATACTGTGGTGGTAGTTTCTTTGTTGTGTCCAAATTTTGTGTGAGCAAGTGACCTGAGGGCGTTAAGTCTGGGTGTCAGTTTCTTTTCAATGTTTGTGGTGTGCTGTTTGAATGTCATATGAGTATCATATGTTACTCCTAGGATTTTGGGTGTGTGTGTATGTGTTAGGGGTGTGTTGTTTATGGTGAGTTGAGGGATGTATGATGGTGGTGATGTTGGTTATGATGGTAGTGGTGATGTTGGTTATGATGGTAGTGGTGATGTTGGTTATGATGGTAGTAGTGATGTTGGTTATGATGGTAGTGGTGATGTTGGTTATGATGGTAGTGGTGATGTTGGTTATATTGGTAGTGGTGATGTTGGTTATGATGGTAGTGGTGATGTTGGTTATAATGGTAGTGGTGATGTTGGTTACATTGGTAGTGGTGATTTTAGTAGTGGTGATGTTGGTAGTGGTGATGGTTATGATGGTAGTGGTGATGTTGGTTATGTTGATAGTGGCGATTTTGGTTATGATGGTAGTGGTGATGTTGGTTATGATGGTAGTGGTGATGTTGGTTATGATGGTAGTGGTGATGTTGGTTATGTTGGTAGTGGTTATGATGGTAGTGGTGATGTTGGTAGTGGTTATGATGGTAGTGGTGATGTTGGTTATGATGGTAGTGGTGATGTTGGTTTTGTTGATAGTGGTGATGTTGGTTATGATGGTAGTGGTGATGTTGGTTATGATGGTAGTGGTGATGTTGGTTATGATGGTAGCGGTGATGTTGGTTATGATGGTAGTGGTGATGTTGGTTATGATGGTAGTGGTGATGGTGTTTATGATGGTAGTGGTGATGTTGGTTATGATGGTAGTGGTGATGTTGGTTATGATGGTAGTGGTGATGTTGGTTATGATGGTAGTGGTGATGGTGTTTATGATGGTAGTTATGATGGTAGTGGTGATGTTGGTTATGATGGTAGTGGTGATGATGGTTATGATGGTAGTGGTGATGTTGGTTATGATGGTAGTGGTGATGTTGGTTATGATGGAAGTGATGATGTTGGTTATGATGGAAGTGGTGATGTTGGTTATGATGGTAGTGATGATGGTAGTTGTGATGTTGGTTATGATGGTAGTGGTGATGTTGGTAGTGGTGATGTTGGTTATGATGGTAGTGGTGATGTTGGTAGTGGTGATGTTGGTTATGATGGTAGTGGTGATGGTGTTTATGATGGTAGTGGTGATGTTGGTTATGAAGGTAGTGGTGATGTTGGTTATGATGGTAGCGGTGATGTTGGTTATGATGGTAGTGGTGATGTTGGTTATGATGGTAGTGGTGATGTTGGTTATGATGGTAGTGGTGATGTTGGTTATGATGGTAGTGGTGATGTTGGTTATGATGGTAGTGGTGATGGTGTTTATGATGGTAGTGGTGATGTTGGTTATGATGGTAGTGGTGATGTTGGTTATGATGGTAGTGGTGATGTTGGTTATGATGGTAGTGGTGAAGGTGTTTATGATGGTAGTGGTGATGTTGGTTATGATGGTAGTGGTGATGTTGGTTATGATGGTAGTGGTGATGTTGGTTATGATGGTAGTGGTGATGTTGGTTATGATGGTAGTGGTGATGGTGTTTATGATGGTAGTGGTGATGTTGGTTATGATGGTAGTGGTGATGTTGGTTATGATGGTAGTGGTGATGTTGGTTATGATGGTAGTGGTGATGTTGGTTATGATGGTAGTGGTGATGTTGGTTATGATGGTAGTGGTGATGTTGGTTATGATGGTAGTGGTGATGTTGGTTATGATGGTAGTGGTGATGTTGGTTATGATGGTAGTGGTGATGTTGGTTATGATGGTTGTGGTGATGTGGTTATGATGGTAGTGGTGATGTTGGTTGGTAGTGGTGATGTTGGTTATGATGGTAGTGGTGATGTTGGTTATGATGTTGGTATGGTTAGTGGTGATGTTGGTTATGATGGTAGTGGTGATGTTGGTTATGATGGTAGTGGTGATGTTGGTTATGATGGTAGTGGTGATGTTGGTTATGATGGTAGTGGTTATGATGGTAGTGGTGATGGTGGTAGTGGTTGTGGTGGTACCGTGGTGATGGTGGTTATGATGGTAGTGGTGATGTTGGTTATGTTGGTAGTGGTGATGTTGGTTATGATGGTAGTGGTGATGTTGGTTATGATGGTAGTGGTGATGTTGGTTATGATGGTAGTGGTGATGTGGTTATGATGGTAGTGGTGATGTGTTATGATGGTAGTGGTGATGTGGTTATGATGGTAGTGGTGATGTTGGTTATGATGGCAGTGGTGATGCTGGTTATGATGGTAGTGGTGATGTTGGTTATGATGGTAGTGGTTATGATGGTAGTGATGATGGTAGTGGTGATGTTGGTTATGATGGTAGTGGTGATGTTGGTTATGATGGTAGTGGTGATGTTGGTTATGATGGTAGTGGTGATGTTGGTTATGATGGTAGTGGTGATGTTGGTTATGATGGTAGTGTTGATGTTGGTTATGATGGTAGTGATGATGGTAGTGGTGATGTTGGTTATGATGGTAGTGGTGATGTTGGTTATATGGTAGTGGTGATGTGGTTATGATGGTAGTGGTGATGTTGGTTATGATGGTAGTGGTGATGTTGGTTATGATGGTAGTGGTGATGTTGGTAGTGGTGATGTTGGTAGTGGTGATGTTGGTTATGATGGTAGTGGTGATGTTGGTTATGATGGTAGTGGTGATGTTGGTTATGATGGTAGTGGTGATGTTGGTTATGATGGTAGTGGTGATGTTGGTTATGATGGTAGTGGTGATGTGGTTATGATGGTAGTGGTGATGTTGGTTATGATGGTAGTGGTGATGTTGGTTATGATGGTAGTGGTGATGTTGGTTATGATGGTAGTGGTGATGTTGGTTATGATGGTAGTGGTGATGTTGGTTATGATGGTAGTGGTGATGTTGGTTATGATGGTAGTGGTGATGTTGGTTATGATGGTAGTGGTGATGTTGGTTATGATGGTAGTGGTGATGTTTATGATGGTAGGTGATGTTGGTTATGATGGTAGTGGTGATGTTGGTTATGATGGTAGTGGTGATGTTGGTTATGATGGTAGTGGTGATGTTGGTTATGATGGTAGTGGTGATGTTGGTTATGATGGTAGTGGTGATGTTGGTTATGATGGTAGTGGTGATGTTGGTTATGATGGTAGTGGTGATGTTGGTTATGATGGTAGTGGTGATGTTGGTTATGATGGTAGTGGTGATGTTGGTTATGATGGTAGTGGTGATGTTGGTAGTGGTGATGTTGGTTATGATGGTAGTGGTGATGGTGTTTATGATGGTAGTGCTGATGTTGGTTATGATGGTAGTGGTGATGTTGGTTATGATGGAAGTGGTGATGTTGGTTATGATGGAAGTGGTGATGTTGGTTATGATGGTAGTGATGATGGTAGTTGTGATGTTGGTTATGATGGTAGTGGTGATGTTGGTAATGGTGATGTTGGTTATGATGGTAGTGGTTATGATGGTAATGGTGATGTTGGTTATGATGGTAGTGGTGATGGTGTTTATGATGGTAGTGGTGATGTGGTTATGGTAGTGGTGATGTTGGTTATGATGGTAGTGGTGAGTTGGTTATGATGGTAGTGGTGATGTTGGTTATGATGGTAGTTGTGATGTTGGTTATGATGGTAGTGGTGATGTTGGTTATGATGGTAATGGTGATGTGGTTATGATTGTAGTGGTGATGTTGGTTATGATGGTAGTGGTGATGTTGGTTATGATGGTAGTGGTGATGTTGGTTATGATGGTAGTGGTGATGTTGGTTATGATGGTAGTGGTGATGGTGGTTATGATGGTAGTGGTGATGTTGGTTATGATGGTAGTGGTGATGTTGGTTATGATGGTAGTGGTGATGTTGGTTATGATGGTAGTGGTGATGTTGGTTATGATGGTAGTGGTGATGGTGTTATGATGAGTGGTGATGTTGGTTATGATGGTAGTGGTGATGTGGTTATGATGGTAGTGGTGATGGTGTTTTGATGGTAGTGGTGATGTTGGTTATGATGGTAGTGGTGATGTTGGTTATGATGGTAGTGGTGATGGTGTTTATGATGGTAGTGGTGATGTTGGTTATGATGGTAGTGGTGATGTTGGTTATGATGGTAGTGATGATGGTAGTGGTGATGTTGGTTATGATGGTAGTGGTGATGTTGGTTATGATGGTAGTGGTGATGTTGGTAGTGGTGATGGTGGTCGTGATGGTTGTGGTGATGGGTTTTGATGGTAGTGGTGATGTTGGTTATGATGGTAGTGGTGATGTTGGTTATGATGGTAGTGGTGATGTTGGTTATGTTGGTAGTGGTGATTTTGGTTATGATGGTAGTGATGATGGTAGTGGTGATGTTGGTTATGATGGTAGTGGTGATGGTGTTTATGATGGTAGTGGTGATGTTGGTTATGATGGTAGTGGTGATGTTGGTAGTGGTGATGTTGGTTATGATGGTAGTGGTGATGTTGGTAGTGGTGATGTTGGTTATGATGGTAGTGGTGATGGTGTTTATGATGGTAGTGGTGATATTGGTAATGAAGGTAGTGGTGATGTTGGTTATGATGGTAGCGGTGATGTTGGTTATGATGGTAGTGGTGATGTTGGTTTTGTTGGTAGTGGTGATGTTGGTAGTGGTTATGAAGGTAGTGGTGATGTTGGTTATGATGGAAGTGGTGATGTTGGTTATGATGGTAGTGGTGATGTTGGTTATGATGGTAGTGGTGATGTTGGTTATGATGGTAGTGGTGATGTTGGTTATGATGGTAGTGGTGATGTTGGTTATGATGGTAGTGGTGATGTTGGTTATGATGGTAGTGGTGATGTTGGTTATGATGGTAGTGGTGATGTTGGTTATGATGGTAGTGGTGATGTTGGTTATGATGGTAGTGGTGATGTTGGTTATGATGGTAGTGGTGATGTTGGTTATGATGGTAGTGGTGATGTTGGTTATGATGGTAGTGGTGATGTTGGTTATGATGGTAGTGGTGATGTTGGTTATATTGGTAGTGGTGATGTTGGTTATGATGGTAGTGGTGATGTTGGTTATAATGGTAGTGGTGATGTTGGTTACGTTGGTAGTGGTGATGTTAGTAGTGGTGATGTTGGTAGTGGTGATGGTTATGATGGTAGTGGTGATGTTGGTTATGTTGATAGTGGTGATTTTGGTTATGATGGTAGTGGTGGTGTTGGTTATGATGGTAGTGGTGATGTTGGTTATGATGGTAGTGGTGATGTTGGTTATGTTGGTAGTGGTTATGATGGTAGTGGTGATGTTGGTTATGATGGTAGTGGTGATGTTGGTTTTGTTGATAGTGGTGATGTTGGTTATGTTGGTAGTGGTGGTGATGGTAGTGGTGATGTTGGTTATGATGGTAGTGGTGATGTTGGTTATGATGGTAGTGGTGATGTTGGTTATGATGGTAGTGGTGATGTTGGTGGTTATGATGATAGTGGTGATGATTATAGTGATGATGTTTATGTAGGAGGTGGTGATGTTGGTGATGATGTTGGTGGTTATGATGATAGTGGTGATGATGGTTGTGGTGGTAGTGGTGATGGTTATGTTGGTGGTATGTGGTATGAGGGTGGTTAGGTTATGGTGATGGTAGTGGTGATGTTGGTTATGATTGGTAGTGGTGATGTGGTTTATGATGGTAGTGGTGATGTTGGTTATGATGGTAGTGGTGATGTTGGTTATGATGGTAGTGGTGATGTGGTTATGATGGTAGTGGTGATTGGTTATGATGGTTTAGTGGTGATGGTGGTTATGATGGTAGTGGTGATGTTGGTTATGATGGTAGTGGTGATGTTGGTTATGATGGTAGTGATGATGGTAGTGGTGATGTTGGTTATGATGGATGGTAGTTGGTTATGATGGTAGTGGTGATGTTGGTTATGATGGTAGTGGTGATGTTGGTAGTGGTGATGTTGGTTATGATGGTAGTGGTGATGTTGGTTATGATGGTAGTGGTGATGTTGGTTATGATGGTAGTGGTGATGTTGGTTATGATGGTAGTGGTGATGTTGGTTATGATGGTAGTGTTGATGTTGGTTATGATGGTAGTGATGATGGTAGTGGTGATGTTGGTTATGATGGTAGTGGTGATGTTGGTTATGATGGTAGTGGTGATGTTGGTTATGATGGTAGTGGTGATGTTGGTTATGATGGTAGTGGTATGGTGTTGGTATGATGGTATGGTAGTGATGTGTTGGTCGTTATGATGGTAGTGGTGCGGATGGTAGTTATGATGGTTAGTGGTGATGTGGTTTATGATGGTAGTGGTGATGTTGGTTATGATGGTAGTGGTGATGTTGGTTATGATGGTAGTGGTGATGTTGGTTATGATGGTAGTGGTGATGGTGTTTATGATGGTAGTGGTGATGTTGGTTATGATGGTAGTGGTGATGTTGGTTATGATGGAAGTGGTGATGTTGGTTATGATGGTAGTGGTGATGTTGGATATGATGGTAGTGGTGGTGGTGTTATGATGATGATGGTAGTGGTGATGTGGTTATGATGGTAGTGGTGATGTTGGTTATGATGGTAGTGGTGATGGTGTTTATGATGGTAGTGGTGATGTTAGTTATGATGGTAGTGGTGATGTTGGTTATGATGGTAGTGGTGATGGTGTTTATGATGGTAGTTATGATGGTAGTGGTGATGTTGGTTATGATGGTAGTGGTTATGATGGTAGTTATGATGGTAGTGGTGATGTTGGTTATGATGGTAGTGGTGATGTTGGTTATGATGGTAGTGGTGATGTTGGTTATGATGGTAGTGGTGATGTTGGTAGTGGTGATGTTGGTTATGATGGTAGTGGTGAAGGTGTTTATGATGGTAGTGGTGATGTTGGTTATGATGGTAGTGGTGATGTTGGTTATGATGGTAGTGATGATGGTAGTGGTGATGTTGGTTATGATGGTAGTGGTGATGTTGGTTATGTTGGTAGTGGTGATTTTGGTTATGATGGTAGTGATGATGGTAGTGGTGATGTTGGTTATGATGGTAGTGGTGATGGTGTTTATGATGGTAGTGGTGATGTTGGTTATGATGGTAGTGGTGATGTTGGTTATGTTGGTAGTGGTGATGTTGGTTATGATGGTAGTAGTGATGGTGGTTATGATGGTTGCGGTGATGTTGGTTATGATGGTAGTGGTGATGTTGGTTATGATGGAAGTGGTGATGTTGGTTATGATGGTAGTGGTGATGTTGGTTATGATGGTAGTGGTGATGGTGGTTATGATGGTAGTGGTGATGTTGGTTATGATGGTAGTGGTGATGGTGGTTATGATGGTAGTGGTGATGTTGGTTATGATGGTAGTGGTGATGTTGGTTATGATGGTAGTGGTGATGGTGTTTATGATGGTAGTGGTGATGTTGGTTATGATGGTAGCGGTGATCTTGGTTATGATGGAAGTGGTGATGTTGGTTATGATGGTAGTGGTGATGTTGGTTATGATGGTAGTGGTGATGTTGGTTATGATGGTAGTGGTGATGGTGTTTATGATGGTAGTGGTGATGTTGGTTATGATGGTAGTGGTGATGTTGGTTTTGATGGTAGTGGTGATGTTGGTTATGATGGAAGTGGTGATGTTGGTTATGATGGTAGTGGTGATGTTGGTTATGATGGTAGTGGTGATGTTGGTTATGATGGTAGTGGTGATGTTGGTTATGATGGTAGTGGTGATGGTGTTTATGATGGTAGTGGTGATGTTGGTTATGATAGTAGTGGTGATGTTGGTTATGATGGTAGTGGTGATGTTGGTTATGATGGAAGTGGTGATGTTGGTTATGATGGTAGTGGTGATGTTGGTTATGATGGTAGTGGTGATGTTGGTTATGATGGAAGTGGTGATGTTGGTTATGATGGTAGTGGTGATGTTGGTTATGATGGTAGTGGTGATGGTAGTGGTGATGATGTTGGTTATGATGGAAGTGGTGATGTTGGTTATGATGGTAGTGGTGATGTTGGTTATGATGGTAGTGGTGATGGTAGTGGTGATGTTGGTTATGATGGAAGTGGTGATGTTGGTTATGATGGAAGTGGTGATGTTGGTTATGATGGTAGTGGTGATGTTGGTTATGATGGTAGTGGTGATGGTAGTGGTGATGTTGGTTATGTTGGTAGTGGGGTCAAGATTATTGTCAAGTTCCCTGGTGCTACCTATAGTGATAATGATGGTGATGATTACGGTAGTGGTTTCCAATGCAGCTGTGATAATGATTATAGGATAAGTTCAAGGGTTGGGTATAATATTTAAAATCTGTTATCAGTGTAAAGATTATATTTTAACGGTGTATGTAATTATATATGTATGTCAAGAGGTATTGGTAATTGTCAGTTGGATGACTAGTGAAGTCAGTTGTATTATGACAGTACAATAATAGAAGAATTTAGTTCAAAATATTTAAAGTATACGTCATATGTAGCACTACTATATACTGTATATATCACCGCCACCACAGACCCTGTATGATGTGTTGTAGTGTGAGGTGAGTCATGTGTAGTACTATATTATATATATATATATATACCAGGCTATCGTCCTGATGGTCGATGGTTCGATCCCCACTGAGAGACTAGATACATTTAGTGGCTCACGTGTATTTGTGATATATTCTCAATATATATATATATATATATATATATATATATATATATATATATATATATATATATATATATATATATATATATCACCACTACACCCTGTAATGTAGTGTTGTGAGTCCTGTGTAGTACTACTATATATATATCGCCACCACAGACCCTGTATGATGTGCTGGGATGCGAGGCTCAACGTGTGAAGCGTGTTCCTAAACTGTGTGAAGGAGTGACAATAGTGAGGAAGGCCTTGAAGGGTGATACTCCCTGGAGAGCTGCCTGGCCATCAGCGACACCAGAGGACCTGGCCTGCCTGATGGAGAAGGCTGCCAGGGCTGACTGTCCTGTGATAGCCTCCTTCCTACATCAGGCTGGTGCTACAACACCCTGCACCAGGGCCCTCCATGCAGCGCTGCAGGCTGGACACTGGAGGACAGCAGTGGCCCTGGTGATGGACATGGGGGCCAACATTTATCTATCACAAACACCAGGAGGTCAATTATTCAAGGACATGATGCTTGACGAACACCTACGTCTACTGAAGCATGTAAGTCTCACTTTCTTTCATATATATCATTTACCCAAGAAGTGCGATAGAACTCATGGAAGTATGTGCATAGCAAATGCGATATAGGCCTCACGAAAGTAAAACCATGAAAAAATCCTTCAAAAGAAAACCCAGGTGCTATCAAATCAAAGGAATATGTCATTAGGTGAGATAGTTCCCCTCTAGTACTTCCTACCAATCATTCATATGTTTCTCTCCCCCTTCCCCTCCTTTTTCCCACCTCCCCCACTCCTCAATTATCACCTAATTTTCCTCTTATTTTCATTATTTATTGGTTATTTTCCGCGCGAATTTTTCTCCCACGGTTACGTAGAACAAGTGAGTTACATAAGAGACCTTATATAACTCTGAGACTTCATCCGCTCGCCTTAGTATAGACTATATAGAGAGAGACCTTGTAGAAGAAGGATGTATGTCTCGCCGCCTCCCGCCTGCAGAGAATACGATTGGGCGGCAAATATTAAGATTTTTCACCACCCAAATGCTTTCCCCACTTGTTATCACTCTTCAAGGTTCATATATTCATCATATAAATAAAGTAGACGTGCCGTTTTGCCAAAATCAAAACGGCATACCCAACTCTGCGATGGGTTACCATCATCACTATTAATACTATCATCAATCACAATCACCATCATCACTACTACTGCCATCAACACTACACCTGCCACAATCATCACAACTACTGTCATCATCACCATTACTATGATCATCATCACTACTACTCTCACCATCATCACTACTACTAGTAGTGTCACCATCATATCTACTACCGTCACCATCATATCTACTACTGTCATCATCATCACTGCTGTCATCATCATCAATACAAATACATTAAACATCATCACTACTATTATCACCATCATCACTACTATCACCATCAATCCCACTATTACTACCATCACTTCTAATGCCAACTAAACTAACTTAACCTAGCAAATGCAGAGCGAGATGTTTTTGCCCCCAGAACGCCATCATTGGTTGAGGAGGGGGGTAAAACCATATTTTGGACCTAAAATCATAACTATTGCATAAATTAAAACATCTTTTTTGACTGACGTTCGTATTCACTCAACAAATGTTCGTGTGAAATTTGGTGAAAATCCGTCCGACGGCCGGTGACGGACAACAACAACTACAGATTTGTTTTCCGGTGGTACCCACTATACGGGGGGGGGGGGCAATACCGCTGAGTTGATGAAATAAATGCATAATAATAAGAAATAATTTTACATATGGCAAATATAACTATATCTCAGAATTTAATGTAATTAATTCGCATATAACTACGTATGTCACAGGCCGTTGGCGCGCTTGCCGGGTTAAACAATAATATAATTTTACATTACGCTACAATATTTATACCTGTAGAATCATGCTCCTTTTAAATATACTGTATTTCAAATGTTATATATAATAATATAAGCATAGATATTATTGGCTACAATGATGATTATATTGATTCTGATAGGGGGGCCTCCACCCATGGGGTAGATTAACTCATATGTATAAAGGGCACTTTCTGTGTCTGTCTGTCTGTTCACGAACTACTCCCTCAGTTTTCAAGATGGAGAGCCCATACTTTGCATGCATATTAAGGGGGTGCTAGATTAGGTTTTAAGTGGGGGGGGGGGGGGTGAGAGCCTCCCCAACTCCCTCAATGTTCAAGATGAAGAGCTCATACTTGGCATGCATACTAAGGGGGTTCCAGAATAGGTTTTAAGCAGGGTGTGGGGTGGTGGAGCCCCCCATCCCAACTCCTTCAGTTTTCAAGATAGAGAGCCCATACTTTGCATGCATACTAAGGGGATGCCAGAATAGGTTTTAAACAAATTTTGTGTTTTCCTCTCACCCCCCCGGGGGGAGGGGATAGACAACCCATACTTTGATTTTCCCTTAGGCAGCGCTGGGTAGCTCAGCTAGTATAATATCATGCCCCATGTGTTTACTGCGTGTCAGGTCACAAGATGCGACCTAAAGGATGTTGAAGTAAGATTGGGCTATTGTTTATCCTATTTCATCCATTTCAGTGCCAATATAGTTTCTGGAATGACTGATCTTGCCCTGAATGGTTGCCTTGGGGCATTTATGGTGGTTCCATGCATACATGGAACTGGATGCTTATCTATAAGTAAAGGGTACTTCACACAGTCAGGAATGCGAGCTAGAATCACTAGGAGTAACGATTCCTGGTGATTCCTGGGAATACGACCGCGAATGTCTGCAATTCCCTGTGCACTCACAACACCGTAGGAACCAGTGGGAGTGTACCTGCGAATCACTGGGAATCACCAGGAATCACCGGGATAAAACCAGGAATGAAGTGCGAGTTATTGAAAAGTTGAAAATTTCGGATTACTGTAATATACGAGTCGATAGGAGTAATATAGGAATCGCTGGGAATTAGATAGGAGTCACTGGGAGTCACCGAGCATCACTGGGATTTGTTAGGAATGAGATGCGAGTATGCCAGGCATGGCCCCCATTGTGCACAACCCCTATATAAGGGGCCCCCCAAGCTGTGCCAAGCCACATGCACACTCACCACCGACCCACTGACACTATAACTACAGTCCTCTAATATCATCATTAAGTATTATGACTGTATTCATACATCATTACAGACATTAATATAATACAATAAGTCTGTATTATTATGTACCGTAAGGTCATAATATCAATGCTTTCTATACTTTACGAAACAAATATATTTAAACTATTGTCTTAATAGTGGCTAGTTAATCCTTCCCACCTTCTTGTTTTCATTCGTTACCAAGTTCTGTAATATTTCATACGATTACCTAATATAGGTAACACTTATAGGTTGTGTTAGTTTGATTAGGTTAGGTCACGGGAGTTGCAGAACTTCTAGATTATTAACCGGTGACTACAACGGCCCCTAAACAACCAAGCCATGATTCCGCTGGCTCAAAGTTTACCCCAGCGACTACAACACCCCTCGAAGTAGTAATCCAAACTCCACTCTCCACCACCAAACGAACTTGACATTTCAAAACACATACAAACACGTCTCCACCACTCTCGTTATGTTAGGTAAGGGGAGTTGCAGAACTTGTAGACTACAAGTAGGGTATTGTAATATTGACCATACATTGTTCACATTATTAATTACCTCACCTACCGTAATTTCATTCTCTACACACAATCACTGGGTGAATACAATGTCTTCTGGGAAATTCTACTTACACAGGTTAATACTAGGCCTATTTATAATGTTTGACCAAGAAAAGTTAACTATCCGTATACTGTATATTATACTTTCACGTGAGAAGTATTACAGGTTTATATGAATAATATATTTATTAAAGGGTACTTCACACAGTCAGGAATGCAAGCTAGAATCACTAGGAGTAGCTGAAAATTCGGATTCCTGGGCCTATTCGCGGTGAAAAATCGATGACTCCTAGTGACTCTAGCGATATCCTAGTGATTCCTGTTAGACTCCCAGTGACTCCAAACCACTCGCGGGAGATTGGCCCTGTCCGACAAAATGTTCACCGTGTTTAAAGCTCTCGCCACGAATCGGAACATTCCCAGTGACTCCCAGTTGATTCCCAGTGATTCCCCAGTGACTCCCAGTGAGTCCTGGTGATTCTCGGTGTTTCGTATCTGATTCGCTGACAGGTTTCGGTTTCAGTTTCAGTTCCCACCAGAATCACCAGGAGTCACTGGGAATCACTGGGAATGGTCCGATTCGCGGCGAGAACCTTTAACCCGGTGAACATTTTGTCGGACAGGGCCAATCGGCTAGGACTGGTTTGGAGTCACTGGGAGTCTAACAGGAATCACTAGGATATCGCTAGAGTCACTAGGAGTCATCGATTTTCACCGCGAATAGGCCCAGGAATCCAAATTTTCAGCTACTCCTAGTGATTCTAGCTCGCATTCCTGACTGTGTGAAGTACCCTTAACTTCACTCTGTATCTATAATCTCTCTCTCTCTCCCTCTCACTCTGCATAGTATGTACGGTGTGTATATGTATATATATATATATATATATACTGTATGTATATTGAAGTGTGTGGTGGGCTGACCCTTTGTCAGAGTGAGGGTTGGTGTCCTCTACTTCCCATAGCCTCTTCTATCTTTTTCTCCCTCTGCATCTCTAATTTTTTCAAATGGCGTAAGGATACAGAGACCCCAACGCCCGTCACTTTCTGGTGCAGGTAGCCTCCTCGGTGGTGGAGGGGTGAGAAATTTCCACCACCGCTTTCTCCAGCGAGACGTAGAATTCGGCTAAAGGGGATCGGGGGCGGGGGGCCTGGTATCCTTCTCCTCTTAAATAAATCTACCAAAAAACAGTGACAGAGATAGAGGCGAGGGAACGCATTCGTGGTCCTGGACTCTAAGAATAGGAGCTTTAAATGTGCAAGGATGTAGAACGACTGAGAAGCGAGAGGACATTGGAAGGTTATTTGAAAGAAGGAAGTATGATGTGCTTGCACTGAATGAAACAAAGATGAAAGTAGAGGGAGAAGTGGATTTTGGAAACGTGATAGGTAGAAAGTCTGGAATAGATGAGGAGTCTGGGGGAAAGAGGGAGTAGCTATTATTGAGAAGGAGGAGTTGACAGAGTTTATAAAAGAGTGGAAAGAGGTGTCATCAAGGCTAATGTGGGTGCGAATGCGGTTTAAGAGTGAAAGGTGGGTTTTTATAAGTGCGTATGGACCAGGAAGTGAAAGAGAGTTAGACGAGGTAGAGGGTTTTTGGGAGGATTTGAGAGATTGTCTACAAGGGTTTGATGAGAATGAAAATGTTATAGTTTTAGGGGACCTACATGCTAGGGTAGGAAATGAGCCTGTTGAGGGAGTCATCGGTAGTTTTGGTGTGGATGGTGTAAACGAGAGTGGAGAAAGACTGAAAAATGTATGTGGAGAGTGCAGATTGAGTGTAGGTAATACGTTCTTCAAAAAAAGGCGTATACACAAGTACACCTGGCATAGACTTGTGAGGGGAGAGATTTTAGAGAGGGCATTGATGGATTATGTGCTGGTGACAAGGGAAAGATTGTGTAAACTGCTGGATGTGAATATGCTGAGAGGTGAGGTGGAGGGTATGTCGGATCATTACCTGGTGGAGGGAAAGCTAAGAGTTAGGAGTTACAGGAGAATGAGAGACAAGCGCGATAATAAATTGGTTGGTGAGACTTTTCAATGTGTGCTTTGTAGTGTCAAGGGCCCCAATAGACTGGAAGAGTGCATGTATTGTGTCGTTGTACAAGGGGAAGGGAGATCGGCAGTAGTGTTCAAGCTATAGAAGTATTAGTTTATTATCAGTGGTTGGAAAGCTGTATGGCAGGGTGTTGATAGAGAGGATAATAAAGTATACGGAAGTTGCAATAGGAGAAGAACAGTAGAGTTTTAGGAGGGGAAGAGGGTGCGTGGATCAGATGTTTGCAGTAAGACAGTTATGCGAGAAGAATTTAGAGAAGCATAAGGAGATATTTTTGGCTTTTATGGATTTGGAAAAAGTGTATGATCGTGTGGATCATGAAGCAATGTGGAAGGTGTTAAGGATTTAAGAAATTGGAGGAAATTTGTTGGAAGCAGTTATGAGTTTTTATGAAGGGAGCAGAGCATGTGTTAGAGTAGGAAATGGTGAGTTGAGTGAATGGTTTGAGGTAAAGGTAGGTTTGTGATAGGGTTGTGTAATGTCACCATGGCTGTTTAATATGTTTATGGATGGTGTGGTGAAGGAGGTGAAAATAAAAACTATGGGAAGAGGATTGGGTATAGTAGGAAAGAATGGTAGAGATTGGGAGTTGAATCAGTTGCTGTTCGCTGATGACACAGCGTTGGTGGCGGATTCTGAGGAGAAATTGCAGCGGGTAGTCAAAGAGTTTGGTGTGGTTTGTGGGAGGAGGAAACTGAAGGTGAACGTCAATAAAAGTAAAGTAATGGTGTGTAATAGGGGTGATCATAGGGTGAATCTAGATGTGAGGCTGGATGGGGAAATATTGAAAAAAGGGAAGGTTTTTGGAGCAATGGGAAGCATGTGGAAGACGAGAAATCTCGGAATGAAAGTAAAAAGTGGAATGTATCAAGGAATTGTTGTGCCAACAGTGATGTATGGGGCTGAGACATGGGCTCTGAAGTAAAAGGAGAGAAGAAAGCTGGATGTGATGGAGATGAGCTGCTTGAGGAGTATGTGTGGAATTACTCGTAGAGACAGATTGAGGAATGAAGAGATACGTAGGAGAGTGAGGCAGCAGGAACATTTGTCAGCCAGAGTGGACAGAAGGATGCTGAGCTGATATGGTCATGTTGAACGAATGGAAGATGAAAGGCTTACAAAGAGAATATGTGAGTCAGATACAAGGGGAGATAGAAGGGCAGGAAGACCCCCACTGAGATGGAAAGATTGTAAGAAATTTTTTGGATGATAGAGGAATGAATATAGATCAGGCAAGGGAAGTGGTAATAAACAGGAATGAATGGAGAATGCTTGTGAATAGATGAGTGAACACATGGTCATTTGGGGGAAGGGGTTGGGCGCAAGTTGGACTAGATAATAGTCCATCAGGCACCTGGCCCGGAGAGACGATTAGTATGAAGGGTGCGTCTGGAAGTTTGGTGGGCGGGCTTGTGGTGGTAGGGTATTCGCTGCGTGTCTGCCTGCCGAGATCGGAACCTCTCCGGGTGGTCAGGGGCTGGGGGAGTGTTGGAGGGACTTTGGTGACCCTGGTCTCTGGGTCTTCTCCTGGATGACATAGATGTGTGTGAATTTGTGTTTTGTTTTTGTGTGTTCGTTGTTGTCTGTTGTGTTTTGTGTTGTCCCTGTTCTTGCTCTGTCTTGAGTCGGCCACCACCCACAAAAACAAAAATACGAAAATAAAAAGTAAAATAAAATAGAAAATATAAAAAATATAAAAAGTGGGGATTGGGCCTGTGCATATATATAGATAGATATTGAAGTGTGTATGTATTGGAGGAGAGAGAGATATGGATGGTTTGATGGACATTGATGGGTAGATAGATCAATAATTATCTGCTCTGCAATGTAACAGCTTTTGATAATACTATACTATATAATTGTGTCACTGAAACTGGGAATAACAACATTTCAGTTTACAGATTATTGTATTTATCTCTAAATTGATAATTTGACATGTATGTTTCATTATAAATATTGATCAGGAGAAAAATATAGCTTGTTTAGCTTTAGTTCTCAATACAAGTTTATGCTCTACTAAGTACGAGTTAAATATCCAATGTATTCCTTGCTATGTTTAACTTAATTCACTATATAGGCCTACCTATCCAGGATCAAGCTAATCAAGCAAATTCCAGTATTTCTTGATAACGTGAAAAACAGTATTTCAGATAATAAAGGAAAAACAATTCTTTTACTAATAAACTAACTTTTAGTTAATTACCATACCTGAATATTTGGAAAAAATTAAACATAAATAATAATGAAAAACTTGCAAAATAGCCAAACCAAAACGAGGACAAGACAGTGTACTGACAAAAGAACTAAGCAAAATCACTATGTGGAAATATCGCTTTAGCAAAATAAATTTTTGAAATAAAAGAACACAATCCACCACATAGGGTGTACATTACTACATGAGAAAGTTAAACTGTTTCCAAAGCAAACTAGTTGCACATATAACAACGCACTATCGTCAGATTCAAGGATTTAGTCAATTTATGAAGTCCGGGACGTTCTGGTAAATATTACTAAATTTTGTGAATAAAGAAACTTCAATTAATATTAATATTTTGTATTAAATTAATTTGCAATTTGACAAATATTAACAATAGTAAACAAATCCATACAGCACTCACTAACGATAGTGCTATCGGGCAGGTACCTGTAAGCATAGCATGCCTCAAGTGACCCCTACCAATCACTACCCTAAAAATAGCCTATATTTATCGTACCCATAAATTAACAAAATAACAAAGGCAAGCAATAGATAATATCAAAAGTGAATAGATACAATAATTTATAAGATAATTGCAAAATATGAAGAAGCAACAACAGATTTTAACAAAGAGTAGGCCTACTCTGTTAACAATAACAATACATTTTAGAAAAACAATATCAATAATAACAACAGAACACGATAAACAATCAATAAATATACAACATGTTAGCAGAGGTTATACGAGAAACTTCAAGTTAAAAATGCTTGATTAAAATGATTGACATCAAATGTTAGAATAGTCACAGTAATTGACCTTACAAAGAGTAAATGTATGCAACAATTTACTTCCATGAACACATCTGTCTACTAAGAGTCTGTATAGTAACCTTGCTCTAGCCCAAAAGTCATCTTCTTTAGTGCAAATTTTACAAAATCTTACTTGCTAGGAAAACAAAGAATTATATGTTATTTTATTATAATTTATAGGGAAAGGAAAGTTTATTACGTTAAAATATTAATTGTCAACTTTGTGATATACTTTAAGTATGCACTGTTTTTCATTAACAATCTGTATATTTATCTAACTCCAACACCAAACACCTCCCAAAGAAATTAATGACAGTAAGCATGTGATCCACCGTGATTCGAACCTGGGTTACCATATAGAGATTTTAAGCACTCTAACCATTACACCTCACTTTACACATCTACAGTACCACACTTTACACATCTACAGTTCCACACTTTACACATCTGCAGTTCCACACTTTACACATCTACAGTTCCACACTTTACACATCTACAGTACCACACTTTACACATCTACAGTTCCACAATTTACACATCTACAGTACCACACTTTACACATCTACAGTTCCTCACTTTACACATCTACAGTACCACACTTTACACATCTACAGTTCCACACTTTAAACATCTACAGTACCACACTTTACACATCTACAGTTCCCACACTTTACACATCTGAAGTTCCACACTTTACACATCTACAGTTCCACACTTTACACATCTACAGTTCCATACTTTACACATATACAGTTCCACACTTTACACATATACAATTCCACACTTTACACATCTACAGTTCCACACTTTACACATCTACAGTTCCACACTTTACACATCTACAGTTCCAAACTGTACACATCTGCAGTTCCACACTTTACACATCTACAGTTCCACACTTTACACATCTACAGTTTCATACATTACACATATACAGTTCCACACTTTACACATCTACAGTTCCACACTTTACACATCTACAGTTCCACACTTTACACACCTACAGTTCCATACTTTACACGTCTACAGTACCACACTTTACACGTCTACAGTTCCACACTTTACACATCTACAGTTCCACACTTTACACATCTACAGTTCCACACTTTACACATCTACAGTTCCACACTTTAGACATCTACAGTTCCACACATTACACATCTACAGTTCCACACTTTACACATTTACAGTTCCACACTCTACACATCTACATTTCCACACTTTACACATCTACAGTTCCACACTTTAAACATCTACAGTTCCACACTTTACACATCTACAGTTCCACACTTTACACAGCTACATTTCCACACTTTACACATCTACAGTACCACACTTTACACATTCTACAGTTCCTCACTTTACACAACTACAGTACCACACTTTACACATCTACAGTTCCACACTTTACACATCTACAGTACCACACTTTACACATCTACAGTTCCACACTTTACACATCTGCAGTTCCACACTTTACACATCTACAGTTCCACACTTTACACGTCTACAGTTTCATACATTACACATCTACAGTTCCACACTTTACACATCTACAGTTCCACACTTTACACATCTACAGTTCCAAACTTTACACATCTACAGTTCCACACTTTGCACATCTACAGTTCCACACTTTACACAGATACATTTCCACACTTTACACATCTACAGTTCCACACTTTACACATCTACAGTTCCACACTTTACACGTCTACAGTTCCACATTTTACACGTCTACAGTTACACACTTTACACGTCTACAGTACCACACTTTACTCGTCCACAGTTCCACACTTTACACATTTACAGTTCCACACTCTACACATCTACATTTCCACACTTTACACATCTACAGTTCCACACTTTAAACATCTACAGTTCCACACTTTACACATCTACAGTTCCACACTTTACACGTCTACAGTTCCACACTTTACATGTCTACAGTTCCACACTTTACACATCTACGGTACAACACTTTACACATCTACAGTTCCACACTTTACACATCTACACTTCCACACTTTACATGTCTACAGTTCCACACTTTACACGTCTACGGTACAACACTTTACACATCTACAGTTCCATACTTTACACATCTACAGTTCCACACTTTACACATCTACAGTTCCACACTTTACAAATTTACAGTTCCACACTTTACACATCTACAGTTCCACACTTTACACATCTACAGTTCCACACTTTACTTGTCTACAGTACCATTAAATCTATATTTCGTACCCTCTCACATTCTACAGTATTCTTCAAACCCCACATGCATATCTTAGCTAGCATATTTTCACAACTCCATCTCTTGAGCTTTGCCACTTTAAAGGTCCGATACTTCTATATTAACCCTTTTACGCACGTGTGGGCGAAGGGGTTCCCGATTAGCAATCAGAAATAGAGGTCTCTAAATCTTATAATTACCTCTCCAAAAGTAGTTTTCTGCCCACAGCTAACTCAAAGACAACTGCAGAGTTTGAAGTAACGAAACTAAAGTGTTCTAAACACCCCTGAATGGTCAGAAAGGCTTTAACCCTTATTTAGCGGGCTAGGTGGTCTATTTGACCGTAGCACCCAGCGTTTTTTTTTTAACCCAAAATAGGGTTGTTTACGTGATCATTTCCATGCCTAAATAAGACCCAGAGCGTAAAACAAGTATCTATCCCTGAAAGGGCATAAACAGAGCTTTCCAATGACACCCGAACCATCCTTGTACGACCACTGGTTCTCTTGCAACGATCGTGCAACACGAGTGCAAAAACCCTGTAATTAGGTAATTTCCCTACATAATTCCCTGTGTAGCAAGTGTGAGGAGGGAGGGAAGGGTGGGATTCATATCAGTAGGTCCACCGCGGTGGTGTGGAGCGGTTATAAGGTTACTACGCTCGTCCCACCGCTCAGCTCTCTCTCTCAGCATCATTACGTGCTGAAAATGGCACACGAGATAAGTTGTGAACCGCCACTTAGTCCAAATTTATTTCACACTACATAAGTTGCGCGCCGCCAATTAAGGGTTAAGGGGGGTCACCGTTTTTTGTTATCATTCTCTCCTTTTCGCTCTTTCCCTGGCTTGTATCCATTCGGCCCCATTCAGCCAATTGTTTTAAGACGTTTATCCCCATCTAGGTGTCGATATCTTCCTGGCGAGCGATAGTGAGCCAGCATTGTATTAGAGAAATCCGGCTTTGCCGGAGAAATTTTTCTATCGAAAAATGTACATATTTAGATTGCTGTCAAAAGAAAAATATATATATGCTGGCTCGCTACCGCTCGCCAGAAAAATATTGACACCTGATGGGGGTAAACATCTTAAAACAGTAGGCTGAATGGGGCCAAATGAATACAAGCCAAAGAGAGAGGGAGAGAAAGAGAAAAAAAGCGAGGTGGGTCCCCTTAAAGTATCCCAGAATAGGCTCAAATCGCGTCTTGTGCGTGAAAGGGTTAATTATTATCACTCCCTCACATATTCCATAGTAATTGTTTACTCGGGTTTCGAATATAATTAAAGGTTGCAATTTCCCGATCACTTTTGTTCTTGATTCAATTTAATCCCTTGCGTTCAACTAGTTTGCACTTCTTTCAACTGCTTATACATCAAATATGGCTGCAATATACTTTAATTCCTCATTTGCTTCCAGTGTTAATCCAATCACCTTAGTATAAGCCCCGTGACAAACAACTCAGTTATTAGTCAGACTCATACTTTGAATACTATGCAGACAGAATCTTCGAAACAGCAGTTAAGGGGGGTGACCTGTTTTTGTTCTGTTCTTTTCTATCTTTCTTTTGCTTGTATCCATTTGGCCCCATTCAGCCTACTGTTTTAAGACGTTTATCCCCATCCAGGTGTCAATTTTTTACTGGTGAGCGGTAGCGAGCCAGCATATTTTTAATTTTTGTTTGACAGCAGGCTAAATTTGTACATTTTTCGATAGAAAATTTCTCCGGAGAAGCCGGATTTCTTCATATAATGCTGGCTCGCTATCGCTCCCCAGGAAGAAATCGACACCTAGATGGGGATAAACGTCTTAAAATAGTTGGCTGAATGGGGCCGAATGGATACAAGCCAGAGAAAGAGAGAAAAGGAGAAAAAATAAAAAAGCAGGTCACCCCCCTTAAGTTCCATTATATAATTATGTATATCAAAGTACTAACCATAGACCACAGTATATAATTATGTATATCAAAGTACTAACCATAGACCACAGTATATAATTATGTATATCAAAGTACTAACCATAGACCACAGTATATAATTATGTATATCAAAGTACTAACCATAGACCACAGTATATAATTATGTATATCAAAGTACTAACCATAGACCACAGTATATAATTATGTATATCAAAGTACTAACCATAGACCACAGTAGATCTGGACTGGATACGAAAATGGAACTTTACAGAAGGGGACCCAAAATCCAAAAACGAACCCCAAAGTTAGAACCTCGAAACCAAGAAAATGTGATATCTTCGCGGTTTCGTGGTTCGAACTTGGGGGTTCGTTCTCCAATTTTGGGTCCCTTACTGCAAAGTTCCATTTTCATGTCCAGTCCAGATCTACTGTAGTCTATGGTTAATACTATGATATACATATATAATGGAACTTAACTGCTGTTTCGAAGATTCTGTCTGCATAGTATTCAAAGTATGAGTCTGACTAATACCTGAGTTGTTTGTCATATTAAGAAAACACTACTGTAATGATAGTCTTTCATTCTCAATGGTATTAAACCTTCATTCTACAGCCCTTCCTATAATCAATAATATGCTTGATTGAAATTGCATTTGTAATGTAAATATATTTAATCAAAGTTTAATGTAGCAGTATATTTGGGTGAAGGTTGGTCCTGTTCAGATTGTGGCTTGGCATCCTTTACCCACCTTAGCCATTTCTATCTGTCTCTTTTCCTGTACTACTTTTCCTACTTCCATGGCGGGAGGCTAGGAATCCTGCTCCCCTTGTAAAATTCACCTACTAGACAAGACAAAGAAAGGGGCGAGGGAACGCGAAAGTGGTCTCGGACCCTAAGAATTGGACCTTAAATGTTGCTTCTGTTCGGGCTCTGATTCGAGTCAACCGCCCCCAGCTATGGGGTATGTGCCTGAGTATATACATACATACATACATATTTATTTGTAACAAGCATTTTAATCTCTCCTTCTCTAACAGAAACTGTATGAAGATGAGAGGAGGAAATTGCACAACTTAAAGGAAAAGGCAAAAAGTGAAAATGAGAAGAAAGACATTCAAACGATCTTGGCTGTTCAGGAGACGCTTTATTCAAACAGCAGCGGTACATCACAAAGATCTTCAGGGGAACAATGTCACAATGAAGAAATGGTATCACATAAATTTGCTCTGATGGTTGCAGCAAGAAATGAGTTGTCACAGTTGACTCATCTCTTGTTGACAATGGGCAACGTGGAAGTTAACAGCATTGTTGACTGTATCAGTGGCACCACAACACTTCATGAGGCAGCCTCCCATGGCAACATACAAAGTGTGGCCGTGCTGCTCAGTGCCGGTGCCAAAGTGCTCAGCATAGACAAATACAAACATACATCAAAACACATGGCATCTATGTCTGGTCATTTTGTTGTTATGAAACTGTTATGTAAGTATATTGACGATGATCCCATCTGTCTGGCCGGGACAACTGCTCGGAACATAGAGGGCAACTTAATCATCTACAGAGAAATGTACAGAGTAAAAGACAGTGACATAGATAATAAGAACATATGTTTTAGAGACGAGAGTGCCGATCAGGCTACATTAAAGGTGCTTGAAGCCATGGACGTTGAGAGGATGGCACAGGAAACGGAAGAAGTTCGAGTGGACCTCAGTAAAGGTGAAGCTTGGGAGGTGAAGGATTGTGTCATGACTGAGGTCAAGAATATCATGTCTGAAGTGGCAAGGAAAGACTCAACATATCAGGGAGAGATAAAATTAGTGGGAAGCACTAGTGATGGAACCAAACTCTTCTGTCCAGATGAAATGGACATCAATGTAATTGTAAAGAATGTCTCAGATGTTGTGCTCGAGGTCCATGAGCAGAAGGAGAAAAACAAAGGTGAAAAGGAAGTGAAGGTAATCTCACAGCGGAAAGAATTGTGTGACAATAAGTTTATGAGTAAGTTTGGTGATTTGGTAATGAATTGTTTGACGTTCTATGTACTTGAGGAAAAACGACTGTCCGTTGTTCCTCCAGGCGTGAAGAGAACTCAGGTTGGAGTGAGTCTTTCACTAGCCTGGCAGGGGAAAGAGTACCCACTACTCCTACTTGGAGTTGACCTGGTGCCAGTGTTGGAGCTCCCATGGGATAAAGAGAAGATCACACGACCCTGGCTCACTCCAAAAACCACATCAACTCTTCATGTAAGTAATACTGAAGATGGGTCATGGCGCTGCAGCTTTGCTATGACAGAATCAGAAGTGATGCAAGGGTTGAGTCATCAGGAGCGACAGGTAATGGTTCTAGCAAAATACATTCGTTATGGCCTCAAGGCAGAGCCCTGGATGAACAAGAAAGACAAGGCCAAGTATACTTGGTGGATGGAACGGGCATGGAAGCTCCCAGTACCAGCTGGCTTCTGCCTCAAGAACTCGTTTCTGGAACGGCTCGAGATAAAGAGAAAAGGAAAGGAAGTCTGGACTTGTGATGACCTGATAACACATGTTATGGAAGTGTACAAGACCATGTGCGAGCAGGTGCCGTCATCGAGATCGGGATCTGAACTCGTGGCATGCAATAAACGAGCATATTTTGGTGGTGAGTGTGAGGGCCGGAAGGAAGCAACTGGAGCTCCAGTCATTGTTGACTATCTTGCAGAGATGTGTCAAGTCTGGAACCAATAATCCAAAATAAAGACAAAGTACACCGAGTGTCCAATATCACAATATAACAAGTTACATTTTCTCGTGAGTGCTTTTACATATAACTTCACAAACTCGGTACAGTATTGTAAGCTGAGGACAAGCTGAGAGGTATATATTTATAATTACTCATCTATCAATGGTTCAGAGTATGTGGAAAATTTCAGCCAACCATATATATTATTTGTTTATTTATATTAACAGATTGTTAACTATTCTATTACCAAAGTTACTCATGGTATTATGGGCATGTGAACTTAACCACATGATGATCAGAACCATGAATACAAATTGTGTTGCTAAACTTTTGAAAATTTGGTACAATGTTGAGTATGTGGAAGACACTCACTACACTCCCCCCCCCCCTCCTCCTACAATCTCCCCCCCCCTCCCCCAACCCCCCACCCACCAATTCATAGGCTATGCAGAAGTATAGGTGGTGCAATAATTGTTCTCCACTCATCCCCTTATTGAACTGAGCCCTACATATATACGAGGATCCACACAATAGACAAGGACATCATGGGCTACCTACCCAATGCAAGCACCTGCAATGCCTATCATCGAGAACCCAGCACCATTGAGGTTAATACTTTAGGCTTCCCAGCCCCTGGGTTAGCCACAGAGCTTGCAAATCAACTATTCACTGAGACTACACAAGTTCAAATGAGCATCGCCAAAGATGCTCCAGAAGATCAAGACAGATGATTGGCCAAAATCAGATACAGAATAGCCCGCCAATGTTTAGCCAAGACGAGCCCACTGATGGGAGATTGCGAAATTCCCAAGGAGACACTGATAATATTTGAAGTTGTTCATTACTTCGCCAGGATCAGCTTACAAAACTATCCCTCCCGCTCCTCCTCCCACACCCTCGCTCAAGACCCCAGACACGCCCTATTGCCCCCAGTTAAGTATAATACCCCAGAGTAGCCAGTCACCTCCAATATGTGGAAGAAAAAGAACCTCCAGACCCTTAAATACCTGTTCCTGTACAGGGTATACGTACCATATCCAAATCTAGAAAGAGTTTTACTCCTGTTTTGAGCACTTAGAAGAAGAGTGGACCGAGAGCCTAGGAACTACCCTACACAGTTGGAGAGAGTGAGAAGAGAGGAACGGCGAAAGCAGGCCTATTGATAGTAAATAGTGTAAACAACAGGACGTGAAGAGGTTCCGTTTCTAAAGAAGTACAACACTTGGCCCAGCAGAATTTGAACCCTAGACGGTAGAGAGGGAACAGTAATAGACGACAGAACCCTGTGACGTAACTGTGGTAAGCTGAAGGCGGCCTAGAAGTATGGCCAGCCACCGTGTGCAAATGCGCCCTAGGGAGTGGTCCATACATGAGGAGCAACAAGGCCCTTCCACTCTAACTAATTAATATATTGATTGATGCATATAAGTGTTAAGATATGTGAACGCTGTAATACTCCATATATTTCTAAAAGAATCATACATATTGACCTTATGATAACCAAATTAAATTATAACTTTCCCTTAGCTCAAGACGAGGCCTAACTGTACCAACGTTTATGACGAATATCCGTCAGCCTAGTACCCCCTGCCCCCCTTCAGTTTAAAGCTATAAGTATATCCTCGTAATCCTAATTTTCCTATGTTACACTTATAGAGTAACTTATATCTGTGAGTAACTTAGGTTAGAGGTAAGTTCAACAGGGGAAGACCTTTCCCCCAATACTTTCAATTGCCTCTTATGATATGTGTACAGTATGTCTCTAGTGTTCCACGTCAGAGGAGAAAGAGGGATCGCATCATATATATATATTACGATTTAATTCCCAATTAATTGTGCCAAGATATACCTGTTGCTAGTTTGATTTCTTAAGTAAATCGAGTCTGTTAAAGCCACCATTTCCTTGCACTGGCACGGTATTTGAAGTTTTTTAACACGTTGAAAACCGTACCTTGCGTAAGGAACGCCGCAGTCCTGGGTTAACCAGTTTAATTCGGACTCCACATGTGAGAATCTATTCATGATTAAGTATTTCCCCAAGCCTATATTCAACTCTATAGAAACCATAAAGCCAGAATATAATTGTCATCTGAACAGTCGATACAATCAGTGTAAATAGGGAGGCATCAAATGCTTGTGTGGAGTATAATTTATCTGAAGTGTTTGTCAACCCGTACAATCCCAGCGACGGCTATAGCCGTCAGTAGACAATTAACTCCCCAGTCCCAGCGACGGTTATAGCCATCAGTAATGTATTTGTCTTGTAACTGCCTGTACAAGGCTATTTTTTTTTTTTTTTTTTTTTTTTTTAAAAGTCTTGTAAACAAAAATGTGATAGATCCACTCTTGCCTCATCTCTTGAGGTGAAAAGGTGGTCTCTCCTGTCATTTTGGCCACAGTGCTTGGGACTGCTGGACTTCTATTACTATATCCTACGGTACAGTACGGGTTAAGTTTGTATCTTGTATCCCTGTTAAATAGCAAAGTCAGTATTGATGATCTCCCTTGGTAACTCAGTAATCGTAATTATAGTTTAGCCAAATATCGGAGTCAAGAGCCAGTCCTTGCATCAGTGTACTTTTCTGATAATCGCGACCATGGATGCTTGGTTGAATTCATGTGGGTATTTCAATCTAGTAAGGGCAGTGTACCACTAGTGAACAGTGATCATAGCGTACACTGCTGATTAAATATTTCTATATATTATATTTTGTGTGATTGAAGTGACCGTGCCCATTATGCATAAGTGTATATAAAGGCCTATATATGGTATGAGTGCATTTGTCTATATTTATGTGTATTTTGTATATTAAATGCATGTCCGTAAATTCCTGTTTGGTGCAGACAATCGGAATTCTCTTGACCATTGCTATGGGGTAGTTGTAAATATATATACTTATATGTATATGAGACACGCATGCATATATACAATATGTACATATATAAATGTTTTATACTCTCAACGGGGCTCGAACCACTGACAGTCAGGACGATTGTCCATGCTTTAATCAACTCTACCATGTTGATGGTTCGAGCCCCACTGAGAGCATAACAAATATTTAGTAGCTCACGTGTATTTGTGAGATATATTACAGGGGAGGTGTGGAGGAGTGGTCATGCCACTGGACTGGTAATCCAATGGTCTCGGGTTCGAATCCCAATGTATCAATGGGAAGATATTATTGGGTTGGAATTTGTGCTGTACCTAGTATCAGTGCATTACCACAAAGTCCACCGAAACGCCAATAAAATACCCTCATTGTTCCCTAATTAAATAGCACTGTAAGAATATTCCCATATTCAATATAGCTACAGAGGGACAATGCCTAGTGAGTTAATTGCTTCAATAGGTGACGTTCTGAGAGTGAGGGTCCGAGACTAGGGGAGGAGACAGTGAAGCGCATAAGACAAAGCAGCTTCAGAGATGGGGCTGCTTCGAGCCGTGGATGGGCAACTGGGCCCTGTGCATCTTGCGAAGGTAAGATGGCGGGTGCTGCTTGCAGCTCAAAATGCTTCACACGTCTCACTCCCTAGACTGGAATGAGACCTCACGTGCTTCACCGTTGAATTTATGGTTGAATGTACAGGCTCTCAGCCTTTGCCTGAGCGGGAGTAGTTGGAATATAGAAAAAAATATATATACAGGGTGTCTCGAAATAGACGTGCCAACCTTCAGGATTAGGTTAGGAAAAAATATATTTAAGAATAAAATGTTATAGAAGCAAAATTCCAAATATTACTTGTTATAAAGATATAGCCTGTTGAAAATGGCATTCTTAAGTGTTTCCCCATAAGGGTGGCCTAGCTGTCCTAGAGCTTACCATACCTCCATCTAACTGCAATTATTTTACCATGTTATTATCAAGAAATTTTCAATCTGTAAGTTGCAAAATGATTATAGACATATTAGCTCACTTTGAACCTGCTGGAAACTATTTGACATGGAAGAGTCCATTACAGCGATGCGGGGGAGGACACTATATAAAACCCTCAATACTTCTTAAACGGTTGAGATATAGAATTTTTGTTATAGAATAGTGTATGCTTAGAATTATCTGTATAATCATATCCTGAAGTTTGGCACATCAATTTTGGGACACCCTGTATATATATATATAAATTCCCTCCGAAGCCTTCACATATTTCTTTGGCTTTCAAAGATAAGCCATAACCCCTGACGATATTAATAGAATCCTCCCTACCTTGTAAACATTAATAGTCCATTAACCTGATAGGCTCCCTCCAACTACTCCGAGTGTAACCTGGGAAGTACCCCCCCCCCCCCCCACCTCTCCCTCTCCCCCCAAACTGTCTCTTTTGTCTTGCTGTGATTTTGCACACACACCTGTGAGGTCCGTGACCAGAATTACCCGCTACGCTTCCTTTAATGTAGAGGTCCGTGTTGGTCCTTTAGTTCACTAGAGTTCCTGTGTCTATAGTACCAGTGTTTCTTAACCTGGGAGGCGCGCCCCCCTAGGGAGGCGCGCCCCCCTAGGGGGGCGTTTGACAATGCTAGGGGTGGCGTGGGGTAATCAAAGTTCAAAATAGGGCTAGGCCATTCAAATGCATACAGGGTAATCGCAAAGATATATATAAATAAGAAACTTTGATAGGAAAAATTCACAACCGTCATTCCGAGCAACCACATGTAGTGTTGACATAAAACCATTAATCAGTTTTATTCCTTGCATGCAGATTGGTTATTTGTTCGCCCTTTTTACAGTATCTTGCGTCTTAAGCATCCATATGGAGTGGATACAAAAAAAGAAAAAAATTGTTTTCTAGGCACCAGAGGCAGGGGGGGGGGGAGGCTTCATGAATTACAGTCCTGACCAAATCTAGGCATCAGAGGCGTTGGGGATGTAGGGGTGGGCGGGGCATCATGAATTCAGTCCTGACCAAAGGGGGCGCGGTGCTAAAAAGCTTAATAACCACTGGTCTATACCAATTCAGTCCTGTGCTTTTGTCTTTTATATATATATATATATATATATATATATATATATATATATATATATATATGTTTCTAGTCTCTCAGTGGGGATCGAACCATCGACCATCAGGATGATAGCCGACGCTTTAATCAATTACACCACGGCAGTCTTGATTAAAGCGTCGGCTATCATCCTGATGGTCGATGGTTCGATCCCCACTGAGAGACTAGAAACATTTAGTGGCTCACGTGTATTTGTGATATATTCTCAATATATATATATATATATATATATATATATATATATATATAAATATATCCGAGATTGGTCTGTCCTTAGGGAATCATAGTTTCAGTAGGAATATGTACTGTCAACGGATGAAGCAAAATCATTAAAACCCACAGGTTCGAACCCTGCCACTAGTTCCCATTCTCAACAATTTTGCAACAAATTAATTTAGTATCAAGAACTCTTATGATTTTGCCAAATCCTTGTCCGACTTTCAGCTATCAGGATCATACTACATGTGTAGTTACGATGTTAAATCCTTATTCACGAACATCCCTGGCAACGAAACTATCTAAATTTGTTGTGGTCTAGTTTACGAAGGGATAGATAACTTCATGGGAATGAATAAGTCAATTTTTAAAGATTTGTTATCATTGGTTTCCAAAGAGGGATTATTTGTCTTCAATGATGAGTTATATAAACAAATAGATGGAATTGCTATGGGATCACCCTTAAGTTGTACTCTTGCTAATAGTTTTATGTGTAACCTAGAAAACCAATATTTACGTAACTGTCCTATACAATTCAAACCAGTTTGATACCGTAGGTATATAGACGACACGCGTGTTATTTTTAAAGATAAAAGTCACGCGACTCTATTTTTTGAATACATCAACATACAACACAGAAATATAGATTTTACAATGGAACCCGAAAATAACGGTAAACTTTATTGTGTAGACATTACGATTGAGAAACATATCAATAGGCTTATATTGTCAATTTTCCGAAAACCAACATTCTCTGGATTGGGCACCAGTTTTTTCAGTTATTGTTCGTACAACTTCAAATTGAATGTTATTCGTACACTTCTTCACAGGTCATATGCTCTAACATCAACGTATGATTTTGTTCACAAATAAATCTAATTTCTTCGGAGTTTTTTCATAAACAATGGATACAATGGCCTACTCTTTGATAGACTAGTAAAGATTTTCCTTAGTAATAAGTACCAACCCAAACAGCTTGTTCCTGCGGTCAATAAGGAGATTATATATGTAACCCTTCCATATCTAGGAGAATTGTCAACCCATATTCAGAAGAATCTAACCAGAAGTTTACAAAAGTTCTATCCACAAATTTATTTCAAATTTATTCATAAAAATTCCTTTAAAATTAGTTCTTTCTTTTCATTTAAAGACCGAATGCCTACTGATCTTCGTTCATCTAATGTCTCTGAATTCACCTGCCCGAGTTGCCAAACTGGGTATTTGGGGAGCACTATTCGCTCTTTCAAAACGAGAATCGATGAACATCTAGGTCAGTCCAGCAGAACAGGTCGTCGGCTAAAGGCTCCTCCTCATTCAGCCGTAAGGGAACATGTTGAATTGTGTGATACTTTAATTTCTAAACATAACTTTAAAATAGTTGACAGTTCTACTAGTAAAGATTTGATAACTCTAGAATCAATATATATCAAAGTTAACAAGCCCCAGTTAAATAATATGTTGTCTGCCGCCCCCATTTCAATTGTATAAATGTTACCTATTGCTAAATGTATTACCTGTATATTATACTTAATGTATTACCTGTATATTATACTTAATGTATTACCTGTATATTATACTTAATGTATTACCTGTATATTATACTTAATGTATTACCTGTATATTATACTTAATGTATTACTGTATATTATACTTAATGTATTACCTGTATATTATACTTAATGTATTACCTGTATATTATACTTAATGTATTACCTGTATATTATACTTAATGTATTACCTGTATATTATACTTAATGTATTACCTGTATATTATACTTAATTTCTAATGTATTACCTGTATATTATACTTAATTTCTAATGTATTACCTGTATATTATACTTAATTTCTAATGATTTTGAATCTTTTTTAACTTTTAGATCACTGATGATGACATTTAGAATATGTCAAAACGTTTGAAAATATGAAAATAAAGATGTTGTTCGCTGCCTCACGCATTGTCTTATATATATATATATATATATATATATGTATATATATATATATACAGTATATATATATACATAATATATATATATATATATATATATATATAAAGGCATAGAATATGCAATAACAAATTTGGTTATTATATATACATACATATATATTGCTGCCTGTATACATACATATATATTGCTGCCTGTATACATACATATATATTGCTGCCTGTATACATACATATATATTGCTGCCTGTATAACGTCAATACTAATTATTAGGTTGAGTATTTGAGTCGCTCCCCTGTGTATCTCGAGTCGTAAGTCAATAAATCCTGTAAATTGTATAATTATTGTTATCCATGTCCTTATCTTTATCTGTGTGTTACTCATGCTTAAACCACCACAACTGAGTTTTGTACACTTAATAATAGCAGCTTAACATGCACAAAAACAAGATGCATGATCATCATGAAAAGTGGGCTACGATAAGTTTGGCTAGTGGTAAAGAGAGGGGATAAAAATGATCAGAAAGACATTCATCAGAAACAGAGGACGTAAATGGAGATGATAATTATATAGAAAAGAAGTAGACGATGGAATAAACTGCCCTAGGTAAAGTGGTAAACTAGGCTAGATTAGCTGACCCCTTTCTGCTTTTAGTTTATTTCTATGACAAGTAATTTGAATTTATGAATTGACCATAGAAAGTGACACTGAAATTGATAACATGTAGGCCTATAAATGGATCTGGATTGGCGGCGTCTTCTCTGTGGATCCACCTCCCGGGACTGCCGACTTCTGTCAACCGGGAAGAAGATTGCGACCGGTGGGGGACGGCAGGCCGCCGTCCACAGGAGAGCAGTCCAGGGAGCTAAACCACCTCAACCAACACTGCCCCCTTCTTGGGGGCACGAAAACCTGGAAATGGCTTCGGTCGCCCGGGCAAGTGCCACACACTCAAAAAACCACACACAATCACACTGTTTTTCCTACACCGAGAAATGACTCTCCGGCAGTCATTTCTCAAAGACTTATTAGAGCCGGAGACATCGAGATCAATCCAGGACCCACCCACAAATACGTATGTTCAACATGCTCAAAATCTACCACTTTGAGTCGCCACACAAAGGGTTCTGTTCTCTGAAATTCATGTGGGAACAGGACCCATTTCACCTGCCTAACAATGCCTCCACGGAACACTACACAAACACCTGGACCTGTACCTCATGCCCCTCCCTTTCACAGTCAAACCCCTCACCTACACCCCCCACACCTTTCCTTTCCAACCCACCAATCCTATGTGCCATCCACATCCTCAATTCGTCACATCCCACCCAACCTAATCCATCCATACCCTTATCTCCTGCACCTCAATCCCCATCCCCATTACCACCTCACCCATCTCCTTCCTCCTCACCCCCACCCTGACCCCCACCTCATCCTCATGCAGCAGCACCCAACATACACCACACACAAAATATCAACATTCTTTAATTAAACATAGATGGCATTAACACAAAGAACACGAACTTTCACACTTTATCAAACAACACAACACACACATTGCCATCTTACAAGAAACAAAACTCCGCACAACACAAAAAACACCTACATTCCATAACTTCACCAACATCAACAGTGAACAGTATGTTAGAAACGATAATGGGACGATTGTGTATGCAGAAGATGAAATCAGAGAAGCATGGAAGGCACACAATTGCTAAATGTATAGTTTGAATGTGATAAGGAACAGCTTAGTATCGAAAAACTAATATCTGGACCCCCTCCTTTGATAGCACCAGCCGTAGTGAGCGACGCAATCAATAAAATGAAGGACGGTAAAGCTCCAGGGTGTTCTGACATTGTCGCTGAGATGATAAAAGCCTCAGGGGAGACTGGTGTCAGCTTAGTCGCTGAGATGATAATCACCATTATTAAAGAGGAGAAAATCCAAGAGGATTGGCACAAAAGTGTAATAGTAAATATATACAAAGGAAAAGGGGATGCACTAGATAGAGGTAATTATAGGGGCCTGAAAATACTTGACCAAATCATAAAGGTCTATGAAAGAGTCTTTGAGGGTTTATAAGAGGAGGATATAGGCATTGTTTGCAGTTGAAGATTTGGTTGGTATTGGCTCTGAGGGAGATTTAGACATGATGGGTGAGGTTGTTCTATTATTATTGGTTTGGTTATTTCCTCATCACTGGCATGTTTAATATGATTGAATACTGGTTTGGAATGGTTAAATTGCCTCTTAATATTTCCTTTCCTCTGATTATTATATGACACAGGGGCACACTGAAGGGGTTGGTGTTGAATTTCCATAGTGTTGCTGGAGTCCTTGGTGTCCACGTGTGCATCTGGGCAGCTATCGCAGCTTCCCCTCCGACTTGCGTTTTCCTTCTTCGGTCCTGGTTGGTTATTGTAGTTAGCCTTGCTAACTCCGTTTTCCTTCTTCTCCCGTCTCCTGTTGTTGTCGCTGTTGGATCTTGGGGGTCGCTGGTTATTGTTGCAAGCTCTTATGGAAACAACGTGTACAGGTGGTTCTGAGGTGGTGGTTGTGGTTGGTAGATGGTTGGGGGGAATGGTTGGAATATTTTCCTCCAGTGGCATCTCAACAAGATAGACTAAAGCACAAATGTATGTTAGAATAGACTTGAAAATTTGCTAGATAGTCACCAGACACTAAAAACGTGTATGTCACTAGAAAAAATATGTTGAAGTATCTAGAATAATCTTTAGCAATGAAAAAATGTCTACAATTCCTTAAAATGGTGAACATCTTTAATATCGCTAGAATTCATCATGGGTCATGACACAAAAAATATTAATTTATTTAGGGCGCATATACTTGTTTATTTAGGGCGCATATACTTGTTTATTTAGGGCGCATATACTTGTTTATTTAGGGCGCATATACTTGTTTATTTAGGGCGCATATACTTGTTTATTTAGGGCGCATATACTTGTTTATTCAGTGAGGCCTTCAATATGCCCCAGTTTACAAGTATCCTTCAATTGTACTTACTTGCTAGTGTTTGTGTGTGAGGTGTTTGTGTGTATGGTATCTAGCTACGTGATCACGAGTATCCTTCTCTAGTACTTACTTGCTAGTGTTTGTGTGTGAGGTGTTTGTGTGTATGGTATCTAGCTACGTGATCACGAGTCGGAGCGGGTGGTGGTGGATGGGGTGGATGGGATATAATTCCAAATGAAGCCACTACTTTTAAGCTCCTCGGTGGTTTAGTGGTTTAGGTGCTGGAGTGCTGCACTACTGGCCTGGCTGGGGTATGACACAAAAACATTAATCTTTATGTCACTAGACGGAAGTGATTCGCTGGATTTAGCGGTAGTCGCTACATTGACACCATTGTACAAGAGTACACGACCATTCATTCCGGTTATTATGAATAAGGACAGATTTTTAAACTATTACAACTATTTCAAAGTTCTGAGATGATCAGATTGATTTGGAAATTGATTTACACAATTCCAGTTCCATTAGTTTCAAAAACCTTCCCGTAAAATGCTACTTAGAGGGTAATTAATAAACGAAGCTTTCCTTCCCTGATAATGTCGAAGCGATCGCGCTGGTGTTGTTGTTGTTTGAACAACAACAGCAACAACAACAAACGTTATTTTTTACATCATATATTCGGGTTAGGTTAACATTTGGTTAAAAATCTTCGTAATAGCTGAATAATCAAGACGGGAACACGGCAATTCACCGTCAGATGAAAGAAAACGGGGTATATAGTTTGTATTTTTTTCAAGCTAAGGGAAAATTGCTATCTCGCCCTCCTGATTACTCGGCCATTGCCATGATTGTATAGCCAAAAATGTTGCTAATTATGAAAACTTTGCAATAATGTGACGCTCAGACATAGCAATATCATACTTCCCATTCAAAATCGAGAAATCAGATGCCAAGGGATTCAATTTACCATCAGCTTGGAAAGAAACAGGGTATAGTGACCTGAAGAAACTGTCTGCAGAACGCTGTCAATAAAGTGCTTCTCCTCAAATGGTGTTTATATTAATTCTGTCAACATTTCAAAGTAAGTGTAGTATTAAGCCTACTTCACACATTCAAGAGTGCGAACGCGAATGTCTGCGATCGTGCATTCGCGCAGAGTCTTGGAAAAATGATGGCATATGTAATTTTTTGGCGAATTTTCGAGAATAGATATGAATAGTTACAAATAGTGCCCGAATGCAGTCGCACACACTCTCAGTAGGCCTACATTCGTAGTGTTCTGCGAATGTACTGGGAATGTGTCAAAACTTGAATTTTAGCAGCCATTTTTATTGTAGAAATAGTAACGAATACCTACGAATGTTATAGTAGTTACGACTAGTTATACTCTTGCGGAAATTTGCAAACACTCTCATCACACTCTCAGGGACTCTCACTTCATTCTCAGTATATTTATTACTACTCTCACACAGTCGTCCACAGTCGTTAACATTCGTAACTTTTCGCAGTTTCGAATTTGAATCAACGGTCTTATTCGTTCACACTCTCAACTATTCTCAACACACTCTTACCTATTATCACCACACTCTCAACTATTCCCGACATATTCTTGATGGTTCACACACATTCCTAGCTACAATGTGTTTACATGGGAATATGAGCCCGACTGTCAACGAATGATTCGTATGAACTCGTTCCTACTCTCACACACTCTTGCACATTCTCAACACATTCGCAATTATTTTTGGCAGTTGAGAATGTTCGAGACTGCTGCCGAATGATTAAGAGTGACAATAAGTGTGTTACGACTGTGTATGAATAGTTACGAAGAGTTACGAATCATTGATAATGCGAATGAACTGAGACTCGACGCATTCGGGATTATATTTTCATACATGGGTGAAAGAATGGTTCCACGACCCGACTGTTTTTGAACCTTTGAGATTGTGCTGAGAGTTTCTAAGAGTTTCCGAGAGTGTTTGAGAATGTGATTGCGATTGTGCCTGAACGTCTATTCGCCTCGATTCGCGCTCGCACTCTGGAATGTGTGAAGTAGGCCTTAGTCTGGATATTTTAACCCCTTTTGTAGTGATGACGTCTTTTTATTTTCATTCTAGCTACATTTAGACGATTTGAAGAAGCTTAGGAAGGATATATGGTAACTAAAAGAATTAATTGTGATAGTGTGTATCCTTTAAATTGGTAGACATCCTTCTTAAGCTGAATTAAACGTCTAATAAATGCCAGAATATAATGAAAAGTACTTTACCGGTACAGAAAGGGTTAAGACGGCACATGGCCATTACCATAACACCTCATTATTCAGCTTGTAGTCTTCTATATACAGTATACAGTATATACCTCTTAATATGTCACTATCCATCAATCTATTACCATCAGGGCATTTAAATATATAAATAATGTACACACACACACATATATATATATATATATATATATATATATATATATATATATATATATATATATATACTGTATATATATATATATATATATATATATATACCGGTATATATATATATATATGTATACTGTATGTATATATATATATATATATATATATATATATATATATATATATATATATATATATATATATATATATATATACAGTATACATATATATATATATATATATATATATATATATATATATATATATATATATATATATATATATATATATATATATATATATATATATATATATATATATATATATATATATATATATATATATATATATATATATATATATATATACCGGTATATATATATATGTATACAGTATATATATATATATATATATATATATATATATATATATATATATATATATATATATATATATACTGAATATATGTATATATATATATATATACTGTATATATACTGTATATATATATATATTTTCTTTTTCCATGGAGACAAAAGGCAAACCTGCCTGTAAACAGTGTCCCCTTCATGGTTGAAAGTGATAGAAATGTACATTATAGGTAACATATGTGTGTGGGGTGTGCTTGTTAAGTGTACTGAAATGAATAGGTCTTACATTTGGAAACCCATTAACGCCAACAGACAGTACACTAGGACCATAAGGGTGGGAGAGTGTTGATAACAGAGAAGGGGTGTTGTAGATAGAGGAAGCTGTTGGAATGGCTTTGGAATGTGTGTTAATAGTCTGTATACGTCGTCGAGGTGTCCCCCGACTGGGTTAGAACATGATATACATGCTAGGCCGTATTACCACACCCACTAAATGTCCGCCTTGGCTGGGATTGAACCCAGGTCAATCAGATTCACACGTGACCGTGCTCTCCACTCGACCGCTGCGGCTCATTTTTGTGTTTGAGTTAGCTGGATTACTCTCTTTCTAGGTGAGGCACATATAGAAATGGTGGAGGAAAGCCAGGCAAATGAAACAGGAGTTCCAGCAACTCCTTATCATATGCCAATGTGGCCTCCCCTGGGTATTGCCATGCATGTAGACGGTTGTGGGGGGAGGGGGGGGGGGGTGCGCCACATTTCCTACACCATGTATACTGCGTATTTCCTACACGTCACATCTCCTACAACTTTAACTGTTTTTAGAGTAATGACATACTTTCTACACAGATACAGCATATCTCCTACACAGTTTTTAGTGTACTAACATATTTCCTACAGATATACAGCATATCTCTTACACACAAAAATCTATACCGTCACATTTCCTACTCTGCCGTGTAGGAAATGTCCAATACATCAATGCTGGCGTTTACACTTTTGATAACTCTGTTTCAGCATCCCAACTTCCTGCAGACAGTTCTGATGAGAGTGGGGATGAACAGCAGGACCCTGATAACAACGGAGCTGGTACAAAAGATCTTCCTCTCGAACTTCAGTGAAGCATCTACATAAGGCAAAAGAAAAGGACAGTGGTTTTTCTGCCCTGCCAACACGTTGCCTCCTGTGCTGATTACATAGCTATCCTTGTGGCAGCAGCAGATGATAACATAGCTATCCTTGTGGCAGCAGCAGATGATAACATAGCTATCCTTGTGGCAGCAGCAGATGATAACAACCCTGCAAAATGTCCCACTTGTCGTATTATCATTCATGATAGGCTTGAGGTGTTCATATAAAAAGTGCCATTGTAATGAATGTGCTCACGAAATCCAATGTCAACTTGTTTTACAGTTTCATTTTATATACATATGTTTTTAAAGAGATATAATACATTTCCTACATACAGTATACAGTATATCTCTCCAACTTGGGGGCTGAAAATTAATTTGGCAACTTTAGGACGTTTCGTTCCATTAGCTTGGCGATTTTGAGATATTAATTGGGCATTTCGCTCAATTAGCTTGAATTTTTTTGCAAATTAAGATAGGCCAAGCTTTCATAATCAACCCCTTGAGGATTATGAGGCATTTGACCATATATGTTGGCTATCATTGAACGATTGTATACAACATAGGAAGGATCTGTGGGAATTAAAAGGGTAATGACCATCTCAATTACCCCTCCGATTTCCGTATAGCCTACCCTTCTTAAGCTGAAGAAAATTGTCTTATAATAGCCAGGAGAGAGAAAATAAATGTGTGATCGCATCTTGAAAGGGTTAACTACTACATGTTTATCCTCCAAGTCATCGTATAATAGCTGGGTAATTGATATGGTCCCCCTTCTTCATCATGTTTATCCTCCAGTCATCGTATAATAGCTGGGTAATTAAGGGGAGAGGGCCCGTTTTATGGTCCCCCTTCTTAATCATGTTTATCCTCCAGTCATCATATAATAGCTGGGTAATTAAGGGGAGAGGGCCCGTGTTTATGGTCCCCCTTCTTCATCATGTTTATCCTCCAGTCATCATATAATAGCTGGGTAATTAAGGGGAGAGGGCCCGTGTTTATGGTCCCCCTTCTTCATCATGTTTATCCTCCAGTCATCGTATAATAGCTGGGTAATTAAGGGGAGAGGGCCCGTGTTTATGGTCCCCCTTCTTCATCATGTTTATCCTCCAGTCATCATATAATAGCTGGGTAATTAAGGGGAGAGGGCCCGTGTTTATGGTCCCCCTTCTTCATCATGTGTATCCTCCAGTCATCATATAATAGCTGGGTAATTAAGGGGAGAGGGCCCGTGTTTATGGTCCCCCTTCTTCATCATGTTTATCCTCCAGTCATCGTATAATAGCTGGGTAATTAAGGGGAGAGGGCCCGTTTTATGGTCCCCCTTCTTAATCATGTTTATCCTCCAGTCATCATATAATAGCTGGGTAATTAAGGGGAGAGGGCCCGTGTTTATGGTCCCCCTTCTTCATCATGTTTATCCTCCAGTCATCATATAATAGCTGGGTAATTAAGGGGAGAGGGCCCGTGTTTATGGTCCCCCTTCTTCATCATGTTTATCCTCCAGTCATCGTATAATAGCTGGGTAATTAAGGGGAGAGGGCCCGTGTTTATGGTCCCCCTTCTTCATCATGTTTATCCTCCAGTCATCATATAATAGCTGGGTAATTAAGGGGAGAGGGCCCGTGTTTATGGTCCCCCTTCTTCATCATGTTTATCCTCCAGTCATCATATAATAGCTGGGTAATTAAGGGGAGAGGGCCCGTGTTTATGGTCCCCCTTCTTCATCATGTTTATCCTCCAGTCATCGTATAATAGCTGGGTAATTAAGGGGAGAGGGCCCGTGTTTATGGTCCCCCTTCTTCATCATGTTTATCCTCCAGTCATCATATAATAGCTGGGTAATTAAGGGGAGACGGCCCGTGTTTATGGTCCCCCTTCTTCATCATGTTTATCCTCCAGTCATCGTATAATAGCTGGGTAATTAAGGGGAGAGGGCCCGTGTTTATGGTCCCCCTTCTTCATCATGTTTATCCTCCAGTCATCATATAATAGCTGGGTAATTAAGGGGAGAGGGCCCGTGTTTATGGTCCCCCTTCTTCATCATGTTTATCCTCCAGTCATCATATAATAGCTGGGTAATTAAGGGGAGAGGGCCCGTGTTAATGGTCCCCCTTCTTCATCATGTTTATCCTCCAGTCATCGTATAATAGCTGGGTAATTAAGGGGAGAGGGCCCGTGTTTATGGTCCCCCTTCTTCATCATGTTTATCCTCCAGTCATCGTATAATAGCTGGGTAATTAAGGGGAGAGGGCCCGTGTTTATGGTCCCCCTTCTTCATCATGTTTATCCTCCAGTCATCATATAATAGCTGGGTAATTAAGGGGAGAGGGCCCGTGTTTATGGTCCCCCTTCTTCATCATGTTTATCCTCCAGTCATCGTATAATAGCTGGGTAATTAAGGGGAGAGGGCCCGTGTTTATGGTCCCCCTTCTTCATCATGTTTATCCTCCAGTCATCATATAATAGCTGGGTAATTAAGGGGAGAGGGCCCGTGTTTATGGTCCCCCTTCTTCATCATGTTTATCCTCCAGTCATCATATAATAGCTGGGTAATTAAGGGGAGAGGGCCCGTGTTTATGGTCCCCCTTCTTCATCATGTTTATCCTCCAGTCATCGTATAATAGCTGGGTAATTAAGGGGAGAGGGCCCGTGTTTATGGTCCCCCTTCTTCATCATGTTTATCCTCCAGTCATCATATAATAGCTGGGTAATTAAGGGGAGAGGGCCCGTGTTTATGGTCCCCCTTCTTCATCATGTTTATCCTCCAGTCATCATATAATAGCTGGGTAATTAAGGGGAGAGGGCCCGTGTTTATGGTCCCCCTTCTTCATCATGTTTATCCTCCAGTCATCGTATAATAGCTGGGTAATTAAGGGGAGAGGGCCCGTGTTTATGGTCCCCCTTCTTCATCATGTTTATCCTCCAGTCATCATATAATAGCTGGGTAATTAAGGGGAGAGGGCCCGTGTTTATGGTCCCCCTTCTTCATCATGTTTATCCTCCAGTCATCATATAATAGCTGGGTAATTAAGGGGAGAGGGCCCGTGTTTATGGTCCCCCTTCTTCATCATGTTTATCCTCCAGTCATCGTATAATAGCTGGGTAATTAAGGGGAGAGGGCCCGTGTTTATGGTCCCCCTTCTTCATCATGTTTATCCTCCAGTCATCATATAATAGCTGGGTAATTAAGGGGAGAGGGCCCGTGTTTATGGTCCCCCTTCTTCATCATGTTTATCCTCCAGTCATCATATAATAGCTGGGTAATTAAGGGGAGAGGGCCCGTGTTTATGGTCCCCCTTCTTCATCATGTTTATCCTCCAGTCATCATATAATAGCTGGGTAATTAAGGGGAGAGGGCCCGTGTTTATGGTCCCCCTTCTTCATCATGTTTAGTCCCATTATTGTTCAGATCATAAGAAGTTCGACCAATTAGTTTGGCGATTTTAAGACTTTACACTCCATTTCTTCATCAACATCAAGACCTTTCGTGCCGAGCTCTAGAACTCTCTCCCTGAATCCATCTTTCCCTCATCCTATGATTTAAATTGCTTAAAACTCTATGTGTCCAGGCATTTTGGCTCAACGGTCCCTTGGTATTGGCCCTGTCACTCTTTCAACTCTGGGAGAGGCACTCATCACATCCACATAGAAATGAAAAAAAATAGGTGTCAATTTCTTCCTGGCAAACGATAATTGGCCTGTAATTGTGGAGGAACCAGCCTTCGGCCGTGACATTTTTCTATCGAAAAATGTGCAAATTAATAGTAGTAGTAGTAGAAGACTGCACCACAACCATCTACAGTGGCAAACGTACATAGATTACGAGGCAGCAGTGTCAAAGAGTCACATCAGGAGGTGACTAGATTGAAGTTGCATGGTATAGAGTAGTAGTATAGTAGAGTAGTAGAAATAATTGCATGGTATAGAGTAGTAGTATAGTAGAGTAGTAGAAATAGTTGCATGGTATATAGTAGTAGTATAGTAGAGTAGTAGGAATAGTTGCATGGTATAGAGTAGTAGTATAGTAGAGTAGTAGGAATAGTTGCATGGTATAGAGTAGTAGTATAGTAGAGTAGTAGGAATAGTTGCATGGTATAGAGTAGTAGTATAGTAGAGTAGTAGGAATAGTTGCATGGTATAGAGTAGTAGTATAGTAGAGTAGTAGGAATAGTTGCATGGTATATAGTAGTAGTATAGTAGAGTAGTAGGAATAGTTGCATGGTATAGAGTAGTAGTATAGTAGAGTAGTAGGAATAGTTGCATGGTATAGAGTAGTAGGAATAGTTGCATGGTATAGAGTAGTAGTATAGTAGAGTAGTAGGAATAGTTGCATGGTATAGAGTAGTAGTATAGTAGAGTAGTAGGAATAGTTGCATGGTATAGAGTAGTAGTATAGTAGAGTAGTAGGAATAGTTGCATGGTATATAGTAGTAGTATAGTAGAGTAGTAGGAATAGTTGCATGGTATAGAGTAGTAGTATAGTAGAGTAGTAGGAATAGTGCATGGTATAGAGTAGTAGGAATAGTTGCATGGTATAGAGTAGTAGTATAGTAGAGTAGTAGGAATAGTTGCATGGTATAGAGTAGTAGGAATAGTTGCATGGTATAGAGTAGTAGTATAGTAGAGTAGTAGGAATAGTTGCATGGTATAGAGTAGTAGTATAGTAGAGTAGTAGGAATAGTTGCATGGTATATAGTAGTAGTATAGTAGAGTAGTAGGAATAGTTGCATGGTATAGAGTAGTAGTATAGTAGAGTAGTAGGAATAGTTGCATGGTATAGAGTAGTAGGAATAGTTGCATGGTATAGAGTAGTAGTATAGTAGAGTAGTAGGAATAGTTGCATGGTATAGAGTAGTAGGAATAGTTGCATGGTATAGAGTAGTAGTATAGTAGAGTAGTAGGAATAGTTGCATGGTATAGAGTAGTAGTATAGTAGAGTAGTAGGAATAGTTGCATGGTATAGAGTAGTAGGAATAGTTGCATGGTATAGAGTAGTAGTATAGTAGAGTAGTAGGAATAGTTGCATGGTATAGAGTAGTAGTATAGTAGAGTAGTAGGAATAGTTGCATGGTATATAGTAGTAGTATAGTAGAGTAGTAGGAATAGTTGCATGGTATAGAGTAGTAGTATAGTAGAGTAGTAGGAATAGTTGCATGGTATAGAGTAGTAGTATAGTAGAGTAGTAGGAATAGTTGCATGGTATAGAGTAGTAGTATAGTAGAGTAGTAGGAATAGTTGCATGGTATAGAGTAGTAGTATAGTAGAGTAGTAGGAATAGTTGCATGGTATAGAGTAGTAGGAATAGTTGCATGGTATAGAGTAGTAGTATAGTAGAGTAGTAGGAATAGTTGCATGGTATAGAGTAGTAGGAATAGTTGCATGGTATATAGTAGTAGTATAGTAGAGTAGTAGGAATAGTTGCATGGTATAGAGTAGTAGTATAGTAGAGTAGTAGGAATAGTTGCATGGTATAGAGTAGTAGTATAGTAGAGTAGTAGGAATAGTTGCATGGTATAGAGTAGTAGTATAGTAGAGTAGTAGGAATAGTTGCATGGTATATAGTAGTAGTATAGTAGAGTAGTAGGAATAGTTGCATGGTATAGAGTAGTAGTATAGTAGAGTAGTAGGAATAGTTGCATGGTATAGAGTAGTAGTATAGTAGAGTAGTAGGAATAGTTGCATGGTATAGAGTAGTAGTATAGTAGAGTAGTAGGAATAGTTGCATGGTATATAGTAGTAGTATAGTAGAGTAGTAGGAATAGTTGCATGGTATAGAGTAGTAGTATAGTAGAGTAGTAGGAATAGTTGCATGGTATATAGTAGTAGTATAGTAGAGTAGTAGGAATAGAATAATAGTTGCATGGTATAGAGTAGTAGTAGAGTAGAGTAGTAGGAATAGAATAATAGTTGCATGGTATAGAGTAGTAGTAGAGTAGAGTAGTAGGAATAGAATAATAGTTGCATGGTATAGAGTAGTAGTATAGTAGAGTAGTAGGAATATAATAATATCTGATGTTTGTAAGATGTACTGAATGTACAATATTAAATAAATATAAAGGAAAAAACAAAAATAATTCCACGATGATGAGTCTGAGTGCAAACCCCGGAATAGGAAGCAGCTGTATGACTACCGAGTCATGTGCATGGATGACTGTTCCGACCTTGTATAGGGTCCAAAGGGGGCCCCCGATGCACAGGTTGAGTGGTCTAAAAAAAAAACACACACACACACACAAAAAAGTAGGAGTAGTAGTAAAAAAAGAAGAAGCGGTGATAGTAGTAGTGGTAGTAATAGTAGTAGTCTAAATGATAAGACTAACCCAATATGGAGTCCAGGACGATATCAAAGTTGGCAGCCGTAGCAATGGTGTGCCCTCAGTGTTAGTAGCAGTGATAGTAGTAGTAATAGTAGTATTATCAGTGGTAGTATTAGTAGCAGCAACAGTAGAAGTAGTAATAGTAGTAGTAGTAGTATAATTCATAAAACTAACCCAATATAGTGTCCATGACGACATCAAAGTTGGCAGCCGTAGCAATGGTGTGCCCTCAGTGTTAGTAGCAGTGATAGTAGTAGTAATAGTAGCAGTACCAGTGGTAGTAATAGTAGCAGCAACAGTAGAAGTAGTAGTAGTAGTAGTAGTATAATTCATAAAACTAACCCAATATAGTGTCCATGACGACATCAAAGTTGGCAGCCGTAACAATGGTGTGCCCTCAGTGTTAGTTCAATTCAATTAAATTCCTTTATTTCAAAACATATATACACATTACACATATACTGTATACATTACATAATTTGAATTAATACACTAGGATACACTTGAATATAACCAATTACAATTCCCTATAAAAAAGAAAAACCTAAAATATATACTTAAAATAGCAGTGATAGTAGTAGTAATAGTAGTAGTAGCAGTAAAAGTAGTAGTGGTAGTAGTAGTAGTAGTAATACTGTAGTTGTTGTTGTTGTTGTTATTCCCCAAGCTGCCTGGCCGAACAGCCCCAAGGCCCGGAGCAAGGCCAAGGCCATAACCGAACGCCCCCACAGAACCCTCCCTGCCGACCACAATAAAGCCTGGGTGACCGAAGCTACTCCATGGCGGGGAGCTGAGGTGGGTGCGGAAACACCCGGGAAAACAAAGACCCACCCAGGGCCCTGTAATACTGTAGTAGTTGTATATAGTTCATAAAACTAACCCAATATAGTGTCCAGGACGATATCAAAGTTGGCAGCCGTAACAATAATGTGCCCTCAGTGTTAGTAGCAGTGATAGTAGTAGTAATAGTAGAAGTAGCAGTAGAAGTAGTAGTGGTAGTAGTAGTAGTAGTATAATTCATAAAACTAACCCAATATAGTGTCCAGTACGACATCAAAGTTGGCAGCCGTAACAATGGTGTGCCCTAAGTGTTAGTAGCAGTGATAGTAGTAGTAATAGTAGTAGTAGCAGTAGAAGGAAGTAGTAGTACTGTAGTAGTAGTATAATTCATAAAACTAACCCAATATAGGGTCCAGGACGATATCAAAGTTGTCAGCCATAACAGTGGTGTGGGCCTCAGACTGACAAAGGGCCCTGAGCTGCCTCATGAGAGATTGATGAGAAAGGTTGAAGCGCATGGAATAGGTGGGTCGTTGTTAGGATGGATTAGGTCATGGCTAATTGGTAGGTAGCAGAGAGTCAGCATAAATGGCATTAACCAAGGAGCTGCGGGAAGACTCTTAAGAGTTTCCCCGGGCGACTGCGGGAAGACTCTTAAGATCCTGGGCCTAAAAAAACTCCATTTAAAACACCCCAAAAAAACTTGATTTTTTTTTTTTTTTTTTTTTTGCCCCTGGGCCATGCCAAATATCACTCCTCCACATCACCTCCTTCCCCACTTCCCCCCCTCCTTCAATTATCACCTAGTTTCCCTGTTATTCCCTTATTCTGTGGTCTATTTTCGTGCTAACATTAGCGAGTTGCTAGCAGGGCGTTTTCATCAGTGTTACCAAGCGTGGGAATTAGGGGAGAAGTCAGGAAGAGAATTGAGAGGTACCTCCAGTGTCTCTCAAAGCTTCGTGAGTGGAAGGTTGGCTCACACTCACTCACACACACTCTCGCTTTCATTTAGCGATTTTGACCAGCCAAACACTGTTTCCACTTGTTTTATTGTTGTAACTGGTTAATATCTTCATATTAATGGTAAAATAGGCGCATATGAATAAGTATTAACAATATTTATGGTAAAATAACGATGTTAGTGATGGGAACAGCTCAAATACGTGCGCACAGCATGTGGTGTCTCATACCCCCCATGCGCAGCCGAGATGTTAAGTCAGAATGGGGAGCATTCACAAGTGGTGTACCCGAGGGATCTGTATTGGGTCCTCTTTTGTTTGTTCTATACATAAATGACCTTGGTTTAGGTATAACTAGTAGGATAAGGCAATTTGCAGACGATACCAAAATGGGGAGAAAACTTGATTCAGATAGTGATATAGAGTACCTCCAGAGGGATCTAGATACCTTACATGAATGGTCAGTAAATTGGCAGATGAAGTTTAACATTGACAAATGCAAGGTATTAAAGATAGGGAAGATGCATACAAATGTTAAATATAAACTAGCTAATATGGAATTAGAAAACTCAGACTGTGAGAAAGATCTAGGTGTGTTTGTTAGCAATGATTTGAAGCCTAGAAAACAATGTATAAGCGTTCGTAACAAGGCAAACAGGATTCTCGGGTTCATCTCTAGGAGTGTGAGTAACATAACTGCTGATGTTATCTTGAAACTTTACTTGTCATTAGTGAGACCCCATAATTATGGATTATGCTGTTCAATTTTGGTGTCCTTATTACAGAATGGACATAGATTCATTGGAGAGAGTACAACGTAGAATGACAAAAAAGATCCATAATATTAGAAATCTTCCGTATGAAGAAAAGTTGAAGAAATTAGGCTTACATTCGTTAGAGAGACGCAAAGTTACTTGTTACTTACTTACTTGTTACTTGTAGTGATGATTCTCGGCCGCGCTCCATCGCTTTCATGACGCTCGTCGCAGCCACCTTCACATATTCTAGCACTTGAATTCAGGCTTTATGGTCTTGTCTTCGAAGTCATAGCACTCAGTGAATAAGTGCGTCTTCAATTTCTTTTTAAAAATCTCTAAATTTTCACTGTTCTTGACATTCTCAGGCAGTTTATTGTAGAGCCGTGGAGCACTCTTTTCAAAGCCTCGAAACCAAAATTCAAAATTGCTTCTTGGCTCATCCAGCCTGTGCAGCTCCACACTGTGTCTCAATGTCATGGCAGTATATGCGTGGAAATCTTTTAACAGATCCCTTATATATCCTGGTTTTCCAAACTTCAATGCTTGATATGTCATAACACACAATTTATAGACAATTCTTGCCTTAATTGGTAACCAGTGTAAATCAATCAGAGTCGGTGTTATTCCCTCCCGACGAAGTAGACCCTTTATTAATCTTGCAGCCCTATTCATAACAAGTTGCAACTTCCTCAGTGGATAATTTGGAAGACCATATTAGAGTGAGTAACAATAATCCAACTTACTTATAACATGGTTATGAACGAGCATCTTGGTGAATTTTTCATGGAGATACTTTCTTACAAAGGCAATGTTCCTCAGATGATATCCAGATATTCTCAAAACCTGATGAATTTGACCTTTGAATGATAAATTGCAGTCTATCATCACTCCCAAGTCCTTCATTGCATTACTTACTTCCATAACATTACCGTTGATTCGAAGTCTAGAAATATCCAGCCTCCTGAGATCGTTTTTTCTTCCAACAATAAAACATTGAGTTTTATTCTCATTCAGTTTCAACTGCTTGGACTCCATCCATCTACTGACGTCCGCCATTATTCTGCTCAACGTTTCTTCAGTGTTAACTACATTCCTCAGTGTCATGTAGAGCTGGGTATCGTCTGCAAACAGTTTAAAACTAACTCAATATATCTCAAGCAAAAGTGATAGTTCAATTATATATAATTTATGCAAAACAGAATTGGGCCCAGTACACTTCCCTAGGGGACGCCCCTTTCTAAACATTTCATATTGGAGAACGATTTCCTATTTGTACACAGTATGTTCTATCTTCAAGATAACTTCTCAGGTAATTCAATGCATTACCTTCTATACCAATAGTTCTGCAGTCCGTCAGCAATAAATCATGCACAACTGTGTCAAATGCAGCACTTAAATCAAGCAGGATTAAAACACCACACTTTCCTTCATCCATCAATACAAGTAAATCACTGACCACAGAACACATAGTTGTTTCAGTGGAGTAAAGTCTCCTATAGGCAGATTGACTGTCAGGAAAAACTCGCACTTTCTGCAGGTGATCCAGCAACTGGTCTAATATTACATTCTCGATTATCTTAGACAAAAATGTCAAGTTGGATACTGGTCGAAAAGAACTAAGGCACTGAGCATCCAATTTACCTTTTACGATAGGCTTCACAATCACCCTCTTCTCAGACTCAGGAAAAACATTAGTTTCAATACTTCGATTAACAATATCTAGTAATATATCCAGAATTCCGTCGAAATTTTTACTATGAACTATATCACTCACAGGTAAAGGATAATTTTCACAGTACGTATGTTTCACTCTATGTACAATAGATTTTACCACACTCTGGTCGACTGTCCGAAAACATGATAACTTATTCTCTGGAACTTGACTGACTGAAGACGATCCTTGCAAGCCGCTTGCTCTAAAGTTTTCAACAATATTCCTAATTTTATTGTCGAAGAAATCTAAAGATTTATTTGCTAGCACTGTATCTGAAAACCCCTCTGGTAACTTATTTTTCTTTTTGTTTCCCGTCAAATTATCTAGCACCGTATATAACTTATTAATATTTGTTCCCGCCTCCATGGTCTTTTGTCTATAATATTCACGTTTCCTTTTTAATATAAGTAAATTTTCTTCATTTCTTGCGTCTTGATAGTCTCTTCTTGCCATATCTGTCCGGAACCTTACGCCAGTCTTTCTCTTTTCTTTTTCGCTCGTAATATTTCGGCATTAAACCACGGCGCATGGTCTATCACTACAATTTCCTTCTCAAGCATAGGGCACATTTCATTATATTTTTCCCTGACAGTACCATTATATAATCTAGAAAGACATATCGCACATTCCTCACGTTTCCCGTATTCATGCCTCTTTAAAGATAGACTTTGGATCACTGAGGTTATTAATAGTTCCGGTATAAATGTCTCTCTTTGATCTAAACTTAATCTATTAAGTTTGTCTTGAATCTGTCATAAATGGAATCACAAAAGTTACCAGCTTATGCACCGGAGAAATACGACATATCTCTTCCACACACACTTCTTGGACGAGATTATAGTCAATATCACAAAAGACTAAGTCCAATATATGCCCTCCAATTGATGTCACCAAATCCACTTTGTTGTTGTTGTTGTTGTTGTTGTTCCCCAAGCTGCCTGGCCGAACAGCCCCAAGGCCCCGAGCACGGACAAGGCCACATCCGAGTGCCCCCACAGAACCCCCCCCCCCCCCCCCCCCGCCGACCACAACAAAGCCTGGGTGACCGAAGCCACTCCATGGCGGGGAGCTGAGGAGGGTGCGGAAACACCCGGGAAACCAAAGCCCCACCCAGGGCCCCGTGCCCCTCAGCAATTATGACGAGAAAGTTGAGGGGCAAGGGAAAAATGTGACGCTTTGGCTTCCAATCTTGGTAGATTGGGAGGTCAATCCACGGAAGAGACGCCGTCACTCGAGATCTAGAAAATATATAAGTAAAAGGAACAGTCGGAGTAAGCTATGGGTATGGCAGAGATCGCTCAGTTCTCACTCTGATAGACCAGCCCATCACCACTATAAATCCACTTTGTTAACTAAATTGAATGAGTCCATCATTTCCATAAATTCCATAGTATAGCGAGCACTTAAATCTTCAATCCAAAGGTTAAAATCACCACAGGTAAAAACATTTGCGCTCACCATGTCTAACGTTTCCAAATACATTCTAAATTCTCCAATGAATAAGTTGGTACTCAAATTTGGTGGTCTGTACACTACAATAAAAGTACATTTCTTCCCATCTACTTCACAACCAGCCTGAATATGTTCAAAACTCTCCATCCTCTCTGTTGCATACACCTTGAGTTTCTTAAATGAGTTTGAAAGAAAAATTCCCACTCCACCTCCTCGCCTGTATTTTCTTGGAATATGCAGAAAGGTATGCGTTGTTGGAGTCATTTCTTGAATTTTAGCATTATCACAATCATTTAGCCATGTTTCGGTTAGTGCCAAAATATCAAAACCATCATCCTTTATCAGGTCACGAATGCCCAAGGTGTTATTTCCTACTGATTGAATATTCAACAGGCCACATTTAATTTTCAAGTTTCCCCTGTTAATAGCCATGGTCAATACTGTGCCTAATCCTCTCTAGTTCACTCTCAAGGACCGGACAGCATTTTTCATTCACTGAGTGATTCACCACAGGCTTCTTGTATCTCACACAGTGAATGCACTTCCTTTCAGCCACCTGACAATCCTTTGATTTATGATTTCCCGCACCTTTATGGCAACATGGTTTATCACCATTGCTCTTGGCAGTACAATTTTCTTGCAAATGTCTGTATCTTTGGCAATAATAGCAAATTAACGCATGATACCTGTCCCTTGCAGTGTACAGTACACTCCCCATTCCAGCTTCACTTTGTCTCGATTCTTATGAATCAATTGTCGAACAGTTGGATCACACTTCAAAATGTAATGCATCGTGCTACCAGCAGCAGGCTTGCAAAAAATCTTCTCAATCTTAGTCTCAACTTTTGGGATTTGTTTAAGATACTCATTCTTTTCTATCAAGATCTCAATTATCTTATCCTGGGTCTCCTCCTTAGGAACGTTACAAATCATGATCTTGGGTTTCAGTTTTCTCACTCTTTTTGTGGTTACCTTTCCTACATTCTCAAGTTTCTGGGCTGCCTCATCCATCTCTCAAGGTCTCATTCTCAAAGTTCATAACAATGTTTCCTCCACTCGTGAATCTTGCATCATTTATCTGAACACCCTCCAATGCTCGAGAAACTTCATTCTTTTTATCTGTTGCCTTTTCATTTTCCTCAGTAGCCTTCACAACAAGTAAGTTCTTCTTAGTTGGCTTCTTTCGTTTCTTGATGACCTCAGTCCAATTGCTAACCGCGGGGTCTGCTTGCTCAGCATTCATCGCCTCTACTACACCTTCGACTGCCACATTCACTCCACCCAACTCTTCCTTCACTACATTAAACTTACTTCCCAAATCTTGTTTTATTGCCTGGAATACTTGATTAATCATGTCTTCGAGGTCCTGCATTTCTTTCATTAATTGTTTAGCAAGTTTAAACTCTGCCAGACATGAGTCACAAACCCAGTTTATTTTCGCTACATTCTCAGTTTAACACCAGTCAGATGGACACACTTGATATGGGCCCATCTTATACAGGTCACACAACCAACCCACTTTGCGGAGGACCCATCACGTTCTAAGCAAACGTAACACAATGAGTCTATCGGTATTCGTCGCCATCGCCACACCGGCATCAGCCATTTAACCAACAGCGAGTCAGCAGTTTTCACCATAAAACACCATTGTCTCAGCAAATTAAAGTCTTCAATAACTCCAATGAGTTCAAATAGTCACTTAAAGTCTTATTAGTAATTTTCAAGATACTAATACGAATAATCGGTCACAAATAAAACAGTTCGTTCAGGAGGTAAGGCACAGCACAATCTCATCCTACGACTGCCAGCGATGAAGGGAGGGGAGTTAGAGGGGATATGGTAGAGGTATTCAAGTGGCTTAGTGGGATTAGTAAAGGGGACATGAAAAATGTACTAAAGCTCAGTGATAGCGAAATAATTCGAACCAATTGTTTCAAATTAGATACATTTCGTTTCAGAAAAGATATAGGCAAATATTGGTTTGATAACAGAGTTGTAGATAGGTGGAATATGCTACCAAGTGCTATAGTGGGATAAAGAACGATAGGGAGCTTTAAGATAAAATTAGATAGGCATATGGACGAGATGGGTTGGGTTTGAGGGGATCTGTCAGGTGTGGGCCAATCGACGCTCTGCAGACCCTCGTTTTCTCACCTCTGACCGTTTTGGTGAGGTCAGTCCTAATGTTGTTAGTGAGCTGGGCTTATAATTAGCGTTAGGTGTGAGAGGGATCTGCCTTGTGTGGGCCAATCAGCTTTCTGCAGACTCCCATTTTCTTATGTTCATATGGAGAAAACGTAATGATTTAATTAAACAATACATTTACAATAAACTGAATGTAGGCTACCGCACGAAATATGCAGTCTGACTAGTGCAGTGAAATATATTATTGAACATAGGTGGTAGAAAGTGTAATCTTACCCATTAGCAGCTGAAATTTCTATCGTTTTTAGAATTATATGAAACTACTGGGTCTCATTTCTAACAACATTTTGCCTTCATTCCCTTCTTATTTCTTTTACAGTACCTTCGTATTTGCTGAGTAATCAAGAAGGGGACACAGCAATATACCTTTAATAAAAAAAATGCACTATCGTACATTTTCTTGTCGAATCACATCTAGAAAATGAACATAGGAATTTTCTCCCATTTCAATACATATTTTTACGAGTACCCATACTAATATAATAATTATATACTGTAAGTGTATACATTTCAAAATACAGACACATGTATATACTGTAGCCTACACTTCCAGGTATAACAGCTACTTACTAACAAGCATACCAAGTAACATACGCATACATATCTACCTATTATAGACATACACACATAATTATACTGTACAAAGATATACAATACCGGTATATATATATATATATATATATATATATATATATATATATATATATATATACACGCATACATTTATTTATTTCTAGCTTCCCTTCTTGCTCCCTTTTCCTTCTTCTTGTTAATTGTACTTTACCCCATTTGTTTGTAGTTTCAATCAGTTCACACCTCCCGCCCTCTCTTTAATTTCCACCCGCCATTTCCTACTTAACCTCTGGGCTGCACAGCCCCTGTAGTATACACCATACCCCTGTGCGTAGGTATTTTCATTCATTCCTCACTAAAATCGTTAATGTACCATAAATATAATTAATACTTATCCATATGCGCCTATTTTGTGTTTAATATGAAGATAGTAACATGTGACAACAATAAAACAAGTGGGAATAGTGTTTAGATGGACAAAATCGCGAATAAATACCGAGCGGTCCATTTATGAGATGTGGAGCAGAGCGAGGCAACCCCACCTCTCGCGAGGTCTGAAGCATGACTGAGTCTCTCACCCCACCCTCTACCTCTGCCAACACACTCGCTAGTCACATAACCACACCCTGCAACCGGCTTGCAGATGATAGCACAAAAATATACCAATGAATAAGGGAATAACAGGGAAAATAGGTGATAATTGAAGGGGGGGGGGGGGAAAGGAGGGAACTTTGACAGATGTGGAGAAGTGATATGAGGTATGGAGGAAAAAAAAAATCAAGTGCTACTGGGGCCTTTTAAAAGTTTTGTTTAGGCCTAGGATCTTAAGAGTCTCCCAGCAGTCTCCCAGTAAAACCTCTTAAGAGTCTCCCGGCTGCTGCCGGATTAATCAGAGGCTCGCCACGCCTATTTAATTGTCATTTATTTACACCATTAGTCGGAGTTTCATAGGTTCACACCTCCCGCCCTCCATTTAATCCCTACCCGCCATCCCCTGCTTTATGTCAGATTAACCTGACTTACCAAAAAAAGAAAGACAAAACAAAATTATATATATATATATATATATACCAGTATATATATATACATATATAATTATATACACAGTATATATATATATATATATATATATATATATATATATATATATATATATATATATATATATATATATATTCTCTTTTAAACAGACGAGGTTAAAGGCAATAGCAGTTTCAGCATTTAGTATTTTATTGTTACAGTTTTCAATATTTCTAACAATTTTCCTCTGGGGTTCAGAGATGAGGTACAACAGGTTAGCAAAATTCATGGTGGATCCAACGTTTCACAAGTAAACATCTTGCATCTTCAGGGAATGGGCAGGTAATGATTAGAATAAGGACAAAGCAACATATTTATAAAAAATTTGAGGATCAAGAATAGGTAGGTGGGCGGAGCTACTGGGTGTGGGGTGGCTGTTCATTGGTGGAAGGCAGTCTATTCGCGAGACGGGCACTAAATCTTATCGGTGGTTGGTTGTTGGCTGTGGGTGGCTGTGATTGGTTGGTGTTGTCAGTAGTGTGCTGATCGCGGAAAGGTACGGGAGGGGGGCACAGGGCGAGAGGAACGAGGGCAGTATGCCTGTAGCGCTTGCCTGAAGGAAGAATTTGAAGGTCTTGTGTTTGGTTGTTGATGCTGGGGTTGAGCGTTTGGATATATAGAGCTTCTAAAATAGCTAGTCTTCTGGGGTCTGATTCTTTGTCGAGTATGGTAGTTTGTTTGTCTAGGTCGGCGCGAGTTAGGGCAAGATGGTGGGGGGCTTGATAGTGATCTTTTATAGCGCCAGATTGAAGGTGGAGGGTTAGTCGACGGGAAAGGCGAGTCTGTGTCATTCCAACATAGGATAGGGGTCCACAGTCCCCAGAGGTGCAAATATGCTGGTATATCACATGATCGTCTTTCGGTTGGTTGGTGGAAATGGGGCGGTTACGGAGGACAAGGTTGGAGGTCTTAGGAGATTTGTAGTAAATAATGAGTTTTATTTTATTGTCAGGGTTGGTGGGGAGGACGTTTTGTGAATTATTTCTTTCATAACGGATTCGTCTGTTGTGTGGTCGGAAGATATGTAGTTTCTGTAGAAAAATGTAATGTCATTGGCCGGGTTGGTGCTAGGGGGGTCTTGTTTGTACCATTTTTCTAGGTGGTGGTTGATGGCATTGGTGACGTCAGTGTTGGAATACCCATTGTTGACTAGGACCTGGGTGAGCCTTTCCAATTCATTGTGTGTGTCATTCCAGGTGGTGCAATGGGTGAGGGCTCTCCTGACATAGGCGGCGATGGTGGACTGATGGTATCGTTTAGGGCATTCACTTTCCCCATTAAGACATTGGCCATTGTTAGTAGGTTTGGTGTACACCGTAGGTTTGAAGCCGTGGTCGTGGAGGGAGACAAGGAGGTCAAGGAAGGGTAGATGACCATCGGTGGTTTCTTCGTATGTGAAGTTGAGTCCGGAGGCGGCCATGAAGCGCTGCTGGAGGTCCCTGAGTTCGCCCAGGTCCTTCACCCGCACGAAGATATCATCGATGTACCTGCAGTAGACAGTGGGCCGGTGGGCAGCCAGGAGTTCCTCTTCGATAGTTCCCATGAAGAAATTGGCGAACAGGACCCCCAGGGGGCTTCCCATCGCTACACCGTCGATTTGCTGGTACATATTCCCGCGGGGGCAGAGGAAAGGGGACTCCTTGGTACATAGTTCCAAGAGCGTCTTCAGGGCCTTCTCCGGGATGTCCAGGGGGGGCGTATATAGGGCAGTGGTAAACTCGACGTAGGATAAAATCTATTGTCTTGTCAACGGGCACGTTGGTAAACAAACTCTCTACGTCGAGGGAGGCGATGATGTGGTCGTTAGCAGGGGGGACATCTCGTAGAATTTCAAGGAAGTCATAAGCAGAGTTGAGGTTGTATTGCCGAGGAACAAAAGGGGTGAGGAGTTTGTTCAGGGCCTTGGCGGTCTGGTAGGTAGTAGTAGGGATCTGTGATATGATGGGGCGGAGGGGGTTCCCGGGTTTGTGGGTTTTTATAGTACCGTAAGCATAACCTGGGGTGAATTCGCCGATGAGTTTCTTCAGGTGTACGCCATCGGCTTTGGCGTTGATAGCAGTGATGGTGGTGTTGGCTTTCCTTTTTATTTCGTCAGTAGGATTGCGAGTGATCCTTTTGAATTTGTTTTTATCACTAAGAATGTCGTCCATTTTCCGTAGGTATTCTTCTTTTCCGTGTATCACAAGGCAGGAGGCCTTATCAGCTCGTCGGATGATGATGTTGGGGTTCTCTTTAAGTTGTTTAGCGAGAAGAATTAGCTGAGAAACGAGAGACCACCACCAATCTCCGATATGAACGTGACGCCCTGCTACAGAAATGGGATGAAGAAGAAACCACCCCTAACCACATCAAAACAGAAATCAACCAAAAACTCCAACAACTCAACGAACAACACAGACGACAAACAGAGAACACTACCATCCAAAAACTCTCCCGTCTATATGGTGGAAACATAAAACTTCCCAAGCCAACTAAAGGATATATTAACCTCACCAACACCACCATAACGCCGGACCAAGAAGACCTACTGAACAAAGGCTTAAATTGCCACCACATTTCCAAGCCGGGACCCCACCGAAAACGCCTTGAAATTGAAGTCCTACTGGATGACATCCTACGATCCCAGAAAGACGGCAAGATCACCACCACCCAAGCCCTACAACCCACCCTACTAGCAGAAGCCGCCAAAACCAGGGGATCCCACCAAAGCAAGCTCCTCAACAAACACCACTTCAAAGCCGCTAAACAACTTAAAGAGAACCCCAACATCATCATCCGACGAGCTGATAAGGCCTCCTGCCTTGTGATACACGGAAAAGAAGAATACCTACGGAAAATGGACGACATTCTTAGTGATAAAAACAAATTCAAAAGGATCACTCGCAATCCTACTGACGAAATAAAAAGGAAAGCCAACACCACCATCACTGCTATCAACGCCAAAGCCGATGGCATACACCTGAAGAAACTCATCGGCGAATTCACCCCAGGTTATGCTTACGGTACTATAAAAACCCACAAACCCGGGAACCCCCTCCGCCCCATCATATCACAGATCCCTACTACTACCTACCAGACCGCCAAGGCCCTGAACAAACTCCTCACCCCTTTTGTTCCTCGGCAATACAACCTCAACTCTGCTTATGACTTCCTTGAAATTCTACGAGATGCCCCCCCTGCTAACGACCACATCATCGCCTCCCTCGACGTAGAGAGTTTGTTTACCAACGTGCCCGTTGACAAGACAATAGATTTTATCCTACGTCGAGTTTACCACTGCCCTAATACGCCCCCCCTGGACATCCCGGAGAAGGCCCTGAAGACGCTCTTGGAACTATGTACCAAGGAGTCCCCTTTCCTCTGCCCCCGCGGGAATATGTACCAGCAAATCGACGGTGTAGCGATGGGAAGCCCCCTGGGGTCCTGTTCGCCAATTTCTTCATGGGAACTATCGAAGAGGAACTCCTGGCTGCCCACCGGCCCACTGTCTACTGCAGGTACATCGATGATATCTTCGTGCGGGTGAAGGACCTGGGCGAACTCAGGGACCTCCAGCAGCGCTTCATGGCCGCCTCCGGACTCAACTTCACATACGAAGAAACCACCGATGGTCATCTACCCTTCCTTGACCTCCTTGTCTCCCTCCACGACCACGGCTTCAAAACTACGGTGTACATCAAACCTACTAACAATGGCCAATGTCTTAATGGGGAAAGTGAATGCCCTAAACGATACCATCAGTCCACCATCGCCGCCTATGTCAGGAGAGCCCTCACCCATTGCACCACCTGGAATGACACACACAATGAATTGGAAAGGCTCACCCAGGTCCTAGTCAACAATGGGTATTCCAACACTGACGTCACCAATGCCATCAACCACCACCTAGAAAAATGGTACAAACAAGACCCCCCTAGCACCAACCCGGCCAATGACATTACATTTTTCTACAGAAACTACATATCTTCCGACCACACAACAGACGAATCCGTTATGAAAGAAATAATTCACAAAAACGTCCTCCCCACCAACCCTGACAATAAAATAAAACTCATTATTTACTACAAATCTCCTAAGACCTCCAACCTTGTCCTCCGTAACCGCCCCATTTCCACCAACCAACCGAAAGACGATCATGTGATATACCAGCATATTTGCACCTCTGGGGACTGTGGACCCCTATCCTATGTTGGAATGACACAGACTCGCCTTTCCCGTCGACTAACCCTCCACCTTCAATCTGGCGCTATAAAAGATCACTATCAAGCCCCCCACCATCTTGCCCTAACTCGCGCCGACCTAGACAAACAAACTACCATACTCGACAAAGAATCAGACCCCAGAAGACTAGCTATTTTAGAAGCTCTATATATCCAAACGCTCAACCCCAGCATCAACAACCAAACACAAGACCTTCAAATTCTTCCTTCAGGCAAGCGCTACAGGCATACTGCCCTCGTTCCTCTCGCCCTGTGCCCCCCTCCCGTACCATTCCGCGATCAGCACACTGCTGACAACACCAACCAATCACAGCCACCCACAGCCAACAACCAACCACCGATAAGATTTAGTGCCCGTCTCGCGAATAGACTGCCTTCCACCAATGAACAGCCACCCCACACCCAGTAGCTCCGCCCACCTACCTATTCTTGATCCTCGAATTTTGTATAAATATGTTGCTTTGTCCTTATTCTAATCATTACCTGCCCATTCCCTGAAGATGCAAGATGTTTACTTGTGAAACGTTGGATCCACCATGAATTTTGCTAACCTGTTGTACCTCATCTCTGAACCCCAGAGGAAAATTGTTAGAAATATTGAAAACTGTAACAATAAAATAATAAATGCTGAAACTGCTATTGCCTTTAACCTCGTCTGTTTAAAAGAGAATCTATTACCTGGCTATACTAACATATATATATATATATATATATATATATATATATATATATATATATAAATATATATACAGTATATACCAGTATATATATATATTTTTTTTTTTCTTTAATACATACGAGTTTGAAAGAAATTGCAATTTCTGCGTTGGAAATTTTATTATTCAAAGCACCATCAACCACCATCTTGAAAAATGGTACACCCAAAGCCCTCCCAACATTGACCCCCCCCCCCCCCATGAAATTAAGATCTACCGCAATTTTATGTCCTCTGAATACAAAAATGACGAGGCCGTCTTAAAAGAAATAATCTCCAAGCATGTCCACCCAACCAACCCGGAAAACAAAATCAAATTAATAATTTATTACAAATCCCCCAAGACCTCCAACCTCGTTCTCCGCAACAAACCTGCTTCCACCAAGATAAAGAGCCCGATGACCGACGATCACGTCATTTACCAACATACCTGTAATTATGAGGACTGTGGACCTCATTCCTATATTGGTATGACGCAGACTCGTCTTTCACGTCGGTTAACTCTTCACCTTCAGGCTGGAGCCATCAAACACCACTATCTCACCCTAACCACCCCCACCTCACACGCAACGAGTTAGAGAAACACACCACCATACTCGATAAAGAAAGTGACCCAAAGAGATTACCTATACTCGAAGCCTTATATATCCAAGCCTTACATCCCAACATCAACAACCAAACTCTGGACCTTCAGATCCTTCCTTCTGCCAAAAGGCACTTTCCTACAGGACCTAACACCCCCCCTCGCCCCCCGGTGCCCTTGACGCAGCCCCCGCGCTACCTCCTTCAGCTTCGTCTTCCGCAGGCGCCACACGTACTACAGAACTTAGGCCACGCCCCTCGACACGCAGCCAATCAGCTTCAACCCCGCCAACCGACCACCATCCCGCATCCAGTGCGCATGCGTGAAGCGGTTCTCTCTTTCTCTCTCCTAGAATACCCCTCCACCAATAGCAGACTTTTGCCCCCTGATTTTCGCCTCCTCTGATCCTCCACCCTCTATATATACCCTTCCTGTTTACCTTTTATATCATTCTATCCTTACTTGATAATGCTGGTTGTCCAGTGAAACGCGTCGTATATCCTGTATCATCATGTACATTAATGTAACCCTGTACCACCATGAATTTTGCTCATCTCCTTCATCTAATTCCTGCCACCCAGCGACAACTCATCAGAGACCTGGAAACTTTGAATAATAAAATTTCCAACGCAGAAATTGCCATTTCTTTCAACCTCGTATGTATTAAAGAAAATTTATTACCTGGCTTTACTAACATATATATATATATATATATATATATATTTTCTTTAATACATACGAGGTTGAAAGAAATGGCAATTTCTGCGTTGGAAATTTTATTATTCAAAGTTTCCAGGTCTCTGATGAGTTTTCGCTGGGTGGCAGGAAGTAGATGAAGGAGATGAGCAAAATTCATGGTGGTACAGGGTTACATAAATGTACATGATGATACAGGATATACGACGCGTTTCACTGGACAACCAGCATTATCAAGTAAGGAAGGAATGATATAAAAGGTAAACAGGAAGGGTATATATAGAGGGTGGAGGATCAGAGGAGGCGGAAAACAGGGGGCAAAAGTCTGCTATTGGTGGAAGCGTAAATTAGGAGAGAGAAAGGGGTTAACCGCTTCACGCATGCGCACTGGATGCGGGATGGTGGTCAGTAGGTGGGGTCGAAGCTGATTGGCTGCGTGTCGAGGGGCGTGGCCTAAGTTGTGTGGCGCCTGCAGAAGACGAAGCTGAAGGAGGTAGCGCGGGGGGCTGCGTCAAGGGCACCGGGGGGCGAGGAGGGGTGTTAGGTCCTGTAGGGTAGTGCCTTTTGGCAGAAGGAAGGATCTGAAGGTCCAGAGTTTGGTTGTTGATGTTGGGATGTAAGGCTTGGATATATAAAGCTTCGAGTATAGGTAATCTCCTTGGGTCACTTTCTTTATCGAGTATGGTGGTGTGTTTCTCTAACTCGTTGCGTGTGAGGTGAGGGTGGTTAGGGGTGAGATAGTGGTCTTTGATGGCTCCAGCCTGAAGGTGAAGAGTTAACTGACGTGAAAGACGAGTCTGCGTCATACCAATATAGGAATGAGGTCCACAGTCCTCATAATTACAGGTATGTTGGTAAATGACGTGATCGTCGGTCATCGGGCTCTTTATCTTGGTGGAGGCTGGTTTGTTGCGGAGAACGAGGTTGGAGGTCTTGGGGGATTTGTAATAAATTATTAATTTGATTTTGTTTTCCGGGTTGGTTGGGTGGACATGCTTGGAGATTATTTCTTTTAAGACGGCCTCGTCATTTTTGTGTTCAGAGGACATGTAATTGCGGTAGAAGATCTTAATTTCATTGGGGGGGTCAATGTTGGGAGGGCTTTGGGTGTACCATTTTTCAAGATGGTGGTTGATGGTGCTGGAGATGTCGGAGTTGGAGTATCCGTTATTTACTAAAACTTGGGATAGTCTTTCTAGTTCCTGGTGGGTGTCGGCCCAGGTAGAGCAGTGCGTGAGGGCTCTCCTAACATAGGCGGAGATGGAGGATAGAAGATAACGGCGGGGGCATTCACTATCGCCGTTGAGGCATTGTCCTGTGTTAGTAGGTTTAATGTAGACGGTGGTTTTGAACCCATGGTCGTTCAGAGCTACGAGGATGTCGAGGAAGGGGAGTTGTCCATTGTTAGATTTTTCAAAGGTGAAGTTAAGTCCGGAGGAGGTCATGAAGCGACGCTGGAGTTCCTGTAGTTCGTGGAGGTCCTTGATTTGCATGAAGATGTCATCCACGTATCTACAGTAGACGGCTGGTTGTTGGGCAGCTAGGAGCTCTTCCTCGATGGTACCCATGAAAAAGTTCGCAAAAAGAACTCCTAGGGGGCTGCCCATCGCCACACCATCTATCTGCTTGTACATGTTGCCCCGGGGGCAAAGGAAGGGGGCCTCCTTGGTACATAGCTCCAGTAGTGTTTTCAGGGCCTTCTCCGGGATGTCCAGTGTAGGTGTATCAGGGCAATGATAAATTTGACGTAGAATCATGTCAATGGTCCTATCCACTGGCACGTTGGTGAACAGTGGACAATGGACAACTCCCCTTCCTCGACATCCTCGTAGCTCTGAACGACCATGGGTTCAAAACCACCGTCTACATTAAACCTACTAACACAGGACAATGCCTCAACGGCGATAGTGAATGCCCCCGCCGTTATCTTCTATCCTCCATCTCCGCCTATGTTAGGAGAGCCCTCACGCACTGCTCTACCTGGGCCGACACCCACCAGGAACTAGAAAGACTATCCCAAGTTTTAGTAAATAACGGATACTCCAACTCCGACATCTCCAGCACCATCAACCACCATCTTGAAAAATGGTACACCCAAAGCCCTCCCAACATTGACCCCCCCAATGAAATTAAGATCTTCTACCGCAATTACATGTCCTCTGAACACAAAAATGACGAGGCCGTCTTAAAAGAAATAATCTCCAAGCATGTCCACCCAACCAACCCGGAAAACAAAATCAAATTAATAATTTATTACAAATCCCCCAAGACCTCCAACCTCGTTCTCCGCAACAAACCAGCCTCCACCAAGATAAAGAGCCCGATGACCGACGATCACGTCATTTACCAACATACCTGTAATTATGAGGACTGTGGACCTCATTCCTATATTGGTATGACGCAGACTCGTCTTTCACGTCGGTTAACTCTTCACCTTCAGGCTGGAGCCATCAAAGACCACTATCTCACCCCTAACCACCCTCACCTCACACGCAACGAGTTAGAGAAACACACCACCATACTCGATAAAGAAAGTGACCCAAGGAGATTACCTATACTCGAAGCTTTATATATCCAAGCCTTACATCCCAACATCAACAACCAAACTCTGGACCTTCAGATCCTTCCTTCTGCCAAAAGGCACTACCCTACAGGACCTAACACCCCTCCTCGCCCCCGGTGCCCTTGACGCAGCCCCCCGCGCTACCTCTTTCAGCTTCGTCTTCTGCAGGCGCCACACAACTTAGGCCACGCCCCTCGACACGCAGCCAATCAGCTTCGACCCCACCTACTGACCACCATCCCGCATCCAGTGCGCATGCGTGAAGCGGTTAACCCCTTCTCTCTCCTAATTTACGCTTCCACCAATAGCAGACTTTTGCCCCCTGTTTCCCGCCTCCTCTGATCCTCCACCCTCTATATATACCCTTCCTGTTTACCTTTTATATCATTCCTTCCTTACTTGATAATGCTGGTTGTCCAGTGAAACGCGTCGTATATCCTGTATCATCATGTACATTTATGTAACCCTGTACCACCATGAATTTTGCTCATCTCCTTCATCTACTTCCTGCCACCCAGCGAAAACTCATCAGAGACCTGGAAACTTTGAATAATAAAATTTCCAACGCAGAAATTGCCATTTCTTTCAACCTCGTATGTATTAAAGAAAATTTATACCTGGCTTTACTAACATATATATATATATATATATATATATATATATTATATATATATATATATATATATATATATATATATATATATATATATATATATATATATATATATAATATATATAATATATATATATATATATATATATATATATATATATCGGCTCGAATCCTTGGAGTACCATATACATTAATTGGTTTCATTGATTTAATGAATTAGGTTCATTTGTAAATTAATTGCTACATGAATAATATATCATAATTAAGGCAGTGATGCTAGTTATGATACGGTTAATTATAAAAATTATGTTGAGAAAAGCACAAGGTGTGTGTGTGTGTGTGTGTGTGTGAGAGAGAGAGAGAGAGAGAGAATGAGTGTGTGTGCGTGTGTACAAAGGAGTACAAAGGAAATCAAGCAACAACAGATCAAGTGACCCTTCTAGGTTGCTTGTCCTCCAAAACACTGAGGATCAAGTGTCCAAACAGTGGTTTAGAGTGGGTAAGGGAACATTGGAAAGGGAATTACTGCCCTGGAACTAATGTCCGTGGCAGGATTAGGAAGTTAGTAGGGGACAGATGGGTTAGTAACTGAGGGGGGGATAAAATAAAGTTATTCATTTACAAACGCAGTCAGTCGCGGGTTTGATGCGAGATATATGTCTAGGCGGAGTTTAAATGAATCAACGGTGATGCAGTCTATAACGTTTCGGGGAAGCCCATTCCACAAGTTGACAACTCGATTGAAGAAGAAATTCTTAGATTCGTGCGAGTTAAAAGATTTACCAATAATTTTGCAACCGTTTCCCCGCGTGTAATTAGATTGGTCGATAGTGAAGTACTTACTACAGTTCATATTGTCGATGCCTTTGATGATTTTGAACACTTGAATTAAGTCGCCTCTTAATCTGCGCTGGGTTAAAGGAAATAGATTTAATTCTCTAAGACGCTCTTCGTATGGTTTGTTCTTTAGGCTAGGTATCATTTTGGTAACTCTACGTTGAACTCGTTCTAGCTTGTTTATATCTTTTTGGTAATAAGGGCACCAGGATTGAACGCAGTATTCCAGAAGAGGGCGGACTAAGGAATTGTAAAGGGTTAGGATAACTTCTTTGGATTTATGCTCAAATGACCTGCCTATAAAGCCAATTATTTTGTTTGCCTTCTTAACAACTTCTGAACATTGTTGACTCGGTTTTAGGTTACTCGATATTGTTACTCCCAGATCGGTTTCTCTGTTTACATTCTTAACCCTTCTTTAGCGGCCTATGCGGTTTATTTATATGTACCGCCCAGCGGGCTGTTTTTAGCCAAAATAGGGCTGTTTACGTGATCATTTTCATGCCTAAATAAGACCCAGAACGTAAAACAAGTATCTATCCCTGAAAGGGCATAAACAGAGCTTTCGAATGACACCATAACGATCTTTTTATGATGGCTAGTTTTCTTGCAATAACCGTGCAACGCGAGTGCAATTTTATTTCCGATATAGAGTGAGAGAGGTAGGAGGGAGGTGAGATTCGTGTCAGTAGGTTCGCCGCGGTGGTCTGGAGCAGTCATACACTCGCTACTCTCCTGCCACCACTTGTCTCTCTCTCTCAGCAACATTACGTGCTGAAATTGCCACTCGAGTTATGTCGAGCGCCGCCACATAGTCCAGCTTTATTTAACTCGACTTATGTGGTGAGCCGCTTTTTAAGGGTTAAGCTGAGTGCCATTCATCGAATAGTTTGCTTTCTCATTTAGGTATCCGATATGTAGTACTTTACATTTATCCGCATTGAAACTCATTTGCCAAATTTGGGCCCAACATGACAATTTATCTAGATTGTGTTGCATATCGTCAACTTGTTCTTTTGAGAGTACGCTATTTGCAATTTTTGTATCGTCAGCAAATTTTGAGATTGTACAGGTGAGACCCTCATCTATGTCGTTGATGTAAATTAGAAAGAGAATTGGTCCTAGTACCGATCCCTGGGGTACCCCGCTACTTACATTGGTCCATTTTGATGCCTTACCGTTTATGACTACTCTTTGCTTTCTGTCGCTGAGCCAATTTTCTATCCATTTCAACACACCGTCTTGTATTCCATGCGCTTTTAGTTTTAGCAGTAAACGTTTGTGGGGAACTTTGTCAAAGGCCTTTTTGAAAATCAAGGTATATAATATCTACAGCTTTACTCTCATCGTAGAGGTTGAGGATATCGTGGAAGAAGTCTAAGAGGTTTGTTAAACAGGAACGTTTTTTACGAAAGCCGTGTTGAGTATCTTTAAGTATGTTATTTTCCTCTAAGTGATTTACGAGTCTGTCTCGTATGACCGTTTCTAGCATTTTACATACAACTGAGGTTAAGCTAATTGGACGATAGTTACTGGATAGGGATTTGCTGCCTTTTTTGAATATCGGTGTTACGTTGGCTAGCTTCCACTGATCGGGCATAGTTCCAGACTGCAAGGATTTATTGAATAGTAATGTCAGTGGTTTAGAGAGCTCATCCTTAGCTTCCTTTAGAACTCTAGGCGAGATTGTATCAGGTCCAGGCGTTTTATTTACCTTGAGTTTATCTAAACAATTCAATACTTCTCTCTCTGTAACGGTGATATTGCTTAAAACATCTGAATTATCAATCTGAATCGGCGATGGTGTAGGGATATCACTGAGGTCTTCTGTTGTAAAAACTGATGCAAAGAAGGTATTGAGGGCATTACTCATTTGTTCTTCGTCTTTGGTGTATTCTCCATTTTCATCGACTAACGGTCCAACAGTTGAAGTAACTACTTTTTTCTTTCTGATATAACTATAGAATTCTTTCGGGTTTGTTTTACTTTGATTCGCAATATGTAACTCTAAGGTCTTTTTACTTTGCTTAATTAACTTTTTGGCTTTGCGTCGTAGCTCTACAAATTTCACCCGTTCTTCGTCATTTTGTGAGGATTTTAATCTATCATTAGCAAATTTTTTAGCAAGCAGGCAGTTTGAAATATCTTTATTCCACCATTTGGGCTTATTATTATGGCCTGGACGCCGAGTTTTCGATGGTATGCAGTCTTGCACTGCTTTTAGGTAAGTGGCTTCGAATAACTTCCAAGATGTATTTATGTCGTTATTGTGAATTAAAAAGCTCCAGTCAGTTTCTTTAAACATAGCTCTAAGTTTATGGAAGTTTGCTTTCTTGAAATTAGGGACTTTTTCGATGCTACTATTTGGTTCGTTACTAGTAAACTTTAAAGTGAAAGTTATCGTATGATGGTCGCTGTTACTGAATTCATCACCAACATTCAAATTCTCTATTAATTCTTCTTTTGTTGCAAGTACAATGTCAAGAACGTTATTACCACGGGTCGGCGTTCCAACAAATTGATAAAGCGAACTCTCTTGCAAGTTCCTATACAAGTCATGTCCGGAGTGTGAAGTAAGAGTATCGCCCCACTTGGTCACAGGTAAATTAAAGTCACCAAAAATTACGGTATCTTGTGAGTTACTTACATCTGCAATTTGTTCGTAAATTTCTCGGTCAGTTTGCACTGATTGAGCTGGAGGTCTGTATATTAATGCAAGTATTATTTTGGTACCTTTATTATTCTTTATTAGCACAAAAGATGCGTCGACGTTCACAATTTGAGGTTTTGACAAGAGGGTAGGGTTAAGACTTTCTTTGATATAAAGTAAAACGCCACCTCCATTTCGATTTATTCGGCTTTTCTCAAACATTACATAACCGGGAAGTGAATACTCTGCTAAAAAGTCTCTATCTTCTGTATTGAGCCAAGATTCTGTTATGCCAATCACATCATAATTTTCTGTAAACACTAGCTCCTCTAAATCTGAAAATTTATTGCGTATGCTACGAGCGTTTGCATAGAAAACCTTTAAGACCTGTGACAGAGAGAGAGAGAGAGAATGAGTGTGTGTGTGTGTGTGTGAGAGAGAGAGAGAGAGAATGAGTGTGTGTGCGTGTGTGTGTGTGTGACAGAGAGAGAGAGAGAGAGAATGAGTGTGTGTGCGTGTGTGTGTGTTGGAGGGGGGGGGGGTGTCTTAGCATTCCTACTTTATTTATGAATATCCACATATATTCATATCTTTGCATTAAAACCAATAGGTCTACGATGAAAAATACATTCATATCGAGATATGTAAGTAATTTACTCATTTAGACACACACACACACACACACACACTCTCTCTCTCTCTCTCTTTTACCGCAGGAGACAGACAAAGGAAATATGAAATAATTATGGACAAAGGTCTACTATTCGACTGGATGACCTCAGGATTAGAATATACAGTATATTGACAGGTGAGTGTTGAATTACCTCGTCGCTCTGGTCTCACAGACTCCCATCACAGAGTAGGCTAGAAAATATGAAATAGAGGAATATTAATCGGAAATTAATTAAAGTTAACTGATTAATTTGAAAATATTTCAATTAAGTTAAGTTAACCCATTTTTCAAAATTAACTACTTAATTAAACATTAATTAACTAAGTTGATTAGTTGATTAGTCGGTAAAAGTTTTCAGTTAATTAACTTAACTGACCCAACTCTGATATATATATATATATATATATATATATATATATATATATATATATATATATATATATATATACAGTATATACAGTATATATATATATATACAGTATATACAGTATATATATATATATATATATATATATATATATATATATATATATATATATATATATTAAAATTTAAAACTTGCAAAGCAAACCAAAACTGGGACAAAGACAATATAAAGTCATATTAACTTATCAAATTCGCTATGTGGAAACAACGCTTACTAAAATCAAATTTATGAAATAAAAGAACACAATCCACCACATAGGATGTACATTACTACATGAGGAAGTTAATCTGGGTTCCAAGCAAACTAATCGCACACACAGCAACGCACTATCGTCACGTTCAAGGAATTGTATATATACATATATGTGTGTGTGTGTGTGTGTAATTTAATGATGTGATTTAATATAATCATCACTCATACACACAAGGTTATAATGCAATCACGAATTTCAAGGTTACAGGCTTTTGCCTCGCACATTTGGGCGAGATCAGCTGAGGTTGTGTGAACCTTACAAATGGGCGGGACGGTCTGATCTTAGAGGGCGAAATAAGCCAAGGAAGGATGATTGCTTGGCTCTTCCCGCCCACAACATTCGGGCGGGAAGGACCTAGCTGAGCGGGCGGGGTCTTCTAGTCGGAATGGTGTGAGGGCGGGAAAGACCTGCTCCCGTGGGAGGTGGAGGGAGGGAGGGGGTTGTGGAGGGAGTGAGGGATAGTGGGAGAGAGGCTATTTTAATTTCAGTGGAGGTGCTTGGTGTTGGAGTGAAATTAATAAAAAAAAAAAAAAAAATTGTAAGGATTGGCGGGTCAATATGGGCAACTTATATTACCCAGAGAGTGAAAGAACAACAATGTAGTCTGTATATCTTGATTTTAAGAAGACTACTCTCGTGTAACAAGATGTGCATTATTAGGCAGCATTTTAAGAAGACTACTCTCGTGTAACAAGATGTGCATTATTAGGCAGCATTTTAAGAAGACTACTCTCGTGTAACAAGATGTGCATTATTAGGCAGCATTTTACAACAGGATAAAACGAATAGGGACACATTTTGTAATGGGTGATGAACTGGGTAAGTTGCCCTGTATAGTGGAAACGAATAGGGACACATTTTGTAATGGGTGATGAACTGGGTAAGTTGCCCTGTATAGTGGAAACGAATAGGGACACATTTTGTAATGGGTGATGAACTGGGTAAGTTGCCCTGTATAGTGGAAACGAATAGGGACACATTTTGTAATGGGTGATGAACTGGGTAAGTTGCCCTGTATAGTGGAAACGAATAGGGACACATTTTGTAATGGGTGATGAACTGGGTAAGTTGCCCTGTATAGTGGAAACGAATAGGGACACATTTTGTAATGGGTGATGAACTGGGTAAGTTGCCCTGTATAGTGGAAACGAATAGGGACACATTTTGTAATGGGTGATGAACTGGGTAAGTTGCCCTGTATAGTGGAAACGAATAGGGACACATTTTGTAATGGGTGATGAACTGGGTAAGTTGCCCTGTATAGTGGAAACGAATAGGGACACATTTTGTAATGGGTGATGAACTGGGTAAGTTGCCCTGTATAGTGGAAACGAATAGGGACACATTTTGTAATGGGTGATGAACTGGGTAAGTTGCCCTGTATAGTGGAAACGAATAGGGACACATTTTGTAATGGGTGATGAACTGGGTAAGTTGCCCTGTATAGTGGAAACGAATAGGGACACATTTTGTAATGGGTGATGAACTGGGTAAGTTGCCCTGTATAGTGGAAACGAATAGGGACACATTTTGTAATGGGTGATGAACTGGGTAAGTTGCCCTGTATAGTGGAAACGAATAGGGACACATTTTGTAATGGGTGATGAACTGGGTAAGTTGCCCTGTATAGTGGAAAGATATTCTCGATTTGATATAAGCGGAAAGTTCAAAACAGTATTTTATGAAGAAAATTTGTATTTTGTAAGCCAATAATCTTAACATGGTAGAATATACAGCCTACTATCATTCAGATTAATTAACCGGTAAAGAAAGGATGTTTGACCTGCTAAGCAAAGACATAACTAGAACACTTACCACAAATAATGGTGTCAAGGAGTCCTCGAGGGCACTGAATTTAATGTGGAGGAGATGGTTTCATCAAACACGGTAGTTATCACCCACCACCCATCTCTACTATCGCCTTTACATTCAAGTTATATGTCAATATCAAAATAAAAATATACAAAAATACATACTTTTTTTATATTTATACTTGATATTGACAGATAACTTGAATTTAAAGGCGATAGTAGGGTTGAGTGGTGGGTGATACCTACCGTGTTTGATGGACAAGCATTATTGGTATGGTGGTTCTCACAGGTAAGCCACGGTAGCCTTGTCTGTTTCTTAGTAATTAATGTGTGACTTTAACCTCATGCCACAGGGACAAGTGGCTTAATTCTACACTTTTGGTAATGCACTATATTGACGAAAATTATTGCATGGTGTGAAACAAGCTGTGTCAAAATATCATACTGATCCAACTGTTTGATAATAAGTTATTCCCGAAAAACGATGTAACACGGCCTCTGAAAGCCATAGTAACTGTAAATTATAAATCCTAGTCCTACATGAAATATGACTTCATTATAATAGGCTATAGACTTGTGTTGCATTCACTTACAAAGTTGTGTATACTGTATCCACTATATACCATTTCCCTTGTAAGCTAGAATACTCTGTGTGCCTTATCTACATGCTTAGATTGATATGCAGGATTCGAAGTTGCATAATAAATCGTAGGCAGTGTCCACCATTCTTTAACTGCCTTCGTGGTGTAATGCATAAGGTGTTGATATTCGGTGTGAGCGTCCTGGGTTCGAATCCACGGACTGCCACATGTGTTTGTAATATTTCATTAATCGATTTTAGGAGTAGAGTTGGTTGTTGGATAGAACATAATAATTGATATTGGTTCAGGAGTAATTTATCGAGAGGCCTTCCCTAGTGGTTAAGGCCCCATTAATTGCTCTTTCCATTCACATATGCATAGCCTACGTGAGTTGCAGTTGGGATGTGTGTACATGCTTAGATTGATATGCAGGATTCGAAGTTGCATAATAAATCGTAGGCAGTGTCCACCATTTAACTGCCTTCGTGGTGTAATGCATAAGGTGTTGATATTCGGTGTGAGCGTCCTGGGTTCGAATCCACGGACTGCCACATGTGTTTGTAATATTTCATTTCTCCTGGGCGATTTTTTTTTTTTTTTTTTTTTTTTTTTTATGATGTATTGTGTTGTCCCTGTTCGGGCTCTGGGTACTTATTACCAAAACTACCACCATTGTGTTCTCAATATTTGCAGGCTATTGTAGAATAAGGATGTTGCAAGGAATATGTTAACATTTGTTTCAACCTCCGGAAATGCATTTTATGCGCAATATGTAGCCTAAAGCACTGTCAAAACCAAAAACATCTCCCTATTGACGGCAGTAAAACTCCTATTAAGCCCCTTACTGGCAAAATAGATGCTGATTTCAATAAGTCATGGGCGGTCAACCCAAGGTATTATTTTTTTTTTATTTTTTTTTAACTCTGAAAATTACATACACCTGACTGTTTCAAGATCGTTGGATAATGGGGAAAACAAATTCTGAGGATTGTAACTAATTTCAACTACTGTATAATCATAAAGATGAAAACTACCTAAAACCAAGAAGAAAAACCATGGGAAAATTAGTGGTAGTTTCGGTAATATTTTCCGGGTTCTGTGTCGAGTCGGCCACCTCCAGCTATGGGGTATGTGCCTGAGTATTATACTGTAGATACATACATACATGTATACATACATACATTTATATTTCGGAAGTTCGTTTTGGTGTTCGAGGGTTCATATTGGGCCAGGGTTTACGTCTTGGAATCACTCAAGGACATTAATCGTGGCATTAAGTTTTCGAAGCTATCTCAAACTGAATATAGAATCTTCTCTATAATTCTTGACCTAATATTTACATTTCGGAGGTTCGTTTTGCTGTTCGAGGATTCATATTAGGCCACGATTTATTTCTTAGAGTGTACCTTCAGGGAGAGCTTTTAGTTGCAAACCCATTTTATTTTAGTTGTGGAGATGGAATTTCGATTTCGATATGAATCTTTGGTGACTGGGTTCCAATATCAGTTACCAGCCGTTGACTGGAGACTATTCTCAGCGTCTGACCCCTTGGATGGTACAATCAGATGCCATAGTCTATAGCACATTCAAAACCATTCCTGGGCTCCCTAGATCTTACCTTATGCAATTACTGGATTAATGTTTTGGATATACCTTGCTTTTCAATAAGTAGTATTCATTATATATTTTTGTAGTTGTATTCAAAAATATATTCATAAATTCGTGTCCAGAGATATACTTCCATAATTAGCAATAAGTGCAGTCCACGGATATATATGAGTGGGCTAGAGACTATAGTATCCGAAAGTACTATTACATCTCAAGATTATAGTCTTACGTAACAGTACCAATTCCTGTGATTTCGAGATCTGGTGCATCAAGTAAGAAGAGGGTTCATATTAAAGATTAATTTGATATTCGGCCTTCCCCTCAGATGGATAAAACTTTCAAGATTTACATTAAAGTAAAATTTTAATATCACATGGGGATACTGTTATGGAATATATTTATATTATTTGTATTGTGTTGTGTGGCACCCTCCTCTCAATACATTACCACCCCTATTATGGCAACTCTCTAACCCAAGAGTGAACAGATTATCCTAGTGTTCCTCTACTCAACTAATAAACTGGAACATTTTGACTAACGTACAGTTGTCCACATAAGTTTATGTTCCTCGTCGTGTTCTTATGTATGAAAGTAAATGGTATGAATGCAATGCGAGTATGGTTTCTATACATTATCAGTGGACTGATCAGATGAGTTTAACCACTGCATAAACTACTCTTAATTCAATCACGCACATTACATTTCTACGTATAAAATCACGGTGATTAAATAACTTACTGTATGTGGGCAAATGTATACCTTGAATTTAGTTAACTTTCTCTTTCGACTTTTCGAGGGTACACTTATTACAGGCAGGGCAGAATTGCATTTGGTCTCCTTGCACAGGAAAAATATTATGAAATATAGGACATTGAATGTATGCAAACATCTCTTCGTGTCTTCTTGGGAACGGATTTCGTATAATCTTCATAAATGATTATACACTTGCGGCATTTTTTTGTGTATCCTCATATTTATAATCATATTACACTTTCAGGTTAAGTTCTGTACAGCCGCGGTCATTAATTTATAATCATATTACACTTTCAGGTTAAGTTCTGTACAGCCGCGGTCATTAATTTATAATCATATTAAACTTTCAGGTTAAGTTCTGTACAGCCGCGGTCATTAATTTATAATCATATTAAACTTTCAGGTTAAGTTCTGTACAGCCGCGGTCATTAATTTATAATCATATTAAACTTTCAGGTTAAGTTCTGTACAGCCGCGGTCATTAATTGCAATACATTTTGAAATCCCCACACCCCAAAAATCAAAGAAACCTTCGAAATTAAGATATCACTTAAATATTTAAATACACCTAACTGATAGGGATATATAGTTATGGACACTTAATATACTCTATTCATACCCATATTTTTAAAGATTATAGTTTTAAGCCATTCAAAATAAACACTATTTATTTTATATTTTACTTAGGTTTGGAAGGCCTAGGAGTAAATGGGATCAAGTATATCCCTTACAAGAATGGCCGGTGCCTCGTGTGGGATGCCACATGTGTTGACACTTTCTCCACAACCAACATCGCCAGAAACGCCGACGAAGCAGGTGAAGCCGCCCGGATAGCAGAAAATAAAAAGCGAGAAAAATATCAAGCCATCGCCAGAAATCATCAGTTCGAGCCCCTGGCATTCGAAACTTCAGGAGTCTTCGGCCCTACCACCCTTAAGATGGTGAATGAAATAGGCCGTAAAATCAGAGAAGTTTCAGGAGAACCCCGGGAGACCCTCTGGCTCAAGCAAAGATTAGGGATGGCTATCCTCCGGGGCAATGCCACCAGCGTCATGAGCTCAGTTCGACAGGACTGGGTCATGCCACTGTGTGAGGCCCGGGCAGGAGTGGTTTATCCGTAGTCTTACCACAGTAGGGTAAAACAAAACATAAACTTTATTTGTATGTAACATGTGTGATGCACATAAATAAAAGGGGATGTGTCGGATGGTTGAAAGCCACAGTTGCTCGCGCGTTTGGGGCTAGCAACACGTATTATGAAAAACATGTATCCTCCTTCATTCACTGTCCCCCCCTTCACTCACTCAACCCCACAATTTGCCGGAGGATAACAGGTTTTTCACAATACGTAGACGGAGGTCTTTTAAAAAAAAAAAAACCAAGTATATCAATTAACCTGTCTACTTTCGAATATGCTTCCTAAACAGCATAACATCGTCTAGTGAGAGCCAGAATTAAAGGTGTGTCCTTGAACACTGAGAGGGTTAATTAATGTATACTACTAAATATAGTACTGGTAATTTGTAATTTAACAATATGTTTTTAGGACGCCGTTTAGAAGATTATTTCTGGCTGTCTACTATTTTACTCAGGTTTGGAAAGCCCTCTAGGATTCAAAGGGGTAAACACCATTTGCTAACCCTTTGACACACTATTCCTTCCTAAACTGAAGAATATCTTTTACTAAGAGCCCAAATCAAAGTAGGGGAGGTTATCTGTTATCGTGAAAGGGGAACAGGTTTATCCCTACACTGTACAGTATACATGTATGCAGTTTATTACAGTAAGTATTATATGATTTATTATCTTTGGGGGAGATTGTAGGGACCAATCAATCAGGGCTAGATCCAGGAGAGGCTATAGGCATTTGATAAAGAGTCGCTGGAACTCCTGTTTCACTTGCTTGACCTCTCTTACCGATTTGCTTTGTGCCTCATTTACACTGAGAGCACTCCAGCTAGCTCTCACAAACACCTTCTCCTCCTACCCACTTCACTACACTAAACATGCACACCACACTTTCTTCTTCCACACCAAACTTACAAAGATGATGAACTCTAGCATAGCCTCGAGTTCCAAGGGGGGGAGGGGGGGGGGGGAGACCATAAATGCCCCCACGCCCGCCCGACCTTCCCCTGACGACCCTTCAAAATTACCTGGACCTCGGCCTGTTACTCTTTCTATTAACTTCTGCAACAGTAGTGATGGGCTGGCCTATCAGAGTGAGAGCTGAGCGATCTCTGCCATACCCATAGCTTACTCTGATTGTTCCTTTTACTTATATATTTTCTAGATCTCAAGTGACACCCCCGGTCTTTTCCGTGGATTGACCTCCCTACTGCCAACGTAGAGGTTGGCAGATTGGGAGCCAAAGCGTCACATTTTTCCTTTGCCCCTCAACTTTCCCTTTATAATTGCTGAAGGGCACAAGGCCTTGGGTGGGGCTTTGGTTTCCCAGGCGTTTCCGCACCCTCCTCAGCTCCCCGCCTTAGAGTGGCTTCGGTCTCCTGGGCTTTATTAGTGGTAAGCAGGGAGGGTTTTGTGGGGGCGCTCAGTCTTAGCCTTGCTTGAGACCTTGGGGCTGCTCGGACAGGCAGCCTGGGAACAGCAACAACAACAACAACTTCTGCAACATACGCGGACTTTCCTCTAATTTTCCCTCTGTTGAACACCATCTCTCCTGATCTTCTTTTCCTCACCAAAACGCAGGTGGCTGAAGCAACTGCCAGCAGCCCCTTCTCTGTATCTGTCGAGAACTGATATCGACATAATCAATAAGGAGTCATCTAGTGAATAACTTAAGAAGTGTATATTGAATAAAAACATATAAGTATATAATAAATAAGGACTAAACAGAAGGGAATAGAGAGAATGGGTAATGACGGGAGAAAGAGGAAACCACAAAAAGCACAGCCCCATACCCTTTCACTCCCCCTTGCTCACCCCTCCGATATTTTTACATTTGTGTAAACAATGCTGTGAGTAATGGTTTTGAGATATAATGGTAATACAATACTAAGTTGTTGTTGTTGTTGTTGTTCCCTAAGCTGCCTGGCCGAACAGCCCCGAGTCCCTGAGGAAGGCCATGGCCACGATCGGGCTTTCCCACAGAGCTCTCATTGAGTGTAGGTTGTGTTGTTGGCGTAAGTGGTTGTGTGAAATGCAGTCTTCTATGATGTGTTTAACCCTTAATTAGCGGCGAGCAACATAAGTCGAGTTAAATAAAGCTGGACTATGTGGCGGCGCTCGACATAACTCGAGTGGCAATTTCAGCACGTAATGTGGCTGAGAGAGAGAGACAAGTGGTGGCAGCAGACTAGCGAGCGTATGACTGCTCCAGACCACCGCGGCGAACCTACTGACACAAATCTCAGCTCCCTCCTCCCTCTCTCACTCGCTACATACTCAATTATGTACCGAAAGTACCGAATTACCTGCTTTTTGCACTCGCGTTGCACGGTTATTGCAAGAAAACTATCCATCATACAAGGATCGTTATGGTGTCATTCGAAAGCTCTGTTTATGCCCTTTCAGGGATAGGTACTTGTTTTACGTTCTGGGTCTTATTTAGGCATGAAAATGATCACGTAAACAGCCCTATTTTGGCTAAAAACACCCCGCTGTGCGGTACACATAAATAAACCGCATAGGCCGCTCGTAAGGTGTTAATGGTATGGGGTGCTGTGTTACATCCCGGGCAGGCGTCGACAACGGAGTCATCCAGTCTCTTCTGATAGCTCAGGAGAGCTGGATGGTGTCCGCATCTCAGCCTGGCCAGGTGGACTCTGTCCTCGCGAGGGAGGGAGGATTCGGAAGGATGGATTTCGGGAGGTCGTGCATGCAGCTGCGTGTTGTCTGTGAGTGAGTGGATGGATTGGCGAGAGATATGAGTATGGATGTGCTTCTGGAAGTTGGTTCGGGGTGGGCAGGGAGGGAGAGAGGACAATAACTGTGTGTGATACCGTGTGCTGGGTGTTGTTTTGATATTTCTTGGTGTCTGTGGGTGTGTTGCCATGTAGTTTAGTGGGTGGTCTTGGTTCGTGGAGGCTGCTGCCAGGAATTGAGTGCCTTTCATGTCCAGATGGTCTTTGACTTTGAGGATTTTGGTTTCTTGATGTAGATGATCTGTGGGTGCAGTAGCTGTGCAGCCTGTAATGATCTTCAGGGCTTTGTTTTGGATAGTCTGTAAGGTCTTATGATGTGTTTCAGCTAGGTTAGAAGCCCAGGCTGGGCTTGCGTATTCCATTACTGATCTTATGTATTGTTTATATACTGTGGTGGTAGTTTCTTTGTTGTGTCCAAATTTTGTGTGAGCAAGTGACCTGAGGGCGTTAAGTCTGGGTGTCAGTTTCTTTTTAATGTTTGTGGTGTGCTGTTTGAATGTCATATGAGTATCATATGTTACTCCTAGGATTTTGGGTGTGTGTGTATGTGTTAGGGGTATGTTGTTTATGGTGAGTTGAGGGATGTATTCGTGTTCACCTGTCCAGCTTGTGAGCAGGGTTGCGGTGGATTTGGCTGGGGCTAGATTCAGTCTGTTTGTAGTGCACCAGCCATGTAGTGTGTTGAGATAGGGTTGAAGGAGATCTGTTGCTCTTCTTGGGTCATGGTGTGTGCATGTGAGTGTTATGTCATCTGCATAGGAGGCTAAGTTTATTTGGGGAGTATTGGGTGTAGTTATATCGTGCATGTACAGATTGAAGAGTGCGGGCGATAGGACGGATCCCTGTGGGACTCCGTTTGGAAAGTTTCTGATTTTAGATGACTGACCGGCAAAAGATACGTGTGCACATCTGCCTGCTAGGAAGTTGGCCAGCCACCTTTTTGTATTGTTGTGCATGTTTGTGTTGTAGATTTTGTTTGTTAGGTTGTGGCGGGGGATGGCATCGAAGGCTTTACTAATGTTGAGTGTGGCTAATAGTGATCTGTGTGGTGGTCTAGCTGAGTTGATGCCGTCAAAAGCTCTTTGTGTAAGGTCTGTGAGAAGAGTGTTTGTGGAGTGCAGTGGCCTAAAGCCATGTTGTGTTGGAGCTAGGGGTAGGTCGGGTGTAATTAGTTGTAATACTAGGCGTTCCATGACTTTGGAGGGGGAGCAAAGGAGTGTGATGGGGCGGTGCGAGGAGGGTAGCGTGGGGTCTTTGTTGGGTTTGGGGAATGTGATGATGATACCATGCTTCCAAATGTCTGGTATTGTGTTGTGTGAATAGCTGTAGTTTGATATGTTAGTGAGTGTTTGTATGCCTTGTGGTCCCAGGTGTCTGAGGTGTATGTTGCTTATGTTGTCTAGGCCACAGGCGGGTGAGTGCTTGAGATTGTTGATGATATGCTTTGTCTGGTGATTGGTGAAGGGTGTATAGTCAGGGTCTGTGGGGAATTGTCTCTTACGTCGGATGACACGTCGGTCTTTGTGAGGTTTTAGGTGGCTGACATGTGAGAAGTGATTGATGAGAGTGTTTGCTTGTTGTTTACATGAAGGAGTAGAGTCTGTTGTTGTGATTGCAGCATGTGATTGTGTTGTGTTGCTGTTGGAAAGTGTGATGCTGTTTAGTGTTTTGTAGAGTTTTTTGGGGTTTGTTTTGTGATCAAGTGTTTGTAGGAAGTTATTCCAATTTAGTTTTTGTTGTTCTTGTATTTTGTTGTTAGTTTGGGTGTTGAGTGTTTGAATTTGTTGTGTGATGTCTTGTGTGTGGGGTGCTGGGGAGTGTTTCAGTGTGTCGCGTTGTCTGATGAGGTTTTGAATTTCTGGTGTGAAGTTGGGGTTGTGTCTTTTTCTGTTACCTCTTGGAATGTGTTTCTTGTCAGCGTTTTGGATAGTTTTATTGAGTATGTGTACAGCATTGTTGATGTTAGTGATGGGTGTACTGTTTAGAGTTGTGAAGTGTTGTTCTGTCTCATTTGTAAATGCTTCCCAGTTAGCTCTTTTATAATTGGTGTATGTGTGTTTGTGGCTAGCTGGGGTGAGTCTGGTTTTGGTGGTGATAATGATCGGGAGGTGGTCAGAGCCTAAGGTTCTGACCACCCTCCAGGATGTTGTATGGGGCGAGTTCTGGGGAGCAAAAGGTGATGTCTGGAGATGATGGGTTATAGAGGGCTTGGTGAGGAATATGGGTATGTTGATGGATGTCGTTAAGGATGATGAGGTTATCTGTTTGGTTTTGTAGTACCAGCCCTCTGTCTGTGTCGGGGTTGTCGACAAACCAGGCCGACGTCTTGGCGTTGAAGTCACCACCCAGGATGATGTGTGGGGTGTTTGTGATGTGTTGTAAGTGTGGTCTGTATTCATTTGATACTGTAGGGGATGTTTGGGGAGGGATGTATGTGTTTATGATGGTTATGTTGGATTTGTTGCCAGTGCGTATTTTAATTGATTGTATTTCTGTTATGTTATCATTTGGGGGGAGGAGGGATTTGGTTTGTACACTGGTTACTATGTATGATATTTCATTGTGTACCAGGGTGATGAGTCCACCGCCCCCGCCGACAGCCCGGTCTTGTCTGATGGTGGTGAAATTATGAAATGTGGGTGTTTTTTGTGATGTGCGGAGTTTTGTTTCTTGTAAGATGGCAATGTGTATGTTGGGGAGTGGATGATATGGGAAGGCTAGGTGGGTTGGGGAGGAGAGGTGGACGGGTTTTAGGCGAGGGATTTGACTGGGAGAGGGAGGGGCATGAGGAACAGGTCCAGGTGTTCGTGTAGTGTTTCTTGGAGGCAAGTGTTGTACAGGTGAAGTGGGTCCAGTTCCTGCATGAATTGCAGAGAACTGAAACCTTAGTGTGGCGACTCGAAGTGATGGGTTTTGAGCAAGTTGGACATATGTATGTGTACGTGGGTCCTGGGTTGCTCTCAATGTCTCCGGCTAGAAGAAGTCTTCGAGAAATGACAGCCGGAGAGTCATTTCTCGGTGTAGGAAAAACTGTGTGATGTGTGTGTGTGGTGTGAGAGGTGTTGAAATTCCCGGCGCGACCGAAGCCACTCCAAGGACTCGTGCCCCCAGGGGGGGGGGCAGGGGATAGTTGTGACGGTTTGGCTCCCGAAACTGCTCCCCGCGGCCGGCATCCGGTTGTCCTCCACTGGTCGATTGATCTTGTCTCCGGCCGCGGAGGGTCGGCAGCCATCCGCGGTTGGCAGCGCCGGGAGGTGGTCCCACGGCGTAGACGCCGCCACATCAGGACCACAATACTAAGTAACTTATAGAAGTTAACTTACTGTACAATAGGTAACATAGTAGTTTACTAATCTAGTGTTAAGATGTAATTAGATATAATTACGGTCCATATACTGTAGGTTTAAATCAACACTATACGTTAGACAGCTGACAAGTCATTAATCACTCTCCCCCTCGGTAAGAGGAAAGGTATGACACAACCAAGACCTAGGCCTATACCTACTGTAGGCCTAGCACATACATCGATTTACAAGGAGTGAGAGGGTTCAAAAGCAATACCAAATATGGTAGTGAAAGCTACCCAGTCTAAAAATATATACTCGTTGTCCATTCTCCACGGAGAAATAGAGGCAGATCGAGTCCTGACTTCAAGCAGAGAGCACACCTCTCCAACACCTCCTCCATCCCGTTTAAGCCTGGCAATAACATATACTGTAAGTCCAGCAGAAGCAAACCTACACCATGGACTTCAACCAGAAAGTCCCAGTCCTTAAAATCACAACACTCAAAATCATTGTAAGTACAATTTAAATATAAATAATTGAAGTGTTAGTTTTGGTTGGAAACATAGTGAAACAGTATTATTCAGTCTCCTACAATAAGTGCTAGTTAAATCAAGTCGGTCTTAATAAATTATTCATTCATATACAACCCTATAAATTTATACAACTTGTTATAATGTGGAAGTGAATTTAATAAAATCTTTATAAAAAGCAAATAACCAACTAAACTCATAACTGTGTTTTTATATCCGATAATTATGTCTGTGACTTTATAATTATACTCCAACAGTGTAATAAAATATCATGGTTCTTACTTGGTTAGAAGTATAACATTATAAACTAGAACCCGAGTAAACTACGAGACTTAAATATACGAAAGGCTAAAACAACATCAAACATCGGCCCACTGAGCAAAGGGGACGGCTCTTTCACAGGGGACAAAAAGGAAATGAGCGAACTCTTAAGCAGGCAGTATGAAATGGCATTCAGTGAGCCTGATGAAACAAAAGTCATCAGAGACCAAAATATATTTTTCATGGAAACCTCCCCCACGGAAACCCCTCAGATGCTGGATATTGATTTCGTTCCAAAAGACATAGAAGAGGCCATTTCCAACATGCCATCCCACTCGGCACCAGGCCCGGACTCATGGAATTCGATCCTAATGAAAAAATGTAAGGAAAACCTCTCAAAACCCCTGGCTATAATGTGGAGAAGGAGTCTAGACACTGGTGACATACCAGATAGCTTCAAAAATGCAATAATTGCCCCACTGCATAAAGGAGGGAGTAAAGCACTACCAAAAAACTACCGCCCGGTATCTCTAACCTCTCACATCATTAAAGTTTTCGAGCAAGTCCTGCGAAGCAAAATTTCAACATTCATGGAGACAAATGAACTACACAACACCGGTCAACATGGGTTCAGAGCGGGAAGATCATGTCTCTCACAACTTTTGGAACACTATGACAAAATTCTTAAAGCGCTAGAAGAAAAGAAAAACGTGGATGTCATTTACACCGATTTTGCTAAGGCATTTGATAAATGTGACCATGGTATAATAGCCCACAAACTGAAAGCAAAAGGTATAACTGGGAAAATCGGACGGTGGATATACAATTTCCTCGTAAACCGAAAACAATCGGTAGCAGTAAACCAAGTCACTTCTGAGCCTTCGGATGTCAAAAGCTCAGTGCCCCAAGGAACAGTGCTAGCGCCCCTTCTGTTCCTCATACTAATTTGCGACATAGATACCAACACCAGACACAGTACGGTGTCGTCTTTTGCTGATGACACAAAATTAAGCAAGATAGTAAACACACAAGAGGACACGGGCCGACTGCAGGAAGACATGAATGTAGTGTTCCAGTGGACCAGGGAAAACAACATGCAATTCAATGAGGAAAAATTCCAATTAATACGGTACAGAGATAATAATGGTGTTAAAGAAATTACAAATTACTTAACAGAATCTAACCACATAATAGAACGGAAAGACAGTGTGAAAGACCTTGGGGTATTAATGTCTGAAAATATGGGTTTCAAAGTACATAACCAGGTCAAAGTGGCGGCTGCGAAATGTCTAACGGGTTGGATTCTGCGTACTTTTAAAACACGCGGTGAATTGCCTATGATAACGCTCTTCAAATCTCTAGTGCTACCGCGGCTTGAATACTGTAGTGTATTAACATCCCCATACAAAGCAGGTGAAATAAATGACGTAGAGAGTGTACAAAGAAATTTCACTTCGCATATAAGTTCGATAAAACATCTACACTATTGGGAGCGTTTAAGAGCACTGAATCTGTACTCACTGGAACGTAGAAGAGAACGTTACCTAATAATATACACGTGGAAAATCGCAGAGGGTTTAGTACCAAACCTACATACTCCGATAGTCATGAAATTCAGTGATAGGAGAGGCTGGGAATGCGAAATCCCCCAGATGAATAACAGGGGTGCTATGGGCTCTCTGCGAGAGGGCTGGTTATCACACAGAGGCCCACGTCTCTTCAACAAACTCCCACGGCGAGTAAGAGACATGAGGGACATCTCGTTAGACAACTTCAAGAGAGCCCTAGATGTCGAACTGCAAAAAGTGCCAGACGAGCCCATCCTCGCAAGGGAGCGAGCTGTCGCTTCAAACAGTCTACTGCACCAAATCACCACCCATAACGAGGGGCGTCGCGCTCCTTGGTGCCGCTAGAAGAGCGGCGAACACATCCAAATGTATCCAAAGGTAAGGTAAGGATAGACATGCTTATCTATCTACAGATTTTGGAGTATGATTATCAAATTATATATATATATATATAAAGTAATTCATGAGATCCTATAATAATCTTGGGATTGCTTAAACTCGAATTGTGTATTCACTCATATAACCTATTGGCCAACTAATTTAACGTAACAACATTGATTATACCATTGGATTAAATATAATATAAAGAGTGAAAAACGTATATTCGACATATCCTCCTACTTTCTCTATCCTAGTGTCAAAGCCAAAGGTGGATGTTTTGCATATGTGCACAACAAACTCACTTGCTCTCGTGTTCCCGATTTAGACTCCTCTCAATTCTCAACTTTATGGCTCAAACTTTCCTGTCATATTCTTACTAAATATTTCTGTGCTGTCCATCTATCCCCTAACTCTACCGACTTTCCCAAATTCTTTGACTATCTAAACTCTACAGTGGAACACATACTATCCATTTCTCCTTTTTCAGAAATCTCCATCTTAGGAGATTTCAACGTTCACCAACGCCAGTGGCTCTCTTCTCCCACTACTGACCAACCTGGTGAACAAGCCTAGCTACGTCTTTTCTATCCTAAATGACCTAGAGCAGTTACTTCCACCCGTATCGCCTCAGAAATCGTTCAAATCAGCCCAACATTCTTGACTTGTTTCTAACTTCTAACCCTTCTTCTTATACTGTCAATCTTTTCTCTCCTTTGGGCTCCTCCGACCATAAACTTATCTGTCACCTCTCCTATCTCTCCAGTACAGCCACCCGATTTTCCTAGCCAGCGGCGCTTGTGGCATTTTGGCGCTGCCGGCTGCGAGGCTCTCCGGCAGTAATTCTTTGATTTCCCATGGAATGATTTCTGCTTCCGTGGCCGAGGACCCTCGGGGAGTGCTTAACACATTTCCAAGGTAATCCTATCAGGCATGGAAGCATACATTCCATTCTCTTTCTCTCAGACTAAATGCTAAAAAATCTTGGTTTACTCACGCCTGTTCTACTGCTGTCCGCAATAAGGAGGAAGCATTGAAATGGTACCGACGCCTTCATACTCAAGAATCTCATTCTTCCTATCTTTCTGCCCGGAATAGAGCCAAATCTGTTCTTCGACTCACCAAACACTCTTTCATCAATAATAAATGCACTGAACTATCTAACTCTAGCTCATCCCAAGCTTTCTGGCATCTAACCAAATACATCTCCAAAAACTTTTCTTCTTCATCTTTTCCTCCCCTTTCCCACTCTGATGGCACAACCATCACTTCTTCCTCTGACAAAACTGAACTCTTTGCTCAAACTTTTGCTAGAAACTCCACCTTGGATGAATCCGGTGCTATTCCTCCCTCTCTTACTTATGCCTAATATCCTAATCTCTTCTAAAGATGTACTTTCTACCCTCTCTAGGCTTAATACTAAGAAGGCGTACGGTCCGGACGGTGTTCCTCCTGTTGTACTAAAAAACTGTGCTTCCGTGCTAACTCCCTGCTTAGGCAAATTCCTCCGTCTCTGTCTCTCCTCTAACGTCTTCCCTTCATGCTGGAAGTTTGCTCTCATTCAACCTGTCCCAAAGAAGGGTGACCACTCTCAACCCTCCAACTATCGTCAAATTGCTCTCATCTCTTGCATTTCTAAAGTTTTTGAAACTATTCTTGTTTCCAAATTACTTAAGCATTTCTCTTTTCATAATCTGATCTCAGATCGCTAGTATGGCTTCCTTAAGGGTCGCTCTACTGGTGATCTTTCATATCTTACTAACTCTTGGTCATCCTCCTTTCGGGACTTCAGTGAGACTTTTTCTATTGCACTCGACATATCAAAGGCCGTCGATACAGTCTGGCACAAACCTTTAATTTCTAAACTACCCTACTTCGGTTTCTATCCCTCCATATGTGCTTTTGTCTTTAATTTCCTGTCCGGCCGTTCCATAGCTCCGGTTGTGGACGGCCATCGCTCAATTCCTCATCCTATCAACTCCGGTGTTCCTCAGGGCTCTCGCTTAACTCCTATTATCTTTCTAATTTTCATAAATGATCTTCTCAACTGTACCTCAAGTCCTATCCATTCATACGCAGACGACTCCACCTTACACTACTCAATTAGCTTTCCAGAACGCCCCAGCCAGCATTCCCTCAAAGACAAACGTAATGAAGCCATAGAACAATTATCTTCTGATCTAGTTATTTCCAATTGGGGCAGAGAAAACCTTGTTGCCTTTAATGCTTCCAAAACCCAATTTCTCCATCTATCTACCCATCCGGAACTCCCAGCGGACTATCCCTTATTCTTCAACAATACAAAAATCAATCCATCTTCTCTCAATATTCTTGGTGTCTCTTTTTCGTCTCCTCTCACTTGGAAGGACCATATTACCAGTCGTACTAAGCCAGCCTCCCAGAAGCTGGGTGTGCTCAACCGCCTCAAGGGGTTCTTTACCCCTGCACAACTTCTTGCTCTGTCCAGGGGCACAGTACATCCTTGTATTTAGTATTGTTCACATGTGTGGGGAGGATCCTCTCACACCGCACTTCTAGACAAAGTAGAAAGGAAAGCCTTTCAAATCATTAATTCCCGCCCACTCACCAACTCTCTCTTTGCCGCAATGTTGCATCTCTCTCGCTATTCTATCGCTACTACAATAATCAGTGCTCCTCAGAGCTCTACCAGTGTATACCACCTCCTCTACGTAGGATACGTAGTACCCGTCTTACAACACAATCCCACCCATACTCTGTGGAACTCTCCAACCCAAGAGTGAAACGTTACTCTATCTTTCCTCTATTCAACAGCATAGCTCTGGAACTCTCTCCCAGAATCAGTCTTTTCCACCTCCTATGACTTAAATTGCTTCAAACTCTTTGTGTCCAGGCATTTTGGCTCGAGCGTCCCTTGATTTTGGCCGTGTCACACTTTCATTCATGGGGGAGGCACACGCTACAGGGAGTTCTGCCTTTTGTCTCCCTCAAACACATAGAGAAAAAAAAAGAAAAAGAAGCAGTACACAAACGGTTTCACGGTAAACTATTTAAATTACAACGAACAATTAAATCACTGGCTACTATTTTGGTTATACATAAAACATAACATTAATAAACTCCTAGTACCAGGCAACGAAGGCTATATGGCACTAAAGCAGAAAACAGATTGAGTTAGAGGAGAAGAAACTCAAAGATCATTAAGGAGATTGAGAGAGGAAAAGGAAAGACATTACACGGTCAACAGAAAAGAAAGGGGACTCGGATAGGATATCAGCAAGACAAGGTAGACGACCAAGAGTAAAGAGAAAGTGAAAACAACGCCTACAGGCCAATGAAAAGAGAGGTCAAGGAAAATGTGAGAAATATAAAGTTGAACATCACACCGTGAGCAAAGCGGCCGAGGTGAGCGGGACATTACGAAGGAGTGGGTAAGTCTGGTATGGCCTAACCGAAGCCGGGCCAACACAGTCTCCCAATGGCGAACACGGTGAGAGGGGTCAGCCCAGGCAGAAACGGAGGCTTTAACAGTGCGGAGCATATTAGAGGAAAGGGAAGACCACATGGTTTGCCAGCGAGACAGAAGAAAGGTAGAGATAGCTGGATAATAGTCAAAGGCGGGAATAGAGAGAGGAGAAGACCCGACCGCCGTAGCTTCACTAGCGAGAACATCAACCTGCTCATTCCCATGGACACCAACATGGCTAGGCACCCAGAAAAATTGGACAACCTTCTTCCGAGTAGAAAGACTGACAAGCCAATCTTGGATGGCAAGAACCAACGGATGAACAGCAGAGAAAGACTGCAAGAGAAGAAGGGCACTGTACGAGTCAGAAAAAGGGTAAAGGAGGAAGAAGGAAATGAGCACATGAGACGGAGAAGAAGATAGCATAAAGTTCGGCAGTCAGAACACCAGCCATAGAAGGGAGATAATACTGATAAGAACGAGAAGGGAAAAGCATGGCAAACCCGACGCCAGAAGACGAACGGGAGCCATCAGTGTAAACTGGAGTAGAAGAAGAATGCTGTGCAAGGTGTTCAAGGAAAAGAGAACAAAGACCCATGGGCGGGGTAGAGGACTTAGAACACGGAAGAATAGAGGGACACATGGAAATACGAGGAAGGACCCAAGGAGGACACTTACCGAGTTGTAGCGGTAGAACGTGGAAGGGGGAAAACGAAGAATGAGAAAGTAAGGAATCCATACGAGAAAGGAAAGGGGGCCGAAGGCGAGAATGAGAATAACAGGCCCGCCAAGAAGGAAACTGAAGTGACCGGGCATAGTAACTGAGAGAGAGAAGGGCCCGACGCCGGTACAAAGAAGGGACGCCGGATTCAGCATAGAGCCTTTCAACAGGGGAAGAGCGAAAAGCACCCAAGGCAAGATGCAAACCGAAATGGTGAACAGAGTCAAGTTTATGAAGGACTGTGCCTGAGGCTGAGGAGTAAACCTGACAACCATAATCTAGTTTAGAAAGAACAAGGCCAACGTGAAGGCGAAGGAGAGCATGGTCCGCACCCCAAGTAAGGTGGGACAGAGTCTGGAGGAGACGAAGACGGTGCAAAGCAGCAACCTTAACTGAGGAAACATGAGCTTTCCAGTTAAGACGGGAATCAAAGACAAGACCCAAGAAGGTAGTAGAAGAGCGACAAGGCAAAACGGAACCGTAAAGCTCAAGAGAAGGACATAGGATGAAAGTCATAGCACAAGATTTAGTCGTAGAAAAACGAAACCCGTGAGCGGTGGCCCATGACGAGGCAACCACAATCGCAGATTGGATAAGGGAGCATAAGGCAGCAAGTTCCGAATCAGCAGCATAAATTGCAAAGTCGTCTACATATAAGGAGGACCTGACCTTAGCCGGAAATGAAGAGATAATGCCATTAATGGCTATGAGGAAGAGGATAGTACTTAAAACAGACCCCTGAGGCACACCCTCCAACTGAAGGTATAACCGAGAAAACTAGGAATTCACCCGTACTCGAAAAGAACGAGAAGAAAGGAAATTACGAATAAAGACGCCCATATTACCACGTATACGAAAAGAACGGAGTTGGCACAAAATTTGATGCTTCCACGTGGAGTCGTACGCCTTCTCGAGATCGAAGAAAACAGCAAGAACAGACTCACGGCGAGCAAAAGCAGACCAGACGTAGGTCTCCACACTAAGCAAAGAGTCAATAGTGGACCGAGCACGCCGAAAACCAAATTGGGTCGAAGACAAAAGCTGACGTGATTCAAGAAGCCACATCAGGCGGACATTAACCATCCGTTCAAACAGCTTGCATAAGCAACTCGTCAAGACAATACGGCGATAGTCCTGGGGCGATAAACCTGACTTACCAGGCTTAAGGAATGGAATAGTAAGAGCAGTATTCCACACAGGAGGGAAAACACCAGACGACCAAAGTTTATTAAAAAGAGCCAACAAAAATACCAAAGCCTCTGAGAAAAGATGCTTAAGCATTAAATAATGGACTCCATCAAGACCTTCAGAAGTAGCCTTACAGGCACGAAGAGCGGAGGGTAACTCACGCGAAGGAAATGGGGCGTTGCAAGATTTTCTGAAGACAGAGTGAAAACAACAGAAGTCTCAGCAACGGCTTCAAGTGAATGACATTCTGGAAGGAGATGAGAGCCACTACAGACAGACCTAAAGTAGAGACATAAATGACTGGCAACTGCCTCTGAGTCAGCAACAGACTCTCCATCAACATGAAGCACAGGAGAATGGGGAGGTAAACGCTTGCCCGAAATCTTGCGAATGCGTTTCCAGACAGACGTTATGCATAGGTATTTAGTAATTATTAATTAGATTTGTTTATCTATTTTCTTTTGTATATTTATAGTTTGCTCCCTAGATTTCTACAAAGCTTAAAATACCACCAAGATCTCCTTTAGAAATACATCCTACATTTTTCGGTAGAAAAATCTACCGACCGAAGGCCGGTTTCAAATAAATCACAGGCCGTCTATGGCTCGCCAGGATACAATAAGTCACCTAAATGACGCGAAAGGTCTTAATATAAAAGTAGTGTAAAAGTTCTTAAAATCGCAAAAGTAATGGGGCAACCGTCTAAAAAATGTCATAGCTAATGGGACTAAGCAAGAGACAGAAGGGAGTAAAAAAACAAAAAATTCCTCCCTTTAAATGTTCAGTTTTACAGTAATTTTCTCTTCTCAAACATACTGTATATAACTTAGGATAGAATATAGATACTGTTCGTGAATATACTTTATTGTCAAGGAAGTAACAGTCCTCCACCGAAGCAGGATTATAATGGAGTAAAATAGGTCAAATAGAATATATATGGATTGGTCACAATCTCCTATTTTTGTATTGTCAAAAGTCATGTTATGCCTATACCTATACTAATCTTGTATCAGAGAGAGAGAAACAAAAAATGGAGAGGCCTGGTTAAATCAGTTGCATTAATTTAGAAGATCCAATACATTCATTTCTATCGTCCTCAAAAGTTCTCCTGCATTTCTGCCTTCAATATACCCGTACAAAACACAAAACGCTATCCAGAAGTTCTAATATTTTGGTTACACAATCTAGGGTGTACAAAGGGTATGAGATGGATGTGTGGGGCCAAACTGCAAAATTGGGTTTGCAAAGAGGAATTGAGAAGATTGTCATATATTCAAGAGTATCAGTGATTAGATGTGTACAAGCAGACTTAAAGCGCTGGGATGGTTAGGGCATGTAGAGAGGATGGATGAACTAAACTAAATTTAAATCCATGAATGTGGAGGGAGATGCACCGAGGGGGATTCGACCATATGCTCTGATCTCTAGTTTAAAAACCTGACAAGTGAAGCAGCTCTGAATAGGGCTGCCTGGAATGCCGCCATTAGGACGCGAGACTAAATGTGTGGAATAAGAGGTTTTAGAAAAACAGTATATGGAAAAGTATATAATCAATGGGTATAGTAGTAGTATTACTTTGCTATCCTTGTGTTAGATGAGTAGTATTGCCATCAATAAACATGGACACTAATTATATACCCTTTATACACCCATTAATTTTTATAGTTTAAGAAGCATAATCACCCATTATGACTCGACAAAGAGAAACAACATAAGTCCGATGGTCCAAAACCGCACAGGATACGGACAAATGTCCGCAAGTTTCAGACTTGCTAGTGTGAATGTTGGTAGTTTGAAGCAGCGTGCAAATTAAGTGGCTAAGATGTGTGAGAGGAAGCGAGTGGACGTCTGCTGTGCCCAGGAAACACTCTGGAAAGGGTATGGGGTACAGTAAATTTTTGGAAGAAAGAAAAGATATTGGATCTACTGGAAGGGGATTACGAATGATAAAGCGAAAGGAGGAGTGGGTGTTCTGGTGGCTGAAGAGTGGGTGGAACGTGTGCTTCAGATTACAAGAGTTAGTGAAAGGCTGATTGTTTTGAAGATGAAAGTTGGTGAAAGAATTCTGAATGTGATATCTGCATATGCCCCACAGGCTTGCCTACAGAAAGATAAAAGAGGACTTCTGGAATGACACCGTCAGTGTCATTTCAGGACTCTCCGAGAATGAAATAATCCTGGGAGTGGACCTGAATGGTCACGTAGTAGCATCTGCAGATGGATACGAGGGAGTACATGGAGGAAATGGTAACAGAAGGAGGAATCTGGAAGGCGAATATATACTGGAGTCCTGCGTTGCACTCAACATGGTTGTGTGTAACACGAAGTTCAAGAAAAGACAGAGCCATCTGGTCACATATAACTCTGGGGTCTCCAGTAGCCAGATAGATTACTTCTTGGTTAACAGGAAAGACTGGAAACTGGTTCGGTATGTATAGGTCATCCCAAGCGAAGAATGTATCCCCCAGCATAAGCTACTTGTGTGCGACATGAGCTTATACAGAGATCCTGAGTGCAAGAGGGTATACATGTCCAAAAGGAGAGAGTGGCTGCTGCAGAACAAGGAAGTTAGGAATAGGTTTCATAGTGAACTGAAGGAAATTAATAGAATTACGGAAGCTAGGCCAAGTGATGTAATTAGTCAATTGAATTTCCTTAAACATAGCCTTCTCACTGCCATTGACAAAGTCTGTGGGAAAACAGGGTCACCCCAGGAATAAGACCTCCTGGTGGTGGAACGATGAGGTAGAACATGCTGTAAATGAGAAAAGGAGATGTTTCAAAGTATGGAAGAAGGGAGGCAGCAAAGAGGAATACCAGGCAGCTAAACGAACTGCCAGAAGTTATTTACAATGCTAAACAAAGCATTAAGGACCTGGTCCTCGAACAAGTGTGTAACACGGACAATCCCAATGGGATCTTCAACATAGCTAGGCGAGTTAAAAATTAAAGTAGGGATATTATAGGTGAACAGTGTGTTAGAAACGATAATGGGACGCTTGTGTATGTAGAAAATGAAATCAGAGAAGCATGGAAGGCACACTATGAACGATTGCTAAATGTAGAGTTTGAATGGAATTTGAAACTGCTTAGTATCGAAAAAGCAATATCTGAACCCTCTCCTTTGATAGACCAGCTGTATTGAGCAATGCAATTAATAAAATGAAGGACGGTAAAGCTCCAGGGTGCTCTGACATTGTCGCTGAGATGATAAAAGCCTCAGGGGAGACTGGTGTATGCTTAGTCACGGAGATGATTATTAAAGGAGAAAATCCCTGAGGATTAGCACAAAAGTGTAATAATAAATATATTCTATTTTTTATTAATTTCACCACACCACCAAACACCTCCAATGAAATTAATGAAAGCATATATGTGATCCACCGGGATTCGAACCTGGGTTATCACACACAGATTTTTAGACACCTTAACCATTACACCACCAAGACGGTATACAAAGGAAAACGGGATGCGCTAGATAGAGATAATTAAAGGGGCCTGAAAATGCTTGACCAATTCATGAAGGTCTGTGAGAGAGTCTTTGAGGGTTTGATCAGGAAAAGCATCTCCATTGATATGCAGTTTGGTTTTATGCCAGGAAGTGGTACAACCGATGGTATCTTCATAGTCAGAGAGATACAGAAAAGATACTTACTAAAAGGCAGGGAATTTTGTGTTTGTAGACCTGGAGGAGGCCTTTGACAGGGTGTCTAGAGATGTTGTGCAGTGGGCTATGAGGAAACGGTGTGGAAGAGTGTCTGGTCGTGTGATAATGAAGATGTACGAGGATTCGCGAACTGCGGGTGAGGAGTTCACAGTCTGTGTTGGAGTTCATCAGGGTTCAGTGTTTAAGCCCCCTCTTTATTATGGTCTTGGAGGCACTGTCTAGATATTTTTTATCTGGACTCCCGTGGGAACTGCTTTATGCAGAAGATTTAGTCCTAATAGCTGACAATGTGCAAGATGCAGAGGCCAAATTCAGAAGATGGAGAGAGGGCATGGCGAGCAAGGGTTTAAGAGTCAATATTAACAGAACCAAGGTTATGCATTGTGGATTGAGACAAGGCAATGTGGAAAAGAGCGGTGCATACCCATGTGCAGTGTGCATGGAAAGGGTATGGGCGCTAACTCAATTCAGTGTAGCGTCTGTCTATGTTGGGTGCACCATGAGAGTAAGCGCTGTAGTAGAATAAAAGGACCCCTGCCGAAGGATAAGTCAGAAATCGAGAAATTTGAGTGCGTAGAGTGCAAGGGCGAGCTTGTGTTAAATGATGATCATTTGGCTGTGAGTTTTGGAAAAGAGTCATTGGAGCTGGTGGACAAGTTTTGTTACCTAGGAGATACCATCTTTGCCGGTGGTGGGGCCAAGGCTGCCACTATCGTTAGAATTAGATGTGGCTGGGGGAAGTTCAGAGAACTGCTGCCAATTCTGACCATGAAAAGAATGCCTCTCCCCCTGAAGGGAAAGGTGTATGCCTTATGTGTTAGAAGTGCAATGACGTATGCCTCAGAAACATGAGCCGTTAAAGTAAAGGATGTCTACAGAATGGGACGTAATGAGATGAGAATGGCAAGATGCATGTGTGGGGCCAAACTGCAGGATAGATTAACAAATGTTGAGCTGAGGAGACGCTTAGGTATAAAGAGTATTAGCGAGGAGATGCGTACAAGTAGACTAGGATGGTATGGGCATGTGGAGAGAATAGATAAACAAAATTAGGTGAAAAGATGCAGGTCTAAGATTGTGGAGGGAGCTGCACCAAGGCGTGGACCGAGGAAGACCTGAGATCGGACTATACGCGCCGATCTCGAATAAAAAAACTTGACAAGTGAAGCAGCCCTTATGTATGCATTTCTGCTTAGTTTATTAGGTAGTAAGTATAATTTATGTATGTGTATGATGATGTTATACATTTACAAAAATGTAAGACAGTTGTGGTAAACTATCAATGGAAGTTAAATATTACTAATCTATAATGAATCAAATAATCAATCTAAATGAAAACTACTCCATATCTAAATTGAATTCAATCTGAAACAAGCTAAGTTATATCCAAAGGTCTCACATAATAAATTTATATGTAGGGTAAGGTTATAAGGGTTAATATTAGCCAGGAATTAACTCACCAATAGTTCCACGTGGCAATGAGGCAAGGGAGAACGTTTTACTCAATATGGCGGTGGACAATGGGGAGCGAGGCTTCGGTCCCGAGACACGAATCAAGTTAAAGAAAGAATAAATGATTACATGGGAATGGACATGAATATTATGCTTATCTGTCAGTCAATCATGGCGTCGATGAGAGCGTCGTGATGGTGTAGCTGTGTGTATTGCTGTATGTGTATTGTGATTAGAGGCACAAAAGCACGATCAACTGAGGGCGGAAAATTAGATGTTAACTGGTTGGTGTTCGTGAAGGCTCTGCTGTTCCTCGAAGGCACACCTTGCTGCCTTAGCAAAACGCCAGGAGCCCAAATTATCGTACCGCATCTAGGTTGCTCTATACGATAAATTATATTAATATATACGATAAATTCATATATACTACATAAGACCATGGCAATATTGCTTAATAGCATATTAGGCCTTCTATAACTTAACTTATTTACAATCTTATAATATACGATCTACTCGTCCTACGTCGTGCTGCAGGAGCGACCGTGACGTCACAGAGACATACGAGATCACAAAAGAGTCCTATTCTATCGTATTTATACGATATACTCCCCCCACAAAAAAAAAACCTGAACCCCACCTTAACCCTTAATTAGCGGCTCACCACATAAGTCGAGTTAAATAAAGCTGGACTATGTGGCGGCGCTCGACATAACTCGAGTGGCAATTTCAGCACGTAATGTTGCTGAGAGAGAGAGACAAGTGGTGGCAGGAGACTAGCGAGCGTATGACTGCTCCAGACCACCGCGGCGAACCTACTGACACGAATCTCAGCTCCCTCCTCCCTCTCTCACTCGCTACATACTGAATTATATGGGGAAAGTACCGAATTACATACTTCTTGCTCTCGCGTTGCACGGTTATTGCAAGAAAACTAGCCATCATAAAAGGATCGTTATGGTGTCATTCGAAAGCTCTGTTTATGCCCTTTCAGGGATAGGTACTTGTTTTACGTTCTGGGTCTTATTTAGGCATGAAAATGACAGCCGTATTTTGGCTAAAAACACCCCGCTGGGCGGTACATATAAATAAACCGCATAGGCCGCTCGTAAGGTGTTAAACCTAAAGTTGCCCAGAGGCTATCTTCTGACGCCACAAGTCAACGGCGCCAGCAGCAGCGCGTCTGGGACGCGTCCCGGTCCGAGAATGATCACCATCAGTAAGAGGCGAGTTGTTCCTTTGAGAATCCTCGGACCCAGCAATAACAGGTGGAGCATCTGATTGCAATGCGGAATCGAGCTCCAAAGCGTACAAACGAGCGATAGGACGAACAGTAGTTCCAGTGGCTGTCTTCAATAGCGCCACCCGCTCTACAGAGTCTGCCCCCTTGTATAACTCCAACACGCGGCCCAATTTCCAGTATAAACGAGGACTATCTTCTTTAATTAAAACAACTTCACCAACTGTAGGTGCCGTTGGTCTACCAGAGGGAGTAACACTCCTTTCCCTCAATGCTAGCAGATATTCACTAATCCACCGTTTCCTAAAATCCTCTATTATCCTGGATATATACTGGTATCTCTTAGACACCGCTACCTCAGAGTACAACGAGGGATCCTCTAACTCTACTATGGACTGAAAATCAGATGGAAACGCAGTCAATGGTTTTCCGTATAGCAAGTGAGCTGGCGTTAATGGTAGTGGTTCTTGCAGGTCGGTGTACACATATGTAAGCGGGCGATCATTCACGACTGCCTCTATCTCTGTGAGGACTGTCGTCAACTCACTCTTCTTTAATAGAGCACGTCCTACAACCGCTCTGAGTCCTGACTTTTTTATGCCGACACACCATTCCCACATTCCACCAAACCAAGGTGCCATAACTGGAATGAACCTCCATTCGCACTTCTTCTCTCCCAAAAAAGTGATGATAGTAGGATCACTATTCATATCCTTTAGATATTTTGATGCTTGGACATAAGTGGGAGCATTGTCGCTAAGAATGAGTTGAGGGGTCTAAACGCCAGCATAAATTCGTCGCTAGACATATTATCACATAGTTCTAGGTGTACCGCTCGAGACGTTGCACAGGTAAACAATAATATATAAACCTTCTCATGCTCCCTCGTCTTCAATACCCCTGTGTAATCTAATCCTACCGCTTGGAAAGGTTCTACGTGCTTTACACGGCATTCAGGTAGAGGTGGAGCTGGTCCAGTTGCATATGGTTTACCCTTTAGTCTCTGGCATATTACACACTTTCTTACTACGCGTCGAGCTACTTGTTGAACTCTGGGTATCCACCATGTGAGACGTAAATTTGATATAATATGACATACCCCGTAGTGTTTTACTTCCCTATGTGCACGTATGATCAATAGATCAGTAACGTGATGTCTTGTTGGCATAAGTATAGGGCGGTTTGTGCCGTCTGGTACACCCGACCACTTCAGGCGACCCTCACACCTGATGAGGCCATTGTCTAGGTGCAACCTTAGTTGACGCACTATATTAGGCATTAATGTCTTATTCGAGCTTTTCAAGGATTCTAATTCATTGGAAAAGGTTTCTACTTGAACCCAAATTGATCAAAGTTACTTCAGCTGCTTTAAATTCACGAGCATCAATGTTGTGACCCCTGTTGCAGAGTTGGCCCATTACTTTAAGCTTGAGATTGGATACATATCGCAATACCCAAGCTACAACTCTGACTAGTTTATTATAGTCACCGAATCTTGCCCACTCTATTACTGGACCCGGTGGCTCATTTGGTTGGGCTGTAACTGCCACCGTTTCCAGTGGCAGAGGTTACTCACCAACAGCATGCCAAATCGTCCATTCACTTTCATGGAGCAGCCACTTTGGACATTGCCACCAAAATTCGGACTTCACTAGCTGGCTAGCAGTTATACCCCTAGTTATGAGATCACTAGGGTTTTCTTTTGTATTTACATAATGATAAGCAACGTCTGGCAAAAGGGCTCTAATCTCATCTACCCTATTCCGCACATAAACTGGCAGAGACTTCTTGCTATGTATCCAGTTGAGTGCGACCTGACTATCGCACCATACGTGAACAATTTCAATATTTAATTCGCTCTCGTATGCTGCGCGTACATGTTGCACCAGACGTGCTAATAGCAGCATGGCAGTCAATTCCATTTTAGGGATAGTTATCTTTTTAACCGGGGCTACCTTGGCCCGGGCTGTAACTAAATGTGCCCCAAATGAAGTAACAACATATATGGCTACCCCGTATGCCGTGGCGCTAGCATCGCAAAACGTGTGTAACGTAACGTCACCGAACGCCGCCACTTTATGAGGTATAGGTTTAGTACATAGGATGGCATATTCATTCAACAACAATGTCCCTTGGTCATTCAGGTCCTCGCGCAATCTGTCATCCCATCCTATTTTACGTCTCCAAACTTCCTGCATTAGAATCCTAGCTCTTGTGGTAACGGGTAATGCTAGACCCGAAGGATCAAACAATTGCACAACTTTGCTCAACAGACTTCTTTTTGTGTGCGCTCCTGTCTGCTGAGCAAAAGACCGTGTTTGAAAAGTTAGTATGTCATGTTTAGGTTGCCAGATCATCCCCAAATTTCTGGACTTTTCCTGGTTAAGAGATGCCATACCGTCCACCTGTATTAAACTCTGTAGATCTTCACTATTAGTAACCCACTCGCGGAGAAATAGATGTGCATCCGCAAACAATCTGCGTGCTTGCCAGTATGTATATAACAAATAATCCTGACTATCGCTAGAACCCTGCAAATCGTCAATATATAATCCGTGAGATAGTTTACTTGTGTCCTCATGAGTGTCAGCTAGATGTTTTCTGATTGTGGCATTTAATAAAAACTGTGAGCACGTGGCCCCAAAGAGTACAACCCGAAAACGGTATATTATGATTGGACTTTCAGAGTCGCTAATGTCGCTGAACCAAAGAAAGCGGGTAACATCTCTATCTTCCTCCTTTAGCTTGACCATCAAGAATGCTTTCTCGATGTCACTGGTATAGGCGTACTTTCTCAGCCTAAACCGCAATAGATGTTGGGACAGGTCCGACACCATAGACGGACCTGTCAACAGGCAGTCATTTAGACTGGGTTGTTGACCTTGGTGGGCAGAACAGTCATACACCACCTGTATTGATGTGGTGACGCTGTTTTTCCTTACCCCATGATGGGTCAGATAGTGAACCCTACCCTTCTTAAACGGTGCCTTGACATCGACTCTCTCAATAAAGCCCCTATCTTCATAACTCCGAAATACATCGTCATACGCCTGGCGCGTGCTCGGTTCGTTAGACAATTTCCGCTGCAATGCGCGCAAGCGACCTAATGCCAAACCATAGATGGTAGGCAGGCTTATCTCACTGTTCTTCCAGGGTAAACTAACTTTATATTGCTTGTCTGAGGCACAGTAGCACACAGACTCGTCAAACCTTTGTAGCGCAACTTCCGAGTCATAATCAGTCTCCATAGGATTAATGCCTATGTGATCCAATCTCCACAGTCGTTCCAGGTCGAACTCGGCAGCCATCTTAGGGTCACTAGGTTGGGAATCCTCCCTTCCCAACTCCTCTGCCGCGGTTACATTGACTCTATATATCGAGACCGTGTCGACCAGGACCTTTGACCGTGTAGTATGCACCTTTCCGCTCATGCAATATCCAAATTTAGTGGGGATTATAATTACACCACACATCTTTTTAAATCCAGGGTATACTACTTCATAATAATGATCCACACCAAGTAGAACATGCACCTCACTCTGATATCCCATGGGATCTGACAAGTTAACCCCTTTGTTACGTAATGCGTGTTCCACCTTCTTCACACCTACAGATACATATTCTGGTAGGGTGTCTACTACGATACAAGTCATAAAGTACCGGTTTTTACGGTAGAAATATGAAATCTCCGCTATCTCGTAGTCTTGCTTATCAGTAACCCCTGTGAAGCCCTGCAATCGAAGAGTCTCAGCCCCTACGATTCGGTGCTTAAGTCCCACTAGTACGGACCTCTTTATAAAGGAACGTTGAGACCCTTGATCTAGAAGTACCCGACAAACTTTGTTACTGTCATTACCTTCCATGGGAATCTGTATTGTGAGCAATATAGTGGTGTCTTGTGTGCTACCTAGTGCCACAGTTGTAGTACCCTCTGTTTTGACGTCTTTGACTTTATCTGCAGTAGGACACAACTTATCAAAGTGATGTCCTTTGCAGTGGCGACAGGGCCTTAAGTATGTAGCAGTACATTGTCCCTGCTTACCATGTTCTTTACTTAGACAACCTACACATAGCTTCAATCTTTTCGCCTGTGCTAGTTTTGTCTCATTTGTTGGGTATTTTACGCCGAAACTCCATTTATGTTTGTTGCTACATAGCTTACATAGAATCTGAGCAAGTTTCTTATATGCACCCTCTTTCTTTTCTTTAGTCCCCACTGTCATGCTTACTGTTCCCCTCTTCTCCACATTCTCACTCCCTCCCGACACATACATTCTCCCTTTGTTCAACTGTAGATTATTGATTTCATTACTGAACTGAGTTTTGAACTACCCCAGCTCAAATGATCTTACCTTGTAAAGTATTGCCATAGGAAGCTTCTGACGCAAGATAATGACTATCATTTCCTGCGTGGTAAGCCCTAGGGTGTCTAGCGATCGAGTATGGCACTCCATATTTGCCCTGAAGTTTGTCAACTCCTCAACCTTATACTGTGGTTCTGCGAGCCTTAACAAGGCAACGACATGGGCCATCTTCAACTGCTCTTTATCCCTGTATGTGGACTCTAATAAGTGTACCGCCTCAAGATAACTACCACCCACTACCGCAAAACCCTCTATCAAATGTAAGGCCTCTCCTTCCATTTGTCCCTTCAGATAGTGAAACTTGCGGACATTATCAAAAGAGGATTCATGAACCATAGACCGAAATACGTCCCAAAAAGCTAACCACTCAGTCAACTTGCCCCCAATTGTAGGAAGATTGAGCTTTGGGAGGTGTACAGTATGTTTTGGGTCAGCCCTTCTATGGGCCTCATTATCGCCTCCCTTCTTACTTGCGACAGCACGCTGTAATATGTACTTCACTTTAAAGACAGGTTCGTCATAGAGGGCACGATTATCACACTCTGTAACTATCTCTTCCTCCTCTGTCATGTCAGCCACAATCACCTCACTCAGAGCCGTAATTTGACCGTGGGTAGCTTGGACGTTTTCTAATCTAGCCTCCAATTCCTCTAGTTCAGCAGTAGTGATGAAAGTGTTGACGTCCACAATTAGCCTATTTAATACTCCCCGAAGTCCCGCCCTTTTGATTTTTAGGGGCCTTGATCAGCACCCCACTAGACGGTGTCACTTTATTGTCTTTATTCATTTTGCATGTGAGCCTATAGGCTATGTATCAAAATGTTACGTTACAAAGACAACGGCCAAATAATAGTCTAATTAAGAGACGCCGACCGGCGGACTTCTATGTTATGAAGAAAAAATAGTACACTAAATAGCAATACCTACTAATGGATCATATTGAACAAGAAAAAATGTTAGGTCAGGTCATATGTCACAGGAAGTCTAAAACGGAAAAGAAATTATTGGGGAAAGATGATGGGTGGGATGCAGAACTTGGGCAGGTGCAACGATGATGTGACCCTGCATTCCGGCTCTAACCATCGCTTGCCTAGCCTTCCCAGTTTATCATAGAGTTGTCCCTGCATCCTGTTATATGTCCCCTTGTTCATTGCCTTAAAATCCCTTACTGGTAGCTAATTCCCAGGTCTGGGCACCAATGTGGTAAACTATCAATGGAAGTTAAATATTACTAAGCTATAATGAATCAAATAAATCAATCTAAATGAAAACTACTCCATATCTAAATTGAATTCAATCTGAAACAAGCTAAGTTTTATCCAAAGGTCTCACATAATAAATTTATATATAGGGTAAGGTTATAAGGGTTAATATTAGCCAGGAATTAACTCACCAATAGTTCCACGTGGCAATGAGGCAAGGGAGAACGTTTTACCCAATATGGCGGTGGACAATGGGGAGCGAGACTTCGGTCCCGAGACACGAGTCAAGTTAAAGAAAGAATAAATGATTACATGGGAATGGACATGAATATTATGCTTATCTGTCAGTCAGTCATGGCGTCGATGAGAGCGTCGTGATGGTGTAGCTGTGTGTGTATTGTGATTAGAGGCACAAAAGCACGATCAACTGAGGGCGGAAAATTAGATGTTAACTGGTTGGTGTTCGTGAAGGCTGTGGTGTTCCTCGAAGGCACACCTTGCTGCCTTGGCAAAACGCCAGGAGCCCAAATTATCGTACCGCATCTAGGTTGCTCTATACGATAAATTATATTAATATATACGACAAATTCATATATACTACATAAGACCATGGTAATATTGCTTAATAGCATATTAGGCCTTTTATAACTTAACTTATTTACAATCTTATAATATACGATCTACTCGTCCTACGTCGTGCTGTAGGACCGACCGTGACGCCACAGAAACATACGAGATCACAAAAGTCATATTCTATCGTATTTATACGATAACAGTCTTCATGTTTAACACCTTAAGAGCGGCCTATGCGGTTTATTTATATGTACCGCCCAGCGGGGTGTTTTTAGCCAAAATAGGGCTGTTTACGTGATCATTTTCATGCCTAAATAAGACCCAGAACGTAAAACAAGTATCTATCCCTGAAAGGGCATAAACAGAGCTTTCGAATGACACCATAACGATCCTTTTATGATGGCTAGTTTTCTTGCAATAACCGTGCAACGCGAGTGCAAAAAGCATGTAATTAGGCACTTTCCCCATACAATTCCGTATATAGCGAGTGAGAGAGGGAGGAGGGAGGTGGGATTCGTGTCAGTAGGTTCGCCGCGGTGGTCTGGAGCAGTCATACGCTCGCTACTCTCCTGCCACCACTTGTCTCTCTCTCTCAGCAACATTACGTGCTGAAATTGCCACTCGACCTATGTCGAGCACCGCCACATAGTCCAGCTTTATTTAACTCGACTTATGTTGCTCGCCGCTAATTAAGGGTTAAAAAGGTACACATACTGAACCTAGGTACCGACGTAACAGAAGTTAAAACAAATATATTTGTTATAGATTCTCTTTTTTTCTCTCCATATGTCTCTATTTGTCTCAGTCAAATCATGTCTTTTTAGTTTATTTTCTATGTTAAAACCTTCCTGTTTACCTTTGTTTTTTTTAACTTTTTTTAAGTATAAATTATAATTTAATAATAGCTCATGCCTGCGCAACATTCGCAACATTCATCGGTGAAGTTTGTGCGATGTCCAAAATACAAATTACTTACAATTACTTCAAATACAAATTTATTTATTGTACTTTAATATAGTTTTCGATTATTTTGATCAGAATATATTAGGGTATCATCATTTGAGTGGTAAAATTATTGTCTATTCATGCTAGTATTCCATACACAAACTAAGTATATACTGGTTGTTTATATTTGTATTGATTGTGGATTTATTGTGTTTTCAAGTTCTTAACATGCCTATTCGTATTATGTGTACTACAGTGAAATATCCTTTAATATTATTAATACATTATGATGGTAATGTGGAATACATGTAGGGATATAATTGGTAATGATGGTGAGCGTTCTATATGTTCAATCTGTGGGGAGGCTGTACACTTGAGGTGCTCTGGTTGGATGTGTGTGATGTGTAGACAGGATACCTTCCCATTTAACTCTGTATTAGATGGTGATAGAGTATTGGCTGAAGAATATGTCGCAATAAGCAACAGAATTATTATCAACACTTAATAACGTGGTGTTTAATCCATTAGAACTTAATGATATACATAATATGCCATTTTGTGATGTTGATTCTGATGTGAACTATTATAATGATGTAATACAACAAAACTTGAAATGTGAATATTATTTTGAAGACACGTTTAATTAACCAACAATGTGGAGGGCATTCTGGTGATAATGTCTCTGGTGCATATGAATATACCGGGTACGCAGCGCTCAAAAAAAACTTAATAATTTTTAGTCTTATCTAAACAACCTTGATATTGGTTCTGATGTAATTGTCATTACCGAAACTTGGTTTGATGAATTTAACGTTAACAGGTACAACTTAACCCTCTCACGTTTTTGACGCAATTTTGAGCCTATTAGGGATACTTAAAAGCCTTTGTTACCACCAGGGGTATTTAGAAACTTTTAGTTTAGTTACTTCAACCTCTGCAGTTGTCTTTGAGTTAGCTGTGGGCAGAAAACTAATTTTGGAGAGTTAATTATAAGAGTGAGAGAACTATTATTGCTAATCTGGCAACCTCTATCATAAAAACGTGAGAGGGTTAACCCCTTCAGACTCATATGATGCAGAGATTGCCAGATTAGCAATAAGAAATAGAGTTCTCTCACTCTTATAATTACCTCTCCAAAATTAGTTTTCTGCCCACAGCTAACTCAAAGACAACTGCAGAGGTTGAAGTAACTAAACTAAAGGTTTCTAAATACCCCTGATGGTAACAAAGGCTTTAAAGTATCCCCAATAGGCTCAAAATCGCGTCATATGTCTGAGAGGGTTAAATACATATCAACATGAACATAATATTAGGAGAGCGAAACGTGGTGGGAGAGTATCATTTTTTATTAGTAAACAAATAAAATACAATACAAGGGGTGACTTAAGTGTAAGGAGTGATCATGTTGAGACGTTGTTCATAGAGATAGACAAAAATTGTGTTACTTATGGCAAACAAATATTGTAGGTGTTATATACAGACCTCCTGATTCCAATATAGATACTTTTCTGCATTTGTTTAATGGTATTCTGGATAAACTTAATCATGAAAATAAATGTGTATATTTAATGGGGGATTATAATTTGAATTTATTAAATACTCTGAGTCATAATCTAACAGAAGATTTTATAGAAACTGTGTTCTATTCATTTATGCCACTAATAAATAAACCAACACGAGTAACTTGTAACTCAGCAACACTAATAGATAACATAATATGTAATGATCTTCAGAGTAATGAAAATGACTAATGGGATATTATATGTGGATATTTCTGATCACTCATATTCTGCATAAATTCTACCTAACAAAAAATTAAACCCCCTGTATTTTTAGACACACGCCAATATAATAAACTAAACCTACGCAAATTTAAGGTGAAATTATCTTTAATAGATTGGGGGAATGTTACTGTAAGTAAAACTTGTCAAGAATCTTTTTCATTATTTCACTCAAAGTACTTAGCACATGTTCAAGAATGTTTTCCCGTTGTTAAAGTAAAGGTAACATAATAGAAAATCATGGCTCACCTTAGGGTTGAAAAATTCAATTAAAATTAAAAATAAATTATATGTGCTATCATTAAAGAAACCAACAATATAATTATAATAAAAATACATATGCAGAATATAAAAGAATGTTGCAGAAACTTTTACGTAACAACGCAGACAGAGAACACTACGATACACTATTTAAGAAGAAAATAGGTAATGCTAAAAAGTCATGGTAATTAATTAAAGAGATTATAAACAAAACAAGGGCTTCTAGACAGAATAGCCAGTTTTTAACTTTTGATGGTAATATTGTTCAGAATGATGGTTATTGCGAATGGTTTCAACAAATAATTTATTAATATTGGATCTAACCTTTGTGAGTCGATACCTTTATGTAATAGATAATTTTCTCATTTTATGCTAATCCTAACTCAATGTGTTTAAAGCCTACTGATTGTAACGAAATTAAGAATATTATCATGTCATTAACTAAGAAAAGTCCAGGTTGGGATGGAATTAATGCTCTCGTCATAAAAGAAACATTCAGTTTTTAGCGAAGCCTTCACATCCATAATAAATATTTCATTATGTGAAGGTGTATTTCCTGATGAACTAAAAATTGCAAGGGTTACGCCTCTATCAAAAGGTAATGACGTTATGATGTTTAACAATTATCGTCCAGTATCAGTCTTATCTGTATTTTCAAAAGTATTAGAACGCATTATGTAAAATAGATCATTGTAATTAATAAATAAGCATAAATTACTCTACAAGTATCAATTTGGATTTAGGTAGGGATATGGAACTGATTTGGCACAGACTGTATTGATAGATAAAGTATCAAAGGCTTTGGATACAGGAATCTTTGTACTTGGAGTATTTCTGGATTTTAGTAAAGCCTTTGATACAGTAAATAATTTTATATTACGTAAAATACTACAAACTTATGGATTAGAAGAGTTGCTTATAACTGGTTACAGAGCTATTTAGTAAATAGATCACAATATGTATACTATAACGGTGTTTGTTCCTCCATAGATCACAATATGTATACTATAACGGTGTTTGTTCCTCCATAGATCACAATATGTATACTATAACGGTGTTTGTTCCTCCATAGATCACAATATGTATACTATAACGGTGTTTGTTCCTCCATAGATCACAATATGTATACTATAACGGTGTTTGTTCCTCCAGAAGTTCAGTGAAATGTGGGGTACCACAAGGATCAGTACTTGGTCCTCTATTATACCTGATACAGTATATGTCAATGATAATGTGAATGCTTCCCCGGACCTCTTACCTATTGTATTTGCAGATGACAAACATATTTTTGATTGGCAATAACAAATAATAGAATGGGTGATGGCGAACAAATTATCATTAAATGTTGATAAAACTCATTATATGGTATTCACTACAAAAGGAAAAAGGGTAACAAATTATAATGTATGCATAAACGATATTCCTCTTAAAAAAACAGACACCACACAATTCTTAGGTGTAGTAATTGATTCCAGGTCATCCTGGAATGAACATCTAAGACACATTACAAACAAAATGTCAAGAGGGATAGGCATAGTATGCAAGGCCAGGAAATTATTGAATACTTAACACTTATTACATCATACAACTGTTTTGTGTATCCAAATATGATTTATGGTATAGAGGTCTGTGGTGCAGCTAGTGACTGTCATATTAAACCAATTATTACACTAAAAAAAAAAATAGAATTATCAGATCGGCTCATTATAGACAGCATTCTCAACCCTTATTTAAATCTTTGCAATTATTAATATTTCCTGACGTCTATGTATTCTGTATAGCTAAATCAATGTTTAAATATATTAAGGGTATTACTCCTTCGGTGATGGATAGTATGTTTATTGTCAATAGGGATATACTGTACATGCACATCATACTAGACAAAGGCACAAATTACATGTCCCAGTGAGCAGAACAACGCTGATGACAAGAACATTTAGACATAAGTGAGTTAAAGTATGGAATAGAATATCAACATTATTAGATACTCAGTGTAGATATTCAACATTATTAGATGCTCAGTGTAGATATTCAACACTATTAGATACTCAGTGTAGATATTCAACACTATTAGATACTCAGTGTAGATATTCAACACTATTAGATACTCAGTGTAGATATTCAACATTATTAGATACTCAGTGTAGATATTCAACACTATTAGATACTCAGTGTAGATATTCAACATTATTAGATACTCAGTGTAGATATTCAACACTATTAGATACTCAGTGTAGATATTCAACATTATTAGATACTCAGTGTAGATATTCAACATTTAAGCGAACAATAAAATTGTACTTATTAGATAAATAACAGCATTGCTTCTAATAGTGAATTATGTATGAATCTGGTGTGTGCTAAAATTGGTACTTTTAATTTTCTTTTGTTATCTCACGTTTTTGTTCACTAATGCACGTGTTACTCCTTATGCTGACCATATAAATATGTAATAAGGAATAAGAAGACATATATGCCACATGGCATCAAATCCTCATTGATGCAATTAGCTATTTATTTGTTATTGTAAAGCCATACCTTTGTAATTGTACTCAAATTGTATCAATAAACCATTTTGAATTGAATTTTATTGAACAGGGTTGCCTGGAACGCCGCCATTAGGACAAGAGACTGAAACTGCAGGTATATATGGAGCACTCAGTCTTAAAATGCTATATATGTATGTAGTATGTATCTAGGTTACATATTAGTATTTATATGTGTTATTAATGAAAGGGGAAAGAGGAGTGTGTGGTAACTACCGAGGAATACGTCTTCTAAGCGTAGTAGGGAAGGTATACAGTAGGGTAGTGATTGAAAGAGTGAGAGGAGAACGGATAAATGGTTAGGCGACGAGCAGGGAGGTTTTAGGAAGGGAAGAGGATGTGTAGATCAGATTTTTACCCTGAATTGTGTTGTGGAGAAATATCTGGAGAAGAAACAAAAGGTGTATGTTGCCTTTATGGACTTGGAGAAGGCCTATGACAGAGTGGATAGAGAAGGTCTGTGGAAAGTACTTCGAATATAGGGAGTAGATGGCAAGTTGCTGAAAGCAGTGAAGAGCATGCAGGAGGGTGCAAAGGCGGCAGTACGTGTGGAGAGTGAGCATAGCGAGTTCTTTGACCAGAATGTTGGTTTGAAACAGGGGTGTGTGATGTCCCTGTGGTTGTTTACTGTATATATGGATGGAGTCATGAAAGAAATACTATCAAGAGCAGTGGATGTTGGTGTATCGCTGAAAAGGGAGGGAAATGAGTGGAAGCTACCTATTCTGCTGTTTGCGGTTTATACAGTTCTGATGAGTGATAATGAATGGGAGTTGCAGGGTCTGGTAAATGAGTTTGGAACAGTGTGCGAAAAACGGAATTTGAAGGTAAATGCGGGGAAGAGAAAGGTTATGGTCTTCGAAAGGGGTGAAGTCACAGAGTGTGAGGTGAAGCTGAACGGTCAGGCTATGGAGATCGTCAGCTCTATTAAGTATCTGGGAAGTGTGTTGAGTAAAGATGGGACTATGGATGAAGAAGTGCAGGAGAGGGTACAACAGGGGAAGAGGGTTGTAGGAATGCTGAAAGCAGTAGCAAGAAATAGGGTGGTCAGTATGGAAGTGAAGAAGTCCTTGCATGACAGTGTGGTAATACCGACACTAACTTACGGAAGTGAAGCATGGACGTTGGTCGAGAGACTCAGACCAAGAGTGAGAGCAGTGGAAATGAATTACTTAAGAAGTGCGTGCGGAGTTACATGGAGGGATAGACAGACTAATGAAGAAGTAAGAAGGAGGTGTGGTGTGGAGGTAGATGTGCTGGAAAGTGTGAAAAGGAACAACTTGAGATGGTTCGGCCATATGGAACGTATGGAAAGCGAGAAAATGAATAAGAGGGTGTACGAGAGCGAGGTGGAGGGACAGAGGGAGAGGTAGACCAAAGGAGAGGTGGAAGGATGGAGTGAGGAAGTATATGAACGAAGGCGGTGCTGGTTGGGGGGAGGGGCATCGACTTACTGGGGACAAAGGTGCATGGAGGCGGTTCGTTCGTGGCCACCCCTTCGGGGATCACGGCGTCAGGCAATAGATATAGATTAATGAAATATTCTGAGGCAAGTAGATATAGTGATAAGTAACAATGAACATTTTGTATTGCATTAAATATGTATTCCTAGATGGTTAGTTGTGGTTTTAAACATTTTATAAATCTCCACTACAAATTACCCTCAACAATAAATTAAGCTACCATCAGTAATTCTTTCCTCAATTCTTCAAGTAAATTATAGTGCCATGCGACTCCATATTCAGAAGCAATTGGATCGATCTATATTTTTATAACAAACGTGATGCACTAGTTTCATTTCTTATCCGTGTCATTTTAACACTTAAACAATTGGAACAGTATATGCTAAATTTGGTTACAATTATATAAGTTCAGTTATAACAAAATTGGTATACACAAATGGTACATAAATCATGTTCTTCAATTTATCAATTCAAATTAGAATAAGCTATTAATAACTACCAATGTTGCTACAATTAAGTAAATGTGTGCAATGTGTAGTATACTATAAAGTATAGGACATGTCTACCATCATTTGCCTTAGTCTCCTTAGTTTGGTCATGTAGTCAAAGGAGGTGGCGGCCTTGCTCTTTGCATCACATAACTGGGCCTCATACTCTTCTATATGTTGTTTAGCGGAAGTCTCCTCCTGGGTAGCGAGGTATACAGCTTGTTTAGCGCCTTCCAGTTCCTCTCTTGCCTCATGGAGCTCTACCTGCAGTTTGCTTATTCCACTCTTCGCCGTCTCTCGCTTCTGATTGGCCTCTTCCAGTTTTTCCAATATTTGTGATTGGGTCATTTGGTTCAGGTGTAATTGTTGCATTTGACCGACTGAAGATGCCAAGTGATGTTCGACTGGGATGTCATACTGGCTGGTTGAGCCTTCAGGGTTACAGGCTTCCAACTGCTGGTGGTACTCCTGTGCTTCTTGGTTTGCATTCTCTACATCTGAAGTCAAAGTACTCTGGTGCGTTACGAGATCTATTTCCTTTTGAGCATGGATCGGGTAGTGTTGTTCATGTTGGCAAAGGCGTTCCTTCGCCTGATCTGCCCTCCGCTTCACTTTGTCCAGACGGGTTGTGAGCTCTTCTTTCTTGCCCCGGTGTCCCATGTGCAGCCGGTTTATTTTGTCAAGCATCACATCCACAGCTGCTATCTGTGGCTTCAACGTCTCGCCGAACTGATGCCTCACCTCCTTACATTCATTCCACAGCGCGGCGTCCTCCGCGTACACTTCGGCCTTCTTACTTCTGGCTGCTGCTACCTCTTCGGCAGCCTGAGCATACTCCTGCACAGCCTTCTGAAGGTTGGTTTGGCTGTTGTACCGGCTAGTGTTGACGGTCACCATAGAGTCTGCCAAGTTCAGGACTACTTCACATTCCTGTAGTAAGAGATGATAACTAGCGGAGGAAGGGAGAGAGTCAATAAGGCTGATCAAGAGAGAGACAAACAAATACAGATCGAGACAGATTCAGTCACTGATACAGAGACCGAAAAATATATATTTATTAGTGGCCCATCCATCATCGACGATATGCCCATTAAATAATAGCGCCCTTTCAAGCCCTTGCGTTAGCCGTTTGAAACAACCGCCGAAGGGGGAGAGAGAGGAGCCACGTCGTAAGGGTACGCATATTCTCTTACGGAATCGTCCTTATGATTGAGTACTCACTACGAAAAAACTTCATAATAAATAAAAAAATTAATTAAATTTTAGAAATACTATAAACCAAGTGTTATGCCCGGTCCAAATTGGAACGCGAGATATTCTTTGTACAATGAGCAGCTCTCTAATTGGATAGGTATACCTTAAACTTTAAATAAAGAGACAACACGGCAGGATAATAAGCACACAGGTAACAAGTTAACATGGCTTTTATTCAGTTTAACACCTGGTTCATGGAGGAGCAAGACATATTTTATACCTGTAACCTGGAGATCATCAACAACAATAAGAATAATTAAGACATACAATAATAAGGTTATCAAGTAAGCAATAGGAGTCGGACAATGGGTCCGGACTCAAGGTAATAATAATACTCCTAGGATACAATTATAAGGTATCCAAAATGGTGGAGGTACACCTCCTACCCAAATAGATCTCAGAGAGGATCTCAACAAAAGACAAGAGTGCAGTAATGGCAAATGCCGTCTGGATCATGCAATGATGTCCCCGGCATATAGTGACGTTAACTGACTCTAAAGCAATAATGGCCAAGTGGTCATCAACAATGAAGTGGGCTTGGAAAGGCTCACAAATGATATTAATACTATAGGTGTGCTAGATCTCACCTGGCAAAGATTAATCCTTAACTCTAATTGTGTACTAGCAAGGTGCTGAAGGCTGAGGCAACAATCGTCGGGAGCTGAGATAGAGTGAAATCTATTAGAGTTATGAACCTGACAGAATGTTAAATGAATTAGGCTAGAAGTTATACAAAGGAACTAGAATACGTGTAAATATGTGTTTGTGTTTGATCCTATGGGTCTTATATAGGCACGCCCCCTCTGTCGGGCTATGGGAGACCAATAACACGGGAAGGTGCGTATAAAAGGATCCCCTGATAGGTATGTATAATGTGTCCTGGCAAGTGGGCTAATTAACGTCAATTTAAGTAGGGAGAAGAAAGACCTCTCGCAACACGTAATGTTAATGAGAACCCCTGAAGATAACTTCTACCACAACCCTGAGTCAACTCTATACCCATAAACTATACAAAAGCACTTAAAGGAGAGCTGTAGTGAAGAGGAGGGCCCGTAGATCGAGGGAGGATCCAGTAGTCCGAAGGGCGGCTGGGCGTGATGACTCCGGAAGTTGGTCCAGGGGGGGGCGGCTGGGCGTGATGACTCCAGCTACTGGTCCAGGGTGAGTCACAAGATGATTCCTTAGACCTTGGCGCCTACCACGGGACAACCGGGTTCCTCTTGCACTCCCACAGTGCAGTGATTCCCAAAGGATATGCTGGAGTTCTGCTACAAGGTTTGGGGGGTTTAGGGTGACTAGCATAATGATCTACCTAGAGTTGCAAGCAGTCTATATAGTGACATTATAGGTAGTCTAAGGGGGGTCAGGGAAGTGTCTTCATTCCTTGCTAGTTCGTGGAACTATCAGAACCATATAGTAAAAAGAGAATCCAGAAAGGGGAGGCCAAAGTGGGTTGCCCAGAATTAGTCCTCTTCCTGATGGGGGGAACCCGACCTGGTAGATCTTCGATCACAGCACACAACTGACAAGTTGAACACCAGCTATCTCTGGCTGTTCTTACCCTGAACTAAAGAATACCAAATGGCAAGCTTTGTTACTGATGTCCAGGCTGGGTGAGTATAAGGCAATCTTCTTGCCCCTACTTAAGGCGCCCGGTTTGAGAGGATCAAAGGCGCTGGGGTGGTGTTGGCGCGTGGTGGTTATGTCCTTGTAGCTCTGGGGGTGGTGCGCCTGGACTCTGGCTGTACCTTGTAGCTAGATGCCCCTGGGCAGATTCTGTTATAAGATGGGGGTGATCACTTCCCCTCTGACTTTTCTCTCTGGTGGTAGGGGCCATAGAAGCTGGCTGGGCAGGGTATGCTGGTGTAGTCCACTCAGGTCTTATGTGTCCCACCTGTCTCGTTGATATGCGGGCGATGCGGGCAGGAGCAGGGTGGCTGGCAGGAGTAGGGTTGGCTGCAGGTTTAGTGGCAGCTAGAGATGCGGTCTTATCATCCTGAGACGGCATCTCACCAAGCTTCCCAAACTTGTGGATGTTTTCCCATACAGAATATTCTCCACGAGACGCTGCTCCATGAAGCGTCATCCCGTCTTCCTCTCCCTGCGTCCGTGCTGTGAGGATGTGCGAGACCGTCTCTCTTCATTCTGCATTTGTTCGTCTCTTAACCCATAACTAGCGGCGCGCAACATAAGTCGAGTTAAATAAAGCTGGACTATGTGGCGGCGCTCGACATAACTCGAGTGGCAATTTCAACACGTAATGTGGCTGAGAGAGAGAGACAAGTGGTGGCAGGAGACTAGCGAGCGTATGACTGCTCCAGACCACCGCGGCGAACCTACTGACACAAATCTCAGCTCCCTCCTCCCTCTCTCACTCGCAACATACTCAATTATGTACCGAAAGTACCGAATTACCTGCTTTTTGCACTCGCGTTGCACGGTTATTGCAAGAAAACTATCCATCATACAAGGATCGTTATGGTGTCATTCGAAAGCTCTGTTTATGCCCTTTCAGGGATAGGTACTTGTTTTACGTTCTGGGTCTTATTTAGGCATGAAAATGATCACGTAAACAGCCCTATTTTGGCTAAAAACACCCCGCTGGGCGGTACACATAAATAAACCGCATAGGCCGCTCGTAAGGTGTTAAAGAGTCTTTTGCTAATTTGTATTTATCTGAGAAGTTATAGAATAGGTTTAGATTAGTTAGAACGGTCGTCCCCATCGGCACGGTCGCAGGAAGTGTGTTTAATATAGGGTACAATATGTGACGTCCAAGCGGTCCGCGTTGGACCCGGGCGCCTCTGTTAAATTTTAATTTTCAGCATTTAGCTTTGCCTTTAACACCTTACGAGCGGCCTATGCGGTTTATTTATATGTACCGCCCAGCGGGGTGTTTTTAGCCAAAATAGGGCTGTTTACGTGATCATTTTCATGCCTAAATAAGACCCAGAACGTAAAACAAGTACCTATCCCTGAAAGGGCATAAACAGAGCTTTCGAATGACACCATAACGATCCTTTTATGATGGCTAGTTTTCTTGCAATAACCGTGCAACGCGAGTGCAAAAAGCATGTAATTCGGTACTTTCCCCATTCAATTCAGTATGTAGCGAGTGAGAGAGGGAGGAGGGAGCTGAGATTCGTGTCAGTAGGTTCGCCGCGGTGGTCTGGAGCAGTCATACGCTCGCTAGTCTCCTGCCACCACTTGTCTCTCTCTCTCAGCAACATTACGTGCTGAAATTGCCACTCGACCTATGTCGAGCGCCGCCACATAGTCCAGCTTTATTTAACTCGACTTATGTGGTGAGCCGCTAATTAAGGGTTAAGCTAGTTAGGAGGCTTTGTAAATGCTGGGCTCCACTACTTGGCCATCTATCTGATGGAGTAGCTGGTATTTTTATCGTATAGCAGACGCTCTAGTTCAAGAGTTGCCCCACGTGGTGTGGAACTTTTTGGAGTGTGGATTTCTCTGCTTTTTCCCCTGTGGCTCGAGGCGACGTGCGGTAGCTGGTTGCTGTCATCGCAGGAGGAAAGGCTTTGCATGTTTTTCGTGCTGCTTGCCCTAGGCCTCATGGCTAGCCTCATTGTAGGGGTATGTTTCTATGGCTAGGATTTATTATTGATTATTGAATTAAATAAAAAATTTAGCCTTAAGGGGTTACTTTCGCTCTCATGAGGTATTATTTTGCAGGATTGGAAAGCGTCAGGAGACGTTCTGACGTATTTTGAATGTTTTGTGTGTTTCAAGCTTGATCAGTCAAGTTCATACACACAAAGGGTGTGGTTTTTCCCTGTGGCGCGCTTTTGTCAGAAATTGGTGCCGGAGGCTCGCCTCGGCGGGCAAGGAATAGATCCAGGAAACCCGGTTTGGTTTACATGCCAATAAATTCCCCGGCGGAAGATCAGACTTCTAATGTTTTTTTTTGGCTCAGCCAAAAGGACTCCCCTATACGGATATCCTCACATGGCGGAAATTACCTTTATTCAGTCATCGCAGCGGAAAAGCCTAAGTGAGATCCTCAAACTATTACTCAAATAAGATCGAATAGTTAACATTACATATTCTTAAGGAATAAACAGTTGTTGTTGTTATTGTTGTTCCCTAAGCTGCCTGGCCGAACAGCCCCGAGTCCCTGAGGAAGGCCATGGCCACGATCGGGCTTTCCCACAGAGCTCTCATTGAGTGTAGATTGTGTTGTTGGCGTAAGTGGTTGTGTGAAATGCAGTCTTCTATGACGTGTTTAATGGTATGGGGTGCTGTGTTACATCCCGGGCAGGCGTCGACAACGGAGTCATCCAGTCTCTTCTGATACCTCAGGAGAGCTGGATGGTGTCCGCATCTCAGCCTGGCCAGGTGGACTCTGTCCTCGCGAGGGAGGGAGGATTCGGAAGGATGGATTTCGGGAGGTCGTGCATGCAGCTGCGTGTTTTCTGTGAGTGAGTGGATGGATTGGCGGGAAATATGAGTATGGATGTGCTTCTGGAAGTTGGTTCGGGGTGGGCAGGGAGGGAGAGAGGATAATAAATGTGTGTGATACCGTGTGCTGGGTGTTGTTTTGATATTTCTTGGTGTCTGTGGGTGTGTTGCCATGTAGTTTAGTGGGTGGTCTTGGTTCGTGAAGGCTGATGCCAGGAATTGAGTGCCTCTCATGTCCAGATGGTCTTTGACTTTGAGGATTTTGGTTTCTTGATGTAGGTGATCTGTGGGTGCAGTAGCTGTGCAGCCTGTAATGATCTTCAGGGCTGCGTTTTGAATAGTCTGTAAGGTCTTATGATGTGTTTCAGCTAGGTTAGAAGCCCAGGCTGGGCTTGCATATTCCATCACTGATCTTATGTATTGTTTATATACTGTGGTGGTAGTTTCTTTGTTGTGTCCAAATTTTGTGTGAGCAAGTGACCTGAGGGCGTTAAGTCTGGGTGTCGGTTTCTTTTTAATGTTTGTGGTGTGCTGTTTGAATGTCATATGAGTATCATATGTTACTCCTAGGATTTTGGGTGTGTGTGTATGTGTTTGGGGTGTGTTGTTTATGGTGAGTTGAGGGATGTATTCGTGTTCTCCTGTCCAGCTTGTGAGCAGGGTTGCGGTGGATTTGGCTGGGGCTAGATTAAGTCTGTTTGTAGTGCACTAGCCATGTAGTGTGTTGAGATAGGGTTGAAGGAGATCTGTTGCTCTTTTTGGGTCATGGTGTGTGCATGCGAGTGTTATGTCATCTGCATAGGAGGCTAAGTTTATTTGGGGCGTATTGGGTGTAGTAATATCGTGCATGTACAAATTGAAGAGTGCGGGCGATAGGACGGATCCTTGTGGGACTCCGTTTGGAAAGTTTCTGATTTTAGATGACTGACCGGCAAAAGATACGTGTGCACATCTGCCTGTTAGGAAGTTGGCCAGCCACCTTTTTGTGTTGTTGTGCATGTTTGTGTTGTAGATTTTGTTTGTTATGTTGTGGTGGGGGATGGCATCGAAGGCTTTACTAATGTCGAGTGTGGCTAAGAGTGAGATCTGTGTGGTGGTCTAGCTGAGTTGATGCCGTCAAAAGCTCTTTGTGTAAGGTCTGTGAGAAGAGTGTTTGTGGAGTGCAGTGGCCTAAAGCCATGTTGTGTTGGAGCTAGGGGTAGGTCAGGTGTAATTAGTTGTAATACTAGGCGTTCCATGACTTTGGAGGGGGAGCAAAGGAGTGTGATGGGGCGGTGCGAGGAGGGTAGCGTGGAGTCTTTGTTGGGTTTGGGGAATGTGATGATGATACCATGCTTCCAAATGTCTGGTATGGTGTTGTGTGAATAGCTGTAGTTTGATATGTTAGTGAGTGCTTGTATGCCTTGTGGTCCCAGGTGTCTGAGGTGTATGTTGCTTATGTTGTCTAGGCCACAGGCGGGTGAGTGCTTGAGATTGTTGATGATATGCTTTGTCTGGTGATTGGTGAAGGGTGTATAGTCAGGGTCTGTGGTAAATTGTCTCTTACGTCGGATGACACGTCGGTCGTCTTTGTGAGGTTTTAGGTGGCCGACATGTAAGAAGTGATTGATGAGAGTGTTTGCTTGTTGTTTACCTGAAGGAGTAGAGTCTGTTGTTGTGATTGCAGCATGCGATTGTGTTGTGTTGCTGTTGGAAAGTGTGATGCTGTTTAGTGTTTTGTAGAGTTTTTTGGAGTTTGTTTTGTGATCAAGTGTTTGTAGGAAGTTATTCCAATTTAGTTTTTGTTGTTCTTGTATTTTGTTGTTAGTTTGGGTGTTGAGTGCTTGAATTTGTTGTGTGCTGTCTTGTGTGTGGGGTGCTGGGGAGTGTTTCAGTGTGTCGCGTTGTCTGATGAGGTTTTGAATTTCTGGTGTGAAGTTGAGGTTGTGTCTTTTTCTGTTACCTCTTGGAATGTGTTTCTTGTCAGCGTTTTGGATAGTTTTATTGAGTATGTGTACAGCATTGTTGATGTTAGTGATGGGTGTACTGTTTAGAGTTGTGAAGTGTTGTTCTGTCTTATTTGTGAATGCTTCCCAGTTAGCTCTTTTATAATTGGTGGATGTGTGTTTGTGGCTAGCTGGGGTGAGTCTGGTTTTGGTGGTGATAATGATCGGGAGGTGGTCAGAGCCTAAGGTTCTGACCACCCTCCAGGATGTTGTGGGGGCGAGTTCTGGGGAGCAAAAGGTGATGTCTGGAGATGATGGGTTATAGAGGGCTTGGTGAGGAATAAACAGTTGTATAGGTCAGTGATACACAGTATCATAGATAAACGTATGATATCCTCACGGCCTGGACTCCATCATCGCGACAGAAAGGCCTATTTTTGGAAGTCCACAATCATCCGTAAGTAAGGCTGTAGGATTGTTGACTAGTAACATTCTATAAGAATGAGACAATCAGCCATCAGTAAGGCGGTAGGATTGTTGACAATTAACATTCTATAGGAATGAGACCGTATAGGTCAGTGATACAGAGTATCATAGATAAGTAGTCTTATTAACTTCCATGAGAAAACCATCAGGGGTTTATCCAGAAGGATGCGAAGGAAAATTAGAGTAGCAAGTGTGTTAGGTCTCATTTTTCGGCATATTCGAGTTGCGATTATAGATGTTGAATATCTTTGATTATCATTATGAGCATTGATTCTTAGAAATTTTTATTTCCAGATTACACTCTTAGACCTCGACGCACCCTAAGGTGGGGGACCGTTCCCAGAAGGGGGTTATGTCATGCAATATGTTACCCTCTGTACTGCACCGACAGGTATGTACATTCTGTTCTTTCACCGTAAGAAGTGTATTATGAGAGTACCGTGTTTGATTCGCTCTAGTGGTCTTTAGCTATATCAAAGTGTTGTGGTGTATGTACTAGACGTCACTATGAAGCACTAGGTCAAGTGGTAATTCAGGTACACTTCAATGACTATCCAAAGGAGGTAGCCCATAAACCGTTAGTACGACGTTGTGGCTTTATGATATAGTTTTTCATGATTAAATCTCCGATTAATTAACTAATATCACCTCGTTCCATGGTGATCAAATGGTCAAACGCGAGGGTCATTTCGATAGACCGTTTTCGTACGGACACCGACTCGGCTGATGCAATGCCGACTAGCCTTCTCCATAGGTATGCGAAAAGTGCCCATTCAAGGTCACTTCTCGTGGGCAGGGCTCGAGCTCACGCTAGGCCGCCCTGGGGACAGTCTTTGTTTGTCGGCCAAGTATACAAGACCGATAAACATGTTTACATAGTTCAGAGCCAGAAGAGTGACACCGGAGATATCTATTTCCGGCATTGAGAGGTCTCGTCATACGGAGGCATCGAGGGCGCAACTATGGCAAACGCCGGGGACGACTCCCCTCCCCCTACCTTCCGTGACTGCCTCATCCAAAACGGTTGTGCATTTTGACAGGTCGGTGGGGGTAGCCAGGTGGGCAGTGAAGCCCCCAGAGACGGGACACCATGTGTCTCGATCAGTAAAGCTAGGTGTTTAACTTCCTCGTTTCACTATTCCACTAGTTATAGTACTGGGAGGGTGTTAGCCATTCACTACCGGGGGTAACAGTAAAGCTAGGTGTTTAACTTCCTTGTTTCACTATTCCACTAGTTATAGTACTGGGAGGGTGTTAGCCATTCACTACCGGGGGTAACAGTAAAGCTAGGTGTTTAACTTCCTTGTTTCACTATTCCACTAGTTATAGTACTGGGAGGGTGTTAGCCATTCACTACCGGGGGTAACAGTAAAGCTAGGTGTTTAACTTCCTTGTTTCACTATTCCACTAGTTATAGTACTGGGAGGGTGTTAGCCATTCACTACCGGGGGTAACAGTAAAGCTAGGTGTTTAACTTCCTTGTTTCACTATTCCACTAGTTATAGTACTGGAGGGTGTTAGCCATTCACTACCGGGGGTAACAGTAAGGCACCGGGTCCTTGTTTCACTATTCCACTAGTTATAGTACTGGGAGGGTGTTAGCCATTCACTACCGGGGGTAACAGTAAAGCTAGGTGTTTAACTTCCTTGTTTCACTATTCCACTAGTTATAGTACTGGGAGGGTGTTAGCCATTCACTACCGGGGGTAACAGTAAAGCTACCGGTGTCCTGTTTCACTATTCCACTAGTTATAGTACTGGGAGGGTGTTAGCCATTCACTACCGGGGGTAACAGGAAGGCACCGGGTCCTGTTTCACTATTCCACTAGTTATAGTACTGGGAGGGTGTTAGCCATTCACTACCGGGGGTAACAGGAAGGCACCGGGTCCTGTTTCACTATTCCACTAGTTATAGTACTGGGAGGGTGTTAGCCATTCACTACCGGGGGTAACAGGAAGGCACGCGGTCCTGTTTCACTATTCCACTAGTTATAGTACTGGGAGGGTGTTAGCCATTCACTACCGGGGTAACAGGAAGGCACCGGGTCCTGTTTCACTATTCCACTAGTTATAGTACTGGGAGGGTGTTAGCCATTCACTACCGGGGGTAACAGGAAGGCACCGGGTCCTGTTTCACTATTCCACTAGTTATAGTACTGGGAGGGTGTTAGCCATTCACTACCGGGGGTAACAGGAAGGCACCGGGTCCTGTTCTGCCAGTTTGAAAGGTCAGTGTCCGCTGCCTCGGAGCTCACCGACACTAGATGTATGGCAAGCCGTTGAGGTTCAGGTACTGTCATCAATATTGAACTTGGGTTGGGAAACCCTTGAAAGTGGTCGGTCGATCACAGAGATCCGGTATGGGACATTTCGACCCCTCTCGGCCGACAGTCCTTTGACAGCAATCAGGTTTCCACTTTTAGGGTTAAGGGGAGGTTTTTAGTGCGTTTCCTATACTTTCATCAAGCTTGAAATTACACCCCCTTTGATCCTCTTTCAAGATAAATTTGTACATTTTTCGGTAGAAAAATTTCCCGGCCTAAGGCCGGTTCCTCTTAAATTACAGGCTCGCTATCGTTCGCCAGGAAAAAATCGACACCTGCACGAAAGGTCTTAATATGGGGTGAAAGTTCTTAAAATCGCTAAACTAATGGGGCGAACGTCTTAAAATCTCAAAAGCAATGGGGCTAAACATTAGGGAGAAGGAAGTTTGAAAAAAAATCCCTGAAGTGGAAACCTCCCCTTAAATGGTCTCTGTACCGTCTGTGGTGGATAATGTTTGCCTGCGGGCAGGTTTCACGATTCATCCTCCAACCAGTCAGCTCATACCTACTGGGCAACTTAACCCGGGAACTGCGGGAAGACTCTTAAGAGTCAAGGAAAAAAAAATCAATTTAAAACACCGAAAAAAAAATAAATATCACTCTTCTACCTCCCCTCCTTCACCACTTTCCTCCCCTCCTTCAGTTATCACCTATTTTCCCTGTTATTCCCTTATTCTGTAGTATATTTTCGTGCTAACATTAGCGAGTTGCAAGCAGGGCATTGTCATCACTGTTAGCAAGCGAGTGCAAGAGAGAGAGAGAGAGAGTATCGATCGACAGGGTCTCTCCAGACTTGGGGAAAAGTGGCGGGAAAGGAGGTTGCCTCAGCCATACATTATGTAACTCCCGGCCTGTATCACCGATTTTGACCATCCAAACGCTGTTTCCACTTGTTTTAATGTTGTAACAGGTTAATACCTTTATAATCAACCTATAATAGGCGCATATGGAGAAGTATTAATGCTATTTATGGTCAAATAAATATTTTAGTGATGGAAACCGCTCAAATACATGCGCACAGGCAGAGGTGTCTCATACCCCCCATGCGCACTTCAGAGGTTAACAGGGCCTTGTCGTCACTGACTTCTCAGTGCTTTAGTTGCCATCCTACTTTCGAGTCATTCGTTAAGTGGACAGTGTTCCTTCTGGCCTTGACTTTACGACTCCGGGTCCCTGAGCCGGCGGCAATGAGCAACGAACCTAACAAGTCTCTATTTCTGGCGACGCATTATGGATGTTCTAATTACGCCGTCCGATGCTTCATAGCTAAAACTAGCATAGTGGGCTGAGTATTCCGGCTTTCACGGTTCTGTTGCTCTTAACCCTTTATTAGCGGCTCACCACTTAAGTCGTATTTAATAAAGCTGGACTATGTGGCGGCGCTCGACATAACTCGAGTGGCAATTTCAGCACGTAATGTGGCTGAGAGAGAGAGACAAGTGGTGGCAGGAGACTAGCGAGCGTATGACTGCTCCAGACCACCGCGGCGAACCTACTGACACAAATCTCAGCTCCCTCCTCCCTCGCTACATACTCAATTATGTACCGAAAGTACCGAATTACCTGCTTTTTGCAATCGCGTTGCACGGTTATTGCAAGAAAACTATCCATCATACAAGGATCGTTATGGTGTCATTCGAAAGCTCTATTTATGCCCTTTCAGGGATAGATACTTGTTTTACGTTCTGGGTCTTATTTAGGCATGAAAATGATCACGTAAACAGCCCTATTTTGGCTAAAAACACCCCGCTGGGCGGTACACATAAATAAACCGCATAGGCCGCTCGTAAGGTGTTAAGAGATACTCGCCTTACGTTATGACCGGTGAACTCTCTTGCATCAAGGAAATGGTTCCGGCCTAATCAACCGAGCGCACTATGCGTCTGTAAACTAGGTGGTCATGTTACGACGTGGGCGTTAGCAACTTTACTTGTGGAGGTGATAAAAGGTAGCAACCCCTGCTCAGTGGGGAAGGCACCCGACTTTCGTCAAGGGGCACATGTCTTATACATTAGTGACCACAGGCTCCCTTTCTTCCTTCCCCGCGAATGTGTATGGAAAAAGAAAGTGAGCCTAGACACATTTTTGAAGGAATGGAATGGACGGAATTAGAGTGTTTCCAATTTCCATTGTCCAAACGTCACGGAGGTGGCCCGCCGGGTTTCACTATCTCCCGCCGTTGGCCCCAAGTTAGAACGGACGGAACTCCGTCGCATCCACTTCCTGTTTTAGCCCGAGATGTTTTTTCAGTCACGGGTATCGACGAATCGCATCTGTAGGCATCTACCCTGGCTTTCCTAACAAGATGTCTTCCTATTACACTACATACGCCGTGTCTTGGCTGGGTAGCATTGCGACACCGGGTATGATAGGCTGGGGGCTTTTAGAATTGAGGCTAATTTTACGGGAGAAAAGAAAAAGGATATTCTGGACGGCACAAACCCTCAACCCCGCCGGACAAGGGATCAGGTTGTATAACTCCTGTCTCGGTTTTCTTGCTTAGTCGTCAGATCGCACATGCGCTGATCAGGAAGGCTTGCACTTACTGATTTCCACGCTACATATAGCTCTCTCTCTGGTTGCAGACGGAGAGTGGGCACCATGTCTTTATTTTCCCCTGTCTTACTGTCGAATCATATGTCATTATTCCTAGTAGACTGTGTGTAGCCTCGTAGACTTTGACGCCGACTGCCTCCCCAGTACGGGAGGAGTCACATACATTTACTAGGCCCTACACTAAACCTCAATTTAGTCATAAGAGTCAACTAAGTGGAACCAAGTTTTTCCGGTAGTCGAAGACTTCCATATCGTGACGCTGTCATGCTGACAAAGCATAACAGCGAGGTAGGAGTTCCGGTGATTGGTACAACGGTCAGCCTTAGAGTAGCCCTGGACAAGTAATATTCAACTATTGTCAGCCACCCGCTGACTCCGGCCAAATCACATAAATCTAACCGTCCACAAGACTCAATCCCGGGCCCAGTATTGGGAGAATGGGGTCAGAGTTGTTCTGCAGGACACACCCTGTTACATGACTGAGTTCTTTCGGACGTGTCACCAGGCTTAAGCACGGACAGTGGTAAGTAATGGCGTCACTTAAGGGTGACTCCGACTACCTCGTTTAAGATTTCTCGTGCCGAAGTGGGACAGTGTTCAACTGAGCCCGGGCGTAGCCCTGTTCCACCGGACTCACTCCATTCACAACGCATAAGTCAAATGCGCCATGGGATTCAGATCAGGTTTACACTTCTGCCGCATAGTTGAACGAGTTTCGTCCTGACAGAAGCCTTTTGGCAAATCCCAGTACATGACAGGTTCCAAAATTCATCTCTAGGAGGATAAAGCATCAGACTTAAGTAGTCTCGTAGAATACCTCTCAACCTGAACATGGCTCCACGAATCTTTACCAATTTAGTCCGACAGGCTCTATTTTCACTGTTAAAACAAGGGATCACGATAATGGGGTCCCTAGCCGACTGGCTGGTGGTAGCAGAGCTCGAGATACAATGCCTCAAGTCGGCTTTCTTATCTGGATTCAACTTCCTCGACAGTTGGACAGGTTGAAAGTCCAGAGCTTAAATCTTGGCGGGAAACGGGCTGTTCCCGCTATGGATGGCGGAAAAGTCGTACCAAATTCCGAAATTGCTCCAAAACTTACTAGCAATCTGGGTTGAGCCAGAAACACTGCATTTAATTCTGACGTGGTTTTCTCCTCCGCCTACGGTATGGTTTGATACCAATTAAGGCTTTAGGAATGTTTAGTTTGGGGTTAGTCAAACCTTTGATCAGTGTCTTTGGTCCAACTCCACTGAGGTTCACATCAATGCAATAGAGTTCCTAATTCCCTTTCTATGCCTTCAAGCTCTCTGTTCCACAGTAACGAGGAAATCAATAGCTTTTCGAATGGCCAATCTGAATGCGGCGTCTTGCATTCAGCCACGAGGGTCAAAGAGGTCTCGAAATGCTGTTAGAGTTGTCTGAAAAGATTTTGTTAGCCGATCAGCGAAACATTTATCTTCAGACAAATTTATCTGCCGGGCGTGACCAACGTCTGAGCAGATACCATTATTAGAATGGTAGCTCAGGCAATCCATTTTTCGAAAGATTGTAGGGCCATACTATCCACGAGTGGGTCTAGTCACGTAAGAGGAGAACCACAGGCTACCTATGTCTCCCACCCGCTGAAGGTGTCCTCCGGGGGAGACGGAAGGGGGGACCCGACGCTTTAATGTGGGAATGAAACCGAAGGAATTCGGTGTTTTTCCTTAAATTCCTATCTTTTACAACTCCTCAGAGTTGGCCCGCCGAGTTTCACTATATCCCGGCGTTGGCCTTAAGTTGGAATGAACGGAGCTCCGTCTCCTCCACCTCATGGCTTATGCAACTTCCACGGAGCTAGCACACCGAGTGTTGCTATATCCTAGAGTTGGCCGAGTCATTGGGGGGTCCCAGCTTTGATGGGCGTTAGTAGCCAGGTTTTGTTGCAAACCAAGTTCGGAATTAGTCAGTATTGGGTAAGACCCTTTTCAACTAGGCTTTCCGTATCAATCAGGCTGGTAATTTTTGATTGCATTGATAGAGGAAACTGATCAAACTGAAGCTTCACTATCGTTAATTTTCAAATATCTTTATTACCGGGAAAGTGGATCAGAGAGCAAGCAGATGAATACCTTAGCAACATTGACAGGGATAAAATAAAATGGATCCTCGAACATGGTGATAACTTATCAGTTGATGAAGTAAATGAGAAGATAAAATTAATCCTAATCAATCCGGCAATTCAGGTATTTCGAAACACGAAAAGAGTGAATTATGTTAAAAAAAAGTAATAATAAAACTGATGTATGGTACAACAAAGAGTGTCGGGTGAAAAGGCAAGTATATCATAGAGCAAAACATAGGTATAACAAAGTAAGTAATGATGAGACTAAATTAGATATGGTAAACAAGAGTAAAGCATAAAGCAGTGATCAAGAAGGCTCAGAAAAGAAAAAGAAAAACATTAGTAAAGAAAATCAGACAGTCTAAAACATAAGACCCAAAATTGTATTGGAAGCTATTACAAGGCAATAAGAAAGAAGATAACCCAGTATTAATGAGTGAATTATATAATCATTTTAAACAGTTATCATCAACCAGTTTTGACAGTGACTGGGAACTGCCAGAGCCAGTCGCACCAGTGGTAGACACATGGTAGACACCAGTAAACTTAACAATAATATTAATGCTAAAGAGATAAGTGATTGTATTATGAAATTAAAAAACAACAAATCAGCGGGTATTGATTTAATAGTTAATGAATACATAAAGAGTACTAAAGATATCATGCTGCCCCTCTATGTTAAGTTTGTTAATAAAGTTCTGCATAGTGAACAAATGCCTCACGATTGGTTAATTGGAGTAATTATTCCTATTTATAAAAATAAAGGAGATCGGAAAGATGCGAATAACTACAGAGGAATAACCTTGTTGAGTTGCCTGGGGAAATTGTTTACTTCTGTATTAAATGATAGACTCTGTAAATAGTTTACTTCTGTATTAAATGATAGACTCTGTACATTTTGTGAACACAATGATGTAATTAAGGAATTGCAAGCGGGTTTTCGACAGGGTTACTCAACAATGGATCACATTTTTCTGCTGAAAGGCCTAATAGATTATATGTGTTTCAAGAAGAAAAGATTATATTGTTTATTTGTAGACTATAGGAAGGCGTTTGATATGGTATGGAGACATGCGTTATGGTATAAAATGATCGGGCATGGCATATGTGGTAAATCCTAAAGGTTATACAAAGTATGTACACAAATATAAAATCGTGTGTTGCGGTGGATGACGAGAAATCGGACTTTTTTGTTAGCCTTAATGGTGTTAGACAGGGGGAAAATTTGTCGCCATTGTTGTTTTAATTTTTTGTTAATGATTTAGAAACTAGTATTTTGAACGATAACGGTAAATATTTGGATCTAGACGATGAATACGTTAAAACATGTTAAGATTATTTGTATTTATGTACGCAGATGACACTATTATTTTGGCAAATAGTGTAGTTAATATGAAATGTGCCATGGCTGACTTGCAGACATATTGTGAAAAGTGGTAATTACAGATAAATTGTACCAAGACTAATATTATAAATTTTGCAAATCGTAAATATATTCCAAACTGTGAATTTAAATTATTTAACGAGCGTATTGAAATTGTAGATTCGTACAAATATCTAGGTATCAATTTTAACTATAATGCTAACCTGAATAAATCTCAATTAGAACTAATAAAACAAGCATCAAGGGCTATGAACAGTTTAGTAAGTAAAGGCAGGAGACTCGACCCTCCCATAGATATATTAATGGAACTGTTCTCTTCCATGGTTATTCCTATTGCTACATACGGATGTTAGGTTTGGGGATATCATATATGTAAAGATCTGGAAAAATTAAATTTAAATTTTTTGAAAATTATAATGAACGTTAAATTAAGCACGTGAATGCTGTCATATATGGGAACACGGGTTCGTACCCTATCTATATCCTAATATACACACGAATGATTGGATTTTGGTGTCGCATTCTCCAGGGTAAAACTAGCAAATTAAGCCATATATGGTATAATTGCATGTATAAAATGAACTGTGAAGATAGTTATGAATGGCCATGGTTGAAGCAGATAAAACATATTCTAAACACGTTTGGTTACAGTAATGTCTGGGACACTCAGAGTCGTGATATCAACCCGGTTTGGCTAGAGAAGGCAATCAATAGACGTCTCAGAGATCAGTGGATTCAAAAATGGCACAGCGAACTCAATGATAAAACTTCATGCTCAACTTATAAACTATACAAAGGTATATACGAATATGAAATGTATTTGTCGCTCAACAGGGAGACTTAATATAATAAGATTTAGAACAAACAATAATAAATTACCAATTGTCATAGGTCGATATAATAATACCCCAAGAGAAAATAGGAAATGCACTATCTGTAATCTCAATGTCCTTGGTGATGAATATCATGCAGTGCTTCAATGCTCTAATGAAGAAGTTGTTAGGTATAGAAATAAATATATTCCAAGGTATTATATAATTACACCAAACATGCATACATTCTGTAAACTAGTAAGAGACAAAACAACTAAAATACAATCAAATCTGTCTTTGTTCTTAAAACAAGTATTCTCGTTGTATCGATGAATGTTTTCAAGGGTCAATAGGGATTATAATGTATAGGGAATTTGATGTGGATATAAATTATTTTTGGTGTCTCGGTTTGTTTTCAATTATTGTATTTCTGTTAATTTACTATTTTTTTCCTCATGCTTAATTAGCATTAGTTTATATTTTAATCTGAGTGTTAATGAATATGTATACAACAAGATATGGATGAAATTGTGCTCCATACTTTTTATGTAAAAGTCTGAGCTTAATAAATTTATTATTATTATTTGTATTATCATTACTTTTGATCATAAAAAGTTTGTCAGTCGTAACTCTTAAGAATCACACGACAGCAATCCGGGTCCCATTCATTGACTTAACTGGGCTCTTCGTTCCGCCGACGGAGGTAAAGGGTCTCTTGAATGCATGTTGCAAACTTCACCCAGCTCATGTCTACCGGGTCAAAACCGAGTATCTAAGCAGGCGGCATGGAGCAACAAACCAAAATGGTCTCAGGCTCGGACGACGCAAAGTGAATGTTCAAATTGCGCCGTCTTCTACCTTCAAGGCCAAGAACGAGCAGTGAGCTTGTTTACGACTTTCATGGTTCCGGCGCTCAAATGGAGCAAATCACCGTCTTTGATGCCTGGTGCTATATCTCTGGCAGTTTATGGGTGTGTCCCAGCCTAGCCAACCGGGCACTCTCACGGTAAATACTTATCTCTTGCTCTCGATCAACCGAGTCAATCCGGTGTCGCAGGGTGGCAACGGGTCTGATGGTATGGTGCTTTTAGAATTAAGGTTACTTTTAAGAGTAAAAAGAAAGGGGGGGGGGGTACTGGAAAACCAAGACCCTTAGTCCCGCCGGACAGGTTGTAAGTGCACGAGCAATGTGCACGAGCAAAGCGATATATTTGTTTTTCAGATTAATTTTCAGTACTGAATGTACAGTTCTGCGAAATGATTTTTCGTTTATTGTATTTGGGATACATAGACATATAGTTCAGATGATCTGCATTTATCATAAGATCCTCATCCTATGGCGAGAGATCAGCAGTCTTAAATATTCCTGTATTATTATACGTACCGAATATTTTGTGATATGCAGGTACCTGACTCTACTCTAGGACTTATCAGAAGTCACGAGTTAGTATAACTGGTATACGAATGGATATTCATATACAAAGATTTATTAATGACTACAAAGTTGCATACAGTATTAAATATTTTATATGGTTATACATAACCAAATATTTTGTGTTATGCCGGTACATTCCCTTACTCACGGACTAGGAGTCATAAGTTAGGATCACAATTTTGCATGAAATTGTTATTCATAAGCAAAATTATTTTGATTTAGAATGTGAGACACATTTGCGATCATTGTTACATGGACCTGCGGGGTTGTGTACATGCAGGTCTTCTTCGAAGTACGCTACCTGCATTCCTTTTCCATTTTTCAATATTTTGTATGTACAAAATAAAGATTAGATTGCTATATTTGGAGGTTGTTTATCAGCCCATTGTTGATTTGTTAGTAGTTTGATTTTGTCACGAATGTCCCCCTCCAGGCTTGCGATATCAGGCATGGTTTGATCCCCGGAGGAAATAGAGAAAACCTAATATTTAGTAGTGGCCCCGGAATCGTTGACGATGTGGGCCCTCCCTTCCATCCCCTTCCCATTCGTTGATGTTTTAAGTGAATCTTGCTATATCATTGAAGACGTGATGACGCTTCACTACTGAGCAGTGTCTCACGGAGAATACTCCGCATCGGGAAAACATCCACAACTTTGGGAAGCTTGGTTTATAGTATTTCTAAAACTATTTAATTTTTTACGAAGTTTTTTCGTAGTGAGTACCCAATCATAAGGACGATTCCGTAAGAGAAGAAACGTACCCTTACGACGTGGCTCTCTCTCCCTGCGGCGGTTGTTTCAAACAGCTGACGCAAGGGCTTGAAAGAGCGCTATTATGCAATAGGCATATAGTCAATGATTCCGGGGCCACTACTAAATATTAGGTTTTCTCTCTTCCCTCCGGGGATCAAACTTATAATATACATCTTTCTACCACATTTGCGATAGTAATGATTTATTACCCTAGAGTCTATGTTTGCAGTGTATCTCCGATTATAGTGTAAGCATTTCCTTAGCACACAAGGAAAGCCTATATTAATCCGACGAATTAATGCTTTATACATTTATTATTATATTTGGTCTTGCAATGTTCACATGTTTTGTGGTTGCGCCCTAGATCCCCTTCAAGCTAAAACAATAATCCCACCGAAGACCACACTTCAAGCTACATTATTTTGTAAAAAAAAAAAATTTAAATATCCCATTCCAAAGTTTATTTTCTCTAGATTTGGTGGCTCGCCATCGCGATCCAGAAAGAAAATGTTTTTGATCGGGGCAGAACGTCTTATATTATAGTCTCGTCTCACTAATGAGGCATAAAGTTTGAAAAATACAAATCTAAGATTAAGTCCGAACAGATCACACCTTATGGGTACATGGGTATGAAAAGGGTATTTAAAGTGTCTATACAAAGCTACCCATTTAGAAACTCTGTACTGTACATGGTAGTAATGAACCCCAATTATAACAATTCAAAGTTAAATTTATTTATACGCAAAGCTATCTCATATACCTTATACATACCCCTATTATAATCTTTATAATCCACAATACAAACATACATACATACATACATACATACATACATACATACATACATACATACATACATACATACGGGTTTAAAGACCGCAACCGCCCACAGTGAATGTGGCTTCCATGGTACAATCACAGTACTGCACAGTGCACAGCAATCATAACACGGTGGTTACATTCTTTACTGCAGCACAGTACAACAAAATTTTGCCACAACAACGCCCCATTATGTCATCACTGTGGCTGATGTTGGTATAGCGCTAACAGTATCTTAGCAGAACTCAATAAAGTCCCCCTGAAGTACTTGCACCTGGCGAAATCGCACCACACCAGCCTTAACCGTGCTACAATAAGGCAGTAACAAGAAATTATCGTAACTGCTACAGAGGCTGACTGCACCACCGAAGTGGCGGGGGGTGGGGTCGCTGCATCCATACGCCATCTACATTGTAGAGAATAATGGACAGTTAAACCCCTTGAGGATTATGAGCGCTTTGACCGTGTATTATAGTTAGTAGACGATTGTATTCAGTCTCGAGATAACTTGTGGGAGATAGCTAATGGAGGTAGACTATTTGTATTCCTTTAATTCCTAGAGATGTTTTCTAAATTGCAGGTAATCGTCTATTTGATAACCAGAAGCGTAAGCATTAAACTTTATCCATACAGCATAAAATATTAGATAGGCAAAGAGTATTCATTTTACAGTTGTCAATCTACTAATTTCGAAGCATATTGGTGTTAATAAACATCTTACATCTGTTAGAAAGGTAAATCACCGTCAATATAGCCTGTGATTTTATATAACAATATCATACGGTTTTCCATACCTTTTTCATACCATAAGTTAAAGGTATATGGATGGTAATAAACTTTTTATACAAGGATAGAAATTTAAATCTCCGTCGAAATATTTAGTGAATATATGTATATATATATATATGTTTCACATTCATCTTATTTAACGTTTTCACTCATTTTATATATCCTTATATACCCATATTATATAACATTATATAGCCATTTTATCTATCGTTATATACCCATTATATACTGCATATCCGTATAAATCCATTGTATGCCCATTATATATATCCATTGTATACCCATTATATACTGCATATCCGTATAAATCCATTGTATGCCCATTATATATATATACCCATTATATACTGCATATCCGTATAAATCCATTGTATGCCCATTATATATATATCCATTGTATACCCATTATATACTGCATATCCGTATAAATCCATTGTATGCCCATTATATATATCCATTGTATACCCCTTATATACTGTATATATATATTTGTTTTGTCTATGTGAATGAGGGAGACAAAATGCATAACTGCCTGCAGTGAGTGCCTGCCCCAGTTTTGAAAGAGTGACTGCCAAAATCAAGGGACGTTCGAGCTAAAATGCCTGGACACACTGAGTTTGAAGCAATTTAAGTCATAGGAAGAGGGAAAGACTGATTCTGGGAGGGAGCTCCAGAGCTCAGCAGTTGAATAGAAGAAAGTCAGAATAGCGTTTCACTCTTGGGTTGGAGAGTTGCACAGAGTAGGGGTGGGATTGTGTTGCAAGGCGGGTACTACGTACCCTACGTAGGGGAGGTGGTATACACTGGGAAAGCTCTAAGGAACACTATTGTTGTAGCGATAGAATAGCGAGAGATGCAACAATGCGGCGAAGAGAGAGAGATTGCCGAGTGGACGGGAGTTAATGATACGAAAGGCTTTCCTTTCTACTTTGTCTAGAAGTGCAGTGTGAGAGGATCCTCCCCACACATGTGAACAATACTCAATACAAGGACGCACTGTGCCCCTGTACAGAGCAAGAAGCTGCGCAGGGGTAAAGAATCCCTTGAGGCGGTTGAGCACACCCAGCTTATGGGAGGCTGCCTTAGCAAGACTGGTAATCTGGTCCTTCCAAGTGAGAGCAAAAAAAAGACACCGAGAATACTGAGAGAAGATGAAGGATTGATTTTTGCATTGTTGAAGAATAAGGGATAGTCCCCTGGAGGTTCCGGACGGGTAGTAAAATGGATAAATTGGGTCTTGGAAGCATTAAATGCAACAAGGTTTTTTCTACCCCAATTGGAAATAGTAGCTAGATCACAAGATAAGCGTTTTATGGCTTCATTATGTATGATTTTGAGGGACTGCTGGCTGGGGCATTCTGGAAAACTAATTGAGTAGTGTAAGGCAAAGTCATCTGCATATGAATGGATGGGACAGGATGTACAGTTGAGAAGATCATTTATGAAAATTAGAAAGAGAATAGGAGATAGGATAGAACCCTGAGGAACACAGGAGTTGATAGGATGAGGAAGTGAGCGATGGCCATCCACAACCGCAGCTATGGAACGGCCAGAAAGGAAATTAGAGACAAAGGCACAGATGGAGGGACAGAAACCGAAGGAGGGTAGTTTGGAAATTAAAGATTTGTGCCAGACTATCGAAGGCCTTCGATATGTCTAGCGCAACAGAAAAAGTCTCACCGAAGTCCCGAAAGTTGGATGACCAAGAGTTAGTAAGATATGAAAGAAGATCACCAGCAGAGCGACCCTTAAGGGAAGATTTTTAGTCGATTCCCTAGACTTCCATCAAACTTAAAATTAGTCCCCCTAGACCCCCTTTCAAGATAAATTTGTACATTTTTCGGTAGAAAATGTCCCGGCCGAAGGCCGATTCCCCCCAAATTACAGGCTCGCTATCGCTCGCCAGGAAAAAATAGACACCTAAATGGCACGACTGGTCTTAAAATTGACAGAAATGGGGCGAGGGTTCTTAAAATCTCCAAACTAATGGGGCGAACGTCTTAAAATCTCAAAAGCAATGGGGCTAAACATGAGGGAGAAAGAGGTCCAGAAAAAAATCCTCCAGGTGGAAATCTCCCCTTAAGGCCATCTGAGAGCAGATTATGAGAAGAGAAATGCTTAAGAAATTTGGAAGCAAGAATAGTTTCATAAACTTTAGAGATACAAGAGATGAGCAATTGGACGATCGTTGGAGGGTTGAGAATTGTCACCCTTCTTTGGGACAGGTTGAATGAGAGCAAACTTCCAGCAAGAAGGGAAGACATCTCCTCTAGAGATGAAAGAGTTTGCCTAGGCAGAGGGTCAGCACAGAAGCACAGTTTTTGAGTACAACAGGAGGAACACCGTCCGGACCGTACGCCTTCTTAGTATTAAGCCCAGAGAGGGTAGAAAGTACATCTTTAGAAAATATTAGGATGTTAGGCATAAGTAGGAGAGAGGGGGGTGGAGAGGGAGGAATAGCACCGGAATCATCTAAGGTGGAGTTTCTACCAAAAGTTTGAGCGAAGAGTTCAGCTTTGTCAGAGGAAGAAGTGATGGTAGTGCCATCATTGAAAATGGGAGGAAAAGATGAGGAAGAAAAATTGTTGGAGAGGTTTTTGGCTAGATGCCAGAAAGCTTGGGAAGAGCTAGAATTAGATAGTTCAGTGCATTTATTATTGATAAAAGAGTGCTTGGCAAGTCTAAGAACAGAATTTTTGCTTGATTCCAGGCAGAAACATAGGAATAATGAGATTCTTGAGTTTTAAGGCCTCGGTACCGTTTGAATGCTTCCTCCTTGTTGTGGGCAGCAGTAGAACAAGAGTGAGTAAATAAAGATTTGTTTGCATTAGACTGATAAAAAGAAAATGTAATGTACGCTTCCATGCCCGAGAGGATTACCTCGGTTATGCGTTCAGCACTCTCCGAGGGTCCTCGGCCACGGAAGCAGAAGTCATTCCATGGGAAATCAAAGAAGTACTGCCGGAGAGCCTCCCAGTCGGCAGCGCCAAAGTACCACAAGCGCCGCCGACTGGACGGATCGGGTGGCCGTACTGAAGAGATAGGACAGGTGACTGAGATAAGCTTATGATCGGAGGAGCCCAAAGGAGAGAAAAGATTGACAGTATAAGAAGTAGGGTTAGAAGTCAGAAATAAGTCAAGAATGTTGAGCCGATCTCCAAAGCGATCCGGGTGGGTTGCTGGACTAGCTGCTCTAGGTCATTCATGATAGAAAAGACTTAGGCTTTTTCACCAGGTTGGTCAGTAGTGTGAGAAGAGAGCCATTGGCGGTGGTGAACGTTGAAATCTCGTAAGATGAAGATTTTAGAGAAGGGAGAGATGGATAGAATGCGTTTCACTTTAGAGTTAAGATAGTCAAAGAATTTGGGAAAGTCGGTAGAGTTAGGGTAAATATAGACAGCACAGAAATATTTAGTATGAGAATGACAGGATAGTTTGAGCCATAAAGTTGAGAATTCAGACTAGTCTAAGTCGGGAACACAAGAGCAAGTGAGTTTGCTGTGCACATATGCACAACATCCACCTTTGGCTTTGAAACTAGATTAGAGAAAGTAAGAGGATACAGAGAAAGGGCTGCTGGAAGTTATCTCTGATACCTGGGTTTCGGTGAGGAAAAGAAGATCAGGTTTGTAGGAGGAGAGATTGTGTTCGACGGAGTGAAAATTAGAGGAATTATGATATATCCTTATATATCAATTTTATACCCATTTTATAAATCCTTATGTACCCATTTTATATATCTTTATATACCCATTTCATTTATCCTTACTGTATATACCCATTAATTATATATCCATTTTATATATCCTTATATACCCATTATATACCCTTTTGTATATCCTTACAGTATATACCCATTTTATATATCCTTATATACCCATTGTATACCCATTTTGTATATCCTTATATACCCATTATATACCCTTTTGTATATCCTTACAGTATATACCCATTTTATATATCCATTATATACCCTTATATACCCATTAATTATATACCCATTTTATATATCCTTACATACCCATTATATACCCTTTTGTATATCCTTACAGTATATACCCATTTTATATATCCATTATATACCCTTATATACCCATTAATTATATACCCATTTTATATATCCTTACATACCCATTATATACCCTTTTGTATATCCTTACAGTATATACCCATTTTATATATCCTTATATACCCATTATATACCCTTATATACCCATTAATTATATACCCATTTTATATATCCTTATATACCCATTATATACCCTTTTGTATATCCTTACAGTATATACCCATTTTATATCCTTATATACCCATTTTATATATCCTTATATACCCATTATATACCCTTTTGTATATCCTTACAGTATATACCCATTTTATATATCCTTATATACCCATTTTATATATCCTTATATACCCATTATATACCCTTTTGTATATCCTTATATACCCATTATATACCCATTTTATATATCCTTATATACCCATTTTTGTATATCCTTTTATACCCATTCGTTATATGCTTTTATGCTCATTTTACATATCCTTTTATGTATGTATGTATATACTCTATACCCGATAGCTCGGTGTGGCCGATTTGAGACACCCCGAACAGGGACAACGTAAAACAAAACAAAAATCATGCACATCTAGGTCGTCCAGGAGAAGAACCAGAGACCAAGGATCATTAATAGCCTCCAGCACATACCCAGTCCCAGACCTCTTGGAGAGGTTCCGGTCTCGGCAGGCAGACACGCAGCAGAGCACACCACAATCCAGGCATAACCCCTTCACATATTGTACACCGGCTCTCCAGGCCAGGCGCCTGACTGACTTATCTAATCAAACAGCCGCACGAACCCTTCTCCCAACGACCGCGTTATCACACATCTATTCACAAGCATTCTCCATTCATTACTACTCATTACCACTTCTCTTGCCTGTTATACAGTCATCCCGCTTGCATTACACCATCTCTCCATCTCAACCGAGGTCTTCCTATATCTCTACCTCCCCTTGTATCCGTCTCCTATACTCATTGTAATTATTATTATTATTATTATAAGAGATGCAGAAACCTCTAACCAGGGTGCACAAACACCAACAGGATAACTCCACACAAAACACCTGGAGGCACTGGAGAGAGGCTACGGCAACTAGGGAAAAAGAAAAAAACCCGCTATGAACACAAAATTAATAAAATATTACACAATGGAGGATGTCAAGTATACATAAAATACAATAAAATTAAGAGAATAAAATAAGTTTAAAAATTAGACTTAATGCTGTAAAAAGCATTAACTCTACACTTAAAAACTGACATACGAGCTGAATTGACTAGCTCATTTGGCAACTGATTCCACAAGTCAACCATGGCCGGCACAAAACACCGTGCAAGCCATTCATCTCCCATTCGTTCAATATGTCTATGCCAGCACAGCACCCTTATGTCCACTATGGCCGACAAAGGTTCCTGCTGTCCTACGTACCTCCTCATTCTTTACTGTCTTTGCGTCACTCCATACATACTCCTCAAGCAGTACATCTCCATCACATCCAACTTTCTTCTCTTATTTGCCTTCAGAGCCCATGTCTCAGCCCTATACTCACTTTGTACAACCATCCCTTGGTACATAGGAGTGATAATAATAAATTAGATTATACCCATTTATAAATCCTCTTATACCAATTTCATAATCCTTTTCATACCCATTTCAGACCATTCTCAAACCAGTTTTATATGCCGTTTTTCATACAACTTTTATCCATCTTTTTCATGAGTTTGTACCATTTTTCAAAACCATTGTATACTCCTTTCAAGCCCTTTTGACGCCCTTTTCATATCCAAATAATCTTAGTCTTTAATACCCATCTTGTACCATTTTCGTGCCCTTTTTCATACCCGTTATATAACTTTTTCGTACCAATATATCCCTTGTTCAAACTTATTTTATATAAGCTATCCATACCCATTCTAGATCAATTTAACCCATTTCACATAATTTGTACACATTATTATTTACCTTTTTCAAACCCTTATACATAGCCCTTTACACAGCCATTTAACATAGTTAGTTTAGCCATAATTACCTGGATTAAGGAAGAGCTGGCCATGGGTTGTCTGAAAGTTAAACAGAACATTTGGGTGAATCAACATGGCTTTAATTTATTGTACTTGGTCTTATCCCTATCTGATGGGTGACTGACCTTTTTGGACCCTCCCGGTTTCACTTAGATATTTTAAGAGGCTTCACCAAATCAAAGTTTAAAAGGCATCACCCTACTGAAGGAGTTAAGACCTGATTTAGGGTAAAACAAAATGAAAGGTACTCAAGCTCATTGGTTACATTGAGGGCTTATGGTCTCCCTTGAGAAAAAGGATGGGTAATTTTCACTGTTGGCTGTATCAGCGCTATTGAATCTAGAGAGAAAATGCGCTTGAATAATATAATGGCCGTAGTAAATCCATCTTATACAAGGATAAAAAGGTAAACTATTACCAACATACCCACTGATCTTATATACCCCTTTCCTACCATTTGTATACCCTATATTTTTGACAGTACTGGAGTGGTCTTGTTACCCCTTAGATACATAGAGGTCCATTCTATACTGCATGAATTAGTTTTAAAATACACCTATCGCAATCATACCGAACTCTCAATATTATTAGGGGTCCGTTTTGGCGCAAGTATTTCACTTAATACAACATCAAACCTAGTTTCGCGTGCCCTAAAATATCAAAGCATACCTCAGTGTAAAAAACTAAAGCTGATTAACTCAAACGGGTGGCCGAGGACTCTGACTTGTGGTCAAATAGTGACTTCACGATTAGGTTAGAGGAATGACAGCTTCCGGTACTTACTTACTTGGTGTGGAGTTTCTCAGCCGCGCTCCGTCACTAGATGTGACGCTCGTCGCAGCTGCCCTTTAAACCATCTAGCACTTGTAGTCTTGTCTCACAGTGCCATCTTCTAAGTCATAACACTCCCTGAACAAATGTGTTTTTAGCGACTTTTTAAAGGCCTTTATGTTCGCACACCTTTTCACATTAACTGGTAGATTATTTATAAAGTCTCGGTGCACTCTTTTCGAAGGCCCTAAATCCAAATTCATGATTGCACCGTGGCTCATTCAATTGATGCAGCACGTTGCCATGTCTCAGCATCATATCAGTGCCAACATTGAAGTCTTCCAATAAGTCTCTCACATATTCCGGCTTTCCAAAGTTCAAAGCTTGATACACTATAACACACAGTTTGAATATGATCCTCGCTTTCACCGGCAGCCAATGCAGGTCAATTAATGCCGGCGTTATACTCGCACGGAATGGTAAACTCTTTATTAATCTTGCTGCTCTATTCATTATAAGTTGTAGTTTTCGTAGCAAGTAATTTGGTAGTCGATAATATAGAGAATTACAATAGTCTAATTTACTAATTACATGATTGTGGATCAACATTTTGGTTGTATTAATATCCAGATATTTTCTCACAAAAGCAATATTCCTCAGATGATAGGCAGAGATTCGCACAGTTTGATTAATCTGGTTTTTAAATGACAGTTCACTATCAACCAAGACTCCCAAATCCTTCACCACACTACTCACAGTCATCACACTATCATTGATATTGAGGTTTTGCACGCCCAGTCTCTCAAGGTTCACCCGTCTGCCTACTAATAGGCATTCAGTTTTATTTTCATTTAATTTCAGTTGCTTTGACTCCATCCACTTCCCAATGTCTTTTAATAAACCACTAATCTTCTCCTCAACATTCACCACGTCACTTAGTGCCAGATAGAATTGGGTGTCATCCGCAAACAGCTTGAATTTCACTCCATGTTTCATTAATATGCTAGATAGTGCAATTGTATATATACAGAATAGAATTGGTCCCAGAACACTCCCTTGAGGGACGCCCCTCTCTAGATGCTTCATCTCTGCGAATTTATTACTTATTTGCACACAATAAGTTCTGTTAGTAAGGTAACTTTGAAGGTATTCCAGCGCATTACCATCAATACCAATAGCTTTACAGTCTTCTTATTAGTAAGCTATGCACCACTGTATCGAACGCAGCACTCGAGTCCAACAAAATTAAGATTCCACACTTCGCATTGTCCATTTGCACGAGTAAATCATTAATCACAGAGCACATCGTGGTTTCCGTAGAGTAAAGTCTTCTATATGCGGACTGGTTGTCTGGGAGAGCCTTCACTAAACTCAAGTGATCCCATAACTGACCCCGAATTACATTTTCAGTAATTTTTGATAGAAATGTTAAATTGGAAACAGGCCTAAAAGAGCTCAAGCATTGAGAATCAAGGCTCCCTTTAATAATAGGCTTCACAATCGCATTCTTTTCAGACGATGGAAATACATTATTTGCAATGCTACAGTTTATTATGTCAACATATATGTCCAGAAAACTGTTAACATTTTTACTGTGCACTATTTCACGTATCGGTATAGGATCATTACTACAATGGGTAAGTTTTGCTTTCGTAACTATGGATTTAACTGTATTCAGATCCGTCATAGTAAATTCTGTTAACTTAGTCACAGTAGGCTCAGCTACAACAACGTCTTGAGTCTCGACTACTCCAAAATTTCCAACAATAGCATTAATTTTAATCACAAAAAAAAGTCAGAAAAATAATTCGCCAATGTAGAGAAGGTAGAGAAGGCTGCAGGAAGAACTTTCGTATTATTCACCTCCTGTTATAATGTAAGAGTATGTACAATGTACATACATAAAATTTTAAGACAGAGTGCTCCACACATACGTGCAGTTCCAGGCAACCCTGTTAAGGGCTGCTTCACTTGTCAAGTTTTTTTAATTTGAGATCGGCAATTACAGTCCGATCCCAGGTCTTCCTCGGTCCACCCCTTGGTGCAGCTCCCTCCACAATCACAGACTTGCATCTTTTCACCCAATTTTGTTCATCCATTCTCTCCACATGCCCATACCATCCCAATCTACTTGTATGCATCTCCACGCTAATACTCTTTATACCTAAAAATCTCTTCAGCTCATCATTTGTTATTCTATCCTGCAGCCTGGCCCCACACCTCAACAATCTCATCTCGTTAAGTTCCATTCTGTTGACATCCTCTACTTTAACGGCCCATGTTGAGGCATACGTCATTGCACTTCTAACACATGAGGCATACACCTTTCCCTTCAGGGAGAGAAGCATTCTTTTCATGGTCAGAATTGGCAGCAGTTCTCTGAACTTCCCCCAGCCACATCTAATTCTAGCGACAGTGGCAGCCTCAGCCCCACCACTGACAGAGATGGTATCTCCTAGGTAACAAAACTTGTCCACCAGCTCTAATGACTCATTTCAAAAATGCACAGCCACAGGATCATCATTTAACCCGTCCAGCCCCGGCTAGTTTTGTAAGGTTTGTTCACCAGAACCCGGCCGGTTTTCAAAAAATGGTTTTATTCCAGAAACAATAGCGAATGGGTTAGGAATGAAGGATAAACCACGAAAAACCGCTCAAAAAGCTTAAAGAATGGTCCTACAGAGCCCCCGAAAACTTATTTCACAAGAGTAAAAAATTGAAGGCAATTACCCCAAAAAAACAGGTTATTGCACGCTCACGCGCACGCACATGGACTTTGAGAGTTTTCAACCATCGGCACGGTTGCGTGGGATACGTACACAGTTCCCATACAAATCTGAGTCCTTTTGAGTGGCTACACCTGAGGTTACAGTCGGCGCAATTAGGGTGACGCGCCAGGCGCGTCTCTGGGGCTGTGAGTTACATACATCGCCGACGCGTCAGGCGTGTCGCTGGGGCTGTACGGGTTAACACAAGCTCACCCTTGCACACTACCCACTCAAATTTCTCGATTTCTGACTCATCCTTCGGTAGGGGCCCTTTTATTCTACTGCAGCGCTTACTCCCATGGTGCACCCAACATAGACAGGTGCTACACCGAATCAGTTAGCACCGACACCCTTTCCACACACTGCACATGGGTATGCACCACTCTTTTCCACATTGCCTCTTCTTCAATTATAATGTGATAAGTTGAAACAGTGACTACATAGCTTCATAATAATGCATGGTTGCCACAAATGTTGTTCCTCTTTGTGATCTTATACATAGAAATGTAAGGCGCATGATTAAATTAAGAGTAGTTTCTTATGCATTGGTTGATTTCTGATTATTCAACTGATAATTAAAATAAACCACACTCGCAATTCCTTCATACTAGTTTACTTCAATATGCAAGATCACAACGAGGAATAGAACTTATATGACCAACTTTTTTTCTTTTTTTTTCTATGTGATTGAGGGAGGCAAAAGGCATAACTGCCTATAGCGAGTGCCTCCCCCATAGTTGAAAGAGTGACAGGGCCAAAATGCCTGGACACACTGAGTTTGAAGCAATTTAAGTCATAGGAAGAGGGAAAGACTGATTCTGGGAGAGAGTTCCAGAGCTCAGATGTTGAGTAGAAGAAAGTTTGAGAGTAATGTTTCACTCTTGGGTTGGAGAGTTGCACAGAGTAGGGGTGGGATTGAGTTGCAAGACGGGTACCACGTGCCCTATGTAAAGGAGGTGGTATGCACTGGGATAGCTCTGAGGAACACTGATTATTATAGTAGCGATAGAATAGCGAGAGAGATGCAACATTGCGGCGGAGAGACAGAGATTGCAGAGAGTTGGTGAGTAGACGGGAGTTAATGATACGAAAGGCCTTCCTTTCAACTTTGTCTAGGAGAGCGGTGTGAGAGGAACCTCCCCACACATGTGAACAATACTCAATACAAGGGCGCACTATGCCCCTGTACAGAGCAAGAAGCTATGCAGGGGAAAAGAACCCCCTAAGGCGGTTGAGCACACCCAGCTTCTGGGAGGCTGCCTTAGCAAGACTGGTAATATGGTCCTTCCAAATGAGAGCAGAAGAAAAAGAGACACCAAGAATATTGAGAGAAGATGAATGGTTGATTTTTGTATTGTTGAAGAATAAGGGATAGTCCGCTGGGAGATCCTGACGGGTAGATAGATGGAGAAATTGGGTTTTGGAAGCATTAAAGTTAACAAGGTTTTCTCTGCCCCAACTGGAAATAGTATTTAGATCAGAATTTAAGAGTTCTATGGCTTCATTACGTTTGTCGTTGAGGGATTGCTGGCTGGGGCGTTCTGAAAAACTAATGGAGTAGTGCAAGGTTGAGTCGTCTGCGTATGAATGGATGGGAATTAAGGTACAGTTAAGGAGATCATTTATAAAAATTAGAAAGAGAATAGGGGATAGGACAGAGCCCTGAGGAACACCGGAGTTTATAGGGTGAGGAAGTGAACAATGGCCGTCCACAACCACAGCTATGGAACGGCCGGATAGGAAATTAGAGACAAAGGCACAGATGGAGGGACAGAAACCGAAGGAGGGTAGTGTACATGTAAACCTTTATATTATGTGTATGTTTATACATCATACAATGATTAAAGTAATTTTCCACTACATACATTGTAACGACTCGGGCGTGGTTGCTTCTCCACAGTTGGAATATAATATAATAAAGTCCCGTCACAACAACACCCCAACGGTTTGGCTGATGTTGGCATAGTGCTAAAGGTGCCGTAGCAAAACTCTACTAAGTCCAACTGCATCACCTGCAAACCACACCAGCCTCAACAGTGCTACAACAAGACAGTACCACATCAAGATTCTACTGTACAATAGGCAACTTTGACTTTAGAACAATATCCTGCCACAATACTGCCCCACCTTGTAAACACTTGCCAAATCTGATGTGGCGCCAAACAGTGCCTGAGTTTGACTAGTTGAGTCCACTGTGGTACCTATCCAATACCCACCAGCCTCGGCAGTGCCATAGCAAGACCATGCCAATAGCAAGGCTATATTGTATAGTAATGGCGGTTGGTTCACAAGTCAACCGCCATTCCCCCTATTAGTCGCCTTGCACGACACTCTGTAGGATGAGTGGGGCATATTTTGTTTTCCTCCGCCATAAGATGAAGGCCCCCGTACCACATGGAGGTACAATAATTGATGCAAGAGTATCTGGATTAAAGTTAATTATATATTTTACTAGCACACAAATTCTAAAATAACATTTATGAACAAGCATATGGATGTACGATTACACTTATTTCGGCAATTAATCCATTGTCAGAGTCGAATGTATGCAATCATAGAAACAAAGACATTATTTATCCTTCCTTTTTCTTCATTCATTGTTCATAACATGCCCTAACAGCCTGGGAAGCGTTATTGCTAATGGGGTGTATGCTTGGGAGTGTACTACAGGTCTTTATAAATGTGAATGTAGGGAATAACAATACAATACAACCAAAACATGATTGGGTAACAAAACAGCAAGATAATTAAACATGACAGTCAAGCCTCTATTGGTTCGAATCATTAATTTTGTGTTCATGTGTGTGTGGCCTCGTGATAGAGTGGGCTTCCGTCCAGAAAGGATCCGCTACAAATCTCCGGTCTGATGCAGGTGGGCTAGAGAGCGTGGTTTTCAAGTGTACAAACTTAACTTGAAGGTCTGGGTAGACAATTACTAATTTGAAGGAAGTCTGAGAATGCGTTTTTGTTAGTCTAGGACACAAACTAACACAGATTGCTGGGCATTAGGACAATCGGTGAAGTGATGCGAACATGTAGACTTGGCTGGTTTGGACACAATGGATGATCGGAATTGGATGAAGAAATGCAAGTCTATGAACGTGGGGGGTGGGGGGTGGGGGGGGGGGTGCTGCGCATAGGTGTCGAGGTAGAAAGACGTGGGATCAGGTAATCCAGTTCGATTGCAACATAATACAGGACGACAAACAGCCCAAAACAGGGTTGCCTGGTATGCCGCCATTTAAGATGGAAGGCGAAAACTACACTGTATGATGCGGTCTTTAACCCTTAATTAGCGGCGAGCAACATAAGTCGAGTTAAATAAAGCTGGACTATGTGGCGGTGCTCGACATAGGTCGAGTGGCAATTTCAGCACGTAATGTTGCTGAGAGAGAGAGACAAGTGGTGGCAGGAGAGTAGCGAGCGTATGACTGCTCCAGACCACCGCGGCGAACCTACTGACACGAATCTCACCTCCCTCCTACCTCTCTCACTCGCTATATAAGGAATTGTATGGGGAAAGTGCCTAATTACATGCTTGTTGCACGGTTATTGCAAGAAAACTAGCCATCATAAAAGGATCGTTATGGTGTCATTCGAAAGCTCTGTTTATGCCCTTTCAGGGATAGATACTTGTTTTACGTTCTGGGTCTTATTTAGGCATGAAAATGATCACGTAAACAGCCCTATTTTGGCTAAAAACACCCCGCTGGGCGGTACATATAAATAAACCGCATAGGCCGCTCTTAAGGTGTTAAACTTATGTAGGAATGAAAATGGCAAAAGCGAGCAAAACTCTCAAGAACGTAAAATAATATCCCACAAGACTTTGGACCAGATAGTGTTCATTGCCAGAGATCCTTCCTAAACCCAAGAAAATCCTGTAATAAAAAAAAAAAATCAAAATATAAAAACACTTCATCTTATGAAAAGATACACTAAATATATAATACACAAAAATAAGGTGTATAAAGAGGCATGACAAATGTAAATAATAATTGTGGATGGGCCAAGTCAGCCTTGGTCAACAAACCGTCTGCAGGAATAAGCTTTATACAATTCCTTACTGCTCATCTAAGGTTATTAACCCACTGGATCCCAGCGCCGCAGCATATGCGTCAGCAATGTAATGTTGTATGTAACGCTAAACACCTGCGCCGCATATGGTGCGTCGCTGTTAACCCCCTCCGTCTGATATGACGCGATCGCGTATATAAGTACTTTGGACCAAACCCCGATTCTGACGCGATAGCATATATACAGTAATACCGGGCGAAACATGGCGAAGCTTATTTAAACCTAGCAAAGTTATTATATACGCGATCGTGTATATCTTTTCACCAGCGTGTCACTGAAGATCTCAGGATTTATGTGAGGTAACTTACAACACTGTAAGCAAAAAATATCCCTAAACGAGTAAGCTATGAACGTAGAAATTCCTTAGTTTGACTCGGCCAGTCATGCTGGGAGGTCGCGTGGCCGAGACATTTAAAAATGGCCGCCCATGGATATATCGTCAGAAAGTGGCTTTATGTGATATAAGTGATAATGTGTAGCATTGAAAATAACTGAAATATGGTTGGATAGCATCAATACATAAGGGGTTAACATATTACGGTCGTCGGATAAGGTAAGTTCCGGTTAAATTTTTTGATGTAAGGTATGCGCATATGAAAATATTCATATAAAATAAGAGTATTTGTCGTACAGAGCTAGTTCAAAGAAAATAATAATCTGTATGCATTGCCGATGTACGAAATTAATATTTTAAATGATTTTTAAATAGAGCATCAAGTGAAGCAAAAATCTTGACCAGTCAGCCATTGTGGCATACGGACAAAAAAAAATCTGGAAAAATAGAGGTTTTTATCGTACATTGATGATCTACATAACATTCGAAAGCTAATGAAAAATCCTAATTAGTGCTATTTAAAAAATATCCATTGTCCCACATTTGATCGGCGAAAATACGGGGGGGGGGGGTGAGGTGGGAAAATCAGGGCGGACTGAACATTTCGATTGACGTATGGAGCGCATATGAAAATATTCATATAAAATAGAGTTTTTGTCATACAGAGCTGGTTCAAAGAAAATAATAATCTGTATGAAATGCCGATATACTAAATTAATATCTCCAAACTGTATCGATCCTTAAATGATATGTAAATAGAGCGTGAAGTGAAGCGGAAAAAAATCCAGTCGGGGAGGGCTGAACACTGTCTAGAAATTGGCGGCACATGAACGGAAATATTCTGGAAACATTTAAGTTTTGATCGTACATTTATGATATAGATACCATTCGAAAGCTAATGCAAAATCCTTAATATTGCTTGCTTAAAAAATATCCATTTTCCCACATTATATCGCTGAGAATGGGGAGGTCAACTATAGGCGGACTGAAGATATGCTTTCACCTACGGTGAAATTCCACATACTTTTTTTTTCTTTTTTCTTGATGAAATCTTATAGAATAACCATTCCTCTTCCCTTTCATAAAAAAATAAAAATAAAAAAAACAATTATTATGGGTGAAAACCAACTGAGTGAATATTTTGTTGCTGCAGGGATTCTACACGAGCGAAAAACTATCGTTAGAGATTTATTTCTATAAAATCCAATATTGATGATAGAATATTCTAAACACCGCCATCATGTTCAGCGGAAAAAAATAGCTGTGATCTAGTATGCAAATAAAAATAAGTTATTGTGTAAGTTTCGGAAATCTAATCACAATTTGCAGCAGAAATATTTACGGATATTTATTTTACACGATAACCATTATAGATACACTATTTTTGGTTGATAGAAATATTGTTGTATAAACTTCTCTCTATCCCGTGAAGTGTATTTAAATGCAGTTGGGGTGATATTTGTGGGTGAAAAACGAGCGATAAGATTATTATGTTTTCCGCGCCGGGACGATTTTTGGGCGGGAATATTCGAATTTAGTGATGGGTGTCCACAGCTCGCTAAGTCAAGCTGATCAGACTGAAAAGGTTAATTACTCCGGTTCTATGGCACCTAGAGGGATCAGATTTGTATAGGAACTTCGTAAGTATCCCACGTAACAATATAACAATGGTTGAAAACCCTCAAAGTCCAGCTGTGTGCGCGTAAAAACATGTTTTTGCCTACCATTTTCCCCATGTTAATGGGGAAACTTTCGGGTGCCCCGTAAGACCCCTTAATGACTTAAGGGATCAGTTTTTTTGTGTGGTTTTTCCTTAATTTCTAACCCATTCCAGGTATTTTTTGGATTTTTTTTTTTTTTTTTTGACAACCTGCCGGGCCTGTAGTGTACATTTATATTATATTGCCTGGGGCTCAGTGGGTTAATAGGTTGGTTGATGAACTAGGTACTCACCACTGTTGCTAAAATAGTGCTTAAAAATACAGAGGGCCTCTGAATCAGACTGATCCAAAGTTGAATGGTCTATCCTGTAAGTCCTTGAATAATCTGCCACACGTTGTCCTCATGGGGAGCAGGTCCGATTGGGAGTACTTTGTGTATAGTCACCCTCATACAGGGGAATAAGGCGTCCGGCAGTAGATTTTCGTCTATCTTTACGTTAAGGGGAGACTGACAATTTTTTGTTTTTCTTTAGTCTATTAATTTATTTATTCCTTTATTTATTTATTTTTTTCGCTAGACTTCCATCAAGCTTAGAAAAACACCCCTAGAACCCCCTTCAAGATAAATTTGTAAATTTTTCGGTACAAAAATTGCTCTTAAAATATCGCTCGCCAGGAAATAGTTGACACCTAATAGGCACGAAAGTTCTTAAAATTGACAACGAAATTGGGCGAAAGGTGTTAACATCGCCAAACTAATGGGCTGAACGTCTTATAATTTCAAAATCAATGGGCCTTAACACGAGGGAGAAAGGGACCAGAAACACGACCCATATCCCATTAACCTCAACAGTCCATCAGCCTCACCTTAAATGAGTTTGCTAATTCCAATACACATTTTTAAAGGTATACTATGGAAACTTAAATACCGTTTTTTTCACTCGCCCGTTGTTTATCAAAGAACATAATTATGCACAGTCTTACCGTAATTGGGCCGTGTAGATTTCGTTCATCTCGCGGTAAAAGCTGGCCAAACTGAAAGAGTATATATAAAGGGTATATAAGATCAGTGGGTAACTTCATGGGCAATAGCTGAAGTTCCTGCTAACACAAACTATATTGTAGAGGTCTAATAAAGGGTATATAAGATCAGTGGGTAACTTCATGGGCAATAGCTGAAGTTCCTGCTAACACAAACTATATTGTAGAGGTATATAAAGGGTATATAAGATCAGTGGGTAACTTCATGGGCAATAGCTGAAGTTCCTGCTAACACAAACTATATTGTAGAGGTATATAAAGGGTATATAAGATCAGTGGGTAACTTCATGGGCAATAGCTGAAGTTCCTGCTAACACAAACTATATTGTAGAGGTATATAAAGGGTATATAAGATCAGTGGGTAACTTCATGGGCAATAGCTGAAGTTCCTGCTAACACAAACTATATTGTAGAGGTATATAAAGGGTATATAAGATCAGTGGGTAACTTCATGGGCAATAGCTGAAGTTCCTGCTAACACAAACTATATTGTAGAGGTATATAAAGGGTATATAAGATCAGTGGGTAACTTCATGGGCAATAGCTGAAGTTCCTGCTAACACAAACTATATTGTAGAGGTATATAAAGGGTATATAAGATCAGTGGGTAACTTCATGGGCAATAGCTGAAGTTCCTGCTAACACAAACTATATTGTAGAGGTATACAAAGGGTATATAAGATCAGTGGGGAACTTCATGGGCAATAGCTGAAGTTCCTGCTAACACAAACTATACTGTAGAGGTATACAAAGGGTATATCAATAGCTGAAGTTCCTGCTAACACAAACTATACTGTAGAGGTATACAAAGGGTATATCAATAGCTGAAGTTCCTGCTAACACAAACTATACTGTAGAGGTATACAAAGGGTATATCAATAGCTGAAGTTCCTGCTAACACAAACTATACTGTAGAGGTATACAAAGGGTATATCAAATAATTGGGTAATGTTATTGGGGGATTAACCTTTGTAGAAGATGGGTTTATTACCACTAATGTCTAAATGAATAGATTTATATAGACACTTAATTTACCCCCTCCATACCATTATTATTCAGTGTATAAAGCAGACAAACAATTCATATGCTAATAATATTTACTATTAATACTAAAAACTATGTTACTAAAAACTATAAGCATGAACAGGCAGAACTGCCTGTAGCGAGTGCCCCCTCTTAAGGGCAGATTTCCACTCGAGGGATTTTTTCTGGACCCCTTTCTTCCTCATGTTTAGCCCCATTGCTTGTGAGATTTAAAGACGTTCGCCCTAGTAATTTGGAAATTTAAGACATTTTGCCCCATTTATGTCAATTTTAAGACCTTTCGTGCCATTAAGGTGTCAATTTTGTCCTGGCGAGCGATAGCGAGCCTGTAATTTAAGAGCAACCGGCCTCGACATTTTTCTACCGAAAAATGTACAAATTTATCTTGAAAGGGGGTCTAGGGGGTGTAATTTTAAGCTTGATGAAAACGTAGGGAACAAACTAAATACCTCCCCTTAAGGTGGTTGAGCACACCCAGCTTCTGGGAGGCTGACTTAGCAAGACTGATAATATGGTCCTTCCAACTGAGAGCAGAAGAAAAAGAGACACCAAGAATATTGAGAAGATGAAAGATTGATTTTTGTATTTTTTAAGAATAAGGGATAGTCCTCTGGGAGTTCCGGACTGGTAGATAGATGGAGAAATTGGGTTTTGGAAGCATTAAATGCAACAAGGTTTTCTCTGCCTCAATTGGAGATAGTAGTTAGATCAGAAGGGAAGTGTTGCATGGCTTCATTAAGTTAGTTTTTTAGGGAATGCTGGCTGGGGCGTTCTGGAAAACAAATTGCAGTAGTGTAAGGTAGCGTCGTCTGTGTAGGAATTGATGGGACTGGAGGTACAGTTGAGAAGATCAACTCAGAGGAACATGAGCGATGGCCGTCCACAACATCAGCTATGGAACGGCCTGAAAAGAAATTAGAGATAAAGGCATAGATGGAGGGATAGAAACCGAAGGAGGGTAGTTTAGAAATTAAAGATTTGTGCCAGACTATCGAAGGCCTTCGATATGTCTAGTGCAATAGAAAAGGTCTCGCCGAAGTCCCGAAAGGAGGATGACCAAGAGTTAGTAAGATATGAAAGATCACCACCAGTAGAGCGACCCTTAAGGAAGCCATACTGGCAATCTGAGCGCAGATTATGAGGAGAGATGCATAAGAAATTTGGAAGCAAGAATAGTTTCAAAAACTTTAGAGATACAAGAGATGAGCAATTCTCCCTACCAATAAATGCCTACAGTGGCCGTTAGAGGTGCTGAACGCAATGCTTACCAGGGTGCATTGTGGGAAATAGGCGACATTGCGGACCTATCCATCCTCCCTCCCCTTTAACAATTCTTTATTATAAACAGTTAGTCGAAATTTCTGTAGCAGACACATACTTTGGTCTATGCATACTGTTTTATATATTTAAAATTACCAATATTCATATATAGCTTATAATTATTTATAATACAAAGTCAGCAAGTATTTTTGCACCTATTTTATTATGATAATTAATCAGCTTATAATTATGTTTGTAATCTTTATCAGCTGCATATAGACTTTCCCTTTATTACTATACAAACACATAGTTTAGTCGTATACTGTGAAATAAAAACATGTAGAATGACAAAAAATAGGTGTTGGGTATTGTTGATATCGACAGTCGTAGCTCTGGCGCGACTTCGGAAGCGTCCACCCGAGGAGACCCGGTGAATTCTTGGTAGGGTCAATTGGACGATAGTTGGAGGGTTGAGAGCGGTCACACTTCTTTGGGACAGGTTGAATGAGAGCAAACTTCCAGCATGAAGGGAAGACGTTAGACGAGAGACAGACTAATGAGTTTGCCTAGGCAGGGAGTCACCAGGGAAGCACAGTTTTCTAGTACAACAGGAGGAACACCGTCCGGACCGTACGCCTTCTTAGTATTAAGCCCAGAAAGGGTAGAAAAGTAAATCTTTAGAAGAGATTAGGATATTAGCCATAAGTAAGAGAGAGGGGGGTGGAGAGGGAGGAATAGCACCGGAATCATCCAAGGTGGAGTTTTTAGCAAACGTTTGAGCGAAGAGTTCAGCTTTGTCAGAGGAAGAAGTGATGGTTGTGCCATCAGAGTAGAAAAGGAGAGGGAAAGACTAGGAAGACAAATTGTTGGAGAGGTTTTGGCTAGATGCCAGAAAGCTTGGGAAGAGCTAGAGTTGGATAGTTCAGTGCATTTATTTCTGATGAAAGTGCTTAGCAAGTCATAGGCAGGTGCCCAACCCCGAAAGAAGTTGAAATAGGGGAGCTATCCCCCCCGCCAAAGGCGGCTTTCTAGGGCCTTTCCTAGCTGATGCTGAGAGGATTGGGTTCTATTCATGTGGTGATGGGCTGGTCTATCAGAGTGAGAACAGAGTGATATCTACCATACCCATAGCTTACTTTGACTGTTCCTTTTACTTTTATATTTTCTAGATCTCATGTGACTGTCTCTTCCGTGGATTGACCTCCCTACTGCTAACCTAGAGGTTGGCAGACTGGGAGCCAAATCGTCACAATTTTCCTTTGCCCCTCAACTTTCCTTTCATAATTGCCGAGAGACACTGGGTTTTGGTTTCCCGGGCATTTCCGCACCCTCCTCAACTCCCAACATTGGAGTGGTTTCGGTCACCCGGGCTTTATTAGTGATAAGCAGGGAGAGTTTTGTGGTGCCGCTCGGTTATGGCCTTGGCCTTGGGGCTGCTCGGCCAGACAGCCTGGGGAACAGCACAAACAGCAGATTTGGCTTGATTCCGGGCAGAAACATAGGAAGAATGAGATTCTTGAGTTTTAAGGCGTTGGTACTGTTTGAACGCTCCCTCCTTGGTGCGGACAGCAGTAGAACAAGCGTGAGTAAACCAAGATTTGTTTGCATTAGTCAGAGAAAGAAAATGGAATGTACGCTTCCATGCCCGAGAGGATTACCTCGATAATGCGTTCAGCACTCTGCACAAGTACACCTGGTATACAGTAGATACAGCACTAAAGAGGTTATAGCCAGGAAAAAGGTAATTAAAGTGGCCATAAAAATAGATTATCATGAAGGTATAGTGGCGGTCATTAAGGGGGAGGTAGCGGATATTTCTCCCTCACGTTTAGTCCCATTACCTAGGAGATATTAAAGCGTTTAGTCCCATTACCTAGGAGATATTAAAGCGTTTAGTCCCATTACCTAGGAGATATTAAAGCGTTTAGTCCCATTACCTAGGAGATATTAAAGCGTTTAGTCCCATTACCTAGGAGATATTAAAGCGTTTATCCCATTACCTAGGAGATATTAAAGCGTTTAGTCCCATTACCTAGGAGATATTAAAGCGTTTAGTCCCATTACCTAGGAGATATTAAAGCGTTTAGTCCCATTACCTAGGAGATATTAAAGCGTTTAGTCCCATTACCTAGGAGATATTAAAGCGTTTAGTCCCATTACCTAGGAGATATTAAAGCGTTTAGTCCCATTACCTAGGAGATATTAAAGCGTTTAGTCCCATTACCTAGGAGATATTAAAGCGTTTAGTCCCATTACCTAGGAGATATTAAAGCGTTTAGTCCCATTACCTAGGAGATATAAAAGCGTTTAGTCCCATTACCTAGGAGATATTAAAGCGTTTGATCCATTTGTTAGGTGATTTTAGGACTTCGCCCCATTTATTTTTAAATACAAGGATCTTTCGTGCCATTGGGGTGTCTATTTTTGTCCTCGTTAGACTAATTTTAAGAGGAATCGGCCTTTGGCCGGGACAATTTTCTACAGAAATATGTATAAATTTTCTTGAAGGGGGGAAGGTGGTCGAGGGGGTGTTTTTTAAGCTTAACCCAAAAACGGCTATTTATGTGTAATGGACACCACACAACTGGGCGGACATATTAGGCTCCATTCCCACCTATAATCATTATTTTAAGATAAATATAGTTATTACTTATTCATATGCACCTATTTTATGTTTAATATGAAGATAGCAACATGTACAGTCGTCAGGATTAATTCGTTTCAGTTTCCCTAGACTCGGGCGTTAGTAGCACTGCACGATGGAGAGGTATCCCCTCCACCTCCTCTCCTTGTTGTTACCACACCCCCACCGAAACCCTCCCATTTTCTCTCCGACCCAAGAACTACACCCACCCTCCCTACTCTCACCCAGTTAAGGGCTACTTCTGGACCTCACCAATTGCATATATTCCGAACACCTAATGAAAGAATGCAATGTATCATAGGCAGAGTCAAGTATTAGCTTTACTAAATTTGAAAGAAAGAAAGAGATAGAGAGAGACAGGGGGGGGGGGTATGTTTGCCGAAAACCTTACATATGATTCGAGTTATTCATACCGATAAATTTACCATTGACCCATGCAAGGTTCATACCGATGTACTGATGGTTTAGTACTGTATCATACTCTAATATAGCTGCCAAACTAACCCACGTGAAGTTCTATTTCATTTTCATCATTGTAATGGCTCAGTCTGGGCTACGTAACAAGCTTGAGACGAGGACCGTCTGGGTCAATTCCACCATGAATCTCTCCCATCAATGAACACACAAAGTAAACCATTCAAGTATTTTGAATTATTTCTTTTTATACAATTATTAAATACTAATATCACTACTTATTAGCACCGTATACAAGAACAAAACAATTGCTTAATCATATTCACCACAAATCTCTCTGCTTCCAGACAGTTCAGGATTCATTAAGTGTAAACATCCAATTTGCCAATAAATGCTATGAATTATTGCCGAGAATGTGCCCAGTGAGTCGGCCATGTGACTTCATTACGCTAACTCAACACTCATCCTCTTAACAGAGCTATCTACCCAATCATTAGGCCATATTGTTTTCCTAATTGGCCATAATGTAAAACTACTGTATATAAACGGGACACTATCTACCCTTGGGCAAGATACTGGAGTTTTCGAAAAGAGGCTCCAGGCTTGAAAATATTACTGGACATAAACAGGCTTAATTATCCTGAAGGGTTGATATCCAATATATATGCCCTATTTTAATTAACTACCCCTCGGTTACTCTTACGTTCATCTATCCATTAGTGAGGGTCTTATTATAAAGTTCCCATGCGCTCAATACTTACGCTCACCCATACATTAGGGAAGGACTTATTCATGTCACCTTACCCTTAACACCTTGCCATAAGGTTACTCTAATTATCTGGTATATTGTTTTGTAACCAAGTTAAGGGGGGCGTTCACTATGGCTATGTAGCAATATGGGTTGAAACATAGCAAATTGCGTTAAATACTCCCTGAGTAATGGCAAGACGTAGGGTATCTACTCCACATAATATTGGAAGCTTCAGGCCTATTCAAGCTTATTCTCTTGAGATAACTTTCAAGATAATTTGAATTCACACCTGTTAAGAATAATTACTAACTAACTATATAGCGCCCATTTATTAAATATCAGATTAACTACAAGAGTTATAATATTGAACTGATCAATAATTCTTCTACTACAATACCACTCTGTATAACAGTTTCGTGTATAACCAAATAATCTCATTATACCTTATATATAATTATACAAGTGTGTATTTCTACCTCTCATACCTGGTATATCCATCTTAATAAATAAAGGTCAATGTTTGTCGGTTTGTCAGTTACCCGACCTTTGTTACTAAACTCCTCCCACAGTTTTGGTGCCAGGTGGGAGTGTGAGAGTTTAGTGGAAATCAGAGACACTTTTGTTTAATACATTTTTCGGTAGAACTTATGTAGCATACGGGAGCGAAAACAATGGCCGTTTGGGGCAGAAGGAGGCCTCCTATCGAAAAGGTGTATGGAACGAAAGCTGTTCGCAGCTCCCCAAAATGGGGATACAGATGAAGTCATATCCAAAATCGGAAGTCATTTAGCGGCCGAAATCGAGATCGCCGCTTAAGGAGGCACAGGGAGGTCGAGGCCGGTGACTATGGTAGTAGTAGTATTGTGATGATTGTGGTAGTAGTGATTGATTATGGTGATTATGGTAGTAGAATTTAAACCCGGGCAACGCCGGGCACCCCTCTTAGTATCATTATACAGTTAACCCTACTAGTAACGGTAGTAATTAACAGCTTCAGGTTAGGTTTTGTTTAGTTCATATGTTTAATGTGCAGGAGATGGTGGTCGAGAGATGTGTGTGAAATACTTCATTCCTTCATTAGGTGCTCAGAATAAAATTAATGTAATCGATGAGGTCCCAGAAGTAGCTCCTAGCTGGGTGAGAGCGAGAGAAGGGAGGGTGGGTGTAGTTTTGGGGTAGAGAGAAAATGGGAGGGTTTAGGTGGGGGTATGGGAACAACAAGGAGAAGAGGTGGAGGGGATACCTCTCCACCGTTCAGTGCTACTAACAGGGGAAATGAAACTAATTAATCCTGACGACTGTACCAACAATAAAACAATTGGGAATAGTTTTGGGATGGTCAAAATCGCGAACAATTGCCGACCGGCCATTCATCAAGTGTGGAGCTGAAGCTGGCCACACCCTCCCTTCTCGGAGCCTGGAGCTAGACTGACTTACTCTCTCAAGACACTCTATACCCTATCTAGCAACATGAGCTCGGCTTAGACCGGTTTGGAAATATTGGCATGATAAAAACACCAATAAATATGGGAATAAGAGGATAAATAGGTCATAATTGAAGGGGGGGGGGGAAGGGGGAAAGAGGGGATTTTGACACATGTGGAGGAGTGATATGAGGTCTATCTATCTATTGCCGGACACCGTGATCCCCAAAAGGGTGGCGACGACGAACCGCCCCCATGCACCTCTGTCCCCAGTCCGTCGATGCCCCTCCCCCCAACCAGCACTGCCTTCGTTCATATACTTCCTCACTCCATCCTTCCACCTCTCTATCGGTCTACCTCTCCCCCTCTGTCCCTCCACCTCGCTCTCGTACACCCTCTTAGACATTCTCTCACTTTCCATACGTTCCATATGGCCGAACCATCTCAAGTTGTTCCTTTTTACACTTTCCAGCACATCTACCTCCACACCACATCTTCTTACTTCCTCATTTGTCTGTCTATCCCAACATGTAACTCCGCACGCACTTCTTAATTCATTTCCACTGCTCTCACTCTTGGTCTGAGTCTCTCAACCAACGTCCATGCTTCGCTTCCGTAAGTCAGTGTCGGGATTAACACACTGTCATGCAAGGACTTCTTCACTTCCATACTGACCACCCTATTTCTTGTTACTGCTTTCAGCGTTCCTACAACCCTCTTCCCCTGTTGTACCCTCTCCCGCACTTCTTCATCCATAGTCCCATCTTTACTCAACACACTGCCCAGATACTTAAAAGAGTTGACTATCTCCATGGCCTGACCGTTCAGCTTTACCTCACACTCTATGACTTCACCCCTTTCGAAGGCCATAACCTTGCTCTTCCCCGCATTTACCTTCAAATTCCGTTTTTCGCACACTGTTCTAAACTCATTTACCAGACCCTGCAACTCCCATTCATTATCACTCATCAGAACTGTATCATCCGCAAACAGCAGTATAGGTAGCTTCCACTCAACTCCCTCCCTTTTCAGTGATACACCAACATCCACTGCTCTCTATAGTATTTTTCATGACTCCATCCATATATACAGTAAACAACCATGGGGACATCACACACCCCTGTTTCAAACCAACATTCAGGTCAAAGAACCCGCTCTGCTCACTCTCCACACGTACTGCCGCCTTTGCACCCTCATACATGCTCTTCACTGCTTTCAGCAACTTGCTATCTACTCCGTATATTCTAAGTACTTTCCACAAACCTTCTCTATCCACTCTGTCATAGGCCTTCCCCAAGTCCATAAAGGCAACATACACCTTTTGTTTCTTTACCAGATATTTCTCCACAACACAATTCAGGGTAAAAATCTGATCTACACATTCCTCTTCCCTTCCTAAAACCTCCCTGCTCGTCGCCTATCCATTTTTCCGTTCTCACTCTCACTCTCTCAATGACTACCCTACTGTATACCTTCCCTACTACGCTTAGAAGACATATTCCTCGGTGGTTACCACACACTCCTCTTTCCCTTTTGCCCTTATATAGGGGGACTATTATGCCAGTCTTCCAGTCATCGGGTGCACTCCCCTTCTCCCATGCTAGTTTGCACATTTTCCATACCCATTCGATCACTAGCTCACCACCATACCTCAACATTTCCCCACACACTCCATCTGTTCCTGGTGGTTTTCCCAACTTCACTCGTTTCATGGGTTCCCACATTTCTGACCTCCTGATCCCCACCTCCTCCTCCACTACTTCTCTTCTTCTCCCTCCCATACCATATCCAGCTATGTTTACTGGCTCTTCATTCCTTACATTTAGCAACTAATTGAAGTACTCCCTCCATCTTTCAACTCTCTCTTGCTTCTCGGCTAGCATTCTCCCATTCTTATCTTTCACACCCTTACTGTTTCCCTTGCTACCTTCCCTAACTTTCTTGACTTCTTTCCAGAACAGTTTCTTACTCTCCCTCCATTTTACACTCAGATTCCTTCCAAATTCCTCATCTACTCTTCTCTTACTTTCCTTCACTACTCTCTTCACCACCCTCTTACTCTCCACGTACCTCGCTCGTTTCTGTCTCGAAATCTTCATTCCCTCTACTACCCAACCACTCTCTATATGCTTTCTTCTTTTCTTCCACAGCTATTCTTACCTCTTCTGTCCACCATGCTGTACCTTTCACTCCCCTCCCTCTTCTCCTCACTCCACACACCTCACATGCTGCACAGATCTCATCCTTACCTTGCTCATCTCCTCCACTTCCTCCCTAACTTCCAGGTCGAACACACCTACTGCCCTGACTTCCTCCTCCTGCAACCTCTCCACCCTCCTCACCACTCCACCCTCCAGCTCTCCTCACCCACTTCTTTTGTATCCTAACCTTAGCTACCACTACATAATGATCAGACAGACCTCCTCCAATACCCCTATACACCCTAGCATCCATCACATATTTCTTCATTCACACATACATAATCAATCAATGACTTTCGTTCCACCACTGTCTCATCCTCCATCGTCCACACCCATTTCCACGTGTACCTGTGGATCATTCTGTGTCGGAAGAAGGCGTTAGCTATCCACAGGCTCCTCCCCGCACATACGTCCACAAGTGCCCTACCATTCCCATTCACCTCTGATGGTACCCCCCACCCTCCCACCACTCCCTCAACTTTCTTATCACCCACCTTACCATTCATATCCCCAATCAGAAATATTCTTTCGTTCTTGTCAAACTTCTCCAGGCACGCCTCCTTATTCATCCAGAACTCTTCTTTCTTTCAAGTTGATCCTCTATCGGGGCATACACACACACACAATCACCCACGTTTGTATTCCTACTTTCATTCTCACCCACACAATCCTTGAACCCACAGACCCATACTCTCTTACATATTCCTTCCATTTGCTACTTACAAACAAACACGCACCTTCTCTTGCTGTTCCTTCATTCACTCCAGCACACACGCCCATTCCACACTCCCACTCTCTCACATCTGAACCTTTCCATTTGGTCTGTCATTCCACATACTGTACATGCAGCCTGGCATTCACCAGCACTTCCAGAACCTCTCTCTTTTGTGCCATCATTCATGCCACTAACATTCCATGTAGCCATTCTCAGAATGTCCGAAGGAATGTCGTTAGTCGGTCGTGGTTCGTCAACATAGGTTCCGTCCGCATCCGAGGCTGTTGGTCCGTTTTTCTTTGCTTAGGTATTTTTTCCGGGTGGGGGTCGCAAGCCCACCGACCCAACCTCTTTAGTCGCCTCTTACGACACGCAGAAGGCACGTGGCGCATATTCTATTCCCTTGACCCCCAGGGGGGGCGGTGGGGGGGGGTATGAGGTATGGATGGGAATTACTGTATCTCAGTTAAACACCATTTCTTTCTTTTTTAGGTGCCACTGGGGCCTTTTAAAAGTTTTTTCTTAGGCCTTGGCTCGTATGAGGACGCTCGCCTTCGCCCAGTATGGACTCATATGAGGACGCTCACCATTTATGGGTTAATGGAGGTCTAGCGAGGTTACTATAAAAAAAATATATACATGAATAATAGACCAAAAACTAATCACTACCCCCTTGACGTTCATTTTCAAAGTAGTGCTATGCTTACAGGTACCTACCCAATAGCACTATCGTTAGTGAGTGCGGTATGTATTACAGGTACCTACCCAATAGCACTATCGTTAGTGAGTGCGGTATGTATTACAGGTACCTACCCAATAGCACTATCGTTAGTGAGTGCGGTATGTATTACAGGTACCTACCCAATAGCACTATCGTTAGTGAGTGCGGTATGTATTACAGGTACCTACCCAATAGCACTATCGTTAGTGAGTGCGGTATGTATTTTGTACTATTGTAAATATCTGGTCAAATTAAATTTTAATAAAACTGTTTTACATAAATTGTATTTTCTTTAATCCTACAAAATTTAGTCAAATTAAACAGAACGTCCCGTACTTCCCAAATTGACTATTTCCTTAAATGTGAGATAGTGCGTTGTGATATGTGCGATTAGTTTGCTTGGGGGACAGATTAACTTGCTCATGTAGTGATGTACACCCTATGTGGTGGATTGTGTTATTTTATTGGTTTTAAATATATTTGTATTAAACATTATATCCACATAGCAATTTTGATAAGTTTGTTTGTCTTTTATCTTGTGGCGTCCAAGTTTTTGTTTGTTTATTTTGCTAAATTTACAATTTAATTTGTACTTCTAAAGTTCCTTTACAATGTTCGAGTGTTTGTAGTGTATAAGAATTTATGACCACGACCATTCATTGCTAGTAGCAGACCCATATTTACACTAGGGTAAATCACTATCAGTATACGCAGTGATTTTATATACCTTTGGAAGAGATACTTTAAACATTTTAGAAACTAATATTATTTAGCCAATATTACCCACTCAGTATTTAAGGAAGTATTGAGTTTATATTTATTTATTTATTTATTTACTTTTTTTTGCATTTCCTTGGGCTATCATTGGAAGATGTGAATTTTATGACATATCTAGGAATCTATGGGTAAAAACTACTAAACTACTTGGGGGGAGGCGATAGCAAAGTGGATAGCGTGGTGGACTGCAGAACTTATGGACCTCAGAACAGTCCACGCCAATCGTCAGAGGTTTTTCTGAAGTGATCTGATCCTTTCTGCGTTCTATAATTATCCTGGCTACACATAAAAATACAGAAAATACTCACTGTATCATCATCAATTCATAGCATAGAAGATGCCCGACCATATTCAAAGATGCTGAGAACGACCGTATAGCTTCTCTCTCCAATCAAGTGACTTGTATATATAAGGTGTCATCTAGTGTGGCAGAAATAAAGCAACCAACACATTGAAGCCCCACTGTGACTATCATTCTAGAGCAACATATGAAGCACTCAACATCTCTAAACTTCAATCGATAATCTTGGGGCCTCATAAGAGTTGCAGGCTACTGAACAGCCTACAGTCCCGAGGTTGAGACAGAACAAAATAAAAAAATATATAAACCTATAGCTCCTACAAGATTTCCTAAACTGAATAATACCACCCAATAATAGCCAGAATAAAAAAAAATTAGTCAACAGCTTATAGTTACGCCCTTCCTAAACCCACCCTGCTCCACACCAACCCATCGCTCTCATACAATACAGGAGACCTATTTATCGGCGATTATCACATACCCCTCTTTTCTCTTCCCCCTTTCCCTTTATACAAGCGGATTATTGATGATGCATTGACTGACTGCATGATTTCCAGTCTTGAGGCACACTTCTCTGCTCCCATGCTAGCCCACACATTTGCTATGGCCATTTAACTCTCAACTCGCAGAGACCGTCATATGATGGGAGAGAGAATATTGGCCACCCCTGCGGCGCCCATCATATGACGGGTGCCATTTTGAGGCCATTATGAGCGATGAGAGAGAGACCGAGCATTGGGGGGACGATAGGCGGCGTTGGACCTCTCACCACAGCGCCGTGTCCGGCACTGGGGACTATTGTATCTCTTCCTCACCTCCCTACACTTCTCAACAAGGATAAAACCAGCAAAAACACAAAATTTTAGGGTATTTTAGGGTATTTTTGCCTTCGGCCGCACGATCGTTGCAAGAAAACCAGATAACTTACAGGGATGATTAAAGTCTCACTGGAAAGCTCTATCTTTGCACTTTCACGGATACATAATTGTATTACGCTCTGGCTCTTGCTTATGCATGAAAAAAAAGTATGGAAGGAAGGTCATTTTCGGTAAATACAGCCGCTTGGCACTACGGTTTAAGTAACTAAAAATAGAAAAGTATAATAAAGGAAAACTAAATCATTTTGTTATTGATATCCCTTTCTCTCCTCATAATAAACTGGAATATTACTGAAAACTTACTTCACCAAATACATAAGGGTATATCATTGAGGAAAGTTAAAATTGCAGTCTATAAGCCACAGCCTATTTAGTGGTGAATTATATATTTTTATTTTTATATTATTTTTGATTTTATTTATTTATTTTTGTTCTATGGTGGCTTAGGGAAGTTTAGAGCGGTTATCACTCCTGACCATGAGAAGACTCCTACTTCACCTTAAAGGGAAGGTGTATACCTCGTGTATTAGGAGTGCGATGACCTATGCCTCCGAGACTTGGCAGGTTAAAGCGGAGACTATCAATAGAATGGAACAGAATGAGAAGATAATGGCAAGATGGATGGGGTATCAAGTGAGGAATTAATCAGACTTCTGGTCATTATGAGTGTCTGTGAAGTGATGCGCACGAGCTGACTTGGTTGGATTGGACACATGGAGAGAATGGATGATCAGTGCTGGGTGAAGTAATGCTAGATAAGACTTTGAACGTTGGGGTGGACCTAGAATAACGTGGGATTAGGTACTCGAGTCCGATCTTAAATAAAAAACTTAACAGAGGCAGCCCTTGACAGGATCGCCTGGAAAGCCGCCATTTAGGACGTGAGACTAACCACACTGCGGAAAAACGGTTTTAAACTTGTATGTATGCATGAATGGTATACGATATACAGTAATTCAAACTATTTTGATATCCATTTACTCTGGAAATTTAGTTAACCTATCAAATTTTACTTACCTAACCTAGTACCTTAAGGTACACCCCACCACACCCCCTTAACTGAACGAAGTACAAACCTAAATATGCAAATTTCAATTTCAAGATCATCCAAGATGGTGGCCATTCAGAAACAATTCGCCGCCATGTTGCCAGTGGTGGCACCGAAACTGCAATAATGTGTATGTATGTATATACTTAAGCACACACCCCACAGCTGTGGGCGGCGGCTGACCGAAGATAGAGCCCGAACAGTGATAACAACAAATATATACAAATAAAATAAAATAAAAAATTACAGCCAGGTCGCCCAGAAGAAGACTCGGAGACCCAGGTCCATTTTTTGGGTCCCTAGCTAAGACACCCAGGTTCCAGACCTCCCAGAGAGGTTCGGTCTCAGCAGGCAGACATGCAGCGGAGCTTTACCACCACAATGCCCACCCACCTTACTTGCAATAATACCCACTTTATGTAACCTTTCATACCCAGATTTTTAGAGTGTTCATCAATTTGAACACAAACTTTAGAATCCTTTATGTGTATAATTTGTATTACATTCTAATAATTTTACCCCTCCAGTAAAATAGTTTTTACTCAATATGGCTTACATTGGTAAATATTTAGTTTTACACCGGGGACGATTTTTACAAGTATTTTTAAGCTTTATTCCTTGTTTTGGGTTTTTTTTTTTGGTTTTTTTTTTTAACCCCATCGGAAAATGCAAAAAGAGTCTTATCCATCAATCTTAAGACACGGCCCCCCGATAGTGGGGAGGGCTATGAAGATCAGGGAAATTGCGGGGTAAGAGGCGTAAATAAATGGGTAATATTGGAAGAATCCATGAAATTCGAGCCAAGTTTTGTCATTAACCTAACCATATAACCTAACCTAACCTAACCTAGTATTATGTGTGGGGGCTGCTGCCCCCATACCCCCGCTAAATCCATGAAATCCGAGCCAAGTTTTGTCATTAACCTAACCAATGAATGAAGGTGGTGGAGCGAGAGGGGTGGCCAACGCAACAGAAAATAGAGATCGGGTGAGCCGTGCGAGATTTAGGGATTTTTTTTAGACATTTAGGGATTTTTTATAATTAATTACCGACGGGGTGGACATATATGGCAATGAAGTACATGACCTAACTAACATATTTGTCTAAATAATATATCGATAGTTTCGACCCGGTGTAGAAATAAATAAATTCCCTTACATTTTATGCAGTTTGAGAAGGTCCTCTGTTATTCAGAGAGTTTACGGAGATAATGTTTATCCCATTGAGTCCTAGGTAGAGTAAGTAAAATGATATACTGTAGTCTAATGGTAACCATAAAAAGACTAGCATTGCGTAAACGTACTGAAAGGGTAGTGATCAACCCCTTCAGCAAGACTAAATTTAATCTTGTTCTGGTTACCATTAGACCATTTTCTTTAGCTTATAATGTACATCTAAGATACAAAAGGGTAAATACGCTCGCAATATATACTCTGAATAACATCCTTAAACTTCATAGCATCGTCTAACGTTAGTCAGAATAAAAGGTAAATAAGAGTCCTGGTGGTGGAAGGATAAGCGTGGATTAAGAAGAGCCATCGTTTTGTTTTTTTCGCTTTCTCTCCTTTTCTCTCTTTCTCTGGCTTGTATCCATTCGGCCCCATTCAGCCCACTGTTTTAAGACTTATATCCCCATCCAGGTGTCGATTTCTACCTGGCGAGCGATAGCGAGCCAGCATTGGATGGAGAAATCCGGCTTTGCCGGAGACATTTCTCTATCGAAAAATGTACAAAATTAGCTTGCTGTCTAAAAGAAAATGTATATATGCTGGCTCGCTACCGCTCGCCAGGAAAATATTGACACCTGGATGGGGGTAAAAGTCTTAAAGCAGTAGGCTGAATGGGGCCGAATGGATACAAGCCAAAGAGAGGGAGAGAAAGAAAAAAAAAAAGCGAGGTGGGCTCCCTTAACTTGCCTAAGAGAAGCAATACGTTGTTTGACGTCCTCTGGTGCCAGGTCCTCTACGTCTTCAATTGATGCCATCCTGGAAATATAGGTACACAGATTAATAAGTAGTTGTAATAGTGGTAATACTACTATAGTTTATTCGGGTAAGAGTTGTGTTATCGGGCGTACCACTACCGACATACAGCATAACTCCTCTCTAAAACATTAACCTAACCTAACCTAACCTAACCTAACCTAACAACCTAACCTAACCTAGTATTCATGTAGTAATGAGAATACTAGGTTAAGTTAGTTTTTTGTTTTTAGTTAGGTTAAGTATTTATAGATGATTTATGTTGTATGTCCGTAGTGGTACACCCGATAACACAACTCTTACCTTTATTCTTATTCGCTGTAAGTAGGCGAGAAATCATTAACTCTAACCTCTAACTCAAAGAGGGCTGGAGCGAATTGGCTGAAAATTTCCACATCTATTCCTTGACTGACTTTTCCCAAATGGTAGAAATATTAGCTCTATTACTCTACTCTTTTTTTAGTTACAGAGGTCAAAGGTCATCATTTCTCGACTACTTCCAACTGTTACGGATTGTTTACTTAAAACTTAAAGCTGTCCTTAAGTAATATAACTTTCATTATTGTTATACCAGTCTTATCTTCTCTGCACAAATTTAAATAAGAGGTTTCAGTAATAGGTAAACCACAATGTATTATATATTACTATATTAAAATTAAACACAATTTACTGTACACAATATTTACACTGCACTCTTACAAATCAAAATGGCTTCACAATGAATAAAATTAACCCTAGAGATAATTGGGAAGAGAGGAAGTCTAACTACTATAGGGGTCTGATAGTTACTGACCATCAAGTCTCCAAAATACCAGATATTCACTTAGTCCATTGAAAATAAACAATTAGATTTATGAAACAAAACTATACCCAACAACCAAGATACTGTTTCCGTGAAGCAAACATACGGAACGCTGATAACAAAAATAACAATGTATATAAATTAACAAATGAACGAAACAATGAAGCTATCCTTTATAATATTATTAAGTTAAGTTATTGCTAATTAGAACCACAAAATAAACTCACAACACATCAATGAAGCCAAAACACTTTATGAATACATAGCCACATTATGAGTCCATTAAGTACAACCACATTATGAATCACTGAATTAATCAATTGACATAATTTAGCTATTAACAAAGTACCGAACAAAAATTAAACATTAAATAAAACTCTAGAAATTCAATACACATGTCTATACAATTATTGCATTAAACAATTAACAACATATACTATGCTGAGGTTATATATTTGTAATCAACTATGCCATGACACAGCGAATAGACTATAGTAGTATTTATTTTGATACACTTTGAACCCTCAAATGGACTAAATTAACTTCCGAAATGCAAATATCATGTAAAGCCGTAATAGATTCAATCCTGTTCGAGATCACTTCGAATATGCATTAGCTGTAATGACCGCAACTGTACACATTAAACAAATTGTTCGCAGAGATAACTTTCTCTAAAACCAATTTTAACCCACTGCAAACCAGCTGTTATATAATAAATGTACAACGAGGGGCCAGCAGTTTGTCATTTTTTGTCCTGAATACACATGGGATGGGTTAGTAATGAGGAACAATCACCAACAAAAAACGCTAACCTAGGTCATTTAGAGGTCCTGTGGGGCGGCTGAAAGTCCAATTAACATGGGGAAATGGGTAGGCAAAATACTGGAAAATCACTGCCGCACGCGCCCACACGCACGCAGCTGGACTAGGAGGGTTTCCAAAAATCGGTATTGTTGCGTGAGATACTAAAGCAGTTTCCATACCAATGTGAACCCTCTACGTGCCATAGGACAGGAGCAATTAACGGAAACTCAACCATTGCATCGCTGGTACTCATGGGGTTAGGTTACTATGGTATCCTTAAACATTCCTTTGGCAGCCTGATTTACCGCTGTTCCTTTCTCAAGCTTTATACTATAGGGTTTTATTTACCGCTGTTCCTTTCTCAAGCTTTATACTATAGGGTTTTATTTACCGCTGTTCCTTTCTCAAGCTTTATACTATAGGGTTTTATTTACCGCTGTTCCTTTCTCAAGCTTTACACTATAGGGTTTTATTTACCGTTGTTCCTTTCTCAAGCTTTATACTGTAGGGTTTTATTTACCGCTGTTCCTTTCTCAAGCTTTATACTATAGGGTTTTATTTACCGCTGTTCCTTTCTCAAGCTTTACACTATAGGGTTTCATTTACCATTTACCGCTGTTCCTTTCTCAAGCTTTATACTATAGGGTTTTATTTACCGCTGTTCCTTTCTCAAGCTTTATACTATAGGGTTTTATTTACCGCTGTTCCTTTCTCAAGCTTTATACTGTAGGGTTTTATTTACCGCTGTTCCTTTCTCAAGCTTTATACTATAGGGTTTTATTTACCGCTGTTCCTTTCTCAAGCTTTATACTGTAGGGTTTTATTTACCGCTGTTCCTTTCTCAAGCTTTATACTATAGGGTTTTATTTACCGCTGTTCCTTTCTCAAGATTTATAGTGTAGGGTTTTATTTACCGCTGTTCCTTTCTCAAGCTTTATACTATAGGGTTTTATTTACCGCTGTTCCTTTCTCAAGCTTTATACTATAGGGTTTTATTTACCGCTGTTCCTTTCTCAAGCTTTATACTATAGGGTTTTATTTACCGCTGTTCCTTTCTCAAGCTTTATACTATAGTTTTTTGTTTACCGCTGTTCCTTTCTCAAGCTTTATAATATAGGTTTTTTTTTACCGCTGTTCCTTTCTCAAGCTTTATACTATAGGGTTTTATTTAGTTTCGAGTGGAGGATTTGTATTATCTTAAGGGAGCCCACCTCGCTTTTTTTCTCTTTCTCCCTCTATCTTTGGCTTGTATCCAATCGGTCCCATTCAGCCGACGTTTTAAGACGTTTACCCCCATCCAGGTGTCAATATTTTCCCGGCGAGCGGTAGCGAGCCAGCATATATATATTTTTGTTTAGACAGAAAGCTAAATTTGTAAAAAATTCCATAGAAAAGGGTGTCCGGCGAAGCCGGATTTCTCCATACAATGCTGGCTCGCTATCGCTCGCCAGGAAGAAATCAACACCTGGATGGGGATAAACGTCTTAAAACAGTTGGATGAATGAATGAGAAAATGAGAGAAAAATAAATAAAGCAGGTGACCCCCCTTAACCTAACTAACCTCACCTTATAGTGTCCAAAGTGAGTTCACTGCTCAATAGGTGGCGTTCTGAGAGTGAGGATCTGAGTCTGGAGGGCGAGACAGTGAAGCACTTGAACGAAGCATCCAGCTGCTTCAGAGATGGAGCTGCTTCGAGCCATGAATGGATGCTTCAAATGTCTCACTCCCCAGACTGGAACGAGACCTCACGGGCTTCACCGTGTTGAGCGGTGGAATGTATAGGCTCTCAGCCTATGCCCGAGAGGGAGTAGTTGGAATATAGAAAAAGAAAAAAAAATTGGCCCCACTTTGGACACTATAAGGTCGCCGCCCTCATTATTATTTTAAGTGATATCGAGCTTTTTAAAAGTCGTTGATAATAAAACCTCATTCTGATTATAGTGAATAAGGGAGTTCCCATTGTCCCTCAAATTGTTTCCAAGAACGCCGCGAAAACAATGTTCAAGATAACCTAATTTTCAAGTTAAAAAGTCCCACTAGATTTCACATACATTATCAGTTCTCAGCAAACTATATTTTGACTACCCTAGACACAAACATAAATGGTGATCTTGTTATCGAAGTTACCCCGAACACACTCTTAATATTCTCGTTTACTCATCACCTAATGTGTAGATGAGGCTTGTTTTGGTGTTCGAGGGTTCATATTGTACTTATGAGTACAATCGCTTGCAATGAAAGCTTTTGGAAATGTTAATTAGAAATTCTGACAAATATTTCACAACATTCTTTAAACGGGAAGGACCACTTCTCATTTTAATTCCCATTAATTTTGAGATTATAAGACGTTTGACCCATTAAGCTCCTGTCCCACCTACAAGAGCCATGTGCCGACTTGCCAGGAACTGGAAATCTTTAATCCTGAGATTTTGACCCCGATTTCGGTGTCAAACTGAGGCGGTATGATTTAGTTACGGAATCACCTATGGAACAATAAATATGGAATCACCTATGGAACAATAAATATGGAATCACCTATGGAACAATAAATATGGAATCACCTATGGAACAATAAATATGGAATCACCTATGGAACAATAAATATGAACTTTGAACTACAACAAACTATCTACAGAATCCCAGGGATTCCAAGACGAGCTATGGCTTTTGCTTCCAAACATTATATAGAGAAAGCCAGGTTACTTAACCAGTAGGTAAGATCCTGAGTAGCGCGACTAACTGTTTTTCAGATGCCTATTTACTAAGAAACATTGAACAATATATTTAACCTAACCGAAACCTAACCTAACCTAGTATATTAGTAGACTATTTATGAATGTAAAATGTTAAAATATATTGTAACATTACCAAATTATTGAGATATAAGTACAGGTCTACCTGCTACACAGGAGTATACCGACCAGTACAGTTCTACCTTTGCCAGGGACGACAACATCTACCTGCGCTCCTTTAGAAGCTGCTACTCATTAATCATCACTTACATCACCTAAGCTGGTATGAAGGGTTGCAAATTTGTGTGAGGCATACTCTTTTATTGCGGGCGAGTTAAAAATAGGCCCAGGTTGGGCTTATCCTGCTATTTCCGCTCAATATTCGTCATCCTAGCGCCATACACCTAAATTAAACAAGGTCCCATAAAACGATGGGGTCGTCTATCTATTGCCTGACGCCTAACTCCCCTTACGAGGGTGGCCATACACAAAATGACCCCAAGCGGACCTATTCCCTGTGAGAGAGACTTACAGGATTGACCACTCAATTTAGGATCCGTCCAACTCCTAGGCCCTGTGTATCTTGTTAGCACTATTTTTCTACAGTGGTGTTCGGCTAATCCATCCACTAACCTGCCTTACCTTTAGGTAAGCAGTACAGATTTGTATCAGGTTTACTCCCCTAGACAGGTTGCCAACCAAGGCTGACGAGTCCCATCCACCCGGATTTGTATAAGGTTGTCTCCCCTAGATGAGTTGCCGACCAAGGCTAACGAGTCCCATCCCTTAAAAGTCCAGTCATTGACTTTTAACCCCTCTTTGGCGGGACCGAACTTAAGTCCGTCTCTAAAAATCTGGACTATGTGGCGGGGCCTGACTTAAGTCTGTGTACAATTTTGGCGCAATATTGGCTCGGAGAGAGACGAGCGACGGGAGGAGCATAGGTTACCTCATGACCGCTCGCCACGGCCGCCGTGGGCCTACCGACATGTACTCCACACTACTCCACCCTCCCTCCCTCGCTACACACTTAATTATGTAACGAAATGACCGTATTTTAGCAATTTTGCCCTTCTGTTGAACGATCGTTGAAAGACAACCAGTGATCGTAGAAGGATGGTTCTGGTGTCATTGGAAAGCTCAATTTACGCCCTTTCAGAGATACATAATTGTATTACGCTCTGGCTCTTGTTTATGCATGAAAAAGAGCATGGAATCAAGGCCATTTATGGTAAAAAAAAAACGCTGGGCAGCACGGTGAAATATACTCCACCACCCGCTCTTATTGTGTTAATATTACTGATCGACACCTGTTACTGTCTTTCTCGCTCACACAAAATCCACACACATTCACACAAACGGGTACAGTCATGAAAGACTAGCAATATATAATTACAAAATGAAATCGTAAAGAGCAGTAGCTGCAATTATATACAGTATATACCGGTATATATATATATATATATGTTTTTTTTTTTGTTTTTTTGTTTTTTATACACAAGGGACTGGAGCTCTTTGAAAGGGGCTCCAGTCGACCAGTCCTGACGCTATTCTCAACTTACAGGTGTTGGTTATTAATCCAGAAGGGTTGATAGCCTCCGAAGTACTATTTTACTATTTTAATACAAACAATCAAATTATGGCCAGGTCTGTTAACCCACAGGACCCCAGCGACGCAAGTGATGCGTCGGCAATACGTGTAATGCTAAACCCCAGTGCCGCAACACCTGCGTCAGCAATTTTGACCTTATATACTCTTGTCCTATGGTAGCTAGAGGCTTGAGGATGGTATGGGATATACCTTATGATGTTGCCGAACAGTGCCGGTAGTCGGCAACACCCTAATCCAGCCGCAGGGGTTAGTACGGGCGGATGGGGAAAGCCAGTTTACCCACTTTTCTCACCACCACTTTCGAGCTTATTTATTCTTGTCCTATGGTAGCTAGACGGTTCAAATTTATATGGGATAGACCTTATGATGTTGCCCAACAGTGGTAATACTTATCAACTGGCAATACCCAAGTCCCGCCACGGTGTGGAGTGGGGAGAGAGAGCGCGGGAGGAGGGAGGGAGTGGGAGGACTGGGCTGCCTCCCGCCCGGCCAGTTGCCTTGTGTACTTAGTGAGTGTTGGACGTATCTCGTTGCCTCGCGATGTTTATCGCTCCCCTAATGCTCCCCATGAAATAGTTGACTCCCCACCAAGTGGGGAAGAGGAGGAGGATGATGACCAAGACCCCATTCAAAATTCCACCAGGTCATGGTAGGGGTAAAGCCCCGTCCACACAATCGAGCATTGTCTGGCAGGCTGCGCCCCCTCACCAGGCAAAGTCTGTCTAACACGCTTGTGTTGTTGTCCACACGGCCGTGACTGGCCAGTCAAAGTCTGCCAGTGGTCAGACTAGGTGCTCGGCAGGCTGGGTGCCGTACTCTCAGCTTGGTCCCTACGGACCTTAATTGCAGGACAGTTTAAGAGAGATTTAAAGTTCTGTGTAGCATAATAATTGCTATGGGCTTTCAAAAGAGAAAAGAAAGTTGTTTGAAGATAAATAATTTATTTCATCAGCTTACTATTTCTTATAATATATTATCCAAAATGCTAATTACGTGGGAATGGGTTATACTTTCGTATGAAATGAAAGTCAACATGATCAAAATCAAAGTATTTGAAAAGATCATATGCCAATAATCAAGTGAACTTTCAAAATACCTTAAGTTAGAGCTGCAATTCCACACACACACACACACACACACACACACACACACACACACACACACACAACCACACACACACACACACACACAACACACACACACGCACACACACACACACACACACACACACACACACACACACACACACACACACACACCCACACACCACACACACACACACACACACACACACACACACACACACACACACACACACACACACACACACACACACACACACACACACACACACCACACACACACACACACACACACCACACACACACACACACACATACACACACACACACACACACACACACACACACACACACACACACACACACACACACACACACACACACACACACACACACACACACACACACACACACACACACACACACACACACACACACACACACACACACACACACACACACACTCTCTCTCTCTCTCTGATGCTGTCGTATATTTACGTAGTACTGATAAGCTTAACCTATGGGTTTACCCTATCATATAATTTATGGGCTCAATCATCACGCGGTTTGCTGATATGGCCAGCATAGGCGTACAGTACGTCAAACAAACATTAAATCAATAGCTAGTGCAAAAGATCATGGCGGGGTGGCTTTCTCACAATAAGATTAATAATACATTTATGATAATATTTATAATAACTCAAGAATAATAAGTCAATATAAATGGAGACGCTACCCATACAATATTGTAAAGCTAAAACTTAATTCATACCATCAGTGACCGTTAATAAAGTGCTTGCACATATTACATCCTGGCTTTCTTTCACCAGATTTACCTGATAAACATCTGTAAATTTTAAGGATAAAATATATTTGATAATTAAAGATCAAAATATGCACTATTCCCCTCCTTCCACAGGCCCCGTTTATCCCCATACACACCGGCAAACTACCGGACACTGTCTGGTGATTTCGCTCAACTACGGCCGCGGCCATTTCCCTGCTTAGCCCGCTGAATTTGCCCTATGACTGACATTTCTATCGTGCCCGACAGGCAGTGCTCGATCGTGTGGACGGGGCTTAAGAAGAGACGAGAGAGTGTTTCATGTTGCTACGTACACAACAAGCTTGGCGATGTGTTCACTGGTCCTCCCACTCCCCCAGTGCCCCCACCCCTGCCTCCACCGCCGATTCAGATTGATAATTCATATGTTCTAAGCAATATCACCGTTACAGAGAGAAAAGTATTAAATTGTTTAGATAAACTCAAAGTAAATAAAATGCCTGGACCTGATACAATCTCACCTTGAGTTCTAAAGGAAGCTAAGGATGAGCTCTCCAAACCACTGACATTGCTATTCAATAAATCCTTGCAGTCTGGAACTACGCCTGATCAGTGGAAGCTAGCAAACGTAACCCCGATATTCAAAAAAGGCAGCAAATCCCTACCCAGTAACTATCGTCCAATTAGCTTAACCTCAGTTGTATGTAAAATGCTAGAAACACTCATAAGAGACAGACACGTAAATCACTTGGAGGAAAATAACATGCCTAAAGATACTCAACACTGCTTTCGTAAAAACCGTTCCTATTTAACAAACTTCTTAGACTTCTTTCACGATATCCTCAACCTCTACGATGAGAGTAAATCTGTAGATATTATATACCTTGATTTTCAAAAGGCCTTTGACAAACTTCCCCACAAACGTTTACTGCAAAAACTAAAAGCGCATGGAATGCAAGACGGTGTGTTGAAATGGATAGAAAATTGGCTCAGCGACAGAAAGCAACGAGTAGTCATAAACGGTAAGGCATCTAAATGGACCAATGTAAATAGCGGGGTACCCCAGGGATCAGTACTAGGACCAATTCTCTTTCTAATTTACATCAACGACATAGATGAGGGTCTCGCCTGTACACTCAAAATTTGCTGACTATACAAAAATTGCAAATAGCGTACTCTCAAAAGAACAAGTTAACGATATGCAACACAATCTAGATAAGTTGTCATGTTGGGCCCAAATTTGGCAAATGAGTTTCAATGCGGATAAATGTAAAGTACTACATATCGGATACCAAAATGAGAAAGCAAACTATTCAATGAATGGCACTCAGCTTAAGAATGTAAACAGTGAAAACGATCTGGGAGTAACAATATCAGTAACCTTAAACCGAGTCAATGTTCAGAAGTTATTAAGGAGGCAAACAAAATAATTGGCTTTATAGACAGGTCATTTGAGCATAAATCCAAAGAAGTTATCCTAACCCTTTAAAATTCCTTAGTCCGCCATCTTCTGGAATACTGCGTTCAATCCTGGTGCCCTTATTACCAAAAAGATAGACAAGCTAGAACGAGTTCAACGTAGAGTTACCAAAATTATACCTAGCCTAAAGAACAAACCATACGAGGAGCATCTTAGAGAATTAAATCCATTTCCTTTAACCCAGCACAGATTAAGAGGCGACTTAATTAAAGTGTTCAAAATCATCAAAGGCATCGACAATATGAGCTGTAGTAAGTACTTCACTATCGAGCAATCTAATTACACACGGTGAAACGGTTGCAAAATTATTGGTAAATCTTTTAACTCACGCGAATCAAAGAATTTCTTCTTCAATCGAGTTGTCAACTTGTGGAATGGGCTTCCCCTAGACGCTTTAGACTGCAGCACCGTTGATTCATTTAAACTTCGCCTACACAAATATCTCGCATCAAACCCGCGACCGATTGAGTTTGTAAATTAATAACTTTATTTTGTCCCTCCTCAGTTACTAACCCATCTGTCCCCTACTAACTTCCTAATCCTGCCACGGACATTAGTTCCAGGGCAGCAGTTCCCTTTCCAATGTTCCCTTACCCACTCTAAACCACTGTTTGGACACTTGATCCTAAGTGTTTTGGAGGACAAGCAGCCTAGAAGGGTCACTAGACCTGTTGTTGCTTGATTTCCTTTGTACTCCTTTGTACTCCTTTGTACTCCACCACCATCTTCCGTCGCTCTACTAAAAATACGTCAAAACCAATATTTCTAAGTCAAAAGTGCCTAAAACAATGTGTAACTCATATTCGAACTATAAAACATACGGTAAAGTATAAAATCAATAAACAGTGCATGAGGGAGGCATTGAATGCAAGTGAGAGTTATGGGGGAGTGGGGTGTCTGTCAGCTGGCCTGTGTGTACGTGCGTTAGTCCATGACCAAGATGGCCACCAGCCCGCCAGTCGTCATGGTAACCAGGACGCCCGCAGGACTTGCCACTCCCTTGGCACTTATAAAACTTGAATCTATGCACTTATTACACTGTAACTTCACTTACAATGACATTATGTGATACATGTTGCTAATATCTGAACTATGAAGGCACACATGATGCTCGGATGGTGTAAATAACAGTCACTCGAAAACTGGACGCATCGTACATCTGCCATTCTGCCTCGCTCAGCTGTGGTGGTAGGGCGGGAAGTTTGAAGACCGCCCTCATCAGCTGATGGTTGAAGCTCCCCCCCTCCCCCCATAGGACCCCCAAATGACCGAGGCGAGTGTTTTTTTGTGTGCTATTCATAATTTCTCACCTATTTCAGCTATTTAAGAAAATACAAATGTTTGACCAAATCAGCTAGTCTCACAGCGTACTTTTGTTATTAATTAGCTGGTGCTCAGTGGGTCAAGCAGAGGCATTAATAAAGACCTAAAAAAATACAATATATAATTTATGTAATTTGTAATAAATACAAACGGTACAATACATATCAGTTTTACATAATTATATTCTTGTGCTTACCGGTACATGTAGTTTTTGACAGCAAGTGTGTATTTACACGTTTTCTAAATACATATTGCAGGAATTTATTGAAATGTTAGGTTTGAAAATTGAGACTAAGAGAAAGGCTAGAGTGAGGATATTTTTGCTCTATGTTAACAAGAGCTGACATTAGAGTAATGTTGAAGTGGAAGATATATGATTGATAAGAGAGAGAAAAATAATATTTATTCAGTTAGCATTTTACAATGTTGGTACAACATAATGTTGCAAATATTATGACATGTACCAGCTTTGCATAATTCCAACTAAGGATAGCCCAATAAGCTTGTTAGGCGAATTTCCATCGGGGTCCTTGTGGGATAAGTTAGCTGGCGAAAAAGGAGAAGAAAAATGTAAATGAATAGTAAACAATTTAGAGAGTATTTCTATCTATCTAAACTAAGATACCTTACATTCTATAGTTCTATCTATCTATTTACTCAGGCCCAATCCCCACCTTTCCTATTTTATTGTTCTTTTCTGTATCCCTCTTTTCCTTTTTGTTCTTGTTTTATGGGGGTAGCCGACTCAAGACCGAGCAAGAACAAGGAAAACACAACACACAACATAAAACAACGAACACACAGACAAAACACAAATTCACACACACTAGGTCACCAAGGAAAAGACCCAGAGACCAAGGTCCCTCCAGCACTCCCCCGACCAATCTGAGAGGTTCCGATCTCGGCAGGCAGACAATGAGCGGAGCCGAAGCCACAAGCCCGCCCGCCCACCACACTTCCAGGCGCACCCTTCATATTAATCGTCTCCCCAGGCCAGGCGCCTGATGGACTTATCTAGTCCAACTTGCGTCAACCCCTTCCCCCAAATGACCACGTGTTCACTCATCTATTCACAAGCATTCTCCATTCATTCCTGTTTATTACCACTTCCTTTGCCTGATCTATAGTAATTCCTCTATCATCCAAAGCTTGTCTTACAGTCTCTCCATCACAATGGGAGTCTTCCTGCCCTTTTATCTCCCCTTGTATCTGACTTACATATTGTCTTTGTTCGCCTTTCATCTCCCATTCGTTCAACATGACCATACCAGCTCAGCACCCTTCTGTCCACTCTGGCTGACAAATGTTCCTGCTGCCCCACTCTCCAACGTATCTCTTCATTCCTCAATCTGTCTCTACGAGCAACTCCACACATACTTCTCAATCAGCTCATCTCCATCACATCCATCTTTCTTCTCTTCTTTTCCTTCAGAGCCCATGTATCAGCCCCATACATCACTGTTGGCACAACAATTCCTTGATACTTTGCACTTTTTTACTTTCATTCGAGATTTCTTGTCTTTCACATACTTCCCATTGCTCCGAAAATCTTCCTTCACACATAGTTTTACCTCCATTTGCTAAAATATTTAAGTAATCATTTTTAATTTGTTTTTTTGCCTATCTCTTATGTCGTATTTAGCAGTAGACATAAGCTTGGTGCTCCCTTCCCGCAGCTGTTCGGTTCAGGTGTTCCTTCAAGCTACGTTTGAAGGAGTACAATTTTCTCGTTTCACGGACTGTCTGTGGTAGGTTGTTCCAGTCTTTGATGGCAGTGACTAAGAATGTTAGCTTACCCTGTCCTTGGATTCTCGGAACTAAAATTGTACATCCTATTCTGTGTATTTTGTCCATTCCTTTTATTTTCTTTAACAAAAATTACTCTTTACAATTATACTCGGGAGCCCTATCATACATTATTTTTAAGGTATTAATGAGTGATTAGTTTGTCCCTGTCAGAAACATTGAGCATACCAAGTGACAAGTTGTTCCTGACCAACATGAGATCTGGGTCCTAGGTTCAGCATGAATCTTACCATTATATTTTGAGTGACCTGAAGTTTGCGCTTTGCTGCTCGAGACAATGCAGAGTATCATGATGACACAGAATAGTCCTAATGACATATGAACAAGCGCTTGGCATAGGGTCTTTTTGGTCGCCGCTGGCAAGCATCTCGCCTGTCTATACAGGTATTTTATACATGCTCTACATTTACTCAGGATCGATTCCAAGATTGCTTCACCTGACAGTCTATTCCAGTTTTAGTCCAGATATTTCATTTGTGCCACTGTTATAGGAACATCATTACAGTTAACCGAGAAGCCCTCAATGTCGTAATTTGCATATTTTTCCACATAAGACGGCTTCTGTCTTGCCCAGGTGAAGAGATAGTCTATTGTCCACTAGCCAATCCCTACACAATTCTAGTTCTTGGAAAGTGTAGCAGCAATACTATTTGGGTCTTTTCCTAAAACCAGAAGCACAGTGTCGTCAGCATACAGTAATAATTTACAAGAGACGCTCAGTTCTATGTCGTTCACATAACAGAAAGAATAAGGGACCAAGGATGCTTCCCTGCGGGATCCCACAGTTAATTGGCATTGGATCTGATAAATTATCAATTGTGACTGTTCTACCACTAATATGAGAGTTAAACCAGTTCACTGACCCAATGCCCATTGTTTGTAGTTTATTATAGAGTATATCATGGTCTACCTTATCAAAAGCTTTCTGTAAGTTAAGAAGAACCATGCCAGTGTAGTTACCTTTAGACATTTATTTACGAATGTGATTTGTTAAGTGGATGAGACATAAGTCTGTTGAGTACATGCCTCTAAAACCTGATTGAAATATGTAGAAAAGATAATTTTCTTTGAGATAAATGTTCAATTTGAGTGTATACAGCTCTTTCAAGGATTTTTGATACAATACATAATATGCTAACTGGTCTGTAATTGCTAACATATAATTTGTTCCCTTCTTGAATAGAGGAGTTACAATAGCTTCCTTTAGTTCATCAGGTACAGTGTTGGTGTTTATTGACAGGTTGATGATGTGAGTTAGGGGACCTGCGATACCAATAGCTCCATCCCGTAAAAATTTGGCAGGAATTTTGTCTGGTCCTGTACTTTTCTGTACATTTAGATTACAGAGCTCGTCAAATGTGTATTTTGGTGTAACATTTTGCAATCCAAATGTGTTCGGGTTTATGCCTTTATCCCTGTAGAAATTTTGAAAGGTGGCAGTGGTTGTGGTATATTTATTGAGTGGCTGCGGTAGGTTCTGTGCAAGTGAGTTTGCTATTGAGGTGAAGGAGTCGAAGTAGGTTGAAGTTTGAAGTTTATCATGGCAAACCTGACTATTAATTTTGAGAGCAATATTAGTGTTACATGAATCCCTTGCCTTGTTACTGTAGCCCGTTGATTTTAAGTGCCTCCCTAGTTTTTTGGAGTTATTCTGATATTCCTCTGCCTTACTGTAGAAATAATTCTATTTCGCCGATTTAATTTCCCAACTTAGTTACCTAACCCTGTTGAACTCCTGTTTCAGACCATCTTGTCTTTGTTTCACTAGCCTTCTTAACCCCTCTTTGGCGGCGCCGGCCTAAGTCGGTTAGAGAACCAAGGCCTAAAAAGCGTGGACCGCCTTATGTCGTATGCGATTTTTAGCACATTATCGGCTCTGAGAGAGAGTCCGAGCAGTGGGAGGAGCGCGGGTGGGCTCTGACCATTCGGCATGGACCCAGTCCCGCCACTGAGGGTAACATCATATCCCACCACATCCCTGGTCCCGCAATACAGGGTAAAAACTGACTAAATTACTGTATTTTAGGGATTTTCACTTCGTGTTGCACGATCGTTGCAAGAGAACCCTTGGTCGTACAAGGATGGTTCAGGTGTTATTGGAAAGCTCAATTATCGCCCTTTCACGGATACATAATTGTATTACGCTCTGCCTCTTATTTATGCATGAAAAAGAGCATGGAATGAAGCTCGTTTACGGTAAAACTACCCACTGGGCAGGTAGTAGCGTTACAAAACTACCCGCTCGTTGAGTGTTAACAGTTTGTCTCTGTTCTAGAAGGTGTAGTATGTCATTGCTGATACATGGGTCTGACATTGGCTTTAATTCTTATATTTTTCAGAGGAGCTATTTCGCCTAGGATGCTTGTGATGATAGTTCTAAAGCCAACCCTTGTGTCATTAACGTTTGTACTTTCAAACACTGGAAACCAATCTGTATTCCATAAAATGTCTAAAAATGTGGCTTTGCTGTCATTTCTGAGTGACCTTGTGATTCTCTAGGGTAATTACAATTTACATGGTCTAGTATTGTACCAGTGCTATCAGTGATACATGTGGGGGTTTTAAGAGTTAAAATCCCCTAGTATAATAGATTCATTCCGGGGCTCTAATAATGAGAGAGTTCGTTCAATTTTGTTTAATAATTGGGTGTCGTCTGGTGGCCTATAGCACACTCCAATTGTGATCGTATTTTGTCCTAGGCAGGTGTAAGTCAATCCAAAGAGATTCGTAGTTTTCTATATGAAGGTCGTTCCTATTAGTGTGTGCGAGTTTTTTTTACATATAGACATACTCCTCCCCTGGTCTATTACAATCATTGCGAGCCACATTGAAACCTTGAATGGTTATTTCACCATCGTTTATGCTCTAATCCAGCCAGATTTCTGTAAATGCAATTATTGCAGCTTTGGTCTTATTAGCTAACAAGTTAATTTGACAGTTTATGATACATTGATCTAGCGTTGATGTGGATACAATGGAGCCCTTGTTGGTGAAAACTATATTCATCTTGGACTGTGTCCTGGCTGGATCCTGTGGCGTCATTTGGGGTCATGTGGTGCATTTACATTAACATTCGGTAATAAATGCAAGGTACACTTATTGCATAAAAACTAATGTTCTTTACTGTCGGTCTTCTTAGAAACGCACTTCGTGTGTGCTACAGGTTTACACTTAACACAATCTTGGATCATCTGACGTTGTGTTACGAGTGATTCTCATATATCACAAATGTTTGTAGGATTTTGTCTAGCTGATGTCCCACATTTAACGCATTCCACTTTGTTTCAGCTATTAACGTAAGTACATCGATTATGTAAAATTTCATTAAAATTATTGCATTGTGAAAGTGTACTCTTGTTGAATCCAATAGTTGCCTACAGACAATACAAATTTCCTTTTTCTGTTCGTCTTACGTCTGGAGCTAGAGTTGTGGTTTGGCTGATCAGCTATTCAGCTGGGCAGCGTGCTCCCTGTGCTCCCCGTCCCCCTCTGAGAGGGGGACGGGGAGCACGTAGGCCTATTCCTTGGCTCTCCTTTACCTCCCCAAGGCGCGGAGGTGGTTATTTACTGTTGTTGTCGTTCTAGTTTGTTGCCGTTACTTCACTGTTAATGTGGTTGCGAGGGCTACCGGGTTTTTTAGGTGTTCTGAGGTTTCTGGTTGCATGTTGAGATACTTGGGTCGCCTATATAATGAGGTAGTGCTGGTACAGTTCATGGCAGTGTGGTGTTGGCAGGGTGAGGGTACTGTGGCAGTGTGTGCCTGGCAGCTTGGGTTGTGTGGGTGAGGGGAGGTTTTAGTGCCTGCTTGTTGTATTGAACATTGGTGCTAGGGACTGTTGAAATGTCGGTGTTTGCCTTACTTGTTTCGTGGTTAGGTTTCTTTAATGTTGAATAGGGGCCTGGGTTGGTTTCTATATCTCCGCAGCTTATTGGAGTGTGGCCCCCGCACAACAGGTGTTGTAGCGAGGATGTGCCAGAATGCTTGCTAAGACGAGGCGGCTTCCCAATGTATGTAGCTGTCCAGGCAGGAATGGCGACGGAATTTTCCTTTGTGTGATATCTGTATGACGAGGTCCCTCAATACTTGCTTAGTACACTAAGCTGGTGCACTACCGGTCCCCCCGTGTACTGTGCGGTTTCTTTTGATAGCGGGGTCTGTCCTGACGTTTTTTTGGTGCTGCGGAAGGACACTGGGCGAAAAAAGAAAAAAAAAGCTTAGATGAGCGTAGCTTCGCTACGGATTTTCAGGAAATGATTGACGGAATGGCTACGGATTGACCGAAAATCGGCACACACCAGGGAATTTTCGAGCATACATGAAAATTCTCTGGCGTTTGCCAAAGTGCAAAGGTAGATCATATTGCTCTAGGACACATCAGAAAGTATCCTGAGAATATATAAAATTGGATGAGTAATAGGACACTAACCCTGTTTCGTGACAAGTCAGTGCCCGTTTCTTGTAGGTGGGAAGGAGCTTTGGTTTGGCTATTTCAAGAACTTTCACCCTACTTCTTTGTTAATTTTTTTAAAACCATCCGTGACATTTAGCTGTAACTTCCCCTGACGAGCGATCGCTATTTTGACGGCTATTTTGTCTGTTATTTGCTCCCTGCTGGCAATATATATGGTGATGACATTAAGTCATGGGGGAGTGAGGGGGGGCCCTCAACCTATTATTGTATCCCATGGCAGTCAAAATAGACTAAAACATGATCGCGAGCGTCCGCGTAGTGTAAACAAGGCAGGCGGTATGCCCGAATACTACATCCTTCCTGGGCATTTTTCTAATGAAAAAATCAAATTTTGTTCGAAGGCAGTTCTTGGGTAATTTTAAACTTGGAGGTCTTGGAAGGAAACTAAATTTAGAGTTTATGCTTTCTCATTGATCCCAATTACATTGTTTATAATGCTGCGAAAGCAATGTCTGACTACTTTATGTAAAACTACGGAAGTCCTGTTTTTATTCTAGATCTAGAATGTGTTTACCTTGTTTTCTGTTTTGTGGTATATTCCATTTTGAGAAAGTGCGGAGAGCGGTATTTATGACTGTTCCCATTACCAGGGTGGCAAACTGGGGTAATGTTTCAAGACCGTTAAATACTTGATAGGATAAAGACAAATGGGCTGGGAACTGCATTGTTTTGGCCAATTAATCACCTACAGACATAAAATGGGAACTATGAAGCATAACTAACTTTAAATCTTAATAAATTTCGGTAAGATTTTACGGTGTGACAGCTGCGAGACCCATCGATGTACAGAATTGCCAGAAAACATAATACATTGGTATATACTGCATGTCTGTACTGTCGGAAACATAATACATTGGTATATACTGTATGTCTGTACTGTCGGAAACATAATACATTGGTATATACTGTATGTCTGTACTGTCGGAAACATAATACATTGGTATATACTGTATGTCTGTACTGTCGGAAACATAATACATTGGTATATACTGTATGTCTGTACTGTCGGAAACATAATACATTGGTATATACTGTATGTCTGTACTGTCGGAAACATAATACATTGGTATATACTGCATGTCTGTACTGTCGGAAACATAATACATTGGTATATACTGTATGTCTGTACTGTCGGAAACATAATACATTGGTATATACTGTATGTCTGTACTGTCGGAAACATAATACATTGGTATATACTGTATGTCTGTACTGTCGGAAACATAATACATTGGTATATACTGTATGTCTGTACTGTCGGAAACATAATACATTGGTATATACTGTATGTCTGTACTGTCGGAAACATAATACATTGGTATATACTGTATGTCTGTACTGTCGGAAACATAATACATTGGTATATACTGTATGTCTGTACTGTCGGAAACATAATACATTGGTATATACTGTATGTCTGTACTGTCTATACTGTATGTCTGTTCTGTCGGAAATGTATTATAAGAGAGTTTTTGCCCCCTACTGTTAAAATATATATGAATGTCAATAAATCCTGGGGGGGGGGGGGGGGGCTTGTTCCCACCTTAACTAATTCTGTATCCCACGACAAACGGTTATTGCCAAATAAAGCATAGTTTGTTCCCTTTATATCCTTAACCCTCCATTTTCCCTAATCTTCATAGCCCTCTCCACTAGGGAGGGGGGGGGGGGTTGCGTACTTAGCCTATAGATTGTTAAATAATGGGTAAATTTTAATTTCCTGCAGTCCTTTCTGTAAAACAACACTATCAAAGAAAAACATGAAAAACGTTTTATACAGTACAAGTAACTGTTAAAACTCCTGGCTGTCGCTAAAAATGTACCCCAGCTTTTGGGTAGGATAAAATGTGGGTATCCTAATACGATATAGGAATAACTGAATTAGTAATGTTCACAAATAACAAAATCTGAGCGAAGTTTTGCCAAAAGTTGCCTCGATTTTGACTTTTTTGCAACTCAAAAACTCCAAATTTGGATTTATTTAAAATTTCGTTAGTAGGCCTAACCTATTATATATTCATGACCATGTTCTATGTTTGGACAGCCACTGGAGGACCATAAATGTTCTAAATAGAACTAGGTCATCGGGGGGGGGGGGGGGGGGGGGGTGAGGCTGGCATAGACCCCCCTCAACCCATCGTGGATCCCATGGCCAAGCTGTTAAGCCATGAAGAAAATTAACCTGTAACGGTTCTAAATATATTCCAATAGGTCACGGGGGTGGGGGGGGGGGGCAGAGACCCCAATCAACCCATTGTGGATCCCATGGCCAAGATGTTGGGCCATAAAGAGTATTAGCCCATTTTCCTTATCCAAGGCAACCATTTTTCAAATTTAGGGTTTATTGACTGAACATTTACTAAATCCGAACCAACTTTCTCATTTCGTGCTGTTTTTTTACTCTGCAATTTTACCAAATCCGAACCAACGTTTGTTAGCAATTTTAATGATTTTTTACTCTGAAAATTGGTCAAATCCGAGCCATCTTTTATTTCCAAATTTTGGGACTCTGAAAAATTTCCAAATCCGAGCCAACTTTTGCCGAAACTTTGCTAGGATTTTCAAATTTGTTGCTTTTGTTTGTTTTTACTTTTCTGTATTATAATGTCAGAGTTATTCTGATATTACCCATATTTTTCCCACACCCAAAACCCCGCATTCCCAAACTTTCCCCTAGATTGTTGGGGTATCGGAATTGCAATTAACAAAGAAAATGGCAATAAAAACTATCTTACAAATACACCATAATAAACCTTAAAACAAAATATTCTTCAGAATTACCGGGACAAAGACATACACAAAATTGAAAACAAATATTTAGAAAGTTTAATAAATAAGGTCGTAAAAATATCAAAGAAATTGTATAATATAAAGTGAATAAATATTGCATATATGATTTTGGCATATCTACAGTTATACTCTCCCTACTTTTTCGCTATTCTGTTGTTCCTAATAGGCTAATATTATTAATAGTAGACTTAGTATTGTTTTGTTTTTTTTCTATGTGGAGGAGGGAGGCACAAGGCAAAACTGCCTGTGACGATCGAGTGCCTCTCCCAGAGTTAAGAGTGACAGGGCCAAATTCAAGGAACGTAAGAGCCAAAATGTCTAACCACACTGAGTTTGAAACAAGTTAAGTCATAGGATGAGGGGAAGATGGATTCAGGGAGAGACGGCTGTTAAACAGAAGAATGATTGGGAGTAATATTTCACTCTTGAGTTGGAGAGTTGTACAGAGTAGGAATGGATTGTGTTGCAAGATGGGTACTATGTACCCTATGTAGAGGAGGTGGTATGCACTGAGAGAGCTTTGAGGAGCACTGATTATTGTAGTAGCGATTGCATAGCGAGAGAGATGCAACATTGCGGCAGAGAGAGATTACAGAGAGTTAGTGAGTGGACGGGAGTTAATTATACGAAAGGCTTTTCTTTCTACTTTGTCTAGAAGAGCTGGGTGAGAGGATCCTCCCCATACATGTGAACAATACTCAATACAAGGACGCACTGTGCCCCTGTACAGAGCAAGAAGCTCAGCAGGGGTAAAGAACCCCCTAAGGCGGTTGAGCACACCCAGCTTGCTTCTGGGAGACCACCTTAGCAAGACTGGTAATACGGTCCTTCCAAGAGAGAGCAAAAGAAAATGAGACACCAAGAATACTGAGAGAAGATGAAAGGTTGATTTTTGTATTGTTGAAGAATAAGGGAAAGTCCGCTGGGAGTTCACGGCAGGTAGATAGATGGAGAAATTGGGTTTTGGAAGCATTAAAGGTAACAAGGTTTTACCTGCCCCAATTGGAGATGGTAGTTAGATCAGAAGATAAGTGTTCTATGGCTTCATTAAGTTTGCTTTTGAGGGATTGCTGGCTGGGGCGTTCTGGGAAACTAATTGAATAGTGTAAGGTAGAGTCGTCTGCATATGAATGGATAGGACTGGAGGTACAGTTGAGATCATTTATGAAAATTAGAAAGAGAATAGGAGATAGGACAGATAACTGAGGAACACCGGAGTTTATAGTATGAGGAAAGTGAACGATGGCCGTCCACAACCGCAGCTATGGAACGACCGGAAAGGAAGTTAAAGACAAAGGCACAGATGGAGTTTTAGAAATTAGAGATTTGCGCCAGACTCTATCGAAGGCCTTCGATATGTCTAACGCAATAGAAAAGGTCTCACCGAAGTCCCGAAAGGGGAATGACCAAGAGTTAGTAAGATATAAAAGAAGATCACCAGTAGTGACTCTTAAGGAGGCCATTCTGGCGATCTGATAGTAGATTATGAGAAGATAAATATTTAAGAAATTTGGAAGCAAGAATAGTTTTAAAAACTTTAGAGATACAAGAGATGAGAGCAGTTGGATGATAGTTGAAATTGAGAGTAGTCACCCTTCTTTGGGACAGGCTGAATGAGAGCAAACTTCCAGCAAGAAGGGAAGACATTAGAGGAGAAACCGAGACGAAAGAGTTTACCTAGGCAGGGAGTCAGCACGGAAGCACAGTTTTTTAGTACAACAGGAGGAACACCATCGCCTTCCTAGTATCCAGTATGGTTTGATGATTTGCGTTAATGTATATTTGACTAACTTTATACACAAAAGTATTAAAAACCTTCACCAAAATGAGACTTCTGCCGCAATTTGACGAATTTACCCTCGAAACTCAGTTTTCGGTTATACGGATCATTTGGACCAACAGTTAGCAAATCGATATTTTTAGGCCTAATAGGGGAAAATATTTACTTTATACCACGATTTTTATAACACGATTTTTCCCTGTGTCGTTTCATTTATATTTTGTTCATTTGCATCAATATATAGCATTTGTAATTAACTAGAAATCTCGGGAAAACCTATTTGCCCCATTTTCGATCGATGTTAAGACACGCCCGCTGATAGTGGAGAGGGCTATGAAGATTAGGGAAATTGCGGAGTAAAAGGCGTAAAAAGGCTATAATAAGGTACTGACACAAAACCTGGCTTGAGTTTTAATTATTTTCAAACCCATAAAACCCGAAATTTGGAAAACCCGAGCCAAGTTTCGGTAAACTTATACTTCCCCTTACCTACCAGCTAGTAAGTTTTCCTAGTACCGTACCTTGTTTATTCCATACCTACCACCCGATCCCTTGTCATTAACCTAACCAAACAACCTAACCTAACCTAGACCTAGTACGTGGCATACAAGACTAACCCTCACCTAACACCTAATACGTCTTCATAGTACCCAGTACATGGGATACAAGACTAACCCTCACCTAACACCCAATGTGTTCATAGGGTGCAGTTTTACTATAGGGGTGAGCATTTGACAGGTACCACCAAGGATTTAACGAATTTGTTTTAGATTTCCACACATCCAACACAAAGCTACACCCTTTTCTGGTGTAAGAAACAATAACAAACAATGGGGACACTTTAATAATAATATTAGACGAAATATAAAGAGAACTCTGTAAACTTTGCGTTCGTGGAAGTGTGGTAGCTTTGTTTAATATACATTCTAAGTTACTTCCCGCCTTGGCGGTTGACTTAAAATGGCGGGGTGTGGAGGTTGTGACTTCACCGTCATCGAATTAACTTTACAGTTTGCAACTGTTGAAAGAAAAACTGAATTTTCTATTGAGCATGGAATCATCAATGCAAGTTCTATATGTCCGAAGTGTGATTCTGAGCTAAAGGTGCACAGTAACTTTGCATTTAGATGCAACAAAGTGGAAAGTTTTAGTAAACACAAAAATAAGAGTACAACGTTGCCGCGTGAAGAGATCAGCTCGGTCTGGAAGCTGGTTCGGTGGCAGCAAATTGCCAGTGAGAACCATATTGCTGCTAACAAAAATGTGGTCCAAGAACTTTGCGAGGTTACTGACATTAGCGAAGAATTGAGAATTAGCAGTAAAACAGCAGTAGACTGTCTAAGTTTTTGCCGTGAAGTGTGAGAGTTAGTGTGAAGAGAAAAGTGCACAAATTGGTGGTCTTGGGACAGTGGATGTAGCGAAATTCGGAAAAAGACAAACAATTCCACAAAGGACGGGTATTGGACGGACAGAGGGTTCTGGGAGGACTTGAACGTGGAACTCCCAACGTATTCTATTGTTTAGTGGATGCGAGAGACTAGAAAACGCTTACAGAAAATCTAGTACAACACTTTCATCCTGGTACCACAATCTTCATACTGTTGGAAAGGATACAATCACTTGGACTACCACAATTTTGAGCACCAGTCAACTACTCTAACTTTGTGGACCCAGTAACTGGTGCTCACACACAATCTATTGAGAGGCAGTGGAGTGATCTCAGAGCCAAAATACCAAGGTGGAGTGTGCAAAGAACAATATTCCAGTTACTTATGCAAGTGTATCTTCAAACGTGCTTACCCCAATCAAGGTGAAAGGTTCCATCAATTTGTAACCTATGCAGCACAGGTATATCTTCCAAAATATTAAGGCGAGTGAACCTAATCTAACCAACGTAACCTAAGGTAAGCTAACCAGCTGTTGGGTAAATTTTTTGATAAAGAATTACATTAGCAGCCGTGGGATACAGGATGGGTTGAGGGCCTCACCACCCCGTGAATTATAGTAATCTTCATAGATGTTACCAGCAGGGGGCAAGTAACAGCTGGCCATGGGATAATTATTAGACCATCTAATGGCAACATAAATTAATTAAAAAAGTCAAGGGGGCCCCCACAACCCATCTTGTTTCCAAAACCAACCCCCCCAACTATAAATACTAAACGTTTTGGTAGAGTTATTCATAGGATTTAGGCCTGAATTTACCCCTAATTTGTTTCCCCCCACTCAAAATCACCTATTCCCAAAGGGTCCCGTATTATTGTTGGGGAATATAGAGTATTCATTTATATTTCCGCACCTTATAATAGTTACAGGAAGCATATAGATAAAAATAGAAAAATACAGGAAAATAAGGAACATTCAATATTACTTTGCAAAAGAACGGTCAATTTAGAGGGGAACGTAACCTCAAGCATGCTGTAAACAAACCGACGTTCGGAAGAGACGACGGACTCCAGATTTTCGGCACAAACTCGCTGCATTATTCTCATCGAAAACCACATTAAAAGCTTTATTATATAGTTTTCAATACTATTACCGGACCAGAAAAAGGTATAGCTTTGTGTTGGATGCGTGGAAACCAAAGAAAAATCGGTATTCATTCCTTGGTGGTACCTGTCAAATGCGCGCCCCTATAGTAAAATCGCACCCTGCATAATACCCACTACGTGGGATACAATACTAACCTTTACCTAAAACACCTAGTATGTGTTCACAGTACCGAATACGTGGGATACAATACTAACCCTTACCTAAAACACCTAGTATGTGTTCACAGTACCGAATACGTGGGATACAATACTAACCTTTACCTAAAACACCTAGTATGTGTTCACAGTACCGAATACGTGGGATACAATACTAACCCTTACCTACCAGGTAGATATTGTTCCTAGTGGCGAGTATACAAATCGGTGCCGTCTATAGGAGTGTTGACAACCATGTTCCCAAAATGAAGTTACAGTCCCATAATTTTATTAAGTTTTGCCGAATGTTAAACAAATGTATCATATGATCTTTTAGAGGATTTAGATTCCATATTTGTCTTCAATTATATCTAAGAAATTTGTGGTATAAAAGTAAAGAAACTAATACGTCCGGTAGAGCATATACAGTAATTCATTGCTATATATGTCACCAAGAGCTGAAATGTATTATAAGGGATATATAAATCTCCCTATAAACGGCCGCACCACCATCTTCGCTACAGTCGCATGTCTAGAATCTGCCTGCTGACATGAAAACATTGAAAAGTGACGAAATAATCAGCAAATAGCATTGGAATACCCTGGATGACTTCACACCCATTTAGCCAATCACCTGTCACGCACAGCTGCGCATATCCCATAATGCAATATATTGGAGAAGGAATGCTGTGGTGAGGGGGGCTCACTAGTCTGCCGACAATTGCGTCTTCAGCTTCAAGACTCTCATCCATCTTTCGAGGTTTTGCGGGTACGTGATTTTCGTTCATATACAGTGGATTTATATATCGAGGACTATCGGAAGCGAGTATTTACCCATTATCCAACAATAGGGTCAGTTAGGGATAATGAGGATTGAGCTCCCTGCTGGCCATAGATAAAGAATTCAATAAAGCCTCGGGGGGGGGGGGGGGGGGGGGGGGGGGCAATGCCCCCCCTCCCCCCTCCACCCCCCCTCAACTTATTCTGGATCTCACGGCAGTTATGGCCAAATACAGATTATTTTCGCATTTTATCCTCTTTAACCGCTCATTTTCCCTGATATTCATAGCCATCCCCACTAGTGGGGGGCGTGTTTTTATATTGTTGCATGGGTAAGATACTCATTTCAGCTCCTCGTCAGTAGAGGAGAACGCTGTCTGAAAGAAAAATACAAAATAAATATAAAATACTTACTGAAATCACTGTCGGTCCAAAAATTAAGGTTTACCCAGTTTTCTTTAGGACCAACAGTAATCCCACCGATCTTTTTAGGTCTAATAGGTCCGGTAGAGCATATACATCATTGTTATACAGGTCATTAAGAGCTGTAGTGTATTATAAGGGATATACAGTATATAATACGATAATAATAGTCTCCCTACGGCGGTAAACCTGACTTTTTTGACCGACAGCGATCTCAGTAAGTTTTATTTTGTTTATTTGAATTTTTCCTTCAGATATAGTGTTGTTTTATACTGAAGAGGAGCTGAAATGAGTATTTAGCCATTATCCCACAATCTAAATACACGCCCCCCACTAATAGGGATTGCTATGAAGTTGAAGGGGAAATGAGGGGTTAAAAGCGTAAAAAAAAAGACATTAGCCTAACCTAACAACCTTACCTAAGCTATCCTAGTATTATGAGAGGGGGCTGCCGCCCCCACACCCCCGCTGTTTGTGTAACAGTGCAAAAAACATTATTATGGGACATGCCTTATTCCGGCAACGAGTGGCAGCGAGAGGGCCGAGAAATTCACAACAATAACAGGAGGCGTCGGACATAAGTTAAAATAAGAACTTATCGTATTTATTACCCATTAATATCCGGAGGTTTAAACCTATGCAAATGTGTTTAATCTTTGTTACTTTGCCATCAACCCATTAAGATTGCACTGCTAGGCTAGCTATGGTGCGTATTTTAGCGTTTTATTTTTGTTCTCTTATAATACATTTCAGCTCTTAATGACATATATAGCAATGATGTGTATGCTCTACCGGAGATATTAGGCCTAAAAAGATCGATGGGCTAACTGTCGGTCCAAATCATCAGTATAACCTAAACGGCCCCAGCGCCATCTTTGATACAGTCTTATGTCTGGACACTGTCTACTGACTTTTAAAAGTGACAAAGTCAAACAATAGAATTGGAATTCCCTGAATGATGTCACACCCATTTATCCAATCAACTGTCACTTGCAGCTGCGCATATCCCATAATGCAATATTTTGGAGAAGATTAAAGACTGAAATAAAAGAAAAGTAGATTAACAACAGCCAGGAAAGTATGCTACTGACAAGAGCCAGGACGAACACCCTAAAACTGAACTGGAGGAATAGATTCCTAGAAGGAGAGGAGACCTACCCGTGCTGTGGCAAGGAGCAGGAAAGTCTGGAGCATTTTCTTTTGCACTGCAAGGCGTACAGCAGCCTAAGGAGAAGACATGTAGCCCTGCAGCAGCCCTACCCAGAAGATACCAGACCAATTATCGCAAAAACTATACGTTGAGAAAAACCTAGACACCGACATTCAAAACAGAAAGAAATATTTAAAATTAATCTGGAACAAGCCTAAACATAATTGAAGCTAAACTGACAACAGTGAAGAAAAACCACAGAGGGACTCTTAACTAAGAATTATCCCACCACCACTACTGGACTGGAGGTGAGGGTAGCTGACTAATGGGTTTCATAGGCTGTGTTACATAGTTTTTCGGGAATAACTTATTAATATTATCGGGACTTCGGTGAGACTTTTTCTATTGCACTAGACATATCGAAAGCCTTCGATAGAGTCTGGCATAAATCTTTAATTTCTAAACTACCCTCCTTCGGTTTCTATCCCTCCATCTGTGCCTTTGTCTCTAATTTCCTTTCCGGCCGTTCCATAGCCGCGGTTGTGGACGGCCATTGTTCACTTCCTCACTCTATAAACTCTGGTGTTCCTCAGGGCTCTGTCCTATCTCCTATTCTCTTTCTAATTTTTATAAATGATCTCCTTAACTGTACCTTAATTCCCATCCATTCATACGCAGACGACTCAACCTTGCACTACTCCATTAGTTTTTCAGAACGCCCCAGCCAGCAATCCCTCAACGACAAACGTAATGAAGCCATAGAACTCTTAAATTCTGATCTAAATACTATTTCCAATTGGGGCAGAGAAAACCTTGTTAACTTTAATGCTTCCAAAACCCAATTTCTCCATCTATCTACCCGTCAGGATCTCCCAGCGGACTATCCCTTATTCTTCAACAATACAAAAATCAACCCTTCATCTTCTCTCAATATTCTTGGTGTCTCTTTTTCTTCTGCTCTCATTTGGAAGGACCATATTACCAGTCTTGCTAAGGCAGCCTCCCAGAAGCTGGGTGTGCTCAACCGCCTTAGGGAGTTCTTTTCCCCTGCACAGCTTCTTGCTCTGTACAGGGGCATAGTGCGCCCTTGTATTGAGTATTGTTCACATGTGTGGGGAGGTTCCTCTCACACTGCTCTCCTAGACAAAGTTGAAAGGAAGGCCTTTCGTATCATTAACTCCCGTCCACTCACCAACTCTCTGCAATCTCTCTCTCTCCGCCGCAATGTTGCATCTCTCTCGCTATTCTATCGCTACTATAATAATCAGTGTTCCTCAGAGCTATCCCAGTGCATACCACCTCCTTTACGTAGGGCACGTGGTACCCGTCTTGCAACTCAATCCCACCCCTACTCTGTGCAACTCTCCAACCCAAGAGTGAAACGTTACTCTCAAACTTTCTTCTACTCAACAGCCGAGCTCTGGAACTCTCTCCCAGAATCAGTCTTTCCCTCTTCCTATGACTTAAATTGCTTCAAACTCTGTGTGTCCAGGCATTTTGGCTCGAACGTCCCTTGATTTTGGCCCTGTCACTCTTTCAACTATGGGGGAGGCACTCGCTATAGGCAGTTATGCCTTTTGCCTCCCTCAATCACAGAAAAAAAAAAAAAACAGAAAAAAAAAAAAAAAAAATTGGATCACTGATATTTTGCCAGAGCTTGTTTCACACAGTTCCCTAATTTGTCATTATAGTACATTACCAAAAGTTGATAATTAACCAACAGGACCCCAGCGACGCACATGATGCGTCGGTAATGTATGTAACGCTAAACCCCATCGCCGCAGCACCTGCGTTAGCAATTTCGACCTTATTTACTCTTGTCCTATGGGTAGCTAGAGGCTTGAGAATTGTATGGGATATACCTTATGATGTTACCGAATAGTGGCGGTACTTGGCAACCCCCAAGTTTAGCCACGCTGGTGGGTATGGGCGGATTGGGAAAGCCAGTTTACCCATTTACCTCACCGCCATTTTCGAGTGTATTTACTCTTGTCCTATGGTAGCTAGAGGGTTCAAATTTGTATGGGATATACCTTATGATGTTGCTGAACAGTGGCAATACTTGGCAACCCCCAAGTCTAGCCGCGGTGGGGAGTGGGGACAAGCGGGAGGAAGACAGTTGTCCTGTTGACTTCACGAGTGTATGACCTACCTCGTCGCCTCGCAATATTGGAACAAAGGGAATAGTGTGTGTATCGCTCCTCATGACATAGTTGACTCCCCACCAAGTGGGGAAGAGGAGGATGACCCAGACCCCATGGCATTCCTCAAAATTCCGCCAGGCCATCGTAGGGGTCAGAAGAGACGAGCTGAGAGTGTATCATATTGACAAGTGCCGCGTACATGGTCTTCCCCAATGCCTGCCTTCACCACCACCTCCCACACTCTCCCCACTACAAATACAATGTCAAAACCCATATTTCTAAGTCAAAAGTGCCTAAAACAATGTGTAAAACTCATTATAACTATCAAACATATGATAAAGTATAAAATCAATAAACAGTGCGTGAGAGAGGCATGATAAAAGTTAAAGTGAGTGGAGGGGAGTCGGCTGTCAGTCGGCTGGCCTTGTGTACGTGCGTGCATTATGGGCCATGATGGCCACCGGTCGCCATGGTAAACAGGATGGGCGCGGGGCTTGCCACTCGTCGGCATTTATAAAACTTTATTTTATGCACTTATCACACTGTAACTTCACTTACAATGACATTATGTGATACATGTTGCTAATATATGAACTATGAAGGGACACATGATGCTCGGGTGGTGTAAATAACAGTCACTCAAAAACTGGACGCATCGTACATCTGCCATGCTGCCTTGCCCAGCTGTGGTGTGCCGGCGCGCGACGTTTGAAGAGCACCCGGCACCAGCTCATGGTTGAGGCCAAAATACATAAGTTTTGTATATTTTTATTTGATATTGACAGATAACTTGAACGTAAAGGCGATAGTAGGGTTGAGTGGTGGGTTGTTTTTTTTTTTTTTTTTCTATGTGATTGAGGGAGGCAAAAGGCATAACTGCCTATAGCGAGTGCCTCCCCCATAGTTGAAAGAGTGACAGGGCCAAAATCAAGGGACGTTCGAGCCAAAATGCCTGGACACACTGAGTTTGAAGCAATTTAAGTCATAGGAAGAGGGAAAGACTGATTCTGGGAGAGAGTTCCAGAGCTCAGATATTGAGTAGAAGAAAGTTTGAGAGTAACGTTTCACTCTTGGGTTGGAGAGTTGCACAGAGTAGGGGTGGGATTGAGTTGCAAGACGGGTACCACGTGCCCTACGTAAAGGAGGTGGTATGCACTGGGATAGCTCTGAGGAACACTGATTATTATAGTAGCGATAGAATAGCGAGAGAGATGCAACATTGCGGCGGAGAGAGAGAGATTGCAGAGAGTTGGTGAGTGGACGGGAGTTAATGATACGAAAGGCCTTCCTTTCAACTTTGTCTAGGAGAGCGGTGTGAGAGGAACCTCCCCACACATGTGAACAATACTCAATACAAGGGCGCACTATGCCCCTGTACAGAGCAAGAAGCTGTGCAGGGGAAAAGAACCCCCTAAGGCGGTTGAGCACACCCAGCTTCTGGGAGGCTGCCTTAGCAAGACTGGTAATATGGTCCTTCCAAATGAGAGCAGAAGAAAAAGAGACACCAAGAATATTGAGAGAAGATGAAGGGTTGATTTTTGTATTGTTGAAGAACAAGGGATAGTCCGCTGGGAGATCCTGACGGGTAGATAGATGGAGAAATTGGGTTTTGGAAGCATTAAAGTTAACAAGGTTTTCTCTGCCCCAATTGGAAATAGTATTTAGATCAGAATTTAAGAGTTCTATGGCTTCATTACGTTTGTCGTTGAGGGATTGCTGGCTGGGGCGTTCTGAAAAACTAATGGAGTAGTGTAAGGTTGAGTCGTCTGCGTATGAATGGATGGGAATTAAGGTACAGTTAAGGAGATCATTTATAAAAATTAGAAAGAGAATAGGAGATAGGACAGAGCCCTGAGGAACACCGGAGTTTATAAGGTGAGGAAGTGAACAATGGCCGTCCACAACCGCAGCTATGGAACGGCCGGAAAGGAAATTAGAGACAAAGGCACAGATGGAGGGATAGAAACCGAAGGAGGGTAGTTTAGAAATTAACGATTTATGCCAGACTCTATCGAAGGCTTTCGATATGTCTAGTGCAATAGAAAAAGTCTCACCGAAGTCCCGAAAGGAGGATGACCAAGAGTTAGTAAGATATGAAAGAAGATCACCAGTAGAGCGACCCTTAAGGAAGCCATACTGGCGATCTGAGAGCAGATTATGAGAAGAGAAATGCTTAAGAAATTTGGAAGCAAGAATAGTTTCAAAAACTTTAGAAAGACAAGAGATAAGAGCAATTGGACGATAGTTGGAGGGTTGAGAGCGGTCACCCTTCTTTGGGACAGGTTAAATGTGAGCAAACTTCCAGCATGAAGGGAAGACGTTAGAGGATAGACAGAGACGAAAGAGTTTGCCTAGGCAGGGAGTCAGCACGGAAGCACAGTTTATGACGGGTGATAACTACTGTGTTTGATGGAGCAGCAATAATGGTTTGGTGGTTTCCACAGGTATGCCATGCTAGCCTTGTCCGTTTCTTAGTCATTCAGGTGCGACTTTTAACCTCATGACACAGTGACAAGTGGCTTAGTTCTCAACTTTTTTTAATGCACTATATTGACGAAAATTAGAGCACTGTGAAACAAGCTCTGGCAAAATATCATACTGATCCAACTGTTTGTTAATAAGTTGTTCCCACAAAACTATGTAACACGGCCTCTGAAACCCATAGTAACTTAACTTGGAAGCTGCTTTCCCCAGACTCCCACAATTCGCACAGTAGTAGGGCTTCCTGAATATGGCAAGACTTTAAAAAAAAAAAAAAAAAAAAAACAGTTGCGAAAGAAAAATAGTGAAAAAAGGTAAATTTCTATAATTGCACCTATACGAGCTAAAAAAATAGATGATTGTATTTAACAGGAACGTAGGACAAGGTAAGTGATGTGGTATTGGTGGCAATATGCGGAAATGGATTATAAGGGCATTCTGCCCCCTCTGACAAAAGTTGGTTCAATATTATTTTAATACCACAAATTATTGATATATTTGAAGATAAATATGGAATCTATATGCTCTAAAGATTATATGAAAATTTGTTTTAACCCTCGGCAAAACCTAATAAAAAGTATGGTACTAATCTGTCTTTTTCGTAACAAGGTTGTCAACACGGTACTTCCAGTTATCGACAGTTCTAAAGATCATATGAAAAGGTCAAATTGGATTTTATGTCGCATATGTGTTTTATGTATTATTATCCTTTTGCTCACCAGTTTCTTCATTGATTGTGTTTTAAAGTGTTTTTCCTTCTGGAAATTCATATTTACCCATTATTTTGCAGTATTAAAACATGCCCCCTAAAACCATAGTTTGTCATTACCCTAACCTAACAACCTAACCTAACCTGGGGGCTGCCGCCCCCAGACCCCGCAGGGTTAGTATTGATATAGAATATGACAAAATACTAAAACTACGGTAAAAAAATGAAAAATATTAGTTCTCAGCTGTTCCAAGATGGCCACCATCACCCTTATTTAACCCACAAAGTCTAAGGAAAAATAATTTAATATGCAGCGGTAAAGACATATATTGTGGTGACTAATACTCTATGACAAAGCTATAGTATAAATTTAGAACATTATATCCCATACGTGACCTAAAATCCAGTTTGTCCTATGAAAATGTGTTTTAACCCTCTGAAAAACTTAATATAAAGTATGCTACTAAAATGTAATTTTCGTAACAATGTTGTCAATACGGTACTTTCAATGTACTATCAAAGCTGAAAATTGCAGAGTAAACACCGTAGACTTCATTGACTTCTTTCACATAATCGACAGCCAATTTTTTTTTTATACGGAGGGATTAGTACCCAACCAGCGGGGGTGGGGGGGCGGCGGCCCCCACCCATAATACTAGGATAGGTTAGGTAAGGTCTTCAAATCATAGCCCTCCCCACTATAGGGGAGTGTCTCAACATAGATCAAAAATTGGGAGAATTGGTTTTTCCGAGATTTCTAATTAATTACAAACACTATATATTGATGCAAATGAACACAAAACAATTAAAAAAAACTCAGAAAATTTGTGTTATTAAATTTAAAAATTTCCCAAAAGTCTATCAACCTAGATGTGACACGGATTTTATAAGGTTTCAGAGACATTAGCCTAACCTAAGAACCTTACCTAACCTATCCTAGTATTATGGGTGGCGGCTGCCGCCCCCACACCCCTGCTGGTTGTGTAAAATGGTAGAAATCCAGTTGTGGTGGAGTGAGTAACCGTAGATTTTCGTAAGGGGGTCAGAGAGGGTGGAATGCCCTTATAATCCATTTCCGCATACTGCCACCTATACCACATCACTTACCTTGTCGTACCTTCCTGTTAAATACAATAATAATTTGTTTAGCTCATATAGGTGCAATTATAGAATAATTCCGAGAAAATAGGGAGAGTATAGGTGTAGATTTAAAATTATTTTAACAGACTACCAATTTTTTTTTTTTTTTTTTTTGTTTTTTTTCTATATTCCAACTATATGGCCTTTAAACTCTACCGCTGAACACGGTGAGGCCCGTGAGTTCTTGTTCCAGTCTAGGGAGCGAGACATGCGAAGCACCTATTCACGGCTCGAACCCAACTCCATCTCTGAAGCTGCTTCGCCTCTGCGCTTCACAGTCTCACTCCCCAGGTTCGGACCCTCACTCTCAGAACGCCACCTATTGAGCAATTAACACACTAGGCATTGCCCGCTGTAGCATATTTTGAATATGGGAATGTTCATACAGTGCTATTTAATCAGGGAACAAACATTGTTTTGGCATTTCGGTGTGCTGTGGTAATGCACTGAAACTAGGTACAGCCAAATTCCATCCCAATAATATCTTCCCATTGACATATTGGGATTCGAACCCAGGTCCATTGGATTACCAGTCCAGTGGCAAGACCACTCTGCTACACCTCCCCTAATTTGTAGCGTCAATTCTGATTGGCTAATGAACATCCAAGAAAGAAAGATAGTGTTGCGGGAAGAGGTAAACAAAGTGTCTAGGCTGCAACAATTAAAAGTTTATAGGGGTGGGACAATAAAATAGACGAAATTTGAAAAGTAGCATTCATCCGCACATCCGTAAGGTCCCCTGACTAATAGTAATAACAAGTAAATCCATAAGGCAGGAACCCCATAATCGAGGAGTAGTTCTGCAGAATTCCTCTTTTTCCAAAATTATCCCACGGCCGCGCTGTTATTTGCCCCTGCTGGCAATTAGCAAAGGCTAATAGGGCCCTGGGCTTCCTTCGCAGGACTCTCACACAGTGTAACGCAAACATAAAAATTCAAGCTTTCAAATCATCCACACTTACAATACTGCGACACCTTCTGGGATCCACACACTCGCAATAATATCAGTAAATTAGAGACCATACAAAACAAAGCTGCAAGATGGATCAGACGTGATTACAGACATACTACATCAAGTCACTTTGCTCAAACAGGACATTAAACTAGACCCCTTGTAACAAGAAGACAAATACACAAACAAATGTTATACAAAATCACAAACAATTTAGTAGACAGACAAAAATTCATATTTACACCCTACAAATATACGATTTACGAGACGCAGCCACAACTTAAATTCCCACACTTCAGGCAAGCACGGACATATTCAGACATTCCTTTTTTCCCCACAGCATCAAAGAGTGGAATCACCTCCCATCTCACATAGTTAATAGCCCCACTCTTGATTCCTTTAGAAATAGAATCACTAATCATTATCTCCCTCCTCCTAAACCTTGACCCAATCCTATCCATTGCTCCCAATTCCTCTGCACAATCCCCGCTGATCATCCTACCAGAGAGCAGCCCTCTGCGGGTCCCCCTGACATGACAAGATATGATGACAATAATCATTGGGGGGGAGAGGGGGGGGGGGTCTGTCCCCATGTCATTATAGGTAGGCTAATGCAAATCCTCCATTCACTGAACGAGAAACAGTAATACATTATTTTCCTTTAACAAATAAACAAAAATCTTAGTTAATAAACCTTTGCAACTTATCTTGAGTGATACTTTTGGGATCAAATAAAAAGAACACTACCTACTAACTTTCCAACACTTATGAGCCGCTGGTGCCTGTGTCTATCTGGAGTAACCACCAACAACTGACTGACAAATATTCCTTCGAGAGCATCAAGCTCGTTGTAGTTCAGAAAGGAAACTTGGGATAACAGATCAACACCAGCGCCTCTAGTGACAAAGACTCGAATTGATCAAGTTCTTTGTAATCCAGACACGAAACTTGGAAAAACAAATCAACAGCAGCGCCTCTAGTGACAAAACTCGAAATTAATTAAGGTATTTGAAATCCAGAAACGTAACTTGGGATAAGAGTTCAACAACAACCCCCTCCAAGTGACAATCAGACATATTGTTAAAACCGAGTGCCCTCATTCTCCAACAAGAACAAGAACGTATAATTAAATCTTACTAAAGCAGTTCGTTACACCTTCATAAACGAAATAAGCAGAAACAAATAGTCATCTCTTCTAAATTGAACGATATTTAGTTATTTTATGACAAATTAGCACTCTGGGTCCGGATACTCAAAACTGTCCTAACTTGGGGCACTTAGGACTTCCTAACTGACTTAGGGCGCCCTAAGATATGAACAGGTTAGGACAACTTATCTCGTTTCTTAAGTTGTATACTCAAACAAAATTGAGTATGTCCTATCCTGTTCCTAAATGGATAGGAACTCCTAAATTGTCCTAAATCTTCTAGGGTACCTTATGTTGTTCAGCCAATCACGGGACTCCTTATATCCCATTGTTTGGGTGGATCAACCAGCTGATCAAAATAAACAAACGCCGCTGTGGCAGAGAGAGTTACCCAGCTATTGTATTACCTTATTTTGTGTTTATGTATCTATATATATATTATATAATAAATCGTGCAATATCCTATATTTAAGCCCTAACAAAGGCCCATTTACATTGTTTATAGTAGGACGATAGGCTATTAGATTCTGCTAGGTTATATTTCCCCATGAACTCAATTTGTGTACAGTTGTTGTTGTTGTTGGTCCCCAAGCTGCCTGGCCGAACAGCCCCAAGGCCCCGAGCAAGGCCAAGGCCATAACCGAGCGCCCTCACAGAACCCTCCCTGCCGACCACAATAAAGCCTGGGTGACCGAAGCCACTCCATGGCGGGGAGCTAAGGAGGGTGCGGAAACGCCCGGAAAACCAATGCCCCACCCAGGGCCCTGTGCCCCTCAGCAATTTTGAAGAGAAAGTAGAGGGGCTAAGGAAAAATGTGACGCTTTGGCTTCCAATCTTGGTAGATGGGAGGTCAATCCACGGAAGAGATGCCGTCACTTGAGATCTAGAAAATATACAAGTAAAAGGAACAGTCAGAGTAAGCTATGGGTATGGCAGAGATCGCTCAGTTCTCACTCTGATAGACCAGCCCATCACCACTTTTGTGTACAGTAGTTTGCAGCGTATTAGGCTAGGCCTAGTCCAGATTAAGTTAGGATAGGCTATTTTCCCAGAAGACCCAGTTATAGTTTGTCACTAGCACAGGGTAGGGGAAGGAGTTTTTTGCCCCCTGATGGCAATATTATGATGATACTACGTCGAGGGGGGACAAAGCCCCACCCTTAACCTATTCTTGTATTCCACGGCAGTCAAACTAGACGGGGACGTGATCTTGAGCATGCGAGTAGTCTAAACAAGGCAGGCGATACGCCCGAATTTCTCCATCCTTAACTAGGATTGGTTAAAGTAAGTTAGCTATAGGTTCGTTTTTTGGGGTAAAAGTTGTGTTACCGGGTGTACCGCCCGCTTTGTTTACATAGTCGCACACTCGCAGTCACATTTGCATCTAATTTGACTGCTGTTATTTGCCCCTGCTGGTAATATAGGCCTATATGAGGATGTACATTAAGTCATGGGGGGTGAGGGGGGCAAAGCCCACTCACTAACTAGGCTAATCTCCATAAATCAAACAGAGTAAAATGTATCAAAAAGTCTCTCTAGGCCTAGACACCATGCTGTATATATCATTTAAATGTATATTTTTTAATACCATATTTCCCGATATTCATAGGCTATATTTTCCACTAATATGGGTTTCAGAAGCCGTGTTACATCGTTTTTTGGGAATAACCTATGAACAAACAGTTGGATCAGTATGATATTTTGGGTCAATATATAGGAGACGCAACAATATAGGTAGCAAATTTATAATGGTAATTTTGGGTTCCTATCTTCATATGCTTCATTGCTATATAATTTTTATCCTTGGGGAAAAACAAAAATCTTGGGATTTTTCATTTTTTTCTTGGGATTTTTTTTTTTGGGGGGGGTCATTAACCTAACCAAAAAACCTAACCTAATAGCCCCCAAATACATTTAGGTTAGGTTTTTTGGTTAGGTTAATGAAATCAAACAAAAAATCCCGGGAACAAAATGAAAAATCCCAAGATTTGTTTTTCTTTCCCGGGATTAAAATTATATAGCAATGAAGCATATGATGATAGGAACCCAAAACTACCATTATACAATTGTTACCTATATTGTTGCGTCTCCTATATATTTACCATATTTTGCCACAAATTGTTTCACACTGTGCCCTAATTTTTTGTAATATTGTGCAATACCAAAAGTGGATAATTAAGCCACTTTTCCCTGTGCCATGAGGTTAAAGTCACACCTGAATGACGAGAAAACGGACAAGGATACTGTGGCGTACCTGTGAGAACCACCAAACCATGATTGCTCCTCCATCAAATACAGTAGTTATCAGCCACCACCCAACCCTATTATCGTCTTTATATTCAAGTTTTCTGTCAACATATGTATTTTTGTATATATATATTTGATAGTGACAGACCAGTTTGTCATGAAAATCAATAAATATATAATCATTAATCCCATTAGGATTGACTCATTTTGGCAGTTTAATTGGGATTTCCATTAGAGGGTTTATGCAACTTGGGAGGTTCTGTAGGAATTTTAGGGACACATACTATGTCATAACATTATTTACCCTTTGACTTTCATAATCTCTTACTCTGAATAAAATAGTCTCCCTTTCTACTCTGAATATAATAGTCTAATGCTAGTCTGAATAAACTGCCCAAGACGCGTCCTGATTCCACAATATAATAGTCTAATGCTAGTCTGAATAAATGCCCCAAGACGCGTCCTGATTCCACAATATAATAGTCTAATGCTAGTCTGAATAAACTGCCCAAGACGCGTCCTGATTCCACAATATAATAGTCTAATGCTAGTCTGAATAAACTGCCCAAGACGCGTCCTGATTCCACAATATAATAGTCTAATGCTAGTCTGAATAAACTGCCCAAGACGCGTCCTGATTCCACAATATAATAGTCTAATGCTAGTCTGAATAAACTGCCCAAGACGCGTCCTGATTCCACAATATAATAGTCTAATGCTAGTCTGAATAAACTGCCCAAGACGCGTCCTGATTCCACAATATAATAGTCTAATGCTAGTCTGAATAAACTGCCCAAGACGCGTCCTGATTCCACAATATAATAGTCTAATGCTAGTCTGAATAAACTGCCCAAGACGCGTCCTGATTCCACAATATAATAGTCTAATGCTAGTCTGAATAAACTGCCCAAGACGCGTCCTGATTCCACAATATAATAGTCTAATGCTAGTCTGAATAAACTGCCCAAGACGCGTCCTGATTCCACAATATAATAGTCTAATGCTAGTCTGAATAAACTGCCCAAGACGCGTCCTGATTCCACAATATAATAGTCTAATGCTAGTCTGAATAAACTGCCCAAGACGCGTCCTGATTCCACAATATAATAGTCTAATGCTAGTCTGAATAAACTGCCCAAGACGCGTCCTGATTCCACAATATAATAGTCTAATGCTAGTCTGAATAAACTGCCCAAGACGCGTCCTGATTCCACAATATAATAGTCTAATGCTAGTCTGAATAAACTGCCCAAGACGCGTCCTGATTCCACAATATAATAGTCTAATGCTAGTCTGAATAAACTGCCCAAGACGCGTCCTGATTCCACAATATAATAGTCTAATGCTAGTCTGAATAAACTGCCCAAGACGCGTCCTGATTCCACAATATAATAGTCTAATGCTAGTCTGAATAAACTGCCCAAGACGCGTCCTGATTCCACAATATAATAGTCTAATGCTAGTCTGAATAAACTGCCCAAGACGCGTCCTGATTCCACAATATAATAGTCTAATGCTAGTCTGAATAAACTGCCCAAGACGCGTCCTGATTCCACAATATAATAGTCTAATGCTAGTCTGAATAAACTGCCCAAGACGCGTCCTGATTCCACAATATAATAGTCTAATGCTAGTCTGAATAAACTGCCCAAGACGCGTCCTGATTCCACAATATAATAGTCTAATGCTAGTCTGAATAAACTGCCCAAGACGCGTCCTGATTCCACAATATAATAGTCTAATGCTAGTCTGAATAAACTGCCCAAGACGCGTCCTGATTCCACAATATAATAGTCTAATGCTAGTCTGAATAAACTGCCCAAGACGCGTCCTGATTCCACAATATAATAGTCTAATGCTAGTCTGAATAAACTGCCCAAGACGCGTCCTGATTCCACAATATAATAGTCTAATGCTAGTCTGAATAAACTGCCCAAGACGCGTTCCTGATTCCACAATATTAATAGTCTAATGCTAGTCTGAATAAACTGCCCAAGACGCGTCCTGATTCCACAATATAATAGTCTAATAGTCTAATGCTAGTCTGAATAAACTCCTGATTCCACATATAATAGTCTAATGCTAGTCTGAATAAACTGCCCAAGACGCGTCCTGATTCCACAATATAATAGTCTAATGCTAGTCTGAATAAACTGCCCAAGACGCGTCCTGATTCCACAATATAATAGTCTAATGCTAGTCTGAATAAACTGCCCAAGACGCGTCCTGATTCCACAATATAATAGTCTAATGCTAGTCTGAATAAACTGCCCAAGACGCGTCCTGATTCCACAATATAATAGTCTAATGCTAGTCTGAATAAACTGCCCAAGACGCGTCCTGATTCCACAATAATAGTCTAATGCTAGTCTGAATAAACTGCCCAAGACGCGTCCTGATTCCACAATATAATAGTCTAATGCTAGTCTGAATAAACTGCCCAAGACGCGTCCTGATTCCACAATATAATAGTCTAATGCTAGTCTGAATAAACTGCCCAAGACGCGTCCTGATTCCACAATATAATAGTCTAATGCTAGTCTGAATAAACTGCCCAAGACGCGTCCTGATTCCACAATATAATAGTCTAATGCTAGTCTGAATAAACTGCCCAAGACGCGTCCTGATTCCACAATATAATAGTCTAATGCTAGTCTGAATAAACTGCCCAAGACGCGTCCTGATTCCACAATATAATAGTCTAATGCTAGTCTGAATAAACTGCCCAAGACGCGTCCTGATTCCACAATATAATAGTCTAATGCTAGTCTGAATAAACTGCCCAAGACGCGTCCTGATTCCACAATATAATAGTCTAATGCTAGTCTGAATAAACTGCCCAAGACGCGTCCTGATTCCACAATATAATAGTCTAATGCTAGTCTGAATAAACTGCCCAAGACGCGTCCTGATTCCACAATATAATAGTCTAATGCTAGTCTGAATAAACTGCCCAAGACGCGTCCTGATTCCACAATATAATAGTCTAATGCTAGTCTGAATAAACTGCCCAAGACGCGTCCTGATTCCACAATATAATAGTCTAATGCTAGTCTGAATAAACTGCCCAAGACGCGTCCTGATTCCACAATATAATAGTCTAATGCTAGTCTGAATAAACTGCCCAAGACGCGTCCTGATTCCACAATATAATAGTCTAATGCTAGTCTGAATAAACTGCCCAAGACGCGTCCTGATTCCACAATATAATAGTCTAATGCTAGTCTGAATAAACTGCCCAAGACGCGTCCTGATTCCACAATAATAGTCTAATGCTAGTCTGAATAAACTGCCCAAGACGCGTCCTGATTCCACAATATAATAGTCTAATGCTAGTCTGAATAAACTGCCCAAGACGCGTCCTGATTCCACAATATAATAGTCTAATGCTAGTCTGAATAAACTGCCCAAGACGCGTCCTGATTCCACAATATAATAGTCTAATGCTAGTCTGAATAAACTGCCCAAGACGCGTCCTGATTCCACAATATAATAGTCTAATGCTAGTCTGAATAAACTGCCCAAGACGCGTCCTGATTCCACAATATAATAGTCTAATGCTAGTCTGAATAAACTGCCAAGACGCGTCCTGATTCCACAATATAATAGTCTAATGCTAGTCTGAATAAACTGCCCAAGACGCGTCCTGATTCCACAATATAATAGTCTAATGCTAGTCTGAATAAACTGCCCAAGACGCGTCCTGATTCCACAATATAATAGTCTAATGCTAGTCTGAATAAACTGCCCAAGACGCGTCCTGATTCCACAATATAATAGTCTAATGCTAGTCTGAATAAACTGCCCAAGACGCGTCCTGATTCCACAATATAATAGTCTAATGCTAGTCTGAATAAACTGCCCAAGACGCGTCCTGATTCCACAATATAATAGTCTAATGCTAGTCTGAATAAACTGCCCAAGACGCGTCCTGATTCCACAATATAATAGTCTAATGCTAGTCTGAATAAACTGCCCAAGACGCGTCCTGATTCCAGCATATAATAGTCTAATGCTAGTCTGAATAAACTGCCCAAGACGCGTCCTGATTCCACAATATAATAGTCTAATGCTAGTCTGAATAAACTGCCCAAGACGCGTCCTGATTCCACAATATAATAGTCTAATGCTAGTCTGAATAAACTGCCCAAGACGCGTCCTGATTCCACAATATAATAGTCTAATGCTAGTCTGAATAAACTGCCCAAGACGCGTCCTGATTCCACAATATAATAGTCTAATGCTAGTCTGAATAAACTGCCCAAGACGCGTCCTGATTCCACAATATAATAGTCTAATGCTAGTCTGAATAAACTGCCCAAGACGCGTCCTGATTCCACAATATAATAGTCTAATGCTAGTCTGAATAAACTGCCCAAGACGCGTCCTGATTCCACAATATAATAGTCTAATGCTAGTCTGAATAAACTGCCCAAGACGCGTCCTGATTCCACAATATAATAGTCTAATGCTAGTCTGAATAAACTGCCCAAGACGCGTCCTGATTCCACAATATAATAGTCTAATGCTAGTCTGAATAAACTGCCCAAGACGCGTCCTGATTCCACAATATAATAGTCTAATGCTAGTCTGAATAAACTGCCCAAGACGCGTCCTGATTCCACAATATAATAGTCTAATGCTAGTCTGAATAAACTGCCCAAGACGCGTCCTGATTCCACAATATAATAGTCTAATGCTAGTCTGAATAAACTGCCCAAGACGCGTCCTGATTCCACAATATAATAGTCTAATGCTAGTCTGAATAAACTGCCCAAGACGCGTCCTGATTCCACAATATAATAGTCTAATGCTAGTCTGAATAAACTGCCCAAGACGCGTCCTGATTCCACAATATAATAGTCTAATGCTAGTCTGAATAAACTGCCCAAGACGCGTCCTGATTCCACAATATAATAGTCTAATGCTAGTCTGAATAAACTGCCCAAGACGCGTCCTGATTCCACAATATAATAGTCTAATGCTAGTCTGAATAAACTGCCCAAGACGCGTCCTGATTCCACAATAAATAGTCTAATGCTAGTCTGAATAAACTGCCCAAGACGCGTCCTGATTCCACAATATAATAGTCTAATGCTAGTCTGAATAAACTGCCCAAGACGCGTCCTGATTCCACAATATAATAGTCTAATGCTAGTCTGAATAAACTGCCCAAGACGCGTCCTGATTCCACAATATAATAGTCTAATGCTAGTCTGAATAAACTGCCCAAGACGCGTCCTGATTCCACAATATAATAGTCTAATGCTAGTCTGAATAAACTGCCCAAGACGCGTCCTGATTCCACAATATAATAGTCTAATGCTAGTCTGAATAAACTGCCCAAGACGCGTCCTGATTCCACAATATAATAGTCTAATGCTAGTCTGAATAAACTGCCCAAGACGCGTCCTGATTCCACAATATAATAGTCTAATGCTAGTCTGAATAAACTGCCCAAGACGCGTCCTGATTCCACAATATAATAGTCTAATGCTAGTCTGAATAAACTGCCCAAGACGCGTCCTGATTCCACAATATAATAGTCTAATGCTAGTCTGAATAAACTGCCCAAGACGCGTCCTGATTCCACAATATAATAGTCTAATGCTAGTCTGAATAAACTGCCCAAGACGCGTCCTGATTCCACAATATAATAGTCTAATGCTAGTCTGAATAAACTGCCCAAGACGCGTCCTGATTCCACAATATAATAGTCTAATGCTAGTCTGAATAAACTGCCCAAGACGCGTCCTGATTCCACAATATAATAGTCTAATGCTAGTCTGAATAAACTGCCCAAGACGCGTCCTGATTCCACAATATAATAGTCTAATGCTAGTCTGAATAAACTGCCCAAGACGCGTCCTGATTCCACAATATAATAGTCTAATGCTAGTCTGAATAAACTGCCCAAGACGCGTCCTGATTCCACAATATAATAGTCTAATGCTAGTCTGAATAAACTGCCCAAGACGGTCCTGATTCCACAATATAATAGTCTAATGCTAGTCTGAATAAACTGCCCAAGACGCGTCCTGATTCCACAATATAATAGTCTAATGCTAGTCTGAATAAACTGCCCAAGACGCGTCCTGATTCCACAATATAATAGTCTAATGCTAGTCTGAATAAACTGCCCAAGACGCGTCCTGATTCCACAATATAATAGTCTAATGCTAGTCTGAATAAACTGCCCAAGACGCGTCCTGATTCCACAATATAATAGTCTAATGCTAGTCTGAATAAACTGCCCAAGACGCGTCCTGATTCCACAATATAATAGTCTAATGCTAGTCTGAATAAACTGCCCAAGACGCGTCCTGATTCCACAATATAATAGTCTAATGCTAGTCTGAATAAACTGCCCAAGACGCGTCCTGATTCCACAATATAATAGTCTAATGCTAGTCTGAATAAACTGCCCAAGACGCGTCCTGATTCCACAATATAATAGTCTAATGCTAGTCTGAATAAACTGCCCAAGACGCGTCCTGATTCCACAATATAATAGTCTAATGCTAGTCTGAATAAACTGCCCAAGACGCGTCCTGATTCCACAATATAATAGTCTAATGCTAGTCTGAATAAACTGCCCAAGACGCGTCCTGATTCCACAATATAATAGTCTAATGCTAGTCTGAATAAACTGCCCAAGACGCGTCCTGATTCCACAATATAATAGTCTAATGCTAGTCTGAATAAACTGCCCAAGACGCGTCCTGATTCCACAATATAATAGTCTAATGCTAGTCTGAATAAACTGCCCAAGACGCGTCCTGATTCCACAATATAATAGTCTAATGCTAGTCTGAATAAACTGCCCAAGACGCGTCCTGATTCCACAATATAATAGTCTAATGCTAGTCTGAATAAACTGCCCAAGACGCGTCCTGATTCCACAATATAATAGTCTAATGCTAGTCTGAATAAACTGCCCAAGACGCGTCCTGATTCCACAATATAATAGTCTAATGCTAGTCTGAATAAACTGCCCAAGACGCGTCCTGATTCCACAATATAATAGTCTAATGCTAGTCTGAATAAACTGCCCAAGACGCGTCCTGATTCCACAATATAATAGTCTAATGCTAGTCTGAATAAACTGCCCAAGACGCGTCCTGATTCCACAATATAATAGTCTAATGCTAGTCTGAATAAACTGCCCAAGACGCGTCCTGATTCCACAATATAATAGTCTAATGCTAGTCTGAATAAACTGCCCAAGACGCGTCCTGATTCCACAATATAATAGTCTAATGCTAGTCTGAATAAACTGCCCAAGACGCGTCCTGATTCCACAATATAATAGTCTAATGCTAGTCTGAATAAACTGCCCAAGACGCGTCCTGATTCCACAATATAATAGTCTAATGCTAGTCTGAATAAACTGCCCAAGACGCGTCCTGATTCCACAATATAATAGTCTAATGCTAGTCTGAATAAACTGCCCAAGACGCGTCCTGATTCCACAATATAATAGTCTAATGCTAGTCTGAATAAACTGCCCAAGACGCGTCCTGATTCCACAATATAATAGTCTAATGCTAGTCTGAATAAACTGCCCAAGACGCGTCCTGATTCCACAATATAATAGTCTAATGCTAGTCTGAATAAACTGCCCAAGACGCGTCCTGATTCCACAATATAATAGTCTAATGCTAGTCTGAATAAACTGCCCAAGACGCGTCCTGATTCCACAATATAATAGTCTAATGCTAGTCTGAATAAACTGCCCAAGACGCGTCCTGATTCCACAATATAATAGTCTAATGCTAGTCTGAATAAACTGCCCAAGACGCGTCCTGATTCCACAATATAATAGTCTAATGCTAGTCTGAATAAACTGCCCAAGACGCGTCCTGATTCCACAATATAATAGTCTAATGCTAGTCTGAATAACTGCCCAAGACGCGTCCTGATTCCACAATATAATAGTCTAATGCTAGTCTGAATAAACTGCCCAAGACGCGTCCTGATTCCACAATATAATAGTCTAATGCTAGTCTGAATAAACTGCCCAAGACGCGTCCTGATTCCACAATATAATAGTCTAATGCTAGTCTGAATAAACTGCCCAAGACGCGTCCTGATTCCACAATATAATAGTCTAATGCTAGTCTGAATAAACTGCCCAAGACGCGTCCTGATTCCACAATATAATAGTCTAATGCTAGTCTGAATAAACTGCCCAAGACGCGTCCTGATTCCACAATATAATAGTCTAATGCTAGTCTGAATAAACTGCCCAAGACGCGTCCTGATTCCACAATATAATAGTCTAATGCTAGTCTGAATAAACTGCCCAAGACGCGTCCTGATTCCACAATATAATAGTCTAATGCTAGTCTGAATAAACTGCCCAAGACGCGTCCTGATTCCACAATATAATAGTCTAATGCTAGTCTGAATAAACTGCCCAAGACGCGTCCTGATTCCACAATATAATAGTCTAATGCTAGTCTGAATAAACTGCCCAAGACGCGTCCTGATTCCACAATATAATAGTCTAATGCTAGTCTGAATAAACTGCCCAAGACGCGTCCTCATTCCACAATATAATAGTCTAATGCTAGTCTGAATAAACTGCCCAAGACGCGTCCTGATTCCACAATATAATAGTCTAATGCTAGTCTGAATAAACTGCCCAAGACGCGTCCTCATTCCACAATATAATAGTCTAATGCTAGTCTGAATAAACTGCCCAAGACGCGTCCTGATTCCACAATATAATAGTCTATTGCTAGTCTGAATAAACTGCCCAAGACGCGTCCTGATTCCACAATATAATAGTCTAATGCTAGTCTGAATAAACTGCCCAAGACGCGTCCTGATTCCACAATATAATAGTCTAATGCTAGTCTGAATAAACTGCCCAAGACGCGTCCTGATTCCACAATATAATAGTCTAATGCTAGTCTGAATAAACTGCCCAAGACGCGTCCTGATTCCACAATATAATAGTTTAATGCTAGTTTGAATAAACTGCCCAAGACGCGTCCTCATTCCACAATATAATAGTCTAATGCTAGTCTGAATAAACTGCCCAAGACGCGTCCTGATTCCACAATATAATAGTCTAATGCTAGTCTGAATAAACTGCCCAAGACGCGTCCTGATTCCACAATATAATAGTCTAATGCTAGTCTGAATAAACTGCCCAAGACGCGTCCTGATTCCACAATATAATAGTCTAATGCTAGTCTGAATAAACTGCCCAAGACGCGTCCTGATTCCACAATATAATAGTCTAATGCTAGTCTGAATAAACTGCCCAAGATGCGTCCTCATTCCACAATATAATAGTCTAATGCTAGTCTGAATAAACTGCCCAAGACGCGTCCTGATTCCACAATATAATAGTCTAATGCTAGTCTGAATAAACTGCCCAAGACGCGTCCTGATTCCACAATATAACAGTCTAATGCTAGTCTGAATAAACTGCCCAAGACGCGTCCTGATTCCACAATATAATAGTCTAATGCTAGTCTGAATAAACTGCCCAAGACGCGTCCTGATTCCACAATATAATAGTCTAATGCTAGTCTGAATAAACTGCCCAAGACGCGTCCTCATTCCACAATATAATAGTCTAATGCTAGTCTGAATAAACTGCCCAAGACGCGTCCTGATTCCACAATATAATAGTCTAATGCTAGTCTGAATAAACTGCCCAAGACGCATCCTGATTCCACAATATAATAGTCTAATGCTAGTCTGAATAAACTGCCCAAGACGCGTCCTGATTCCACAATATAATAGTCTAATGCTAGTCTGAATAAACTGCCCAAGACGCGTCCTGATTCCACAATATAATAGTCTAATGCTAGTCTGAATAAACTGCCCAAGACGCGTCCTGATTCCACAATATAATAGTCTAATGCTAGTCTGAATAAACTGCCCAAGACGCGTCCTGATTCCACAATATAACAGTCTAATGCTAGTCTGAATAAACTGCCCAAGACGCGTCCTGATTCCACAATATAATAGTCTAATGCTAGTCTGAATAAACTGCCCAAGACGCGTCCTGATTCCACAATATAATAGTCTAATGCTAGTCTGAATAAACTGCCCAAGACGCGTCCTCATTCCACAATATAATAGTCTAATGCTAGTCTGAATAAACTGCCCAAGACGCGTCCTGATTCCACAATATAATAGTCTAATGCTAGTCTGAATAAACTGCCCAAGACGCATCCTGATTCCACAATATAATAGTCTAATGCTAGTCTGAATAAACTGCCCAAGACGCGTCCTGATTCCACAATATAATAGTCTAATGCTAGTCTAGTCTGAATAAACTGCCCAAGACGCGTCCTGATTCCACAATATAATAGTCTAATGCTAGTCTGAATAAACTGCCCAAGACGCGTCCTGATTCCACAATATAATAGTCTAATGCTTGTCTGAATAAACTGCCCAAGACGCGTCCTCATTCCACAATATAATAGTCTAATGCTAGTCTGAATAAACTGCCCAAGACGCGTCCTGATTCCACAATATAATAGTCTAATGCTAGTCTGAATAAACTGCCCAAGACGCGTCCTGATTCCACAATATAATAGTCTAATGCTAGTCTGAATAAACTGCCCAAGACGCGTCCTGATTCCACAATATAATAGTCTAATGCTAGTCTGAATAAACTGCCCAAGACGCGTCCTGATTCCACAATATAATAGTCTAATGCTAGTCTGAATAAACTGCCCAAGACGCGTCCTGATTCCACAATATAATAGTCTAATGCTAGTCTGAATAAACTGCCCAAGACGCGTCCTGATTCCACAATATAATAGTCTAATGCTAGTCTGAATAAACTGCCCAAGACGCGTCCTGATTCCACAATAATAGTCTAATGCTAGTCTGAATAAACTGCCCAAGACGCGTCCTGATTCCACAATATAATAGTCTAATGCTAGTCTGAATAAACTGCCCAAGACGCGTCCTGATTCCACAATATAATAGTCTAATGCTAGTCTGAATAAACTGCCCAAGACGCGTCCTCATTCCACAATATAATAGTCTAATGCTAGTCTGAATAAACTGCCCAAGACGCATCCTGATTCCACAATATAATAGTCTAATGCTAGTCTGAATAAACTGCCCAAGACGCGTCCTGATTCCACAATATAATAGTCTAATGCTAGTCTGAATAAACTGCCCAAGACGCGTCCTGATTCCACAATATAATAGTCTAATGCTAGTCTGAATAAACTGCCCAAGACGCGTCCTGATTCCACAATATAATAGTCTAATGCTAGTCTGAATAAACTGCCCAAGACGTGTCCTGATTCCACAATATAATAGTCTAATGCTAGTCTGAATAAACTGCCCAAGACGCGTCCTGATTCCACAATATAATAGTCTAATGCTAGTCTGAATAAACTGCCCAAGACGCGTCCTGATTCCACAATATAATAGTCTAATGCTAGTCTGAATAAACTGCCCAAGACGCGTCCTGATTCCACAATATAATAGTCTAATGCTAGTCTGAATAAACTGCCCAAGACGCGTCCTGATTCCACAATATAATAGTCTAATTCTAGTCTGAATAAACTGCCCAAGATGCGTCCTCATTCCACAATATAATAGTCCAATGCTAGTCTGAATAAACTGCCCAAGACGCGTCCTGATTCCACAATATAATAGTCTAATGCTAGTCTGAATAAACTGCCCAAGACGCGTCCTGATTCCACAATATAATAGTCTAATGCTAGTCTGAATAAACTGCCCAAGACGCGTCCTGATTCCACAATATAATAGTCTAATGCTAGTCTGAATAAACTGCCCAAGACGCGTCCTGATTCCACAATATAATAGTCTAATGCTAGTCTGAATAAACTGCCCAAGACGCGTCCTGATTCCACAATATAATAGTCTAATGCTAGTCTGAATAAACTGCCCAAGACGCGTCCTGATTCCACAATATAATAGTCTAATGCTAGTCTGAATAAACTGCCCAAGACGCGTCCTGATTCCACAATATAATAGTCTAATGCTAGTCTGAATAAACTGCCCAAGACGCGTCCTGATTCCACAATATAATAGTCTAATGCTAGTCTGAATAAACTGCCCAAGACGCGTCCTGATTCCACAATATAATAGTCTAATGCTAGTCTGAATAAACTGCCCAAGACGCGTCCTGATTCCACAATAATAGTCTAATGCTAGTCTGAATAAACTGCCCAAGACGCGTCCTGATTCCACAATATAATAGTCTAATGCTAGTCTGAATATACTGCCCAAGACGCGTCCTGATTCCACAATATAATAGTCTAATGCTAGTCTGAATAAACTGCCCAAGACGCGTCCTGATTCCACAATATAATAGTCTAATGCTAGTCTGAATAAACTGCCCAAGACGCGTCCTGATTCCACAATATAATAGTCTAATGCTAGTCTGAATAAACTGCCCAAGACGCGTCCTGATTCCACAATATAATAGTCTAATGCTAGTCTGAATAAACTGCCCAAGACGCGTCCTGATTCCACAATATAATAGACTAATGCTAGTCTGAATAAACTGCCGAAGACGCGTCCTGATTCCACAATATAATAGACTAATGCTAGTCTGAATAAACTGCCCAAGACGCGTCCTCATTCCACAATATATTAGACTAATGCTCGTCTGAATAAACTGCCCAAGACGCGTCCTGATTCCACAATATAATAGTCTAATGCTAGTCTGAATAAACTGCCCAAGACGCGTCCTCATTCCACAATATAATAGACTAATGCTAGTCTGAATAAACTGCCCAAGACGCGTCCTGATTCCACAATATAATAGTCTAATGCTAGTCTGAATAAACTGCCCAAGACGCGTCCTCATTCCACAATATAAACAAACATAAACAAAAATAATAAAAGAGGGATTTTTTCAGAGGGCTAATTGGCCCACTCACGGCGGATCCCATTGATAATCAGCACATCACAGCCATGTGCCTATCAGCACATCACAGCCATGTGCCTATCAGCACATCACAGCCATGTGCCTATCAGCACATCACAGCCATGTGCCTATCAGCACATCACAGCCATGTGCCTATCAGCACATCACAGCCATGTGCCTATCTAATTATGTTTCTAATGTTTGTGTCGTTATTGATCCTACTGTAGCACTCGGTAGTCTATTTATCATTATCTACCAAACTTTTGCATGCTTATCACGGAGCAGCAGTTCGTTTTCCACATCGTCTTTGTGGATCCCACTTACAACCTAAGCATCTGTATCATATCCTCTCTTACTCTACAACTCTAATAAATGCAAGCCTAATGTTTCCCAAGTCCCCTTTCTTTTGTATTAACCATATCATGTATTTTATGATATTCACTGCCTCAATAATATTTTACTTCTGTTAAATGTTCTAACCCTTTCTGGCTATAATTCCGTGTCATTTGGCTTTTGTCGTCAGGCGTTAGAATATTATTGATGTTCTAATGTTCTATTATTCTGGATTGTTTTGCCATTCTTCTTTGTACCGTAACTTCCAATCAATCTATGGACATTGGACAGCTAAATTAAAAACATAATCCATGTGAAGCCTTAACTATGGACAGGTGAAATTTTAAAATTACGTTTGTTGTTATTCACGCTTCTAGATATCTATTTAAAAACTCTGATTTCAAACAATGTTGCATTGTTGTTGGGTTTTTTTTCACATCACGACTGATGATGACTTCCAAATTTTTTGAAATAATTGAGTTACTTAATTTCATGTTATTTAGCCATCTAGATGCCTCTGATATTGCGTCTTGGTATGTCACCACTCAGATTGGTGAAAAGATTGTATTTGTTTTCCGAGATATAACTGGTTCTTGTTGTTGTTGTTGTTGTTGTTCCCCAAGCAGCCTGGCCAAACAGCCCCAAGGCCCCGAGCAAGGCCAAGGCCATAACCGAACGCCCCCACAGAACCCTCCCTGCCTACCACAATAAAGCCTGGGTGACCGAAGCCACTCCATGGCGGGGAGCTGAGGAGGGTGCGGAAACGCCCGGGAAACCAAAGCCCCACCCAGGGCCCTGTGCCCCTCAGCAATTATGAAGAGAAAGTTGAAGGGCAAAGGAAAAATGTGACGCTTTGGCTTCCAATCTTGGTAGATTGGGAGGTCAATCCACGGAAAAGACGCCGTCACTTGAGATCTAGGAAATACATAAGTAAAAGGAACAGTCGGAGTAAGCGATGGGTATGGCAGAGATCGCTCAGTTCTCACTCTGATAGACCAGCCCATCACCATATGACTAGAACCCAATCCTCTCAGCATCAGCTGGGAAAGGCCCTAGAAAGCCGCCTTTGGCGGGGGGGGATAGCTCCCCTATTTCAACCCCTTTCGGGGTTGGGCACCCGCCCTGGTGGTTACTGGTTACTGGTGGTTACTGGCTATACCTTGAGTAAGGGAGATGGGTAATGGAATTGGACATTACAAGAATGCATTGAGCTATTGAATCTCCTCAACATGAGATAAATGGCGCGTAATTAACCCTTTCCCTGCGGGAGACGTTCTGGAACGCATAGGCAATTTACAGCAATTTCCAGTCTTTAAAAGCCTGTAAAAGTCATAGAAATCGAGTGTCAGTGGGCGGGAGCGTGAGGGACCTCCGTCCAACCCTCAGAGCAGCCAACTGCTCACTGAGGTAGACTGTGGTCTCGCACGGCTGTCTCGACAGTGCTGCCGAGCGAGCGAGAGCTAATAATTAGCGAGTTTTCCCGAATGTCTATGGCAACGCTGCGGGTGAACCCCGCCACCTACGAAGCTCGTTCTGGTGTCATTTTGAAGCTATTTTTGCCTAGTTTTCGGCAGAATACAGTTCATTTAATGCTGATATTTTATTAATCATTCAAGAGTGCCTGAATATGCCCTAAATAGCGCAAATATAACCGCAACCAGTGGGTTAATGACTTTCAAGTAAATATTGTTAAATCTATATCCTGAAATTTATATCGATTTCCCAATTTGCAATAAACTGCATGTATTTATCTACATTAAATATCTTTAAAGGTATTGCCCATTCGGGTAGTGTATTAAATTATTTTTGGAGAGCATGAATCGTTATTAGGATCAATAATTCAACCTATTTTTAGTGTCCTTTGAAAAATTACCAATCTTTTTAGTTAGGCCTAAATAAAGGTCGTTAATGTAAAAGGCGAACAATTGAGGAACTAAAACTGACAATCAGTGTAAAGCATGGTTCACACATTCAAGAGTAGGCGCCAGAGTCAAGTACGAGTGAGCGAAGAGTGACACTCTTCGTGGATCTTCGTGACTCTGGCAAGAACCAGCCTGAGTAAGGTCACTGTTCCTGATTCACCAAGAGTCAACAAGAGTCAGTACGTGTTCATCCAAGAGTCAGTACGAGTCACAGAGAATCAACAAGTCACGAAGAGTGTAACACCACGAACCCAACACGAGTTGAGGAAATTTGAAAAATAACGGTCAATTTTCCGGGCCAATAAACAAAGAGTCTGTACAAGTCAACAAGAGTGCAACAAGAGTCAACAAGAGTGTAACAAGAATCAACAAGAGTGTAACAAGAGTCACAAAGAGTGCTCCCAAGAGTGGCCCCTATTGTGCAGGTGCCCAATTCACCCAAAAGTGTAACAAGAGTCAACACGAGTCACGAAGAGTTATGCAGAGTTCAACAAGAGTCAATACGAGTCACGAAGAGTCAACAAGAGTCAACACGTGCTGACACGTGTCTACACGTGTGTCCTTCGGACTCTTGACGGGGACAAGAAATTTCATGCAGGCATGAAATTTCTAGGCCACGTCATGAGTCCCCAGGACACACCCCGATACCAACATGACTCACACGAGTGTAACATGAGTCACGAAGAGTATGCCTGAGTCAAGGCCGAATCTGAAAATGTCCACACTCTTGCTGGACTCGGACACCGACTCTTGTATGTGTGAACCATGTTTTAACCCTTATTTAGCGGGCTAGGCGGTTTATTTATATGTACCGCCCAGCGGGGTGTTTTTAGCCAAAATAGGGCTGTTTACGTGATCATTTTCTTGCCTAAATAAGACCCAGAGCGTAAAACAAGTATCTATCCCTGAAAGGGCATAAACAGAGCTTTCGAATGACACTATAACGATCCTTTTATGATGGCTAGTTTTCTTGCAACAACCGCGCAACGCGAGTGCAAAAAGCATGTAATTCAGCACTTTCCCCATACAATTCCGTATATAGCGAGTGAGAGAGGGAGGGAGGAGGTGGGATTCATGTCAGTAGGTTCGCCGCGGTGGTCTGGAGCAGTCATACGCTCGCTACTCTCCTGCCACCACTTGTCTCTCTCTCTCAGTAACATTACGTGCTGAAATTGCCACACGACCTATGTCGCGCACCGCCACATAGTCCAGATTTATTTAACTCGACTTATGTTGCGCCCCGACACTTAGGGGTTAATAAGACCCCAACCTTCACTACACCCCAATAGGCTCCTGTTAATGCTAAATCTTTGTTTCCTACTAATTAGCCATGGTCTAATGCATGTAATATAATTCGCCCTATTTCCATGAGCTGCTTCTTTAATCAGCAACCATTCATGTGGATATTTATCGAAAACTTTACTGACATGTCAATATATTTGAAGGTATTTTTGTTTTCTTTGTTTATCGATTCGTATGCTTTGGAAAAGAAAGGTTAATAGATAATGAGACACTCGCAGCCAACACGGTTAAATTCCATTACAAGATTGATGATTAAGCATTAAACAAATGTGACAGCAGCATACTCCTCTTAATTTAACGTTTGTAATTTAGTCAGTAGCCAGCCCTTATTCCCACAAGGGGTAGGGAGTATCAACAAGAAACACATGAAAGAAGGCAAAACAAGAGGCGGCAGGGAAAGAATCCATACAACAGTTCGCACACAAACATTCGGAAACCTCAATCACTTATTAGACCCCAAGATCACTGACTTCACCTCATATGCTATATACGTCCGGACAAATTAAGTCTCTTAGTCATTTAGCTGTATAAAATTACATTTTATTGAGTTGATGCATAATATACACGTTTAGGATAACTCATAAAATCTATACACGTTTAGGATAACTCATAAAATCTATACCCGGTGTCAGCGAACTTGGAGCTAATCCTGACCGCATAACACCTTATAAAGACAAAATATATATATGAGTAGATCAGGAAACAGATGTAGAAATTGACTACCCAATTTCTTGAGCACTTTCTGGGTTACAGAAAGGCTAAGGATCAAAATTACAGCCAATGTCGCTGACACCAACACCAAGTATAGTGTTAAGGAAACATTCACTAAAAAGTGTATAATAGATTATAAAATAACAATCTATGCAACTTATTGTGTTCATTTTAAGTTATGTATAGAATGTCGATCTATAAAGTAGTGACGCTTACCATTCTGGTGTGTGTGTGTGTGTGTGTGTGTGTGCTAATCTACAAAGTTTGTCGCACGTAAATATATTTATATTTAGCGGAGAGAGAGAGAGAGAGACCCTTCTATTATGATACAAACAAATAATGATAGCAATATTGTAGTATGTAGCGCCGCCCAGCGTGTGCGAGTACTGTGTGTGTGTGCCGTGGTTGTGGTAGCCCAGGCGGTGGGGCCTGCCTAGACACCACGTTCTCTGCTAGACACGACCACACGGGCTTGGCACGGGAGTGCAAACTAGACGGGTGCCACATACCTAATATTTTGTCGCAAAACTTAGTTGGGCTACTGTACAGGGACTCGGGAAAAATGAGCTGACCCAGGAATACCTGGGTGTACACTTACGCGTATTAAAAGCTGCTCAGGGGTGGGTCCTTCCTTCCCCTACTCCACCCTGGGCAGGTGGAAGGGGACAGTCGGGTCCAAGTCTACCCCCACCTTCCACCCCCATCTCCCCCACCTTCCTTTTCTAGCTGGCAGTTCATGATTAGCGACGATTGTGCTCATGTATACAAATTATTGTTAAACCATCATTGCACATGCTTACAATGGCCAACATTTAAAATATATTCAGAATGTATTAATACAATATACTGTATAATAATATTGCATTCTCAATATGAGTCTCTATACACAACATGGGTTACACAAATCTCGGCTGTAGTGATCTGCTTCTCTCTCTCTCTCTCTCTCTCTCTCTCTCTCTTAACACGCAGACTACGAGGTCAGTTCATTCAAGTTTTAAAATATGTAATGGGTTTGATAATGTGTAGCATAGCAAAATGTTTAGCCTCAATATGAATACAATACACAACCATGGCTGACAGTTCGAGTTTAAAAGATTCAGCACTAGTACTTGTGGAAACTGTTTCCCATTTATGATCTGCTCTACCTGGAACAAACTTTCCTCTGATGTTTTAAACATTTACTCAGTTGAGCAGTTCATGAAGGCAGTAGATAGTATTTTGCACACTCTGTAAGGAGTGTAGTGCACTGAAAAATGTCTCTCCTTCCACTTCGAATATTTACCCGTAATGGACCATAAGGTCTTTGAGATACTAACTATTCTGGTAATTATAGGGAATACTGTAGGCTCGCACCCTTATTTTTCATGTTTTTTCCTCCAGATTTTGAGAAATTAGTGTTTTCATGGGCTTAGTTATAATTCCAATGTGGGATACAGGATGGGTTGAGGGGGGGGGGGAGGGCTGTGCCACCTCTAAACCCCCCCCCCCCATGAATTATTGAAATCGTCATCTATGTTGCCAGCAGGGGGTAAATATCGATTATACTGCATACAGAAGTGATTATACTCACTGTAAACAGTGAGGATGTCTGAAAGAGCTCCGAGATTGATTAGAATGGGCGTTTTTTCTATTAATATCGGGTTTTATAAATGTGATCAAAATTATTCTCCCACAGTGGATTATACATGAGTACAGTAAAAGGATTCCATATTCCTACATTGCTACTCGAGGGCTCTATACTCAAACCTTACTAAAAGTTAACACCGACTTTGATAGTAATTTGTATCGAGTTCTATATTTAATTGATTTAACAACACAAAAGTGTATAGGCCACATAGAATGAAATACATACCGTTTATAATATGTATGGTATTGAATAAATGGGGAAAACTGATTGAAATGATAGACGAAACAATCAATAACAGTATTTAAGCCAATCTTTTATCTTCAGTCCTTTTCTTTTATGACATATAAGCCCGATTGTTTAAGTAATTTGAGAGCCTATGAGTAGATAAATCGTAGAGGGCACGTTGATGTGTATTGCAATAATGGTGAACATAATATCCTGAATACTGTATGAGATTGGAATAAATTACGGTATTATTATATTGAAATCACATTTAAGTACTGATCGTAGAAAGTAGTGCAATGAGAGAGAGACACACACGCAGATATGTGTATATATATATATATATATACTGTATAATACTGTATATATATATATATATATATACTGTATAATACTGTATATATATATATATATAGAGAGAGAGAGAGAAGCCCAAGACCACTACAGCCAGAATTCGTGTAACACACGTTGTGTATAGCTACTTATTTTGAGACTACAATATACAGTATATTGTATTTATAAATTCCTAATAAATGTTAAATGTTGACCATTGTAAACATATACAATGATGGTTTGGCAATAATTTGCAATACATGAGAACAATCGTCGCTAATCACTAACTGCCAGCTAGAGAAGGAAGGTGGGGGAGTTGGGGATAATTTAGGGGTAGAAGGTGGGGGTAGACCATAGAGTACAGAAGGATAGATCTTAAAGCTTGACATCACAGGGTTATTTTGCCGCGCATCCTAGGGATTTGGTGGCAGGAATGTTGTAGGGCATACAACAAAAACACCTCAGTCGTTTTTCCTTATTAGATACTCCTTGATATCTGTGCGCCTGCAAGGAGAATATATATAAGGAGAGGCGACTCTCTGCATTTGGTTGTAGCCCCCTGATACTTACCCGGGAGGCCATGCACGCAGCCGGATCCCATGCCTTGGCCCCACCCACTGCCGGATCCCATGCCTTGGCCCCGCCCACTGCCCAAAATGTACAAATATTATATTAGATTAGATTAACCTAACTTAACCTAACCTAACCTAACCTAACTTAACCCTAATATAATATAATATAATATAATATAATATAATATAACAAAATAAAAATATAAAAACCACGAGATCCGAGTGGGATCGAACACTGGATTATCAGATTCAGGGGCGGGAGCTATACCGACTGTGCTACAGAGCGACTTGGCAGAGACGGTTTGAAGGTTATATTTAAACGCGGTTGGGCAGTGGGGCGGGGCCAAGGGGGCTTACATTTTCGCACATGCGCAGAGGGTAAGGGATCTGGCTGCGTACATGGCCTTCCTACTTACCCCATCTAACGTCAAGCACCCCCCAATAGAGAACGGTTAATTTCGAACAGTAACTATACAGTTTATACCCTTCATTAGAGAATGTACCATTCTTTAGAAAATGGCTATATTCGAGCTATAACTATATAGTTTCTAATATTTATAGGCTACCGCTTGCAGTACTCAATATTTCTTTATTTTTCACAATTCATGATAGTTCTTATAGGCCTATATCTAAGTAGTAGGCTACTGTAAAAGTCACCCATGATGTTTAAATTGTGATCCTATTTTTGTCATTATCATTTTTGTCCTACCTCGGTCCATATACTAGGCTACTACAACTAAATATATTGTGCTACATTCCATGTATACAATCTAGTATTTGTGAAGCAACTTTACCTTTTTATGTATAAAATACTTGATATAATATAATACCTTTGTTATATGTGTAGGTTAGTAGGTTACTCAACGTCTAAATCTTGTATTGGTTTTGTTCCTTATATTTAAATTTTGTTCAGTAGGCCTACCTGTATGGATTTCATCCATATATTTTTTTTAGTAGTAAAGGGATGAGGTCACGATTAACCTTTTTACCCTGTCATAGACCTATTTTACTGTTAGGCGATCAGAACAGAGGCAAGGGGTGTGTGGAGATTGCCCAGCCATCTCCACCAGCCGAGAATCGAACCCGGTCCTCCCGATTAGAAACCAAGCGCTCTACCAATGTCGCTACTGGTCAACCCCATTTCAGCCATATGTTCCCCATAGTGTTCGTACGTTTACTGAAAAGTAAATAAACAAACACACACACACTGTGAATCGTACAGTTCCTCATATTACTTGCAATGCTTAATTGGTGAGGAATAAATAAAGACTTACCGGTACACAATTATCTCTCACGAAGGAATATGCGAGACAACCACAGCAATCATCCCAGTGACTGTCTCTCGAGTAATGTATGTTTCTGCACCTCTACCCATATTCGTCATACACTAATAAATACATATCCCTTCAGCAACAACATTACCAAAAGTGTGGAACACATCTTTTGCATCATGTTGTACGTGTTTATAAATATATATTCTATCGATGTTTTGTATTTACTATTCAGGTCGACCACTGGAGCACAATACAATGCTAGAGGACTTTCTCCACTACCGTCTATTCCTTTTCGGTGTATTCATGAATAATATTCTACAGCCTAAGCAAGTAATTCCAACCTCACACTCCATAAAAACTAAGAACATAAAATTGAGGGTATGTCTTACATTAAAGATAAACGATCAGGTGAAAGGCATATATATATACAACGTGAGTAGATTATGCTATTTATTTATATTATTTAAACATCTGTAAATTGTGGAGCATCAGATGTCAGGCGGCCAACCCCGCTATACTGGTCATCTTAAAAGTGGCTGCTTCACACAACACGGGAATTAGTTCAGCTGATCAGGTGTTTTCGTCTTCAGTTTGATGTCAAGGTTCTAGAGCCATAACAAACGTCTGCAATGATACAAATGCCAGCATTCATTGGTCAGCTATTTACGGAGATGATGTTTCTGGAATCTTGATTCAGTCAGCCATGATTATACACTCCTATGTGAGCATACTATATACTGTATACTTGTAGATATACTCTACTTATGACTAAGAACTTCACCATACCTTTGGGAAAGAAGTGAAATATGAATTTCTTTTGCTTCCTCTTGTATTTTTCACAAACAACACAGCTGTGACCGTGTTGTTTTGGTGCCATGTTTGTATCTGCCGCCACGCCTTCTGGCAGAGCCATCTTCAGGGGTGGTTGGTCAAGACTAGGAATCAATTGGGAGCGCGTTTAAGAGCTCTCTCCTTGTATAATTATATTCTCCTTGGTGCGCCTGGCTTGTCTGCAGTGTTACCAAAGTTAGGGAAATTCCGCAAAATGAGGGGGCATTAGATTAAAGAGGGAACATCTTTAAGAGTGATTTAATGTTGGTAAAAACACTTATTAATTATTTAAAATAAAATAGATATATAAAAGCAAGAAGAATATATTAGGAATACGTATACAATATAAAAAATACTTATATATGATGTAAACTGTATATCTACAAGCAACATAACAAGAATTAAAATATTATTTTGAATATATATTAGTAGAGGACCCTCCCATTGACCCCGTGACCATTGTTTCCTGAGCAAGGTTTGAAGGTGTTTTTTAGATGATTGGGGGATACTAAAGAAAATAAGCCCCCGTGCACCTCCCAAAAGTGTGGGCAAACTCCACCAGAGGGCAAAATCCAAGATGGCCACCATGAGAGTGATATTTCGCATAGTTTCTGCTACATAATAGCTATTAGTGTGATCTTGGTGTCTAAATGTAGGTATTTTGGCTCAAGAAATTCATTTAAGACAACAAATTATGGATTTAACCAATAATTTTCATGATAGGGTACTTTTTGTGGACAATATAACCAAATTTCAAGATGGCGGCCACGGAAATAAAGATTTGTCATATCTTCACTTACAGAATAGCTATTAATGTGATCTTGGTGTCAAAATGTACATATTTGGGGTCAAGGAATTCATTTAAGACAACAAATTAAGGATTTTAGCAATAATTTTCATGATAGGAGATTTATTGTCTTATTTTGCTAGCATATTAATAGAATGTTCTTTGTTGCAGGTTGATGCAGGTAGGATGCTGAGCCATCATGTCCTTACCGGGAAAAATTCAGAAGCGGCGAAGTGAGGACTCAATCGGTCATCCATGTATCTTCTGTCAATCCGACTGTGATGAAGATCGGAGCAACACAACCATTGAAGCTTGGAAGAATATAGAAGATCATGCTAGACAGTGGATTGGCTTAGACACGTTTGATTCCGTTCATCACAATGTCATTTGGGAGAATGGACCCAACGGAGTGTGCTTTCATCGAGAATGCAAATTAGCATTATTCAGCACCAGGTGTTTACAGCAAGCACAAAATAGGAAGAAAAAACGAGAAAATGAAGAATCAACCCAGATGCACATGGAACCAATGACAAGTCAGGATACAACTAAGGCTGGAACAAGACAAACACGTTCAAACATAGGCGTGGTACATGACAAGAACCTCTGCATTTGGTGCATGAAACCAGAAGACAAAAAGCATCGTGGGAGAGACAAGTGGCATATCATGCAGCAGATGGATGCTTGGTATGCATTCAAGAATCACACCATGTACTTAGAAGATATCACTATGAAAGAACGGCTACTCACCATCATCAAGTCGACTCCAGACCCATTTGCAGTTGAAATCCGTTATCACCGATCATGTTGGTTGAAGTACGTAACCAGTATCTCAACAACAGGACAAGATGATCAAACTCTCTGTATGAATCATGTACAACTATCAGAAGCCAGAGAAATATTCTTCAAACATGTCAGAGATACAGTTCTGGAACAGCACGAGCTTCGTATACTACAAAGCCTTCTCAAGGACTACATTTCAGTACTCCGAAACTTTGGGTTGCATGTAGGAGTGATGAAATCCAGTACTATAAAAGCAATGCTGCAAGATGAATTTCATGACCGCTTAGGATTTCATGACAGATTTCAAAAGAACCAGAGTACCTTGGTGTATGATGCCTTTTTTGGAGGGAGTTATGTTGAAGCTGCTATCAATTGCTGGGGAGTGACTACTGAAGAGCTCATTTCCACAGTAGCACAACGTCTCAGTGCACATGTATCAGATGCAAATGTTATGCCATGGCCACCACATGTTGAGGAATTGGTTGAGGAGGAATCTTTGGATCAGTTGCTGAAGAAATTTATGACCTTGCTAAAAAAAAAAAAAGTCTGGCGATGATTCTAATGAAGCCGATGTTTCAGCGTTGACGTCTCTGTTGTATTCATTCATGTCTGGAAAAAGGACGTCTTTCAAGACAAGGCTATCAGTGACACTGCATGGGATAACAAGAAGTCGAGAGATTATTGATCTGATGCACAAATTTTCTCTGGGAATTAGCTACAAAGATGTTCTCCATCTCTATGATGCATGGGCAAAATTTGATATAGAAACAAACAGAACCTGTCCAGAAGAACTAGCCATAGGCATGCCTGGTACAGCAGTAATGGACAATGATGACTTCAGAGATGACACACTCACTGGAGCAAACACGTCACACAGAACAAATGTTATGTTTGTCCAACCACAGGATTTTACTAATGATATGGTTGATTCTCGTCCACCACTGAGCATTCCATCAACCAAATCTATGAGTGACGTATGTGCTGCTGAACACACTGTACGTCCATACAAAACTGATCAACGTGGTACACCGTGTATTAGGCCTGATGTCAGTATAGATGCACCTTGCAACACTGAGATCCATCGCAAGAGAAATGTTATACATGTCCTGACACGTCTCGATGAAGATATGAAGCAGAGGCCAACTACTGAACAAACTGTAGGTGCATTTGCGGGATTCCAAGCAACAGTACAACCTTCAGTAGTGAAGAGCAATCCTTACTACTTTCTGACATTTCCAAACCTACCAAACAAATCTGTGGTGCATGAAGTGATGGCAAGGATGGTAGAGGCTGCCACATCCAAGAATATGCCATTCATCCAGCTTGTAGGAGATCAACCTGTCTACGCACTGATTGTTCAGATAAGATATGAACATCCAGATGCATTCAACATCATCTTACCTTGTATGGGTCCTTTCCATATTCATTGTTCTTTCATCAGTGCCATCAACAAACGCTTCCATAGATCTGGATTGTCTGACATCCTAGTCAAGTCAGGTGTGATCGCAGATGGTTCTGTCGACCAGGCTTTATGAGGAAAACACTACAAAAGAGGCATACGATGTCTCCGTCTGTTGTATGAAACATTCCTCAGAAGACTCATACAGCATAGTCTGAACCATGGTGCATCCATACCAGAAGATGTCACACAACGACTACAGATTCTACAGGACCAATCATCAACTCCACAGGAACGTCAAGAAATCTACTGCCAACTCGAAGCCCACCCAAGCATCCTCAATGTCTTATCCAAAGAATTTGAAAGAATAACAATTTCAGGCACCCCAATGGCAAAGTACTGGATGTCATTTCTAGAAATGGTCGAGATCCTGATGATGAACCTGCATGCACTGAGAACACAGAACTGGAAGCAGTTCACGGGATCCCTCCGCCTGATGTTGCCATGGATGCAAATCTATGACAATGACAAATATGGGAGATGGATGGTAGAGTATTGGCTGGAGGTGAGCAATCTTCCAGAAGAAAGAGCAGCGTACATGAGAGAGGGGTTGTTTGCCCAGTCAATCACCGGCAACCCATACTCATGTTTACCGCTGGACCTATGGATCGAGATGACCATGAACAAAGGATCAAAGATGAAGGCTGGCTGGCTGAAAATCTTGAAAAATTAGAAAATGTTGCTCACTGACTCCAAGAATGTTAACTCTGTCAACTTAGTCAGATCATCTCTTCACACAATGACGCAGAGTAACTCATCTAAACAGCAACACAGTGAGAACACCAAAACGCGTCTGAAGTTGGATGAGCAGGCTGTGCAGAATATGGACAGCTGCATCACCGAGTTTGGGTGTGATCCATTCGACCCAGAGAATCCCAATCTTCGAACATTACAATCTGGAGTTTTGGCATCCACTGCTCTGGTAGAAGATTTTGAATCTGCTCATCAGGCTGGAGAAGATCTCTTCAAGGTGTTCTGTAACGACCGTATGCTCAGTAACAATGTACCATTCTATTCTACTGTGCACAGGAACTCCAGACATAACTTCAGCAACCCTCCACCAGTCCGAAGTAACAACATCAATGACAAGGTTACCAAATCAGAAGCAATGGAGAACAGGGCAATGGCATCTGTCATATCTCTGGCAGAAGAACACGAAGAGAAATTCAATCTCATCGACGTAATGGAATATCGTGTAACAGATGAATGTTTGCCCATATTCAACATCAATGGCATGATGAGGAAGACCCAGAAGTCAAAACTTGTGGACAAACTGAACATGAAGACCATAATCCCTGTGGAGTATACTACATTAGTCGACATGGGATTCATCTGGCGCCTGTCAACTCCATCAACCGAAGATCATGAACGAACAGATGGCACTTCATTTACATGGCGAGATTATGCATCAAAGATGTTCTCTATCATTATGACCAGACACAAACAAGCCTCCGCAATTGTACTGATTAATGACCGATATGACTTGCCTTATACCATCAAGGACAGTGAAAGAAATCTTCGTTCCAGTAATCCACAAGGAGTAAAGAATGTATTCATCCGACCGTCTGACAAATTCCCAGCTAGTAGATTGTTCCAGGAGTTTCTATGCAGTTCTGCCAACAAGCAACGCCTTCAAGTATTTCTTCAAGATGAGTTCCACCGGCTTTGTCAGGAATATCCTACTGTTCAGTTTGTCTACTCGGTCGGTCCCAAGTGCTGGAGCTTCTCTACAGGAGAAAGAATAAGAAATTTTTAATGTGAACACATTGAAGCAGACACAATCATCTTTTTCATATATTCTCGAATTCGGAGATCTGGCCTGCAGTCCGATGTTGTCATTGATGCTGAAGATACTGATGTCTTAGTGTTGTCTGCGTATGTTGCTCATTCAGTCGATGGAGTATTGGCTATCAAACGGAAGCATAATATAACAAATTGTAAGGAACTATGATCCAAAGATGTTGCAGAGAATATAGTCCCGCTGCACATCCACAGTGGATCAGACACTACAACGGCTTTTTTCGGGCATGGTAAAGCAACAGTTTTTACCAAAGGTACCTCGGATGATCATGCACGTGCTCTATTACAGTCTGTTGGGAAATCTCTGCCAGTCTCACAGGATATTTTGGATAACATGGAAATCTTCACCATTAGATACATCTACAATGACAAAGTAAGCAAGTCTCTGGGTGATGCGAGAGCTCGTAAGTGGAGTCAAATGAAGAGAAAGTCAACTCTGAGGCTGCCACCAGATAGGGATTCACACAACTTGAAAGTAATGAGAGGAAACTATCAAACATATATGCTCCTAAACTACGATCAAGTGGAACCTGCTCCATCTCCGCTAGGTCATGGATGGACCTTAGAAAATGGTAAATGTCTCCCCGTCCGACACACCAAGCCAGCCCTACCCAAAAGACTCAAAGAAGCCATGCAAAGTCAAAACTTAGCATCAGGAGATTCTGATTCAGAGTGTAGTGACACAGATGAAGAAGACAATGGTATAGAGGATGACATGTAATAAGACACGGAAATTAACTCTAGAACAAATATTGACACAATAGCGTGAATGATTTCAATTCTGTTTGGTAAAAAGTTAAAAGTTAGATGTACATAAAATCTGAATCTGAACATGTAGCTTGTGATTTTGTCTTAGTGAATTGGAAGAAATATTCCATGTTTGAAATAACCGAAAATAAATAAGTCATATTTTCCGTAAAGATTTGTTTTATTCCAAAATTTCCTATCATGAACATTTTTGGTTAAATAATTAATCTGCCATCTTAAATGGATTCCTTGACCCCAAATATGTACATTTGACACCAAGATCACATTAATAGCTATTCTGTAAGTGAAGATATGACAAATCTTTATTTCCGTGGCCGCCATCTTGAATTTTGGTTATATTGTCCACAAAAAGTCTCCTATCATGAAAATTATTGGTTAAATCCATAATTTGTTGTCTTAAATGAATTTCTTGAGCCAAAATACCTACATTTAGACACCAAGATCACACTAATAGCTATTATGTAGCAGAAACTATGCGAAATATCACTCTCGTGGTGGCCATCTTGGATTTCGCCCTCTGGTGGAGTTTGCCCACACTTTTGGGAGGTGCACGGGGGCTTATTTTCTTTAGTGTCCCCCAACCATCTAAAAACCACCTTCAAACCTTGCTCAGGAAACAATGGTCACGGGGTCAATGGGAGGGTCCTCTACTAATCATTAGTTACATGATTGTTATGTAGCTGTTAATTTATAAAGTTGCACTAACACAGGAGATTTCACGAAATACGTTCATAGGTTATACTTATGACACCTAGGGATATTTTGTCCCAGTATGTTTGACGTTGGCAACTCCCCACTCTCACAACAACAATGGTGGGGGTAGAAGAGACGTGGCTGTGTACCTCCTCACAATTATGACAATTTCACGATGATCTGGCCTTTACAGTAGCCTCTACTTATGTCTATTTAACTCTGTCATGTCTATAGAGTCTCTGGATAGCGTAGAATTGATTATTAATAGCGTTATTAGTACAAGGTAGGGATTATTACGAATTAATGGAGACCCTCCCGTTTTCCTTTGCGATCGTGCTGCCATCTCTCGAACGCGCGGCTCGCTATTTTCAGATTTGTAGCATCTCTCTTTCCTCTCTATGCAATCTGTACTCTATGGGGTAGACTTGGACCCGACTACCCCCTTCCACCTGCCCAGGGTGGAGTAGAGGAAGGAAGGACCCACCCCTGAGCAACTTTTAGTACACGTGAGTGTACCTAGGTCATTTGTCTCGCGAAAACATGCCTTAAGTTGGCCAACTGTACAGTCGCAGTCATTAATGCTGGTACAGTCTGTCAAAGATCCAGCTGGCCCACCCTTGCTCTGGGACTCACAGTTTTATCTGGCAATACTTGGTGTAGTAAGGAGGCGGTTTTTACAGGGATTGTGATTGGTCGATCTGATTTCGACTATATCAGTGTCAGAAGACATATTAAACAAGGCAAAGGAGACAAATAGCCCAATGCAAATGTATACATCGCAATATGTGATCATGAAATGTCACCAAACGTTCGTAGATATGCTTTAACAATTTAGCACATTATATTGATTGGTTGGCAATGCATATAAAACCCGTTGGCTGCCACAACTTACTCGAGTTTCAAGAATATATAATCGTGTTTTAATATTGGCTGCATAATGAAGGAGGTATTGTCTTCACAGTGTGAACATTGCATAATATAATTTGTCGTAATATACAGGACAGACACAGGTGACCCAGGTAATGGCTAGTGGTATCCCTGCATAGCAGCGAATGGGTATGTGAAGAGTTAAAAAATCTTCGTTCATGAACGAAAATTGTAGAAACAAAGTGTTACCTTGAAGAATCTGTCTGATATGAAGTTGTTTTTCACATAATAACACTCAGTCTCACTTTGTCATCATTCATTAAGCAGTAGAAAAGACGTAGGCATGACTAGAAATATGGTCCTATTTGTTGTTCTACCTAATGTCAATGACGATATTAGTATTTACAAGAACCAAAAAAAAAAACGAAGATAGAAACCATAGACGGTGCAAGACATATAAATATACTGTAGTGAGACACACTTGAATAAATTATGCAGAGCCCTAAGCTGGTTAGGATGATATGGGGCTTTATTTTGTATTTTATTTTTATTTTTCTATGTGATTGAGGGAGGCAAAAGGCAGAATTGCCTATAGCGAGTGCCTCCCCCATAGTTGAAAGAGTGACAGGGCCAAAATCAAGGGACGATCGAGCCAAAATGCTATTTAATATGTTGATTTGGTTGACAATATTTATCTTCCATCTAATCGCTGGTAATTATTTTTGACACCACACAGTAATATGCCATTTGCAATCATATTGAAATTTGATAGTCTGAAGAGAAATTAGCATAATACTGTTTCTCGCTCTCGCTCTCGCTCTCTCTCTCTCTCTCTCTCTCTCTCTCTCTCTCTCTCTCTCTCCGAAGAACTGGACAGGGTTCTCCATTCATACCTACACATATCTACTATATATTTGTAATTATTGTGTCTATTGTCTTCCAAGTTAGCAAATACGTATTATTAATGTTCATATTTAGTGTAAGTTAATCAGAAAGAATCTGATTAGTACTGAAGCTCAATAGTTAAATTCATAGGATTTACCCTGAACCATGTCTTACGAGTAAGAAATGTGAAATTTAGCAGTAGAATTGGTGTTGGTGGAGGGATCTGTATAACGAATCATGGTAATCTCAACCTAAAATCAGAGAGCAACAGAGGCTAAGATACTCAAAATATAAAATGGGGGAGGGGGGGGGGGGGAGGAAAATGGGTAGTTTGACAGGAGCCACACAGGAAATAAGACTTTATATCATCATGAATAGAGAAGAATCTGATATCTAAAGTTCAAACACGGTTGCCAACTGGTCTAATTATACCGGTGATCACGAGGGAAACGTTTGATCAACAACTATGACTCGATGTAAATCAATTGTTTAATATTATATAATCAGAAGTGTCATAACTATCATTTATATAATCAGAAGTGTCATAACTATCATTTGGTTAAATACAATAAAATATGACATCATCTGCAATGTTTCTTTCTGGCTACTGGTAATTTAGAATCATGATGAACCTATGACTTACCCATACATGCAATTAATTTTACAAAACATCATGAATCATGATAACTTTAATCAATATTTAACAAACTCATTATCAACTGTGACTCTCAACACATTTTCCCAACACAAAGATAATTTATCTAAATCATGATATATCATATCTTGCGTTAATTTAATTGTTGTAATAATATAATTTACCGTATGTATAAAATATTTTAAAACTGTTTACGTAATAATAATCTAAAATGTAATATACAATATATGGATTAATAAACAATACTGTATAATGGTACTGTTGTTAGTTATTTTTCTATCTATCTATCTATTGCCTGACGCCGTGATCCCCGAAGGGGTGGCCACGAACGAACAGCCCCCATGCACCTCTGTCCCCATAGTGGAGCAGATAACTGCAAATTTCAGGAGAATCGTTCATTTCCGGAAACAAGCACCAAATTTGGCACACATACTCCTTGGGGATTGCTCTTTTGATAAAACCCCTTAGCCACCTAAAACTTCAAGATGGCGGCCATTTTTCAAGATGGCCGCCATTGAATATACAGAAATATTGCATTTCGCAATAAAATCGCAAGACTTGTCCTATTTGAATGATCTTGGTGTCAAATTATACATTTTTCACTATGTAGAATCCTAATTTGGAACCATGGACTTACTCACTAGCTTCCTTGTACCATAATATCAGTCCCGGAATCCTAATATTCTGCTAAATTAGAGGTTCATGTTACGTCTGACTCGGCTAAAATGCATGGTAGTGTATATCGTAGTAGTGTTAGAGGTTTAGTATGTGTAGCATCTTCCTGTACAAGCCTTCCAAACTGGACATGACACGATGCGGTGGGGGGGGGGGGGGGGGGGACGTTGAGAGACTTGCAGCGGAAGGTGTAGAGTAGTAGCTCAACAGAGCGGATGTCAACGCACAGCCAGGGCACACTGGTGGCACCGCTGCTGTGAAACTCAGCATGGGGTTCAGTATCAGCTGAATAATTAGTTTAGTGTAGCTAAATAATTAGTTTAGTGTCCCAAATGCTGTCTAATAAGCCCCGCATCAGTTAGCTACTGTAGATAACATGTATGGATAAAAAACACCATCTGAGGAAGAGCACTTTATTGACAACATTTCGCAGATAGCTTCATCAGGTCACTAACAAATGCTGGTACATAGGAGGCCTTAAATATCCGTCCAGACAGGTGGCGGGGGAGGGAGGTGGGGATTGGGAGGGAGGAAGGAGGCAGGACAGGGAGGGGGCAGAACCACTATAAATTATATTAGCACTATCTTCACTGTTTTCATTATAATTGTTACGATTAATATTATCATCTGTATTATTATTATTAATGTTATTATTATTATTATTATTATTATTTTTATTATTATTATTTGTATTATTATTATTTTTATTATTATTATTGTTATTATTATTATTTTTATTATTATTATTATTGTTATAGTTATTTTTATTTCTTTGTACTAGTAGAGTTGTTACCCTGTACGCATGTTTGTATGTCTGCTTTTGCTAGTTCCTACTGATGTATTTGACCCATATATAGGCTCCGCCTCCCCTCCCCCCATGCTTCTGCCCCCTCCCTGTCCTGCCTCCTTCCTCCCTCCCAACCCCCACCTCCCTCTCCTCCCCCGCCACCTGTCTGGACGGATATTTAAGGCCTCCTATGTACCAGCATTTGTTAGTGACCTGATGAAGGTATCTGCGAAACGTTGTCAATAAAGTGCTCTTCCTCAGATGGTGTTTTTTATCCATGCTGTCTACTTTTCAAGTACCACTCAACAGATTACATGTAGTTTAACATAGATGTTTAGTTAGATAGCCGCGCCTGAATTGACAGGGTGTGCCAGCGCGGGAGAGCCGAGCCAAGGGTAACGGGGCTTTACATTGCTTTGCATGTAGTTACCTGGATGGTGTACAGATCGCACAGGACTTGAATGATACTGGATGAACGATCGGGCTAGGTGTAGGTCATATATTTTTATTCCCGAACCTAGTAGTATCCCATACCTTATTGTGCATGATTGTGATCAAGGTGGTAAAAGGATAACCCCTCGGCCTTGATTCACTGAATACAGATAATTATCATACTGTGATTATCTGTTATATCTGTTATCATATAACATACTGTGTTATATCATACTGTGATTATCTGTTATATACTGTGATTATCTGTTATCTATTATATCTGTGTTACAGATAATTATCATACTGTATTCACCAAGATGGCAAATACAGATCCAGGACAGTCTAAATTCCGGACTGACTGGAGCAAGTGTTGTCTTTGCCAGAAGAAGAAGAGTGAAGAGCTCAAGTCACCACGTGCACAACAACCACAAGAACATGATGGCTACACTATGATTGCGACTGCTATTCCCCTCTTTCACGCAATTAATGAGATGCCTATTGTTCTGGATCCAGCCAGACTTGATGATGGTGGTGGCATTGAAGAAACTCTGAGGAGGAACAAGGCGCAGTATCACCAAAGTTGTTGCCTTATGTTCAACAACACGAAACTGGAGAGAGCCAGAAAAAGAAGAGCAGAGAGTGCTCAGCCAGTAGAATGCCAGACCAAGCTGCGTAGAACCAGCCTTGAAGGCCAAACGTGTTTCATATGTGACAAAGAAGCCCCATCCTCTGAACTCAGACAAGTTATGACGATGAACCTCAATAACAGACTTAATGAATGTGCCCAAACTTTAAATGACGGAAAACTTCTTGCAAGACTCAGCGGTGGAGATGCCATTGCACAGGAGCTCAAATACCATTGTGCATGCTTGACAGACCTGTACAATAGAGAGAGGACGTACCTCAGAGCCACCAAGAGACTGGAACAGGAACGTGCACCCAAAGAGGATGCCCACCCACAGGCATTCTCAGAGCTAGTCACATGTCTAGTGGAGACCACCAGATCTGGCGAGGGTCCTGCAGTCTTCCGACTTGCAGACATAGTTCACCTGTATGCCCAGCGCCTGGAACAGCTGGGTGTTGATGCACCTGCTGTCAACTCCACAAGACTGAAGGAAAAACTGCTGTCAAAATATACCTGAGTTGGAAGTGCACAAGCAGGGAAGGGATGTTCTTCTGGCTTTCCAGAAAGATGTGGGCTTTGTCTTGTCAGAAGCCTCTGACTATTATAGTGAAGCTATTATCCTTGGCAAAGCAGCTAACATCTTGCGAAGACATACGCTGGACCACAAGTCCACATTTGATGGAACCTTCCATGAGGGGTGCATCGAGCAGGCCATTCCACTCACTCTTCTTCAGTTTGTGGCCATGCTTGAACACGGAGCGGACATCAAATCTCAACTGAGGTTTGGCGCATCAAAGACAGATCTAGCAATTGCTCAGCTGCTTCAGTACAACTGCTACACAAGGTACAAAGAAGGAGCAGCAACTCACAGACACTCCAAAGACAGAGAGACCCCATTCCCTGTTTACATGGGGATGTCCGTCTACACAATGACCAGAAAGAGAAAGTTGGTGGAAATGCTTAACGAGCATGGCATCAGCATTTCATACGACAGGGTGCTACAGATATCTGCACAGCTGGGAGATGAAACAGTCAGCAAGTACGTGGAAGATGGGGTGGTCTGTCCACCAGTTCTGCGAAAAGGGCTGTTCACCACATCAGCCATGGACAACATAGACCACAATCCCACTGCAACGACAGCGACCACTTCTTTCCATGGAACCAGCGTCTCTGTTTTCCAGCACCCAACCAAAGAAGACAAAGGTGAAGAGCGTGGACAGCTGAAGTTCGGAGAGGAGAAAGTGAAGACAGTTCCAGAACTTCCAGACTCCTTCACCAATGTTCGGCCCGCCTTCTTCACCAAGAAGAAACCCTCTCCTCCCCAGAGTGGTGTGACACACCCAGACACCAATCTGCTGAGGCCACAACTGGCAATGGAGTATGAGTGGCTGGAGAAGGTCACTGTGACACATGGGCCAGTGGATGTGACTTGGTCAGCCCACCATGCTTCACAGAAGAGAGGAAAGCCATTTGAGGTCAGCATTACATCACTTTTGCCTCTGCTGCGAGATCAGGCACACTCGGTTGCTACAGTCAAGCATGTGATGGACAAGATCAAGGAGATAGTGGCATTTCTGAACCCCAGTCAGGTGTCAGTCATTGCTGCTGACCAGCCAATATATGCAGTAGCCAAGCAGGTCCAGTGGCACTGGCCTGAAATCTACGGTGAGGACAAGTTCGTCATAATGTTCGGAGGCTTGCATATTGAGATGGCAGCACTGAAGTCAATTGGAACTCTACTCCAGGACAGTGGTTGGACAGGAGCCCTCTTGGAGGCAGGGATAGCATCTCCTGGGACAGCAGATTCATTTCTGACAGCTTCAAGCATCACTAGGACACGACAGATGCACCAGATAACAGCATGCAGTCTGTACAAGCTTCTGAAGGCAGCCCACACGGACTACTCGAAAGAGACAGATGAACAACCCGAAGAGGTGCCTAGCTTCGAAGCTTGGTGTGAGCATCGCAAACTGCAAAGTCCCAAGTTTAATTTCTGGTATATGGTGCTGTCAATGGAACTGGTGATCCTCTTGTTGATCCGATCATTCAGGGAAGCCAACTTCTTCCTGTACTGTCAGTCACTGGCTGAGCTGATACCGTACTTCTTTGCCAACAACAATGTAAACTATGCACGGTGGCTTCCGATCCACTACAGAGACATAGTGACCCTGGAACAGAAGCATCCTCAGCTGGCTCAGGAGTTCCAGAGTGGAAACTTTGTTGTACACAAATCGAGCCGACAGTTCTCAGCAATGGCTATTGACCAAGCTCACGAGCAGGCCAACGCTGTCATCAAGGCAGACGGGGGTGTGATCGGCGTGACTGAAGACCCATCAGCACTGAGAAGATGTATGATAGCTGGTCCTCAAGTCAGCCACTTGGTTGCACAGTATGAGACAGCATGTGGGACCAAAGAGGGTACTGAACACACCAGCCACCATGAGGAGACAGAACGAGCACAAAGAGTGTTCCTTGAGAAAGTAGAAAAGCTCTCACAAGCCATGACAGATATGTGCAATCCTTTCCAGGAGGAGAGTCGGGACCTGCATTCGCTAGATACAAAGGATATTGCTCACCACACTGCCGCCGAGCTGATTGGCACACACCTTGAGAAAGGCAAGGTCCGTTTCAAGAGTTTATGAAGGGACTGGAAGGGGAAGAAGAATCCACCTTCTATGAACCAATCAAGAAGAACAGGGTTGACTTTTTCCGACAGGTACCAGCCTCTGTTGACTCTTCAAAGCAAAAAGTGCTGAAGGAAGACTGTCAACTGTTCTCCAAGCTGTTCATATCATGCCAGAGCAGAGAGTGTGACTTGAAGGAGTTCTTCCGTCATGAGAACCAGTCACATCCTGCTGCCCTCAGTGATGGTGGAAAGCTCCACACCTGTCAGAAATCCCACCTCACTACCATTCTTCAGAGCCAAGTTACAACCCCTGAGGCAGAGCCAGACGCCGACACCATCATCATTGATGGTGCAGCGTTGGTGAACAGTCTGCCCCCACGGAGTTCAAAGACATTCGAAGAGTACGCAATGCTCGATGTCCTTCCTAGAATACAAGCATACTCTACCAAGTACAAGAGAACAGACATTGTGTTTGATGTCTACCGGCCATCTAGTCTGAAAGCTGAAACTAGATCAAAGCGAGGACGCGGGGTGAGACGCAGGGTGACAGGGAAGGGCAAAACTCCCTCCAAACTGGCGAAACTTCCTGAGAGAAAATGACAACAAAGCCGAGCTGTTCAACTTTCTGGCTGATAAGATTGCACGTGTGGCCACATCAAATGTGGTCATTGTGACCAAGGAAGAAGATGCTGTCAGCAACCGCACTATCAATCTGGCTGGGGTGGCACCGTGCAGTCATGAAGAAGCTGACACGCGGATCTTTGTGCATGCCAGGCATGCAACAGATGCAGGCAGCAAAGTCATCATGGTCAAAGCCAGCGAGACAGATGTTGTCGTCATCGCAGTCAGTGTTCTGCAGGCATTTCAGGAGCTAGATCTGCAGCAGTTGTGGGTTGCCTTTGGCCAAGGACAGAACCTGAGGTGGGTTCCTGTACATGACTTGTGTTGCACTCTTGCAGAAAAGAGCAAAGGGATGCTCTTCTTCCATGCCTTCACTGGCTGCGATGTCGTTTCAGCATTCCGTGGCAAAGGGAAGAAGCCTGCTTGGCAAACCTGGGCTGTTTGTGATGAGGCTTCCGGTGTCTTCAGCAAACTCAGCCAGTACCCACCGGTAGTTGATGATGAAGACCTGGAGACCTTGGAGAAGTTCGTGGTCATGATGTACGACAGATCCAGCACAGCTGAAGGTGTCGATGATGCGAGGTTGGACATGTTTGCTCGGAAGCAGAGGCCGTACGAAGCCATTCCTCCAACCCGAGCAGCACTGAAGCAGCATGTGAAGCATGCTGCCTACCAGGTGGGCTGCATCTGGAGTCAGTCAATAGTACATCAACCAGAAACGCAGACTCCTGCCAACTGGGGCTGAACCAAGAAAGGAGATCTGTGGCAGATTGTTTGAACAGAGCTCCCACCCATTGCAGAGAGTTGCCAGCAGCTGACCAAGTGTGGATGCAAGTCGGAATGCTGCGGTTGATGCAAATGCTACTGCTTTGGTCTGACCTGCACGGCACTGTGCAGCTGCAGATGCGAGGTTTAGAAGCGTTGTAGTATACTCATCCAGGCAGCAAGACAATAAGTGACAAACAAGTATAGGCCTACTGCCTACATGTACATCCAATAATATATCGGACTGATGGTGCCTATGATATGGGCACTTTTTACCCTAATTATGATTCCGGGACTGATATTATGGTACAAGGAAGCTAGTGAGTAAGTCCATGGTTCCAAATTCGGATTCTACATAGTGAAACATGTATGATGTGACACCAAGATCATTCAAATAGGACAAGTCTTTGCGATTTTATTTCGAAATGCAATGTTTCTGTATATTCAATAGCGGCCATTTTGAAAAATGGCCGCCATCTTGAATTTTTAGGTGGCTAACGGCTTTTATCAAAAGAGCAATCCCCAAGTAGTATGTGTGCCAATTTTGGTGCTTGTTTCCAGAAATGAACGATTATTCCAGTTATCTGCCCCACTACCAATCAGTCGACGCCCCTCCTCCCAACTAGCACCGCCTTCATTCATATACTTCCTCACTCCATCCTTCCACCTCTCCCTCGGTGCACCTCTCCCTCTCTGTCCTTCCACCTCGCTCTCGTACACCCTCTTAGTCAATCTCTCGCTTTCCATACGTTCCATATGGCTGAACCATCTCAAGTTGTTCCTTTTCACACTTTCCAGCACATCTACGTCCACACCACACCTCCTTCTTACTTCCTCATTCGTCTGTCTATCCCTCCATGTAACTCCGCACGCACTTCTCAAGTAATTCATTTCCACCGCTCTCACTCTTGGTCTGAGTCTCTTCCCGAACGTCCATGCTTCGCTTCCGTAAGTTAGTGTCGGGATTACCACACTGTCATGCAAGGACTTCTTCACTTCCATACTGACCACTCTATTTCTTGTTACTGCTTTCAACGTTCCTACAACCCTCTTCCCCTGGTGCACCCTCTCCCACACTTCTTCATCCATAGTCCCATCTTTACTCAACACACTGCCCACATGCTTAAAAGAGCTGACAATCTTCATAGCCTGACCGTTCAACTTCACCTCACACTCTGTGACTTCACCCCTTTCGAAGACCATAACCTTGCTCTTCCCCGCATTTACCTTCAAATTCCGTTTTTCGCACACTGTTCCAAACTCATTTACCAGACCCAGCAACTCCCATTCATTATCGCTCATCAGAATTGTATCATCTGCAAACAGCAGTATAGGCAGCTTCCACTCATTTCCCTCCCTTTTCAGCGATACACCAACATCCACTGCTCTGCCTAGTATTTCTTTCATGACTCCATCCATATATACAGTAAACATCCACGGGGACATCACACACCCCTGTTTCAACCCAACACTCAGGTCAAAGAACTCGCTCTGCTCATTCTCCACACGTACTGCCGCCTTTGCACCCTCATACATGCTCTTCACTGCTTTCAGCAACTTGCCATCTACTCCGTATATTCTAAGTACTTTCCACATGCCTTCTCTATCCACTTTGTCATAGGCCTTCTCCAAGGCCATAAAGGCAACATACACCTTTTGTTTCTTCTCCAGATATTTCTCCACAACACAATTCTGGGTAAAAATCTGATCTACACATCCTCTTCCCTTCCTGAAACCTCCCTGCTCGTCGCCTATCCATTTCTCCGTTCTCACTCTCACTCTCTCAATCACTACCCTACTGTACACCGTCCCTACTACGCTTAAAAGACATATTCCTCGGTGGTTACCACACACTCCTCTTTCGCCTTTGCCTTTATATAGGGGGACTATTATGCCAGTCTTCCAGTTTATTTGTATATTTACATATAACATGGAATGCAGTTATTATGCAATAGTGTATTTAGTTTCACAAATTGTGACTGTTCAATACCATTGTCATTTGTGACCATGCCTATTGAGCTATTATATGACATTAAGTGTAGGTTAATACACATGTTTTTCAGTCTGAATTAACGTTGTCTCAGATATTTTCGTCAAAGCGATGGTTATATGCATTAATTGTCATATGAATTCGCCATGCATTAGGTGATGTGCGTAGGTAATGAAGACCTTAAACGTGAACAACGATAATAATTGATATTTGGCGAATACATATTTCAATTCATACTGGAGGAGGCGTATGGGTCTCTCTTTCTCTCTCTCTCTCCTATTGTCTCTCCCTGGCTTATAGTAAGGTGTTATTAATAACATTGTATTACTACCCGAAAGGAGTTGAAATAGGGGAGCTATCCCCCCGCCAAAGGCGGCTTTCTAGGGCCTTTCCTAGCTGATGCTGAGAGGATTGGGTTCTAGTCATGTGGTGATGGGCTGGTCTATCCGAGTGAGAACTGAGCGATCTCTGCCATACCCATAGCTTACTCTGACTGTTCCTTTTACTTATATATCTTCTAGATCTCAAGTGGCGGCGTCTTTTCCGTGGATTGACCTCCCTACTGCCAACCTAGAAGTTGGCAGATTGGGAGCCAAAGTGTCACATTTTTCCCTTACCCCTCAACTTTCTCTTCCTAATTGCTGAGGGGCACAGGGCCTTGGGTGGGGCTTTGGTTTCCCGGGCGTTTCCGCACCCTCCTCAGCTCCCTGCCTTGGAGTGGCTTCGGTCACCCGGGCTTTGTTAGTGGTAAGCAGGGAGGATTTTGTGGGGGCGCTCGTTTATGGCCTTGGCCTTGCTCGAGACCTTGGGGCTGTTCGGCCAGACAGCCTGGGGAACAACAACAACAACAACTATAGGCAGTTAGTAGAACAACAAATACCCACGTTAGTGTTTCACCTCTCCCACAACCCTCTCCCCTTCCCCTTCTCCCTTTATAGGCAGGTCATTTGAGCATAAATCCAAAGACGTTATCCTAACCCTTTACAATTCCTTAGTCCGCCCTCTTCTGGATTACTGCGTTCAATCCTGGTGCCCTTATTACCAAAAAGATATAGACAAGCTAGAACGAGTTCAACGTAGAGTTACCAAAATGATACCTAGCCTAAAGAACAAACCGTACGAGGAGAGTCTTAGAGAATTAAATCTATTTCCTTTAACCCACCGCAGATTAAGAGGCGACTTAATTCAAGTGTTCAAAATCATCAAAGGCATCGACAATATGAACTGTAGTAAGTACTTCACTATCGACCAATCTAATTACACGCTCGGAAACGGTTGCAAAATTATTGGTAAATCTTTTAACTCACACCAATCTAAGAATTTCTTCTTCAATCGAGCTGTCAACTTATGGAATGGGCTTCCCCGAGATGTTATAGACTGCAGCACCGTTGATTCATTTAAACTTCGCCTAGACAAATATCTCGCATCAAACCCGAGACTGACTGCGTTTGTAAATGAATAACTTTATTTTATCCTCCCCTCAGTTACTAACCCATCTGTCCCCTACTTCCTAATCCTGCCACGACTTTAGTTCCAGGGCAGTAGTTCCCTTTCCAATGTTCCCTTACCCACTCTAAACCACTGTTTGGACACTTGATCCTCAGTGTTTTGGAGGACAAGCAGCCTAGAAGGGTCACTAGATCTGTTGTTGCTTGATTTGTTTTGTACTCCTTTGTACTCTCTCCCCCCCCCCCCTCTCCCACACAAACACACACGCAAAATCGTTCACCGCTATGCAAAGATACCACCTGCCATTATAGTATCAATTTATTTAAGAGCATCTACGAATATTTGGAGAAATGTCATATTATATAGCAATGTATGCATTTGTATTACATAAATGTTTAATTTGTCTTGTTAAATATATGTTATGACACTGGTATAGCCAAAATCAGATCTACCAATGGCAATCTCGGTAAGACTACACCAACTTACTACACCAAGTATTGCCAGATAAAACTGTGAGTCCCAGAGCGAGGGTGGGTCAGGTGGATCTTTGACATACTGTACATATATTTTCGAAGCTGTTTAAGATTATATGAAGCGTTTTATTCATTCTTCTCCTGGTATTTATATTTCGGAGGTTCCTTAAATTTGTTCGAGGTTTCAAAATGTACTGTACCAGGATTAATGATCACGACAGTCCTATCAACAACAAAAGTTTGTTCCCCCAACCAGCCACTGTCTGAATCCGAAACTCCTTGGGGTCGACAAACGAAGCATCTGAAACAGGTGCCACTTGCACCCAACAAATGCTTCGTTTTTCGACTCCCAGGTGTTTCGGATTCACACAGTGGCAGGTTGGAGGAATCAACTTTTGTTGTTGATGGTACACTCTGAGACATAAATCGTCACCTTAAGTTTTCAGAACTACCCCGAACTAAATCGCATCTTCTCATTTATATATTTCCGTGATATTTACATTTCGGATGTTCATTTTGCTCCTCGAGGGTTCGTATTGGGCCAGGATTTATGTCAAACCCCCATATCATTAAGAATATGAGACGGATCCTACAAACGCTATATCGAACGGAAATATAAGTAACTGAGTGGATAGTACTTTGAGACAAACCACTAAATAGCATTCAGTTTCAGAATGATAACTGATTGAAGGTTTAAGGAACCATTTTAGTGAGGATTAATATTGTGGCGTTGAGAGTGTCGATATGCTTGTGTTGGTAAAGTGAAGTAAGGCAGTTGTTATCGGCCAGTCAGACAGACCTCTCACTGTGGAAGCTACCAGTTTATCACTGCAAGTAAGTCGATAATTTTATGTTGGTGGTATTTAACCCTTTCACCATGAGCAAGGGACTGGAATTCTCGAAAATGGCGACAGTCCTGACGCTATTCTTGACTGTCTTACACTGTGCTGGCTTAATAATCCAGAACGCTTGCTAGCCTCTGAAGTTCTATTGTAACTAACTAATCACCATGAAGTTATGTTCGTAATAATTTGATTATCTTTAAAACGTTTCTTTACCTTAAAGGAGCTCAGACGGTATTATGCAGCATCATTTACTGGTTCGGCTCAATGGTTTAAGGAGGCGGTTTAGTTTGCTCTCTAAACCTCCATCAAACTTAAAAGGATAAATGTTTACCTATGGTCCCATTAAAATATCCTCCAGTAACCTATTAAAAACTGGGTAACATTCAAGGAGACTATTGCAAGACTCTTCTTCTTCTTCTTCTTACCTCTGACCGGGTATAGGCTATCCTAGTGTTTACTAGCCTATACCCCTTTGAAAGGACATTAGCCTAACCTAACAACCTTACCTAACCTATCCTAGTATTATAGGTAGGGGCTGCCACCCCCGCTTTGACTTAGATTTTTAGTGTATTTGTCTGTGAAGTGGGTATTTTTCAATTTGTTGATAACGAAAATCCTCCATGCGGACTATATGGAGAAAAATATGGCGAATCTATTGGTACCAATTTTCCCTAATAAATTGTTTCTCATAACGTCGCACTAGTGTCCTTGAATATTATCAAAAACTGTTCAGGGGACTGGTTAGAATTTGTAGGATGTTTAATTGAAGTGCGGAAATCAGTATTTACTGAGAAATACCAGTCTTAAAATGCGCTATGGGTCACCCAGGGTCCCTGCCCAAGTGCAGGCAAAAATTGTATGTTATATTATATTATATTATATTATATTAGGGTTAGGTTAGGTTAATCTAATCTAATCTAATCTAATATAATATTTGGATAATATTCAAGGACACTGGTTAACTGCACCACTCCTACTCCTCGATTACGGGATTCCTGTCTTAGGTAATTATTTGTTGTTGATCTTACTTTACTCAAGTGACCCTACAGATGCGCGGATAAGGGATACTTTTCTTATTTAGTCAATTTCATTGTCACCCCCCTATACAATTTTCAGAGTTAGGCACTAGTTTTGTCCAGCCAGTCTAGTCCAATTCACAACACTTTGTTTACATGCTAGGCTCCTCCCAGAAGTTCCCGGATGTTCATTAGCCAATCAGAGTCGAGCTTCACCTAGTGATTTATTTTCCCAACAAATTATTATCTTTTACAATTGTCTCTTCCAGTGTTTTACATACTGTTTGAATTTATTACTTTCTAATTTTTCTACATATAGTTTTTGGGATATCGATTTGTAACAATACATTTTAACTTTTACCCACAATGCACTTCGCCTGTGAAGTGCGACGTCAGTTTCAAACACAACCTCTTGGAAGGCCTCATGCCAGGTTAGTTTTCCTCACATTTAGGGGTATTTTTGGCGGTATTTCTCGAGTATGGCTATCTTTCTTCAATATATAACTGTAAATAGACCCTTAGGGCTTGCATTACAGGGTCTTTTCCATGTCAAAAAGGCCAATTTCGCCCATTATATAGAGACATATCCTCAGGGCCCCCCCCCCCCCCACACTCATGTATGTTAATGCTTTGTAAGTGTGTATTTTCTATTTAGAAAGTGTGGGAAGCCCTATTTATTAGCATTTGTATTAATAATTGTAATTCCGACACCTCAACAATCTAGGGGAGAGTTTGGGAATGCGGGGTTTCGGGTGGGGTAAAAATAGGGGTATTGTGGACAGTGCGAATAACTTTAAAAATGTAATAAATACAATTGAAAAAAACTAAAAATGTTTAAATCCGAGCCAAGTTTTGGCCAATTTTCAGAGTCCAAAAAGGGCAAAACCCATAATACTAGGTTAGGCTAGGCTAGGCTAGGCTAGGCTAGGCTAGGCTAATGTTAACCCCATAATACTAGGTTAGGTTATTTGGTTAGGTAAATAACAAAACTTGGCTCGGATTTCATGGATTTAGCTGGGGTGTGGGGGTGGCAGCCCCCACCCATAATACTAGGTTAGGTTAGGTTAGGTTAGGTTAGGTTAGGCTAGGCTAATGTTAACCACATCCTTACTGAGTTTTTCAACAGTGAAAAACAAGAAAACTCCAGCCAACTTTCAAAATGAGGTTACTGTGGTTTTGGACTCTGAAAATTCGACAAACACCAGCCAAGTTTGGTCAACACTTTGGAGTTTTCTTCAGCTGAAAAAGGGTGAAATCCGAGCCCCCAAAAAATCAAATTTTGCCCTTTTTGGACTCTGAAAATTGGCCAAATCCGAGCCAACTTTTGCCAAAACTTGGCTCGGATTTCAAATTTTTTTTTTTTTTTTCAATTTTATTTATTACATTTTTAGAGTTATTCGCTCTGTCCACAATACGCCTATTTTTACCCCACCCAAAACCCCGCATTCCCAAACTCTCCCCTAGATTGTTGAGGTATCGGAATTACAATTAATAATACAAATGCTAATAAATTGGGCTTTCCTCACTTTCTAAATAGAAAATACACACTTACAAAGCATTAACATACACAAATAAAATAAATTAAACATAAAATAGCAGGAGTAGCAGTTATGCAGAATTACCACGGCGCAGTCTAGACGTACAGCTGAAGTGGCAGACGTATATTTTTGTTTTCTTATGCAATATTTCTCTCCTAATACATTTCTGCTCTTAATGACCTGTATAGCATTGATGTATATGTCGGAGAGGGTTAATGACCTGTATAGCATTGATGTATATGTCGGAGAGGGTTAATGACCTGTATAGCATTGATGTATATGTAGGAGAGGGTTAATGACCTGTATAGCATTGATGTATATGTAGGAGAGGGTTAATGACCTGTATAGCATTGATGTATATGTCGGAGAGGGTTAATGACCTGTATAGCATTGATGTATATGTAGGAGAGGGTTAATGACCTGTATAGCATTGATGTATATGTCGGAGAGGGTTAATGACCTGTATAGCATTGATGTATATGTCGGAGAGGGTTAATGACCTGTATAGCATTGATGTATATGCTCTACCGGATCTATTCGCTATAAAAAGATAGATGGGCTAACTGTTGGTGCTAAAAGTCAGTAATACACATTTGTCATACCCTTTTTATCCCTCAGTTTTTATACAGGAAGTCTTTTCCCATTTAACCCTTTTGGGATACTAGGACAAGTTTCCCATTTAACCCTTTTGGGATACTAGGACAAGTTTCCCATTTAACCCTTTTGGGATACTAGGACAAGTTTCCCATTTAACCCTTTTGGGATACTAGGACAAGTTTCCCATTTAACCCTTTTGGGATACTAGGACAAGTTTCCCATTTAACCCTTTTGGGATACTAGGACAAGTTTCCCATTTAACCCTTTTGGGATACTAGGACAAGTTTCCCATTTAACCCTTTTGGGATACTAGGACAAGTTTCCCATTTAACCCTTTTGGGATACTAGGACAAGTTTCCCATTTAACCCTTTTGGGATACTAGGACAAGTTTCCCATTTAACCCTTTTGGGATACTAGGACAAGTTTCCCATTTAACCCTTTTGGGATACTAGGACAAGTTTCCCATTTAACCCTTTTGGGATTCTAGGACAAGTTTCCCATTTAACCCTTTTGGGATACTAGGACAAGTTTCTTCCTTTTATTCTGGCTATTAGACGATTTTATGTAGGTTAGGAAAGATGTCTAGGAATCAAATGGGTAATACAAATATTGGAAACTGTCTTGTGCACTACATTTACAATTATTCCTGCTTAATATAATATAAAATCTGTAATAATGTAGAAGTTTTCTACAATATATCACCTCGATATTTTCGCCGAAGAGATTAATCTAGAATTCAATAATATATCGAAAATAAACAAATGGAGACTATTAAAATTATGAGGTCACCATCCTATAAAAGCTAGAATAAGAAAGATTTGGTTAGGCTAATCTAACTCTTCTAGCTTATATGAATAACCTATGGTTCTTTTTTTATAAGTGCCCCGTGGCTTATAATGGGATACATTTCAATGTATTATTTATTTTTGTCGTAAATCACTTTTAACCTAAATCATCTTAACTTACCTAATATATTATAAACTCTTCCTTTGCTTTACCTAGCCAATGCTTGCTGACCTAACTTACTTTACCAAAACTAACTCCTCTAAGCTAATTTATCCTATTCTAAGCCTGAACAGATGAAAAATGAACAAAACAAAAGATGTGAATAGAGTTGAGATGAGGCCAAATGGTGACCTCATCTCGGGAATTTGAGACTATACAAAAATTACACATAATAAAGGCTTTCTCTCTCTCTTCCCCTCTATCTTCAGGATGGCGGCTGTAGAATAAGACTCAGACTTTATACTGACTGAGAATCCTCAAACTCCTCTTCCAGCGCTTACGACGATGGTTATGTATAGAGCTCTCTCCTCTATCTGCTCCTCGGCCTCCCTCTCTCAACCTCCCTCTTCTCTTTTTTCAGGATGGCGGCTGTAGACTTCGACTCGGACTTTGATACCTCCGACTCCTCATCCAGCTTCTACGACGATGGCTACAACGAAGCCTACGGCGACCTGCCCATGGATGAGGAAATGATGGATGAACAGGCTCCTTACAGGTAAGAACTACATACAATATATGTTGACCTTATTTTGGGGGCACGTCTCCTTATACCCTGTGCCTTTGTTTCACCTAGCAGTAAGGGAACCTCGTATAAGCAGATTGTCCTGAAAATCTTCTCTGGGGTTGGTGGTCTGGTACTAGTTGGGTGACCTAAACGGTACCGGTCCAAGGCTGCAAATCCAGACGTCGCATAATATATAAATATGGGTGGCACGAGGTCCTGACTAACCTTCAGTGACGAAACCCATGGAGTATACTGAACAAACATTATCCCCTTGGTGTTCAGTCTCACTCGTACGGTACTGAGGACCTGCAATGTAAATCCTTAACTCCCAATATTCCAGGGTAAAATGTATTGCTTGTCTCGCCTTTCTTTTATGCATGTCCTGTATTGTCAACCCAGAGTCGTTTTGCTCCATTTTGGCAAGCATAAGGTTTTCGACCTCATTAGTTTGGTGATTATAATAAGGGCCTCTCATTCAGGTGTCAATATTTATGTTATGCCAGGGTTTTTACCGGGTTTGTATTGGTGTGTGGTAGGTTCTACTCGACTAGTGAAGTTAAAATCATATAACACATGCACAAAAGGAGTAAAGGGTAAAATATAACACTTGAGTACATCTTATCGAACAAATTAAATTAATGCCTTAGTATGTAGAACAATACTTAATTACACTAGTACACTGGATACATAGATATATGGGCCTAGCACGGGCGAGAATCCATGAGGGAACTAGGAATACACTTTACTTTCTCTTACTTTGATATTTATATACACCTTGAAACACTGGTGTATGGTTATAGTTTTCACTTTTACTCTTCTACGCCTTACCTCTTATTATGTGATGCTTTGCCTTCCAATCTGCCAACCTCTAGATTGGCAGATTGGGAGGTCAATCCACGGAAGAGACTTAGAAAATATATAAGTAAAAGGAACAGTCAGAGTAAGCTATGGGTATGGCAGAGATCGCTCAGCTCTCACGCTGATAGACCAGCCCATCACCACATGACTAGAACCTAATCCTCTCCGCATCAGCTAGGAAAGGCCCTAGAGAGCTGCCTTTGGTGGGGGGATAGCTCCCATATTTCAACTCTTTTCGGGGTTGGGCAATCGCCCTAAGCTGCCTGGCCGAACAGCCCCGAGTGCCTAAGAAGGCCATGGCCATGGTCGGGCTTTCCCACAGAGCTCTCAAGGAGTGTAGATTGTGTTGTTGGTGTAAGTGGTTGTGTGAAATGCCGTTTTCTATGATGTGTTAAATGGTATGGGGTGCTGTGTTACAACCCGGGCAGGTATTGACAACGGAGTCATCCAGTCTCTTCTGATAGCTCAGAAGAGCTGGATGATGTCCGCATCTCAGCCTGGCCAGGAGAACTATGTCCTTGCGAAGAAGGGAGGATTCAGAAGGATGGATTACGGGAGGTCGTGCCTGCAGCTGCGTGAGTGAGTGGATGGAACGGTGAGAGATATGAGTATGGATGTGCTTCTGGAAGCAGGTTTGGGGTGGGCAGGGAGGGAGAGAAGATAGCATTTGTGTGTGATACTGTATACTGGGTGTTGTTTTGATGTGTATTGGTGTCTGTGGGTGTGTTGCTATGTAGTGTAGTGGGTGGTGTTGCTTCGTGGAGGCTGCTGCCAGGAATTGAGTGCCTCTCATGTCCAGATGGTCTTTGACTTTGAGGACTTTCGTTTCTTGATGTAAGTGATCTGTAGGTGTTGTAGCTGTGCAGCCTGTGATGATTTATAGAGCTTTATTTTGAATAGTCTGTAAGGTCTTATGATGTGTTTCAGCTAGGTTAGAAGCCCAGGCTGGGATTGCGTATTCCATTACTGATCTTATGTATTATGGTTAATTTAGATAAAGTGGACTGTATATATTTAATTTATAAGAAGATTAACACATATAGAATATTTAGTTACCTTGGATGATCTCCGTTGGTGATTAAAAGATGGCGGAAGATAGGCTAGTTGACTTGAGTGGGTTAGTAGGATAAAGAAGCATAAGGAAAGAGGCTAGGATAGGCTAGATATTTACTTTACATTTCGTGATAACGAACAAAAGATGATTATGTAATTACTATATGAATATGAGATGAAAGTGAAGTGAAAACACCTAATATGTGAAACAATGAAGAAGGCTTAGCGTATGTAGCTGAGACTGAGGTTGTTTGGAGAGTGAGAGCGAGCGCGTCGTCTTTGTGTCCCTCGTGACCAACCGCGCACGCGCATAGCATATGGAAAATGTATCCCATCCTAGTACAATGAGATACATAGGAACAATCTTAATAAGTAATACACAAATATATGGGAATTATAATCCTACAATACTTTCCCATATTCAACTACAGAATAATATATTCTTACCAAAATTATGGAACGTTCGACCTAAGGTTACGGAAGCGTTTAACTTAAGACTACGGAAAGATACGTAACGCTACATCAACCCAAAATTACGTAGCATCGAGACTGTTCATACTAGATAGAGTATACTAAGTATGGACATGTATGGTTTGTAAACTGTGGTTTCTTACAGTTTCTTACAGTTTCTTACAGTAGATCCTCTGGAAAAAGGCAAACTAGGCCTGTGTATCCAGCTCAGTGCCAGTACTTGCACTGCTGCGGTCGTTCACGGTGTTGGCGGCGGCGGTAGCAGAGACAACATTTTTACTATTCTGTATGCTTTGTAATCAAACTTCAAATCTTGTCTTCCCCATGCTTTATCAAGATTACTTTCAAACTTCCTTACTGATTCGGAATCGACTACATACTGGGGCAGTGCGTTCCACTCATTTACCACTCTATCACAATATGAGTTCTTTGCTTGTAAATTTTCTTAGTGTCCTCTCGTTCTTGTTCCCTCCCGCATCAAGAAGATGCCTTCACACACATCCTCATCATACTTTCCTGACACTATCTTAAAAGTCTCTATTATATCCCCTCTCTTTCTCCTATATGCCAGTGTCGGAAGTCCCAGTGTCCTCAACCTCTGCTCATAGTCCGCATTCTTCAACGTTGGTACCAGCTTGCTAGCTCTCCTCTGCACTTTCTCCACTGCTTCTATATCCTTTACCATATATGGAGCCCACACCTGGTTCGCATATTCCAGGTGCGGCCTAACCAGCGCTGTATAGAGATTCCTGAAGATTTCTTCATCCATTGACACAAATGTCCTCCTTATCAGCCCTACAATTCTATTGGTTTTATTTATCTTTTCCGCTAAATGTTCTGAGAAATTTAACTTATTGTCTATCACTACTCTTATATCCTTTTCTGCATTCACTTCCTCCATCACTTCATACATACTGTATCCTACCTTGTCTGTCTTGCTTGTTCCAATCCGCATGTACTTGCATTTTTTTGGATGAAAAGGCATTAACCAATGTTCAGACCATCCCTTCATGCCCTCCACATCTCTTTGAAGCAAATCCACATCTTCCTTACTCTTCACTCTTCTATACAGCTTGGTGTCATCCGCATAAAGGTATATCTCACTTCCATTAGTTATAACTTCAGGTAAGTCGTTGATAAACATAACGAACAGTAGTGGTCCCAACACAGATCCCTGAGGTACCCCACTTGTAACTTCCCTCCACCCCAAGCCTATTCCATTCACCAGTACCCTCTGTCTCTGATCTTTCAGGAAGGCATCTATCCATTTCATATGTCTATGTTAAGACCGTTCATCCAATTTCTTTATAATTATAAAGACCTTTTGTGCCATTTGTCTATTTTATCCTGGCGAACGACATAGAGCCTGTACTTTTGAAGTCATTTTTCTGCCGAAAAATGTACAAATTTATTTCTAAGGGGGATCTTAACCCACTGAGCCCCAGCGACGCAGGGTTTGCGTCCTGGCCGGTCCAGTCCCAATTACTCCGGTCCTATGGCACCTAGAGGGCTCAGATTTGTATGGGAACTGTGTAAGTATCCCACGCACCCATGCCGATGGTTGAAAACTCTCAAAGTCCAACCGCGTGAGCACGCAAAAACCTTTTTTTTTTTTTTAAATTGCCTTAAATTTTGTACTCTTGTAAAATCCGGTTTCGGGGGCTCTGTAGGACCATTTTTTGAGCTTTTTGATCGGTTTTTCGTAGTTTTTCCTTCATTCCTAACCCATTCGCTATTGTTTCTGGAATAAAAAAAAAAATCGGCATCAGCCGGTCCTGGGTGGTACTTTTATAAATATTTAGCTGGTACTCAGCGGGTTAAGGGCAATATATTTAACTCTATGGGGGTCTAGGGGGGAACTAAACTATACAACAAATAAATAAATAAATAAAGTAGACTTGCCGTTTTGCCCAAAGATGTTGAATAGAAGAAAGACAGTAACATTTCAATCTTGGGTTGGAGAGTTGCACAGAGTAGGGGTGGGATTGTGTTGCAAGATGGATGCCACGTACCCTTCGTAGAGGAGGTGGTATACACTGGGAGAGCTCTGAGGAACACTGATTATTGTAATAGCGATAGAATAACGAGAAAGATGCAACATTGCAGCGAAGAGAGCGAGATTGCAGAGAGTTGGTGAGAGGACGGGAATTAATGATACGAAAGGCCTTCCTTTCTACTTTGTCTAGGAGTGCTGTGAGAGAGGATCCTCCCCACACATGCAAACAATACTCAATACAAGGATGCACTATGCCCCTATACGGAACAAGAAGCTGCGCAGGGGTAAAGAACCCCTTGAGGCGGTTGAGCACACCCAACTTCTGGGAGGCTGCCTTAGCAAGACTGGTAATATGGTCCTTCCAAGTGAGAGCAGAAAAAAAAGAGAAACCAAGAATATTGAGACAAAATGAAGGATTGATTATTGTATTGTTGAAGAATAAGGGATAGTCCTCTGGGAGTTCCTGACGGGTTGATAGATGGAGAAATTGGGTTTTGGAAGCATTAAAGGCAACAAGTTTTGTCTCTGCCCTACTTGGAAATAGTAGTTAGATCAGAAAATAAGTGTTCTATGGCTTCATTACATTTGTTTTTGAGGGATTGCTGGGTGGGGCGTTCTGGAAAACTAATTGAGTAGTGTAAGGTAGAGTCATGTGTATGAATGGATGGGACTGGAGGTACAGTTGAGAAGATCATTTATGAAAATTAGAAAGAGAATAGGAGATAGCCCTGAGGAACACCGGAGTTGGTAGGGTGAGGAAGTGAGCGATGGCCATCCACATCCACAGCTATGGAACGGCCAGAAACGAAATTAGAGACAAAGGCACAAATGGAGGGATAGAAACCGAAGGAGGGTAGTTTAGAAATTAAAGATTTGTGCCAGACTCTATCGAAGGTCTTCGATATGTCTAGTGCAATAGAAAAGGTCTCCCCGAAGTCCCGAAAGGAGGATGACCCAGAGTTAGTAAGATACGAAAGAAGATCACCAGTAGAGCGACCCTTAAGGAAGCCATACTGGCGATCTGAGGGCAGATTATGAGAAGAGAAATGCTTAAGAAATTTGGAAGAAAGTATAGTTTCAAAAACTTAAGAGATGCGAGCAATTGGACGATAGTTGGAGGGTTGAGAGCGGTCACCATTTTTTTGGAGAGGTTGAATGAAAGCAAACTTCCAGCATGAAGGGAAGATGTTAGAGGAGAGACAGAGACGAAAGAGTTTGCTTAGTCATGGAGTCGGCACGGAAGCACACTTTTTTTAGTACAACAGGAGGAACACCGTCCGGACCGTACGCCTTCTTAGTATTAAGTCCAGAGAGAGTAGAATGTACATCTTTAGAAGAGATTAGGATATTAGGCATAAGTAGGAGAGTGGGGGTGGAGAGGGAGGAATAGCACCGGAATAATCCAAGGTGGAGTTTCTAGCAAAAGTTTGAGTGAAGAGTTCAGCTTTGTCAGAGGAAGAAGTGATGGTTGTGCCATCAGAGTGGAAAAGGGGAGAGAAAGACAAGGAAGACAAATTGTTGGAGAGGGTTTTGGCTAGATGCCAGAAAGCTTGGGAAGAGCTAGATTTGCGATAGTTCAGTGCATATATTATTGATGAAATAGTGCTTGGCAAGTCTAATAACAGATTTGGCTTGATTCCGGGCAGAAACATGGGAAGAAGAAGATTCTTGAGATTTAACACGTCGGTACCATTTGAATGCTTCCTCCTTGTTGCGGACAGCAGTAGAACAAGCGTGAGTAAACGAAGATGTTTTTTTTCATTAGATTGAGAGAAAGAAAATGGAATGTATGCTTCCATGCCCGAGAGGATTACCCCAGTAATGCGTTCAGCACTCTCCATTAAGGCCACGGAAGCAGAAGGTCTTTAAATTGACCACGAAATGGGCCGAACGTCTTAAAATCTCAAAACTAATGGGGCTAAACACGAGGGAGAAAGTAGTCCAGCAAATCGACCAATCTCCCCTTAAATCTCTAAACTAATGGAGCTAAACCGATGAGCCCCCAAAAGACCCCGCCTGGGACACACTAGGGTTCAATCCTGTCACTGATTCCCATCCTTTGTCCAGGTGTTTTTTTGTGAGTGAGGGAGGCAAAAGGCAGTACTGCCTATAGCGAGTGCCTCTTCCATAGTTGAAAGAGTGACAGGGCCAAAATCAAGGGACGTTCGAGCCAAAATGCCTGGACACATGGAGTTTGAAGCAATTTAAGTCATAGGAAGAGGGAAAGACTGATTCTGGGAGAGAGTTCCAGAGCTCAGCTGTTGAATAGAAGAAAGTCTGAGAGTAACGTTTCACTCTTGGGTTGAAGAGTTGCACAGAGTAGGTGTGGGATTGTGTTGCAAGATGGGTACCACGTGCCCTACGTAAGGGAGGTGGTATACACTGGGAAAGCTCTGAGGAACACTGATTATTATAGTAGCGATAGAATAGCGAGAGAGATGAAAGGCCTTCCTTTCAATTTTGTCTAAGAGAGCGGTGTGAGAGGAACCTCCCCACTCATGTGAACAATACTCGATACAAGGACGCACTATGCCCCTGTACAGAGCAAGAAGCTGTGCAGGGGTAAAGAACCCCCTAAGGCGGGGGGCAGCCTCCCAGCTTCTGGGAGGCTGCCTTAGCAAGACTGGTAATATGGTCCTTCCAACTGAGAGCAGAAGAAAGAGACGCCAAAAATATTGAGAGAAGATGAAGGATTGATTTTTGTATTGTTGAAGAATATGGGATAGTCCGCAGGGAGATCCTGATGGGTAGATAGATGGAGAAATTGGGTTTTGGAAGCATTAAAGGTAACAAGGTTTTCTCTGCCCCAATTGGAGATAGTAGTTAGATCAGAATTTAAGTGTTCTATGGCTTCATTCCGTTTGTCGTTGAGGAATTGCTGGCTTGGGAGTTCTGAAAAACTAATGGAGTAGTGGAAGGTTGAGTCGTCTGCGTATGAATGGATGGGAATTGAGGTACAGTTGAGAAGATCATTTATAAAAATTAGAAAGATAATAGGAGATAGGACAGAGCCCTGAGGAACACCGGAGTTTATAGGGTGAGGAAGCGAGCGATGGCCGTTCACAACCGCAGCTATGGAACGGCCGGAGAGGAAATTAGAGACAAAGGCACAGATGCAGGGATAGAAACCGAAGGAGGGTAGTTTAGAAATTAAAGATTTGTGCCAGACTCTATCGAAGGCTTTCGATATGTCTAGTGCAATAGAAAAAGTCTCACCGAAGTCCCGAAAGGAGGATGACCAAGAGTTGGTAAGATATGAAAGAAGATCACCAGTAGAGCGACCCTTAACCCGGCAAGTGCGGGAAGACTCTTAAGATCCTGGGCCTAAAAAAATCCATTTAAGGGAGGTTTCCACTTGAGGGATATTTGTTTGAACTTCCTTCTCCCTCATGTTTAGCCCCATTGCTTTTGAGATTTTAAGACGTTTGCCCGATTTTAATAACTTTCGCCCCATTTCTGTCAATTTTAAGACGTTTCGTGCCATTTAGGTGTCAATTTTTTTTCCTGGCGAGCGTAAGCGAGCCTGTAACTTAAGAGGAATCGGCCTTCGGCCGGGACATTTTTGTATCGAAAAATTTACATATTTATCTTGAAAGGGGGTGTAGGGGATGTCATTTTAAGCTTGATGGAGGTCTAAGCAATACACTAGAAACCTCCCCTTAAAACACTCCAAAAAAACTTGAACCCCTTTTTTTTTTTTTTTTTTTTTTTTTTGCCCCTGGGCTATGCCAAATATCACTCTTCCACATCCCCTCCTTCCCCAATTCCCCCCCTCCTTCAATTATCACCTATTTTCCCTGTTATTCCCTTATTCTGTGGTCTATTTTCGTGCTAACATTAGCGAGTTGCAAGCAGGGCGTTGTCATCAGTGTTACCAAGCGTGGGAAAGAGCGAGAGAGAGAGAGAGTATTGCGCAACAGTGTCTCTCCAGCCGTCTGGCAGGCTGGCTGGCTGGCAGGCTGCCTCAGCCATATGTTATGTAGCTCCCGGCCTCTATCGCCGATTTTGACCATCCAAACGCTGTTTCCACTTGTCTTATTGTTGTAACTGGTTAATATCTTCATATTAATGGTAAAATAGGCGCATATGAATAAGTATTAACGATATTTATGGTAAACTAACGATGTTAGTGATGGGAACAGTTCAAATACGCGCACACAGGGGTGTGGTGTCTCATACCCCCATGCGCAGCCGAGAGGTTAAGGAAGCCATACTGGCGATCTGAGAGCAGATTATGAGAAGAGAAATGCTTAAGAAATTTGGAAGCAAGAATAGTTTCAAAAACTTTAGAAATACAAGAGATGAGAGCAATTGGACGATAGTTGGAGGTCACGGTCATTAATGCTGACACACACACACACACATACCCATTCACACACATACCCATCCACACACACACACCCATCCATCCACACACACACACATACCCATCCACACACACACACACACACACCCATCCATCCACACACACACATACCCATACACACACACACACACACACACACACACACACACACATTGTCCAACATGTCTTGAGATAAATTTGTGCCTTCCTATAATCTATTTTTTCCAGCTGATGGTAAATCGATTCCTTTAGCAGCCTATTTCTCAATATTTAATGGAGGAGTATGAATCTACTATGTCTAAGCATCATAATAATGGAGGAGTATGAATCTACTATGTCTAAGCATCATAATAATGGAGGAGTATGAATCTACTATGTCTAAGCATCATAATAATGGAGGAGTATGAATCTACTATGTCTAAGCATCATAATAATGGAGGAGTATGAATCTACTATGTCTAAGCATCATAATAATGGAGGAGTATGAATCTACTATGTCTAAGCATCATAATAATGGAGGAGTATGAATCTACTATGTCTAAGCATCATAATAATGGAAGAGTATGAATCTACTATGTCTAAGCATCATAATAATGGAGGAGTATGAATCTACTATGTCTAAGCATCATAATAATGGAGGAGTATGAATCTACTGTCTAAGCATCATAATAATGGAGGAGTATGAATCTACTATGTCTAAGCATCATAATAATGGAAGAGCATGAATCTACTATGTCTAAGCATCATAATAATGCCGAGTTTTAATAATTGGCACAATTATTCGCTACAAAATATGTGTACTAGCAGAGTAATGGAGATAAAGACATGACAATTTACCATCGGCTGGAAATAAACCGACTACTAATTATCTAAGTGGTACTCGTTTCGAAGGTTCCTTTACGGCAGGAAGGGTTTATTTGTATGCATGTATTTATTTATATATTAGTTTATTCTTATTTAAGTTTCTTCCCTAAACCTCCAAGCATAAAAAAAAAACACAAGATTCCCCTTCAAGAAAATTATGTAAATTTGTAGGTAGAAAATGTCTCGGCCAAAGGCTGATTCGTCCAAAGTTACAGGCTTGCTATCGCTCGCCAGGAAAAATATAAATCTAAATGGCACAAAAGTTCTTAATATTGACAAAAAAATTAGGCAAAAGGTTTAAAACCGATACACTAATGGGGCGAACGTCTTAAAATCTCAAAACTAAGCGGGCTAAACATGAGGGCGAAGGGGTTCCAGAAAATAAACCATATCTCCTTTTATATTTTCTAGGCTTCAAATAGTACCTGAATTACAGACTGCGACTGTACATGGGAGTCAAAATACCTGGGCACACGGAGCTTGAAATTAAAGTCGTAGGATGAAGGAAAGCCAGGTTGAGGAAGGGAATACCAGAGTTTGTCGAGGGGAAGTAAGACTGGAAAAACGGTTTGCTCTTGGATTAGAGAGTTGGACAGAATGGGAATGTGTTGAAAGACGGGAGGAGGTATCATGGTAGCATTGTAGGGCTTGGTTCTTTGATAAATATATTAGATTAACACTAGCTGATCCGACCTCTTGCGAGTTATATTTTTTTTGTTTATTGAAGAGTTTGCTCGTTTTTGCCATTTTCGAGCAACGTCTTCAATGTTGACCTAGGCTAACAATATTCCCAGAATTCCTTCAAAGTAAAAAATACCCACATAGATCCCCTTCAAAGTAAATTTGCCATCTATCGCTCGCCGCCTCTCCCCCCCCCTCCCCCCTCCCCCCCCCCTCCTCCCCACCACAACAAAAAGTAATAATCATAATAATAAATAATACAAAATAAACTGTAATAATAATAATAATAATAATAATAATAATGTCTGAATGGGGTGAAGTCTTACAGAATTATTGCTAAACTAGTGGAGTGTAAAGTCTTAAAATATCATAACTAATGGCACTCTAAAAAGACTCTCCTTGGATCAAATAGTACGAATAATACATTGCATGTAGGGGCGATTATTGTGGGTTAAAACAGACCAATATCATAAGTGTGTTGTCTCATGTTAGTGTAAATAACGCTTGAAGTGGTAAATACTTACCCTAAAACTTAAGCGAGTGTGAGTTAAAATGTCCAAACTAATAGAGTGAAACGGTAGAGGTCCAAAAGCTCCCTCCTCGTACCTAGTAGGGTTAGTCTATAGTAACATTTCTAGACATTGGCTCACCTCGCTCTCAGCCCAAGAATAATGGCCTACCTAGATTGCCGTAAAACATCAATGGCATAAACAGGGGGTGACAAAGGTATACAAGATCATAGGATAAACAGGGGGTGACAAAGGTATACAAGATCATAGGATATGTTTAGTTCTTTATCTTTCTTTCTTTACGAAAATAGGGTTTATTACTAAAATGGATATGGAAAAGGTATACAAAATCATTGGGTATTTGGACTAATTTATCTTTACATGAAAAGGGTTTATTACTATCAATATGCCATTTATTACTATCAATATGTCATTTATAGGGTGGATTATTATAGATCGTAGATACCTCTTTCATACTATTAACACATATATTGTATTTTTAGGATTCCTGGCTTCTTTCACGAACTAGGGTAGATTATTATGGTCAGTTTATACTGTATACCAATAACTTGTTTGAATATATTTTCAGGATTCCTGAGTTTTACCGCGAGCTGAACACAACCTTCACAGAGGAATTAGGGTAAGTTTGGATTGTCCATTGGATTTTAAAACTGGCGTCACGCGGGTACTTTAGCGGTAGATGTATCTCAGCCATAGTTTCAGTCAAACATTAGCTAAATTGAGCCTAGACCATTTTCGCTTTCATTATAACTGTATTTACTATTTAGTATATTACAACACCTAATAGTGTCCAGTCCAATTTAATATAAGAATGGACAGCAAAGTTCAACCATAACTTTTACTGGATTCAAGGCTCCGATACATGTAGCAGATAGATAGTTAATGTGACGCCTGCTTATCACTAGTTATCTAATTACCTGGTTGCCAAATAATTGTTACTCTATTACAAAGCCTGTATAACCTTGATCCTGTTAATTAGTAATAATCGGCGTTAATATCATGCAGTTTTGGGTTTCAAATAAGTACATTGTAAAAAAAAAAATGCAGTTTGTACGGTCACAGGAGAGGCAGCAATATTGCCAACAGGATACCGTATTTTTATAAAGGCCACAATCACATCTAACTATCCGTATTACCATATTTGTTACGTTTTTACCGTTATCTGGAGGGATAAAACTGCTAATACCCCGTCATATTTAAAAAGGTTTTCGAAGGTCCTAATATAGTATTTTAGTGTTAATCTTACGGATATTTGTGGGGTGTATAAAGAAATCAGCAGGAAAGTGATTAAGTTTTCAGATATATATATATATATAAAAGCGTCATCTTGCTTGTAAAGTGGAGGTAATCATGGGGTTCCGCTCGGTTGTCCAGACATCGCGACCAACACAGGTCGTGGAATGTTTTTGTACTAGCTGCAATAGGGTTTGAACTCGGCACACGTGACGATGACATCTCTCTTCACGAATATGTTTTCGGAGTTCCTACCCTACTTTTGCCATTCAGACAACTATTAACCTTCCATCTCTCGTCCGCCCCACAACTCGAACCCCAATATCACTTGCAACATCTTCAACATTGCCAGGATATACACTCAGATGCACCCTCCCCCCCCCCCCTAGTAACCCCTTCAAGGTCAAGGATGACGATGAGGTGGCGAAATTACCACTCAAAGACAAACTCGAACCAATATTCATAAAGCCCTTCAAAATAATCCAAATGCCAAACTGTTGCCAACTCATCATTAATTATAATGGCGAACACAGAACTTTCAGAAAAAGGCATGTTACAAGAGTAAACCTTTCCCAAGCCTCTACCACAACCCTCCCGAATCAAAGAGCATTCGTTCCTCTACGCATCGCATGTATGGATCTTGCCTTACACCCATTCCTCAACCATCTTCTTCCTGTACCACCTCCTTCACCACCATCTCCCCCACAAAGTCTACCAGAATAAGTCCCAATAAACACGACCTACACGATATCAGATAGAACACCTACCAATCCTCCCAACAGATTAGGATCCGCTTTTTGCACTTTTGGATCTGCACGGCCTGATTTGAGAAATCCACTCAAGTAACAGGTCGTCACTGGCCCTCTAGCCATCACCCTAGTCATATCTACAGCCCTTCATAACAAATGCCTCCAAACCATGTTTGTTTGATTTGTGATCTGGTATGAACCTGTGTGGACGAAATGCAGGCTCTCTCCCTGATGCACAGATATGGGCCTTGAAATACTGCGAAGCAACCTATACACTGGCAGTGATATGAACAGCAGGCAAACCCTCTTATTTCAACGAAGATCTGGTACAGGGCACTGGCCCACCTGCTCCCCACCTGTCACTTCTATGGAAAAGATGAATACCACCTTCAGCCATTATGTCATGACTTCATGACATGCAAGGGTAGTGTTATGCCAGAAGCAAAGAAGGAAAGACTTCCAGCACCTATTGCAACAATCAGAATAGCCATGAGAGAAATTAGAACAGTACTCCCTACACCGCCATGCTTTATAAAGCAGCAGAGACCACAAGCCCCACCCCCAGCCACTATGTCACCAGCCCTGGGGAATCCCATACTTGGACTCCTATCGGTCATCTCCCCTATGCCAGTGATGCCAAAGCGAGAAGGACCTAAATCCAGGTCGGAGGTAAAAAGAAGAGGTGACCTTTTTCCCTGCAGTCCAGAGACCTTCACCGGAAAGGGAAATGCCTGCCACACAGACCAGTCAGATTATCTCGAAAAAAGAAAGCTCTTTTCTCTGTATCTGGAAGAAAATCAAAGTATCTCCTTGCTAACTCTTCTGGGTATCTAGTGAAGCCCCTTGAGCATCTCTGAAAAAAACTGTGCTCGAGTATCTCGACACTAGATTAGTATCAGAGTATCCTCTTGCTAAATCGTCTAGATATATATATCCTAAAACTACATCTGAGCTAACGTCAGATGTCCTAGACGTCCTAGAGAGAAGAAAAAAGTCCAAAGCCAAAAAGAAGAGGTCCTGTTGGTTATCAAGAGGACGAAGAGCAGACGGTCCGTCTGCTCTTTGTCCACACAACTATCTCAAATCCTTGCCAGTTATAATTATATACCCAAATGCTCTAAGACGAATCAGTCAAAGAGTTACCGGGTATAGGATCTATATTTATACTTTGTACATTTTTTCCTCCATACAAAACTCGTTACTTTACACTATTTCCATTGGGTTACTCATTTCCCATTAACCCCTCGTTTATATCGTTATGTCTTCCCAGATCGATATATGCCTTGATTATAGAATGAACATAAAACTTGTCATAGTTTATCAGTCATTATTGTTTGTCTTGTATCCCACTTTATTATCTATGTTCACGTCTAACGATTGTGATATATATATATAACCTTATACGGAGTCTGCTTAATCAGTCTAGTTCGCTTTCCAGTCGAATTAAGGACCTTCCACACAGATAAACTTACGCAGCTCTGACCCAAAAAAGCAAAGATTTGGCATATTAAATTATGTTTTGTATTTCTGTGAATTGACATTTATTTGCCTTGTATGAAATTTTTTCCTTCATTAACCAATAATTTCATTATATTGACACGTTTTCATTTCAGAGAGCCAATGGTGAGCGAGACCTTAATTCAGGTAAAATAAACTTCTGTATATCTTACTTAATTAGGATTGTTGCTCTGATAACTCCATTTAAGGCTAATCTAATATTCTCTGGCTAAAATTAATTCTAACCTGGGATGGTCTATTTTTACTACTCCTGTTTTGCACCATTAGTTTGACGATTTTCAGACTCTTCACCCCGTACAGGCCTATTTTCTTTTTTTCTTTTTTTTCCCCTCAGGGCGATCTTGGAAATCAGGAGAAACCAGCCTTCGGGTGGGCCATATCTCTACCGAAAAATATATAGATTTAGCTATGAAGGGGGGGGAGGGAGGGCTCTGCTTTTCATATTAATATCAATCAAATTCAAATGGTATACTTCAAAGCATACCCACTGTAAAGTTTGTCGTAGATTCCTTATTTTCATAATTTGCCATATCGCAATTTAAAGCTCTATTGGTGTAGGAATAACACTTCTCAACGCCCCACACACAGGACACTGCGCAACAAATACAAGCACTAAACACTCAAATTAACAACAAAATACTAGAAAAACAAACTCTAAACTCTAATAGTTCCCTCCAAACAGTTTTATCACAAAACAAAAACAAGCAAACTCTACAAAACACTAAACGGCATAACACAACACAATCACATGCTTCCATCACAACAACAGACTCTTTACATTCAAGCAAACATTCTATTCAATTATTTTTCACGAGTCTTGACTCCCACCGTGACAATCGATTAGTGATCCGATGAAAGTGACAATTCCTTGTAGACCTGGACTATGCACCCTTCAATTAACAGTCTGACAAAGCACATCATCGACAACTTCAAACACTCGTCCGCCTATGGCCCAGAAAAAATAAGTACCATATACCTTAGACACCTGGGACCACAAGGCAGTCAAGCACTCAACATATCAAACTACAGCTATTCACAAAACATAATACCCAACATCTAGAAGCATGGAGTCATCATCACAATCCCCAAACCAAACAAAGACTCCACGTTACCCTCGTCACACAGCCCCATCACTCTCCTTTGCACCCACTCAAAAGTTGCCGAACGCCTCATATTAATGCTAGCCACACTTCACATTCTCCTAGCTACATCACAACACGGCTTTAGGCTACTACACTCCAAAAAAAAAACTTCTTATAGACCTCCCACAAAACGTTTTTGATGGCATCAATTCAGCTAGGCCCCCATACAGAACACTTCTCGTTACAATTGACATTAGTAAAGGTTTTGATGCCATGCCCCGCCACAACCTTACAAACATGCACAATAATGCAAAAGAAGGCTGGCCAACTATCTAGCAGGCAAATGTGCTAGTGTAAGATTTGCTGGGCAGTCCTGGAACATCAGAGATTTCACGAACGGAGTCCCTCGGGGATCAGTCTTGTCACCAACACTTTTCAAACTATACATGCACGACCTACCCATACCCCACACACCACCCTAGATACACACATCCTCTTCCCCAGATGACCTAACATTCGCATGTACACAACGAGACTCAACCATAGCCACACAACTCCTCCAACCGTACCTCGACACACTACACGACTGGTTCACCGCAAATAGGCTCAAACTGGCCCCAGCCAAATCTACAGCAAACTTTCTCACAAATTAGATAGTAGAACAGTCTTATCCCTCCCCTCACCTTAAAAAACATCCCCATCACACACACACAAAATCCTTGGTATAATATACAATACATCAATGTCATAATATAAACATACTACTAGCATAAAAAAACTAACTAGCACCAAAACTAAACGCCCTCAAGTCACTTACCCATACAACATTTGGACATAACAAAGAAACTACCACCACAGTATACAAACTGTAAATGCATTCATTGATGGAATAATTATGCTAGCCCTTCTTAGGCCTCTAACATCTCTAAAACACATCACAACACCCTACAGAACAAAGCCCTCAACATGATCACTGGCTGCACAGCTACCACACCTACAAATCCCCTACTCCAGCAAACCAAAGTCACCTTGGTGTGAGAGGCACACAATTTATCGCCGCACCCTCCACCATCCAACGCCACCCACTACACTACATGGCAGAACCTCCACACACACCAAGACGCATCAAAACAACGCCTAGCACTGTTTATCATGTACAAATACGGTCTTCACTACCCTCTTGCCCACCCCAAGCCAGCCTCCAGAAGCATATCCACACTCAAATCACCCACCGATCCATCCAGTCATTCAAAGTCAACGCTCGGCTACATGCACGGCCCCTGAAACCCACCCTCAGAAATCCTCCTTTCCCGTGAGGACAGAGTTCACCTTGCTAGGCTGCGATGTGGGCACCAACCAGCCCTTCTGAGTTACCCGAAGAGGCTGAATGACTCTATTCAGGACACCTGTCTGGGCTGTAACACAACAGCGCACACTATCAAAGACATTATGGAAGACTGCATAACACACAACCACTTACGCCAGCAACACTACACACACTCTTCGAAAACTTTGTGGCAATACCCGGTCTCGGCTGTGACCTTCCTTAGGAGCTCGGGGCTGTTCGGTCACGCAGCCTAGGTAATGACTAGAACGACTACCTCAGGAGTAAATATATAATGTACAGCTAATAATATACCTTAATTATATCAGTTACCAAAGTAATTACTGCAATTTAGTACTATATTCCCTAAAAAGCAAATAATGGTAGCCTATGAACAATCGATTTCATATTCAATACAGTATTATTAACATTTGAAGATTGATGATCTAGAGCCAAACTCCATAAAGTTGTTATTAGCTATATAAATACTTCAGCTACAATTTGCAATATTACGAAACTTTCTAGGGCCTTTCCTAGCTGTTGCTGAGATGATTGGGTTCTAGTCATGTGGTGATGGGCTGGTCTATCAGAGTGAGAACTGAACTATCTCTGCCATACCCATACCTTACTCTGACTGTATTTTCTAGATCTCAAGTGATGGCGTCTCTTCCGTGGATTGACCTCCCAATCTGCCAACCTAGAGGTTGGCAGATTGGAAGCCAAAGCATAAACAAATTTCCTTTGCCCCTTAACTTTCTCTTTATAATTGCTGAGGGGCACAGGGCCCTGGGTGGAGCTTTGGTTTCCCGGGCATTTCTGCACCCTCCTCAAACTCCCCGCCATGGAGTGGCTTCGGTCACCCAGGCTTTATTGTGGTAGGCAGGGAGGGATCTGTGGGGGCGCTCGGTTATGCCCTTGGCCCTGCTCGGGGCCTTGGGGCTGCTCGGCCAGGCAGCCTGGGGAACAGCAACAACAACAACTCCAAATACAACTCTAATAATATGTTTAGTAAATAGTCTACCAATCTATTGTCAAACGCCGTGATCCGTGAAAGGGTGGCCACGAAACGTCCCATGCACCTCTGTGCCCAGTCAGTTGATGCCCCTCCTCCCATCCAGCACCGCTTTCATGCATATACTACTTAACTCCATCCTTCCACCTCTCTCTCGGTCTACCTCTCCCTCTCTGTCCTTCCACCTCACTCTCGTACACTTAGTCATTCTCTCGCTTACCATACGTTCCACATGGCCGAACCATCTTAAGGTAGTCTTATCCAATCTTTCCAGCACATCTACAACTACACCATACCGCTCTCGTACTTGCTCATTCGTCTGTCTATCCCTCCATGTAACTCCGCACACACTTCTCGAGTAACTCATTTCCACTTGTTACGACTGGCACTACGAAATAAACAAGGTCACTTAATAATGGACTAGATGATAGGCTATATCTGCAACAACGGCCATTTGTTATATCTATTACAACGGTACGCTAATTCCAAACCCTCAAACTATTATGCCGGTGAACAAAAACACTTAAAACCCTCCAGAGTTAATCCACTGGATAACGGGGTAGCAATTAACTGGGTTTTAGTGCACTTCTACAAAGGCTTTCCGATGACAGCAAAGCCAACTCGCAACAGGAGTACTTACGTTACGAAAATGCTCTTAAGCAATAACAATGCTTGAATAAACTAAATAAGATTTAATAAAGGAATAAATGCTTACGTTAACTTTAGTGTGAGTCAGTACTCAACACTAAACTCTACAATGCTCTATGAAAACACTGGAAGTCTAGTCCTACAGCAATCAGATAAGGAATCTTCTGAAAAGGTCTGATGCTCTAAGATGCTCGTTAATATAGAACAGAAATAATGCAGGGGCAGGACACCAAATCGTGTATCTTAAATACACCAATAAGTAGGATACATATATATAACAAGGGAGTGAAACAACTCTGTGACAGCACTAATAATAACCACTCGGAAACAGTACTTCCTTAGCCAACGTAACAGCCAAACTGGGTTGTGCACTATGCATCAACCTAGGCTAAAATAAGGCGTGAATAATTCCTAAAGCATACTCAATGAAAGTTAATAAACACAATGCTGTCTTTCTCACTAATAAAGTCTAGCAGTGGCATAAAATGTATCCGGAAACTAGGCAGAGCGCAAGTATGCTCGTAGCCTACTGTCTCCCCTTGAACAGAATTCCCTTATGTTACGTTAAGTGACTTGGAGGCTCTCTTGGTAAGTCCAGATCTCTAGTATCTGGTCTTGCCCTGGCGCTCCACAAAGGTCAACAAAATGAGGTAGCAAGCATACAGGTAAGTATAGGCAAAAGCCCTTCACCTGTATACTGCTACACTCGCAAAGGAAAATATGCACAAGGGTTATAGGCTAGCTAGCTTCGTCGATGTTGTACAGGCTCTGACTTGCCACATACATAACTCAGACAACGACCAGAGATACCTTCCACTGTCTAGCATTAAATAATGGGAAAGAACAGCTCAATAATTAGAAGCACCCCAACACTAGGCTACCATATGACTATGACTCTACTAATCCCTAAAACTAGTGCAAACATATATGGAGAGCTGGTGCTGGTAATACGACTGGCCGACTATGGAAGTCTTATGCAGAACCAGAAGGGATAAGTAATTGAATAAAGAGAGAAGTATGAAAAGGAAGAAGTTAAGAGAGAAAGTAGTACAGGGGATTATATGGGGGACAGATTGCAAAGGACATGTAGGACCAAGCACGCTGTGCCAAGCTCTGCAGGAGAAACGCGGCGGGAGCCCCAGCACCAACACTAGGACAGCGGCACCCAATCACAGACCACTGCATCATGAAATGCAGGCGTCTTTAGGACGTGCCAGGCGCGCCAGCCAATCAAGGGCGGAGGAAAGCCCACACGAGCGAGGGAAGGCACACGTACATACACACGCACATATTACAACCGCGCTGCCTCTTCCGCTCTCTCTCTCTCCTTAACTTCACACTACACATCTTATACTCTATTACTGATATAAAATACTTCCAAGTGTCACAGACAAGAATAAAGACCACCACTGATCTGGCTGTGACAACATGAATACTAAGAAAGAAAGCATATCATTCTACGATTATTGTAGCCCATATCACTGCCCTGGCGAGCGCTAGCGAGTTACGAGTGCATTCTGGCAAGCTGGCCAGCGTAACACCCCGCCCAAGATGTGGGACGTTTCAGCCTCAGGTGAACTCCACATCTGACCAGACAGAATGCCCACCAACCCCGCATCACCCAGCTACTCTCCCAAGTTGTGAAAAGAAGGCACCATCACAAACGTAAAACACTGCATTATAAAAAAAAATCTGCACAACACTTCCCCAAAATAATAGCATCATAATAATTATATCACGCTCAACGAGCAAGCTTCACCAAGCCTAGCCTACTAAGACAACAACTCAGTGTCTTAGATGCTTGCTGTGATATACTGCACTTATATACTATCAAAAAGAAAGAGTTTTTATGTGAGGTTTTTATATTTTTTTGATAGTGTTTTTGGCTGCGTTGCACTACAGGGGCAAGCCTAACTTTTCTCCACTCTCAAACACACACTGACTGAACGGCGAGGGTTCTCCTGCAAACATACCCTCCCGTGACAAACTATCAGCCAAAACATTATCAGTGCCCTTAACATGCCACACATCCAACTTGTGTTCCGGCAGCAAAACAACACCTGGCACTGATAAACTGCCCAGTTCATCACAAGACTGGCACTTCTCTTCGCTCTCTCCGGCAACGGGACCTGCCAATAACCTTTCACTAGTTCTACCTTCGTGATAAATGAGGCAGCCCCGATGCGATCTATGGGGTAGTCAACTCTGGATAAGGTATAGGCATCTGTCAGGGATAATGCACACACACTCTTGCAATCAACACACACACGGGTCTTGCAATTTAACTCAGGTTGCAAAGTTGCTGGCAACGACCACTCACGATATCCCTTATCTCTCAGACCCTTCGTCAACATGTAGTCCAGCTCTGCTTTTACAACAGGCTGTAGAGCAGGATTTATACGGTAAGGAGCTAATTTGAGCCTTGCACTGTCTCCAGCCTTCATGTCGGATTCTACCCCGTACATCAGGCCTGGAGAATCAACAAACATACGGACGTACTGCCACAGCCTAGTAAACAAATTCTCTTGATGCTTAGGAACAAGAGGTTGCAACTTATCTCGACGAACAACATGCTCATTGCCCTCCCACAACCCAGCCGAGACCACAGTTTCTACACTATAGTCTCCCTCCTTCTCCACCTTTGTCCCTAGAACAGCCAGGTCATGAGAGGGACAATTTGTACCATCTGTGCAGTCACTCCCATAGTTCATAATTTTTAATGCTCCCCCGCCGATACCGTACATGCGCACCCCCGCATTCCTTGTGACTACATCTGCTTGCGCAGTATCACCGCCTTCAGCGACATGGTCAGATATAGTAGGTCTATGGTAGGGCTGTTGCATATTACTAGAGCAGCATTGGGAGGCTATGCGACGACCGGGCGCATCCACTCCACAGCCAACCTCACCAATCTGCTCAATGTCCTGATTCTTACCACCACCCTTAGCAGCCATGGGTCGACCCTGACCTGCAACCATGCCAAAGCCTCGTCGCCCACCTTGAACCACTGAAACAACGAGGCCAATGGTCTACTCACACAAGTGACCTGCCAGCAGAACCTCATGCACCGCATGAGTTGTGAGGCCTGGGTGCTCAGCACAAACAGTGGGATATGAACCGAGCAGGCACTGGAGCGCTGCACACTGCTGCTCAGGCAGGTGCTCTAGCGCTTCCACAGCCACCTGGCTCGTTTCCCTCGCCCACTGCTCCGCCGAGATATGACAATCCCAACTCTCCTCCACCTGTGCCCCATTGCCCCCCTCTCCTTCTCCACCTTGGCCGCTGCAGACCAACATAGGGACAGTAGGCTGCTCAGGTGGTTGCCTCACAAACTCCTTTAACAGGTTCACATGACATGCTTCCCCGTCCTCGAGTTCAATGGCCCCGTTCCCACAATTCTCAAGACTAAGATCTTCTTGTTGTCCCTGGGAACTACTCTGTCGTGGAGTGCCATCACGCCCTACCATGTCACTAGGGGGGACAGGTTCTGGGGCCACTCCGGAGCTCATCTTTGGGTCAAGTACCGAGTCACCAAGGAGTGTCGCTGGATCCAAACTCTCAACCCGACCAGCCTTGACGTTCTCCTTCCGACCCTTCCTCCGCTGGTCTAGAACTTGGTGACTAGGCTGTGACACCTGAGCGGACTGAAATCTCTCGAGCCCCTCTTGCTCCTCCCTACTCGTGTCGGCCGCCCTCTCGGCAACGACTAAGGGTGGAACCTCGGAAGTGGGCACCGCAAAGTCGTTGCCGAGAAGGAGGTCGACCCCCTCAACTGGCAATTTCTCCACCACACCCACATCCAACTCCCGTGTCACACCGTCCACCTCAAGCTCCATTCTGACCAGTGGGTAAGACCGCGTAGCATTGATGCCTTGAACCACCACAACCCGAGCCACGTTAATAGGCTTGCCAGTGAAATTCTTAACAAGTGTCTGGGAAGCGCCCGTATCACGCAACAACTCAAGCCTATGCCTCACACCAGCCCACCTCACAGTGCTGTGCCCCCTATGACCACAAAAAACATCACTGACGGGTGACGAGCCCTCCTGCTGCTTCTGCACCGGCGATAACTTCGCAACCGACTGTTTACCCCGGGCAAACGCGGAAGACCTCAAAGAAACGCCGATGTTGCTCACTAGTGACACCACTGCTGTAGGCGGTGCGCTCGGACATGAGCGCGCAATATGCCCCTTCTCATGACACTTGAAACACTCCACTTCGCTCTTGGACTTCCTCTGAGGTGAGGAAGGGCCCTGGCCTTTCTTAAACGGGAAGGGTTTCGACTTGGGTTCATAATTGGCAACAGTACTCTTGAATGGATAATTGTTTGTGTCATTAATTCTGGGGGGTGGAGTGGTGTGCCCCTGGTTACCTGCCTCAGCTCTCTGTGCAGACCCGCACCCACGAATCAATGACACCCTAAGGTCAGCCAGCTCAGCCGCCTTCTGCAGAGTTTTTGGTTGCTTTTCTTTAAGGTTAAGAGTCGAGTCACTGCCAGTACATTTAAAAAATTGTTCCAGCAATACTAGTTGTTTTACTGAATCAAAAGTAGTTGCCTTCTCCGAGCTTAACCAATTTTCAAATGCATCTGGCAGCTCTCTAGCGTGTTCCTGGAAAGTACTCTCCTTTCTTTTTGGAACCGCCCTAAACTTCAGTCTATAGGTCTCTGGCTGTAGCTCATACGCCCTCAGGACAGCCTCTTTTAACAACTCTTAATTCACACAGGAATCTAGGGGCAAAGCATCGTACGCCTTGAGTGCTTTCCCAGTCAATCGTGAAGAAACAAGGGCTGCCCACTTCTCCTCGGGCCATTGGTGCTCCTGGCACTTTTTCTCGAACCAGAGAAAACCTTCTGTAACTCCTAATTCATCAAACACTGGAACCAACTTTAGTAGATGCGACAGGGACTGGTCATGGGCTCGACCCCTCTGGACGACCCGGTTCCTCGTCACCTCTACACGAGTTTTCTCTAGGTCAACATCGGCACAATACCTTTCAGACTCAAACTTGAGCTCAGCCGATCTCTGCTTGAGCTCATTCTCACACTTATACGTGAGCTCAGCCTCTCGCTGCCGCTGCTCTAGCTCAGCCTCATGCTTCCGCTGCTCGAGCTCATGCTTCTTAAACTCCGACTGCTGCTCATGTTTGGCGAGCTCGAGCCGAAACAACCTCTCGGAAGACAAACCCTGAGGAGGGGGTGCTACTATTGGGGACTCGCCCCGTAAATCACCTAGAGGCATACCCAACCGCCAGCGGGCATCGGCCTGCGGGAACGTACCAGGCTCCGGAGCCCGAGGGGGCGCCATGGTAGGAGTCTAGTGGAATGGGGGCTGGGCCCAAGGTGCCCCAGCTCCCGCTCCACCCGAACCCCCATGCACCCCACCCAGCACACAGGCAACCAGCTCACTTCTCGACAAACCGCTAGTACCGGGAAACTCTAAGACCGTGGCTACACACTGCAGTCCGTACCGGTTTAGCCCCGACACACGATCCGCTGACACAGGCTCCTCCAAATATATCCGAGCATCCTCCTCATTGTTCACCACCCGAACGCCGCTTAACAACTCCACCTTCCCCACCTTCTCCACCTCCTCACCTGCCTCTCGCATTGTGCCCTCACTATGTTCAGACCCGTCCAGTGATATGATGAGTCAACAACAAAATTCTCAGTCGAGACAAAAGTAGCCAAACTCTTGCGTAGCTTTATTCACCAAAAAATATTCGAAGATGTTCTTGAGTGCAATACTAGGTCACCCATAACTCCAACAAGTTCTATGTATCTTCAAAACAATGTCTACTGCCAACAATGCGAGAAATAAATTCAACCCCAAATGGCAATAAGATTTCTCAAAAAAAACCTGCAATATTCAGTTCACTATATTCTGGTCTAAGGTCGCCATTTGTTACGACCGGCACTACGAAATAATCAAGGGCACTTAATAATGGACTAGATGATAGGCTATATATGCAACAACGGCCATTTGTTATATCTATTACAACGGTACGCTAATTCCAAACCCTCGAACTATAATGCCGGTGAACAAAAACACTTAAAACCCTCCAGAGTTAATCCACTGGATAACGGGGTATCAATTAACTGGGTTTTAGTGCACTTCTACAAAGGCTTTCCGATGACGGCTGTGACGCATGTCCAGTGTGAGCATGCTGTACAGAACGCCTAGTCATGCCCCACTCTCGCTAGGATCGTCAGGGCAGGAACTTTGGCTGTAGTCTATGTAGAGTTTCCTAACTTAGTTCATGTGAGCCGTTGTACTATAAGTATTATGAATATGTATTTTGTTTTCATCTGAGTCAACGAGTTCTAATTTTTATATCATTAGTTATAAGTATTGTGTGTAAAACTTATTTGTAATGATGGGAAGAGAAACAGCCACAGTTGGGCGTCTGTGGGTGCGCCTGGCGGGAGGTGGGCCTAACTCACTAGCACTCCCCCCTCCCCTCAGTGCTAGGGGAGCCTTTGTCTATCCCAGAGGAGAGAGAGAAATACGTAATGGTTGTCAGTGGGCGGTCCTTAGTAGTTCACGTTGGGCTCACTAGAGGGCCGGGTATAAAAAGGGAAGACTAGCCATTTTTTCATCAGAACTCATTAGGCAGAGCGACTTCTCATTTCCCTTGCTAACTATATATATTCTTCTGACTGATGTGAACTTTCTCTACTACCTTACATTCTTATCTCCTCTTTTCCCTGCCTGTTTAACTTCCATGGTCCCGTTGGTGCAGAGCTAGTCAGCCAACGTATTATCGCTTGAGTTCTCACAAGATACTTGCCTATTAGATAGCCTATTTTGGAAGGGTTAACTTAGAATAGGATTGATTTATGTTTGTTGCACTTGTATATGCATTTCCCTGAGTGTTATTATTATTATTCCTGTTTTCTGCTAGTCTAGGTAATGCTAGACTGGGGTATGGCTTTTCTGTGTTACGAGTTGTTGTTTGATGCAGTGGTTGTTGTTGTTCCCTAAGCTGCCTGGCCGAACAGCCCCGAGTCCCTGAGGAAGGCCATGGCCACGATCGGGCTTTCCCACAGAGCTCTCATTGAGTGTAGATTATGTTGTTGGCGTAAGTGGTTGTGTGAAATGCAGTCTTCTATGATGTGTTTAATGGTATGGGGTGCTGTGTTACATCCCGGGCAGGCGTCGACAACGGAGTCATCCAGTCTCTTCTGATAGCTCAGGAGAGCTGGATGATGTCCGCATCTCAGCCTGGCCAGGTGGACTCTGTCCTCGCGAGGAAGGGAGGATTCGGAAGGATGGATTTCGGGAGGTCGTGCATGCAGCTGCGTGTTGTCTGTGAGTGAGTGGATGGATTGGCGAGAGATATGAGTATGGATGTGCTTCTGGAAGTTGGTTCGGGGTGGGCAGGGAGGGAGAGAGGACAATAATTGTGTGTGATACCGTGTGCTGGGTGTTGTTTTGATATTCTTGGTGTCTGTGGGTGTGTTGCCATGTAGTTTAGTGGGTGGTCTTGGTTCGTGGAGGCTGCTGCCAGGAATTGAGTGCCTCTCATGTCCAGATGGTCTTTGACTTTGAGGATTTTGGTTTCTTGATGTAGGTGATCTGTGGGTGCAGTAGCTCTGCAGCCTGTAATGATCTTCTGGGCTTTGTTTTGAATAGTCTGTAAGGTCTTATGATGTGTTTCAGCTAGGTTAGAAGCCCAGGCTGGGCTTGCGTATTCCATTACCGATCTTATGTATTGTTTATATACTGTGGTGGTAGTTTCTTTGTTGTGTCCAAATTTTGTGTGAGCAAGTGACCTGTGGGCGTTAAGTCTGGGTGTCAGTTTCTTTTTAATGTTTGTGGTGTGCTGTTTGAATGTCATATGAGTATCATATGTTACTCCTAGGATTTTGGGTGTGTGTGTGTATGTGTTAGGGGTGTGTTGTTTATGGTGAGTTGAGGGATGTATTCGTGTTCACCTGTCCAGCTTGTGAGCAGGGTTGCGGTGGATTTGGCTGGGGCTAGATTAAGTCTGTTTGTAGTGAACCAGCCATGTAGTGTGTTGAGATAGGGTTGAAGGAGATCTGTTGCTCTTCTTGGGTCATGGTGTGTGCATGTGAGTGTTATGTCATCTGCATAGGAGGCTAAGTTTATTTGGGGTGTATTGGGTGTAGTTATATCGTGCATGTACAGATTGAAGAGTGCGGGCGATAGGACGGATCCTTGTGGGACTCCGTTTGGAAAGTTTCTGATTTTAGATGACTGACCGGCAAAAGATACGTGTGCACATCTGCCTGCTAGGAAGTTGGCCAGCCATCTTTTTGTGTTGTTGTGCATGTTTGTGTTGTAGATTTTGTTTGTTAGGTTGTGGCGGGGGATGGCATCGAAGGCTTTACTAATGTCGAGTGTGGCTAATAGTGATCTGTGTGGTGGTCTAGCTGAGTTGATGCCGTCAAAAGCTCTTTGTGTAAGGTCTGTGAGAAGAGTGTTTGTGGAGTGCAGTGGCCTAAAGCCATGTTGTGTTGGAGCTAGGGGTAGGTCGGGTGTAATTCGTTTTAATACTAGGCGTTCCATGACTTTGGAGGGGGAGCATAGGAGTGTGATGGGGCGGTGCGAGGAGGGTAGCGTGGGGTCTTTGTTGGGTTTGGGGAATGTGATGATGATACCATGCTTCCAAATGTCTGGTATTGTGTTGTGTGAATAGCTGTAGTTTGATATGTTAGTGAGTGCTTGTATGCCTTGTGGTCCCAGGTGTCTGAGGTGTATGTTGTTTGTTGTCTAGGCCACAGGCGGGTGAGTGCTTGAGATTGTTGATGATATGCTTTGTCTGGTGATTGGTGAAGGGTGTATAGTCAGGGTCTGTGGGGAATTGTCTCTTACGTCGGATGACACGTCGGTCGTCTTTGTGAGGTTTTAGGTGGCTGACATGTGAGAAGTGATTGATGAGAGTGTTTGCTTGTTGTTTACATGAAGGAGTAGAGTCTGTTGTTGTGATTGCAGCATGTGATTGTGTTGTGTTGCTGTTGGAAAGTGTGATGCTGTTTAGTGTTTTGTAGAGTTTTTTGGAGTTTGTTTTGTGATCAAGTGTTTGTAGGAAGTTATTCCAATTTAGTTTTTGTTGTTCTTGTATTTTGTTGTTAGTTTGGGTGTTGAGTGCTTGAATTTGTTGTGTGATGTCTTGTGTGTGGGGTGCTGGGGAGTGTTTCAGTGTGTTGCGTTGTCTGATGAGGTTTTGAATTTCTGGTGTGAAGTTGGGGTTGTGTCTTTTTCTGTTACCTCTTGGAATGTGTTTCTTGTCAGCGTTTTGGATAGTTTTATTGAGTATGTGTACAGCATTGTTGATGTTAGTGATGGGTGTACTGTTTAGAGTTGTAAAGTGTTGTTCTGTCTCATTTGTAAATGCTTCCCAGTTAGCTCTTTTATAATTGGTGTACGTGTATTTGTGGCTAGCTGGGGTGAGTCTGGTTTTGGTGGTGATAAAGATCGGGAGGTGGTCAGAGCCTAAGGTTCTGACCACCCTCCAGGATGTTGTGGGGGCGAGTTCTGGGGAGCAAAAGGTGATGTCTGGAGATGATGGGAGATGCAGTGGTTAAGCGATAAACCTGCATACTCGTTTCAGTTCAGTGAAGCCTAGGTTGTCTTCGCGGCTGACTGTGTTGAGTTAATAATTTACAGTGCGTGAGGGCAAGAGCCTAACCACCCTGTATTTTATTAACAGTTTGTTTTTACTTTGTCAAGGAGCCGGGAGAAAACCAGATACAAGGGATCTGGATTTCTCAAAGTGCACTTGTCAGTTTTAACGTAATACTTTAAACAGTTGTGAGGACTTCGCTAGGCTACGAGCCGTTTTTGCTCAGTCACTGCTACCTTTTGCCCACAGTACCCCAGCTAGACTTTACTCTATTAGTAGATACAGAATAGTATTGAAGCTTTCCTTATGTATGATATTGTTTATGCACTATTGATTTCATGTGTTGCAAGCTTGGCTACTTTAGTGATTAGTAGCCCACGAGCACAATCCGAGTAGGCTATTGCCGTTGCATTTGCGGAGTACTTCTTTTTAATGTTTGCCATTTACTATTGCATATTCTTTTAATTATTCTTATGTCAATTTAAACCTTTAATAGTATTTAATTGCCAGTGTTTTGCTTATTGAATTACTGTTCAAAATCCGATACGTACTTCTTACGAGCATCCGAGAAGCATCTAACTTTTTCAGAAGATTCCTTGCTCGATGCTTAAGGACTATTAATTAACGTAACGTAATAGTGCCGATCCGAAGTAGAGGGTGAAGGACTTCTTAAGTTCTTAGTCAAGGGTGGATTACTTCGGCTTCGGCCAACACTATTCTTTGGTGTTGTTGTTTTTACTTCATTGTTTGATTGTTGACCAGACTAGGTAATTCCTGTCTCTTTATTAGTCTGTTGTTGAACACTAGTACCGAGTTCTTGTATACCCCGTTATAGCAGATTGAACTCTGGAGGGTATTGGTGTTTTTTGTTCGGCTGGCAGTACTCAGGGGTTGGGATCGTGTGTTTCCGTTGTGGCAGCGAGCCGTATTAGAGTCCTGATTGAGAGCCCTTGTGTACCCGAGTGCCAGTTCGTAACAAATGGCGACCTTGCTTAGGATTTTGTGAACAGTATACATTTTTGCAGAGTTGTACAACATTTGTTTGTTTGTATTTTAGCGTGCATATTGAAGAATATTTTTTTTGTTTGGCAATTAGTAAAGCATTTAAGAGACTCCAGTTAATTTAGTAATTAGTGCTTGCATAGGAAGTTTAACACTTTTGTCTCGAGAATTTTTTTGTGGACTTCGGTATGTCGTGCATTAGCACTGACGATGAGCGAGAGATGTCACTTGAAGGTGTGCCGTTAGTAACCAGTGAGGAGGATGCTAGAGTTTTTGTGAGTAAGTGGTACCACGTGACGGAGGAGAGAGGCTGACTTGGGTGGATGTTTGTGGCTTGCACCTGATAGCCAAGGTTTTGGGCATTTCCAATGTAGTAGGGATGTCCAAGGGGGAGCTGATTTCCTGGGTGTTCCGTGGGCGACATGGGGTTTCGGAGGAGAGGGCGTTTGGGGGGGTTCCTCCCCAGATCCCCTCTCACTCGACTCTCACAGTGCCGTCCACTCAGTTACCGGAGGTTAGCACTCTCCCACAGAGGGATGAGAATTGGCAGATTGGAGTGCCCTCGGGTGGTGCACATGGTGGTTCCCCAGTTTTTGCCCCCCCTCCTTCAGTAGTGGCAGCTCCCTCTTCCTGCCTGTCTCCAGATATGGTATTTAGACTTGAGCTTGCTAAGATTGAGGCTAGGAAGCAGGAGAATGAGACTAGGAGGCATGAGATTGAGGTTAGGAGGCAAGAGGATGAGACCAGGAGGCAAGAGGATGAGACCAGGAGGCATGAGGCTGAGCTTAGGTACGACTCAGAGAAATATTGTGCTAAATTAGATTTAGATAAGACTCGTGCAGAGTCGACAGGGACTCGGATGGGCCGTGAGGGCCAAGTAAGAGAACAGTCCTTAGCCCACTTAGTCAAATTGGTGCCGGTATTTAGTGAAACTGAAATCACAGAATTTTTTAGTCGTTTTGAGAAGAAGTGTAGGGAGCATAATTGGCCTGAAGAGAAGTGGGCAGCTCTAGTCTCCTCAAGACTTACGGTTAAGGGTCTGAAGGCTTATGATGCACTGCCTTTAGAGTCTTGCATTGACTACCCAGAATTGAAGAGAGCTGTCCTACGGGCATAAGAGTTGCAACCGGAAACATATCGATTGAAGTTTCGGGGTGTTACAAAGACTAGGGAGGCGACCTTTCTTGAACATGCCCGGGACTTAAAAGATGCACTTAAAAACTGGACACGTTCTGAGAAAGCTGAGACGGCAGAACAGTTGTCCGAGCTGTTTCTGCTCGAGCAGTTTTATAAGTGTACTGGTGCAGAAATGACTTTAACTATTAAAGAAAAGAACCCAAAAACTCTACAGGAGGCAGCTGAGATGGCTGACCTCCGGCTATCACTAATTCGTGGGTGCTGGTCTGCCCAGCGTAGTGAGGCAGGTAACAAGGGGCGTGACGCCCCCCCCCCCCCCCGCCCCCTCCCCGAGTTAGTGATATACCTTATGCAAACAAGTACAAGAGCCATGATACCAAGACTGACCACAAGACTAGCACCGTCCCATTTAAGAAGGGGCCGGGCCCTTCCCAGTACCAAGGGAAGCCCAAAGGGGAGTTGGAGTGTTATCATTGTCATAAAAAGGGGCACTTTGCAAGTCTGTCCTAGCAAACCACCTACAGCAGCTGTGTCTTTGGCCTGCAACATTGGTGTGTCTCCGAAGTCATCTGAGTTTGCCCGGGGCAGTTCGTCAGAGGCTGAGGCACAGCCAATGCAGAAGCACCTGGGAGTCTCGAACCCTGCTCAGGATGTTTTTTGCGACCATAGAGGGCGGGGTTGCGTGATGTGGGCGGGGCGCAAAAGCATGGAGTAGAGGTCTTGCGGGATACAGGTGCTTCCCAGACTCTGATGAAAAACTTGACTGGCTACCCTATAAACGCAGCTCGGGTGGTAGTGGTGCAGGGTATTAATGCAACTCGGTCATACCCGCTGGTGCGGTTGGAGTTGGAGGTGGATGGTGTGGCACGTGAATTGGATGTCGGGATTGTGGAGAAACTGCCAGTGGAGGGCGTCGACCTTCTTCTCGGCAACGACTTTGCAATGCCCGCTTCTGAGGTTCTACCCTTAGTCGTTGCCGAGAGGCCGGCCGATGTGAGTAGGGAAGAGCAAGAGTGGGTCGAGCGGTGCCAGACACAACCCATGGCGTGTGTTGTCACCCGAGCTCGGGCAGCTAAAGTGTCACAGCCTAGTCCTCCGTCTTCGGACCAGCGGAGGAACGATTAACAGGAGGAGGCTAAAGCTGGAGTTGGTTTTAAGAGTTTTGACTCGGCGGCTCTCCTGGGTGATTCAGTATTAGCACCATTACTTAATTCTGGAGTGCCCCTGGGCCTGTCATCGAGAGTGACGAGGCTGGGCATGACTAGTCTCCATGACAGCAACGTTATGTACATCGAGAGAGACAGGGAGCAGCCCAGTATCGGTGAAGGTCATGCATTGCTCCAGGAGCAGTTCGATCGCTTGGCACCCTCAGATATACGTCGGTTGCAACTAGAGGACCCTGAGCTCCAAACGTGTGCGAATGGAGCTGTAGAGCTCGACGAGGACGGCGATGCACAGCCAGGAGATTTTTTTTATTTAGAAGGCACCCTCTATAGGTGTTTTCAAGACCCTAAGCGTAGTTGGCAAAAGGGGTCCGGAGTAGTGGACCGGTTGGTGGTGCCACGGGAGTGCAGGGATAGCCTACTGAGGTTGGCGCATGACATACCACTGGCAGGACATCTAGGGGTGAGAAAAACGGTGGCGGCTTTGGGGAAATTGTTTTGGTGGCCAGGGATGAAGTCTCATGTGCAGTCATGGATAAACTCGTGTGATATTTGTCAACGTGTCGGGAAACCGAACCAAGTTATTCCTAAGGCTCCGTTACACCCTATTCCTGTGATTGGGCCACCCTTTAGTAAAATTATTGTTGACATGGTTGGTCCACTCCCTCCCACTAAGGCTGGAAATAAATTTTTGTTAACCATAATGGATGTTGCTACTAGATACCCCGATGCATACCCTATGAAAAATGGAATGGCTAAGACGGTAGTCAGTAACTTGTTGTGGTACTTCTCAAGGTACGGGTACCCGGAGGAGATTCAGTCTGATCAGGGATCTAATTTCACCTCCAACATGTTCAAGCAAACAATGCAACAGCATGGGATACGAGCAGTAGTATCGTCAGCGTATCACCCTGAGAGTCAAGGGGTGCTTGAGCGGTGGCATGCTACACTTAAAAGCATGCTCAGGTGTTATTGTGCTGACAACGGTATGGATTGGGATCTTGGATTGCCTTATGTGCTGTTTGCTGCTCGGGAGGTACCTGGTGAGAGCCTGGGATTTAGTCCAAACGAGCTGATTTTTGGACACCGTGGCAGGGGCCCCCTTAACATGCTGAAAGAAATTTGGGAGGGGACTGTGCAGCCTTGTCCATTATTAAAGTATGTGCTTGAAAGCCGTGAGCGCATGCTTAAGAGTCTGGAGATGGCAGGTAGAAATTTGACAGAATCACAAGCTTTGATGAAGGACAGGTATGATCGCAAAGTGAGGCTCCGGAAGTTCACTGTAGGACAAGAGGTATTAATTTTGTTGCCTTTGGTTGGTAGCCCCCTCTCTGCGAAGTACACTGGACCTTATAAAATTGTAGAAAAAATTTCAGACTTGGATTACCTTGTTGCCACTCCAGACAGGAGGAAAAAGAACCAGTTATGTCACGTGAACCTTATTAAAGAGTATGTGAGGCGCCCCTCTGAGCCTCTCACTGTCCCTGTGTTGGCTTGTTGCGGCCGTGGTGGAGAAGGAGAGGGGGACAGTCAAGCTTCAGAGGAGGATAGCTGGGATCAACATGTTTCAGCGGATCAGTGGGCGGGGAACTCGAGCCTAAGGGCTGACGAGGCTATAGCTCATTTGCCTGAGCCGCAGTTTGATGCTATCCGTCAGTTGTTCGGTTCATACCCCACTGTATTTGCTGAACACCCAGGCCTCACTACTCAGGCTATGCATGATGTTGACGTGGGGAACCATCTACCCTTTAAGTCAATCCCGTACCGTGTGCCCCCCATAAAACTACCAGCTCTGAGGGATGAGTTGGAGTATATGCTCGGTAGAGGGTTGATAGAGAAAGGCGCAGTTAAGTGGACTTCCCCCGTAACACTGCAGCCTAAGCCAGATGGCAAGGTACGCTTTTGTATTTATTTCCGTAGGTTAAACGGTTTGACTCCAACTAACCCATATCCTCTTCCACGGGTTGATGATAGTGTTGACAAAATTGGTAATGCTCGTTTTTTGTCTAAAGTAGATTTAGTAAAAGGTTACTGGCAAGTACCTTTGTCCGAGCGTGCTAAAGAGGTATGTGGTTTTGTTGTGGACGGGAGTACCTACCGGTGCAATGTTATGCCTTACGGACTTAACCCTTAATTAGCGGCGAGCAACATAAGTCGAGTTAAAAAAAGCTGGACTATGTGGCGGCGCTCGACATAGGTCGAGTGGCAATTTCAGCACGTAATGTGGCTGAGAGAGAGAGACAAGTGGTGGCAGGAGACTAGCGAGCGTATGACTGCTCCAGACCACCGCGGCGAACCTACTGACACAAATCTCAGCTCCCTCCTCCCTCTCTCACTCGCTACATACTCAATTATGTACCGAAACTACCGAATTACCTGCTTTTTGCACTCGCGTTGCACGGTTATTGCAAGAAAACTATCCATCATACAAGGATCGTTATGGTGTCATTCGAAAGCTCTGTTTATGCCCTTTCAGGGATAGGTACTTGTTTTACGTTCTGGGTCTTATTTAGGCATGAAAATGATCACGTAAACAGCCCTATTTTGGCTAAAAACACCCCGCTGTGCGGTACATATAATAAACCGCATAGGCCGCTCGTAAGGTGTTAAGAATGCACCAGCAACGTTTCAGAACCTGATGAATGAAATTGTAAAGGACATTCCAAATTGCACCGTATATTTGGACGATGTAATCATTTTTGATGACTTTGAGAGCCATTGTGAGCACCTTGAGACCTTGTTCCGGAAACTTAGTGAAGCAGGTCTGGTAGTAAATTTGGCAAAGTGTGACTTCGTAAAAGCCACTGTGCAGTACCTTGGGTTTGTAGTGGGAAGGGGACAGGTGTGCCCTCCTCAGAACAAGGTACAGGCTATCAATAAATTTCTGCACCCAACAACCAAGAAGCAGATTATGAGATTCTTGGGTATGATAGGCTACTACAGACGCTTCATAAAAGGTTACTCAACGGTGTTGGCACCTCTCACAGATTTGTTATCTAAAGACAAAAAGTTTTTGTGGGCACCTGAGTGTGAAAAGGCTTTCACTTTGGAGAAAAATTTGCTATGTACTCACCCGATACTCAGGGCCCCAGACTTTAACAGGCCTTTTCAGCTGGCAACAGATGCTAGTGGTGTAGGGGCTGGTGCCGTCTTGCTACAGACAGACAATGAAGGTGTGGAACACCCAGTAAGTTTCTTTTCTAAGAAGTTCAATGCTGCACAAAAGAACTATTCTACAATAGAAAAGGAATTACTGGCGATTGTGCTGTCGCTCAGGCACTTCGAGGTGTATGTTCCAGCCTATGGCCCAGTCGTGGTTATCTACACTGATCATCACCCTTTGAGATTCCTGAATCAATTTCACAATCGCAATATGAGACTGACCAGGTGGTCTTTGATGTTGCAGGAGTATAACCTGGACATCCGTCATATTGCTGGATGTGACAATGTGATCGCAGATTGTTTATCAAGGGTGGATGATCAGTCGTAGGCTATCACAGGTGTGTGGGTTTGAGTGGAGGAAAATAGGCTGCCCTTATAGTGCAGCCGGGAAAAACATATTAAAATTTAAAAATCATATAAAAACTCTTTCTTTTGATATAGGTAACGTATAAGTTTGTCATAGCCTATAGAGTTTGAGTAGTACACGAACTATCAAACGGCTGAGCTGCTGTAAGCTCGCTCTGGGAGCATGATATTGTGTCTTTTTGCTATTGTTGGGAGGAGTTATAAAATGTGAATTTTTTTTTTATAATAAGATGTGTTTTGGTGATAAACTCAGCTTTGTTTTAGTGCCATGCGGTCGCTGGGTGTGAGGGGCTTGATGGGGTTCTGTGTTTGTCAGATTTTAGCTCAGGGTTGAGCGAGTAAAATCTTGGGGGAGGTGTGACGCATGTCCAGTGTGAGCATGCTGTACAGAACGCCTAGTCATGCCCCACTCTCGCTAGGATCGTCAGGGCAGGAACTTTGGCTGTAGTCTATGTAGAGTTTCCTAACTTAGTTCATGTGAGCCGTTGTACTATAAGTATTATGAATATGTATTTTGTTTTCATCTGAGTCAACGAGTTCTATTTTTATATCATTAGTTATAAGTATAGTGTGTAAAACTTATTTGTAATGATGGGAAGAGAAACGGCCACAGTTGGGGGTCAGTGGGTGCGCCAGGCGGGAGGTGGGCCTAACTCACTAGCACTCCCCCCTCCCCCCTCCCCTCAGTGCTAGGGGAGCCTTTGTCTATCCCAGAGGAGAGAGAGAAATTATGTAATGGTTGTCAGTGGGCGGTCCTTAGTAGTTCATGTTGGGCTCACTAGAGGGCCGGGTATAAAAAGGGAAGACTAGCCATTTTTTCATCAGAACTCATTAGGCAGAGCGACTTCTCATTTCCCTTGCTAACTATATATTCTTCTGACTGATGTGAACTTTCTCTACTACCTTACATTCTTATCTCCTCTTTTCCCTGCCTGTTTAACTTCCATGGTCCCGTTGGTGCAGAGCTAGTCAGCCAACGTATTATCGCTTGAGTTCTCACGAGATACTTGCCTATTAGATAGCCTATTTTGGAACGGTTAACTTAGAATAGGATTGATTTATGTTTGTTGCACTTGTATATGCATTTCCCTGAGTGTTATTATTATTATTCCTGTTTTCTGCTAGTCTAGGTAATGCTAGACTGGGGTACGGCTTCTCTGTGTTAAGAGTTGTTGTGTGATGCAGTGGTTAAGCGATAAACCTGCATACTCATTTCGGTTCAGTGAAGCCTAGGTTGTCTTCGCGGCTGACTGTGTCGAGTTAATAATTTACAGTGCGTGAGGGCAAGAGCCTAACCACCCTGTATTTTATTAACAGTTTGTTTTTACTTTGTCAAGGAGCCGGGAGAAAACCAGATACAAGGGATCTGGATTTCTCAAAGTGCACTTGTCAGTTTTAACGTAATACTTTAAACAGTTGTGAGGACTTCGCTAGGCTACGAGCCGTTTTTGCTCAGTCACTGCTACCTTTTGCCCACAGTACCCCAGCTAGACTTTACTCGATTAGTAGATACAGAATAGGCCTAGTATTGAAGCTTTCCTTATGTATGATATTGTTTATGCACTATTGATTTCATGTGTTGCAAGCTTGGCTACTTTAGTGATTAGTGGCCCACGAGCACAATCCGAGTAGGCTATTGCCGTTGCATTTGCGGAGTACTTCTTTTTAATGTTTGCCATTTACTATTGCATATTCTTTTAATTATTCTTATGCCAATTTAAACCTTTAATAGTATTTAATTGCCAGTGTTTTGCTTATTGAATTACTGTTCAAAATCCGATACGTACTTCTTACGAGCATCCGAGAAGCATCTAACTTTTTTCAGAAGATTCCTTGCTCGATGCTTGAGGATTATTAATTAACTTAACGTAATAGTGCCGATCCGAAGTAGAGGGTGGAGGACTTCTTAAGTTCTTAGTCAAGGGTGGATTACTTCGGCTTCGGCCAACACTATTCTTTGGTGTTGTTGTTTTTACTTCATTGTTTGATTGTTGACCAGACTAGAGTATTCCTGTCTCTTTATTAGTCTGTTGTTGAACACTAGTACCGAGTTCTTGTATACCCCGTTATAGCAGATTGAACTCTGGAGGGTATTGGTGTTTTTTGTTCGGCTGGCAGTACTCCGGGGTTGGGATCGTGTGTTTCCGTTGTGGCAGCGAGCCGTATTAGAGTCCTGATTGAGAGCCCTTGTGTACCCGAGTGCCAGTTCGTAACACGGCAAAGCCAACTCACAACAGGAGTACTTAGTTACGAAAATGCTCTTAAGTAATAACAATACTTGAATAAACTATATAAGATTTAATAAAGGAATAAATGCTTACGTTAACTTTAGTGTGAGTCAGTACTCAACACTAAACTCTACAATGCTCTATGAAAACACTGGAAGTCTAGTCCTACAGCAATCAGATAAGGAATCTTCTGAAAAGGTCTGATGCTCTAAGATGCTCGTTAATATAGAACAGAAATAATGCAGGGACAGGACACCAAAGCGTGTATCTTAAATACACCAATAAGTAGGATACATATATATAACAAGGGAGTGCAACAACTCTGTGACAGCACTAATAATAACCACTCAGAAACAGTACTTCCTTAGCCAATGTAACAGCCAAACTGGGTTGTGCACTATGCATCAACCTAGGCTAAAATAAGGCGTGAATAATTCCTAAAGCATACACAATGAAAGTTAATAAACACAATGCTGTCTTTCTCACTAATGAAGTCTAGCAGTGGCATAAAAGGTATCGGGAAACTAGGCAGAGCGCAAGCATGCTCGTAGCCTACTGTCTCCCCTTGAACAGAATTCCCTTATGTTACGTTAAGTGACTTGGAGGCTCTCTTGGTAAGTCCAGATCTCTAGTATCTGGTCTTGCCCTGGCGCTCCACAAAGGTCAACAAAATGAGGTAGCAAGCATACAGGTAAGTATAGGCAAAAGCCCTTCACCTGTATACTGCTACACTCGCAAAGGAAAATATGCACAAGGGTTACAGGCTAGCTAGCTTCGTCGATGTTGTACAGGCTCTGACTTGCCACATACATAACTCAGACAACGACCAAAGATACCTTCCACTGTCTAGCATTAAATAATGGGAAAGAACAGCTCAATAATTAGGAGCACCCCAACACTAGGCTACCATATGACTATGACTCTACTAATCCCTAAAACTAGTGCAAACATAATTATATGGAGAGCTGGTGCTGGTAATACGACTGGCCGACTATGGAACTCGTATGCAGAACCAGAAGGGATAAGTAATTGAATAAAGAGAAAAGTATGAAAAGGAAGAAGTTCAGAGAGAGATAGTAGTACAGGGGGTTATATGGGGGACAGATTGCAAAGGACATGTAGGACCAAGCACGCTGTGCCAAGCTCTGCAGGAGAAATGCGGCGGGAGCCCCAGCACCAACACTAGGACAGCGGCACCCAACAGCTGTGACAACATGAATACTAAGAAAGAAAGAACATCGTTCTACGATTATTGTAGCCCATATCACTGCCCTGGCGAGTGCTAGCGAGTTAAGAGTGCATTCTGGCAAGCTGGCCAGCGTAACACACCCCTCTTGCTCTTGGTTTGTCTCGCCAACAACGTCCTTGCTTCGTCCCCGTAAGTCAATGCCTGAATTACCACACTGTCATGCAAGGACTTCTTTACTTCCATGCTGACTACTCTATTTCTTGTTACTGCTTTCAGTGTTCCTTCAACTCTCTTTCCCTGCTGCACCCTCTCCCTCACTTATTCATCCATACTCACTCATCCATTCTCACCGAAACGCAGTGTCTGGGTCTACTGACAGCAAACCCTTCTCTGTTTCCTCCTACTATCTCTATCTTCAGTTTCAAGCCAAAGGTGGATATTGCGTCTATGTACGCAACAATCTTGCTTTTTCTCGTGTTCCCAACTTAGATTCCTCTGAATTCTCAACTCTCTGGCTAAAGCTTTCTTGTCATTCTCAAACTAAATAGTTCTGCACTGTTTATCGCTCTCCTAATTGTACTGACTATCCAAAATTCTTCGACTATCTAACTTAAGTGGAACACATTCTATCCATCTCTCCTTTCGCAGAAATCTCCATCTTACGAGATTTCGATGTTCACCACCGCCAATGGCTCTCCTCTGTTTCCACTGACCAACCTGGTGAACAAACCTTCATCCTTTCTATCCTAAATGACCAACAGCAATTAGTCCAGCAACCCACCAATGTCCCGGACCGCTTTGGAGATCGGCCCAGCATTCTTTACTTATTTCTAACCTCAAACCCTTCTGCTTATACTGTAAATCTTTTCTCTCCTTTGGCTTCCTCCGACCATAAACTAATATCTGTCACCTGTCCTATCTCTCCAGTACGGCCACCCGATCCTCTCAACCGGCGGTGCTTGTGGCACTTTGGCGGTGCCGACTGGGAGGATCTTCGGCAGTACTTCTTTGATTTCCCATGGAATGACTTTTGCTTCTGTGGCCGGGGACCCTCTGAGAGTGCTGAACACATTACCAAAGGTAATCCTCTCGGGCATGAAAGCATACATTCCATTTTCTTTCTCTCAGTCTAGTGCAAACAAATCTTGGTTTACTCACGCTAGTTCTACTGCTGTCCGCAACAAGGAGGAAGCATTCGAACGGTACCAACGCCTTAAAACTTGAGAATCTCATTCTTCCTGCGTTTCTGCTTGGAATCAAGCCAAATCTGCCAAGCACTCTTTCATCAATAATGAAAGCACTGAACTATCCAACTCTAGCTCTTCCCAAGCTTTCTGGCATCTAGCCAATAACCTCTCAAACATTTTTTCTTCCCAGTCTTTCCCTCTCCTTTACCACTCTGATGGCACAACCATCACTTCTTCCTCTGACAAAGTTAGACTCTTCGCTCAAACTTTTGCTAGAAACTCCACCTTGGATGAATCCAGTGCTATTCCTACCTCTCCACCCCCCTCTCTCCTATTTATGCCTAATATCCTAGTCTCTTCTAAAGATGTACTTTCTACCCTCTCTGGGCTAAATACTAAGAAGGTGTACGGTCCAGACAGTGCTCCTCCTGTTGTACTCAAAAACTGTGTTTCCATGCTGACTCCCTGCCTAGGCAAACTCTTTCGTCTCTGTCTCTCCTCTAACATATTCCCTTCTTGCTGGAAGTCTGCTCTCATTCAATCTGTCCCAAAGAAGGGTGACCGCTCTCAACCCTCCAATTGCTCTCATCTCTTAAGTATTTTAAACTATTCTTGCTTCCAAAGTTCTTAATAATTTCTCTTCTCATAATCTACTCTCAGATCACCAGTATGGCTTCCTTAAGGGTCTCTCTACTGGTGATCTTCTTTCATATCTTACTTGGTCATCCTCCTTTCGGGACTCCGGTGAGACCTTTTCTATTGCGCTAGACATATCAAAGGCCTTTGATAGAGTCTGGCGGAAATCTTTAATTTCTAAACTAACCTCCTTCGGTTTCTATCCTCTATCTGTGCCTTTGTCTCCAATTTCCTTTTCACCCGTTCCATAGCTGCGGTTGTGGACGGCCATATCGCTCTCTTCCTCATCCTATGAACTCCAGTGTTCCTCAGGGCTCTGTCCTATCTCTCATTCTCTTTCTATTTCTATATCTATTAACTCGAGCCCAATCCCCATTTTTCCTATTTTTTTAGTTTTTTTTTTGGGGGGGGGGTGGCCGATTCAAGACGGAGCAAGAATAGGGACAACAGAAAACAATGAACACACAAAGACAAAATACAAATTCACACACATCTAGGTCATCCAGGAGAGGACTCAGAGACCAGGGTTACCAAGGTCCCTCCAGCACTCCTCCGGCCCCCGACCACCCGTAGAGGTTCCGATCTCGGCAGGCAGACCTGCAGCAGAGCCACAAGCCCGCCCACCACACTTCCAGGTGCACCCTTCTTATTAATAGTCTCCCCAGACCAGGCGCCTGATGAACTATTATCTAGTCCAACTTGCGCCCGACCTCTTCCCCCATTCTCTTTCTAATTTTCATAAGTGATTTTCTCAACTGTACCACCAGTCCCATCCATTCATACACAGACGACTCTACCTTATACTATACTACTCCATTAGTTTTCCAGAACTACCTAGCAATCCCTCAAAAACAAACTTAATGAAGCCATACAACACTTATCTTCTGATCTAACTACTATTTCCAATTGGGGCAGAGAAAACCTTGTTGCCTTTAATGCTTCCAAAACCCAATTTCTCCATCTTACTACCCGTCCGGAACTCCCTAAGGACTATCCCTTATACTTCAACAATACAAAAATCAATCTTTTATCTTCTCAATATTCTTGGTGTCTCTTTTTCTTCTGCTCTCACTTGGAAGGACCATATTACCACTCTTGCTAAGGCAGCCTCCCAGAAGCTGGGTGTGCTAAACTGCCTCAAGGGGTTCTTTACCCCTGCACAGCTTTTTGCTCTGTACAGGGACACAGTTCGTCCTTGTATTGAGTATTGTTCACATGTGTGGAGATGATCCTCTCACACCGCACTCCTAGACAAAGTAGAAAGGAAGGCCTTTCGTATCATTAACTCACGTCCACTCACCAACTCACGTCCACTCACCAACTCTCTGCAATCTCTCTCTCTTCGCCGCAATGTTGCATCTCTCTCGCTATTATATCGCTACTACAATAGTCAGTGTTCCTCAGAGCTCTCCCAGTGTATACCACCTCCTCTACATAGTGTACGTATTACCCATCTTGCAACACAATCCCACTCCTACTAGGTGTAACTCTCCAACCTAAGAGTGAAACGTTACTCTGTCTTTCTTCTATTCAACAGCTCAGCTCTTGAACTCTCCCAGAATCAGTCTTTCCCTCTTCCTATGACTTAAATTGCTTCAAACTCGGTGTTTCCAGGCATTTTGGCTCGAACGTCCCTTGATTTTGGCCCTGTCACTCTTTCAATTCTGGGAGAGGCACTCGTTACAGGCAGTTCTGCCTTTTGTCTCGCTCACAAAACAAAAAATCATTACTTCACACACTGCCCAAATTCTTAAATGAGCTGACATTCTCCATAGCCTGACCGTTCAACCTCACAACAAACTTTGTGGCTGCACCCCTTTCAAAGACCATAACCTTACTCTTCCCTGCATTTACCTTAAGATTCAGTTTGTCACATACTGTACCAAACATATTTACCAGACCCTGCAACTCCCATTCACTATCGCTAGTCAGAACTGTATCGTCGGCAAACAGCAGTACAGGCAACTTCCACTCTGTTCCTTCCCTTATCATCGGTACACCAACATCCACTGCGCTTTCTTTTATTTATTTCATGACTCCATCCATATATATATATATTGAACAACCATGTGGATATCACACACCCTTGCTTTCAGATCAAAGAACTCTCTCTTCATTCTCCACGTACTTCCACCTTTGCACCCTCATACATGCTCTTTACTGCTTTTAGCAACTTGCCATCTGCTCCGTATATTCTTAGTACTTTCCACAGACCTTCTCTATCAACTCTCTCCTAGGCCTTCTCCAAATCCATAAACGCAGCATATAACTTTTGTCCCTTCTCCAGATATTTCTCCAACACACTTCAGAGGTAAAAATCTGGCCTACACATCCTCTTCTCTTCCTAAACCCACCCTGCCCATCACCTACCTATTTCTCCATTCTCGCTCTCACTCTCTCAATCACTATCCTACTGTACAGTATATCTTCCCTACTACTGTATGCTTAGAAGACATATCCCCAGGTGATTGCCACACACTCCTCTTTCCCCTTTACCCTTATACAGGGGGACTATTATGCCTGTCTTCCAGTCATCAGGCACACTTCCCTTCTTCCATGCTAGTTTACACATTTTCCATACCCATTCGATCATTATCTCACCACAATACCTCCGTATTTCCCCACACACACTATCTATTCCTGATGTTTTCCCCATCTTCACTCTTTTCATGGCTTCACACACTTCTGACCTTATGATCCCCTCCACTACTTCTCTTCTTCTCCCTCCCATACCCCATCTAATTATATTTGTTGGTTTCATTCCTTACGTTCAGCTATTCATTGAAGTACTCCTTCCATCTCTCGACTCTCTCTTGCTTCTCTGCTAACACTCGCCCATTCTTATCTCTCACACCCTTACTACTTGCTTTGATACCATCCCTAGCTTTCTTGACCTCTTTCCAGAACAGTTTCATACACTCCCTCCATTTTACAATTAGATTCCTTCCAAATTCCTCATCTACTCTTCTCTTACTTTCCTTCACTACTTTTTTCACCACTCTTTTTCTACAAGTACCTCTCCCTTTTCTGCCTCTCCAAATCTTCACTCCGTCTACTACCCAACCACTCTTTATACGCTTTCTTCTTGTCTTCAACAGCTAGTTTTACCTCTTCAGTCCACCATGCTGTACCCCTAAATCCCTTCCCTCTTCTTCTAAGTCCACATACCTCCTCACATGCTGCACACATCTCTTCCGTAAACACTCGCCTCCTCCACTTCCTCCGTACTCTCCAAGTCAAACTTACCCAATCGTCTTTCTACTGTTCTCTTGAACTAGTCCCTGTTCTCCTCCTCCTGTAACCTAACCACCCTCTTCACCACTCCACCTCCCTACTGCTGCCCTCTAGCTCTCTTCACCCACTTCCTCTGTATCCTAATTTTAGCTACTACTACATAGTGGTCAGACAACCCCCCTACCCCTGTGCACCCTAGCATCTAGCACAGAATTCCTCCTTCATAAGTAAACAGGTACTTTATTATTATTATTGAGTATAAATATATAGAAATCAGTACTACATATTTCAGTGTTTATTTATTGATAAATAAATCTTAAGGTAGCTACGTGGAAACATAAGCCTCTGGCAAACAAACCAATTAGTGCCATATTGATACAAATATTTGTCTTTCATTCAGTAATATGTACTACAAACATGTTTACAATTAAGGGAATTACCAGATTCTTCAATGGCTTTCAATAATGTGATCGGACACTTTTTTGGAAATGTACATGGTTGTCAAAATTATATAATAGGTCACTTTGATCAGCTTTGAGTAATGAATAACCTAAAGATGAATTCTAGGCAAATCCGAATGTTTGCTCGTCGATTAATGTTTTACATTTAAAGGTATTACAATGTTGATATATATTTTTGGAAAATATTTAGGATCTGAAGGAACGAAATTGTTGAAATGATAATGCATGCATCCTATAGAACACCAGGGAGTCATACCAAACAAATTGGTTTTCAGGCGGGAACATTAATTTCAGAAAGAATAAAGTAAATGTGCATCAAGTTGCACTGCTCTGGCCATTTTAACATTTTCAAGGATATAATAAGACATGCAAATATATATTTAACTGTATATTTAGTAATGATCACTTCTACTGTACATACAACAGATTACCTGTTTCAGACTCTAGTTTGTGTACCTTTACTAAAGTTTTACTAAATTAGCCTAGCTACGCAAAGTATCAATGATCATTAGTCCCCAGGAACAGATAGGATAGAAAGAATATTATGGTGTTCATCTCTAGTGTATTGTCAATTGTCCTTTCTTCTACCCCAACAGAGCTCTGAAGCTGTGGGGCCATTGTACGACCGAGAATGTGCAACGGAGAAGGCCAGGGGTGAGATGCACTACACTCTGAACGATACCATATCCAAGTACAATGCAGCCATCGAGAGCCTCACGAGGGTCAGAAGATCAAGGGATGACTGTCACAGGGCCCTTGCTTCTGCCAAAAAAGACCGGAGCGCAGTGAAGGACCAGCTGTCGGAGGCCTTGAAGAAACATATGGATGCCCTACAGGAGATGATGGGGAAACTAGAGAACCTGCACGAAGAACAGCAACGGATGGAACAGGAGGCGGCTAGTCAGCTGGAGCAAGCACAACAGAAGAGCGAAAAGGTGCAGGAACAGTTCCGAACAAAAGAAAAAGCATACGAAATGCTTAGTGCAAATGAAGTTCTTTTGCAAATTCGCTTAAGTGTTTTAAATTCACTTGTAGATGCGTCCAAAGAAGAAGTACAATCGTGTCTTTGGAAAGTAAAGGAGATCGGCCCCGAGGTTTCAGGCACTCAGGAAGGTCTTCCAGATGAACAACCCTCAGCATCTTCAGGCAGTCCAACGCATAATTTAAACACAAGTCAAATGCAGCGATCACAATTAGCCAAACAAATCAAAGATGCCAAGCGGAAATGGAAACTTGCCAAGCGTGAAAAAGGCAAATTTGATGAAGAGGCACGCAACCTAAAAGAAGCATTGGGTGACGCTCTTCAAATGGTAACAGTTGCGACTGAAGAGGACAAGTCCTCATTGAAACAGGTGGAGGAGGCAAAGATCCAGTTAATGAGTGCAGAGTCCAGGACCACCAGCTCTTCAGACAACCTGAAGAAAGTCGGGAACATGAAGCAAAGTATCATGGATATATTATATGCACTATAGTGGAAGACTGGTAGAGGTTCCTTATAATAAAAGACTGGTAGAGGTTCCCATAATAAAAGACTGATATAGGTTCCCATAATAGAAGACTGGTAGAGGTTCCTTATAATAAAAGACTGGTAGAGGTTTCCATAATAGAAGACTGGTAGACGTTCCTTATAATAGAAGACTGGTAGAGGTTCCTTATAATAGAAGACTGGTAGAGGTTCCTTATAATAGAAGACTGGTAGAGGTTCCTAATAATAGAAGACTGGTAGAGGTTCCTAATAATAGAAGACTGGTAGAGGTTCCTTATAATAGAAGATTGGTAGAGGTTCCTTATAATAGAAGACTGGTAGAGGTTCCTTATAATAGAAGACTGGTAGAGGTTCCTTATAATAGAAGACTGGTAGAGGTTCCTTATAATAGAAGACTGGTAGAGGTTCCTTCTAATAGAAGACTGGTAGAGGTTCCTTCTAATAGAAGACTGGTAGAGGTTCCTTATAATAGAAGACTGGTAGGGGTTCCTTATAATAGAAGACTGGTAGGGGTTCCTTATAATAGAAGACTGGTAGAGGTTCCTAATAATAGAAGACTGGTAGAGGTTCCTTATAATAGAAGACTGGTAGAGGTTCCTTATAATAGAAGACTGGTAGAGGTTCCTTATAATAGAAGACTGGTAGAGGTTCCCTTATAATAGAAGACTGGTAGAGGTTCCTTATAATAGAAGACTGGTAGAGGTTCCTTATAATAGAAGACTGGTAGAGGTTCCTTATAATAGAAGACTGGTAGAGGTTCCTTATAATAGAAGACTGGTAGAGGTTCCTTATAATAGAAGACTGGTAGAGGTTCCTTAAAATAGAAGACTGGTAGAGGTTCCTAATAATAGAAGACTGGTAGAGGTTCCTTATAATAGAAGACTGGTAGAGGTTCCTTATAATAGAAGACAGGTAGAGGTTCCTTATAATAGAAGACAGGTAGAGGTTCCTTGTAATAGAAGACAGGTAGAGGTTTCTTGTAATAGAAGACTGGTAGAGGTTCCTTATAATAGAAGACTGGTAGAGGTTCCTTATAATAGAAGACTGGTAGAGGTTCCTTATAATAGAAGACTGGTAGAGGTTCCTTATAATAGAAGACTGGTAGAGGTTCCTTATAATAGAAGACTGGTAGAGGTTCCTTACAATAGAAGACTGGTAGAGGTTCCTTACAATAGAAGACTGGTAGAGGTTCCTTACAATAGAAGACTGGTAGAGGTTCCTTATATTAGAAGACTGGTAGAGGTTCCTTATAATAGAAGACTGGTAGAGGTTCCTTTTAATAGAAGACTGGTAGAGGTTCCTTAAAATAGAAGACTGGTAGAGGTTTCTTAAAATAGAAGGCTGGTAGAGGTTCCTTATAATAGAAGACTGGTAGAGGTTCCTTATAATAGAAGACTGGTAGAGGTTCCTTATAATAGAAGACTGGTAGAGGTTCCTTATAATAGAAGACTGGTAGAGGTTCCTTATAATAGAAGACTGGTAGAGGTTCCTTATAATAGAAGACTGGTAGAGGTTCCTTATAATAGAAGACTGGTAGAGGTTCCTTATAATAGAAGACTGGTAGAGGTTCCTTATAATAGAAGACTGGTAGAGGTTCCTTATAATAGAAGACTGGTAGAGGTTCCTTATAATAGAAGACTGGTAGAGGTTCCTTATAATAGAAGACTGGTAGAGGTTCCTTATAATAGAAGACTGGTAGAGGTTCCTTATAATAGAAGACTGGTAGAGGTTCCTTATAATAGAAGACTGGTAGAGGTTCCTTATAATAGAAGACTGGTAGAGGTTCCTTATAATAGAAGACTGGTAGAGGTTCCTTATAATAGAAGACTGGTAGAGGTTCCTTATAATAGAAGACTGGTAGAGGTTCCTTATAATAGAAGACTGGTAGAGGTTCCTTATAATAGAAGACTGGTAGAGGTTCCTTATAATAGAAGACTGGTAGAGGTTCCTTATAATAGAAGACTGGTAGAGGTTCCTTATAATAGAAGACTGGTAGAGGTTCCTTATAATAGAAGACTGGTAGAGGTTCCTTATAATAGAAGACTGGTAGAGGTTCCTTATAATAGAAGACTGGTAGAGGTTCCTTATAATAGAAGACTGGTAGAGGTTCCTTATAATAGAAGACTGGTAGAGGTTCCTTATAATAGAAGACTGGTAGAGGTTCCTTATAATAGAAGACTGGTAGAGGTTCCTTATAATAGAAGACTGGTAGAGGTTCCTTATAATAGAAGACTGGTAGAGGTTCCTTATAATAGTAGACTGGTAGAGGTTCCTTATAATAGTAGACTGGTAGAGGTTCCTTATAATAGAAGACTGGTTGTTGTTGTTTTTGTTGTTCCCCAAGCTGCCTGGCCGAACAGCCCCAAGGCCCCGAGCAATTCAAAGGCCATAACCGAGCGGCCCCACAGAACCCTCCCTGCCGACCACAATAAAGCCTGGGTGACCGAAGCCACTCCATGGCGGGGAGCTGAGGAGGGTGCGGAAACGCCCGGGAAACCAAAACCCCACCCAGGGCCCTGTGCCTCTCAGCAATTATGAAGAGAAAGTTGAGGGGCAAGGGAAAAATGTGACGCTTTGGCTTCCAATCTTAGTAGATTGGGAAGACATGGAAGCGACGCAGTCACTTGAGATCTAGAAAATATATAAGTTAAAGGAACAGTCAGAGTAAGCTATGGGTATGGCAGAGATTGCTCAGATCTCACTCTGATAGACCAGCCCATCACCACATGACTAGAACCCAATCCTCTCAGCATTAGCTAGGAAAGGCCCTAGAAAGCCGCCTTTGGCGGGGGGATAGCTCCCCTATTTCAACCCCTTTCGGAGTTGGGCACCCGCCCCCTGGTAGAGGTTCCTTGTAATAGAAGACTGGTAGAGGTTCCTTGTAATAGAAGACTGGTATAGGTTCCTTGTAATAGAAGACTGGTAGAGGTTCCTTGTAATAGAAGCCTGGTAGAGGTTCGTTGTAATAGAAGCCTGGTAGAGGTTCGTTGTAATAGAAGACTGGTAGAGGTTCCTTGTAATAGAAGCCTGGTAGAGGTTCCTTGTAATAAAAGCCTGGTAGAGGTTCCTTGTAATAGAAGCCTGGTAGAGGTTCCTTGTAATAGAAGCCTGGTAGAGGTTCGTTGTAATAGAAGCCTGGTAGAGGTTCCTTGTAATAGAAGACTGGTAGAGGTTCCTTGTAATAGAAGACTGGTAGAGGTTCCTTGTAATAGAAGACTGGTAGAGGTTTCCTTGTAATAGAAGACTGGTAGAGGTTCCTTGTAATAGAAGACTGGTAGAGGTTCCTTGTAATAGAAGACTGGTAGAGGTTCCTTGTAATAGAAGACTGGTAGAGGTTCCTTGTAATAGAAGACTGGTAGAGGTTCCTTGTAATAGAAGACTGGTAGAGGTTCCTTGTAATAGAAGACTGGTAGAGGTTCCTATAATAGAAGACTGGTAGAAGTTCCCATAATGGAACCGCAATAATTTCCTAAAATGGAACGGTAATAGTAATTTTATAATGGAACGGTAATAGTTTCTTATAATGGCACACCAATAGTCTCTTGTATTGGCACACTAATAGTTTCTTATAATGGAAAATCAATAGTTTCTTATAATGGACGGCTATTAGTTATATTTACAATAAGACAGGATTATCTACTAGAAATGCAAGTGTAACTTATTTGTTTAGTTTAATATGAGTTTTATCGGTTTAGGAAACTTCTCTCCGATCAAATAATACACACCATGTGTTAATTATAATTTTCAGCACGATGATATTTTTGTTTAATTCTAGTTACCAATAAAAAATAATTTTAGCTTAGTCTAGCTCTAGGGCTCTAAGGGGTAAAGACTTTCTCAGTAAGTCTTCTAAATATCCTAGAACCTCTAGAGTAAGTGGACTGAAATAGCCTAATGTTAGCCAGAATGAAAGGTCAAAAGGCACCATCGTACTTCCACATTTCTAACCAGCGTAGTCTGGGCGTAGTTGGAATTATAGATGGAAGTTGTTGTTCCTCAAATATTGTAATACAAATTTGACCATTTTGGTAGGTATGTTAAGGAACTGATTTACTGTATATAGTTATATTTATTATAGGTAAATTTTCCAATATTTTAGGGGATGGTCTGATAATTAGTTTGAAAATAAAATTGATGCACAACCATTGTTTTAACCGTTTGTCCTCGATATCTAAAGTTTGTCGATAAAAATATATATTCATAAAAATGCCACTAAGACTAGCTGAATCGATGTTTGCTTATTATTGAGGATTTTGATTGTTTTTGCTCATTTGCAGTTCGTAAATTAGAGTATTTTACATGGTTTAGTTGCCCCTTAAGCTATACAATTGAAAAGAAAAACTTCCCCAGGCCCTCCTTGAAACTTCCCCAGGCCCTCCTTGAAGCTTCCCCAGGCCCTCCTTGAAGCTTCCCCAGGCCCTCCTTGAAGCTTCCCCAGGCCCTCCTTGAAGCTTCCCCAGGCCCTCCTTGAAGCTTCCCCAGGCCCTCCTTGAAGCTTCCCCAGGCCCTCCTTGAAGCTTCCCCAGGCCCTCCTTGAAGCTTCCCCAGGCCCTCCTTGAAGCTTCCCCAGGCCCTCCTTGAAGCTTCCCCAGGCCCTCCTTGAAGCTTCCCCAGGCCCTCCTTGAAGCTTCCCCAGGCCCTCCTTGAAGCTTCCCCAGGCCCTCCTTGAAGCTTCCCCAGGCCCTCCTTGAAGCTTCCCCAGGCCCTCCTTGAAGCTTCCCCAGGCCCTCCTTGAAGCTTCCCAGGCCCTCCTTGAAGCTTCCCCAGGCCCTCCTTGAAGCTTCCCCAGGCCCTCCTTGAAGCTTCCCCAGGCCCTCCTTGAAGCTTCCCCAGGCCCTCCTTGAAGCTTCCCCAGGCCCTCCTTGAAGCTTCCCCAGGCCCTCCTTGAAGCTTCCCCAGGCCCTCCTTGAAGCTTCCCCAGGCCCTCCTTGAAGCTTCCCCAGGCCCTCCTTGAAGCTTCCCCAGGCCCTCCTTGAAGCTTCCCCAGGCCCTCCTTGAAGCTTCCCCAGGCCCTCCTTGAAGCTTCCCCAGGCCCTCCTTGAAGCTAAAATTATGCATTTTTCAGTGTAAAAATATTGCGGACAAAGGCTGGTTTTATCTGAAATGCATTTTCCATATTGCTTTCCAATATTGACCGCGTCAGGTCCCTCAATAATATTGCGGTTACTTAACTCGGCAGCTGCGCAGCCCCTGTAGTATACACCATACCCCTGTGAGTAGGTATTTTGATTCATTCCTCACTAAAATCGTTAATTTACCATAAATATAATAAATAGTTATCCATATGCGCCAATTTTAGGTTTAATATGAAGATAGTAACAAGTAACTATAAAACAAGTGGGAATGGTGTTTGGATGGTCAAAAACGTGAATTATTGCAGAGCGGTCATTCATGAGATGTGAGGCAGCCATGACTTATATCCTCCCCTCTCGGTGGCTTGAGAGAGACTGAGGGTGTGTAGCTTGTCTCTCTCTCTTTCCTCAGCATCGACACACATAACACCACACCCTAGGATAGACTTGAAGATGTTAGCACGAAAATATAAGAATGAATAAGGGAATAACAGGGAAAATAGGTGATAATTGAAGGGGGGGGGGGGAAAGGAGGGGACTTTGACACATCCAAAGGAGTGATTGGAGGTATGGAGGGGAATTATCTCACTTAAACACCTTTTTTTTTTTTTAAGTGCCACTGGGGTGTTTTAAGTATTTTTTTTTTAGGCCTAGGATCTTAAGAGTCTCCCCGCAGTCGCCCAGTAAAACCTCTTAAGAGTCTCCCCGCAGCTGCTGGGTTAAGGGGGTCACCTGCTTTGTTTCTCTTTCTCTCCGTTTCTCTCTTTCTCTCCGTTTCTCTCTTTCTCTGGCTTGTATCCATTCGGCTCCATTCAGCCAACTATTTTAAGACGTTTATCCCCATCCAGGTGTCTATTTCTTTCTGGCGAGCAATAGCGAGCCATCATTGTATGGAGAGATCCGGCTTCGCCGGAGATATTTTTCTATCGAAAAATTTACAAATTTGGCTTGCTGTAAAAAAATATATATATATGCTGGCTTGCTACCGCTCGCCAGGAAAATATTGACACCTTGATGGGGGTAAAAGTCTTAAAACTGAAAGGGGCCGAATGGATACAAGTCAAAGAGAGCGGGAGAGAGAGAGAAAAAAAAGCGAGGTGGGGCCCCCTTAATGATATTTAATCTTCCGTGTTTTCTGATCCCATCATTATTGAGATTTGGTGCCATATGACCCCAGTTGCCTGGCGCTAGGAGTTCATTAATATTAACAGTATGTTATTGAAATACAAGGAGGACGAGAAAGCGACAGGCCCCCTCGAGAAACAACATACAACCAAGACACCAACAACAGACCAGAGGAGACACACCAGCACCCAACCAAGACGGGACAGAAACGAAAAGCTCCTCCCCATCAGGATCATCCCCAAACCAAGGTCGCCACCTGCAAAACCGACAGTCACTACCCCAGCAACTAGCCCGGACAACGCGCCCCAAAATGGCCGACCACCAAACCACCAAGACAGACACACAAACATTCACCCAGGATGGCGAGAGAGCGCGCGGCCCCGCACCAACCCGACCCAACACGAACCCGAGTTACTATGCCGGGCCAAGAGGTTTTCACCCCAAATTAACCACCGGGACAACCCACCCCAAAATGGCCGACTCCAAGCCACGACCTCCAACCTCCCGGAGGACTGCGTCCTCAACCCTTCTAGACCCAACCCCTCCACAACACTCAACAGGTACAGTGGTACACATCATCTAAACTCCAGCCTTCTAGTATACAAACCACATTTCCTGAACCCCTGACATTCTTGAAGTACCTCTGCTGATTTATATATGTTTAATTCTGATCAACCTGCAGACGGCCATAACTGCAAACCATGTATTATTGTATTAATGATATATATATATATATGTTTAACTATGACAGCCCTCTAAGAAGAAGACAAGGAGGGAAGACACCCCTTATCTCTACCTTACGACGGTATAAGTATGCACCCCATACTAATTATTATCTTGATGTACCTCTGCTAAATGCTGTTTAATTCTGATCAATCTACAGACGATCATCTCAAGAGAGAAAGAAAGGGAAGACACCTGGTATCTCTCTGCATTGTCAGTATGTGTATGTGTACCCTACCAAAGCAACAGTCAGACAGACAGACACTCACTAACACGGTCGTGAAGAGAGAGGAAAAAACCACCCCGCCCCCTTTCGCGCCTCATCCCCCCCAGCCCGATTAGAAGCTTACTGCCTCGGCAGCCAGCACTGGACAACTCACCCCAAAATGGCCGACCACAGAAAATAACCCCCAACCTTTCTGGACCACCCCTCCACACCAATCCACATGTTCCACATCTTTTAACTCAGTCTTCTAGTATACAAACCACATTTCTCTCCTCCCTGCCATTATTCAACCCTAACTAAGTATGTATTAGATGATGTACACCCCATACCTTTTTTTTATGACGTAAGCTGTAGTGCCCGCGTATATATGATTAATGAATATGTTTATCTTTAGCTATGACAACCCCTGCCGGAAAAGTAAGCGGAAAGACACCTCTTAACTCTTTGTATTATGAGGGGGTATAGATATATAACTGTGCCAATTAGATATTGATTATGTCATTACCATTTTACTTGTTACTTATTAACATACTAACCCCGCATGATGACTGACCTACTAACCATAGAATCATAAGGAAACCGTCACCTCGCATGATCTATATTTCCCTAATCCTTGCATTAAATAATCCAGCCTGCTTTTCTTTTCTAGCCTCCCTCCACACGCCTTCTACATGCCTCGTCAAGACACTTCCTTCTAGGACTACAGTTCACATGATCCTATCCTTTTCCGTTGCAACCAGGCAGTGCCAGCTGTGCATGAGTAGACAACGACCTGACCACGCCACGGGAGCGCCAATGCCTTGCGCCGCGTGTTTGCCCCAGGTACGTGACCAAAACCGCCCATCACCGTGATAATGATAATTGCACTGCCGCCTGAGATGCGAGGATATCAGTATATAAACCAGGCCAGTTCTTATGTTGATTTATACCACTACCTAGTGTAAGTTCTCTTAATTACCTGCTAACCCCACATGCTGACTAACCTCCTAACTTTAGACTAGTGAACGAACCATAAACCTCACGCAGTATTCTTCCCATAACTTTTGTGTTACATAATCTAACATGTTTTTCCCTTTCTAGTTCTTCCTTCCACACGTCTTCTACATGCCTCGTCAAACGCTACCTTCTCGGACTACAATTCACACGGCCTATCCTTTTCCTTTTTTTTTTTTTTTTTGCAATCAAGCGGTGTGCCAACTGTGCAATCATATATGATGACCCAACCACACAACGGAAGAGCCAATGCCTTGCATCGTGGTTGCCTCAGGTACATAACCGAACCAATCTGTCACCATAATCATGACAACGATACTGCCACCTGGTTATGCATGCCCTACCTTATTGATCAACTATTTGTCTGTATTTTTCTCTCTCTCTCTAGATTCCTCTCCCCTTATCCACACGTAGTCTACGTGGTCATTTCCGCCTAACCCAGGTGGGCCCGACAACAACAAATTAACTCGGCCATCGAGCCGTGTCCAGTCCTGGAGGGACTTCTACCTGCGCCGCCCTCCTCGACCCCGGCATACGGGACCACTAGGGCACCCGCGTTTAACCACCACCTGTATGCACGTGCCAGCACCTATGAAGTATGGCAGGACTTGTTATTCAACCTCACAAAGGCCTACGGGTACGAGAGAAATGTTCACCCTTTTACCCCCTTTCCTTCCTTACCTTAAAAAGCAACTTACTTATAAAAGTTGGGCAATTAGCCAGCTGACCCTTCTGGCCGAGGTGCTCCGCCCCAATCTCCGTGAACAACAACACGCTTGCCATAACGCCTGCATTTATTTATTCTTATATGCTGGTGTGTGAACTAACGCTGTTATCTAATTCAGAGCATTGGGAACGAAGGGCCAGATTGCCAGATGCTGACTCCACAGCTCCTGCACAGCCGCCCTGGCCCCGAATATGGAAGGGGCCACTCAGCCCTGGCAACAACCGCCTCCAGCATCCGCCACTCCTCCACCATCTTGCCAACTTGAGGAGCCTGTTAGCTCCAGCCCTGGAGGTTATGCATCAACATCCTCTTCTCTCCCCCTTTAAGTGAGCCCCCTGTGGGGCTACCCCTGGCAGGCCAAGATTGCCCTGCCCGGAAACCAACACACCAGCAATGACAAACAATCACCAGCCTCCGGCCCCGGCAACACCGAGTCACCCTGCCATATATAAACCCCGAGAGGAGGAGAGCGGGCAGAAGTACATATATAGCTTTTTGCCGAGTGGCACCATGCTCTGCCTGTTTTACTCGCCTGCTGACAGATGACCGGCACCCCGCAAGCTGAACACCAGGACTTAATGTATTATTTTCCTGGATCTGTATTAATCGCAGCAACCCGCCAGTTAACATTGAGACCTACGAGCAATATATATATCTCCACACATACACTGAGATCTAGGGTAGAAAGATCTACTGCGCTCTTGGGTTGATTGAACCTCTCGTTATGGATCAGAGACAGTTAAGCAAAGTCTGTGCATAGACACTGCTTACGTTCGTTCGATGAGACGCTCCTCTGGCCCTGCCAGGAAGCAGACCATTTAAGATCCATAGGAGAGAACCTTAACTCAACTTCATCACCGGTCAACCGACCCGGCTGTAACTTCTTCATACAACTGGACACCCTGGACGGCCCCCCTGGAGCAGCCGAGAAGCCCCCCGATGACGCCAGATTCAAGAGGAGAAAGAAGATAACCTAACCGGGCACGATTCCGAATTATAGTATCAGTGTAGAGATACCGTGTTACCAACCCGTTGTGTTATTCGCTAACCGTGAAGAGTGTTTAGAGTTTGATCCTAGAGTCCCCTGTTTTTGCCAGAGATTTCGTTCTGGTAACTGTATTACGAGATAATTACCGCGACAGTATTTACCCGCAGCCGCAACACGAGTTATTCCTAAATTGGATGTTATGGTATAGATATTCTGTGATCCCGCAAATTAAGGGATAGGTCGTAAAATGTGATTTAATCTCAGTGACTAATTCCCATCCGCGCATTAATGGTTAAAAGTATATGTAAATAATTGCCTACTTGACTGCTAGATTGTGTAAAGTCGAAACTCAACGTTAGCCCCCACTTAATCGGATAACTACAACCCTAGGCCTAACCCAACGAACTGTACCAGATACTGTGTAAAAGGAATCAGTGCCCCCCTCGAGTAACTTTCTTATCACTTCTTATCATGTCCGTATCGGAAGAATAATACCCGAGATTCGGAAGTAGCAGTGCATACTCTAATCCAGATCCACGATTGTGCTCGGAGAATTGAAAGACCAAGCTCTTACTACTGAACTTATTACTCCTACTCATGTTCTCTAAAGTGAATTGATTATTTTTCTATACCGTGAGTGTGTTCGATAAATAAAGCATTATTACAAATATCATCCTGTGATTCTACTTAACGTGTTCTATTGATCCCTGGTGTGTATGTATGTGAAACGAGCCGTCTCAGTCTTGCAGAACTCACTTACGCAATAGGTAATCCTGAATAAAACCAGGGCATAACATTGGCGGCAGCGGTGGTTCTTGATTCGGATAGAAGATTTCATTGCATTCACATCACTAAACAGAAAAATTCCCAATATGGCCGCACCTCGTTCACACATCCCCATCCCGAAATACGATGGGGACACTTACGAAATCGAAACATACATGGACATTGTAAAACCAGTATTAGACTTGGCATATAATACCGACCGAGAGAAAATCGCCGTACTACTAACGCACATGGGAAAAGCCGTTTCCCTTGTTGCATCACAGGTTAACCCCACGCTCACTTGGGACCAGTTCCGGCCCATAGTTATCGAGGCTATTAAGCCCTCACTAGGCATCTTAGTTACCCATGCTCGCATTAAAGACGTAAAGTACGAAGGAGACCTAGACGCCACATTAACTTCTGTCTCACAACAAATCAAATCCGCTTTCCCCACTCTCCCTAAAGTGCAACAAGACCAACACATCCTGGTCAATCTCGTTCAAGCTTTGCCCTCAGCAGTTCGCGAATACTTTGCAGTGCACGACCCGGTCGGGTTCCAATGCGACCTCATCACCGTCAGGAGAATTCTGGCGGTACACCCCCAGAAGACTAGCACCATCGCAGCCATTAAGAGGTTCACCAACCACCCCCTGAACACAACCCGACCATCGGCCACCACACCCACCTACCACTCGGCCAAACCCCAACCCAACAGACCCCGGTTCAACCCCAACCCCATCCGCCGAGTCTACAACAAAACCCAGGCCTACAACAACAACAAAAGTAAGAACCCCACTCTTGTTATTATCAACCCTTATGACTTTCCAGCCTGTAACCATAAATGTGCCCTTCATGACATCCGGGACTCCGCCAAATATCGCCCAGCCCAACCCCGCATCTCTGCCTATGAGAAAGAGTTGATCCAAGACCTCGAGGGCGTCGCTCACCCCGAAACAGATTAAGGGACGGAGGAGGTCCTGGGAGAAGCGGAAGCCGACCCCCAGGATTTTTAAATCATCCCCCGCCAACCATGGCTTCGGCGGGGGACACTATAAATGACCGAGCACCCACTATTTACCACCTTTCTCAACTTCAGGGAATTCCCGTACGCTTGCTCATAGACACCGGGGCTTCCCGATCTAGCATATTCAGTTCCTTCTACGACAAACACCATAGAAAGTTCGGAGACATTCACACAACCAAGTCCAAATTAATCAGTGCCGGGGACGCCCCCCTATGTGTCGGGGGAGAAACTCGTCCTTTATACGTGACCACCCCCGCCCCTTACGCTAAGTGCCATCACTCCTTCGTGATCTTTCATTCAGACTGCCAACATTATGACGGGTACCTGGGACTTGATCTACTTCACAAATTGCAGGCCCACGTCGACTGTGGCCAACGCCTAATCACGTTAAAAAAAAAAAAAAAAAAACATAAACAACCACCCCTAACCTGCCCGACCCCCAAACAAAGTCAGAGCAAAGTGAAGCCTAATCACCCAACACCCACACACCATTCCACCAAACCAAAGAAACCACCTAACCCCTCAACCCTGTATGACCAACCCAACCCCCAACACCACCCCCCAAACAAAGGCGAAACTCCAAACTAATCCTAAAACGAAAAAAAAAAAACATTCCAAACCACACACCTTCTCGATTATGCAACTCTGACCAACCACCTCCTTCTCTGACCATCATAAGTCCTGCTATGATCCAAAACAAAATCACCATCCCCCCTAACCATCAATGATGGGTGCTCCTAAGACCCATACCCCACAAGACCATGATTTTGACCCCCTCTAACCCATCCATAACCCAAAACCGGTGTATCATTCAACCTGCCATATTATCTTCCCAGCAAAATACCATTCTCATTGCAAATATTTCAGACGATGTACTAACTCTCCCCCAAGGATTAATCGTCGGCGACCTCGAAACCTTTGACGAGGTCATCACTCCACCCACAACCCCCACCGAAACTCCTACATTACCCACCATCCCCGACTCCTTAACCCCCCTGCAACAAAGCCAGATGCAACAAGTACTGTATGATTTTCGTGACGTGTTCGCCCAGACTCCCACAGAAATTGGACGGACGAACCTAGAACAACACGCCATTCATACCACCGGACCCCCACTATGACAACCCTCCCGCCGGAAGAACCCCCTCCAATGCCAAGAGGAACCCAACAGGTTCAAGAGATGTTGGACGCCGGCATTGCCACGCCTTCAGTCAGCCCTTGGTCATCACCCGTAGTGCTCGTGAAAAAAAAAGATGGCTCCACCAGGTTCTGTGTCGACTACCGTCCGCTAAACGACGCCACCATCAAAGATGCCACTCCACTACCCAGGATCGACGACTCCCTCGACTCTCTCCACCGATGCAAATGGTTCACCACCTTAGATCTACAAGCCGGATATTGGCAAGTCCCCATCAAGCCCGAACATCAACAAAAAAACGCCTTCTCCACAAGTGGCGGACATCTGTATGAGTTTAATGTCTTACCATTTGGCCTGTGTAACGGCCCAGCCACCTTCTCCCGCCTCTTGGAGTCCGTATTAAAGGGACTAACCTGGGAGGCCTGCCTAGCCTACCTGGACGACATCATCGTTTACTCTGCAACCTGGCCCGAACACCTTCATCGGCTACGACAAGTACTGCAACGCATCAAGGACGCCGGGTTAAAACTTAAGCCCTCCAAATGCGAAATGGCCCGGAATACCGTAGGGTTCATAGGGCACGTAATCTCTGCCGCAGGCATCTCTCCAGACCCCAAGAAACTCTCCGCCATTAACCCGGGAACTGCGGGAAGACTCTTAAGAGTCGGAGAAAAAAAACAAAAATTTAAACATCGAAAAAAAAAAAAAAATTGCCCTTCAGCCATGCAAAATATCAGTCCTCTACCTCCCCTCCTTCCCCACTTTCCTCCCCTCCTTCAGTTATCACCTATTTTCCCTGTTATTCCCTTATTCTGAGGTATATTTTCGTGCTAACATTAGCGAGTTGCAAGCAGGGCATTGTCATCACTGTTAGCAAGCGAGTGCAAGAGAGAGAGAGAGAGTATCGATCGACAGTGTCTCAGTGGCCTTGGGGGAAATTGGCGGGAAAGGAGGTTGCCTCACCCATACATTATGTAACTCGCGGCCTGTATCGCCGATTTTGACCATCCAAACCCTGTTTTCACTCGTTTTATTGTTGTAACAGGTTAATATATCAACAGGCTTTATAATCAACCTATAATAGGCGCATATGGATAAGTATTAATGCTATTTATGGTAAAATGAATATTTTAGTGATGGAAACAGCTCAAATACATGCGCACAGGCAGAGGTGTCTAATTACCCCCATGCGCACTTAAGAGGTTAAAGACCAACAGCCTCCCACTACAGTAAAAGGGGTACGCTCCTTTCTAGGGCCAGCCACCTACTACAGACTTTTTGTCCCACATTTTGCCGACATCGCCAGACCCCTCCACCAACTCACCCACAAAGGCACGGAATTCATCTGGACCCTCGAAAGACACTTAGCCTTCGAGACTCTGAAAGACAAGCTGGTAAAATCACCCACCGTCGCCTTCCCAGATTATTCCCGACCCTTCCGCCTGTACACGGACGTGTCGCTGTACGCCATCGGAGCTGTCCTGGCCCAAATCCGGGATGGATCCGAACACGTAATTGCTTATGCCAGCTCCACCTTGAATACCGCCCAGCAAAACTACGCCGCCACAAAGCGTGAATGCCTCGGAGTAATTTGGGCTTTAAACCATTTCCGATCCTTTGTCCTAGGTGCCAAGTTAGATATCATTACGGACCACCAAAGCTTACAATGGCTCAGAAAATTGAAGACAAACTCAGCACTATTAGTACGTTGGAGGGAAACTCTAGAAGAATACGACTTCGCCATCCACTACCGCCCCGGAAAACTCCACACCAACGCCGATGCACTCTCCCGCCTACCTGTACCCGAGGACATCCCCACCAACCTCGCAGCCCTACAACACACCGACCTCATCAACACCTCCATCCGCCCCGACTCCACCTCACCACCGCCTACCCTACTCCAATCCTGGCAAAGAAAAACCAAACCTAAATAGATTCCCAACACAATTTTCTCCAAATTGACCCGCTGGGGCAACCAATTAACAACCGACTCTGGACACATCGTCGTCGAGCCAATGGTTGCTCAAGAGTACATGATTGCAATCCACGAAGGAAACAGCATCCACCTAGGACAGAACAAAATGCTCAAGATATTCCAAGACCAATACTGGACCATCAACCTCTCCGGAATTGCAAGAAAAGTAACCGAATCTTGCAAGCCATGTGCACTGGGCAAGGACAGGTGCCGCACAGCTGGACCCGCCGGCGCCCTCTCCGCTCAAAAACCATTCCAAACCCTTCCTTAGACGTCATGGGGCCTTTTCCCGTTAGCCACGGCAAATGCTACATCGTCTCCTTCGTCGACATCTACTCCAAATTCATAATCGCCTGCCCCACTTCCGACCACACATCAACAACCATTGCCACACTACTAGCCACCGAAATCTTGCCAGTCTTCGGAATACCCCTGTCACTTCTGTCTGACAACGCCCCAGAATTTAAGGGACAAATTTGGGAAGAGTTCACCAGGCTCTGTAGCATCAAAATCAAGCACTCCTCCCCCTACTGGCCCCAGGGCAACGCAGTCTGCGAAAGAAGCCACCGCACCATCAACAACCAGCTCCGCACAAGAATGATAGCTTTAAATACCTCAGACTGGGCCTCCCAAGTAAAAATGATTCAATGGGGAATGAACACCTGCCCAAAAGAAGACGGGATCTCCCCCCGCAAGCGAGTATATGGTTCCCCCATCCTACTACCCTTCTATCACCGAGCCACACCATCCACTACACCATTCAGCCTTGACCCCTTGCAACAACTCAAAACCACTCTCCACACCGCCCAAGTCTGCCAAGACACAAAAGCCCCTTCGCCATCCACGATACAGTAATGGTGGCCAAACTACCAGTCATGAACAAACTGGGCCCGCATTACGTAGGCCCATACACATTATCCCATGTCCCAAACTCCTACCAGACCTCCATCAATTATCACGGAGAAACCCGCACAATGCACAACCGTTTCATCCGCATATACAAACCAATCGAGACCCTCTCCCCTGCACCCCAACCCGGACCCAGCCATGACCTCACCACCACTACCACCCACCCCGACCCAGTCATCCCTACTCCAGCCATTCCTTACATGCCACCTCCAACCCCCCCTGCCCCGCCACCCAAGCCGCACACCCAGCCCCCCCAAAAATTCCACCAACACACCCCCCAGAACCCCCCATCCCCAAAACACCGACCAAGAAAATACACCACCTCAACCCCCAACAAACCCCAACCCCTCCGACACCACACCCAAAACCACCCCTCTTAACCCACCAAGGGAACCTACTCAACCATGCCACTACGAACTACGATCCAAAACCTTACCTCAACCACGACTCCCCATTCATCACCGAATCAAAAGGCTGGTCAAAACAAAAACACAGCCCCACAAAACAAAATCCCTTCCCACCCTAACCCCACTCCTACCCATAAAACAAATTTTTCCCCGACCAATAACCCCCTCCCCTAATCTTTCCTCTCCAACCTCCCAGTCCCCACCAAACTCAACCCCCAACTCCCCCTTCACCTCCTCAACCGTACCATCCCCCACCAATCCTAAACCTACCACCCCCCCTAACCACAAACCCACAACCTCCACGATCACAACTAACACCACCCCTTTCGAATTACCAACCCGCCTTGCTCCACCAACCTTATCACCTTTTCCCTCTACCTTAACCCCCCCAAAACCCCTCAAACCCACCAGACAACAAATCAAACCACCCAACAAACCCCCAACTACCCCACCCCAACCCCAAGCCCACTCACCATAAATCATCCCCCCCCCCCCCCGAGTCTAGTCCCGAGGCCCCCAGTAAACAAGGCACACGTACAAAATCAGGCCGACTAAGTAAACTACCTGACCGATTCTCGTCAATAATCGACACAACCCACACCACCAACGCCAAACAAGGAAAACAACTACCAACAAAACAAATAGACATCACCAACACCACAAGCCACCAAAACCCTACACATAAACAAACCAAGCACCCAAAACAAACGCCCCCATGCAGAATCACCTGCTCCACCAACCCTCCGGCCATACAACGGAACTTAATTACCCCCCCACCGTTAATCACCGCTACCCCTACACCCGCATCTCCATATGACCCTCCGCCACCACCACGACAGACCACCACTCGCCCGGCTACCACCACCACCACCACATCTTTCTCCCGCACCGACCAAAGTTTTCCTACAGTCAACATGGAACAAACACCCTTCATCCGGAGAGTTAAAGTAACCTTGGATGCCGGACGCCTAACCAGAATCCGGCACCCCCACGACGCCGTCGCCACAAGCCTGATCAACACCACAAAAACAACTCTCCTGGTCAACATAGACCCAATCAAAACCCCGGACCAACAATCCATCAAATGGTGGGACTTCCTCCACCAACAAACCATAACTTTCCACCACTTCAACATTTTTACATTCGACCTTAAGGTACGGGGACGTACCTACGACGAAGGAGAGGGAAGTGAAATACAAGGACGAGAAAGCGACAAGCTCCCTCGAGAAACAACATACAACCAAGACACCAACAACAGACCAGAGGAGACTCACCAGCACCCAACCAAGACGGGACAGAAACGAAAAGCTCCTCCCCGTCAGGATCATCCCCAAACCAAGGCCGCCACCTGCAAAACCCGGCAGTCACTACCCCAGCAACTAGCCCGGACAACGTGCCCCAAAATGGCCGACCACCAAACCACCAAGACAGACACACAAACATTCACTCAGGATGGCGAGAGAGCGCGCGGCCCTGCACCAACCCGACCCAACACGAACCCGAGTTGAACTCACTTTGAATTCGCCTTACCTTGCTGTATCACCGGCAGAGTTCCAAATGCTGAGTATTGCAGGCAGAGTTGGCGGATAATACTTTGATTCATTATCCAGGGCGGGGTGAGCAGATTATATTCCAGTGCACTAATAAGCTTTGAGTGCTGACTCATTTCTTGCTGCCTGGCCAGGACTTGACTCCACTGTCAGCACTTCCATCCGCTATCATTACTCACGGTCAACTGTCTTCCGATGCCATGACTCAGTTACTCATCGCCCTGCTCATGACGTCACAATATCGACGCTCCATATACGCACTAGTTTCCGTGCCCCACTTGAATTCATTTGATTTTTATATTTCTTTCCTTTTCTGATTACGTACCTTTTAGGTACTTTTTTATATTGTATTTATTCCACATTATTCTTATTGTACTTTCCCACTTATGTTGTGTATTTTCTCACAACATAATTACTTAATACCCATTTATCTACTTATTCCTATTGTACTTTTTCCACTCATGTATCTTGTCATAACATATTCACTTTAATACCCAAGTTTCTGATTACTAAGACTAACAACTATGCCGGGCCAAGAGGTTTTCACCGCAAATTAACCACCGGGACAACCAACCCCAAAATGGCCGACTCCAAGCCACGACCTCCAACCTCCCGGAGGACTGTGCGTCCTCAACCCTTCTAGACCCAACACATCCACAACACTCAACAGGTACACGTCCTCAAAACTCCAGCCTTCTAGTATACTAACCACATTTTCTTAACCCCTGACATTCTTGAAGTACCTCTGATGATTTAGATATGATTAATTCTGATCAACCTGCAGACGGCATCACTGCAAACCACGTATTATTGTATTAATGATATATATATATATAATTATATATATGTTTAACGATGACAGCCCTCTAAGAAGAAGACAAGGAGGGAAGACACCCCTTATCTCTACCTTACGACGGTATAAGTATGCACCCCATACTAATTATTATCTTTATGTACCTCTGCTAAATGTTATGTTTAATTCTGATCAATCTACAGACGATCATCTCAAGAGAGAATGACAGGGAAGACACCTGGTATCTCTCTGCATTGTCAGTATGTGTATGTGTACCCTACCAAAGCAACAGCCAGACAGACAGACACTCACTAACACGGTCGGAGAGAGAGGAACAAACCACCCCGCCCCCTTTCGTGCCTCATCCCCCCCAGCCCGATTAGAAGCTTACTGCCTCGGCAGCCAGCACTGGACAACTCACCCCAAAATGGCCGACCAGAGACAACAACCCCCAACCTTTCTGGACCACCCCTCCACACCAATCCACGATTCCACATGTTCCACATCTTTTAACTCAGTCTTCTAGTATACAAACCACATTTCTCTCCTCCCTGCCATTATTCAACCCTAACTAAGTATGTATTAGATGATGGACACCCAATACCTTTTTGATGACGTAAGCTGTAGTGCCCGCGTCGTGTGCATGTCCCTGTGACTATTGTAATTACCGTTGTATTCATTTCACGTGCGTTTAGCTACAGCTAAATCCAACTACAGCCACCACAGGCAACATGACTGCAGACCAGGTATATATGATTAATGAATATTATCGGGAATTTAGATAAAGAGGTTAAATTGCATATCACTGGTACATGAAATATCCCAACAAATAGTTATAATATAATTACCAACGACGTAGTCGATGGGTGTAATCCAGTCCCCCACACACAGCTATTTCAATTGCATGACATGTAGGAATGTTCACATAATACAATATCGATACAATGAACATAGCTTAGAGGACTAGTAATGTAGGACTGTTGTTATAGATTAATATTTGTAGCACATGGTGAACTGTGGGCTGAGTCAGACCCGGGGGGGGGGGGGGGGGGGAGATGTTGGCTGTATGGTGTTGATTGAGAGACTAAAGGGCCGGCGTCCGATCGCTTCGCGAAATTACATATGGCTGCCGGCTCATAATAATTATAACCCATAACTTGGTTTCATGATACATCTAGAGCTGATGTAGATATTTATACATTTCAGTTAATATTTAACCTATACTTAAGAATAAACTACAATACACAAAGAGCCAGCCGAAATCGTACATGCGATACGATACCGCCAAATTCAAATGTCCTATTGGACCTAAAACTGTCGGGATCATTACCCTATTCCCGACATCTTGATCTTTAGCTATGACAACCCCTGCCGGAAAAGTAAGCGGAAAGACACCTCTTAACTCTTTGTATTATGAGGGGGTATAGATATATAACTGTGCCAATTAGATATTGATTATGTCATTACCATTTTACTTGTTACTTATTAACATACTAACCCCGCATGATGACTGACCTACTAACCGTAGAATAATAAGGAAACCGTCACCTCGCACGATCTATTTTTCCCTAACCCTTGCATTACATAATACAGCCTGCTTTTCTTTTCTAGCCTCCCTCCACATGCCTTCTACATGCCTCGTCAAGACACTTCCTTCTAGGACTACAGTTCACATAATCCTATCCTTTTCCGTTGCAACCAGGCAGTGCCAGCTGTGCATGAGTAGACAACAACCTGACCACGCCACGGGAGCGCCAATGCCTCGTGCGGCGTGTTTGCCCCAGGTACGTGACCAAATCCGCCCATCACCATGATAATGATAATTGCACTGCAGCCTGAGATGCGAGGATATCAGTATATAAACCAGGCCAGTTCTTATGTTGATTTATGCCACTACCTAGTGTAAGTTCTCATAATTACCTGCTAACCCCGCATGCTGACTAACCTCCTAACTTTAGACTAGTGAACGAATCATATACCTCACGCAGTATTCGTCCCATAACTTTTGTGTTAAATAATCTAACATTTTTTTCCCTTTCTAGTTCTTCTTCCACACGTCTTCTACATGCCTCGTCAAACGCTACCTTCTCGGACTACAATTCACATGGCCTATCCTTTTCCTTTATTCTTTTTTTTGCAACCAATCGGTGTGCCAACTGTGCATGCATATATGATGACCCAACCACACAACGGAAGAGCCAATGCCTTGCATCGTGGTTGTTGTTGTTGTTGTTGTTCCCCATGCTGCCTGGCCGAACAGCCCCAAGGCCCCGAGCAAGGCCAAGGCCATAACCGAGCGCCCCCACAGAACCCTCCCTGCCGACCACAATAAAGCCTGGGTGACCGAAGCCACTCCATGGCGGGGAGCTGAGGAGGGTGCGGAAACGCCCGGGAAACCAAAGCCCCATCCAGGACCCTGTGCCCCTCAGCAATTATGAAGAGAAAGTTGAGGGGCAAAGGAAAAATGTGACGCTTCGGCTTCCAATCTTGGTAGATTGGGAGGTCAATCCACGGAAAAGACGCCGTCACTTGAGATCTAGAAAACATATAAGTAAAAGGAACAGTCAGAGTAAGCTATGGGTATGGCAAAGATCGCTCAGTTCTCACTCTGATAGACCAGCCCATCACCACATGACTAGAACCCAATCCTCTCAGCATCAGCTAGGAAAGGCCCTAGAAAGCCGCCTTTGGCGGGGGGATAGCTCCCCTATTTCAACCCCTTTCGGGGTTGGGCACCCGCCCTTGCATCGTGGTTGCCTCAGGTACGTAACCGAACCAATCTGTCACCATAATCATGACAACGATACTGCCACCTGGTTATGCATGCCCTACCTTATTGGTCAACTATTTGTCTGTATTTTTCTCTCTCTCTCTGGATTCGTCTCCCCTTATCCACACGTAGTCTACGTGGGCATTTCCACATAACCCAGGTGGGCCCGACAACAACAAATTAACTCGGCCATTGAGCCGTGTCCAATCCTGGAGGGACTCCTACCAGCGCCGCCCTCCTCGACCCCGGTATACGGGACCACTAGGGCACCCGCGTTTAACCACCACCTGTATGCACGTGCCAGCACCTATGAAGTATGGCAGGACTTGTTATTCAACCTCACAAAGGCCTACGGGTATGAAAGAACTGTTCACCCTTTTCCCCCCCTTTCCTTCCTTACCTTAAATAGCAACTTACTTATAAAAGTCTGGCAATTAGCCAGCTGACCCTTCTGGCCGAGGTGCTCCGACCCAATCTCCGTGAACAACAACACGCTTGCCGTAATGCCTGCGATTATTTATTCTTATATGCAGGTGTGTGAACTAACGCAGTTATCTAATTCAGAGCGAAGGGCCAGATTGCTAGATGCTGACTCCACAGCCCCTGCACAGCCACCCTGGCCCCGAATATGGAAGGGGCCACTCAGCCCCGGCAACACCCGCCTCCAGCATCCTCCACTCCTCCACCATCTTGCCAACTTGAGGAGCCTGTTAGCTCCAGCCCTGGAGGTTATGCATCAACCTCCTCTTCTCTCCCCCTTGAAGTGAGCCTCCTGTGGGGCTACCCCTGGCAGGCCAAGATTGCCCTGCCCGGAAACCAACACACCAGCAATGACAAACAATCACCAGCCCCCGGCCCCGGCAACACCGAGTCACCCTGCCATATATAAACCCCGAGAGGAGGAGAGCGGGCAGAAGTACAAATATAGCTTTTTGCCGAGCGGCACCTCGCTCTGCTTGAAGACTGTTTTACTCGCCTGCTGACAGACGACCGGCACCCCGCAAGCTGAACACCAGGACCTAATGTATTATTTTCCTGGATCTGTATTAATCGCGGCAACCCGCCGGTTAACATAGAGACCTACGAGCAATATACAGTATATATCTCCACATATACACAGAGATCTAGGGTAGAAAGATCTGTGTTCTTGGGTTGATTGAACCTCTCGTTATGGATCAGAGACAGTAAAGCAAAGTCTGTGCATAGACACTGCTTACGTTCATTCAATGAGACGCTCCTCTGGCCCTGCCAGGAAGCAGACCATTTAAGATCCATAGGAGAGAACCTAAACTCAACTTCATCACCGGTCAACCGACCCATCTCAGTGTCCTCCACTTAAATGCTTCTTCTGAAATCACTGTGTTGGGTGATTTTAATGTCCATAATGTTGAATGGCTCACTCATTCAGCCAGGACTGATGATGCTGGTCTTGAATGTGAGCTATTTGCAGACTCATTTAATCTCATTCAACTAGTCAACCAACCCACCCGTGTACCAGATAATCCTAATCATAATTCCCACCTACTGGACTTATTTTTAACAACCAATTCAGAAAATTATGATGTTACAGTGAGGTCCCCACTTGGATCTTCTGATCACTGTCTGATACAGGCCACCTGTCTATCACCTACCACACCTTCCCACTCTGAACCTGTTTTGGTGACTAAATGGCATTACGATAGGGCAGACTGGGAGGGTCTTCAAGGTTTCTTTATTGATATTCCCTGGACCTCTTTCTTTTCTAATGATGCACACTCCACCTTGAGCCACATACAAGATTTTGTAAAAATTGGAATGGAAACTTTTATTCCTCATCAAAAGTACAGTAAAAGATCTAATTCACCTAAATGGTTTGACCATAATTGTGCTAGAGTAACTGAACAAAAAGCAATAGCCTACAATGCATACACAAGATCAAAAACACATGAAGCCTTTAATTACTTTAGAAACATCAGAAATCATGCCAAAACTGTATTAAACCTAACTAAATCAAACTTTCTCCATAAGCAGGCAAATAAACTTCTAAATAATCCAAATGATAACAAAATATTTTGGTCTACTCTTAACTCATTCAAATCCAACTTCACTACTGCTTCATCCATTCCACCATTAAAATCTCCGACTGGCAATCTTGTAAGTGACCCACGAGGTAAAGCTAACCTTCTTGCAGATATTTTCTCCACCAACTCAACCTTAGATGAAATAAATCAAGATGTCCCTGTACTTAATTTTAATTCACCTGAAATTCCCTCACTTAAGATCCACACCAGACATGTCAAAACTATTTTGCAGAATCTCTCAGTAGATAAGGCTCCTGGTCCAGATGAAATTCCTCCAATAGTACTTAAGAATTGCTCCTTGGTGCTCGCTCCTGTATTGGCAAAAATTTCCGTCTGTGTACTCATACCTCATGATTCCCAGTGCCCTGGAATGAAGCAAACATCCATCCAGTTCCTAAAAAGGGTGCCTCTTCAGATCCATCAAACTACAGACCAATAGCTATAACTTCCACTCTTGGCAAAGTTTTTGAAATTATATTAAATAATCACATAATTAAGCATCTGGAGAATAATAAATTAATCAGTGATAGGCAATATGGTTTTAGACGATGTCGATCAACTGCAGACATTCTTTGCCTTTTTATGCATCAAATCAACCAAGCTACAGACCAACATGGTGAAACACATACAATAGCACTGGATATATCAAAGGCATTTGATAGAGTCTGGCATCAATCCTTATTGTCGAAGATGTCACACTACGGCCTTGCATCATTAGTTCCACTAATTTCTTCTTATCTTCATAACAGAAAAATATGTGTAATGGTAGATGGCCTTTATTCTCAATTTCACTCAATAAATGCTGGTGTTCCCCAGGGATCAGTTTTGGCCCCAACTCTGTTCCTCATTCATATCAATGATCTCATATCTACCACTCATAATCCAATACATTCCTACGCAGATGACTCAACACTCCACAGTTCCTTCACATTTACCAATTCTTTCACCCAACCCGATCTTATAAATTCAAAAATAAACACTGCAATTTCTCTGAACCAGGACCTTTCTAGAATTAATGAATGGGGACAAGAGAATCTAGTTTCCTTTAATGCACAGAAAACCAAGTACATTCAATTTTCTAACCGACAGAATCTCACTGACTCCCATATATTTTTTAATGATGTAAATATTCCCACTTCCCCTAGTATTGACATTCTCGGTGTAACATTAACTACTAACTTGAGCTGGACACATTATGTTAGAAGCATTGCTAAGAATGCCTCTAAAAAACTGGGACTCCTGTACAGAGTTCGAGAATTCTTCACTGACTAGCAGTTGGCCGTAATATATAAAAGTCATGTGCGCTCTCAGATGGATTACTGTTCACCTCTGTGGGGTGGAAGTGGAGTGGTTGCATTGAGGCAGTTGGACAAAATTCAAAATAAAGCTATTAGATTAATCAATAACCCTGCAATCACACAGGACCTTCCTACATTAGCCATACGAAGAAACGTTGCATCCCTTGCATTATTCTACAGATATTTTCACAGCAATTGTTCCGAGGAACTTGCTTCAATTGTGCCGCCTCTCCACATCTTTCCCCGTAGAACTAGGGCACCTGAGAGCGCCCATGAATTTACACTTTCTACTCCACAATGCAGAACTTCTGCTTATCAGAATTCATTTATCCCCAGAGCTACTACTCTTTGGAATTCACTTCCCTCGAATTGCTTTCCACAAACTTACAATCAACAAATGTTTAAATCCAGTTGTTACAAACATTTTATGAATGGAGGATGCCTTTAGGCACATGGACCTTTTTGTTTTATCTGTGTTTTTCCTTCCTCCGTTCATTGTCTCTTAATAAAATAAAAAAAAACAAAAATCTGTAACTTCTTAACACAACTGGACACCCTGGACGGCCCCCCTGGACGGCCCCCCTGGAGCAGCCGAGAAGCCCCCCGACGACACCAGATTCAAGAGGAGAAAGAAGATAACCTGACCGGGCACGATTCCGTATTATAGTATCAGTGTAGAGATACCGTGTTACCAACCGTTGTGTTTGCCCATGTTCACCCTTGAGTTATTCGCTAACCATGAAGAGTGTTTCGAGTTTGATCCTAGAGTCCCCTGTTTTTGCCAGAGATTTCGTTCTATTAAGTGTATTACGAGATAATTACCGCGACAGTATTTACCCGCAGCCGCAACACGAGTTATTCCTAAATTGGATGTTGTGGTATAGATATTCTGTGATCCCGCAAATTAAGGGATAGGTCGTAAAACGTGATTTAATCTCTGTGACGAATTCCCATCCGCGCATTAACGGTTAAAAGTATATGTAAATAATTGCCTACTTGACTCTGCTAGATTGTGTAAAGTCGAAACTCAACGTTAGCCCCCACTTAATCGGATAACTAAAACCCTAGGCCTAACGCAACGAACTGTACCAGATACTGTGCAAAAGGAATCAGTGCCCCCCTCGAGTGACTTTCTAATCACTTCTTATCATGTCCGTATCGGAAGAATAATACCCGAGATTCGGAAGTGGCAGTGCATGCTCTAATCCAGATCCACGATTGTGCTCGGAGAATTGAAAGACCAAGCTCTTACTACTGAACTTATCACTCCTACTCATGTTCTCTAAAGTGAATTGATTCTTTTTCTATACCGTGAGTGTGTTCGATAAATAAAGCTGTATTACAAATATCATCCTGTGATTTTACTTAACGTGTTCTATTGATCCCTGGTGTGTATGTATGTGAAACGAGCCATCCCAGTCTTGCAGAACTCACTTACGCAATAGTTAATCCTGAATATAACCAGGTCATAACAGTTATGTTGTTCCGTTCACAGAAAACAAAAAAATACCAGATTGGGGTCCATTGCCTTCTCACCAAGCTTTTGAGGCGAAACTTCTAAAAATAGATAAATGACTAAACAAGGGTGATCCACAAAAGACCAGCCCGGAGTACATAATGTTAATGATTAAAGTATACTCGGTGTTTAGACCATGAACCATATACAGATCATACTAGCAAAGAGAGACAAAGTTTTCGGCATAAACTCAAGTAAACTGTTTTATAATTACTGATACCCATTAACCGGGGAACTGCGGGGAGACTCTTAAGAGTTCCCCCGGGCGACTGCGGGAAGACTCTTAAGAGTCTGGGGAAGAAAAGAAAAACATTTAACCCCCCCCCCCAAAAAAAAAAAAAAAAACACATTTTTGCCCTGGGCTATGCCAAATATCACTCCTCCACCTCCCCTCCTTCCCCACTTTCCTCCCCTCCTTCAGTTATCACCTATTTTCCCTGTTATTCCCTTATTCTGTGGCCTATTTTCGTGCTAACATTAGCGAGTTGGTAGCAGGGCGTTATCATCACTGTTACCAAGCGTGGGAAAGAGCGAGAGAGAGACTATTGCGTAACAGTGTCTCTCCAGACAAGGGGAGGGGAGGAGGGCAGGGAGGTTGCCTCAGCCATACATTATGTAACTCCCGGCCTGTATCGCCGATTTTGACCATCCAAACACCGTTTCCACTTGTTTTATTGTTGTAACAGGTTAATACCTTTATAATCAACCTATAATAGGCGCATATGGATAAGTATTAATGCTATTTATGGTAAAATAACGATGTTAGTGATGGGAACAGCTCAAATATGTGCGCACTGGAGTGTGGTGTCTCATACCCCCCATGCGCACATCTTAGGTAAGCAGTGATAAAATACTTGAAGTATTTTTATTTTATTGCTTTCTATGTGAGTGAGGGAGTAGAGTAGATGAGGAATTTGGAAGGAATCTGAGTGTAAAATGGAGGGAGAGTAAGAAACTGTTCTGGAAAGAAGTCAAGAAAGTTAGGGAAGGTAGCAAGGGAAACAGTAAGGGTGTGAAAGATAAGAATGGGAGAATGCTAGCCGAGAAGCAAGAGAGAGTCGAAAGATGGAGGGAGTACATCAGTGAGTTGCTAAATGTAAGGAATGAAGAGCCAGCAAACATAGCTGGATATGGTATGGGAGGGAGAAGAAGAGAAGTAGTGGAGGAGGAGGTGGAGGTGAGGATCAGGAGGTCAGAAGTGTGGGAAGCCATGAAAAGAGTGAAGTTGGGGAAAGCACCAGGAACAGATGGAGTGTGTGGGGAAATGTTGAGGTATGGTGGTGAGATAGTGATAGAATGGGTATGGAAAATGTGCAAACTAGCATGGGAGAAGGGGAGTGCACCCGATGACTGGAAGACTGGCATAATAGTCCCCCTATATAAGGGCAAAGGGGAAAGAGGAGTGTGTGGTAACCAACGAGGAATATGTCTTCTAAGCGTAGTAGGGAAGGTATACAGTAGGGTAGTGATTGAGAGAGTGAGAGTGAGAACGGAGAAATGGATAGGCGACGAGCAGGGAGGTTTTAGGAAGGGAAAAGGATGTGTAGATCAGATTTTTACCCTGAATTGTGTTGTGGAGAAGTATCTGGAGAAGAAACAAAAGGTGTATGTTGCCTTTATGGACTTGGAGAAGGCCTATGACAGAGTGGATAGAGAAGGTTTGTGGAAAGTACTTAGAATATACGGAGTAGAGGGCAAGTTGTTGAAAGCAGTGAAGAGCATGTATGAGGGTGCAAAGGCGGCAGTACGTGTGGAGAGTGAGCAGAGCGAGTTCTTTGACCTGAATGTTGGTTTGAAACAGGGGTGTGTGATGTCCCCGTGGTTGTTTACTGTATATATGGATGGAGCAATGAAAAAAATCCTATCAAGAGTAGTGGATGTTGGTGTATCGCTGAAAAGGGAGGGAATTGAGTGGAAGCTACCTATACTGCTGTTTACGGATGATACAGTTCTGATGAGTGATAATGAATGGGAGTTGCAGGGTCGGGTAAATGAGTTTGGAACAGTGTGCGAAAAACGGAATTTGAAGGTAAATACGGGGAAGAGCAAGGTTATGGTCTTCGAAGGGGGTGAAGTCAAAGAGTGTGAGGTGAAGCTGAACGGTCAGGCTATGGAGATCGTCAACTCTTTTAAGTATCTGGGCAGTGTGTTGAGTAAAGATGGGACTATGGATGAAGAAGTGCGGGAGAGGGTACAACAGGGGAAGAGGGTTGTAGGAACGCTAAAAGCAGTAACAAGAAATAGGGTGGTCAGTATGGAAGTGAAGATGTCCTTGCATGACAGTGTGGTAATCCCGACACTGACTTACGGAAGCAAAGCATGGACGTTGGTTGAGAGACTCAGACCAAGAGTGAGAGCAGTGGAAATGAATTACTTAAGAAGTGCGTGCAGAGTTACATGGAGGGATAGACAGACTAATGAGGAAGTAAGAAGGAGGTGTGGTGTGGAGGTAGATGTGCTGGAAAGTGTGAAAAGGAACAACTTGAGATGGTTCGGCCATATGGAACGTATGAAAAGCGAGAGAATGACTAAGAGGGTGTACGAGAGCGAGGTGGAGGGACAGAGAGGGAGAGGTAGACCGAATATGAGGTGGAAGGATGGAGTGAGGAACTACATGAACGAAGGCGGTGCTGGTTGGGGGGAGGGGCATCGACTGACTGGGGACAGAGGTGCATGGGGGCGGTTCGTTCGTGGACACCCCTTCGGGGATCACGGCGTCAGGCAATAGATAGATAGATATATGGTAAAATAATGATGTTAGTGATGGGAACAGCTCAAATACGTGCGCATAGGAGTGTGGTGTCTCATACCCCCCATGCGCACGTCTTAGGTTAACAGTGATAAAATACTTGAAGTATTTTTATTTTATTTTTTTCTATGTGAGTGAGGGAGGCAAAAGGCAGAACTGCCTATAGAGTGCCTCCCCCCAAAGTTGAAAGAGTGACAGGGCCAAAATCAAGGGACGTTCGAGCCAAAATGCCTGGACACACAGAGTTTGAAGCAATTTAAGTCATAGGAAGAGGGAAAGACTGATTCTGGGAGAGAGTTCCAGAGCTCAGCTGTTGAATAGAAGAAAGACAGAGTAACTTTTCACTCTTGGGTTGCAGAGTTGCACAGAGTAGGGGTGGGATTGTATTGCAAGACGAGTACCACGTGCCCTACCTAAAGAAGGTGGTATACACTGGGAAAGCTCAGAGGAACACTGATTATTATAGTAGCGATAGAATAGCGAGAGAGAAGTAAAATAATTGATTACAATTATGAACAATATGATAAGTATAAAATAAACTATGGGTACTATTGGATGGTACATAAACAAATGCAAATGTAAATTTAAACTATTGCTAGAAACTCCACCTTGGATGTTTCCGGTGCTATTCCTCCCTCTCCACCCTCCTCTCTCTTACTTATGCCTTATATCCTAATCTCTTCTAAAGATGTACTCTCTACCCTCTCTGGGCTTAATACTAAGAAGGCACACGGTCCGGACGGTGTTCCTCCTGTTGTACTCAAAAACTGTACTTCCGTGCTGACTCCCTGCCTAGGCAAACTCTTTTGTCTCTGTCTATCCTCTAACGTCTTCCCTTCATGCTGGAAGTTTGCTCTCATTCAACTTGTCCCAAAGAAGGGTGACCGCTCTCAACCCTCCAACTATCGTCCAATTGCTCTCATCTCTTGTATTTCTAAAGTTTTTGATACTATTCTTGCTTCCAAATTTCTTAAGCATTTCTCTTCTCATAATCTGCTCTCAGATCGCCAGTATGGCTTCCTTAAGGGTCGCTCTACTGGTGATCTTCTTTCATATCTTACTAACTCTTGGTCATCCTCCTTTCGGGACTTCGGTGAGACTTTTTCTATTGCACTAAGCATATCGAAAGCCTTCGATAGAGTCTGGCACAAATCTTTAATTTCTAAACTACCCTCCTTTGGTTTCTATCCCTCCATTATTATTATTATTATTATTATATGAGATGCCGAAGTATCCAACCAGGGTGCAGAAACACCATCAAGATGAATCCACACAAAACACCCGGAGGCACTGGAGAGAGACTACGGCAACTTAGGAAAAAATAAAAACATATACTGTATACTGTACATATACACATATTAAACACAGATAGCATATTATGCAGTGGAGGATATCAAGTATAAATATAATACAATAAAATAGAATAAAATAAGTTTAAAAATTAGAATTAATGCTGCAAAAAAGCATTAATTCTAGACTTTAAAATGGAGATATGAGCTGAATTAACTAGCTCATTTGGCAACTTATTCCACAAGTCAACCATGGCCGGCACAAAACACCATGAAAACTGTGTAGTAGAAAAATTAACATGGCTCATGGCAAGATCATTAAGATTGCTTGTGATTCTAGTTGCATGAGCCCGGACATAGGGCCCAGGCAGAACCCCATGTAAGGGATGCTGAGGGTTGTTAAAAACTTTAAATAAAAGACTAAGGGCACCAACTTTACGTCGATGACCCAGATCAAGAGACAAATGAGGTAGAATAAAACTGATGGAATTTAGCGACCTGTCAAGCAACTTGAGATGGCAGTCAGCTGCTGACAACCAGACAGGTGAGCAGTACTCGAAATGTGGCAAAATAAAAGCATAAAAAACTTGCAAACAAGCAAATGTTTTATAAACCTTGTGAAGCAGACCAATTTTTTGGGAAATGGAAGAGGAGAAAGAACGAATATGCTTTTCAAAAGTAAGTTTGGGATCAAGAGTAACTCCTAACAAACGCAGAGTATCCACATTCTCAATTTGCTCGCCAGAAACTTGTAGATAAGGATGGGGAGGATCCAAGGTACGAGATCTGCTGATGATAATGGAGTGTGTTTTACTAGCATTAAGTTTCATGCCCCAAAGTTCACACCATGATGTAATTTTGGCTAAATCCCTATTCAGAGCAGTAGCAATTACGTGTCGATCTATTGGTGATGGAATTGACGCATATAAAGTTGTATCATCAGCATAGGAGATTAGTTTATTTTCAAGCTCGGAACACAGGTCAGCAGTAAAAATAATAAAAAGCAAAGGCCCAAGGACACTGCCTTGTGGAACACCAGAAACAACAGTAACAGAAGGGGAATGACACCCATCAATGACCACAGACAGATCTTTTCGTCAAAAAATCTTCAAAGATCCTTAAAAAATTGCCACCAATACCGATGAGCTGTAACTTATACAGAAGTGCTTTATGGTTGACTAAATCAAAAGCAGAACTAAAGTCAATAGCCACAACACGAGACTCATGTCCCTGGTCCAATGAAGATTGCAAGTCATGGGTGAGTGTCAGAAGCGCATCACATGTACCCAGTCCCTTACAAAAACCAAACTGTGAGTTTGGTATCAAATTATGACTATACAAATAAGAGGAAAGGCGTCTGGACAAAACCCTCTCATAGAGCTTGGATAGGATAGGTGTAATGGAGATAGGGCGATAGTCATTAGGAGATGATGAGACAGTATTTCCCTTTGGAATAGGAGTGATAATAGCCTTACACCAGCTAAGAGGAAAACTACCTGATTTCAAAAGCAATCTAAACACCACGGCCAATTTAGGTGCCAAGACCACTGCAACCTTTTTAAAAAAGAGAGGGAAAAACCCATCCGGGTCTGTGCCACCATAGGTATCAAGATCCAGCAAGTACCTTTTCAGTTCAGGATTTGAATGCCATTGAATTGAGGTTGGGTCTAGGGAAACATGTCAATGGCAAAGACAATTCCTGATTACTCTGCTTATTAATAAAAATATTAGATAGAATATTGGCCTTCGATAATGAATCAAAAGAGATGGAGCCATCAGAATCACAAAGAGGAGACATGGAGGAATCTATTCCAAATAAAGCGGACCACCATTTATGAGGCTGTGTAGCTCCTGCCAGAACATCCTGAAGATGGGAGTTATAATCCCTCTCAATACCATCATAAACTCTCTGCGCAGCTGCCCTTTTAAAAACATAATTTTCTCAATGCAAGGGGGTTTGATTACGCCTCCATAGACGATATGCAGCCTGTTTGTCATCAAATGCACGCTTACAGTCATCATTAAACCATGCTTTATCCCTGATACGAGACTTAATTGTTTTTGATGGAACTCTTTTGCGAAGGATACCAAGAAGGGAATTGTTGAGAGCTGAAACCGGGTCTTGAGATCTTAGTACCGGTATGTGCTTCCACTCAATATTACAAACATCATTACAAACGTTGTCCCAGTTAACCCGGGATTTAAGGTAGACTTTACGTGAGAGAGTAATATCAGGAACAGAAAATTCAAGATTAATTTTACACATGATGGCATTGTGGTTGGAAGTGCCAACAGGTACAAGAACGGAGGTTTCTACAACGCCAGGAATATCTGTTAGCACTAGATCAAGACAATTTCCAGACATATGAGTAGGTCCTTGGATTAGCTGTTCACAACCAGATAAGTGCCTTTGTTTCTTATTTCCTCTCCGGCCGTTCCATAGCTGCGGTTGTGGACGGCCATCGCTCGCTTCCTCACCCTATAAACTCCGGTGTTCCTCAGGGCTCTGTCCTATCTCCTATTATCTTTCTAATTTTTATAAATGATCTTCTCAACTGTACCTCAATTCCCATCCATTCATACGCAGACGACTCAACCTTACACTACTCCATTTGTTTTTCAGAACGCCCAAGCCAGTAATTCCTCAACGAGAAACGGAATGCAGCCATAGAACACTTAAATTCTGATCTAACTACTATCTCCAATTGGGGCAGAGAAAACCTTGTTACCTTTAATTCTTCCAAAACCCAATTTCTCCATCTATCTAGCCGTCAGGATCTCCCTGCAGACTATCCCTTATTCTTCAACAATACAAAAATCAATCCTTCATCTTCTCTCAATATTCTTGGTGTCTCTTTTTCTTCTGCTCTCAGTTGGAAGGACCATATTACCAGTCTTGCTAAGGCAGCCTCCCAGAAGCTGGGTGTGCTCAACCGCCTTAGGAGGTTCTTTACCCCTGCACAGCTTCTTGCTCTGTAGAGGGGCATAGTGCGTCCTTGTATTGAGTATTGTTCACATGTGTGGGGAGGTTCCTCTCACACTGCTCTCCTAGACAAAATTGAAAGGAAGGCCTTTCGTATCATTAACTCCCGTCCACTCACCAACTCTCTGCAATCTCTCTCTCTTCACCGCAATGTTGCATCTCTCTCGCTATTCTATCGCTACTATAATAATCAGTGTTCCTCAGAGCTTTCCCAGTGTATACCACCTCCCTTACGTAGGGCACATGGTACCCGTCTTGCAACACAATCCCACCCCTACGCTGTGCAACTCTCTAATCCAAGAGTGAAACGTTACTCTGACTTTCTTCTGTTCAACAGCTGAGCTCTGGAACTCTCTCCCAGAATCAGTCTTTCCCTCTTCCTATGACTTAAATTGCTTCAAACTCTGTGTGTCCAAGCATTTTGGCTCGAACGTCCCTTGATTTTGGCCCGGTCACTCTTTCAACTATGGGGGAGGCACTCGCTATAGGCAGTTCTGCCTTTTGCCTCCTTCACTCACATAGAAGAAAAAAAATGAACTTGGTACATATAATTACTATCCGTAATATTGGATGGTTCACAACAATATTTAAAAAAATGCATTTATACAAATTATCAGTACTATTGGATGTTACTTAACAATATGAACAACTTGGTATATATAATATCTATCAGTAGTATTGAATGATAGTCGCGGTCATTAATTCTGATACATTAAAATTGGAAATGAACCTCCTTATTTTTACACTAAACCTTGTAATAGTGGTAGAAGAGTGAGAGAGATGCAACATTGCTGCGTGTAGAGATGTGGTAGGGATAAAGTAAGAGGAAGGGAGTTGAGATAAAATGATTTTGACTACCCTTTCAATAAGTGCAATATGGGTGGAACCTCTCCACAGATGTGAACAATATTCTATATATGGGGGCACCGTGCCCCTGCCCTGTATAGAGCAAGAAGCTGTACGGGGATGAAGAACCCACGGAGATGGTTGAGCACGCCTATTATCTGGGAAGTAGTTTCAGCAAGAGTAGTAATGAGTATGATCTTTCAAAGAAAAGTCAGGAGAAAAAAGAAACTCCAAGAATATTGAGAAAAGATGAAGGGCTGATTTATGTTTTGTTGAAGAAAAAAAAGTCATGTGGAAGATTGTGACGAGTAGATAAATGGAGAACTCGGGTCTTGGAAGCATTGAAATTAACCAGATTCTCTCTACCCCACTCGAAAATAGTTGATAAATCAGAAGATAGGTGTGCTATTACCTCATCACGTGAGTGGTGGTTCGTTGTAGAAAACTAGTTGAAAAGTGTAAGGTAGTCATCAACATATGAGTGGATAGGACTAGAAGTACAGTTCAGAAGAACATTAATGAGACAGAACAGAACCCTGAGGCACACCAAAATTAATAGGATAAGGAAGTGAGTGATGGCCTTCCAATCAGCACGAAAGAACCATTTTTGAGTGCAACAGGAGGAACACCATCCGTTTGCACGTCTTCTGAGTATTCAGCCCAGAGAGGGCAGAAAGTACATCCTTAAGCCCTGTCCACACGATCGAGCACTGCCCATTGGGCACGAGGATAATGTCAGTCATGGGGCGAATTCAGTGGGCAAAGCAGGGGAATGGCCGTGCTCATAGTTGAGCGAAATCACCAGACACTGTCCGGTAGTTTGCTGGCGGGTATGGGGATAAAGGGGGCCAGTGGAAGGAGGGGAATAGTGTGTAGTTTGATCATGAATAATTAAATAAATTTAATCCTTCTATTGTACGATTATCTATCGGGTAAATCTGGTGGATGCAAACCAGAATGTAAATTGTGCACTATCAATAATATATACTGTCCCTGATGGTATGAAATAAATGTTAGCTTTAGAACAATGTATAGGTACGTCCCCATGTATATTGGTAAGTTAGTATTATCTATATAAAAATAGTATTCTTACATAATTTTTTAGATTATTCTTGTGTATACAAATTATTATTAGTATTAGTATTGTTATTATTATAAGAAAGCCACCCTATCATTATTTTATGAGCTAACTATTGATTTATTGGTCATTTAACGTATGTATACCGACCATATATGCAAATCACCTGATGACTGACGCACCATCAGAGATTAAAGGGTAAATTATAGGTTCAGCTTATAAGTATATTATTAAATATGAGAGAGAGAGAGAGAGAATCGGCTCTAATTTGCAGTATGTTTTAAGCTTACTCAAATATAATTGGCGTTTGATCTTTGTAAATGTGTTGCCTTTTGATCATGTTGACTTTTAAGTTCTTATTAACCCACTGAACCCCAGCGACGACACCGTGTCGTCATCAATGTATGTAACGCTAAACCCCAGCGACGACAACGTGTCGTCACAGGTACTCCGGTCCCAATTACTCCGGTCCTATGGCATCTAGAGGGCTCAGATTTGTATCGGAACTGTGTAAGTATCCCACGCAACCAGGCCGATGGTTGAATACTCTCAAAGTCCAACTGCGTGCGCGTGAGCGTGCAAAAACCGGTATTTTGGGCCTTCAATTTTTTACTTGTAAAATCGATTTTCGGGGGCTCCGTAGGACCAATTTTTGACCTTTTTGATCTTTTTTTGTGGTTATTCCTTCATTCCTAACCCCTTCGCTATTGTTTCTGGAAAAAAAAAGTCAAATCCTGCCGGTCCCTGGTGGTACATTTATTTATAACTAGCTGGGACTCAGTGGATTAAGGTATAACACATTCCCACTTGATTTAGATATTTGGATCTTTATATTATAAGAAAAAGGAAGCTGATGAAGAAATATTATATTTACCTTCAAACAACTTTTCCCTTTCCCCCCTTTCCGACCCCCAATAACTGCTACCCCTCCTCTCCCCCATCATCTTCTGCCCTCACAACCACACACCTCACAGTGTGCCATGTTTTGCCACAATTATGCTCGTGTTGTATACAATGCAATCTCAAGTCTATGAATTTCGGGGGTCACAGTGAGGCAGTAGAGGCTCCAGGACTTTTGCCGCCGACTGTACAGTACTGCCGTGACAATACACGGGAGACTATATTACTGTATGTAATACAGACATTAGTGTGCGTTATTTTGTTCCTGCCAATCTCCTCATTCTAGTACCATAGCTTCCTGTCGATACATAGCCGTAATGGCACTTAAGATATGGGAGAAAAACAAAGGAGATAGAAGCACCAGTATAGAAACAACTGTCACCACACCGCCCAGACATGACACAAGAGCCTCCTTACCCCGGCAGGTTCGGGTCGCCACCATCACCTCGCCACGTCCCCCGACACCAGGAAAAGACTTAACACGAAGGCTAACCTCCAACACCACCAGTAAACCCAAGGAAGACTAACCACAACACCCAGGGAAGAAAACCTTCCATAAATCCAAAACCACCACGCGCCCATCTTGCCCAGAGACCATAGACCCCTTTACATAAGGACTGGAAACGAGCACTCTCGGAGTTTGAAACTTGGGTCCATTGCTTAAAAGCAGTATCATGAAAGCAGTGATCTCTCCGACTTTTTTAAACACAAAAATATGTACACAAACACAACTTTACATATAAATGCATGTAATTTCACACGCAATCGTCCATATCCACGCCATATTGGCGACATAATGTCTCGCCAGAAAACGAACAGCCCAGGACGATGCCAGACGCCAGTCACCCACGAGACACGTTAGAGGCAACACATTTTTGTTCTGTTGTTCGTTATCTCTCAGCTTATTGTAAGTAATTTTCTTATAAATACTTACCAGTCACAAAAGGATCTGTGTTAACAACTTATTTAGCTGATAAATATTATAATTGAGCTGATGTCAACGGTTGCTTTGATATGTACTGATAACCATTTTACAACTCTTCTTGTTTTTTTGCTTTACAGGAACAATGCCGAAAAGATGTGCTGCATTCAATTGTCGTGGAAACTACAGGGGAGAGCCATACAGTCTTATGGTGTGTTTCCCGAATGAAGAACAAGAACGACATGCATGGATTAGTGCTATGCCAAATAGCCCAGAAAGTTTGAGTGACAGGTCGAAACTATGAATTTGTGCATCACACTTCGACTGCGATTGGGTCACAGTTTGGGGAGGAAAACGACCAGCTGGGCCTCCTACAGTTTTTAAAGGTGTACCCAAGTCTTGCCTCAAACAACTTACGTCAGCTCCTAGGTTAACTAAAACAGTGACAAGTGAAGCAAGACTAAAAAAACAAACTGAATTTGAAAATGAACAAGACAAAATGCATAGTTAAGACAAATTTGCAGGAGAGATTGGAAAACACTTCCCTGAGTTTTATATAATGCAAAATGGTAGAGAACTGACAATGTTTAAGACAGATGGTAATGGTAGAGCAGTTGATAAGTTTCTTCATTTTAAAGAGGTACAGTCTCCTTTTGGTTTTCTGCAGCTGGTAGTAGCAGAGAAAAGTGGCTTGGAGATACCAAAAAGTAAACTGAATCTTCAAAAAAATAGCTTGGTAAGTAAGTGGTCTCAAATTGAAGAAATAGTGAAAATTATGAACACTCATGAAGCGACTAATACTGACCGCTTAAAAAGAATAATTTCAGAACTTGACTCTATCACAGAATTTCATGAAATTGAAGGTTTTCAGTTCATTCAAGCACAGTTACAACTCCTTCTTATTCCTCCTAAAAATCGCCGATATACAAAGCATATGTTAATTCTTGCAGCAGAACTGTTTTGTATATCACCCGCAGCATATAGAATGCTTAGAAACTCCAAAGCAATTAGTCTTCCTTGTGAGAAACAGATTCGCCAATTGTTATCTCGCACTTATGCTGACAAGTGTCTCCCAATCCTTTTTGATCAGTTGAAGCCACAACAGCGGTTAGTTAACATTTTGTTTGATGAAGTCAAGCTTAAGCAGGCCCTTAGATTTACAGATCATATAGTAGGCTATGCAACAAACGGACCAGAAAATCGAGCAACATCTGCTCTTGCTATTGAAGTTGTTTGTCACTATGGAGGACCACGGTACATCATACGAATTCATCCTGTATCAAAACTGAATGCTATTCAACTGAAGGAAATATTACTTGAGGCTGTATATGTTGTTAAAGCTAGTGGTGGCCATCCAGTATCGTTCGTCTGTGACAACTGTCCACTGAATCAAGCTGTTTACAGAATGCTTGGGGGTCCTGGAAAAGTAACACTAGCACCAGATGGCATAAATGTTTTCCTTGTCTATGATTATGTTCACATCCTCAAGAATATGAGAAACAACTGGATCACAGAGAAATGTCAAGAATTACATTTTAGCAAGGACTGTACAGAATATTTGGCGTGTTGGAGTGATGTTAAAGCTCTTTACAATGAAGATCAGAAGACACCACTTCGTCTGACAAAACTCACACGCTCATCAGTATTTCCTAAACCATTGCAACGTCAGAGTGTGCCCTTAGTTTGCCAAGTGTTCAATGAGAAAACGATTGCTGCATTTGAAGGTCTTAAAGGAACTGTTAAATTTCAGGATGGAACAGTGATATACATAACACAGGTAACCAATTGGTTTAAAATGATGAATGTTAAAAGCAAGTACAGCGCAGTTCATTTACGAGACCAATATCGTGAACCTTGGACATTAAACTGTACAAACTTCAAAGCTCTGCAGGAAATGTGTACAGTTGTATCCAGCTGTCGGTGGACTGGTGGGCATGGCAGAGAGAAGAAACTAACACAGTCAACAGCAGATGCCTTTGTCATCACAACAAGGTATAACATAGAAGCAGCACAATATCTTTTTGAAACCCATGATTTTGCTTACATCCTACCTGCTGTTTTTTCAGAAGATCCCCTAGAAAAGTGTTTTGGTCAAGCAAGACAACGTAGTGGAGGAAATGTTTACATTGACGTTGGGGATGTTCAAGCAGCATCCAAAGTACAGCAGTTGCATCAGCTGTTGAAACGTGACATCGTTCCTGACCGAGCCAAAGAAGTAAGCTGTGAATTTTGTACAGCAGCAATAGATGATGGTGATTTACAACTTCTGGAAGAGCTGACATTACAAGACACTCAACTACTTCTAGATTCAGATGATACTTTAAAACATAAAATTGTCTACATTGGGGGATTTTTAGCTCATAAACATGGACAACAGGAAGTAGATTCTGGGGAATGCTTGTCATCAGAGTTTTTGACTGCGCTCAATCGAGGTGGGCTGAGTATGCCTACACTGGCTACTGTCTTCTTTGTACATAGTGGCATCTCCCTTCAAATGTCTCTTCAAGACTCGAAAAAGTGTTGTCGCAATTACTTGAAACAATGCTTGTCTTATGTAGATGCTCCTTTAGCTAGCCATTCAGGAGCATGCCAGATATTGTGTAATGTGTTGTTTAAGGCCTTTGTATTTAATACAAGCGATCGGGAGTGTACACTAGGCTGCTTAAGGCGACAAGAGAAACTTTCTAATGTTTAAGTTAATTATTGTGTTATGTGACTTTTGATATATGTAAAATTATGTGTAAAGTAATATTTTGCAAAGGTTTTACTTTAATTTCTTCTAATATTTAATTAATGTAAGTCATGGTATGATGCTTTGCTTGTATAATACATGTTCTTATAAACTATCTCATTATAACTGTATATTTTCCTATTATGTTCAATCACGAAAGAGACTTATGAGTCAATCAACCAAAAACAAATGTTTTATTTTCCTTTACTTGGTTGCTCTAGTTAATAAGATGTTGTAGAGTAAAAACAAAAAGTCCCATATCCAGTAAAACTAAAATAAGACCTCAGTTTGTGGGCCTGACAATGGACCCAAGTTCCGGGACCCGAGTATGGCCGACGCCAGTCCTTATGTAGAGGAGTCTATGCCGGAGACTCATCACCGCCGTGGCGCGGTTTCTGAGAGGGGCTACCGCCGTCGACACACACCCTCCTCTGCGCACAACCGCCCTTATAGACCTGAGATGCGCAGCCGGAAGGAACGACAGAATTGGCACGACATCTCCAGCCAAATTCAGAAGTGGTTAAGTTGGAAAGATATCCAAAGGCACTGGCTGAGGATATCTGGAAGACTTGGGATTATCTATACCGAGAAATTGCCTTGAGGGAGTAAGACACTGATGGAACTACTCGTCGCAGTTTCTCAATGCTACCTTGGATATTTGCTTTGTATCATTGTTAGACCACACTGGTGGCCTCCTAACAGTTTTACTCTTGTCTTGGTACGGGACTTTACTACAGTTATAGTTTGCCACACGTAGTGAGCGCTATAGTTCTAGTAAACCCAAAAACATAGGAAGGCTGGTTGGAAGAGCATAAGACACTGGTGTAACGGCTTCCTTCTCAGTCAAGACTTGTAATGGAGGGTGTAAGACACTGGTGAAACAACTCCCTACTTAGTCCTTACGATACGAGAGCGTAAGACACTGGTGGAACGGCTCGTCTTCATAATAATCCCAAGATTCAATCATATAAGTTCCTCCAGAGACTCCCATAGAAGTCTAGGTCTGGATTGTAAGAGAGAGCATAAGACACTCGTGAAATGGCTCCTTACTTTAATCCCATGATACGAGAGCATAAGACACTGGTGAAACGGCTCGTTTTCATTTAAGACACTCACCTCTACAGTCTTCAGAGATCTTCAAGGAAGTCTTCAACCATCTACTGAAGTCTAGGTCTGGATTGTAAAAGGGAGCGTAAGACACTGGTGAAACGGCTCCTTACTTTAATCCCATAATATGAGACCGCAAGACACTGGTGAAACGGCTCTTTTCATGTAAGATCCCCCACCTCTACAGTACAAAGGAGTACAAAGATGTACAAAGGAAATCAAGCAACAACCGGTCTAGTGACCCTTCTAGGCTGCTTGTCCTCCAAAACACTGAGGATCAAGTGTCCAAACAGTGGTTTAGAGTGGGTAAGGGAACTACTGCCCTGGAACTAATGTCTGTGGCAGGATTAGAAAGTTAGTAGGGGACAGATGGGTTAGTAACTGAGGGGGGGATAAAATAAAGTTATTCATTTACAAACACAGTCAGTCGCGGGTTTGATGCGAGATATATGTCTAGGCGAAGTTTAAATGAATCAACGGTGCGGCAGTCTATAACGTCTCGGGGAAGCCCATTCCACAAGTTGACAACTCGATTGAAGAAGAAATTTTTAGATTCGTGTGAGTTAAAAGATTTACCAATAATTTTGCAACCGTTTTCGCGTGTGTAATTAGATTGGTCGATAGTGAAGTACTTGCTACAGTTTATATTGTCGATGCCTTTGATGATTTTGAACACTTGAATTAAGTCGCCTCTTAACACCTTACGATCGGGCTAGGCGGTATATTTTACCGTGCCGCACAGCGTTTTTTTTTTACCATAAATGGGGCTGTTTCCGTGCTCTTTTTCATGCATAAACAAGACCCAGAGCGTAATACAAGCATGTATCCCTGAAAGGACGTAAATTGAGCTTTCCAATGACACCCGAACTATCCTTCTACGATCACTGGTTGTCTTGCAACGATCGTGCAACCGAAGGGCAATATCGCTAAAATACGGTAATTTCTTTATATAATTACGTAAGTAGTGAGGGAGTGAGGGTGGATGTAAGTGGAGTAAATCTCAGTAGGTCCACGGCGGCCGTGGCGAGCGGTCATGAGGTAACCCATGCTCCTCCAGTCACTCGTCTCTCTCTCAGAGCCAATATTGCGCCAAAATTGCACTCGGACTTAAGGCGGGCCCCGCCACATAGACCAAATTTTTCGATTCGGACTTAAGTCGGGCCCCGATATTTAGGGGTTAATCTGCGCTGGGTTAAAGGAAATAGATTTATTTCTCTAAGACGCTCCTCGTATGGTTTGTTCTTTAGGCTAGGTATCATTTTTGTAAATCTACGTTGAACTTGAACTCGTTCTAGCTTGTCTATATCTTTTTGGTAATAAGGGCACCAGGTTTGAACGCAGTATTCCAGAAGAGGGCGGACTAAAGAATTGTAAAAGGTTAGGATAACGTCTTTGGATTTATGCTCAAATGACCTGCCTATAAAGCCAATTATTTTGTTTGCCTTCTTAACAACTTCTGAATATTGTTGACTCGGTTTTAGGTTACTCGATATTGTTACTCCCAGATCGGTTTCTCTGTTTACATTCTTAAGCTGAGTGCCATTCATTGAACAGTTTGCTTTCTCATTTTGGTATCCGATATGTAGTACTTTACATTTATCTGCATTGAAACTCATTTGCCAAATTTGGGCCCAACATGACAACTTATCTATATTGTGTTGCATATCGTCAACTTTTTCTTTTGAGAGTACGCTATTTGCAATTTTGTTATCGTCAGCAAATTTTGAAATTGTACAGGTGAGACCCTCATCTATGTCATTGATGTAAATTAGACAGAGAATTGATCCTAGTACTGATCCCTGGGGTACCCTGCTACTTACATTGGTCCATTTAGATGCCTTACCGTTTATGACTACTCTTTGCTTTCTGTCGCTGAGCCAATTTTCTATCCACTTCAACACACCGTCTTGTATTCCATGCGCTGTTAGTTTTAGTAGTAAACGTTTGTGGGGAACTTTGTCAAAGGCCTTTTGAAAATCAAGGTATATAATATCTACAGCTTTTCTCTCATCGTAGAGGTTGAAGATATTGTGGAAGAGGTCTAAGAGGTTTGTTAAACAGGAAAGTTTTTTACGAAAGCCGTGTTGAGTATCTTATGTATGTTATTTTCCTCTAAGTGATTTACGAGTCTGTCTCTTATGAGTGTTTCTAGCATTTTACATACAACTGAGGTTAAGCTAATTGGACGATAGTTACTGGGTAGGGATTTGCTGCCGTTTTTTAATATCGGTGTTACGTTGGCTAGCTTCCACTGATCAGGCATAGTTCCAGACTGCAAGGATTTATTGAATAGCAATGTCAGTGGTTTGGAGAGCTGATCCTTAGCTTCCTCTAGAACTCTAGGTGAGATTGTATCAGGTCCAGGCGTTTTATTTACCTTGAGTTTATCTAAACAATTCAATACTTCTCTCTCTGTAACGGTGATATTGCTTAGAACATCTGAATTATCAATCTGAATCGGCGATGGTGTAGGGATATCACTGAGGTCTTCTGTTGTAAAAACTGATGCAAAGAAGGTATTGAGGGCATTACTCATTTGTACTTCGTCTTTGGTGTATGCTCCATTTTCATCGACTAACGGTCCAACAGTTGAAGTAACTACTTTTTTCTTTCTGAGATCTTCAAGAAGTCTTCCCCTAACTTCTGTCACCGTCACATGACAGAACCATTGCCACGGACCAGGATGTCGTAGGTGAATACCATGCAGCAACGTCTTCCCAGATCTTCAGAACCCGCCTGTGTCTTCCCTTTGAGACACCTAGAGGATCCTCGATCGCGCTTCTAATTGAAACCTATCCCTGCCTTATGTACCATTGCACCTTTAATAATATGAATTTGTGTGAATAAGAAAAATCTATGTACTCTGTTATATTATCCTCTATTACCTTTGTGTTTATGTTCTTGTATGTTCTCATTTTCTCCAGTCAAGTAAGAACCTACCTATAAAGTCAAGACAACCCCAGTAAAAATATGATATACCAGCACAATTTAATTAATTTTATGCAAACTTAGGTTGGGTCATCTCAGTACAAATCTCACCTGCAAGTACTCTTGCTCGAGTACTTCGTATATTGCTTTGAGACGTTTTAGGAATTATGCAAGATATAAACTCTGCGTGGATATTCTTGCATGATAATGCAAATTTATGTAGCTGCTTCCACTTGAAACAAACACGAGGAGTTACCTCCAGTCAAGCTTCTGCTGATATACTCCCTCATATTGGTTTCTGCTTGGATATATAGGTTATATAACTGTCCTGCGATTATTGTTGATGCAGACCATGGTGATGGTACCAGACCCAGCCATGCCGAGCACATACTTTGACCACCGGCAAACTTTCACTGGCCAATCACCACCGTGTGGACAACAACACAAACGTGGTCGACAGACTTTGCCTGGTGAGGGGGCACAACCCACCGGACACTGCTCTATCTTGTGGACGGGGCTTTAGAAGATATTAGGGTATTACGCATAAATAAATGAGAGGGGGTGGAAGGGAGGAATAGCACCGGAATCATCCAAGGTGGAGTTTTTAGCAAAATTTTAAGCGAAGAGTTCAGCTTTGTCAGAGGAAGAAATAACGGTGGTACTGTCAGAGTACTGTCAGAGTGGAAAAGAAGAGGGATAGACGAGGAAGTGATATTGTTTGAGAGGTTTGTAGCTAGATGCCCAGAAAGCTTGGGTAGAACTAGAGTTGGAGAGTTCAAAGCATTTGCTATTGATGAAAGCGTTTTTGGCGAGTCGAAGAATGGATTTGGCTTGATTCCAGGCACAAACCTAGAAAGTATGAGATTCTCGATTTTGAAGGCGAGGGTACCGTTTGAATGCTTCTTCTTTTAGTGTGGACAGCAGTAGAACAAGCGTGAATAAAGCAAGACTTCTTCACATTAGACTGAGTAAAAGAAAATGTAATGCATGCCTCCATGCCCAAGGTTATTACCTCGTACCTCGTTAATGCGTTCAGCACACTCCAAGGGTTCCCGGCCATGGAAGAAAAAACAATTCAATGGGAAATCAAAAAATACTTAGCATAGCCTATCCTTGTATCTGAAAAAAATATGGTAATCATAATAAGAAAGCTGGTTTTATATGATATACTGTAAAAGAAATGGATAATTTGCGTGAAAAGTGACGATCAAATACAGGCTACAAATTTACCTTACACAATCATCTAATGATTCCGAAGCATTGCATGACATTGGTGTAACGTATATGCTTATGCCTGTACAGTCATAAGCATATGGAATTGGCTGTAGGCACCAGCCGAACAACAGGGCGGTACTCCCGGGAAATGCTACAGGTGGTGGTTAAGGACAACTGGAACTCCTGTTTCCCCACCTGGCCTTCTTTGCTGATCCTTTCCATGCGTCACCAAAATAGATGGCAACCCCAGTTTGCTCTCTAAAATATATATATAGGCTATATATATATTAAAACACCTTACATACTACACTACCTTTTCAAAATTCTTGAAATAAATATGTCAAACACATAACCAGCTTCGGAAACCCCAGGGAGGGGAATGGCTGAGTGTGTGTGTGTGGGGGGGGGGGGGGTCAGAAATGCCCCTATTGGTCTAGCCCCTGGAAACGACTCGGCAAAATGCTTAGGACTATTTGCTTCTACTATTACTATCAATTTCTGACACATTCGTGGCCTTTCCTCTAACTTCCACTATGTGGAACACCACCTCTTCTCTTCCAACCCTGATCTTCTCTTTCTTGCTGAAACTCGGATGTCTGGAACTACTGACTGCAAACCCTTCTATGTATCCTCCTACTATCTCTATCCTCAGTTTCAATCCAAAGGTGGATGGTGCATATATGTGTGCAACAACCATGCTTTCTCTCGTGTTCCCAACTTTGATTCTTCTGAATTCTCAAACTAAATATTTATGCAATGTTTATCTCTCCCCTAATTCTACTGACTATCCAAAATTCTTCGCCTATCTAACTCCTGAAGTGGAACACATTCTATCCATCTCTCCTTTCGCAGAAATCTCCATCCTAGGAGATTTCAACGTTCACCACCACCAATGGCTCTCCTCTCTTTCCACTGACCAACCTGGTGAACAAGCCTACTTCTTTCCTATACTAAATGACCTAGAGCAGTTAGTCCACCAACCCACCCGTATCCTGGATTGCTTTGGAGATCGGCCCAACATTCTTGACTTATTTCTAACCTCTAACCCTTCTTCTTATACTGTAAATCTTTTCTCTTCTTTGGGCTCCTCCGACCATAAACTTATTTCCGTCACCTATCCTATCTCTCTGGTATGGCCAACTGATCCTCCCAGCCGGCGGTGTTTGTGGCACTTTGGCGCTGCCGACTGGGAGTCTCCTTGGCAGTACTTCTTTGATTTCCCATGGAATGACTTCTGCTTCCATGGCCGGGGACCCTCGGAGTGTGCTGAACGCATTACCGAGGTAATCCTCTCTGGCATGGAAACATACATTCCATTTTCTTTATCTCATTCTAATACAAACGAATCTTGGTTTACTCACGGTTGTTCTACTGCTGTCCGCAATAAGGAGGAAGCATTCAAACAGTACCATCACCTTCAAAATCAAGAATCTCATACTTCCTATGTTTCTGCCCGGAATCAAGCCAAATCTGTTCTGCGACTCGCCAAAACATTCTTTCATCAATAATAAATTCACTGAACTATCCATCTCTAGCTCTTTCAAAGCCTTCTGGCATCTTGCCAAAATCCTCTCCAACAAATTTTCTTCCTCGTCTTTCCCTCCTCCTTTTCACCTGGCGGCACCACCGTCACTTCTTCCTCTGACAAAGCTGAACTCTTCGCTAACACTTTCGCTAAAAAAAACTGCACTTTGGATTATTCCAGTGCTATTCCTCCCTCTCCACCCCCCTCTCTCCTACTTATGCCTAGCATCATAATCTCTTCCAAGGACGTACTTTCCACCTTCTCTGGGCTTAATACTAAGAAGGAGTACGGACCGGACAGTGTTCCTACTATTGTACTAAAAAACTGCGCTTCCGTGCTGACTCCCTGCCTCGGCAAACTCTCCCATCTCTGTCTCTCCTCTAACGTCTTTCCTTCTTGCTGGAAGTTTGCTCTCATTCAACCTGTCCCAAAGAAGGGTAACCGCTCTCAACCGTCCAACTATCCTCTAATTGCTCATATTTCTTGCATCTCTAACATTTTTGAAACTATTCTTGCCTCAACATTTCTTAAGCATTTATCTTCCCATAACCTACTCTCAGACCGCCAGTATGGCTTCCTTAAGGGTCGCTCTACTGGTGATCTTCTTTCTCATCTTACTAACTTTTGGTCATCCTCCATTCGGGACTTCGGTGAGACTTTTTCTGTTGTGCTAGACATATCGAAGGCCTTCGATAGAGTCTGGCACAAATCTCTTATTTCAAACTATCCTCCTATGGCTTCTATCCCTCCATCTGTGCCTTTGTCTCTAATTTCCTTTCCGGCCGCTCCATAGCTGCGGTTGTGGTTGTGGTTTAGGTTGTGCGGTTGTTTCTCAATCTATCAACTCCGGTGTTCCTCAGGGTTCTGTCCTATCTCCAATTATCTTATTATTATTCATTAACGTATTTCTCAACTGCACCTCCAGCCCCATTCACTCATATGCTGACGACTCTACATTACACTATTCAACTAGCCTTCCACAAAATTATTCACAGGAGGAACTCCAAAACTCACGTAATGAGGCCATCAAACACCTATCTTCTTATCTCTCTAGTATCTATAATTGGGGCAGAGAAAACCTTGTTACTTTCAATGCTCCAAACGCAATTTCTCCATCTGTCTCTTCCAGAAAACTAAGACCTACTTTTCAACAACATACAAATTAACCCTTCATCTACTCTTAATATTCTTGGTGTCTCAGATTACCACTCAGGCTACTTAACACCCCGTTCTTAACATCAATCATCAATTACAAACCCCAATGTACTTGAATGAACTATTGAAAGCATATGGTCCTCCCGGGATTCGAACTCGAGACACCACACCCAGAACATAAGCATCTAAACCATTACACCACCAACACATAGGTTGAGTACACGATCACAATTAATATCCATTTTCGAATTCTGGATATCAATCTAAACATGTACTCAGACCCAACTGCATTATGGAAAGCGTAATGTTTTAGTGAGAGGAAAGAGCATTGAATATGGGGCCAAGATCACTAAGGACCGACCTCGCTATATATTAGTTCCTGATTAGTTCCGTTCTTAACATTAATCATCAATTACAAACCCCAATGTACTTGAATAAACTAGTGAAAGCATATGGTCCTCCCGGGATTGGAACTCGGGACACCACACCCAGAACTTATATAAGCATCAAAACCATTTCACCACCAACACAGTTAACACCTTACGAGCGGCCTATGCGGTTTATTTATATGTACCGCCCAGCGGGGTGTTTTTAGCCAAAATAGGGCTGTTTACGTGATCATTTTCATGCCTAAATAAGACCCAGAACGCAAAACAAGTATCTATCCCTGAAAGGGCATAAACAGAGCTTTCGAATGACACCATAACGATCCTTTTATGATGGCTAGTTTTCTTGCAATAACCGTGCAACGCGAGTGCAAAAAGCATGTAATTAGGCACTTTCCCCATACAATTCCGTATATAGCGAGTGAGAGAGGGAGGGAGGAGGTGGGATTCGTGTCAGTAGGTTCGCCGCGGTGGTCTGGAGCAGTCATACGCTCGCTACTCTCCTGCCACCACTTGTCTCTCTCTCTCAGCAACATTACGTGCTGAAATTGCCACACGACCTATGTCGAGCGCCGCCACATAGTCCAGCTTTATTTAACTCGACTTATGTTGCTCGCCGCTAATTAAGGGTTAAACAGCTTCCCAGAAGCTGGGTGTGCTCAACCGCCTCCAGGAGTTCTTTACCCCTGCGCAGCTCCTTGCTATGTACAGGGCCACAATGTGTCCATGTATTGAGTATTATTCACACATGTGGGGAGGATTCTCTCACACAGTACTTCTAGACAAAGTAGAAATGTAAGCCTTCCGTCTCATTAACTCACGTCCATTCACCCTGCAGTCTCTCTCTCTCATTGCCGCATTGTTGCATCTATCTCACTATTCTACCGCTATTACAATAATCAGTGTTCCTCAGAGCTCTCTCAGTGTATACCACCCCCTCTTCGTACAGCATGTAGCACCCGTCTTGCAACACAATCCCACCCTTACTCTGGGCAACTCTCCAACCCAAGAGTGAAACGTTATTCTGTCTTTCTTCTATTCAACAGCTGAGCTCTGGAACTCTCTCCCAGAATCAGTCTTTCCCTATTCCTATGACTTAAATTGCTTAAAACTCTGTGTGTCCATGCATTTTGGCTCGAACGTATCTTTGATTTTGGCCCTGTCACTCTTTCAACTCTGGGGGAGGCACTCGCTACAGGAAGTTCTGCCTTTTGTCTCCCTCACGCACCACTCATATGCTGATGACTCTATCTTACACTAGTCAACTATTTTTTTACAACAATCCAGCATGCAATCACTCCAAAAGTCACGTTACGAGGGCATAGCACGCCTATCTTATGATCTATCAATTATTTTTTACTGTGATAGTGAAAATGTTATTACTATCAATGCCTCAAAGACCCAATTTCTCGTTCTATCAACCCGTCGAAATCTTCCACAAGACTATCAATTCCTCTTCAACAATACACAAATCATCCCTTCATATTCTCTCATTATTCTTGGTGTATCTTTTTCATCCAACCACTCATGGAAAGATCTTAATTATTACCACTCTTGCTAAAACAGCTTCCGTGAAGTCAGGTGTGCTCAGCCGTCTTCGTGGGTTCTTCACCCTTGCACAGCTCCTTGCTCTGTATAGGGGCACAGTGCGCCCATGTATTGAGTATTGTTCGCATGTATGGAGAGGTTCCACCAATACCGCACTTCTCGAATGAGTGAGTCAAAAGTATTTCGCCTCATCAACTCACTTCCTCTTATTAGTTCCCTACAATCTTTGTCTACACCCCACAATGTAGCATCTCTTTCACTCTTCTATCGCTATTACAACATCAATGTTCTTCAGAGCTCTCGGTGCATACCCTCTCCCTTGCAGCGAGTGCGAGGCACCCACCTCTCAACACAGTCCCTCTCCTATTCTGTCCAGCTCTCCATCTCTTTAAAAAAAAAATATACTCAACAAATGAACTCTGAAACTCTTCCTCAATCAATCTTTCCTTCATGCTATGACTTAAGCTGGCCACACACGTTGGTGACTGCCATGAGGATTGTATGACGATTGGCGTCAACAGGCCAATCCTTACAGTGTGTGGGACTGTTGAGGCCAATCATCAGGCGGAATGACTCCACCTCTTGGCATTTCATCTGGTTGTAATTCCACATGAGGCCAAAGGAAGGATTGTCATCATGGACGCCAGTCGTCTGCGTGTAGGGACTGTCCTACCGCCACCTCATGCTGTTGTGACGCCAGTCGTCTGCGTGTAGAGACTGTCCTGCTGCTACTTTGCACCATTATGATGTTATGACGTGTAGGGATTGTCCTGCAGCCATGTGTGTTCAGTCCTGAGCAATCATTTGAACGGTACACTACATTCCCATGTACTAAAGGAGCTTCCTATGCTTATGGAAAGTTCGCAGTGCTGAGTATTCAAGCATATAGAACGCAAGCAGATTATGAATAATTAATAGTTATGCAAACAAACAAAAGTTAATGAAAATGCCAACATTGTAAAGTATGTAAAATAAAATATGTCAACTGGAGCCTTAATGTCTGATCTCACGCTAAGCATTAAGGACAATCGTCAGCGTGTGTGGGGGTTTTGGCAATGAGGCTAGCCATGATGCTAGTCCAAAAAACGATAATCCTCATGCCAGTCACCTACGTGTGTGGCCAGCGTTAGACTGCTTTAAACTTCGTGTGTCCAGGCATTTTGACCTCAACGTCCCTTGAATTTGCTTCTCTGTCACTCTATTGGCTTTGGGAGAGAGATTCGTTATAGGCAACCTGGCTCTTGTCTCCTTCATGCACATAGACACAATATATATATATATATATATATATATATATATATATATATATATATATATATATATATATATATATATATATATATATTATATACAGTATATACATATATATATCTATCTATCTATCTATCTATTGCCAGACGCCTTACTCCCCTTACGAGGGTGGCCATACACAGAATGCCCCCAAGCGGACCTATTCCCTGTGAGAGGGACAACCCGATCCAGTTTAGTGAAGTATGTGTATCTTGTTAGCACTATTTTTCTACAGTGGACTCCACTCTCCACCATGGCTCGCACACACATCACAGGCTACAACTACCGCAACCCCAACACTATGATAGAGCCCAATATCTCGGGATTTGTCAAGTGGTATAATGTAAAACAGGGTTATGGTTTCATCACAAGATCGGATAATAAGACAGATATATTTGTTCATCACAAATCAATATCTAAATTCAACCCCAATTATTATCCATCTCTAGGAGAAGGTGAACAAGTGGAATTCAGCACTAAACCCGGGCAGAAAGGACCAGAAGCTCACCAAATCACTGGCCCTGGAGGTGCAGCAGTAAAAGGCTCACATCTTACTCGCCGAAAACACCACGCCAGCAAGTCACCAAGACAACTGACAAGACACAACGAGGAACCTGACACCATGGCCAGTATATATGCCTGTATCCAAGCTGCCACAGTCATTGCCGGCTCTAACAAACATCACCTATGTCAGATAATCCCTCAAATACTCCAACACAACGGACTACCAACCATCTACATCCCTCCTGAAGTCTTGGACTTTCGAAAAAAGCAGAAGAGACCAAGAAGGAAAATGGAACATCACACCAACATCACCATCACTGAAGAAACAGACTCCTCCATCATCCTCGAAGATCTCGAAGAGGAAGATAATGCAGAACAAGATGATGAAGAATATGAAGATGTGGAAGAAGAAGAATGTTTAGACCAAACTCCTGAGAATACTCATTCCCCCCCTCCTCCAGTTCTAACACCACAAGTTGTGAAGAAGAAACCTGCCAGCGGCTCGCTTGGTGTAGAGCGGCTCGCTTGGTGTAGTGACTAGCGTCTCGGACTTCCACCCAGAAGGCCCGGGTTCGCGCCCACGCTCGGCGCATTAAAGATTTTTCACAAGCACTGAGTCATTACCATCCCTCATGAGCAAAGGGATGGGGTAGTAGTACAGGACCCCAATGGAAATACGCCTAATTGGCCTTATTGAGCTATCCTTAGCTAGCTTAGCATGCGCTAGCTTTAAGAACTATTATTATTATTATTATTATTATTATCACCAAACACATACAGCGAATATGCAGAATTTCTTTCAGATCTCCAAAAATTACCACTTGCTATGATGAAGCAAAAATATCCTGAATCAAACATAGAAATAGCATCAACACCTACAGGGAAATATAGTTATACTACACTAATGGAACAGCAAAGGCAAATAGCATCAACACCTACAGGGAAATATAGTTATACTACACTAATGGAACAGCAAAGGCAAATAGCATCAACACCTACAGGGAAATATAGTTATACTACACTAATGGAACAGCAAAGGCAAATAGCATCAACACCTACAGGGAAATATAGTTATACTACACTAATGGAACAGCAAAGGCAAATAGCATCAACACCTACAGGGAAATATAGTTATACTACACTAATGGAACAGCAAAGGCAAATGGAGACAAATGGATATGTGTTGACAGCATGTGGAATGAAGCTAACCCTTTAGGAGTAATTATCTTACAAATTAGTTATACATTCCTCAGAATTTACCTTACAAATTAGTTAGCCTTTAAAAACTAGTAAATACCAAATCACTTAGGCCAAAAATTAGCAATTATCCTTCAGCAACTTTATAACAATTATTAGTTAATACCTGCCTTCATCAACTTTGTACTATCTCTAAAAATTAAGAAGATGAATAAATAAATACAGCAAAGTGGCCGGCCCACTAACATCTACAGTGGTGTTCGGCTAATCCATCCACTAACCTGCCTTACCCTTAGGTAAGGAGTACGGATTTGTATCAGGTTTACTCCCCTAGACAGGTTGCCAACCAAGGCTGACGAGTCCCATCCACCCGGATTTGTATAAGGTTGTCTCCCCTAGATGAGTTGCCGACCAAGGCTAACGAGTCCCATCCACCCGGATATATATATATATATACTAGCAGGGGTACCTGGCGTTACCCGGGTTTAAATTCTACTACCATAATCACCATCATCAATAACTACTACCACAATCATCACAATACTACTACTACCATAATAACCGTCCTCGACCTCCCTGTGCCTCATTAAACGGCGACCTCGATTTCGGCCGCTAAATGACCTCCGATTTTGGATCTGACCTCATCCATACCCCCATTTTGGGAGGCTGCGAACAACTTTCGTTCCATACACCTTGTCGATCGGAGGCCTCCTTCTGCCCCAAACGGACATTTTTTTCATTTTTTTGTTTTCAATTTCGGCCTCGAAACGACCTCCGATCGTGGCCTCGTCCCCTCTATGACCTGACCCAGGTCAAAGTTTCAGCTCACCAGGTCCAAAACTGCGGCCGCCTATTAAGAACACAGACAGACAAACAGACACACGAACTGATTTAATAATATAGATATATATATATATATATATATATATATATATATATATATACCTGTATATACATACAGGTACTGTATATAAACAGGTTACACCAATTCGAATCTTGGAATCTTTAAAGCCCAGTTCTAAATCATCTGAGCTACAATATACTCTCATTTGCGTTCGATACTGATTGAAATGGGAGCGTCACCATTGATGCTATTGAATGTACATCAATCTCAATTAGCATAATTCCAACAACAATTCAAAGCAAAATAAGAGCTGGTTGATTTCGACAGGTTGAATATTTTGCATTTGAAACAATTCCAGAATGTGTTGCATTATACAGTACGAATCTAAATACTGTAACTAATAATACAGTAGACATAATGGGAAAACTCATAAAATAATTATATGACATGAGCCGTAATTGTGACCATGTGATTGAAACCGTGTCGATACACAAAACTTCCTAACCTAATGTTGATGTAATAATGAATTTAAGCCGCTGTCACACGAGCGCTTTTTCCGTCAATTTTCCATGAGCAAGTTTGTTCTCTTAATATTTCGTAACATTTTCGCACTGGTATCGGTAAATAGACTGAAGGTAGAATACGTTAGGCGGCGGAATTCTAATAAAGTGTAATTGTTTAAGCTTTCAGACCATAATTGCTCGTAAAATTTGCTCAAAAAAAGGCTTGTGTGACTCCGACTTTACTATGCTAACAAACTTATATGGTGAAGAACAATTATAACTATAGATTAACCCGTACAGCCCCGGCCGGTTTTATTATTTTTGTGCACCAGAACCCGGGCAATTTTCAATTTTTTTTTTTTTTTATAAATATATCAGAATGTGTTAGAAAATAATGATAGACATGAAGAAATGTGAAAAAAGTACTTACCTAGGCCATTTGGGGGTCCTGGGAGGTAGTGGGGGTCCCCAGCCTCAGAGGAGCCTTAGCGCCATTTCAAATCTCCCGCGCCAGCAGCCAGTTGCCAGCCGCCAGGCAGCATGACTTATTTCGCACCTCTCGGACATAAAGTGCGCTTCAGAGTTCATAGAATGTCTTTGTATATCACATAATGTAAATATAACTGAAGTTGTAGTGTGATAAGTGTCTTCATTCAAGTATTACAAGTGCGCACGAGTGTTAGCGTCCCCGTTGCCATGGTGATGGCGGCCATCTTGGGCGGCCATCTTTGCTCAGGACAATAACAAAACGCACGTACGAACACACGGCCATACAGCGGAGCGAGTGACCCACATTCCACAGCACCCTCCCTCTTTCTTTCTCTGTCTGGCTGTCACTTTCACTCAAGGTCACTCTGTCTCTCCTTTTCATTGAATTATTTGTACTTGTTCATTGTTTTACCTAAGATTATGAGGTGTATATACATTGTTTGACGCACTTATTGTCTCTTATTCTTATAATTATTTGCACACAGTTTTATAAGTTTAGAATTTACTTAGTGTTTTATATTGTTCGGTACTTTGCACTTGTAAATTATATATATATACACACTGTTTTATATTCACTTTTTGCGTCTTTTATATACACTGTTAGTATTACATTATAGCGTCTTTTATCGCAGTCTTTGAACACTTTGAACACTTAGAAGTGCTCGAGGGTGTGATACTCCCTGAAGCAGGTGGGAAAACACAGTCCCACATCACATTCTTCACACATCGTCCGGGTGTCTTGCCGTTTTGGTGTGCGTCTGCCTGTGTTGCGACACACATGACACCGTCTGCGTGGGTTGGGTTTTACTTCGTTGGGCGGGACAAAATCGCAAAAGTGGCGTTGTGTCAGTCTGGCGGGGCCTTCTGGTGCTTGAAAACGAGCTGCGGGACGTTGCTGGCGGCGTGGACCCTCCCTGAAGAAGAACAGAAGCTCCCGTGCAAGTTCGATGCAGTACGACTCCATCGTCTCAACTTCACCTGTTATTTCATGATATTGGATGTGGCAGTTGTAGAGGGTGAGGTCGAGTAGGTGGAAAAATAGTTTTTTATACCACCTCATCGTCTTCCTGGCACACTCGACCGACGATATGACAGAGTCTGACTTGTCAACCAGCCGCATGTTGATGTTGTAGTCAATGATTGCAACAGGTTTTTTGACCGCCTCACCTGTGGCTCTATCACGGCGTTTGGTGTCCTCTAAGCGGGGCAGGTGGATACTGGTGAGGATATTGACGTCACGATTGTCCATCCACGAGAGCATCAAGATATTATTTGCCTGGAGGTGGATGATGGAGCCCTTCTCCCGCCTTTCGGGTAGCTCTGGCATGTATACACGATTCCTCCTGACGGTGCCACAGACGCCAGTGTTTCTGCTATACAGGAATTTGGCAAGGGAAGGGCTGGTGTACCAGTTGTCGAGGTACAAGATGTGTCCCCTGTCCAAATATCCCTCCAACATGGTGATGACAACGGCCCCAGATATCCCATATGTCCTCTCCTCCACCAGTTCAGTGACCTTGCCCATGTAAAGGATGATGTCCTGGATGTAACCGGTCTTGCAATCGCACATCACGAAAAGTTTCAGGCCATAACGGTGACGCTTGCTGGGGATGTACTGTCGGATGCTAATATTCCCCCTCCATAGCACCAGACTCTCATCAATGATTAGTTTTTGGTAAGGTTTGAAGGAGGCTGCAAACTTTGTTTTGAGGTATTCAAATATAGGTCTTATCCTCTCCATCGGGTCTTTGGTATTCCTGGGGCGTTCCTGGTTCCTGGTGTGGCTTGCCAGGCTATCAATAAAGTGCAGGTTTCCCATGATTGCCGTGAATCTATTCCTGCTCATGACTTTCCCAAAGAAGGGGGTTGCGATGAGGGGATCACATGACCAGTACTTCCTGAGAGACGTCTTCTTGGTGACCCCCATCAGGATGACCAGTGCCAGGAATGCGTAGAACTCATCGGAAGACAAATCCACCCATGAGAGACGTGCCGAGTTCCTCTTCTGCTCCTTCCCTGCCATAAAATAATAGTTGTACCAGTTCGTCTGGTCAACAATCAAGCCGACAAGGTTGGCAGTGAAGAACTGCAGAAAAACACCCAGTCTTGTGGTGTCAGGTCCACGATTGGGCATGGTAGGGCCGGCCTCAGCTGCCCCCAAAAAGTGGTATTGTCCTGGTAGATAGTTTTCCCCATCCACCCAATCCCACCTATCAGCGCCTTCGTCGTCGCTAGATGGGGCATCGGGCTCATCAGGGTCATCGTCAGGGGCACCGGGGCGGGTTGGGCGGGTGCGGGTGGAGCGTGGGCGGCGTGGGCGAGAGGTGGACCTGGGTCTGGAGCTAGACCTCGAACTTGATCGAGAGCTAGATCTAGAGCTCGATTCGTTGCTGGGGCGTCTTATTTGTTTGACCTTCTGCATTCGGCCGCGGGTGGCACGCCCGCGAGATATGACACGCCCACGTCGTTTGCTTGCAGGGCGTTGGGGCAGATCGGGGCGTTGTGGAGAGGCTGGTGATAATGCAGTGGCGCAGGAGGGGCCTGGTTCAGGTGAGGGAGACATTCGTGGGGGGGTGTACGGGATGGAGCCTGAAGGTGATAATGGGGGGGAAGAATGGCGAGGCGGAGAGTCTGGTAGTAGTGGTGGTGGTGGTGATGGTGGTGGTGACTCATCCCCCCCCTCGTGCTCTGGGTCAGGAGGGAAGAGGGAGCGTTTTGGGTCACGTGACCGCCTTTGTCTCGCACCACGTTGTCCCATTTCTCCATCACCAGGTTGTTCGTCACTAGGTTTGTGACGACCATAGAACCTCCCCGGGGTATTTTTCTTGAGTGGGGAGATTATGGGAAGTGGGGGAGAAGGCAGGCGGGGTTGTGGGGGTACCTCCTCTTCACTCCCAGACTCGCCCCTTCTTCTCTTCAATCCCTTTCGTTCTTCCCCAGGTACACGCACATAATTTTGAGGGTCAGCAGGTTCATCTGCAACAACAACCTCTTCCCCACTTTCTGAGGATTCAGTGGGGTCTTGGGGAAGTGGGCGGCGGGGAGGTGCACTTGCCCCTTGCTGTCTTTGTGACGGCCTACGCCGCCTGACAGGAATCTGAGCAAGCTCTTCCTCTAGCTCTCTTATTTCTGCTTGGGAGGGGGCATACTCGTCTCCAGACTCGTCCAATGCCGAGTCAGTGTCACTATCAGGGCTGTCAGTGTCGTACAGTATATCCATGACCTCCTCTGTACTGCAGGGGCGGGTAAGGCGGGCACTATAACGACGAGACATGGTGTTTCACTCGAGAGGGTGCGCGGTAAACTGACCATGAGGTGTGAGAAGGCGGGTGCCCTCTCCCGTCCCCGCGCGCGCACGCGTTTGGACAAAACGTTTTGGAAGTAGTCCGCCGGATCCCAAAGTAGTTCCCATATAAATCTAGAGCCATTCTGAGACTTACGACTGGAGCTATAAGGGTGACGCGTTAGGCGCGTCTCTGGGGCTGTGCGTTACATACATAGCCGACGCGTCAGACGCGTCGCTGGGGCTCCACGGGTTAAGGGGGGTCACCGGCTTTTTTTTATCTTTATTTCCTTTTCTCTCTTGCCCTGGCTTGTATCCATTCGGCCCCATTCAGCCAACTGTTTTAAGACGGTTATCTCCATCCAGGTGTGGATTTCTTCCTGGCGAGCGATAGCGATCCAGCATTGTATAGAGAAATCCGGCTTCGCCGGAGAAGTTTTTCTATCGAAAAATGTACACATTTAGCTTGCTGTCAAAACAAACATATATATATATATATATATATGTCGGCTCACTACCGCTCGCCAGGAAAATATTGACACCTGGATGGGGCTAAACGTCTTAAAACAATAGGTTGAATGGGGCCGATTGGATAGAGGGAGAGAAAGAGAAAAAAAGCGAGGTGGGCTACCTTAAGAAATATATATATATACTGTATATTGCAGTTCATAGCTATTGGTTGGATATACAGGATGTACAGTTGGTCAAAGTTCCAGCTGACCCATCCTCGCTCTGGGGCTCGCAGAATTATCGGGCAATACTGGTGTAGGAAGGAGGTGTGTCTAATGCCCGGTTCACACGAGCCGTCTTTTGCGGATCCGTTTTTGGGGCCTGTGAGGTCACATACGAAAAACGTACGCAGAAAAGTAAAGTTGAAAGGAAATGCAGAGAGCGCGGGCCAGACTCTAGGGTGCGGACACAAGTTTATCCAGACATTATTGATGTGTTCATCTTTTGGAAAGCGGAAGTACTTTATATTTGAGCCTGCTGTCTTAACTCTGGTGTTTGAGCACCCATACAATGAACACGAATTTGGCATTTTTAGAGAATTATAGTAATATATGCATTGCCTTCTTTAAAGAAACACTGCACTCCACTTGGAAAGTGTGTGGTACCAAGGCCACCTCTACAGTAGTACTGAGGAGGTATAGGGTACAATGGTCAGGTCCGGGCAGACTTAAGGCGCCAGTGACGTCACGCAAACTCCGACCCCCGCGTGGCTAGGGCTGGCCGGTCGACCTGTTGTGTGTGGATCCTGGCCTACTTCTCTGGCGTAAGGTAAACACCTACTAGACGATCGTTGACATGGACTAAGAAACGATCTTTCTTGGTGTTTTTTCTTAATTTGAACGAAGATGAACCACCACCGTATTTCAATGCATATTAACTAGGAAAATACATCAAAACCAAACCATCATGTAGCCTGCAACTAGGAACATACATCAAAACCAGACCATCACGTAGCCTGCAGTTGCCCACATATTTATATAAGTTCTGTTAATTCCTCTCCGTGACCATGTTAATGGAAATATATTGCGCATCATTGAATTACGAGTATATAGTGGTTAATTCATATGATTAGTAAACTGGTAATTAAAAGAAACCGCGGTCGCAATTCATTGGTATAGGCCTACTATATAATTTACATTCATACATCAGATCACGATTAGAAACAACTTATGTTGGCAACAGTACCTGGACATAGACTAATTATAGCCTATGCACTGTAGAAGGGAATCGATATTTTATTGGAGAAACGTCATGTTGTTGTTCTGTAGTTATAATCTAGGATTCTAGGTGTTTATTGTCTCTATCTGGAGGCGCGCGAAGCAGTACAACGTGTAAACTTTGGAGTTTGGTGGTGCCGCGTCGGCTGCCAGGTACACGATCCGTATATTGTTATGCGATATTAACTATAATGTAATGGAAATTGGCACAACAATATTACACACATTTCACTTCAATGTTCAATATACGTAACGTTCTTCTCGTGCTTTTGCTGCTAGATCCTTTTCTTATGTTGCCCCACGTCTATTCAATCGACTTCCTGTGTCACTTAACCCGGCAAGCGCGATAGGCCTCACGGAAGGCTTCCTATAGGGAACGCGATGGGCCTCACGGAAGCAAGACCAAAAAAAAAAAAACCTTCCAAAAAAAAAAATGGCCTATCAAAACAAAGGAATTTGTCTCTAGGTGAGATAATTCCCCTCCAGTACTCATCCATGTAAATCTCACCCACCCCCTCCCCTCCTTCCCCCCCTTATTCCCCCCTCCCCCCCCCCCCCCCTTATCACCTATTTTTCCTCTTATTATCATAATTTATCGGTTATTTTTCTCTCCCGCGATAATGTAGCACAAGTGGGTTGCAGAAAAGATCGTTATGTAACACCCAGACACCGGCCCACACCGCCCCGCTCGTCTCAGTTACCTATTGCCTATTGCCTGAGATTATGACCGGGTGGCCAATATCTTCGTTTTCAAAAAATGGTTTATTCCAGACAATAGCGAATGGGTTAGGAATGAAGGAAAACCACGAAAACCGCTCAAAAAGCTTTAAAAAATGGTCCTACAGAGCCCCCGAAACAGATTTTACAAGAGTAAAAATTGAAGGCAATTATCCCAAAAAAAACAGGTTATTGCGCGCTCGCGCGCACGCACGTGGACTTTGAGAGTTTTCAACCATCGGCACGGTTGCGTGGGATACGTACACAGTTCCCATACAAATCTGAGCCCTCTTGAGTGGCTACACCTGAGGTTACGGTCGGCGCAATTAGGGTGACGCGTCAGGCGGGTCTCTGGGGCTGTGCGTTACATACATCGCCGATTCAGACCGTCGCTTCTGTATTAAATGGAAAAATTTAAGTTAATGTGAGCGCTCGTGAATCCATTTGGAGAATTGGCGCTCGAACAAATAAAATACCAGCATATTATTAATTATTATTATTACACCAAAAAGATTAATCGAAACCATCTTTTTGAGCGGTACGCATTTTGGTAAACGGCTTCTCGGTTCACACTACGTACAACGCCGCATGGCTGTAAGTGACGTCACTCTGACGTCACAATTTTGTATACGTACCGTAAAACTGTACGAAAAACGGCTAGTGTGAACTAGGCTTTACAAAGATTGGGATCGGTAGAACTTATTTCGGCTATATCATTGTTAAAACATATACTAAACAAGGGAAAGTAAGCCTATCTCAAATAAAAATGCATACATCGCTATGTATGATCCCGAACATTCACCCAAAATTCGTAGATTTGCTTAAATATTAAAGTTATTATATCCACTGATTGGGAATGCATATAAAACTTGCTGGCTGCCACAACATACTTTACTCGATTTTATAAGAATACATATTTCTGTTTTATTGGTGGCTGCTTAACACTTAAAGAGCGAGGCCCGACTTAAGTCCGTATCTAAAAAGCAGCAAGTTAGGAGCATTATTAAGGCTTTTAAAGGGTTAAAATCGAGTGCAAATGACCGGGAGCGCAGCAGGCCACACGGCCGACACCCAGGGCTTGCCGCCGCCCACTGACTCACGCTCCCTCTGTTCTCGAGAGGCCGGCAGTGTAGCCAGTAGTGAGCGTAGCTGGAAAAAATATGCCGCTATACGCTAAACTCCCATGTTAGTGGTAGCACTGCATGAAAACGACGAGTGCTACGTAGCTCGTTCTGGTCTCATTTTGAAGCTTGTAGCGCCTAGTTTTTTGCTGAATACATTTCTTTTCATGCAGATACTTGATTGACCATTCAGGAGGGCCTGAATATGCCCAAAATAGCCCAAAACCCCCGCTAGATAAGGGTTAATGAAGGAGCATTTAGTCTTCACAATGTGAACATTACATAGTATAATTTGCAGTAATATACAGGACAGACACAGGTAACACATTAATGGCAAGTGGTATCTCTGCACCACTACACCAGTATTGCCAGCTAATTCTGCAAGCCCCAGAGCGAGGATGGGTCAGCTGGAACTTTGACCAACTGTAAGCTACAGTCGCGATCAAGAATACTGGAACACCTTCTATCGATTAACCACTTCGGTACCAGCGACGTCTTTCTAACTGTATTATGGCTACTATTATGCAATTTTATTCAGTTTAACCCTTTCTGCACGATGACGGCTTCATATCGTTGATGCTGGCAAAAAATTTACGATTTTCTACAGTTTAAGAAGGACCTGTGTTATTCAGCGGGCTTATGGAGATCGTATTTACCACTTCCGAGTCCTAGAGGTAGATTATAAACTAAAGAAAATCGTCTAATGGTAACCAGAATGATGAAAATTACGTCATTGTGCTGAAAGGGTTAAAAAAGGGTCTCCAACAAGTAACAGGATTTGAACTATTTCACTTAACCATTTTTACTACCACAGATCCCTCTTAAACTGCATAAAACCGTCTAAATATAGCTAGAATATAACAAGACGTCGCCGGTACAGAAGGGGTTATAACAAGAAGACCCAGACTTAACACCCTCAGGTCACTTGCTCACACAAAATTTGGACACAACAAAGAAACCACCACCACAGTTTATAAACAATACATAAGATCAGTGATGGAATACGCAAGCCCAGCCTGGGCCCGGATTCACTAACGGTCGTAGCGTGCGATGTCGTACAGCAACCTATGATCGTTCCTAAGGGAGTGCAAAAGGTGTATTCACGAACGCATCGTTGAGCTCCCTTACGGCTCCCTTTCGGTTATTTTCACCGAGGCTTCTCTTGACCAATCAGGCGCTTGGCCACTCACTGAGCTTGAGTCATTTTGTAAATAAACCACATGACCGAAGCGCCAAGAAGAACCTAATATAATTTAATTTGAGCTTTTCATTGTTTAGCATGGCTAATTCAAGCCACCACAGCCAACAGGAAGAAGAATAGAGTATCTTGTGAATTGATGATAAGAAATTAGCCTAGCTAGGCTACAGGGAAGCCTGTTAGTGGCCCAAGTTAAAGGATTTCTGACATATTGATCATTGAATGCCAGACTTAACCTAGGCCTAATTTTTCAAAATAGGCCTAGTGTAATATTTTTGTATTCACAACACCTCAAGGCCTATCTACCTTTTCAAAATAGGCCTAGCATAGGCCTATATATATATACTTTTTTTTTTGGGTGGGGGGGGGCTATAGCCTAGGCTAGTCTAGGGTAATATATTTTGTTATTCATAACATCTCCATCTTTGTTGAGGGGGCAAAGCCCCCCTCAACCCATTATGTTGTTGTTGTTGTTGTTCCCTAAGCTGCCTGGCCGAACAGCCCCGAGTCCCCAAGGAAGGCCATGGCCACGGTCGGGCTTTCCCACAGAGCTCTCAAAGAGTGTAAATTGTGTTGTTGGCGTCAGTGTGAAATGCAGTCTTCTATAATGTGTTTAATGGTATGGGGTGCTGTGTTACAACCCGGGCAGGTGTCGACGACGGAGTCATCCAGTCTCTTCTGATAGCTCAGAAGAGCCGGATGGTGTCCGCATCTCAGCCTGGCCAGGTGGACTCTGTCCTCGCGAGGAAGGGAGGATTCAGAAGGATGGATTTCGGGAGGTCGTGCTTGCAGCTGCGCGTTGTCTATGAGTGAGTGGATGGAACGGCGAGTGATATGAGTATGGATGTGCTTCTGGAAGTTGGTTTGGGGTGGGCAGGGAGGGAGAGAAGACAGTATTTGTGTGTGATAGCGTGTGCTGGGTGTTGTTTTGATATTTCTTGGTGTCTGTGGGTGTGTAGCCATGTAGTGTAGTGGGTGGTGTTGATTCGTGGAGGCTGCTGCTAGGAATTGTGTGCCTCTCATGTCTAGATGATCTTTGACTTTGAGGACTTTGGTTTCTTGATGTAGGTGATCTGTGGGTGTCGTAGCTGTGCATCATGTGATGATTTTCAGGGCTTTATTTTGAATAGTCTGTAAGGTCTTATGATGTGTTTCAGCTAGGTTAGAAGCCCAGGCCGTGCTTGCGTATTCCATAACTGATCTTATGTATTGTTTGTAGACTGTGGTGGTGGTTTCTTTGTTGTGTCCAAATATCGTGTGGGCAAGTGATCTGAGGGCGTTAAGTCTGGGTGCCAGTTTCTTTTTCGTGTTTGTGGTGTGCTGTTTGAATGTCATTTGGGTGTCGTATGTTACTCCTAGGATTTTGTGTGTGTGTGTGTGTTAGGGGTGTGTTGTTTATGTTGAGTCTCGGGACGTAATCGTGCTCTCCTGTCCAGCTTGTGAGGAGGGTTGCAGTGGATTTAGCTGGGGCTAAATTGAGTCTGTTGTAGTGCACCATTCATGTAATGTGTCGAGATAGTCTTGAAGGAGTCTTGTTGCTGTGTCTGGGTTTTGGTGTGTGTTTGTGAGTGTTATGTCGTCTGCGTAGGAGGCTATGGTTATTTGGGGTGAATTTGGTGTATTTATATCATGCATGTACAGATTGAAGAGTGCGGGCGACAGGACGGATCCTTGCGGGACTCCGTTTGGGAAATTTCTAATGCTAGATGACTGACCGGCAAAAGATACGTGTGCACATCTGCCTGCTAAGAAGTTGGCCAGCCATCTTTTTGTGTTGTTGTGCATGTTTGTGTTGTAGATTTTGTTTGTTAGGTTGTGGCGGGGGATGGCATCGAAGGCTTTACTAATGTCGAGTGTGGCAAGTACTGATCTTTGTGGTGGTCTAGCTGAGTTGATGCTGTCAAAAGCTCTTTGTGTAAGGTCTGTAAGAAGAGTGTTTGTGGAGTGCAATGGCCTGAAGCCGTGTTGTGTTGGAGAAAGGGGTAAGTCAGGTGTCATCAGTTGTAGTACAAGGCGCTCTATGACTTTGGAGGGGGTGCAAAGGAGTGTGATAGGGCGGTGTGAGGAGGGTAGCGTGGGGGTCTTTGTTAGGTTTGGGGAATGTGATGATGATGCCATGCTTCCAGATGTCTGGTATTGTGTTGTATAAGTAGCTGTAGTTTGATATGTTAGTGAGTGCTTGTATGCCTTATGGTCCCAGGTGTCTGAGGTGAATGTTGCTTATGTTGTCTAGGCCACAGGCGGGTGAGAGCTTGAGATTGTTGATGATATGATTTGTCTGGTTGTTGGTGAAGGGTGTATAGTCAGGGTCTGTGGGGAATTGTCTTTTTCGTCGGATGACACGTCGGTCGTCTTTGTGGGGTTTTAGGTGACTGACATGAGAGAAGTGATTGATGAGAGTGTTTGCTTGTTGTTTACGTGAAGGAGTAGAGTCTGTTGTTGTGATTGCAGCATGTGATTGTGTTGTGTTGCTGTTGGAAAGTGTGATGCTGTTTAGTGTTTTGTAGTTTTTTTGGGGTTTGTTTTGTGATCGAGTGTTTGTAGGAAGTTATTCCAATTTAGTGTTTGTTGTTCTTGTATTTTGTTGTTAATCTGGATGTTGAGTGCTTGAATTTGTTGATTGATGTCTTGTGTGTGGGGTGCTGGGGAGTGTTTCAGTGTGTCGCGTTGTATGATGAGGTTTTGAATTTCTGGTGAGAAATTGGGGTTGTGTTTTTTTATGTTACCTCTAGGAATGTGTTTCTTGTCAGCGTTTTGGATAGTCGTGTTGAATGTGTGTACAGCATTGTTGATGTTAGTGATGGGTGTACTGTTTAAGGTTTCAAAGTGTTGTTCTGTCTCATTTGTGAAAGCTTCCCAGTTAGCTCTTTTATAGTTAGTGTAAGGGTGTCTGTGGCTAGCTGGGGTGAGTCTTGTTTTGGTGGTGATAATGATCGGGAGGTGGTCTGAGCCCAAGGTTCTGACCACCCTCCAGGATGTTGTGGGGACGAGTTCAGGGGAGCAAAAGGTGATATCAGATGATGGGGTGGGCTTCGTGGGGAGTATGGGTATGCTGATGAATGTTATTGAGGATATATAGGTTGTCTGTTTGGTGTTGTAAGACCAGCCCTCTGTCTGTGTCGGGGTTGTCGACAAACCAGGCCGACATCTTTGCATTGAAATCACCACCCAGGATGATGTGTGGGGTGTTTGTGATGTGTTGTATTTGTGGTCTGTAATCGTTTGGTACTGTAGGGGATGTTTGGGGAGGGATGTATGTGTTTATGATGGTAATGTTGGAGCTGTTGCCAGTGCGTATTTTAATTGATTGAATTTCTGTTGTGTTATCGTTTGGGGGGAGGAGGGATTTGGTATGTGCGCTGGTGTCTATATAATTATGTTATATCTTTGTGTACCAGGGTGATGAGTCCACCGCCAATGCCGACGGCCCGGTCTTGTCGTATGGTGGTGAAATTGTGAAATGTAGGTGTTTTTTGTGTTGTACGGAGTTTTGTTTCTTGTAAGATGGCAATGTGTATGTTGTGTTGTTTGATGAAGTGTGTGAGTTCGTGTTTCTTTGTGTTGATGCCATCTATGTTTAGTTGAAGGATGTTAATGTTGTGTGTGCGGTGTATGTTGGGTGCTGCTGCACGAGGATGGGGTGAGGGTGGGGGAGGCGGAGGGGGTGATGGTGATGGTGATGGTGTATTCCACGGTTGGTAGCATAACAATTTACCCAACATCTGGCCATGGGATACAATAATGGGGTGAGGGGGGCTTAGACCCCCCCCCCCCCCCTACCCCTCATGACATTGTCATCATCATATATTTTACCAGCAGGGGCAAATAAGAGCAGTCAAATTAGATGCGAATATAACAGAGTGTGCGACTATGTAAACAAAGCGGACGATACACCCGCTAACACAACTCTTACCTTGGTAAGGGAGGTGTTAGCGGGCGTACTGTCCCTGTTTAGATGAAGTTGCAGGCTCGGTTATGTTCGCGTCTAATTTGACTGCATTTAATTACAAAATTATCCCATGGCCAGCTGTTATTTGCCCCCCTGCTGGAAATATATATGGTGATGACAAAAAAGTCATGGGGGATGAGGGGCGTAAAGCCCCCCTCAACCTATTACCCAACAGTTGGCCGTGGGATATAATGATAGGTTGAGGGGGGCTTTGTCCCCCTCACCTCCCATGACTTATTGCCATCATCAAATATATTACCAGCATGGGACTAATAAGAGCTGGGGTAGTTAACAACGAGGACGGTACGCCTGCAAACACCATCTTTACCTTCTAGGCTTCTACTTTACTATGCTTAGGCTACACCAAGCTAGGCATTGCTAGCCTAACCAAAATACCATACGCAGGCCTAACTTTTCAAGCCTAAATAGCCCTAACTTTTTCAAAATAAACTTAGGTTATAGCCTAGGCCTAGGCTAGGCTAAACAAAATTATTCACAACACCATTTATTATTTATTTTTTAGGCTAGGCCTAGGGTAATTATTTTAATAATTTTGTTCCTGTGATACTTTCAAATTTGTTGAGGAATAGGCTACCCTAATGTAACCCAGAGGTGGTGGGGAGTTGGAATAAAACATTTCCGCAATAAATGAGGGTTGAAATCTACTAATGGTAGGCTATGTGTTGTCGCAGCACATTAATTTGTGCATCAATTAACCTTGACTAGGTCTAGGCTGGCATATGTAGGCTATTCATAGCTTAATTCGGCCTGTCATAAGACATTAAGGATACAAATATATTCATACTCTGTATTAAATGCCTTAATGGTGTTGTAAACACAAGTTAACAATCATATTGCGCTATTATTGCCTCAATAATGACTTAGTGTGTCATAAAGAGCTATACTGCAGACGAAATTGTTATGGTCGCGGGTTGTGTTATCGATATTTGAGTACCTATATCTGGGTCAAATTCATGTAAGGGTAGTCCGGACCACCCTTAGCGAAAGGGGCTTCCTACGATCAAAGATGGCCGCTACGACGCTTCGTGAATACCAGCGTTGAGTCGTAAGGGAACGGTAAGGGAGTTTTCAGATCGTACAACCGTTAGTGAATCCACCCCCAGGGCTTCTAACCTAGCTGAAACACATCACAAGACCTTACAGACTATTCAAAACAAAGCCCTAAAAATCATTACAGGCTGCACAGCTACTACACCCACAGATCATCTACATCAAGAAACCAAAATCCTCAAAGTCAAAGACCATCTGGACATGAGAGGCACCCAATTTCTGGCAGAAGCCTCTACGAACCAAAACCACCCACTACACTAAATGGCAACACACCCACAGATACCAAGAAATATCAAAACAACACCCAGCACACGGTATCACACACAAATACTTTCCTCTCTCCCTCCCTGCCCACCCAAACCAACTTCCAGAAGCACATCCATACTCATATCTCTCGCCGATCCATCCACTCACTCATAGACAACACGCAGCTGCAAGCACGACCTCCCGAAATCCATCCTTCCGAATCCTCCCTTCCTCGCGAGGACAGAGTCCACCTGGCCAGGCTGAGATGCGGACACCATCCAGCTCTTCTGAGCTATCAGAAGAGACTGGATGACTCCGTCGTCGGCACCTGCCCAGGATGTAACACAGCACCCCATACCATCAAACACATCATAGAAGACTACATTTTACACACCCACTTACGCCAACAACACAATCTACACTCAATGAGAGCTCTGTGGGTAAGCCTGATCGCAGCCATGGCCTTCCTCAGGGACTCGGGGCTGTTCGGCCAGGCAGCTTAGGGAACAACAACAACAACAAGACGGTAACCTTAACCCTTTCTATACCGGCGACGTCTTTTTAGTAATATTCAAGCTATATTTAGACGATTTTGTGCAGTTTAAGAAGGATCTGAACTAGTAAAAAGGGGTAACTGAGATAGAACGAAGCTTGTTAATTGCTGGAGGCCCTTTAGAAACTGAATATAATCGTCAAATAGTAGCCAGAATAGAGTTGAAAGGACGTTGCCGGTACAGATGGGGTCAACTCTCAGAAAATAGGATGACGCATTTTTGTTCCGTTTTCTGGCTATTATTAGACGATGTTATTCAGATTAGGAAGGATCTGTGTGAATTAAAATGGTAAAGACTATCTCAACTACCCTCTGACTTTCACATACCCTTCCAAATCTAAGTAAAATCTTCTATTAATAGCTCGAAAACAGAAGAGAAATGCGTAATCGTAAGTTAAAAGAGTTAGTATGTATGTATGTATGTATATACTCAGGCACATATCCCATTGCTGGGGGTGGCCGACACGAGACAGAGCCTGAACACAAACAACATATAAAGTTCCTATTCTCAAGGTTCGGGACCACTTTCGCTTTCTCTCGCCGAGTAGGAGAACTACATAGGCAGGAGACGCATCCTTTATTTACCCGATCTGGTCTGACGTCCTGGGAGGATTATTATTAGGCTATTAAATTTTGGTGTAGTTATTATTATTGTGGATCTTCCTTGTTTTGGCTATTGTCGAGCAATGTATTTTAGTTTGTCCCCTTGGTCAACCAAAAAACGCATTCCCAGACTTACTTCAAGCTAAAACATATTAAAAACCACCCAGACCCCCTTCAAGCTAAATTTGTACATTTTTCGATATAAAATGTACCGTTTTATTTCTTCTAAGTTACAGGCTCGCTATCGCTAACCCAGACAAAATCGACACCTGAATGGGATGAAGTGGTTTCTTAGTATCACCTACTAATGGGATGAAACGTCTTAAAATGTCCAAACTAATGGAGTGAAACAGGGGAAGCCCTAAAAAGATCACCCTCGGGCCACAATAGGGTTAAGAGGTATTCTTGAGGTCAAAACAATACTCCACCACACCTACGGGAGCTCCGTAATAATAACAAAAGACGTTACCGTAACTTAAAACACGCTAAAATAGCATCTATCTACTGTATCTAAACACGCTAAAATAATGTCACCTTTATTTAAAACACGCTAAACAAATATGAAACATCATCCGTACTTAAAATAAAAATTATATAAAAGAACATCATCCGTACTAAAATAATATATAAGAACGTCCCCCGTACTAACATCAAAACATAAAAATAACATCACCCTTATTGAAAACACACTAAAATAATGAGAACAGAACGTCACTCGTATAGAAATGGTTAACGACAAAAATAAACACCAAGATTTTCAATTCAACATAATCTCATCGGCGAAAAATCTTCTTCCAAGTATACAATCGTTCACGGATTTGACATATCAAGTCGGTGCAAAAATTTACCAACTGGCAGAAAGTAAACGTGTATTTTTTAGGGGGACCCTCAACATTGTCTTTTTCAATGGACGTAGGGTCACCAGTATCAATCCCAAAAGGGTTTTGAAAATCAAAGTCAAAACCTTTAATACCGGTACTTGGCCTATAATCAAAAGGAATATGGTCATTTATAGGGTCGGTATGAGCAGGATTCAATAGCATTCGGAAAACACCTTAATGACTCGCATATCATCCCGTTTGTCCATGATGGGGAAGCGAGGTGTGTTAATATCGCGGGCAGGAGTCAGTTTAGCTTGAACCTGCAATGGGACTTTTGCCAAAATCCTATATTATATTATAGAATTATATAAATACCGTTATATATTAGTATACTATAATATTACAGGATATAATATGTATAATAGGTATAATATGCTTAGTTAATCTTATAAAAGTGTGAATGAAAGCAAAGTTAATAGAGCAATAACAAATCACGTCTTACTGCGATCACAACAGGAAAACTTTACGAACAAACTGGAGAAGATCAGAGGTTCGGAGATACTGTATAGGCCTATATCTTGTCAGAATCAACCAACTTTTGTATACGGTACGTATTTGCTGCATGAAAAACATTAAATTTACCACAAAAATATGTATGCAACTTTAACAGTTAGTACATGATATATATGAACAATTTATATAAAATATAAATATATATCTATGAAGAGATAAGCAATATTTATAATTGTATATGCTAAACTATAATTTTCTATGATAATGTCCTAGCTTACAATAGAAGAAAACGTAATTTATTTAGTAACTAATATATTTTGTTATCAATATCAACGTAATATTCACTTTCAGAAAATAGTATAGCTTGGCGTTGGATGCGTGGTAACCTAAATATAACTCTGTGGTGCTACCTGTAAAGGGCGCGCTACTAAAGTCAAATTATATGAATAATATTTCTTCTTACTTTATTGTCTTACTTTGTTTTCCATTATTAGATCCGTTATAAAGGAAGATGGAATGATTATGGGTGTAGGAGGATCATAGCTAGATATAGATCGATTCATAGATAAGGGGATATAGATAGATAAACAGATAATATAATTATACTGTAGATAGATAGATATAATAATAATAATAATAATAATAAACGGTTTATTAAAGAATGGCAGCCTCATGAGCTGAAAATACACATTTTACAATTTAGTGGATGAACATGAGATGTACAGATATGAAGATGGTAAGCTCAGTTTACAAAAAAATAAAAATAAATACAATAATGATGCAGGTGCAGAATACAAATTATCATAAAATAACCATGAGAGTAAGTGATATACAGTACATATACACGTTTACTTTACTTACTCATATACAGAACATACATATATACACGTACGTACGCACATACATACGCATACATATACACACATATATAAGAACATAAGAACATGCAGTAAGTGTGCACATGTCCGTATACACAAACGCTCACGTATGCACACAAACATACATACATACAAAAACTGTTTTGGTGGGGCAGGGTAAAGAGGTAAAGGGTAAAGAGGGAGCGGCATTCAAGTCTGTGCAGGTAGGGTCAGGTAAAGCCTATTATTATTATTACAATGGGAGGTTAATCCTCGGTAGTGTAGGTGTGTGTGTGTGTGTGTGTTCGTTCGTGTGTGTGTGTGTGTGTGTGATAGAAGGCGAAATATGGAAAAGCTGGGCGTTCTATTGTTAAGGGTGGAAATACATGGATGAAGATACACGAACACTTAATAATGGATAATGCTTATGCATAGATTTATAATCAGAAGTTGTGCTAGTGAGCAATATGTTCTCGCTCATATGTACGTATATTTACATACATATGTGCATATGACCATACAAATACACGTACAGTACATATATATATTATATACCTTATATTCTCAACCGGGCTCGAACCATTGACATGACATACACACAGACATACATATACATAAATATATGCACATTACATGCATATATGCTCTTCTCTTATCCACCTGATACTCTCAGCTGGGCTCGAACCACAAACAGTATACACTATAGACACATATATATATATATACATAAATAACGCATACATACATACACATATACGCACACATACATACACATATACTGTACATACATAGATACACACATACACATATACAAATATACACATATACATAAACAAACTCAAGCAAATACATACAAATTATATTCTAATACACACACGCACACACACTTATGCATACATTATTAAAGGTGGGCGCGTATATATGGTGTGACAGGCCGTTATTACACATTATTAATAATATTAACAAAGGTTGGGATAGGACTATTTTTATATCTGTCAGTTCTTGCTCTTATTGGTTGGAGTGTGTTGAAGTGACGAGCTGCACGTGTTGGTCTAGGGGCGTCTGGTGGAAGTAAGTTTCTGTGTCATGGGTGAACAAGCAGCTTAGATGCAAACTGTTTGAGTGTGTTGTAGTGGTGGGTTGAAAGTGCAGGTATGCTAAGGGTGGTGAGAGCTTCCTCGTACCCTGGATATGTGCCACCCAGGATGATCCTGCATGCCCTCCTCTGCACTCTCTCCAATTGACGTTGTTGTGTCAGGGTTAGAGAGGAGGACCAGGCGGGAGAGGCGTAGGTGAGCTTAGGGAGTATGAAGGTGTTATATATACTCTTCAACTCATTCTCCGGCGCCCCCAGGGATCTCAACCGCCTTAGCATAAACAACTTGTATGTGGCGGTCCTGACTGTGGTAGTTACATGTTTCTTCCAGTTGAGTTTGTTGTCCACAGTGATTCCGAGGAGTTTGATGGACTCAACAAGCTGAAGGGGATGAGGACCAATTGTGACAGTGGGTGGAGGAAGGTCGGTAACGGAGGTGTTGATGTGCATGACCACTGTCTTGTCATGATTGATAGTCACATGATTGTCTGTGGTCCAGGCTTGAAGACGGTCGAGGATGTCTTGTAGGGGGTCATAGTTAGGGGAGGTGTTATCGACAGTAATGCCGACTATCGAGTCGTCCACGTACTTCCAGTGGAATGGGGTGTCCTTTAGGGCATCATTAATCAAGATGAGGAACAATAGAGGCCCCATCTTTGTGCCCTGTGGGACTCCACATGTGATGTCTAGGAAGGTGGAGATGAAGCCTTGGTATCGCACTGCTTGTCGTCTGTCACTAAGGAAGTCGGTCAACCACGCAACCAGGGTAGGATGTAGCCCCAACTTTATGGCCTTGTTGATGATGATGGTGTGGTCAACAAGGTCAAATGCTTTCCTGAAGTCAATAAAGGCAAGGGCGAGGGAAGTCTTTCTCTTCTCAAGATTTGTGTAAATATAATCTAGGAAGCTAATAAGACAGTGAGTGATGGAGGAGGTTTTTACGTTGCCAAACTGTTGGGGATCTATCAAGTGACGGATTTGTGCGTAAGCCCAGGTGAATACAAAGTCCTCCCAGATTAGACTAGGGATGGGCGTTATGGCAATTGGTCTGAGTTCATTAAGAGAATGTGGGGAGGGGGTTTTGGGGATTGGAGTGACGTATGAAGTTTTCCAGTCTGCAGGGCATTTACTTTGCCTAAGGAGGCATTAATTATCGAGCAAAGGGGGGTGGCAAATTCCACCGAAAATTCTTTGTATATTTTCATGGGTAGGTCTACTGGGGTTGTTGATCTTTTTTATTTGAAACTGGAAAGCTTTTTGGCCACTTCATATTCTTGAACAGTTACTGGGGGGGAAGGGGATGGGAGGAAGGCAGGGAGGTTGGTGCGGTCTAGTTTGGGGAGGGTTTGGCAGATGGTAGAGAAGTGATTATTTATCAGTTCAGGTGCATCTACACGAGGGACATGGGAAACACAGGGGATCGAAGGAGTCCCACTACTTAACCTGACAAGCGCGATATAGACCTAGGGGCTAGGGTAGTTATTTGTGCATTTCTAGCCTTGGATTCTGACAGAATTCGTTATATTTACAATATAGACCATTATTTGTTTTCGGTATGCTTTTATTTTACATATATGATGTATATATGAACCTTCAAGAGTGCTAAAATAAGTTGGAAAAGCATTTGGGTGGTGAAAAACGAAGATATTGGCCACCCGGTCATAATCTCAGGCGAGAGAGAGCCACAGGCAACCCTCCCCTCTCGCTGTCTGTGAGTCAACTGAGACGAGCGGGGCGGTGTGTGCCGGTGTCTGGGTGTTGCATAACGATCTTTTATGCAACCCACTTGTGCTACATTATCGCGGGAGAGAAAAATAACCGATAAATGATGATAATAAGAGGAAAAATAGGTGATAATTGAGGAGGGGGGAATAAGGTGGGGAAGGAGGGGAGGGGGAGGGGTGAGAAACACACATGGATGAGTACTAGAGGGGAATTATCTCACCTAGAGACAAATTCCTTTGTTTTGATAGGCCCTTTTTTTTGGGGAAGTCTTTTTTTATGGTCTTGCTTCCGTGAGGCCTATCGCGTTCCCTATAGGAAGCCTTCCGTGAGGCCTATCGCGCTTGCCGGGTTAAGCCACAAAGATTCTTAATTTTAGAGTACCACTGACTGATATTGGTTTGTTTTAAATGATGAATCTTTGTAGAGTAGTAGGACTTCTTCGCCCAACGGATTTCCCTTATCACAATGTTGCGTAGGTCCTTGTAGCGATTATTGTCCGTGTAGAAGGCCTTGTTCCGATTCTGCATCAGTCTCTTGATCCGAGGAGTAATCCATGGGACATCAGAGGGGTGCATTTTGGTCCTCTTGGTGGGGAAGAAGTGGTGGTAGGCTTCGGTGGTGGTAGATACAAAGTTGTCCCATTTGGCATTAACATCTTCTTCAGTGAGAACCTCTGTCCACGGGTAATGAACCAACCACTGCCCGAACCCCCGCATTGCAGAGTCTGGCGTTGGTCGGTAGGTCCGGATGACGGGGGTCTGTTGATGGGAGGTGGTAGGGGCAGGTGACCAGAACACAGAGAGATGAGTGCTGCGTCCCACAGGAGGTAAAGGTTCAGGTGGGAGGTACTGCTCATCCATGTCCGTCAAAATAAGGTCAAGAGTGTTGTGGTTGTGGGTGGGGAAGTCAACAATTTGTGAAAGATGCAGCTGTTCTTGAATCTCACCGGTGTCTAGTTCATTGAAATCCCCACAAACCACCAACTTGGATGATGGAAATTGGAGTTTGAGATCATCACATGTATCGATGATGTGGTTGATTAGTGCGGGGCCGGTGGGTGAGCGTGGTGGGTGGTAGATCACACAGTAGATAATGGAGGCATATAGTGTGTGTGCGTGCGTGTGTCATATTATGGAAATGCTTTATGAATACGAGGTAGCGTAACCGAGTCAACACAGACGGTGAGTGATTGTTGGGAGCATAGGCTACTGTACACACACATATTGATCAGTCTTGGAGGGATAAATATACTGTACACACATATTGATCAGTCTTGGAGGGATAAATATACTTAGATTATTGTGCTCAGGTTAAGGGGGCCCACCTCGCTTGTTTTCTCTTTCTCTCCCTTTCATCACTACTACTATCACCATCATCACTACTACTACTATCACCATCATCACTACTACTATCACCATCATCACTACTACTATCACCATCATCACTACTACTATCACCATCATCACTACTGCTGTCACCATCATCACTACTACTATCACCATCATCACTACTGCTATCACCATCATCACTACTGCTGTCACCATCATCACTACTGCTATCACCATCATCACTTCTACTATCACCATTATCACTACTACTATCACAATCATCCCTACCACTATCACTATCATCCCTACTACTATAGTCTATTCGCTGTAAGTAGGCGAGACATGTTGACCTTTATCCTCTGTAACTAAAAAAACAACTAGAGTAATCGAGCTGATGTGGAAATTTACAGCCAAATTGCTCTAGCCTTTTTTGAGTTACAGAGGATAGAGATCATGAGTTCTCGCCTACTTACAGCGAATAGACTATACCACCATTCTCAATATCACCACCACTTCATCACAACTACTTTCACCATCACCACCACCATCAATACCATATCCATAATCATCACTACAGATCATCACCAACATCATAACTACTACCACAATTACTACCACCGTCACTACTGCAACCATAACAATCACCATTATCATCATTCCTGTACACACGCACACCCAGAGAGACAGAGGGAGAACGACGTCTCTTTAACTTTATTCTAGCTACTATTAGACAATTTTATTCTATTTAATTAAATGACAAATCGAGTGTCAGTGGGCAGGAGCGCGAGGGGCCCACCTCCGACCGCCAGCACATCCGTCCGTGCACTGAGATCCCAGCCCCGGGTCTCAGCAGTGCTGCCAAAGGCAAAAAACGCTACATTGCTAAAAATAGCGAGTTTTTCCCAATGTCTATGGTAGCGCTGCGGGTGAACCCTGTAAGCTACGAAGCTCATTCTAGTGTCATTTTGAAGCTATATTTGTCTAGTTTTCGGCTGACTACATTTCATTTCATGCAGACACTTGATTAATCATTCAGGAGTGCCTGAATATGCCCTAAATAGCCCAAATATGCCCGCAGCATAAGTGTTAATATGAAGATATTAACATGTAACAGCAATACAGCAATAAAACGAGTGGGAATAGTATTTGGGGGGTAAAAAAAAAAAAATATTGCCGACCGGTTCACTCATGAGAGTAGAGCCGGCGCAGCACACTCCCTCCCTCTCTCACTAATTGATCGACACTAGATCATTGTAAGTGAAGTCTCTCTCTTGCCACGATCTCTATATGCATCCCACATGACCTTGAAACTGGGTGGGGGATATTGGCGCGGAAAATAAACCGATAAACAAGGGAATAAGAGAAAAATAGGTGATAATTGAAGGGGTTGACACGTGGAGGAGTGACAGGAGGTATGGAGGTGAATTATCTCACTTAATCACATATTCCTTTGTTTTGAGTGTCACCGGGGTCTTTTAAAAGGCTGTTTTTAGCCCTTAGATCCTAAAAGTCCCATCGCCTTCGCCCAGTTAAACCTCTTAAGAGTCTTTGCACCATTCCCGGGTTAAGGGGGATGACCTGCTTTTTTCTCTCTTTCTATGACTTGTATCCATTCGGTCCCATTCAGCCAACTGTTTTAAGAAGTTTATTCCCATCCAGGTGTTGATTTCTTCCTGGTGTGCGATAGCGAGCCAGCACTGTATGGAGAAATCCGGCTTCGCCGGAGACCTTTTTCTATCGAAAAATGTACAAATTGAGCCTGCTGTCAAAACATTTTATAAACATGCTGGCTCGCTACCGCTCGCCAGGAAAAAATCAACACCTGGATGGGGATAAACGTCTAAAAACAGTAGAATGAATGGGTCCGAATGGATACAACCCAGAGAGAGAGAAAAAAAAACGAGGTGGGCCTCCTTAACTTTCCAATACCAGTATATACTTCATGCATACATCCTTTCCAATACCAGTATATACTTCATGCATACATCCTTTCCAATACCAGTATATACTTCATGCATACATCCTTTCCAATACCAGTATATACTTCATGCATACATCCTTTCCAATACCAGTATATACTTCATGCATACATCCTTTCCAATACCAGTATATACTTCATGCATACATCCTTTCCAATACCAGTATATACTTCATGCATACATCCTTTCCAATACCAGTATATACTTCATGCATACATCCTTTCCAATACCAGTATATACTTCATGCATACATCCTTTCCAATACCAGTATATACTTCATGCATACATCCTTTCCAATACCAGTATATACTTCATGCATACATAATGCATACATCCATGCACATCCTTTCCAATACCAGTATATACTTCATGCATACATCCTTTCCAATACCAGTATATACTTCATGCATACATCCTTTCCAATACCAGTATATACTTCATGCATACATCCTTTCCAATACCAGTATATACTTCATGCATACATCCTTTCCAATACCAGTATATACTTCATGCATACATCCTTTCCAATACCAGTATATACTTCATGCATACATCCTTTCCAATACCAGTATATACTTCATGCATACATCCTTTCCAATACCAGTATATACTTCATGCATACATCCTTTCCAATACCAGTATATACTTCATGCATACATCCTTTCCAATACCAGTATATACTTCATGCATACATCCTTTCCTCCCGTAACCCTCATACCCCGTACTACATTTTCTTTTGCGTTTGAAAGGTAGCAAACTTAATGTATACTACAGGTCTTCCTCGATTTACTATTGGCTTACGTTCCTGAAAACCCGATCTTAAATGAAAATAATCGTATAGTGAACCCTTAAATTTATGGGGTAAATGGGGATGCGTTTTCGGACAAGCCAAAACCCAAACACAAACACCTAAAAGCCTATAATAATATCATAAACCCAAACCCAAACACCTAAAAGCCTATAATAATATCATAAACCCAAACACAAACACCTAAAAGCCTATAATAATATCATAAACCCAAACCCAAACACCTAAAAGCCTATAATAATATCATAAACCCAAACCCAAACACCTAAAAGCCTATAATAATATCATAAACCCAAACCCAAACACCTAAAAGCCTATAATAATATCATAAACCCAAACCCAAACACCTAAAAGCCTATAATAATATCATAAACCCAAACAAACACCTAAAAGCCTATAATAATATCATAAACCCAAACCCAAACACCTAAAAGCCTATAATAATATCATAAACCCAAACCCAAACACCTAAAAGCCTATAATAATATCATAAACCCAAACACCTAAAAGCCTATAATAATATCATAACCCAAACCCAAACACCTAAAAGCCTTCCTAAACTACATAAAATATCATAATATTGGGGCATCGGATAGTGAGAAAATCGTCGACTAGTAGCCAAAGAAAGATTTGCGAGAAAGCGTAAAGGCAAACTTCTAGGAATCAAAGAGGTAAACAAAAAATGTCCAAGTGATTATGAATAGTGCCAGGATCGAGGCAAATCGTTTTACTGAAAATGGACAAAATTGGGTGAAAAAATAACTTTGCATATATACAGTATAACGCAGGTACTTACAAGTAACACCATGATCATTGAATTCGTCAAGGGACTAGGGTTCTTGAAAAGGGGCTCCAGTCCTGAAAATGTACTTGATTTGCAGTGTGCTGGCTTAATAACCCAGAAGGATTGATAGCCTCTGCAGTCCTATTTTAACTAACTAATTGAATTCGTTATTTACCAAATTCTAGGGTTGAGTATATGGGTGTTCCTATTATAATTAGAAATATTAAGGGGGGTGACCTGCTATGTTTCTTTCTTTTTTTCTCTCTCTCTCTGGCTTGTATCCATTCAGCCTACTGTTTTAAGACTTTTATACCAATCCAGGTGTCGATTTTTTCCTGGCGAGCGGTAGCGAGCCAGCATATTATTTTAAAAAATTTTGGGCAGCAGGCTAAATTTATCAATAGAAAAATGTCTCCGGTGAAGCCGGATGTCTTCATACAATGCTGGCTCGCTATCGCTTGCCAGGACAAAATCAACATCTGGATGGGGATAAAAGTCTTAAAACAGTAGGCTGAATGGGTCAAAATGGATACAACCCTGAGAAAGAGAGAAAAACAGATAAAACAAGCAGGTGACCCCCCTTAACCCATTAAGCACGCGCAGGGTGTAGAGAACACCACAGTTCTGGGCGGCAATATTAGGCTCCATTCCTGCCTATAATCGTAATTTTACAATAAATATCGTTATTACTTATTCATATGCGCCTATTTTACCTTTAATATGAAGATAGTAACCTGTAACAACAATAAAATAAGTGGGAATTTTTAGCGAGCGGTTCATTCATCGAGTGTGAGCAAGCTGGCCTCACACCCTCCTCTCTCTAAGCCTGGAGAGTGACTGAGGCCTGTATATCTCTCTCTCTCTCTTTCCGGAAGACCATGTACGCAGCCGGATCCCTTACCCTCTGCGCATGTGCGAAAATGTAAGCCCCCCTTGCCCCGCCCCCCTGCCCAACCGCGTTTAAATAATATTATAACCTTCAAACCGTTACTGCCAAGTCGCTCCGTAGCTCACTCGGTAGAGCTCTCACCCCTCACACTGATAATCCAGCGTTCGGTCGCACTTGGATCGAGTGTATTTTATATTATTATTTGTTATTTGTGTTGTTATATTATATTATATTAGGGTTAGGTTAGGTTAGGTTAGGTTAGGTTAGGTTAAGTTAAGTTAGGTTACTCGAATCTAATATAATATTTGTACAAGGCATGGGATCCGGCAGTGGGCGGGGCCAAGGCTTGGGATCCGGCTGCGTGCATAGCCGCCCCTCTTTCCCACACATAGACACACCCATGACCGCACCCTGCAACCGGCTCACAGATGCTAGCACGAAAATATACCAATGAATAAAGGAAAAACAGGGAAAATAGGTGATAATTGAAGGGGGGAGGAGGAGGAAATGTGGAGGAGTGATATGAGGTAAGGAAAAAAAACAAAAAACAATTGTGCTACTGGGGCCTTTTAAAATGTTTTTTTTAGGCCTTCCCTCTTAAGAGCTTTCTCGCCGTTGCCCAGTAAAACCTCTTAAGAGTGTTCTCGCCGTTCTCGGGTTAACATAGTTGTTTTATACACCAGGGCTGGGTGTGCGAGTGTTCCTGATACAGCCGGACATCTGGTCAGCCCCGAGAGACCACGTATTAAGGGGGGTCGCACGTTTTTTTTTATCTTTCTCTCCTTTTCTCTCTTTCCCTGACTTGTATCCATTCGGCCCCATTCAGCCAACTGTTTTAAGACGTTTATCCCCATCCAGGTCTCGATTTCTTCCTGGCGAGCGATAGCAAGCCAGCATTGTATGGAGAAATCCGGCTTCGCCAGAGAAATTATTCAATCAAAAAATGTACAAATTTAGCTTGCGGTCAAAACAATAATATATATATGCTGGGGAGCGGTATATTGACACCTGGATGGGGGTTTGTTTTTCTGGACCTCCTTCTCCCTCATGTTTAGCATATTTGCTTTGAGATTTTAAGACGTTTGTTTCGTTAGTTTGGCGATTTTGAGACCTTTCGCCTCATTTTGTTGTCAATATTAACCCTTTCACGCACATATGACACAGAGGTTGCCAGATTAGCAATAAGAAATAGAGTTCTCTCTCTCTCTCCTAAAATTAGTTTTCTGCCCACAGCTAACTCGAAGACAACTGGCAGAGGTTGAAGTAACTAAACTAAAGGTTTCTAAATACCCCTGATGGTAACAAAGGCTTTAAAGTATCCCCAATAGGCTCAAAATCGCGTCATATGTCGGAGAGGGTTAAGATCTTTCGTGTCCTTTAGGTGTCGATTTTATCCTGGCGAGCGTTAGCGAGCCTCTAATTTTAGAAGGAAGTGGCCTTCGGCCGGGACATTTTTCTACCGAAAAATTAAAAAAAAAAATCTTGAAAGGGGGTCTAGGGATTGTTTTTATAAACTTGATGGAGGTCTAGCGAGGAAACTCAAAAATAAATAAATAAATATATAGACCAAAAACCAAGCACTACCCCCTTAAGGCCCTCATCATAGAGTATGATATGGTGATGGTGATGGTGTATCCCACGGTTGGTAGCGTAACAATTTACCCAACATCTGGCCATGGAATACAATAATGGGGTGAGGGGGGCTTAGACCCCCCCTACCCCTCATGACATTGTCATCATCATATATTTTACCAGCAGGGGCAAATAAGAGCAGTCAAATTAGATGCGAATATAACAGAGTGTGCGACTATGTAAACAAAGCGGACGATACACCCGCTAACACAACTCTTACCTTGGTAAGGGTGGTGTTAGCGGGCGTACTGTCCCTGTTTAGATGAAGTTGCAGGCTCGGTTATGTTCGCGTCTAATTTGACTGCATTTAATTACAAAATTATCCCACGGCCAGCTGTTATTTGCCCCCCTGCTGGAAATATATATGGTGATGACAAAAAAGTCATGGGGGATGAGGGGGGTAAAGCCCCCCTCAACCTATTGCCCAACAGTTGGCCATGGGATATAATGATAGGTTGAGGGGGGCTTTGTCCCCCTCACCTCCCATGACTTATTGCCATCATCAAATATATTACCATCATGGGACTAATAACAGCTAGGCTAGTTAACAAGGAGGACGGTAGGCTACGCCTGCAAACACCATCTTTACCTTCTAGGCTTCTACTTTACTATGCTTAGGCTACACCAAGCTAGGCATTGCTAGCCTAACCAAAATACCATACGCAGGCCTAATTTTTCAAGCCTAAATAGCCCTAACTTTTTCAAAATAAACTTAGGTTATAGCCTAGGCCTAGGCTAGGCTAAACAAAATTATTCACAACACCATTTATTATTTATTTTTTAGGCTAGGCCTAGGGTAATTATTTTCATAATTTTGTCCCTGTGATACTTTCAAATTTGTTGAGGAATAGGCTACCCTAATGTAACCCAGAGGTGGTGGGGAGTTGGAATAAAACATTTCCGCAATAAATGAGGGTTGAAATCTACTAATGGTAGGCTACGTGTTGTCGCAGCACATGAATTTGTGTATCAATTAACCTTGACTAGGTCTAGGCTGGCATATGTAGGCTATTCATAGCTTAATTCGGCCTGTCATAAGACATTAAGGATACAAATATATTCATACTCTGTATTAAATGCCTTAATGGTGTTGTAAACACAAGTTAACAATCATATTGCGCTATTATTGCCTCAATAATGACTTAGTGTGTCATAAAGAGCTATACTGCAGACGAAATTGTTATGGTCGCGGGTTGTGTTATCGATATTTGAGTACCTATATCTGGGTCAAATTCATGTAAGGGTAGTCCGGACCACCCTTAGCGAAAGGGGCTTCCTACGATCAAAGATGGCCGCTACGACGCTTCGTGAATACCAGCGTTGAGTCGTAAGAGAACGGTAAGGGAGTTTTCGGATCGTACAACCGTTAGTGAATCCACCCCCAGGGCTTCTAACCTAGCTGAAACACATCACAAGACCTTACAGACTATTCAAAACAAAGCCCTAAAAATCATTACAGGCTGCACAGCTACTACACCCACAGATCATCTACATCAAGAAACCAAAATCCTCAAAGTCAAAAACCATCTGGACATGAGAGGCACCCAATTTCTGGCAGAAGCCTCTACGAACCAAAACCACCCACTACACTAAATGGCAACACACCCACAGACACCAAGAAATATCAAAACAACACCCAGCACACGGTATCACACACAAATACTGTCCTCTCTCCCTCCCTGCCCACCCAAACCAACTTCCAGAAGCACATCCATACTCATATCTCTCGCCGATCCATCCACTCACTCATAGACAACACGCAGCTGCAAGCACGACCTCCCGAAATCCATCCTTCCGAATCCTCCCTTCCTCGCGAGGACAGAGTCCACCTGGCCAGGCTGAGATGCGGACACCATCCAGCTCTTCTGAGCTATCAGAAGAGACTGGATGACTCCGTCGGCACCTGCCCAGGATGTAACACAGCACCCCATACCATCAAACACATCATAGAAGACTACATTTTACACACCCACTTACGCCAACAACACCATCTACACTCAATGAGAGCTCTGTGGGTAAGCCTGATCGCAGCCATGGCCTTCCTCAGGGACTCGGGGCTGTTCGGCCAGGCAGCTTAGGGAACAACAACAACAACAACAACAAGACGGTAACCTTAACCCTTTCTATACCGGCGACGTCTTTTTAGTAATATTCAAGCTATATTTAGACGATTTTGTGCAGTTTAAGAAGGATCTGAACTAGTAAAAAGGGTTAACTGAGATAGTTCGAAGCTTGTTAATTGCTGGAGGCCCTTTAGAAACTGAATATAATCGTCAAATAGTAGCCAGAATAGAGTTGAAAGGACGTTGCCGGTACAGATGGGGTCAACTCTCAGAAAATAGGATGACGCATTTTTGTTCCGTTTTCTGGCTATTATTAGACGATGTTATTCAGATTAGGAAGGATCTGTGTGAATTAAAAGGGTAAAGACTATCTCAACTACCCTCTGACTTTCACATACCCTTCCAAATCTAAGTAAAATCTTCTATTAATAGCTCGAAAAAAGAAGAGAAATGCGTAATCGTAAGTTAAAAGAGTTAGTATGTATGTATGTATGTATATACTCAGGCACATATCCCATTGCTGGGGGTGGCCGACACGAGACAGAGCCTGAACACAAACAACATATAAAGTTCCTATTCTCAAGGTTCGGGACCACTTTCGCTTTCTCTCGCCGAGTAGGAGAACTACATAGGCAGGAGACGCATCCTTTATTTACCCGATCTGGTCTGACGTCCTGGGAGGATTATTATTAGGCTATTAAATGTTGGTGTATTTATTATTATTGTGGATCTTCCTTGTTTTGGCTATTGTCGAGCAATGTATTTTAGTTTGTCCCCTTGGTCAACCAAAAAACGCATTCCCAGACTTACTTCAAGCTAAAACATATTAAAAACCACCCAGACCCCCTTCAAGCTAAATTTGTACATTTTTCGATATAAAATGTACCGTTTTATTTCTTCTAAGTTACAGGCTCGCTATCGCTAACCCAGACAAAAATCGACACCTGAATAGGGTGAAGTGGTGTCTTAGTATCACCTACTAATGGGATGAAACGTCTTAAAATGTCCAAACTAATGGAGTGAAACAGGGGAAGCCCTAAAAAGATCACCCTCGGGCCACAATAGGGTTAAGAGGTATTCTTGAGGTCAAAACAATACTCCACCACACCTACGGGAGCTCCGTAATAATAACAAAAGACGTTACCGTAACTTAAAACACGCTAAAATAGCATCTATCTATCTAAACACGCTAAAATAATGTCACCTTTATTTAAAACACGCTAAACAAATATGAAACATCATCCGTACTTAAAATAAAAATTATATAAAAGAACATCATCCGTACTAAAATAATATATAAGAACGTCCCCCGTACTAACATCAAAACATAAAAATAACATCACCCTTATTGAAAACACACTAAAATAATGAGAACAGAACGTCACTCGTATAGAAATGGTTAACGACAAAAATAAACACCAAGATTTTCAATTCAACATAATCTCATCGGCGAAAAATCTTCTTCCAAGTATACAATCGTTCACGGATTTGACATATTATCAAGTCGGTGCAAAAATTTACCAACTGGCAGAAAGTAAACGTGTATTTTTTAGGGGGACCCTCAACATTGTCTTTTTCAATGGACGTAGGGTCACCAGTATCAATCCCAAAAGGGTTTTGAAAATCAAAGTCAAAACCTTTAATACCGGTACTTGGCCTATAATCAAAAGGAATATGGTCATTTATAGGGTCGGTATGAGCAGGATTCAATAGCATTCGGAAAACACCTTAACACCTTAAGAGCGGCCTATGCGGTTTATTTATATGTACCGCCCAGCGGGGTGTTTTTAGCCAAAATAGGGTGTTTACGTGATCATTTTCATGCCTAAATAAGACCCAGAACGTAAAACAAGTACCTATCCCTGAAAGGGCATAAACAGAGCTTTCGAATGACACCATAACGATCCTTTTATGATGGCTAGTTTTCTTGCAATAACCGTGCAACGCGAGTGCAAAAAGCATGTAATTCGGTACTTTCCCCATATAATTCAGTATGTAGCGAGTGAGAGAGGGAGGAGGGAGCTGAGATTCGTGTCAGTAGGTTCGCCGCGGTGGTCTGGAGCAGTCATACGCTCGCTAGTCTCCTGCCACCACTTGTCTCTCTCTCTCTCAGCAACATTACGTGCTGAAATTGCCACTCGACCTATGTCGAGCGCCGCCACATAGTCCAGCTTTATTAAATACGACTTATGTGGTGAGCCGCTAATTAAGGGTTAATGACTCGCATATCATCCCGTTTGTCCATGATGGGGAAGCGAGGTGTGTTAATATCGCGGGCAGGAGTCAGTTTAGCTTGAACCTGCAATGGGACTTTTGCCAAAATCCTATATTATATTATAGAATTATATAAATACCGTTATATATTAGTATACTATAATATTACAGGATATAATATGTATAATAGGTATAATATGCTTAGTTAATCTTATAAAAGTGTGAATGAAAGCAAAGTTAATAGAGCAATAACAAATCACGTCTTACTGCGATCACAACAGGAAACTTTACGAACAAACTGGAGAAGATCAGAGGTTCGGAGATACTGTATAGGCCTATATCTTGTCAGAATCAACCAACTTTTGTATACGGTACGTATTTGCTGCATGAAAAACATTAAATTTACCACAAAAATATGTATGCAACTTTAACAGTTAGTACATGATATATACAGTATGAACAATTTATATAAAATATAAATATATATCTATGAAGAGTAAGATTAAATTTATAATTGTATATGCTAAACTATAATTTTCTATGATAATGTCCTAGCTTACAATAGAAGAAAACGTAATTTATTTAGTAACTAATATTTTGTTATCAATATCAACGTAATATTCACTTTCAGAAAATAGTATAGCTTGGCGTTGGATGCGTGGTAACCTAAATATAACTCTGTGGTGCTACCTGTAAAGGGCGCGCTACTAAAGTCAAATTATATGAATAATATTTCTTCTTACTTTATTGTCTTACTTTGCTTTCCAATATTAGATCCGTTATAAAGGAAGATGGAATGATTATGGGTGTAGGAGGATCATAGCTAGATATAGATCGATTCATAGATAAGGGGATATAGATAGATAAACAGATAATATAATTATACTGTAGATAGATAGATATAATAATAATAATAATAATAATAAACGGTTTATTAAAGAATGGCAGCCTCATGAGCTGAAAATACACATTTTACAATTTAGTGGATGAACATGAGATGTACAGATATGAAGATGGTAAGCTCAGTTTACAAAAAAAAAAAAAAATACAATAATGATGCAGGTGCAGAATACAAATTATCATAAAATAACCATGAGAGTAAGTGATATACAGTACATAATATACACGTTTACTTTACTTACTCATATACAGAACATACATATATACACGTACGTACGCACATACATACGCATACATATACACACATATATAAGAACATAAGAACATGCAGTAAGTGTGCACATGTCCGTATACACAAACGCTCACGTATGCACACAAACATACATACATACAAAACTGTTTTGGTGGGGTCAGGGTAAAGAGGTAAAGGGTAAAGAGGGAGCGGCATTCAAGTCTGTGCAGGTAGGGTCAGGTAAAGCCTACTACAATGGGAGGTTAATCCTCGGTAGTGTAGGTGTGTGTGTGTGTGTGTGTGTGTTCGTTCGTGTGTGTGTGTGTGTGTGATAGAAGGTGAAATGTGGAAAAGCTGGGCGTTCTATTGTTAAGGGTGGAAATACATGGATGAAGATACACGAACACTTAATAATGGATAATACTTATGCATAGATTTATAATCAGAAGTTGTGCTAGTGAGCAATATGTTCTCGCTCATATGTACGTATATTTACATACATATGTGCATATGACCATACAAATACACGTACAGTACATATATATATTATATACCTTATATTCTCAACCGGGCTCGAACCATTGACATCACATACACACAGACATACATATACATAAATATATGCACATTACATGCATATATGCTCTTCTCTTATCCACCTGATACTCTCAGCCGGGCTCGAACCACAAACAGTATACACTATAGACACATATATATATATATACATAAATAACGCATACATACATACACATATAAAGCACACATACATACACATATACTGTACATACATAGATACACACATACACATATACATATATACACATATACATAAACAAACTCAAGCAAATACATACAAATTATATTCTAATACACACACACACACACACTTATGCATACATTATTAAAGGTGGGCGCGTATATATGGTGTGACAGGCCGTTATTACACATTATTAATAATATTAACAAAGGTTGGGATAGGACTATTTTTATATCTGTCAGTTCTTGCTCTTATTGGTTGGAGTGTGTTGAAGTGACGAGCTGCACGTGTTGGTCTAGGGGCGTCTGGTGGAAGTAAGTTTCTGTGTCGTGGGTGAACAAGCAGCTTAGATGCAAACTGTTTGAGTGTGTTGTAGTGGTGGGTTGAAAGTGCAGGTATGCTAAGGGTGGTGAGAGCTTCCTCGTACCCTGGATATGTGCCACCCAGGATGATTCTGCATGCCCTCCTCTGCACTCTCTCCAATTGACGTTGTTGTGTCAGGGTTAGAGAGGAGGACCAGGCGGGAGAGGCGTAGGTGAGCTTAGGGAGTATGAAGGTGTTATATATACTCTTCAACTCATTCTCCGGCGCCCCCAGGGATCTCAACCGCCTTAGCATAAACAACTTGTATGTGGCGGTCCTGACTGTGGTAGTTACATGTTTCTTCCAGTTGAGTTTGTTGTCCACAGTGATTCCGAGGAGTTTGATGGACTCAACAAGCTGAAGGGGATGAGGACCAATTGTGACAGTGGGTGGAGGAAGGTCGGTAACGGAGGTGTTGATGTGCATGACCACTGTCTTGTCATGATTGATAGTCACATGATTGTCTGTGGTCCAGGCTTGAAGACGGTCGAGGATGTCTTGTAGGGGGTCATAGTTAGGGGAGGTGTTATCGACAGTAATGCCGACTATCGAGTCGTCCACGTACTTCCAGTGGAATGGGGTGTCCTTTAGGGCATCATTAATCAAGATGAGGAACAATAGAGGCCCCATCTTTGTGCCCTGTGGGACTCCACATGTGATGTCTAGGAAGGTGGAGATGGAGCCTTGGTATCGCACTGCTTGTCGTCTGTCACTAAGGAAGTCGGTCAACCACGCAACCAGGGTAGGATGTAGCCCCAACTTTATGGCCTTGTTGATGATGATGGTGTGGTCAACAAGGTCAAATGCTTTCCTGAAGTCAATAAAGGCAAGGGCGAGGGAAGTCTTTCTCTTCTCAAGATTTGTGTGTAAATATAATCTAGGAAGCTAATAAGACAGTGAGTGATGGAGGAGGTTTTTACGTTGCCAAACTGTTGGGGATCTATCAAGTGACGGATTTGTGCGTAAGCCCAGGTGAATACAAAGTCCTCCCAGATTAGACTAGGGATGGGCGTTATGGCAATTGGTCTGAGTTCATTAAGAGAATGTGGGGAGGGGGTTTTGGGGATTGGAGTGACGTATGAAGTTTTCCAGTCTGCAGGGCATTTACTTTGCCTAAGGAGGCATTAATTATCGAGCAAAGGGGGTGGCAAATTCCACCGAAAATTCTTTGTATATTTTCATGGGTAGGTCTACTGGGGTTGTTGATCTTTTTTATTTGAAACTGGAAAGCTTTTTGGCCACTTCATATTCTTGAACAGTTACTGGGGGGGAAGGGGATGGGAGGAAGGCAGGGAGGTTGGTGCGGTCTAGTTTGGGGAGGGTTTGGCAGATGGTAGAGAAGTTATTATTTATCAGTTCAGGTGCATCTACACGAGGGACATGGGAAACACAGGGGATCGAAGGAGTCCCACTACTTAACCTGACAAGCGCGATATAGACCTAGGGGCTAGGGTAGTTATTTGTGCATTTCTAGCCTTGGATTCTGACAGAATTCGTTATATTTACAATATAGACCATTATTTGTTTTCGGTATGCTTTTATTTTACATATATGATGTATATATGAACCTTCAAGAGTGCTAAAATAAGTTGGAAAAGCATTTGGGTGGTGAAAAACGAAGATATTGGCCACCCGGTCATAATCTCAGGCGAGAGAGAGCCACAGGCAACCCTCCCCTCTCGCTGTCTGTGAGTCAACTGAGACGAGCGGGGCGGTGTGTGCCGGTGTCTGGGTGTTGCATAACGATCTTTTATGCAACGCACTTGTGCTACATTATCGCGGGAGAGAAAAATAACCGATAAATGATGAAAATAAGAGGAAAAATAGGTGATAATTGAGAAGGGGGGGGAGGGGGGAATAAGGTGGGGAAGGAAGGGAGGGGGAGGGGTGAGAAACACATGGATGAGTACTAGAGGGGAATTATCTCACCTAGAGACAAATTCCTTTGTTTTGATAGGCCCTTTTTTTTTTTTTGGAAGGCTTTTTTTATGGTCTTGCTTCCGTGAGGCCTATCGCGTTCCCTACTGGAAGCCTTCCGTGAGGCCTATCGCGCTTGCCGGGTTAAGCCACAAAGATTCTTAATTTTAGAGTACCACTGACTGATATTGGTTTGTTTTAAATGATGAATCTTTGTAGAGTAGTAGGACTTCTTCGCCCAACGGATTTCCCTTATCACAATGTTGCGTAGGTCCTTGTAGCGATTATTGTCCGTGTAGAAGGCCTTGTTCCGATTCTGCATCAGTCTCTTGATCCGAGGAGTAATCCATGGTACATCAGAGGGGTGCATTTTGGTCCTCTTGGTGGGGAAGAAGTGGTGGTAGGCTTCGGTGGTGGTAGATACAAAGTTGTCCCATTTGGCATTAACATCTTCTTCAGTGAGAACCTCTGTCCACGGGTAATGAACCAACCACTGCAAACTTAATGTATAATAAAAGGTCTTCCTCGATTTACTATTGGCTTACGTTCCTGAAAACCCGATCTTAAATGAAAATAATCGTATAGTGAACCCTTAAATTTATGGGGTAAATGGGGATGCGTTTTCGGACAAGCCAAAACCCAAACCCAAACACCTAAAAGCCTATAATAATATCATAAACCCAAACCCAAACACCTAAAAGCCTATAATAATATCATAAACCCAAACCCAAACACCTAAAAGCCTATAATAATATCAAACCCAAACCCAAACACCTAAAAGCCTATAATAATATCATAAACCCAAACCCAAACACCTAAAAGCCTATAATAATATCATAAACCCAAACCCAAACACCTAAAAGCCTATAATAATATCATAAACCCAAATCCAAACACCTAAAAGCCTATAATAATATCATAAACCCAAACCCAAACACCTAAAAGCCTATAATAATATCATAAACCCAAACCCAAACACCTAAAAGCCTATAATAATATCATAATATTGGGGCATCGGATAGTGAGGGAGACCTGTATATCTCAGTTAATACCCTAACTTCCAAAATTCCTTCCTAAACTACATAAAATCGTCGACTAGTAGCCAAAGAAAGATTTGCGAGAAAGCGTAAAGGCAAACTTCTAGGAATCAAAGGGGTAAACAAAAAATGTCCAAGTGAGTATGAATATTGCCAGGATCGAGGCAAATCGTTTTACTGAAAATGGACAAAATTGGGTGAAAAAATAACTTTGCATATATACAGTATAACGCAGGTACTTACAAGTAACACCATGATCATTGAATTCGTCAAGGGACTAGGGTTCTTGAAAAGGGGCTCCAGTCCTGAAAATGTACTTGATTTGCAGTGAGCTGGCTTAATAACCCAGAAGGATTGATAGCCTCTGCAGTCCTATTTTAACTAACTAATTGAATTCGTTATTTACCAAATTCTAGGGTTGAGTATATGGGTGTTCCTATTATAATTAGAAATATTAAGGGGGGTGACCTGCTATGTTTCTTTCTTTTTCTCTCTCTCTCTCTGGCTTGTATCCATTCAGCCTACTGTTTTAAGACTTTTATACCAATCCAGGTGTCGATTTTTTCCTGGCGAGCGGTAGCGAGCCAGCATATTATTTTTAAATTTTGGGGGCAGCAGGCTAAATTTGTCAATAGAAAAATGTCTCCGGTGAAGCCGGATGTCTTCATACAATGCTGGCTCGCTATCGCTTGCCAGGACAAAATCAACATCTGGATGGGGATAAAAGTCTTAAAACAGTAGGCTGAATGGGTCAAAATGGATACAACCCTGAGAAAGAGAGAAAACAGATAAAAAAAGCAGGTGACCCCCCTTAACCCATTAAGCACGCGCAGGGTGTAGAGAACACCACAGTTCTGGGCGGCAATATTAGGCTCCATTCCTGCCTATAATCGTAATTTTACAATAAATATCGTTATTACTTATTCATATGCGCCTATTTTACCTTTAATATGAAGATAGTAACCTGTAACAACAATAAAATAAGTGGGAATTTTTAGAGAGCGGTTCATTCATCGAGTGTGAGCAAGCTGGCCTCACACCCTCCTCTCTCTAAGCCTGGAGAGTGACTGAGGCCTGTATATCTCTCTCTCTCTCTTTCCGGAAGACCATGTACGCAGCCGGATCCCTTACCCTCTGCGCATGTGCGAAAATGTAAGCCCCCCTTGCCCCGCCCCCCTGCCCAACCGCGTTTAAATAATATTATAACCTTCAAACCGTTACTGCCAAGTCGCTCCGTAGCTCACTCGGTAGAGCTCTCACCCCTCACACTGATAATCCAGCGTTCGGTCGCACTTGGATCGAGTGTATTTTATATTATTATTTGTTATTTGTGTTGTTATATTATATTATATTAGGGTTAGGTTAGGTTAGGTTAGGTTAGGTTAGGTTAAGTTAAGTTAGGTTACTCGAATCTAATATAATATTTGTACAAGGCATGGGATCCGGCAGTGGGCGGGGCCAAGGCATGGGATCCGGCTGCGTGCATAGCCGCCCCTCTTTCCCACACATAGACACACCCATGACCGCACCCTGCAACCGGCTCACAGATGCTAGCACGAAAATATACCAATGAATAAAGGAAAAACAGGGAAAATAGGTGATAATTGAAGGGGGGAGGAGGAGGAAATGTGGAGGAGTGATATGAGGTAAGGAAAAAAAACAAAAACAATTGTGCTACTGGGGCCTTTTAAAATGTTTTTTTTAGGCCTTCCCTCTTAAGAGCTTTCTCGCCGTTGCCCAGTAAAACCTCTTAAGAGTGTTCTTGCCGTTCTCGGGTTAACATAGTTGTTTTATACACCAGGGCTGGGTGTGCGAGTGTTCCTGATACAGCCGGACATCTGGTCAGCCCCGAGAGACCACGTATTAAGGGGGGTCGCACGCTTTTTTTTATCTTTCTCTCCTTTTCTCTCTTTCCCTGACTTGTATCCATTCGGCCCCATTCAGCCAACTGTTTTAAGACGTTTATCCCCATCCAGGTCTCGATTTCTTCCTGGCGAGCGATAGCAAGCCAGCATTGTATGGAGAAATCCGGCTTCGCCAGAGAAATTATTCAATCAAAAAATGTACAAATTTAGCTTGCGGTCAAAACAATAATATATATATATGCTGGCGAGCGGTATATTGACACCTGGATGGGGGTTTGTTTTTCTGGACCTCCTTCTCCCTCATGTTTAGCATATTTGCTTTGAGATTTTAAGACGTTTGTTTCGTTAGTTTGGCGATTTTGAGACCTTTCGCCTCATTTTGTTGTCAATATTAACCCTTTCACGCACATATGACACAGAGGTTGCCAGATTAGCAATAAGAAATAGAGTTCTCTCTCTCTCTCCTAAAATTAGTTTTCTGCCCACAGCTAACTCGAAGACAACTGGCAGAGGTTGAAGTAACTAAACTAAAGGTTTCTAAATACCCCTGATGGTAACAAAGGCTTTAAAGTATCCCCAATAGGCTCAAAATCGCGTCATATGTCGGAGAGGGTTAAGATTTTTCGTGTCCTTTAGGTGTCGATTTTATCCTGGCGAGCGTTAGCGAGCCTCTAATTTTAGAAGGAAGTGGCCTTCGGCCGGGACATTTTTCTACCGAAAAATTAAAAAAAAAAAATCTTGAAAGGGGGTCTAGGGATTGTTTTTATAAACTTGATGGAGGTCTAGCGAGGAAACTCAAAAATAAATAAATAAATATATAGACCAAAAACCAAGCACTACCCCCTTAAGGCCCTCATCATAGAGTATGATATGGTGATGGTGATGGTGTATCCCACGGTTGGTAGCGTAACAATTTACCCAACATCTGGCCATGGAATACAATAAAGGGGTGAGGGGGGCTTAGACCCCCCCTACCCCTCATGACATTGTCATCATCATATATTTTACCAGCAGGGGCAAATAAGAGCAGTCAAATTAGATGCGAATATAACAGAGTGTGCGACTATGTAAACAAAGCGGACGATACACCCGCTAACACAACTCTTACCTTGGTAAGGGTGGTGTTAGCGGGCGTACTGTCCCTGTTTAGATGAAGTTGCAGGCTCGGTTATGTTCGCGTCTAATTTGACTGCATTTAATTACAAAATTATCCCACGGCCAGCTGTTATTTGCCCCCTTCTGGAAATATATATGGTGATGACAAAAAAGTCATGGGGGATGAGCGGGGTAAAGCCCCCCTCAACCTATTGCCCAACAGTTGGCCATGGGATATAATGATAGGTTGAGGGGGGCTTTGTCCCCCTCACCTCCCATGACTTATTGCCATCATCAAATATATTACCATCATGGGACTAATAACAGCTAGGCTAGTTAACAAGGAGGACGGTAGGCTACGCCTGCAAACACCACCTTTACCTTCTAGGCTTCTACTTTACTATGCTTAGGCTACACCAAGCTAGGCATTGCTAGCCTAACCAAAATACCATACGCAGGCCTAATTTTTCAAGCCTAAATAGCCCTAACTTTTTCAAAATAAACTTAGGTTATAGCCTAGGCCTAGGCTAGGCTAAACAAAATTATTCACAACACCATTTATTATTTATTTTTTAGGCTAGGCCTAGGGTAATTATTTTCATAATTTTGTCCCTGTGATACTTTCAAATTTGTTGAGGAATAGGCTACCCTAATGTAACCCAGAGGTGGTGGGGAGTTGGAATAAAACATTTCCGCAATAAATGAGGGTTGAAATCTACTAATGGTAGGCTACGTGTTGTCGCAGCACATGAATTTGTGTATCAATTAACCTTGACTAGGTCTAGGCTGGCATATGTAGGCTATTTATAGCTTAATTCGGCCTGTCATAAGACATTAAGGATACAAATATATTCATACTCTGTATTAAATGCCTTAATGGTGTTGTAAACACAAGTTAACAATCATATTGCGCTATTATTGCCTCAATAATGACTTAGTGTGTCATAAAGAGCTATACTGCAGACGAAATTGTTATGGTCGCGGGTTGTGTTATCGATATTTGAGTACCTATATCTGGGTCAAATTCATGTAAGGGTAGTCCGGACCACCCTTAGCGAAAGGGGCTTCCTACGATCAAAGATGGCCGCTACGACGCTTCGTGAATACCAGCGTTGAGTCGTAAGAGAACGGTAAGGGAGTTTTCGGATCATACGACCGTTAGTGAATCCACCCCCAGGGCTTCTAACCTAGCTGAAACACATCACAAGACCTTACAGACTATTCAAAACAAAGCCCTAAAAATCATTACAGGCTGCACAGCTACTACACCCACAGATCATCTACATCAAGAAACCAAAATCCTCAAAGTCAAAAACCATCTGGACATGAGAGGCACCCAATTTCTGGCAGAAGCCTCTACGAACCAAAACCACCCACTACACTAAATGGCAACACACCCACAGACACCAAGAAATATCAAAACAACACCCAGCACACGGTATCACACACAAATACTGTCCTCTCTCCCTCCCTGCCCACCCAAACCAACTTCCAGAAGCACATCCATACTCATATCTCTCGCCGATCCATCCACTCACTCATAGACAACACGCAGCTGCAAGCACGACCTCCCGAAATCCATCCTTCCGAATCCTCCCTTCCTCGCGAGGACAGAGTCCACCTGGCCAGGCTGAGATGCGGACACCATCCAGCTCTTCTGAGCTATCAGAAGAGACTGGATGACTCCGTCGTCGGCACCTGCCCAGGATGTAACACAGCACCCCATACCATCAAACACATCATAGAAGACTACATTTTACACACCCACTTACACCAACAACACCATCTACACTCAATGAGAGCTCTGTGGGTAAGCCTGATCGCAGCCATGGCCTTCCTCAGGGACTCGGGGCTGTTCGGCCAGGCAGCTTAGGGAACAACAACAACAACAAGACGGTAACCTTAACCCTTTCTATACCGGCGACGTCTTTTTAGTAATATTCAAGCTATATTTAGACGATTTTGTGCAGTTTAAGAAGGATCTGAACTAGTAAAAAGGGTTAACTGAGATAGTTCGAAGCTTGTTAATTGCTGGAGGCCCTTTAGAAACTGAATATAATCGTCAAATAGTAGCCAGAATAGAGTTGAAAGGACGTTGCCGGTACAGATGGGGTCAACTCTCAGAAAATAGGATGACGCATTTTTGTTCCGTTTTCTGGCTATTATTAGACGATGTTATTCAGATTAGGAAGGATCTGTGTGAATTAAAAGGGTAAAGACTATCTCAACTACCCTCTGACTTTCACATACCCTTCCAAATCTAAGTAAAATCTTCTATTAATAGCTCGAAAAAAGAAGAGAAATGCGTAATCGTAAGTTAAAAGAGTTAGTATGTATGTATGTATGTATATACTCAGGCACATATCCCATTGCTGGGGGTGGCCGACACGAGACAGAGCCTGAACATAAACAACATATAAAGTTCCTATTCTCAAGGTTCGGGACCACTTTCGCTTTCTCTCGCCGAGTAGGAGAACTACATAGGCAGGAGACGCATCCTTTATTTACCCGATCTGGTCTGACGTCCTGGGAGGATTATTATTAGGCTATTAAATGTTGGTGTATTTATTATTATTGTGGATCTTCCTTGTTTTGGCTATTGTCGAGCAATGTATTTTAGTTTGTCCCCTTGGTCAACCAAAAAACGCATTCCCAGACTTACTTCAAGCTAAAACATATTAAAAACCACCCAGACCCCCTTCAAGCTAAATTTGTACATTTTTCAATACAAAATGTACCGTTTTATTTCTTCTAAGTTACAGGCTCGCTATCGCTAACCCAGACAAAAATCGACACCTGAATAGGGTGAAGTGGTGTCTTAGTATCACCTACTAAATGAAACGTCTTAAAATGTCCAAACTAATGGAGTGAAACAGGGGAAGCCCTAAAAAGATCACCCTCGGGCCACAATAGGGTTAAGAGGTATTCTTGAGGTCAAAACAATACTCCACCTCACCTACGGGAGCTCCGTAATAATAACAAAAGACGTTACCATAACTTAAAACACGCTAAAATAGCATCTATCTATCTAAACACGCTAAAATAATGTCACCTTTATTTAAAACACGCTAAACAAATATGAAACATCATCCGTACTTAAAATAAAAATTATATAAAAGAACATCATCCGTACTAAAATAATATATAAGAACGTCCCCGTACTAACATCAAAACATAAAAATAACATCACCCTTATTGAAAACACACTAAAATAATGAGAACAGAACGTCACTCGTATAGAAATGGTAAACGACAAAAATAAACACCGAGATTTTCAATTCAACATAATCTCATCGGCGAAAAATCTTCTTCCAAGTATACAATCGTTCACGGATTTGACATATCAAGTCGGTGCAAAAATTTACCAACTGGCAGAAAGTAAACGTGTATTTTTTAGGGGGACCCTCAACATTGTCTTTTTCAATGGACGTAGGGTCACCAGTATCAATCCCAAAAGGGTTTTGAAAATCAAAGTCAAAACCTTTAATACCGGTACTTGGCCTATAATCAAAAGGAATATGGTCATTTATAGGGTCGGTATGAGCAGGATTCAGTAGCATTCGGAAAACACCTTAATGACTCGCATATCATCCCGTTTGTCCATGATGGGGAAGCGAGGTGTGTTAATATCGCGGGCAGGAGTCAGTTTAGCTTGAACCTGCAATGGGACTTTTGCCAAAATCCTATATTATATTATAGAATTATATAAATACCGTTATATATTAGTATACTATAATATTACAGGATATAATATGTATGATAGGTATAATATGCTTAGTTAATCTTATAAAAGTGTGAATGAAAGCAAAGTTAATAGAGCAATAGCAAATCACGTCTTACTGCGATCACAACAGGAAAACTTTACGAACAAACTGGAGAAGATCAGAGGTTCGGAGATACAGTATAGGCCTATATCTTGTCAGAATCAACCAACTTTTGTATACGGTACGTATTTGCTGCATGAAAAACATTAAATTTACCACAAAAATATGTATGCAACTTTAACAGTTAGTACATGATATATATGAACAATTTATATAAAATATAAATATATATCTATGAAGAGATAAGCAATATTTATAATTGTATATGCTAAACTATAATTTTCTATGATAATGTCCTAGCTTACAATAGAAGAAAACGTAATTTATTTAGTAACTAATATATTTTGTTATCAATATCAACGTAATATTCACTTTCAGAAAATAGTATAGCTTGGCGTTGGATGCGTGGTAACCTAAATATAACTCTGTGGTGCTACCTGTAAAGGGCGCGCTACTAAAGTCAAATTATATGAATAATATTTCTTCTTACTTTATTGTCTTACTTTGCTTTCCAATATTAGATCCGTTATAAAGGAAGATGGAATGATTATGGGTGTAGGAGGATCATAGCTAGATATAGATCGATTCATAGATAAGGGGATATAGATAGATAAACAGATAATATAATTATACTGTAGATAGATAGATATAATAATAATAATAATAATAATAAACGGTTTATTAAAGAATGGCAGCCTCATGAGCTGAAAATACACATTTTACAATTTAGTGGATGAACATGAGATGTACAGATATGAAGATGGTAAGCTCAGTTTACAAAAAAAAAAAAAAAAATACAATAATGATGCAGGTGCAGAATTCAAATTATCATAAAATAACCATGAGAGTAAGTGATATACAGTACATATACACGTTTACTTTACTTACTCATATACAGAACATACATATATACACGTACGTACGCACATACATACGCATACATATACACACATATATAAGAACATAAGAACATGCAGTAAGTGTGCACATGTCCGTATACACAAACGCTCACGTATGCACACAAACATACATACATACAAAAACTGTTTTGGTGGGGTCAGGGTAAAGAGGTAAAGGGTAAAGAGGGAGCGGCATTCAAGTCTGTGCAGGTAGGGTCAGGTAAAGCCTACTACAATGGGAGGTTAATCCTCGGTAGTGTAGGTGTGTGTGTGTGTGTGTTCGTTCGTGTGTGTGTGTGTGTGTGTGATAGAAGGTGAAATGTGGAAAAGCTGGGCGTTCTATTGTTAAGGGTGGAAATACATGGATGAAGATACACGAACACTTAATAATGGATAATACTTATGCATAGATTTATAATCAGAAGTTGTGCTAGTGAGCAATATGTTCTCACTCATATGTACGTATATTTACATACATATGTGCATATGACCATACAAATACACGTACAGTACATATATATATTATATACCTTATATTCTCAACCGGGCTCGAACCATTGACATCACATACACACAGACATACATATACATAAATATATGCACATTACATGCATATATGCTCTTCTCTTATCCACCTGATACTCTCAGCTGGGCTCGAACCACAAACAGTATACACTATAGACACATATATATATATACATAAATAACACATACATACACATATACGCAGACATACATACACATATACTGTACATACATAGATACACACATACACATATACATATATACACATATACATAAACAAACTCAAGCAAATACATACAAATTATATTCTAATACACACACGCTCACACACTTATGCATACATTATTAAAGGTGGGCGCGTATATATGGTGTGACAGGCCATTATTACACATTATTAATAATATTAACAAAGGTTGGGATAGGACTATTTTTATATCTGTCAGTTCTTGCTCTTATTGGTTGGAGTGTGTTGAAGTGACGAGCTGCACGTGTTGGTCTAGGGGCGTCTGGTGGAAGTAAGTTTCTGTGTCGTGGGTGAACAAGCAGCTTAGATGCAAACTGTTTGAGTGTGTTGTAGTGGTGGGTTGAAAGTGCAGGTATGCTAAGGGTGGTGAGAGCTTCCTCGTACCCTGGATATGTGCCACCCAGGATGATTCTGCATGCCCTCCTCTGCACTCTCTCCAATTGACGTTGTTGTGTCAGGGTTAGAGAGGAGGACCAGGCGGGAGAGGCGTAGGTGAGCTTAGGGAGTATGAAGGTGTTATATACTCTTCAACTCATTCTCCGGCGCCCCCAGGGATCTCAACCGCCTTAGCATAAACAACTTGTATGTGGCGGTCCTGACTGTGGTAGTTACATGTTTCTTCCAGTTGAGTTTGTTGTCCACAGTGATTCCGAGGAGTTTGATGGACTCAACAAGCTGAAGGGGATGAGGACCAATTGTGACAGTGGGTGGAGGAAGGTCGGTAACGGAGGTGTTGATGTGCATGACCACTGTCTTGTCATGATTGATAGTCACATGATTGTCTGTGGTCCAGGCTTGAAGACGGTCGAGGATGTCTTGTAGGGGGTCATAGTTAGGGGAGGTGTTATCGACAGTAATGCCGACTATCGAGTCGTCCACGTACTTCCAGTGGAATGGGGTGTCCTTTAGGGCATCATTAATCAAGATGAGGAACAATAGAGGCCCCATCTTTGTGCCCTGTGGGACTCCACATGTGATGTCTAGGAAGGTGGAGATGAAGCCTTGGTATCGCACTGCTTGTCGTCTGTCACTAAGGAAGTCGGTCAACCACGCAACCAGGGTAGGATGTAGCCCCAACTTTATGGCCTTGTTGATGATGATGGTGTGGTCAACAAGGTCAAATGCTTTCCTGAAGTCAATAAAGGCAAGGGCGAGGGAAGTCTTTCTCTTCTCAAGATTTGTGTAAATATAATCTAGGAAGCTAATAAGACAGTGAGTGATGGAGGAGGTTTTTACGTTGCCAAACTGTTGGGGATCTATCAAGTGACGGATTTGTGCGTAAGCCCAGGTGAATACAAAGTCCTCCCAGATTAGACTAGGGATGGGCGTTATGGCAATTGGTCTGAGTTCATTAAGAGAATGTGGGGAGGGGGTTTTGGGGATTGGAGTGACGTATGAAGTTTTCCAGTCTGCAGGGCATTTACTTTGCCTAAGGAGGCATTAATTATCGAGCAAAGGGGGGTGGCAAATTCCACCGAAAATTCTTTGTATATTTTCATGAGTAGGTCTACTGGGGTTGTTGATCTTTTTTATTTGAAACTGGAAAGCTTTTTGGCCACTTCATATTCTTGAACAGTTACTGGGGGGGGAAGGGGATGGGAGGAAGGCAGGGACGTTGGTGCGGTCTAGTTTGGGGAGGGTTTGGCAGATGGTAGAGAAGTTATTATTTATTAGTTCAGGTGCATCTACACGAGGGACATGGGAAACACAGGGGATCGAAGGAGTCCCACTACTTAACCTGACAAGCGCGATATAGACCTAGGGGCTAGGGTAGTTATTTGTGCATTTCTAGCCTTGGATTCTGACAGAATTCGTTATATTTACAATATAGACCATTATTTGTTTTCGGTATGCTTTTATTTTACATATATGATGTATATATGAACCTTCAAGAGTGCTAAAATAAGTTGGAAAAGCATTTGGGTGGTGAAAAACGAAGATATTGGCCACCCGGTCATAATCTCAGGCGAGAGAGAGCCACAGGCAACCCTCCCCTCTCGGTGTCTGTGAGTCAACTGAGACGAGCGGGGCGGTGTGTGCCGGTGTCTGGGTGTTGCATAACGATCTTTTATGCAACCCACTTGTGCTACATTATCGCGGGAGAGAAAAATAACCGATAAATGATGATAATAAGAGGAAAAATAGGTGATAATTGAGGAGGGGGGAATAAGGTGGGGAAGGAGGGGAGGGGGAGGGGTGAGAAACACATGGATGAGTACTAGAGGGGAATTATCTCACCTAGAGACAAATTCCTTTGTTTTGATAGGCCCTTTTTTTTTTTTTGGAAGTCTTTTTTTATGGTCTTGCTTCCGTGAGGCCTATCGCGTTCCCTATAGGAAGCCTTCCGTGAGGCCTATCGCGCTTGCCGGGTTAAGCCACAAAGATTCTTAATTTTAGAGTACCACTGACTGATATTGGTTTGTTTTAAATGATGAATCTTTGTAGAGTAGTAGGACTTCTTCGCCCAACGGATTTCCCTTATCACAATGTTGCGTAGGTCCTTGTAGCGATTATTGTCCGTGTAGAAGGCCTTGTTCCGAATCTGCATCAGTCTCTTGATCCGAGGAGTAATCCATGGGACATCAGAGGGGTGCATTTTGGTCCTCTTGGTGGGGAAGAAGTGGTGGTAGGCTTCGGTGGTGGTAGATACAAAGTTGTCCCATTTGGCATTAACATCTTCTTCAGTGAGAACCTCTGTCCACGGGTAATGAACCAACCACTGCCCGAACCCCCACATTGCAGAGTCTGGCGTTGGTCGGTATGTCCCGATAACGGGGGTCTGTTGATGGGAGGTGGTAGGGGCAGGTGACCAGAACACAGAGAGATGAGTGCTGCGTCCCACAGGAGGTAAAGGTTCAGGTGGGAGGTACTGCTCATCCATGTCCGTCAAAATAAGGTCAAGAGTGTTGTGGTTGTGGGTGGGGAAGTCAACAATTTGTGAAAGATGCAGCTGTTCTTGAATCTCACTGGTGTCTAGTTCATTGAAATCCCCACAAACCACCAACTTGGATGATGGAAATTGGAGTTTGAGATCATCACATGTATCGATGATGTGGTTGATTAGTGCGGGGCCGGTGGGTGAGCGTGGTGGGTGGTAGATCACACAGTAGATAATGGAGCCATATAGTGTGTGTGCGTGCGTGTGTCATATTATGGAAATGCTTTATGAATACGAGGTAGCGTAACCGAGTCAACACAGACGGTGAGTGATTGTTGGGAGCATAGGCTACTGTACACACACATATTGATCAGTCTTGGAGGGATAAATATACTGTACACACATATTGATCAGTCTTGGAGGGATAAATATACTTAGATTATTGTGCTCAGGTTAAGGGGGCCCACCTCGCTTGTTTTCTCTTTCTCTCCCTTTCATCACTACTACTATCACCATCATCACTACTACTATCACCATCATCACTACTACTGTCACCATCATCACTACTACTATCACCATCATCACTACTGCTGTCACCATCATCACTACTACTATCACCATCATCACTACTGCTATCACCATCATCACTACTGCTGTCACCATCATCACTACTGCTATCACCATCATCACTTCTACTATCACCATTATCACTACTACTATCACAATCATCCCTACCACTATCACTATCATCCCTACTAATATAGTCTATTCGCTGTAAGTAGGCGAGACATGTTGACCTTTATCCTCTGTAACTAAAAAAACAACTAGAGTAATCGAGCTGATGTGGAAATTTACAGCCAAATTGCTCTAGCCTTTTTTGAGTTACAGAGGATAGAGATCATGAGTTCTCGCCTACTTACAGCGAATAGACTATACCACCATTCTCAATATCACCACCACTTCATCACAACTACTTTCACCATCACCACCACCATCAATACCATATCCATAATCATCACTACAGATCATCACCAACATCATAACTACTACCACAATTACTACCACCGTCACTACTGCAACCATAACAATCATCATTATCATCATTCCTGTACACACGCACACCCAGAGAGACAGAGGGAGAACGACGTCTCTTTAACTTTATTCTAGCTACTATTAGACAATTTTATTCTATTTAATTAAATGACAAATCGAGTGTCAGTGGGCAGGAGCGCGAGGGGCCCACCTCCGACCGCCAGCACATCCGTCCGTGCACTGAGATCCCAGCCCCGGGTCTCAGCAGTGCTGCCAAAGGCAAAAAAACGCTACATTGCTAAAAATAGCGAGTTTTTCCCAATGTCTATGGTAGCGCTGCGGGTGAACCCTGTAAGCTACGAAGCTCATTCCAGTGTCATTTTGAAGCTATATTTGTCTAGTTTTCGGCTGACTACATTTCATTTCATGCAGACACTTGATTAATCATTCAGGAGTGCCTGAATATGCCCTAAATAGCCCAAATATGCCCGCAGCATAAGTGTTAATATGAAGATATTAACATGTAACAGCAATACAGCAATAAAACGAGTGGGAATAGTATTTGGTGGGTAAAAAAAAAAAAATATTGCCGACCGGTTCACTCATGAGAGTAGAGCCGGCGCAGCACACTCCCTCCCTCTCTCACTAATTGATCGACACTAGATCATTGTAAGTGAAGTCTCTCTCTTGCCACGATCTCTATATGCATCCCACATGACCTTGAAACTGGGTGGGGGATATTGGCGCGGAAAATAAACCGATAAACAAGGGAATAAGAGAAAAATAGGTGATAATTGAAGGGGTTGACACGTGGAGGAGTGACAGGAGGTATGGAGGTGAATTATCTCACTTAATCACATATTCCTTTGTTTTGAGTGTCACCGGGGTCTTTTAACCCTGGACAGGATTCGTGGGGTCATTTAAGGAACGCGAAAATCCGCCTTTGTCTATGCTTGCATGTCACGTGACCGGGGGAGCCAATAGGAGGCTGAATTTCCTGGTGAGGCAAGCCATCTATCAGTAGGAGCTGGGACCCCACCAAAGACAGACCTGCGCTGCTCGCTCCTCCCACCACAACCCTTTCACCCCTTTTCCGGTGCCACATATGACCCAGTAAACACAGTAAGTTTTTGTACCATATTTGTTGAAAGTTACAGTAATCATATGTTTCATGCCTTTGTATTAGACTTAGGACTTTCAGTCTTCTACACATGATGGCTAGATTGTGTGACGTCGTGTCCTGACTGTTGCCAGATATCTGAGTTGCCATATGCCGCCACAATTTTTTTTCTTGTTTTTTTTTTTCTTGTTTTTTTTTTTTTTCTGATTTCGCTATTGTGTATTTCTCATTGAATTTGACAAAGTACTTACCTGTTATGCCCCCAGTGACTACCTACCCATTTCCTTATAATTTTACCTGGTTTCTGCTGATTGATTGGTACCAATTAGTTACCTGTCATGCCCCCAGTTGCCCAGGGACAAGCTACCCATTTTATTACCATTTTACCTGTTCCTGGTGATTGAATTTGACAAAGTACTTACAAGTTGTGCCCCCAGTGACTACCTACCCATTTCCTTATAATTTTACCTGGTTTCTGCTGATTGATTGGTACCAATGACTTACCTGTCATGCCCCCAGTTGCCCAGGGACAAGCTACCCATTTTATTACCATTTTACCTGTTCCTGGTGATTGAATTTGACAAAGTACTTACCTGTTGTGCCCCCAGTGACTACCTACCCATTTCGTTATAATTTTACCTGGTTTCTGCTGATTGATTGGTACCAATTAGTTACCTGTCATGCCCCCAGTTGCCCAGGGACAAGCTACCCATTATATTACCATTTTACCTGTTCCTGGTGATTGAATTTGACAAAGTACTTACCTGTTGTGCCCCCAGTGACTACCTACCTATTTCCTTATAATTTTACCTGGTTTCTGCTGATTGATTGGTACCAATTAGTTACCTGTCATGCCCCCAGTTGCCCAGGGACAAGCTACCCATTTTATTACCATTTTATCTGTTCCTGGTGATTGAATTTGACAAAGTACTTACCTGTTGTGCCCCAGTGACTACCTACCCATTTCCTTATAATTTTACCTGGTTTCTGCTGATTGATTGGTACCAATGACTTACCTGTCATGCCCCCAGTTGCCCAGGGACAAGCTACCCATTTTATTACCATTTTACCTGTTCCTGCTGATTGAAATTTACCAAGTACTTACCTGTTATGCCCCCACATTTTTGTTTTTATATTTTTTTAATATTTTTAGGGTGTAGTATGTATTATTCAAGCAGTATTCATCATTCACATGAGTTGTGATCAAAATCCATGCATTTATAATCATCCTATACATTGTGGAAAGTGTTGTCTACTTTCAGAGGGTTGCGGCCGGAGCGGTGCTGGGAGATAAGGTTAACCCTTTCAGTACTGTGTGTGTATAACTACTCCAAACCCCCCTTATTCATACTGATATTGTTCTTAGGTTGTTTAGGAATGTCCATGGTGATTTATAGGCAGATTCATAAACAATTTGTTCAGTTATGAATTTTTTTCTCTCAAATTTTTGCCGAAAACTGTCTGACGTCTCGGAGTTAAGTGTACACAATGCTATGTCATTGCTATTTACTAGTTCTGATCTCAATATTTAGGGTTTCCCTGTGTTCCAGTGTTGGTTGGCACTATTCTGACAAAGTTTCAACTAAATCCACCAATATTTAGGCACCCTAATGATTTTCTGTAAACCATTGATCATTTTTTTGAGTTTTCGAAATTAACCCTTTTTATTCTTTGCACAGATCGCGCCCTATGGGACCCAGGTCGACAAGACTGCAGCTGATGAGGTCCACACCATCCCCCTACTAGTCACCAGAGTTTCACTATCCTCAGGGAACTTTAAGTATTTATTTTTATTTTTTAGTAAACTTAGTAATTTTCTTAAGTTATTTTTCTAGAATAATCATTAAAAATATAAAAATCACTCTGATTTTCAATTCCACTTCACATTAGATTAAGCATTCCTTATATTACATGTTCAAATTTAGACAAAAAATCTATCTCAATTACCTGATTTTTGGCGAATATTTTAGTGCGGCGTGCCACTTTCGACCCTCGTTTCCTTTACCGTACGCGTTAGAACGCGAAACCTGTCCAGGGTTAAAAGGCTGTTTTTAGCCCTTAGATCCTAAAAGTCCCATCGCCTTCACCCAGTTAAACCTCTTAAGAGTCTTTGCACCATTCCCGGGTTAAGGGGGATGACCTGCTTTTTTCTCTCTTTCTATGACTTGTATCCATTCGGTCCCATTCAGCCAACTGTTTTAAGAAGTTTATTCCCATCCGGGTGTTGATTTCTTCCTGGTGTGCGATAGCGAGCCAGCACTGTATGGAGAAATCCGGCTTCGCCGGAGACCTTTTTCTATCGAAAAATGTACAAATTGAGCCTGCTGTCAAAACATTTTATAAACATGCTGGCTCGCTACCGCTCGCCAGGAAAAAATCAACACCTGGATGGGGATAAACGTCTAAAAACAGTAGAATGAATGGGTCCGAATGGATACAACCCAGAGAGAGAGAAAAAAATCGAGGTGGGCCGCCTTAACTTTCCAATACCAGTATATACTTCATGCATACATCCTTTCCAATACCAGTATATACTTCATGCATACATCCTTTCCAATACCAGTATATACTTCATGCATACATCCTTTCCAATACCAGTATATACTTCATGCATACATCCTTTCCAATACCAGTATATACTTCATGCATACATCCTTTCCAATACCAGTATATACTTCATGCATACATCCTTTCCAATACCAGTATATACTTCATGCATACATCCTTTCCAATACCAGTATATACTTCATGCATACATCCTTTCCAATACCAGTATATACTTCATGCATACATCCTTTCCAATACCAGTATATACTTCATGCATACATCCTTTCCAATACCAGTATATACTTCATGCATACATCCTTTCCAATACCAGTATATACTTCATGCATACATCCTTTCCAATACCAGTATATACTTCATGCATACATCCTTTCCAATACCAGTATATACTTCATGCATACATCCTTTCCAATACCAGTATATACTTCATGCATACATCCTTTCCAATACCAGTATATACTTCATGCATACATCCTTTCCAATACCAGTATATACTTCATGCATACATCCTTTCCAATACCAGTATATACTTCATGCATACATCCTTTCCAATACCAGTATATACTTCATGCATACATCCTTTCCAATACCAGTATATACTTCATGCATACATCCTTTCCAATACCAGTATATACTTCATGCATACATCCTTTCCAATACCAGTATATACTTCATGCATACATCCTTTCCAATACCAGTATATACTTCATGCATACATCCTCTCCAATACCAGTATATACTTCATGCATACATCCTTTCCAATACCAGTATATACTTCATGCATACATCCTTTCCAATACCAGTATATACTTCATGCATACATCCTTTCCAATACCAGTATATACTTCATGCATACATCCTTTCCAATACCAGTATATTCTTCATGCATACATCCTTTCCTCCCGTAACCCTCATACCCCGTACTACATTTTCTTTTGCGTTTGAAAGGTAGCAAACTTAATGTATACTACAGGTCTTCCTCGATTTACTATTGGCTTACGTTCCTGAAAACCCGATCTTAAATGAAAATAATCGTATAGTGAACCCTTAAATTTATGGGGTAAATGGGGATGCGTTTTCGGACAAGCCAAAACCCAAACACAAACACCTAAAAGCCTATAATAATATCATAAACCCAAACTCAAACACCTAAAAGCCTATAATAATATCATAAACCCGAACCCAAACACCTAAAAGCCTATAATAATATCATAAACCCAAACCCAAACACCTAAAAGCCTATAATAATATCATAAACCCAAACCCAAACACCTAAAAGCCTATAATAATATCATAAACCCAAACCCAAACACCTAAAAGCCTATAATAATATCATAAACCCAAACCCAAACACCTAAAAGCCTATAATAATATCATAAACCCAAATCCCAACACCTAAAAGCCTATAATAATATCATAAACCCAAACCCAAACACCTAAAAGCCTATAATAATATCATAATATTGGGGCATCGGATAGTGAGGGAGACCTGTATATCTCAGTTAATACCCTAACTTCCAAAATTCCTTCCTAAACTACATAAAATCGTCGACTAGTAGCCAAAGAAAGATTTGCGAGAAAGCGTAAAGGCAATCTTCTTGGAATCAAAGGGGTAAACAAAAAATGTCCAAGTGAGTATGAATATTGCCAGGATCGAGGCAAATCGTTTTACTGAAAATGGACAAAATTGGGTGAAAAAATAACTTTGCATAATTATATACAGTACAGTATAACGCAGGTACTTACAAGTAACACCATGATCATTGAATTCGTCAAGGGACTGGGTTCTTGAAAAGGGGCTCCAGTCCTGAAAATGTACTTGATTTGCAGTGTGCTGGCTTAATAACCCAGAAGGATTGATAGCCTCTGCAGTCCTATTTTAACTAACTAATTGAATTCGTTATTTACCAAATTCTAGGGTTGAGTATATGGGTGTTCCTATTATAATTAGAAATATTAAGGGGGGTGTCCTGCTATGTTTCTTTCTTTTTCTCTCTCTCTCTCTGGCTTGTATCCATTCAGCCTACTGTTTTAAGACTTTTATACCAATCCAGGTGTCGATTTTTTCCTGGCGAGCGGTAGCGAGCCAGCATATTATTTTTATTTTTTTTGGGCAGCAGGCTAAATTTGTCAATAGAAAAATGTCTCCGGTGAAGCCGGATGTCTTCATACAATGCTGGCTCGCTATCGCTTGCCAGGACAAAATCAACATCTGGATGGGGATAAAAGTCTTAAAACAGTAGGCTGAATGGGTCAAAATAGATACAACCCTGAGAAAGAGAGAAAAACAGATAAAACAAGCAGGTGACCCCCCTTAACCCATTAAGCACGCGCAGGGTGTAGAGAACACCACAGTTCTGGGCGGCAATATTAGGCTCCATTCCTGCCTATAATCATAATTTTACAATAAATATCATTATTACTTATTCATATGCGCCTATTTTACCTTTAATATGAAGATAGTAACCTGTAACAACAATAAAATAAGATGGTGATGGGCTGGTCTATCAGAGTGAGAACTGAGCGATCTCTGCCATACCCATAGCTTACTCCGACTGTTCCTTTTACTTATGTATTTCCTAGATCTCAAGTGACGGCGTCTTTTCCGTGGATTGACCTCCCAATCTACCAAGATTGGAAGCCAAAGCGTCACATTTCTCCTTTGCCCCTCAACTTTCTCTTCATAATTGCTGAGGGGCACAGGGCCCTGGGTGGGACTTTGGTTTCCCGGGCGTTTCCGCGCCCTCATCAGCTCCCCGCCATGGAGTGGCTTCGGTCACCCAGGCTTTGTTGTGGTAGGCAGAGGGGGTTCTGTGGGGGCACTCAGTTGTGGCCTTGGCCTTGCTCGGGGCCTTGGGGCTGTTCGGCCAGGCAGCTTGGGGAACAGCAACAACAATAAAATAAGTGGGAATTTTTAGCGAGCGGTTCATTCATCGAGTGTGAGCAAGCTGGCCTCACACCCTCCTCTCTCTAAGCCTGGAGAGTGACTGAGACCTGTATATCTCTCTCTCTCTCTTTCCGGAAGACCATGTACGCAGCCTCTGCGCATGTGCGAAAATGTAAGCCCCCCTTGCCCTGCCCCCCTGCCCAACCGCGTTTAAATATAACCTTCAAACCGTTACTGCCAAGTCGCTCCGTAGCTCACTCGGTAGAGCTCTCACCCCTCACACTGATAATCCAGCGTTCGGTCGCACTTGGATCGAGTGTATTTTATATTATTATTTGTTATTTGTGTTGTTATATTATATTATATTAGGGTTAGGTTAGGTTAGGTTAGGTTAGGTTAGGTTAAGTTAAGTTAGGTTACTCGAATCTAATATAATATTTGTACAAGGCATGGGATCCGGCAGTGGGCGGGGCCAAGGCTTGGGATCCGGCTGCGTGCATAGCCGCCCCTCTTTCCCACACATAGACACACCCATGACCGCACCCTGCAACCGGCTTACAGATGTTAGCACGAAAATATACCAATGAATAAGGGAATAACAGGGAAAATAGGTGATAATTGAAGGGGGGAGGAGGAGGAAATGTGGAGGAGTGATATGAGGTAAGGAAAAAAAACAAAAAACAATTGTGCTACTGGGGCCTTTTAAAAAAATTTTTTAGGCCTTCCCTCTTAAGAGCTTTCTCGCCGTTGCCCAGTAAAACCTCTTAAGAGTGTTCTTGCCGTTCTCGGGTTAACATAGTTGTTTTATACACCAGAGCTGGGTGTGCGAGTGTTCCTGATACAGCTGGACATCTAGTCAGCCCCGAGAGACCACGTATTAAGGAGGGTCGCACGCTTTTTTTATCTTTCTCTCCTTTTCTCTCTTTCCCTGACTTGTATCCATTCGGCCCCATTCAGCCAACTGTTTTAAGACGTTCATCCCCATCCAGGTGTCGATTTCTTCCTGGCGAGCGATAGCAAGCCAGCATTGTATGGAGAAATCCGGCTTCGCCAGAGAAATTATTCAATCAAAAAATGTAAAAATTTAGCTTGCGGTCAAAACAATAATATATATATGCTGGCGAGCGGTATATTGACACCTGGATGGGGGTTTGTTTTTCTGGACCTCCTTCTCCCTCATGTTTAGCATATTTGCTTTTAGATTTTAAGACGTTTGTTTCGTTAGTTTGGCGATTTTGAGACCTTTCGCCTCATTTTGTTGTCAATATTAACCCTTTCACGCACATATGACACAGAGGTTGCCAGATTAGCAACAAGAAATAGAGTTCTCTCTCTCTCTCCAAAATTAGTTTTCTGCCCACAGCTAACTCAAAGACAACTGGCAGAGGTTGAAGTAACTAAACTAAAGGTTTCTAAATACCCCTGATGGTAACAAAGGCTTTAAAGTATCCCCAATAGGCTCAAAATCGCGTCATATGTCGGAGAGGGTTAAGATCTTTCGTGTCCTTTAGGTGTCGATTTTATCCTGGCGAGCGTTAGCGAGCCTCTAATTTTAGAAGGAAGTGGCCTTCGGCCGGGACATTTTTCTACCGAAAAATTTAAAAAAAAAATTTAAAAGGGGGTCTAGGGATTGTTTTTATAAACTTGATGGAGGTCTAGCGAGGAAACTCAAAAATAAATAAATAAATATATAGACCAAAAACCAAGCACTACCCCCTTAAGGCCCTCATCATAGAGTATGATATGGTGATGGTGATGGTGTATCCCACGGTTGGTAGCGTAACAATTTACCCAACATCTGGCCATGGAATACAATAATGGGGTGAGGGGGGCTTAGACCCCCCCTACCCCTCATGACATTGTCATCATCATATATTTTACCAGCAGGGGCAAATAAGAGCAGTCAAATTAGATGCGAATATAACAGAGTGTGCGACTATGTAAACAAAACGGACGATACACCCGCTAACACAACTCTTACCTTGGTAAGGGTGGTGTTAGCGGGCGTACTGTCCCTGTTTAGATGAAGTTGCAGGCTCGGTTATGTTCGCGTCTAATTTGACTGCATTTAATTACAAAATTATCCCACGGCCAGCTGTTATTTGCCCCCCTGCTGGAAATATATATGGTGATGACAAAAAAGTCATGGGGGATGAGGGGGGTAAAGCCCCCCTCAACCTATTGCCCAACAGTTGGCCATGGGATATAATGATAGGTTGAGGGGGGCTTTGTCCCCCTCACCTCCCATGACTTATTGCCATCATCAAATATATTACCATCATGGGACTAATAACAGCTAGGCTAGTTAACAAGGAGGACGGTAGGCTACGCCTGCAAACACCATCTTTACCTTCTAGGCTTCTACTTTACTATGCTTAGGCTACACAAAGCTAGGCATTGCTAGCCTAACCAAAATACCATACGCAGGCCTAATTTTTCAAGCCTAAATAGCCCTAACTTTTTCAAAATAAACTTAGGTTATAGCCTAGGCCTAGGCTAGGCTAAACAAAATTATTCACAACACCATTTATTATTTATTTTTTAGGCTAGGCCTAGGGTAATTATTTTCATAATTTTGTTCCTGTGATACTTTCAAATTTGTTGAGGAATAGGCTACCCTAATGTAACCCAGAGGTGGTGGGGAGTTGGAATAAAACATTTCCGCAATAAATGAGGGTTGAAATCTACTAATGGTAGGCTACGTGTTGTTGCAGCACATGAATTTGTGTATCAATTAACCTTGACTAGGTCTAGGCTGTCATATGTAGGCTATTCATAGCTTAATTTGGCCTGTCATAAGACATTAGGGATACAAATATATTCATACTCTGTATTAAATGCCTTAATGGTGTTGTAAACACAAGTTAACAATCATATTGCGCTATTATTGCCTCAATAATGACTTAGTGTGTCATAAAGAGCTATACTGCAGACGAAATTGTTATGGTCGCGGGTTGTGTTATCGATATTTGAGTACCTATATCTGGGTCAAATTCATGTAAGGCTAGTCCGGACCACCCTTAGCGAAAGGGGCTTCCTACGATCAAAGATGGCCGCTACGACGCTTCGTGAATACCAGCGTTGAGTCGTAAGAGAACAGTAAGGGAGTTTTCGGATCGTACAACCGTTAGTGAATCCACCCCCAGGGCTTCTAACCTAGCTGAAACACATCACAAGACCTTACAGACTATTCAAAACAAAGCCCTAAAAATCATTACATGCTGCACAGCTACTACACCCACAGATCATCTACATCAAGAAACCAAAATCCTCAAAGTCAAAGACCATCTGGACATGAGAGGCACCCAATTTCTGGCAGAAGCCTCTACGAACCAAAACCACCCACTACACTAAATGGCAACACACCCACAGACACCAAGAAATATCAAAACAACACCCAGCACACGGTATCACACACAAATACTGTCCTCTCTCCCTCCCTGCCCACCCAAACTAACTTCCAGAAGCACATCCATACTCATATCTCTCGCCAATCCATCCACTCACTCATAGACAACACGCAGCTGCAAGCACGACCTCCCGAAATCCATCCTTCCGAATCCTCCCTTCCTCGCGAGGACAGAGTCCACCTGGCCAGGCTGAGATGCGGACACCATCCAGCTCTTCTGAGCTATCAGAAGAGATTGGATGACTCCTTCGTCGGCACCTGCCCAGGATGTAACACAGCACCCCATACCATCAAACACATCATAGAAGACTACATTTTACACACCCACTTACGCCAACAACACCATCTACACTCAAAGAGAGCTCTGTGGGTAAGCCTGATCGCAGCCATGGCCTTCCTCAGGGACTCGGGGCTGTTCGGCCAGGCAGCTCAGGGAACAACAACAACAACAACAAGACGGTAACCTTAACCCTTTCTATACCGGCGACGTCTTTTTAGTAATATTCAAGCTATATTTAGACGATTTTGTGCAGTTTAAGAAGGATCTGAACTAGTAAAAAGGGTTAACTGAGATAGTTCGAAGCTTGTTAATTGCTGGAGGCCCTTTAGAAACTGAATATAATCGTCAAATAGTAGCCAGAATAGAGTTGAAAGGACGTTGCCGGTACAGATTGGGTCAACTCTCAGAAAATAGGATGACGCATTTTTGTTCCTTTTTCTGGCTATTATTAGACGATGTTATTCAGATTAGGAAGGATCTGTGTGAATTAAAAGGGTAAAGACTATCTCATTACCCTCTGACTTTCACATACCCTTCCAAATCTAAGTAAAATCTTCTATTAATAGCTCGAAAACAGAAGAGAAATGCGTAATCGTAAGTTAAAAGAGTTAGTATGTATGTATGTATGTATATACTCAGGCACATATCCCATTGCTGGGGGTGGCCGACACGAGACAGATCCTGAACACAAACAACATATAAAGTTCCTATTCTCAAGGTTCGGGACCACTTTCGCTTTCTCTCGCCGAGTAGAACTACATAGGCAGGAGACGCATCCTTTATTTACCCGATCTGGTCTGACGTCCTGGGAGGATTATTATTAGGCTATTAAATTTTGGTGTATTTATTATTATTGTGGATCTTCCTTGTTTTGGCTATTGTCGAGCAATGTATTTTAGTTTGTCCCCTTGGTCAACCAAAAAACGCATTCCCAGACTTACTTCAAGCTAAAACATATTAAAAACCACCCAGACCCCCTTCAAGCTAAATTTGTACATTTTTCGATATAAAATGTACCGTTTTATTTCTTCTAAGTTACAGGCTCGCTATCGCTAACCCAGACAAAAATCGACACCTGAATAGGGTGAAGTGGTGTCTTAGTATCACCTACTAATGGGATGAAACGTCTTAAAATGTCCAAACTAATGGAGTGAAACAGGGGAAGCCCTATAAAGATCACCCTCGGGCCACAATAGGGTTAAGAGGTATTCTTGAGGTCAAAACAATACTCCACCACACCTACGGGAGCTCCGTAATAATAACAAAAGACGTTACCGTAACTTAAAACACGCTAAAATAGCATCTATCTATCTAAACACGCTAAAATAATGTCACCTTTATTTAAAACACGCTAAACAAATATGAAACATCATCCGTACTTAAAATAAAAATTATATAAAAGAACATCATCCGTACTAAAATAATATATAAGAACGTCCCCCATACTAACATCAAAACATAAAATAACATCACCCTTATTGAAAACACACTAAAATAATGAGAACAGAACGTCACTCGTATAGAAATGGTTAACGACAAAAATAAACACCGAAATTTTCAATTCAACATAACCCATCGGCGAAAAATCTTCTTCCAAGTATACAATCGTTCACGGATTTGACATATTATCAAGTCGGTGCAAAAATTTACCAACTGGCAGAAAGTAAACGTGTATTTTTTAGGGGGACCCTCAACATTGTCTTTTTCAATGGACGTAGGGTCACCAGTATCAATCCCAAAAAGGGTTTTGAAAATCAAACTCAAAACCTTTAATACCGGTACTTGGCCTATAATCAAAAGGAAAATGGTCATTTATAGGGTCGGTATGAGCAGGATTCAATAGCATTCGGAAAACGCCTTAATGACTCGCATATCATCCCGTTTGTCCATGATGGGGAAGCGAGGTGTGTTAATATCGCGGGCAGGAGTCAGTTTAGCTTGAACCTGCAATGGGACTTTTGCCAAAATCCTATATTATATTATATAATTATCCTATATAAATACCGTTATATATTAGTATACTATAATATTACAGGATATAAAATGTATAATAGGTATAATATGCTTAGTTAATCTTATAAAAGTGTGAATGAAAGCAAAGTTAATAGAGCAATAACAAATCACGTCTTACTGCGATCACAACAGGAAAACTTTACGAACAAACTGGAGAAGATCAGAGGTTCGGAGATACTGTATAGGCCTATATCTTGTCAGAATCAACCAACTTTTGTATACGGTACGTATTTGCTGCATGAAAAACATTAAATTTACCACAAAAATATGTATGCAACTTTAACAATTAGTACATGATATATATGAACAATTTATATAAAATATAAATATATATCTATGAAGAGATAAACAATATTTATAATTGTATATGCTAAACTGTAATTTTCTATGATAATGCCCTAGCTTACAATAGAAGAAAACGTAATTAATATATTTTGTTATCAATATCAACGTAATATTCACTTTCAGAAAATAGTATAGCTTGGCGTTGGATTCGTGGTAACCTAAATATAACTCTGTGGTGTTACCTGTAAAGGGCGCGCTACTAAAGTCAAATTATATGAATAATATTTCTTCTTACTTTATTGTCTTACTTTGTTTTCCATTATTAGATCCGTTGTAAAGGAAGATGGAATGATTATGGGTGTAGGAGGATCATAGCTAGATATAGATCGATTCATAGATAAGGGGATATAGATAGATAAACAGATAATATAATTATACTGTAGATAGATAGATATAATAATAATAATAATAATAATAAACGGTTTATTAAAGAATGGCAGCCTCATGAGCTGAAAATACACATTTTACAATTTAGTGGATGAACATGAGATGTACAGATATGAAGATGGTAAGCTCAGTTTACAAAAAAAAAAAAAATACAATAATGATGCAGGTGCAGAATACAAATTATCATAAAATAACCATGAGAGTAAGTGATATACAGTACATATACACGTTTACTTTACTTACTCATATACAGAACATACATATATACACGTACGTACGCACATACATACGCATACATATACACACATATATAAGAACATAAGAAAATGCAGTAAGTGTGCACATGTCCGTATACACAAACGCTCACGTATGCACACAAACATACATACATACAAAAACTGTTTTGGTGGGGTCAGGGTAAAGAGGTAAAGGGTAAAGAGGGAGCGGCATTCAAGTCTGTGCAGGTAGGGTCAGGTAAAGCCTACTACAATGGGAGGTTAATCCTCTGTAGTGTAGGTGTGTGTGTGTGTGTGTGTGTGTGTGATAGAAGGCGAAATGTGGAAAAGCTGGGCGTTCTATTGTTAAGGGTGGAAATACATGGATGAAGATACACGAACACTTAATAATGGATAATGCTTATGCATAGATTTATAATCAGAAGTTGTGCTAGTGAGCAATATGTTCTCGCTCGTATGTACGTATATTTACATACATATGTGCATATGACCATACAAATACACGTACAGTTCATATATATATTATATACCTTATATTCTCAACCGGGCTCGAACCATTGACATCACATACACACAGACATACATATAAATAAATATATGCACATTACATGCATATATGCTCTTCTCTTATCCACCTGATGCTCTCAGCCGGGCTCGAACCACAAACAGTATACACTATAGACACATATATATATACATAATTAACGCATACATACATACACATATACGCATACATACATACACATATACTGTACATACATATATACACACGTACACATATACATATATATACATATACATAAACAAACTCAAGCAAATACATACAAATTATATTCTAATACACACACGCACACACACTTATGCATACATTATTTAAGGTGGGCGCGTATATATGGTGTGACAGGCCGTTATTACACATTATTAATAATATTAACAAAGGTTGGGATAGGACTATTTTTATATCTGTCAGTTCTTGCTCTTATTGGTTGGAGTGTGTTGAAGTGACGAGCTGCACGTGTTGGTCTAGGGGCGTCTGGTGGAAGTAAGTTTCTGTTTCGTGGGTGAACAAGCAGCTTAGATGCAAACTGTTTGAGTGTGTTGTAGTGGTGGGTTGAAAGTGCAGGTATGCTAAGGGTGGTGAGAGCTTCCTCGTACCCTGGATATGTGCCACCCAGGATGATTCTGCATGCCCTCCTCTGCACTCTCTCCAATTGACGTTGTTGTGTTAGGGTTAGAGAGGAGGACCAGGCGGGAGAGGCGTAGGTGAGCTTAGGGAGTATGAAGGTGTTATATATACTCTTCAACTCATTCTCCGGCGCCCCCAGGGATCTCAACCGCCTTAGCATAAACAACTTGTATGTGGCGGTCCTAACTGTGGTAGTTACATGTTTCTTCCAGTTGAGTTTGTTGTCCACAGTGATTCCGAGGAGTTTGATGGACTCAACAAGCTGAAGGGGATGAGGACCAATTGTGACAGTGGGTGGAGGAAGGTCGGTAACGGAGGTGTTGATGTGCATGACCACTGTCTTGTCATGATTGATAGTCACATGATTGTCTGTGGTCCAGGCTTGAAGACGGTCGAGGATGTCTTGTAGGGGGGTCATAGTTAGGGGAGGTGTTATCGACAGTAATGCCGACTATCGAGTCGTCCACGTACTTCCAGTGGAATGGGGTGTCCTTTAGGGCATCATTAATCAAGATGAGGAACATAGACCCCATCTTTGTGCCCTGTGGGACTCCACATGTGATGTCTAGGAAGGTGGAGATGAAGCCTTGGTATCGCACTGCTTGTCGTCTGTCACTAAGGAAGTCGGTCAACCACGCAACCAGGGTAGGATGTAGCCCCAACTTTATGGCCTTGTTGATGATGATGGTGTGGTCAACAAGGTCAAATGCTTTCCTGAAGCCAATAAAGGCAAGGGCGAGGGAAGTCTTTCTCTTCTCAAGATTTGTGTAAATATAATCTAGGAAGCTAATAAGACAGTGAGTGGTGGAGGAGGTTTTTGCGTTGCCAAACTGTTGGGGATCTATCAAGTGACGGATTTGTGCGTAAGCCCAAGTGAATACAAAGTCCTCCCAGATTAGACTAGGGATGGGCGTTATGGCAATTGGTCTGAGTTCATTAAGAGAATGTGGGGAGGGGGTTTTGGGGATTGGAGTGACGTATGAAGTTTTCCAGTCTGCAGGACATTTACTTTGCCTTAACCCGGGAACTGCGGGGAGACTCTTAAGAGTTCCCCCGGTGGACTGCGGGGAGACTCTTATGAGTCTGGCCCCTGGCCCCTGGGCCATGCAAAATCTCAGTTCTCTACCTCCCCTCCTTCCCAACTTTCCTCCTCTCCTTCAGTTATCACCTATTTTCCCTTATTCTGAGGTATATTTTCGTGCTAACATTAGAAATCCGGTTACAGGGTGTGGTCATCACTGATAGCAAGCGAATGCAAGAGAGAGAGAGAGAGTATCGATCGACTGTGTCTCAGTGGCCTTGGGGGAAATTGGCGGGAAAGCAGCTTGCCTCACCCATACATTATACAACTCGCGGGCTATATCTAAGATTTTGACCATCCAAACGCTGTTTTCACTCGTTTTATTGTTGTTTCAGGTTAATACCTTTATAATCAACCCATAATAGGCGCATATGGATAAGTATTAATGCTATTAATGGTACAATGAATATTTTAGTGACGGAAACACCTCAAATACGTCAGCACAGCGGGACGTTTCCAATTACCCCCATGCGCACTTGTTAGGTTAAGGAGGCATTAATTATCGAGCAAAGGGGGGTGGCAAATTCCACCGAAAATTCTTTGTATATTTTCATGGGTAGGTCTACTGGGGTTGTTGATCTTTTTTATTTGAAACTGGAAAGCTTTTTGGCCACTTCATATTCTTGAACAGTTACTGGGGGGGGGGAAGGGGATGGGAGGAAGGCAGGGAGGTTGGTGCGGTCTAGTTTGGGGAGGGTTTGGCAGATGGTAGAGAAGTGATTATTTATCAGTTAAGGTGCATCTACACGAGGGACATGGGAAACACATGGGATCGAAGGAGTCCCACTACTTAACCTGACAAGCGCGATATAGACCTAGGGGCTAGGGTAGTTATTTGTGCATTTCTAGCCTTGGATTCTGACAGAATTCGTTATATTTACAATATAGACCATTATTTGTTTTCGGTATGCTTTTATTTTACATATATGATGTATATATGAACCTTCAAGAGTGCTAAAATAAGTTGGAGAAGCATTTGGGTGGTGAAAAAGGAAGATATTGGCCACCCGGTCATAATCTCAGGCGAGAGAGAGCCACAGGCAACCCTCCCCTCTCGGTGTCTGTGAGTCAACTGAGACGAGTGGGGCGGTGTGTGCCGGTGTCTGGGTGTTGCATAACGATCTTTTATGCAACCCACTTGTGCTACATTATCGCGGGAGAGAAAAATAACCGATAAATGATGATAATAAGAGGAAAAATAGGTGATAATTGAGGAGGGGGGGGAGGGGGGAATAAGGTGGGGAAGGAGGGGAGGGGGAGGGGTGAGAAACACATGGATGAGTACTAGAGGGGAATTATCTCACCTAGAGACAAATTCCTTTGTTTTGATAGGCCCTTTTTTTTTTTGGAAGTCTTTTTTTATGGTCTTGCTTCCGTGAGGCCTATCGCGCTTGCCGGGTTAAGCCACAAAGATTCTTAATTTTAGAGTACCACTGACTGATATTGGTTTGTTTTAAATGATGAATCTTTGTAGAGTAGTAGGACTTCTTCGCCCAACGAATTTCCCTTATCACAATGTTGCGTAGGTCCTTGTAGCGATTATTGTCCGTGTAGAAGGCCTTGTTCCGATTCTGCATCAGTCTCTTGATCCGAGGAGTATAATCCATGGGACATCAGAGGGGTGCATTTTGGTCCTCTTGGTGGGGAAGAAGTGGTGGTAGGCTTCGGTGGTGGTAGATACAAAGTTGTCCCATTTGGCATTAACATCTTCTTCAGTGAGAACCTCTGTCCACGGGTAATGAACCAACCACTGCCCGAACCCCCGCATTGCAGAGTCTGGCGTTGGTCGGTAGGTCCGGATGACGGGGGTCTGTTGATGGGAGGTGGTAGGGGCAGGTGACCAGAACACAGAGAGATGAGTGCTGCGTCCCACAGGAGGTAAAGGTTCAGGTGGGAGGTACTGCTCATCCATGTCCGTCAAAATAAGGTCAAGAGTGTTGTGGTTGTGGGTGGGGAAGTCAACAATTTGTGAAAGATGCAGCTGTTCTTGAATCTCACCGGTGTCTAGTTCATTGAAATCCCCACAAACCACCAACTTGGATGATGGAAATTGGAGTTTGAGATCATCACATGTATCGATGATGTGGTTGATTAGTGCGGGGCCGGTGGGTGAGCGTGGTGGGTGGTAGATCACACAGTAGATAATGGAGGCATATAGTGTGTGTGCGTGCGTGTGTCATATTATGGAAATGCTTTATGAATACGAGGTAGCGTAACCGAGTCAACACAGACGGTGAGTGATTGTTGGGAGCATAGGCTACTGTACACACACATATTGATCAGTCTTGGAGGGATAAATATACTGTACACACTTATTGATCAGTCTTGGAGGGATAAATATACTTAGATTATTGTGCTCAGGTTAAGGGGGCCCACCTCGCTTGTTTTCTCTTTCCCTCCCTTTCATCACTACTACTATCACCATCATCACTACTAATATCACCATCATCATTACTACTGTCACCATCATCACTACTATTATCACCATCATCACTACTGCTGTCACCATCATCACTACTACTATCACCATCATCACTACTGCTATCACCATCATCACTACTGCTGTCACCATCATCACTACTGCTACCACCATCATCACTTCTACTATCACCATTATCACTACTACTATCACAATCATCCCTACCACTATCACTATTATCCCTACTACTATAGTCTATTCGCTGTAAGTAGGCGAGACATGTTGACCTTTATCCTCTGTAACTAAAAAAACAACTAGAGTAATCGAGCTGATGTGGAAATTTACAGCCAAATTGCTCTAGCCTTTTTTGAGTTACAGAGGATAGAGATCATGAGTTCTCGCCTACTTACAGCGAATAGACTATTCCACCATTCTCAATATCACCACCACTTCATCACAACTACTTTCACCATCACCACCACCATCAATACCATATCCATAATCATCACTACAGATCATCACCAACATCATAACTACTACCACAATTACTACCACCGTCACTACTGCAACCATAACAATCACCATTATCATCATTCCTGTACACACGCACACCCAGAGAGACAGAGGGAGAACGACATCTCTTTAACTTTATTCTAGCTACTATTAGACAATTTTATTCTATTTAATTAAATGACAAATCGAGTGTCAGTGGGCAGGAGCGCGAGGGGCCCACCTCCGACCGCCAGCACATCCGTCCGTGCACTGAGATTCCAGCCCCGGGTCTCAGCAGTGTTGCCAAAGGCAAAAAAATGCTACATTGCTAAAAATAGCGAGTTTTTCCCAATGTCTATGGTAGCGCTGCGGGTGAACCCTGTAAGCTACGAAGCTCATTCTAGTGTCATTTTGAAGCTATTTTTGTCTAGTTTTCGGCTGACTACATTTAATTTCATGCAGACACTTGATTAATCATTCAGGAGTGCCTGAATATGCCCTAAATAGCCCAAATATGCCCGCAGCATAAGTGTTAATATGAAGATATTAACATGTAACAGCAATACAGCAATAAAACGAGTGGGAATAGTATTTGGGGGGTAAAGAAAAAAAAATATTGCCGACCGGTTCACTCATGAGAGTAGAGCCGGCGCAGCACACTCCCTCCCTCTCTCACTAATTGATCGACACTAGATCATTGTAAGTGAAGTCTCTCTCTTGCCACGATATCTATATGCATCCCACATGACCTTGAAACTGGGTGGGGGATATTGGCGCGGAAAATAAACCGATAAACAAGGGAATAAGAGAAAAATAGGTGATAATTGAAGGGGTTGACACGTGGAGGAGTGACAGGAGGTATGGAGGTGAATTATCTCACTTAATCACATATTCCTTTGTTTTGAGTGTCACCGGGATCTTTTAAAAGGCTGTTTTTAGCCCTTAGATCCTAATAGTCCCATCGCCTTCGCCCAGTTAAACCTCTTAAGAGTCTTTGCACTATTCCCGGGTTAAGGGGGATGACCTGCTTTTTTCTCTCTTTCTATGACTTGTATCCATTCGGTCCCATTCAGCCAACTGTTTTAAGAAGTTTATTCCCATCCAGGTGTTGATTTCTTCCTGGTGTGCGATAGCGAGCCAGCACTGTATGGAGAAATCCGGCTTCGCCGGAGACCTTTTTCTATCGAAAAATGTACAAATTGAGCCTGCTGTCAAAACATTTTATAAACATGCTGGCTCGCTACCGCTCGCCAGGAAAAAATCAACACCTGGATGGGGATTAACATCTAAAAACAGTAGAATGAATGGGTCCGAATGGATACAACCCAGAGAGAGAGAAAAAAAACGAGGTGGGCCTCCTTAACTTTCCAATACCAGTATATACTTCATGCATACATCCTTTCCAATACCAGTATATACTTCATGCATACATCCTTTCCAATACCAGTATATACTTCATGCATACATCCTTTCCAATACCAGTATATACTTCATGCATACATCCTTTCCAATACCAGTATATACTTCATGCATACATCCTTTCCAATACCAGTATATACTTCATGCATACATCCTTTCCAATACCAGTATATACTTCATGCATACATCCTTTCCAATACCAGTATATTCTTCATGCATACATCCTTTCCAATACCAGTATATACTTCATGCATACATCCTTTCCAATACCAGTATATTCTTCATGCATACATCCTTTCCAATACCAGTATATACTTCATGCATACATCCTTTCCAATACCAGTATATACTTCATGCATACATCCTTTCCAATACCAGTATATTCTTCATGCATACATCCTTTCCAATACCAGTATATACTTCATGCATACATCCTTTCCAATACCAGTATATTCTTCATGCATACATCCTTTCCAATACCAGTATATACTTCATGCATACATCCTTTCCAATACCAGTATATACTTCATGCATACATCCTTTCCAATACCAGTATATACTTCATGCATACATCCTTTCCAATACCAGTATATACTTCATGCATACATCCTTTCCAATACCAGTATATACTTCATGCATACATCCTTTCCAATACCAGTATATACTTCATGCATACATCCTTTCCAATACCAGTATATACTTCATGCATACATCCTTTCCAATACCAGTATATACTTCATGCATACATCCTTTCCAATACCAGTATATACTTCATGCATACATCCTTTCCAATACCAGTATATACTTCATGCATACATCCTTTCCAATACCAGTATATTCTTCATGCATACATCCTTTCCAATACCAGTATATACTTCATGCATACATCCTTTCCAATACCAGTATATACTTCATGCATACATCCTTTCCAATACCAGTATATACTTCATGCATACATCCTTTCCAATACCAGTATATACTTCATGCATACATCCTTTCCAATACCAGTATATACTTCATGCCATACATCCTTTCCAATACCACTATATACTTCATGCATACATCCTTTCCAATACCAGTATATACTTCATGCATACATCCTTTCCAATACCAACAGTCACTTCATGCATACATCCTTTCCAATACCAGTATACTTCATGCATACATCCTTTCCAATACCAGTATATACTTCATGCATACATCCTTTCCAATACCAGTATATACTTCATGCATACATCCTTTCCAATACCAGTATATACTTCATGCATACATCCTTTCCAATACCAGTATATTCTTCATGCATACATCCTTTCCAATACCAGTATATACTTCATGCATACATCCTTTCCAATACCAGTATATTCTTCATGCATACATCCTTTCCAATACCAGTATATACTTCATGCATACATCCTTTCCAATACCAGTATATACTTCATGCATACATCCTTTCCAATACCAGTATATACTTCATGCATACATCCTTTCCAATACCAGTATATACTTCATGCATACATCCTTTCCAATACCAGTATATACTTCATGCATACATCCTTTCCAATACCAGTATATACTTCATGCATACATCCTTTCCAATACCAGTATATACTTCATGCATACATCCTTTCCAATACCAGTATATACTTCATGCATACATCCTTTCCAATACCAGTATATACTTCATGCATACATCCTTTCCAATACCAGTATATTCTTCATGCATACATCCTTTCCAATACCAGTATATACTTCATGCATACATCCTTTCCAATACCAGTATATTCTTCATGCATACATCCTTTCCAATACCAGTATATACTTCATGCATACATCCTTTCCAATACCAGTATATACTTCATGCATACATCCTTTCCAATACCAGTATATACTTCATGCATACATCCTTTCCAATACCAGTATATACTTCATGCATACATCCTTTCCAATACCAGTATATACTTCATGCATACATCCTTTCCAATACCAGTATATACTTCATGCATACATCCTTTCCAATACCAGTATATACTTCATGCATACATCCTTTCCAATACCAGTATATACTTCATGCATACATCCTTTCCAATACCAGTATATACTTCATGCATACATCCTTTCCAATACCAGTATATTCTTCATGCATACATCCTTTCCAATACCAGTATATACTTCATGCATACATCCTTTCCAATACCAGTATATACTTCATGCATACATCCTTTCCAATACCAGTATATACTTCATGCATACATCCTTTCCAATACCAGTATATACTTCATGCATACATCCTTTCCAATACCAGTATATACTTCATGCATACATCCTTTCCAATACCAGTATATACTTCATGCATACATCCTTTCCAATACCAGTATATACTTCATGCATACATCCTTTCCAATACCAGTATATACTTCATGCATACATCCTTTCCAATACCAGTATATACTTCATGCATACATCCTTTCCAATACCAGTATATCTTCATGCATACATCCTTTCCAATACCAGTATATACTTCATGCATACATCCTTTCCAATACCAGTATATACTTCATGCATACATCCTTTCCAATACCAGTATATACTTCATGCATACATCCTTTCCAATACCAGTATATACTTCATGCATACATCCTTTCCAATACCAGTATATACTTCATGCATACATCCTTTCCAATACCAGTATATACTTCATGCATACATCCTTTCCAATACCAGTATATACTTCATGCATACATCCTTTCCAATACCAGTATATACTTCATGCATACATCCTTTCCAATACCAGTATATACTTCATGCATACATCCTTTCCAATACCAGTATATACTTCATGCATACATCCTTTCCAATACCAGTATATACTTCATGCATACATCCTTTCCAATACCAGTAATTCTTCATGCATACATCCTTTCCAATACCAGTATATACTTCATGCATACATCCTTTCCAATACCAGTATATTCTTCATGCATACATCCTTTCCAATACCAGTATATACTTCATGCATACATCCTTTCCAATACCAGTATATACTTCATGCATACATCCTTTCCAATACCAGTATATACTTCATGCATACATCCTTTCCAATACCAGTATATACTTCATGCATACATCCTTTCCAATACCAGTATATACTTCATGCATACATCCTTTCCAATACCAGTATATACTTCATGCATACATCCTTTCCAATACCAGTATATACTTCATGCATACATCCTTTCCAATACCAGTATATACTTCATGCATACATCCTTTCCAATACCAGTATATACTTCATGCATACATCCTTTCCAATACCAGTATATACTTCATGCATACATCCTTTCCAATACCAGTATATACTTCATGCATACATCCTTTCCTCCCGTAACCCTCATACCCCGTACTACATTTTCTTTTGCGTTTGAAAGGTAGCAAACTTAATGTATACTACAGGTCTTCCTCGATTTACTATTGGCTTACGTTCCTGAAAACCCGATCTTAAATGAAAATAATAGTATAGTGAACCCTTAAATTTATGAGGTAAATGGGGATGCGTTTTCGGACAAGCCAAAACCCAAACACAAACACCTAAAAGCCTATAATAATATCATAAACCCAAACACAAACACCTAAAAGCCTATAATAATATCATAAACCCAAACACAAACACCTAAAAGCCTATAATAATATCATAAACCCAAACCCAAACACCTAAAAGCCTATAATAATATCATAAACCCAAACCCAAACACCCAAAAGCCTATAATAATATCATAAACCCAAACCCAAACACCTAAAAGCCTATAATAATAACATAAACCCAAACCCAAACACCTAAAAGCCTATAATAATATCATAAACCCAAACCCAAACACCTAAAAGCCTATAATAATATCATAAACCCAAACCCAAACACCTAAAAGCCTATAATAATATCATAAACCCAAACACCTAAAAGCCTATAATAATATCATAATATTGGGGCATCGGATAGTGAGGGAGACCTGTATATCTCAGTTAATACCCTAACTTCCAAAATTCCTTCCTAAACTACATAAAATCGTCGACTAGTAGCCAAAGAAAGATTTGCGAGAAAGCGTAAAAGCAAACTTCTAGGAATCAAAGGGGTAAACAAAAATGTCCAAGTGATTATGAATAGTGCCAGGATCGAGGCAAATCGTTTTACTGAAAATGGACAAAATTGGTTGAAAAAATAACTTTGCATATATACAGTATAACGCAGGTACTTACAAGTAACACCATGATCATTGAATTCGTCAAGGGACTAGGGTTCTTGAAAAGGGGCTCCAGTCCTGAAAATGTACTTGATTTGCAGTGTGCTGGCTTAATAACCCAGAAGGATTGATAGCCTCTGCAGTCCTATTTTAACTAACTAATTGAATTCGTTATTTACCAAATTCTAGGGTTGAGTATATGGGTGTTCCTATTATAATTAGAAATATTAAGGTGGGTGACCTGCTATGTTTCTTTCTTTTTCTCTCTCTCTCTCTGGCTTGTATCCATTCAGCCTACTGGTTTAAGACTTTTATACCAATCCAGGTGTCGATTTTTTCCTGGCGAGCGGTAGCGAGCCACAATATTATTTTTAAATTTTTTGGGCAGCAGGCTAAATTTATCAATAGAAAAATGTCTCCGGTGAAGCCGGATGTCTTCATACAATGCTGGCTCGCTATCGCTTGCCAGGACAAAATCAACATCTGGATGGGGATAAAAGTCTTAAAACAGTAGGCTGAATGGGTCAAAATGGATACAACCCTGAGAAAGAGAGAAAAACAGATAAAACAAGCAGGTGACCCCCCTTAACCCATTAAGCACGCGCAGGGTGTAGAGAACACCACAGTTCTGGGCGGCAATATTAGGCTCCATTCCTGCCTATAATCGTAATTTTACAATAAATATCGTTATTACTTATTCATATGCGCCTATTTTACCTTTAATATGAAGATAGTAACCTGTAACAACAATAAAATAAGTGGGAATTTTTAGCGAGCGGTTCATTCATCGAGTGTGAGCAAGCTGGCCTCACACCCTCCTCTCTCTAAGCCTGGAGAGTGACTGAGGCCTGTATATCTCTCTCTCTCTTTCCGGAAGACCATGTACGCAGCCGGATCCCTTACCCTCTGCGCATGTGCGAAAATGTAAGCCCCCCTTGCCCCGCCCCCCTGCCCAACCGCGTTTAAATATAACCTTCAAACCGTTACTGCCAAGTCGCTCCGTAGCTCACTCGGTAGAGCTCTCACCCCTCACACTGATAATCCAGCGTTCGGTCGCACTTGGATCGAGTGTATTTTATATTATTATTTGTTATTTGTGTTGTTATATTATATTATATTAGGGTTAGGTTAGGTTAGGTTAGGTTAGGTTAGGTTAAGTTAAGTTAGGTTACTCGAATCTAATATAATATTTGTACAAGGCATGGGATCCGGCTGCGTGCATAGCCGCCCCTCTTTCCCACACATAGACACACCCATGACCGCACCCTGAAACCGGCTTACAGATGTTAGCACGAAAATATACCAATGAATAAGTGAATAACAGGGAAAATAGGTGATAATTGAAGGGGGGAGGAGGAGGAGATGTGGAGGAGTGATATGAGGTAAGGAAAAAATCCAAAAAAACAATTGTGCTACTGGGGCCTTTTAAAATGTTTTTTTTAGGCCTTCCCTCTTAAGAGCTTTCTCGCCGTTGCCCAGTAAAACCTCTTAAGAGTGTTCTCGCCGTTCTCGGGTTAACATAGTTGTTTTATACACCAGGGTTGGGTGTGCGAGTGTTCCTGATACAGCCGGACATCTGGTCAGCCCCGAGAGACCACGTATTAAGGGGGGTCGCACGCTTTTTTTATCTTTCTCTCCTTTTCTCTCTTTCCCTGACTTGTATCCATTCGGCCCCATTCAGCCAACTGTTTTAAGACGTTTATCCCCATCCAGGTGTCGATTTCTTCCTGGCGAGCGATAGCAAGCCAGCATTGTATGGAGAAATCCGGCTTCACCAGAGAAATTATTCAATCAAAAAATGTACAAATTTAGCTTGCGGTCAAAACAATAATATATATATGCTGGGGAGCGGTATATTTACACCTGGATGGGGGTTTGTTTTTCTGGACCTCCTTCTCCCTCATGTTTAGTATATTTGCTTTGAGATTTTAAGACGTTTGTTTCGTTAGTTTGGCGATTTTGAGACCTTTCGCCTCATTTTGTTGTCAATATTAACCCTTTCACGCACATATGACACAGAGGTTGCCAGATTAGCAATAAGAAATAGAGTTCTCTCTCTCTCTCTCCAAAATTAGTTTTCTGCCCACAGCTAACTCAAAGACAACTGGCAGAGGTTGAAGTAACTAAACTAAAGGTTTCTAAATACCCCTAATGGTAACAAAGGCTTTAAAGTATCCCCAATAGGCTCAAAATCGCGTCATATGTCGGAGAGGGTTAAGATCTTTCGTGTCCTTTAGGTGTCGATTTTATCCTGGCGAGCGTTAGCGAGCCTCTAATTTTAGAAGGAAGTGGCCTTCGGCCGGGACATTTTTCTACCGAAAAATTAAAAAAAACAAATCTTGAAAGGGGGTCTAGGGATTGCTTTTATAAACTTGATGGAGGTCTAGCGAGGAAACTCAAAAATAAATAAATAAATATATAGACCAAAAACCAAGCACTACCCCCTTAAGGCCCTCATCATAGAGTATGATATGGTGATGGTGATGGTGTATCCCACGGTTGGTAGCATAACAATTTACCCAACATCTGGCCATGGGATACAATAATGGGGTGAGGGGCCTACCCCTCATGACATTGTCATCATCATATATTTTACCAGCAGGGGCAATTAAGAGCAGTCAAATTAGATGCGAATATAACAGAGTGTGCGACTATGTAAACAAAGCGGACGATACACCCGCTAACACAACTCTTACCTTGGTAAGGGTGGTGTTAGCGGGCGTACTGTCCCTGTTTAGATGAAGTTGCAGGCTCGGTTATGTTCGCGTCTAATTTGACTGCATTTAATTACAAAATTATCCCACGGCCAGCTGTTATTTGCCCCCCTGCTGGAAATATATATGGTGATGACAAAAAAGTCATGGGGGATGAGGGGCGTAAAGCCCCCCTCAACCTATTGCCCAACAGTTGGCCATGGGATATAATGATAGGTTGAGGGGGGCTTTGTCCCCCTCACCTCCCATGACTTATTGCCATCATCAAATATATTACCATCATGGGACTAATAACAGCTAGGCTAGTTAACAAGGAGGACGGTAGGCTACGCCTGCAAACACCATCTTTACCTTCTAGGCTTCTACTTTACTATGCTTAGGCTACACAAAGCTAGGCATTGCTAGCCTAACCAAAATACCATACGCAGGCCTAATATTTCAAGCCTAAATAGCCCTAACTTTTTCAAAATAAACTTAGGTTATAGCCTAGGCCTAGGCTAGGCTAAACAAAATTATTCACAACACCATTTATTATTTATTTTTTAGGCTAGGCCTAGGGTAATTATTTTCATAATTTTGTTCCTGTGATACTTTCAAATTTGTTGAGGAATAGGCTACCTAATGTAACCCAGAGGTGGTGGGGAGTTGGAATAAAACATTTCCGCAATAAATGAGGGTTGAAATCTACTAATGGTAGGCTACGTGTTGTCGCAGCACATGAATTTGTGTATCAATTAACCTTGACTAGGTCTAGGCTGGCATATGTAGGCTATTCATAGCTTAATTCGGCCTGTCATAAGACATTAAGGATACAAATATATTCATACTCTGTATTAAATGCCTTAATGGTGTTGTAAACACAAGTTAACAATCATATTGCGCTATTATTGCCTCAATAATGACTTAGTGTGTCATAAAGAGCTATACTGCAGACGAAAATGTTATGGTCGCGGGTTGTGTTATCGATATTTGAGTATCTATATCTGGGTCAAATTCATGTAAGGGTAGTCCGGACCACCCTTAGCGAAAGGGGCTTCCTACGATCAAAGATGGCCACTACGACGCTTCGTGAATACCAGCGTTGAGTCGTAAGAGAACGGTAAGGGAGTTTTCGGATCGTACAACCGGTAGTGAATCCACCCCCAGGGCTTCTAACCTAGCTGAAACACATCACAAGACCTTACAGACTATTCAAAACAAAGCCCTAAAAATCATTACAGGCTGCACAGCTACTACACCCACAGATCATCTACATCAAGAAACCAAAATTCTCAAAGTCAAAGACCATCTGGACATGAGAGGCACCCAATTTCTGGCAGAAGCCTCTACGAACCAAAACCACCCACTACACTAAATGGCAACACACCCACAGACACCAAGAAATATCAAAACAACACCCAGCACACGGTATCACACACAAATACTGTCCTCTCTCCCTCCCTGCCCACCCAAACCAACTTCCAGAAGCACATCCATACTCATATCTCTCGCCGATCCATCCACTCACTCATAGACAACACGCAGCTGCAAGCACGACCTCCCGAAATCCATCCTTCCGAATCCTCCCTTCCTCGCGAGGACAGAGTCCACCTGGCCAGGCTGAGATGCGGACACCATCCAGCTCTTCTGAGCTATCAGAAGAGACTGGATGACTCCGTCGTCGGCACCTGCCCAGGATGTAACACAGCACCCCATACCATGAAACACATCATAGAAGACTACATTTTACACACCCACTTACGCCAACAACACCATCTACACTCAATGAGAGCTCTGTGGGTAAGCCTGATCGCAGCCATGGCCTTCCTCAGGGACTCGGGGCTGTTCGGCCAGGCAGCTTAGGGAACAACAACAACAACAACAAGACGGTAACCTTAACCCTTTCTATACCGGCGACGTCTTTTTAGTAATATTCAAGCTATATTTAGACAATTTTGTGCAGTTTAAGAAGGATCTGAACTAGTAAAAAGGGTTAACTGAGATAGTTCGAAGCTTGTTAATTGCTGGAGGCCCTTTAGAAACTGAATATAATCGTCAAATAGTAGCCAGAATAGAGTTGAAAGGACGTTGCCGGTACAGATTGGGTCAACTCTCAGAAAATAGGATGACGCATTTTGTTCCGTTTTCTGGCTATTATTAGACGATGTTATTCAGATTAGGAAGGATCTGTGTGAATTAAAAGGGTAAAGACTATCTCATTACCCTCTGACTTTCACATACCCTTCCAAATCTAAGTAAAATCTTCTATTAACCCGGCAAGCGCGATAGGCCTCACGGAAGGCTTCCTATAGGGAACGCGATAGGCCTCACGGAAGCAGGATTTTTAAAGGCGTACCAAAACGGCGCCAAGCTGTCTGGGAAGTCACAAATTGCGCCACGTTTAGTGCGACATGGTACCTCTCGATGGCACCCACAACCACCCGCCGCACGCACCCCACACAGTCTACACACGCAGTACGCTCTCAGTCACCATGGAGCCTACACGCTCCCCTGACTCGCTCCCTGTTGACTGGCCCAACCCTGTTGCTGGCGGTGTTAGTGCTCGTGGCAGGACACGAACACGTGCCAGGGACCCCTCCTACGTATATACTTCTGAGGATGATGAGCCAGTGCAGCCAAGAAGACCTACACGTGCTGGGAGAGGCACGACACGTGGTGGGAGAGGCACGACACGTGCACCAAGCACGACGAGTGCGAAGAGGTCATTGTCCTCAGCATTTGCTCTGACAACTGCTACCACAACAACTACTGCCTCTACTGTTGTGGCAACGACGCCCACGGCGCCCACCACCACAGGAAGTACAAGTGGCCGTCCTGGGGATGCAGGAGCATCGGGGGTAGTTGGCAAGAAGGGTAAGGTTAAAGGACACCCTTATCAGTTCAAGAGGAGTAAGGTGACACCTCCCGCCTCTACCACCCCCGCGTTGCCACCACCACCACCACCCACCACGGCCGCCCCTGTCTCACTACCCACCACGGCCGCCCCTGCACCACTGCCCACCACGGCCGCCCCTGCACCACCGCCCACGCACGCCCCTGCTCCACCACCCACGCCCACCCATGCCCCTGCTGCTGTTGGAGGGCCTCGTAGAGTTTTGCCAGCCGGTCTAACGCCATCCAAGTTTGACGCCCTCCTCTTCCCTCCTGACTCCTCTGACGACGACGCTGCAGAAGGGGAAGCCTTCGATCCCAGGAACTATGGCTGGGGTGGTGATAGTGGGAGCGAGTCTGAGGAGGATCAAGACCAATATGAGGGAGGTGCAGAGGATTCGGAAGACGACGATGTACTTCTGCACCGTGACCATGACCAAGACCTGTCTGACGACGAAGGCGCAGACGACGTGGCTGACGGAGGGGCTGATCCTGATCCCCCACGGGCGTATAATTTTGCCTGGTCTGAAGGGTCCCATTTCCAACCAGATTTGCACCAGTTCAATGCCAATCTGGCTGGTTCAACAGCAGACTGGCCCTGCAATGACCAGTCCACGGAATCTGATTTCTTCTGTGCATTTTTTGACCAGGAGGTATTATCTCATCTCGTTTCCCAAACCAATGGCTATTTTACCTGGGTGAGGGAAAGAATTGATATGATATCTCCTAGAGCAAGAATTCGTGCATGGGTTGATACGACTGTCCCTGAGCTCCTTGTGTTCTTTGCGTTGTTGCTAATCATGCCTCTCTGCAGGAAGCATGTAATGGAGCATTATTGGAAGCACGACCCAATCATCAACACCCCAATTTTCCGGAAATATATGGCTCGTGATAGATTTTTCTTGCTTCTGCGATTTTTGCACTTCGCAGACAATAATAATCCAAACCGAGCTGATAGAATATGGAAAGTTCGGGATGTGTTGACCATGTTGTTGCAAAGGTACAGGAAATTCTTCTACCCCTTTGCCAACCTGGTGATTGATGAGTCGCTCGTGCTTTTCAAAGGACGCCTGGTGTTCAAGCAGTACATCCCCTTGAAGAGACACAGGTTCGGGATCAAGATCTTTGTGTTGTGCGATTGTGAAAGTGGAATAGTGCTCGACATGATCGAATACACCGGCACTGATGTAGACATTCCAAAAGTCGGTGGCAACGACCCATTGGGCATGTCAGGGCACATTGTGAAAAAGATGCTGGAGCCCTACCTGAACAAGGGGCACACGTTGTACACCGACAATTGGTATACAAGTCCTGCACTCTGCCAGTTCCTCCATGACCACAAAACGGGGGCATGTGGGACTGTCAGAACTAACAGGAAGTTCATGCCTAAGTTCCAAGGCAATCGCATAGAACTGGACAACCCCTCCCACAGTGACACCGCTTCTGATGACGACTTGGCAGAGGAACAAAGGCGCCGCAGACTGGACAGACCAAGAAGAAAGAAGAAAGAGCACTACAAGCAGCTGGAGAAGTCTGGGAAAGTTCTGGCGGTAAAGTGGCTCGATAAGCGACCAGTTCACCTGCTTTCGACTGTCCATACAGGTGCCCAAGTGGACTCTGGTAAATTCCACTACCGTACCAAGAAGTCTATCCAGAAACCTGATATGGTGGTGGATTACACCAAGTACATGCGCCTTGTGGACAAGTCTGATTGCCAGCTTGCAGGCGTTGAGTGCCTACGAAAAACAGTTAAGTGGTATCACAAGCTTTTCCTTCACTTTGTTGACATCACGATGCTCAACGCTTACAACATGTGGCTTGTAAAAAAAGACATGGCCCCGAACAAAAAACTCAAGTTCAGGGAGTTCATATACAACGTCGCCTACCAACTCCTACAAAAACACCAACCAGTCTCCGGTCACAGGGGTCGCCGTGCAGTCAACCTCCCAGACAGAGTCATTGATGGATATGACAAACACTACCCTATCCACACCGAGCTATCTGGCACCCGGAGGCTGCAAGTACAGTGCCAGGTCTGTGCCCACTCCACCAGAAAGCCACAAAGAAGAAGCCGAGTCACATCAATGTGCAAGGAATGCAACGTTGGGTTGTGTTTGGGCGAGTGCTTCAGGGACTACCACTCACTCAAGTACTACTAGGAGTGGTACCTGTGTCGCCCTATCTCAGCCAAACTCCTGCCCCGCCCACCTACCTCACTACCTAGGAAGACGAACCAGAAGAGACCAGGCTCGTGGGGGATTCCATCCTACGAGGACAGGTCGAAGAGTTCTGCGACAGAGTCCCAAATCAACGAAAAAGATTTTGCATCCCAGGAGCTGGACTGGACGACATTGTGGAAGCCTTCGAAGATACCACAAAGGATGCAAATGAAAATACCCTTTTTGTCATCCATGCTGGTTCAAATGACGTCATGCGCACCAGATCTGAAGAGTTGATGGAGAAATATCGCAAGATGATCCAGCACTACAAAAAACAAGTCAAGGAATATCATCATCTCAGGCATTCTCCCCAAGATCGACGCACCTGACAAATTCTACGACAAGGCTTTCAGCACAAATAGCCGACTAAAACATTTGTGTCTGAGGGAAGAAGTTGAATTCATCAACCTCTGGGACAACTTCTACAACCAGCCTACTCTGTTCCGCAAGGATGGCACTCATCTAAACCCTGTGGGTTCAGCACGCATGGGTCGTCTCCTACACGAAGCAGTCCGCAGCCATGGATCAAAAAACGCCATCCGAGAAGAAGCAGCAGTGACATAAATCATCCAACGCCAAGAAAAAAACAGAGGCAACCGAGGACCACCAGCGATAAGGACCGAAGACAGCGAGGACCGAGGACAGCCATGAACATAAATGTAGATCCGACAAGAACCAAAAATATTATTAAAGAGCGTTCCGTGAGTTCTAAAATAACAAATTTAAAGGTTTTCTATGCAAACGCTCGTAGCATACGCAATAAATTTTCAGATTTAGAGGAGCTAGTGTTTACAGAAAATTATGATGTGATTGGCATAACAGAATCTTGGCTCAATACAGAAGATAGAGACTTTTTAGCAGAGTATTCACTTCCCGGTTATGTAATGTTTGAGAAAGCCGAATAAATCGAAATGGAGGTGGCGTTTTACTTTATATCAAAGAAAGTCTTAACCCTACCCTCTTGTCAAAACCTCAAATTGTGAACGTCGACGCATCTTTTGTGCTAATAAAGAATAATAAAGGTACCAAAATAATACTTGCATTAATATACAGACCTCCAGCTCAATCAGTGCAAACTGACCGAGAAATTTACGAACAAATTGCAGATGTAAGTAACTCACAAGATACCGTAATTTTTGGTGACTTTAATTTACCTGTGACCAAGTGGGGCGATACTCTTACTTCACACTCCGGACATGACTTGTATACGAACTTGCAAGAGAGTTCGCTTTATCAATTTGTTGGAACGCCGACCCGTGGTAATAACGTTCTTGACATTGTACTTGCAACAAAAGAAGAATTAATAGAGAATTTGAATGTTGGTGATGAATTCAGTAACAGCGACCATCGTACGATAACTTTCACTTTAAAGTTTACTAGTAACGAACCAAATAGTAGCATCGAAAAAGTCCCTAATTTCAAGAAAGCAAACTTCCATAAACTTAGAGCTATGTTTAAAGAAACTGACTGGAGCTTTTTAATTCACAATAACGACATAAATACATCTTGGAAGTTATTCGAAGCCACTTACCTAAAAGCAGTGCAAGACTGCATACCATCAAAAACTCGGCGTCCAGGCCATAATAATAAGCCCAAATGGTGGAATAAAGATATTTCAAACTGCCTGCTTGCTAAAAAATTTGCTAATGATAGATTAAAATCCTCACAAAATGACGAAGAACGGCTGAAATTTGTAGAGCTACGACGCAAAGCCAAAAAGTTAATTAAGCAAAGTAAAAAGACCTTAGAGTTACATATTGCGAATCAAAGTAAAACAAACCCGAAAGAATTCTATAGTTATATCAGAAAGAAAAAAGTTGTTACTTCAACTGTTGGACCGTTAGTCGATGAAAATGGAGAATACACCAAAGACGAAGAACAAATGAGTAATGCCCTCAATACCTTCTTTGCATCAGTTTTTACAACAGAAGACCTCAGTGATATCCCTACACCATCGCCGATTCAGATTGATAATTCAGATGTTCTAAGCAATATCACCGTTACAGAGAGAGAAGTATTGAATTGTTTAGATAAACTCAAGGTAAATAAAACGCCTGGACCTGATACAATCTCGCCTAGAGTTCTAAAGGAAGCTAAGGATGAGCTCTCTATACCACTGACATTACTATTCAATAAATCCTTGCAGTCTGGAACTATGCCCGATCAGTGGAAGCTAGCCAACGTAACACCGATATTCAAAAAAGGCAGCAAATCCCTACCCAGTAACTATCGTCCAATTAGCTTAACCTCAGTTGTATGTAAAATGCTAGAAACGGTCATACGAGACAGACTCGTAAATCACTTAGAGGAAAATAACATACTTAAAGATACTCAACACGGCTTTCGTAAAAAACGTTCCTGTTTAACAAACCTCTTAGACTTCTTCCACGATATCCTCAACCTCTACGATGAGAGTAAAGCTGTAGATATTATATACCTTGATTTTCAAAAGGCCTTTGACAAAGTTCCCCACAAACGTTTACTGCTAAAACTAAAAGCGCATGGAATACAAGACGGTGTGTTGAAATGGATAGAAAATTGGCTCAGCGACAGAAAGCAAAGAGTAGTCATAAACGGTAAGGCATCAAAATGGACCAATGTAAGTAGCGGGGTACCCCAGGGATCGGTACTAGGACCAATTCTCTTTCTAATTTACATCAACGACATAGATGAGGGTCTCACCTGTACAATCTCAAAATTTGCTGACGATACAAAAATTGCAAATAGCGTACTCTCAAAAGAACAAGTTGACGATATGCAACACAATCTAGATAAATTGTCAAGTTGGGCCCAAATTTGGCAAATGAGTTTCAATGCGGATAAATGTAAAGTACTACATATCGGATACCTAAATGAGAAAGCAAACTATTCGATGAATGGCACTCAGCTTAAGAATGTAAACAGAGAAACCGATCTGGGAGTAACAATATCGAGTAACCTAAAACCGAGTCAACAATGTTCAGAAGTTGTTAAGAAGGCAAACAAAATAATTGGCTTTATAGGCAGGTCATTTGAGCATAAATCCAAAGAAGTTATCCTAACCCTTTTCAATTCATTAGTCCGCCCTCTTCTGGAATACTGCGTTCAATCCTGGTGCCCTTATTACCAAAAAGATATAAACAAGCTAGAACGAGTTCAACGTAGAGTTACCAAAATGATACCTAGCCTAAAGAACAAACCATACGAAGAGCGTCTTAGAGAATTAAATCTATTTCCTTTAACCCAGCGCAGATTAAGAGGTGACTTAATTCAAGTGTTCAAAATCATCAAAGGCATCGACAATATGAACTGTAGTAAGTACTTCACTATCGACCAATCTAATTACACGCGGGGAAACGGTTGCAAAATTATTGGTAAATCTTTTAACTCACACGAATCTAAGAATTTCTTCTTCAATCGAGTTGTCAACTTGTGGAATGGGCTTCCCCGAAACGTTATAGACTGCATCACCGTTGATTCATTTAAACTCCGCCTAGACAAATATCTCGCATCAAACCCGCGACTGACTGCGTTTGTAAATGAATAACTTTATTTTATCCCCCCTCAGTTACTAACCCCTCTGTCCCCTACTAACTTCCTAATCCTGCCACGGACATTAGTTCCAGGGCAGTATTTCCCTTTCCAATGTTCCCTTACCCACTCTAAACCACTGTTTGGACACTTGATCCTCAGTGTTTTGGAGGACAAGCAACCTAGAAGGGTCACTAGATCTGTTGTTGCTTGATTTCCTTTGTACTCCTTTGTACTCCTTTGTACCTACCTCACTACCTACCTGCCCGTACCTGACCTGCCCGTACCTGACCAACGTGATCTCAAAACACCTGCCTGCCTACCTACTTGCCCGTACCTGACCAACGTGATAATATTATCATAACATGTACAAATTATAGTTGTAGGATAAGTTCATATGTTTTGGTATATACTGTATATATATATATATATATATATATATATATATATATATATATATATATATATATATATATATATATATATATATATATATATATATATATATACACAGTATATTATTGTATACAGTATACTGTATATATAAGCAATATTTTCATTTATTATTTCAGTTTAATTCATTAGCCAGGCAATATTTTGTTTTATTTATATATATACCTATGTAATATTATACTTATGTACTAACCTTTTGTAACAACCTTTTGTAATAATAAAACAAACAAAAAAACAAACAAAAAACAAATAAATAAACACAAAAAAACATACTTACGCTCTGCTATTCATCAAAGTTTTCGACTTTATGAATAGCAGGGCGTAAGTATGTAAAAAAAAAAAATTTCAAGTGATATAAACACTCCAAAAACATCCCCATAACCTCTCTGGTTTCGAACCCACGTCTCTAGGCCTACGTCTCTAGGCCTACATCTCACTCAGTCCATCACTCTAACCACTAGACCATGACTGTTCACACTATACTGACAGCGATTAGTGCGTACGTATTTTCGGGCAAACGAATGCTTGACAAAAAAATATATATATACCCTCGATACACTTGTGTATATCGAAGTATTTAGTATGTATAATACTTTTACATAACCTAACATATTCTATCATTACGAACAAACAGTAAAGAAATTTACAAGTAAATAAATAACCTTTCATCCATGAGTTGCAAGCAAATAGTGCGTAAAAATTGTGTAATGAGATATCGGGTTACTCTAACATACTGCGCCATCCAAGAAGTCTTATCGTTGTTTACAATATAGCAACGACAACACAAAGTGTCTATAAGGTCTAAATTTGTGCATACACCCACGCTAATCTCATCTACTTACTGTAATCTGACCCCTTTTCTCTCCCGCGCCACCCACCTTTCTCAATACACCACTCTTATTTCGCCTATTATTCGTCCGTATGCCTCTCTGCGCTTCATTTATCAGTGTATATTATTCACATGGGCTGCCTTACTCATGAATATGAACAGGTGAAACCATAAAGGTGCTTTTTAGGCGAGATATAGAGCGTTGCTTCTCATCAATCGCACGTTCTTGCCTCCACCCTCTCTCTCTCTCCTCCCGCCTGACTCACTCACACACACTCGCTCGCTCGGGGATGTCGTGCCTATCAGCCCATTTTTTTCAACTTGCAGCCACCGTAACTTCACACCCACATTTTTTTAGGGTGGATATATATATATTGGCGGATGTGGCTGCTTATTTCCAAGACATTGAGGTACTTTTTTTTAAATTCTGTGAGATCGAATATTTTGGCAGAAATGCACAAATAACTACCCTAGCTCCTACTGCTATTTAGCGCTTATCAGGTTAATAGCTCGAAAACAGAAGAGAAATGCGTAATCGTAAGTTAAAAGAGTTAGTATGTATGTATGTATGTATATACTCAGGCACATATCCCATTGCTGGGGGTGGCCGACACGAGACAGAGCCTGAACACAAACAACATATAAAGTTCCTATTCTCAAGGTTCGGGACCACTTTCGCTTTCTCTCGCCGAGTAGGAGAACTACATAGGCAGGAGACGCATCCTTTATTTACCCGATCTGGTCTGACGTCCTGGGAGGATTATTATTAGGCTATTAAATGTTGGTGTATTTATTATTATTGTGGATCTTCCTTGTTTTGGCTATTGTCGAGCAATGTATTTTAGTTTGTCCCCTTGGTCAACCAAAAAACGCATTCCCAGACTTACTTCAAGCTAAAACATATTAAAAACCACCCAGACCCCCTTCAAGCTAAATTTGTACATTTTTCGATATAAAATGTACCGTTTTATTTCTTCTAAGTTACAGGCTCTCTATCGCTAACCCAGACAAAAATCGACACCTGAATAGGGTGAAGTGGTGTCTTAGTATCACCTACTAATGGGATTAAACGTCTTAAAATGTCCAAACTAATGGAGTGAAACAGGGGAAGCCCTAAAAAGATCACCCTCGGGCCACAATAGGGTTAAGAGGTATTCTTGAGGTCAAAACAATACTCCACCACACCTACGGGAGCTCCGTAATAATAACAAAAGACGTTACCGTAACTTAAAACACGCTAAAATAGCATCTATCTATCTAAACACGCTAAAATAATGTCACCTTTACTTAAAACACGCTAAACAAATATGAAACATCATCCGTACTTAAAATAAAAATTATATAAAAGAACATCATCCGTACTAAAATAATATATAAGAACGTCCCCCGTACTAACATCAAAACATAAAAATAACATCACCCTTATTGAAAACACACTAAAATAATGAGAACAGAACGTCACTCATATAGAAATGGTTAACGACAAAAATAAACACCAAGATTTTCAATTCAACATAATCACATCGGCGAAAAATCTTCTTCCAAGTATACAATCGCTCACGGATTTGACATATTATCAAGTCGGTGCAAAAATTTACCAACTGGCAGAAAGTAAACGTGTATTTTTTAGGGGGACCCTCAACATTGTCTTTTTCAATGGACGTAGGGTCACCAGTATCAATCCCAAAAGGGTTTTGAAAATCAAAGTCAAAACCTTTAATACCGGTACTTGGCCTATAATCAAAAGGAATATGGTCATTTATAGGGTCGGTATGAGCAGGATTCAATAGCATTCGGAAAACACCTTTACACCTTAAGAGCGGCCTATGCGGTTTATTTATATGTACCGCCCAGCGGGGTGTTTTTAGCCAAAATAGGGCTGTTTACGTGATCATTTTCATGCCTAAATAAGACCCAGAACGTAAAACAAGTACCTATCCCTGAGAGGGCATAAACAGAGCTTTCGAATGACACCATAACGATCCTTTTATGATGGCTAGTTTTCTTGCAATAACCGTGCAACGCGAGTGCAAAAAGCATGTAATTCGGTACTTTCCCCATATAATTCAGTATGTAGCGAGTGAGAGAGGGAGGAGGGACCTGAGATTCGTGTCAGTAGGTTCGCCGCGGTGGTCTGGAGCAGTCATACGCTCGCTAGTCTCCTGCCACCACTTGTCTCTCTCTCTCAGCAACATTACGTGCTGAAATTGCCACTCGACCTATGTCGAGCGCCGCCACATAGTCCAGCTTTATTAAATACGACTTATGTGGTGAGCCGCTAATTAAGGGTTAATGACTCGCATATCATCCCGTTTGTCCATGATGGGGAAGGGAGGTGTGTTAATATCGCGGGCAGGAGTCAGTTTAGCTTGAACCTGCAATGGGACTTTTGCCAAAATCCTATATTATATTATAGAATTATATAAATACCGTTATATATTAGTATACTATAATATTACAGGATATAATATGTATAATAGGTATAATATGCTTAGTTAATCTTATAAAAGTGTGAATGAAAGCAAAGTTAATAGAGCAATAACAAATCACGTCTTACTGCGATCACAACAGGAAAACTTTACGAACAAACTGGAGAAGATCAGAGGTTCGGAGATACTGTATAGGCCTATATCTTGTCAAAATCAACCAACTTTTGTATACGGTACGTATTTGCTGCATGAAAAACATTAAATTTACCACAAAAATATGTATGCAACTTTAACCGTTAGTACATGATATATACAGTATGAACAATTTATATAAAATATAAATATATATCTATGAAGAGATAAGCAATATTTATAATTGTATATGCTAAACTATAATTTTCTATGATAATGTCCTAGCTTACAATAGAAGAAATCGTAATTTATTTAGTAACTAATATATTTTGTTATCAATAACAACGTAATATTCACTTTCAGAAAATAGTATAGCTTGGCGTTGGATGCGTGGTAACCTAAATATAACTCTGTGGTGCTACCTGTAAAGGGCGCGCTACTAAAGTCAAATTATATGAATAATATTTCTTCTTACTTTATTGTCTTACTTTGTTTTCCATTATTAGATCCGTTATAAAGGAAGATGGAATGATTATGGGTGTAGGAGGATCATAGCTAGATATAGATCGATTCATAGATCAGGGGATATAGATAGATAAACAGATAATATAATTATACTGTAGATAGATAGATATAATAATAATAATAATAATAATAAACGGTTTATTAACCCATAATTAGCAGCGAGCAACATAAGTCGAGTTAAATAAAGCTGGACTATGTGGCGGCGCTCGACATAACTCGAGTGGCAATTTCAGCATGTAATGTGGCTGAGAGAGAGAGACAAGTGGTGGCAGGAGACTAGCGAGCGTATGACTGCTCCAGACCACCGCGGCGAACCTACTGACACAAATCTCAGCTCCCTCCTCCCTCTCTCACTCGCTACATACTCAATTATGTACTGAAAGTACCGAATTACCTGCTTTTTGCACTCGCGTTGCACGGTTATTGCAAGAAAACTATCCATCATACAAGGATCGTTATGGTGTCATTCGAAAGCTCTGTTTATGCCCTTTCTGGGATAGGTACTTGTTTTACGTTCTGCGTCTTATTTAGGCATGAAAATGATCACGTAAACAGCCCTATTTTGGCTAAAAACACCCCGCTGTGCGGTACACATAAATAAACCGCATAGGCCGCTCGTAAGGTGTTAAAGAATGGCAGCCTCATGAGCTGAAAATACACATTTTACAATTTAGTGGATGAACATGAGATGTACAGATATGAAGATGGTAAGCTCAGTTTACAAAAAAAAAAAAAAAAATACAATAATGATGCAGGTGCAGAATACAAATTATCATAAAATAACCATGAGAGTAAGTGATATACAGTACATAATATACACGTTTACTTTACTTACTCATATACAGAACATACATATATACACGTACGTACGCACATACATACGCATACATATACACACATATATAAGAACATAAGAACATGCAGTAAGTGTGCACATGTCCGTATACACAAACGCTCACGTATGCACACAAACATACATACATACAAAATCTGTTTTGGTGGGGTCAGGGTAAAGAGGTAAAGGGTTAAGAGGGAGCGGCATTCAAGTCTGTGCAGGTAGGGTCAGGTAAAGCCTACTACAATGGGAGGTTAATCCTCTGTAGTCTAGGCGTGTGTGTGTGTGTGTGTGTGTTCGTTCGTGTGTGTGTGTGTGTGTGATAGAAGGTGAAATGTGGAAAAGCTGGGCATTCTATTGTTAAGGGTGGAAATACATGGATGAAGATACACAAACACTTAATAATGGATAATGCTTATGCATATATTTATAATCAGAAGTTGTGCTAGTGAGCAATATGTTCTCGCTCATATGTACGTATATTTACATACATATGTGCATATGACCATACAAATACACGTACAGTACATATATATATTATATACCTTATATTCTCAACCGGGCTCGAACCATTGAATTCACATACACACAGACATACATATACATAAATATATGCACATTACATGCATATATGCTCTTCTCTTATCCACCTGATACTCTCAGCCGGGCTCGAACCACAAACAGTATACACTATAGACACATATATATATACATAAATAACGCATACATACATACACATATACGCATACATACATACACATATACTGTACATACATAGATACACACATACACATATACATATATACACATATACATAAACAAACTCAAGCAAATACATACAAATTATATTCTAATACACACACGCACACACACTTATGCATACATTATTTAAGGTGGGCGCGTATATATGGTGTGACAGGCCGTTATTACACATTATTAATAATATTAACAAAGGTTGGGATAGGACTATTTTTATATCTGTCAGTTCTTGCTCTTATTGGTTGGAGTGTGTTGAAGTGACGAGCTGCACGTGTTGGTCTAGGGGCGTCTGGTGGAAGTAAGTTTCTGTGTCGTGGGTGAACAAGCAGCTTAGATGCAAACTGTTTGAGTGTGTTGTAGCGGTTGGTTGAAAGTGCAGGTATGCTAAGGGTGGTGAGAGCTTCCTCGTACCCTGGATATGTGCCACCCAGGATGATTCTGCATGCCCTCCTCTGCACTCTCTCCAATTGACGTTGTTGTGTCAGGGTTAGAGAGGAGGACCAGGCGGGAGAGGCGTAGGTGAGCTTAGGGAGTATGAAGGTGTTATATACACTCTTCAACTCATTCTCCGGCGCCCCCAGGGATCTCAACCGCCTTAGCATAAACAACTTGTATGTGGCGGTCCTGACTGTGGTAGTTACATGTTTCTTCCAGTTGAGTTTGTTGTCCACAGTGATTCCGAGGAGTTTGATGGACTCAACAAGCTGAAGGGGGTGAGGACCAATTGTGACAGTGGGTGGAGGAAGGTCGGTAACGGAGGTGTTGATGTGCATGACCACTGTCTTGTCATGATTGATAGTCACATGATTGTCTGTGGTCCAGGCTTGAAGACGGTCGAGGATGTCTTGTAGGGGGTCATAGTTAGGAGGTGTTATCGACAGTAATGCCGACTATCGAGTCGTCCACGTACTTCCAGTGGAATGGGGTGTCCTTTAGGGCATCATTAATCAAGATGAGGAACAATAGAGGCCCCATCTTTGTGCCCTGTGGGACTCCACATGTGATGTCTAGGAAGGTGGAGATGAAGCCTTGGTATCGCACTGCTTGTCGTCTGTCACTAAGGAAGTCGGTCAACCACGCAACCAGGGTAGGATGTAGCCCCAACTTTATGGCCTTGTTGATGATGATGGTGTGGTCAACAAGGTCAAATGCTTTCCTGAAGTCAATAAAGGCAAGGGCGAGGGAAGTCTTTCTCTTCTCAAGATTTGTGTAAATATAATCTAGGAAGCTAATAAGACAGTGAGTGATGGAGGAGGTTTTTACGTTGCCAAACTGTTGGGGATCTATCAAGTGACGGATTTGTGCGTAAGCCCAGGTGAATACAAAGTCCTCCCAGATTAGACTAGGGATGGGCGTTATGGCAATTGGTCTGAGTTCATTAAGAGAATGTGGGGAGGGGGTTTTGGGGATTGGAGTGACGTATGAAGTTTTCCAGTCTGCAGGGCATTTACTTTGCCTAAGGAGGCATTAATTATCGAGCAAAGGGGGGTGGCAAATTCCACCGAAAATTCTTTGTATATTTTCATGAGTAGGTCTACTGGGGTTGTTGATCTTTTTTATTTGAAACTGGAAAGCTTTTTGGCCACTTCATATTCTTGAACAGTTACTGGGGGGGAAGGGGATGGGAGGAAGGCAGGGAGGTTGGTGCGGTCTAGTTTGGGGAAGGTTTGACAGATGGTAGAGAAGTGATTATTTATCAGTTCAGGTGCATCTACACGAGGGACATGGGAAACACAGGGGATCGAAGGAGTCCCACTACTTAACCTGACAAGCGCGATATAGACCTAGGGGCTAGGGTAGTTATTTGTGCATTTCTAGCCTTGGATTCTGACAGAATTCGTTATATTTACAATATAGACCATTATTTATTTTCGGTATGCTTTTATTTTACATATATGATGTATATATGAACCTTCAAGAGTGCTAAAATAAGTTGGAAAAGCATTTGGGTGGTGAAAAACGAAGATATTGGCCACCCGGTCATAATCTCAGGCGAGAGAGAGCCACAGGCAACCCTCCCCTCTCGCTGTCTGTGAGTCAACTGAGATGAGCGGGGCGGTGTGTGCCGGTGTCTGGGTGTTGCATAACGATCTTTTATGCAACGCACTTGTGCTACATTATCGCGGGAGAGAAAAATAACCGATAAATGATGAAAATAAGAGGAAAAATAGGTGATAATTGAGAAGGGGGGGGAGGGGGGAATAAGGTGGGGAAGGAAGGGAGGGGGAGGGGTGAGAAACACATGGATGAGTACTAGAGGGGAATTATCTCACCTAGAGACAAATTCCTTTGTTTTGATAGGCCCTTTTTTTTTTTTGGAAGGCTTTTTTTATGGTCTTGCTTCCGTGAGTCCTATCGCGTTCCCTATTGGAAGCCTTCCGTGAGGCCTATCGCGCTTGCCGGGTTAAGCCACAAAGATTCTTAATTTTAGAGTACCACTGACTGATATTGGTTTGTTTTAAATGATGAATCTTTGTAGAGTAGTAGGACTTCTTCGCCCAACGGATTTCCCTTATCACAATGTTGCGTAGGTCCTTGTAGCGATTATTGTCCGTGTAGAAGGCCTTGTTCCGATTCTGCATCAGTCTCTTGATCCGAGGAGTAATCCATGGTACATCAGAGGGGTGCATTTTGGTCCTCTTGGTGGGGAAGAAGTGGTGGTAGGCTTCGGTGGTGGTAGATACAAAGTTGTCCCATTTGGCATTAACATCTTCTTCAGTGAGAACCTCTGTCCACGGGTAATGAACCAACCACTGCAAACTTAATGTATACTACAGGTCTTCCTCGATTTACTATTGGCTTACGTTCCTGAAAACCCGATCTTAAATGAAAATAATCGTATAGTGAACCCTTAAATTTATGGGGTAAATGGGGATGCGTTTTCGGACAAGCCAAAACCCAAACACAAACACCTAAAAGCCTATAATAATATCATAAACCAAAACCCAAACACCTAAAAGCCTAGAATAATATCATAAACCCAAACAAACACCTATAAACCTAGAATAATATCATAAACCCAAACAAACACCTATAAACCTAGAATAATATCATAAACCCAAACAAACACCTATAAACCTAGAATAATATCATAAACCCAAACCCAAACACCTAAAAGCCTATAATAATATCATAAACCCCAATCCAAACACCTAAAAGCCTATAATAATATCATAAACCCAAACCCAAACACCTAAAAGCCTATAATAATATCATAATATTGGGGCATCGGATAGTGAGGGAGACCTGTATATCTCAGTTAATACCCTAACTTCCAAAATTCCTTCCTAAACTACATAAAATCGTCGACTAGTAGCCAAAGAAAGATTTGCGAGAAAGCGTAAAGGCAAACTTCTAGGAATCAAAGAGGTAAACAAAAAATGTCCAAGTGATTATGAATAGTGCCAGGATCGAGGCAAATCGTTTTACTGAAAATGGACAAAATTGGGTGAAAAAATAACTTTGCATATATACAGTATAACGCAGGTACTTACAAGTAACACCATGATCATTGAATTCGTCAAGGGACTAGGGTTCTTGAAAAGGGGCTCCAGTCCTGAAAATGTACTTGTTTTGCAGTGTGCTGGCTTAATAACCCAGAAGGATTGATAGCCTCTGCAGTCCTATTTTAACTAACTAATTTAATTCGTTATTTACCAAATTCTAGGGTTGAGTATATGGGTGTTCCTATTATAATTAGAAATATTAAGGGGGGTGACCTGCTATGTTTCTTTCTTTTTCTCTCTCTCTCTCTGGCTTGTATCCATTCAGCCTACTGTTTTAAGACTTTTATACCAATCCAGGTGTTGATTTTTTCCTGGCGAGCGGTAGCAAGCCAGCATATTATTTTTAAATTTTGGGGGCAGCAGGCTAAATTTGTCAATAGAAAAATGTCTCCGGTGAAGCCGGATGTCTTCATACAATGCTGGCTCGCTATCGCTTGCCAGGACAAAATCAACATCTGGATGGGGATAAAAGTCTTAAAACAGTAGGCTGAATGGGTCAAAATGGATACAACCCTGAGAAAGAGAGAAAAACAGATAAAACAAGCAGGTGACCCCCCTTAACCCATTAAGCACGCGCAGGGTGTAGAGAACACCACAGTTCTGGGCGGCAATATTAGGCTCCATTCCTGCCTATAATCGTAATTTTACAATAAATATCGTTATTACTTATTCATATGCGCCTATTTTACCTTTAATATGAAGATAGTAACCTGTAACAACAATAAAATAAGTGGGAATTTTTAGCGAGCGGTTCATTCATCGAGTGTGAGCAAGCTGGCCTCACACCCTCCTCTCTCTAAGCCTGGAGAGTGACTGAGGCCTGTATATCTCTCTCTCTCTCTTTCCGGAAGACCATGTACGCAGCCGGATCCCTTACCCTCTGCGCATGTGCGAAAATGTAAGCCCCCCTTGCCCCGCCCCCCTGCCCAACCGCGTTTAAATATAACCTTCAAACCGTTACTGCCAAGTCGCTCCGTAGCTCACTCGGTAGAGCTCTCACCCCTCACACTGATAATCCAGCGTTCGGTCGCACTTGGATCGAGTGTATTTTATATTATTATTTGTTATTTGTGTTGTTATATTATAATATATTAGGGTTAGGTTAGGTTAGGTTAGGTTAGGTTAAGTTAAGTTAGGTTACTCGAATCTAATATAATATTTGTACAAGGCATGGGATCCGGCAGTGGGCGGGGCCAAGGCTTGGGATCCGGCTGCGTGCATAGCCTCCCCTCTTTCCCACGCATAGACACACCCATGACCGCACCCTGCAACCGGCTTACAGATGTTAGCACGAAAATATACCAATGAATAAGGGAATAACAGGGAAAATAGGTGATAATTGAAGGGGGGAGGAGGAGGAAATGTGGAGGAGTGATATGAGGTAAGGAACAAATCAATAAACAATTGTGCTACTGGGGCCTTTTAAAATGTTTTTTTTAGGCCTTCCCTCTTAAGAGCTTTCTCGCTGTTGCCCAGTAAAACCTCTTAAGAGTGTTCTCGCCGTTCTCGGGTTAACATAGTTGTTTTATACACCAGGGCTAGGTGTGCGAGTGTTCCTGATACAGCCGGACATCTGGTCAGCCCCGAGAGACCACGTATTAAGGGGGGTCGCACGCTTTTTTTATCTTTCTCTCCTTTTCTCTCTTTCCCTAACTTGTATCCATTCGGCCCCATTCAGCCAACTGTTTTAAGACGTTTATCCCCATCCAGGTGTCGATTTCTTCCTGGCGAGCGATAGCAAGCCAGCATTGTATGGAGAAATCCGGCTTCGCCGGAGAAATTTTTCTATCAAAAAATGTACAAATTTAGCTTGCGGTCAAAACAATAATATATATATGCTGGGGAGCGGTGTATTGACACCTGGATGGGGGTTTGTTTTTCTGGACCTCCTTCTCCCTCATGTTTAGCATATTTGCTTTGAGATTTTAAGACGTTTGTTTCGTTAGTTTGGCGATTTTGAGACCTTTCGCCTCATTTTGTTGTCAATATTAACCCTTTCACGCACATATGACACAGAGTTGCCAGATTAGCAATAAGAAATAGAGTTCTCTCTCTCTCTCCAAAATTAGTTTTCTGCCCACAGCTAACTCAAAGACAACTGGCAGAGGTTGAAGTAACTAAACTAAAGGTTTCTAAATACCCCTGATGGTAACAAAGGCTTTAAAGTATCCCCAATAGGCTCAAAATCGCGTCATATGTCGGAGAGGGTTAAGATCTGTCGTGTCCTTTAGGTGTCGATTTTATCCTGGCGAGCGTTAGCGAGCCTCTAATTTTAGAAGGAAGTGGCCTTCGGCCGGGACATTTTTCTACCGAAAAATAAAAAAAAAAAAATCTTGAAAAGGGGTCTTGGGATTGTTTTTATAAACTTGATGGAGGTCTAGCGAGGAAACTCAAAAATAAATAAATATATATATAGACCAAAAACCAAGCACTACCCCCTGAAGGCCCTCATCATAGAGTATGATATATCGATTAGTTTTGTACTGTATATCAAATAGTATTTACATATACTTTCTTGTGGATAAAAACAATATGTCAGAAAGAACACCATTCTGCAGATCGTCTTCTCCTATGACACTGTAGAGACTTTATTTAACGTTCTAATCATGTGTAAGGCTTGAATCATATTATGGTTTCATGCTGTACAGTATATCCAATAGTTCTCTATATCAAATAGTACATAAACATTATGCCAGTATATCCAATAGTTCTCTATATCAAATAGTACATAAACATTATGCCAGTATATCCAATAGTTCTCTATATCAAATAGTACATAAACATTATGCCAGTATATCGAATAATTCTCTATATCAAATAGTATGTATACATTTTACCTTTTGGATAAAATTATCATTAACACTAGATTAGCGGGCTAGCAGTTTATTTATATGTACCGCCCAGCGGGGTGTTTTTAGCCAAAATAGGGCTGTTTACGTGATCATTTTCATGCCTAAATAAGACCCAGAGCGTTAAACAAGTATCTATCCCTGAAAGGGCATAAACAGAGCTTTCCAATGACACCATAACGATCCTTTTATGATGGCTAGTTTTCTTGCAACAACCGCGCAACGCGAGTGCAAAAAGCATGTAATTCGGCACTTTCCCCATACAATTCCGTATATAGCGAGTGAGAGAGGGAGGGAGGAGGTGGGATTCGCGTCAGTAGGTTCGCCGCGGTGGTCTGGAGCAGTCATACGCTCGCTACTCTCCTGCCACCACTTGTCTCTCTCTCTCAGCAACATTACGTGCTGAAATTGCCACACGGCCTATGTCGAGCGCCGCCAGATAGTCCAGATTTATTATACTCGACTTATGTTGCGCGCCGCCAGTTAAGGGTTAAAGGATATGAAGCATTTGTAAGCAAAATGTTGTCAAGAAGGTGCTGTTCCTCACATGGTGTATATAATCATTCTGTCAATTTACCGGATATTTTTTTTCCATTCATTTTTTCTCCATTATTTTATTTTTTCAGATGTGCACGATGGTGTCCATTACTTTCGGTTCAACAACAAGCCACAGGAGTCAATAAAGAGGCTGAATGTTCCGACAATGCTGTGTCAGTGGCGCCACTACTGTCATGTCATATCTGGGGAAACATACACGGTCTATGTCGGTGGTTAGGAAATGACCAGTGAACCGCTATGAGTGAACAACCGCATCATACCTTTGAATGGTACCTTTATCGCCGGACAGGAGCAAGACGGGTTGTCATCTAAAATGAATAGACAACAGATTCTGAAAGCTACACAGCTCAAATTAACATATGGAATTATGGTCTCGCTACAAATGATTTGCAAAACATTGCCCAGTGTCTGAGCAACATAAACGGCAACATATTGTCTAGTGATGTTAGTGCTGTAGAGCTGATAAATGTAGAGGAAACTGTATACTCAGTTGAAAAATGTTGTGAGGAAAGCGATGGCTCCCTTATCTTCTCAGAAAAAAAAAATTACAACTCCGTTCGATTTTGTCATCTGCTTGGTAGTGAGCTCTTTGCCCCACTTACAAGAGCAGGGAACAAGGTGATGAATGACACTATGGTAAAGGAAAATTTCTGTGGTGGTGGGATGCACCTCTGGGTGGGAGGGACAGATGCCGCTGAAGAGGGGAAGTGGCGATGACTGATGGATGGACAGGTGTTGGTGGATATTCCCTTTGCTGGAGGTCAGCCCGACAACACGACAAAGGAAAATTGCATGATGGTCGTAGGTGGTGAGGGAGTCTGGTCAAATTTCAATTGTGATGAAAGAACCTTACATGTACCGTAGCTGACCTGGCAACACTGTGTAACATGCGAGGAACTTGTTGAGACCTGAGAACAGAAACCATGTTTGAAGTTCTAGGTTACTACATGAACAAGCCATTCTTCCATGGATTCCATGGTACATGATCGTCACCAATGGACAAAATAAATGGCTAATACTCGACACGGAATCCAACTCCGCTCTGGCACAACTTACAATGGCCTCTCATAATTTATACCCAATAGGCAGACACACATGGAGACTAGTGTCCCCTTTATGTGACCAAGCAGTGGGTAGCGAACTAGAGTTGAGCCTGTCCATATGTAAGAATGGGCAATTTATGTGCAATGACGGCCAACGTATAGATCTGTCCACCCGCTGCGACGCAAAGTATGACTGCTAGATGAAACTGACAAAGACGACTGTTCCATTTTACGAGTGCCAGCGGGTTACTGTGCCTTCAAGCCTCCCAAGAACCTCCGGGACTCATCCAAATCTTTGCAACCGGAGATCAGATTAGAGTTTTTGCGGTTTCTTAAGATTGAGAATGTGCAACGGGCCATACAGCTCGAGTTTGTCGTAACTGTTAACTGGGTGGACACGCGACTCAAGTATCTGAACCTTCGAGATGACATTCATGCCAATAAACTTTATGACAAGGAAAAGCATAAAATTTGAAGGCCTCATTTGGAGTTCACGAATATCAAGGATGGCCAGATTGAACTGCTGAAGGAGGACGTCTTTGTGAAGAGGATTGACAATCAGCTGCCTGCCGATTTCAATGGTGTCGAAATGGGTAAGAGAACACAATCATATGGATTATATTTTGTACAATGTTTATATTCTCCTTTTTCTTATAATTTACATTATTTTCGGACCGGAGTGCAAGATTTTAAGATACTAACTTTTCTTTATAACACATCCACAGAGCCAGTATATGGAGGCAGTGGTGCAGAAATCGTCCAACAGAAACATTACAGCGGTTCCTTTGTCTGTGCCTTTGACTTTTTCTATTACCCCTTCGACCAGCAGCGCTGCAGTGTCCTACTGCAGCTGGCTTCACTCTCTAAGCAGCTGGTCCACTTCACCGAGTCGAGTACAATCAAGGGAAGGAACTACCGACGTATATTATTGGGGATTTTAGTGTACAAGACCGGAGTGGCGAGAATAGGGAAAGTTTGATTGGTATTTCTTTGTTCTTGTTTCTACTCTCTCTCTCTCTCTCTCTCTCTCTCTCTCTCTCTCTCTCTCTCTCTCTCTCTCTCTCTGTCTCTCTCTCTCTCTCTCTCTCTCTCTCTCTCTATCTCAGGTTAACCCTTTCAAGATCCAATACGCATTTCTTTTCTGTTTTCTTGTAATTATTAGATGATTGTATTCAGATTAGGAAGGGTATATGGAAGTCATAGGGTTGATTGAGAGAGTCTTTACCCTTTTAATACCCACATATCCTTCCTAAGCTGTATACAATCGTCTAATGATAACCAAAATAAACTGCTAAAACGCGTCAGAGCTTCAAGGGGTTAATAGTTCACAAGATAGACATGGTTAAGTTGAAATTCACGTAGACATTGGAATATATTACACAATCAGCCATTTAAACTCAACTTTCCATATAAGAAACAAACTAACCAGACGATACACCCTATTAATGTGGTCTGTTTCCATCCTCTCCACTAATATTCATAATTTTCAGATTAATCAGAGCATCTATAGTTTTTTACATACCTTTACTGGTTAAATCAAATCTACACACTTTTCTACATACTTTTGTGATAAATCAAAGTGTCTGAAAACATTAATCTACATACATCAGGCATTTAATGAGTTGTTTAGTTTGCTGTACAGTACATCTCAATTAACCCCTTCTATACCAGCGCCGTCCTATTACTTTATTCTGGCTATTAAAAGACGAATTTATTCAGTTTATAAAGGGCTTCCAGCAACTAACAGGCTTCGAACTATCTCAATTTACACTTTTCACTACCTCAGATCCTTCTTAAACTGCAAAAAATCGTCTAAATATAGCTAGAATAAAATGAAAAGACGTCGCCGGTACAGAAGGAGTTAATCAACTAATCATGTACCGTACCGTTCCAGATCGGGTACAAGCTGACCCAACGGTACACCTTGATCGTGCTGTCGGTGTTCATGCCCTCCACCATGCTCCTCACCATAGAGTATGCTACGCTCTTCGTCAAAGTTGAGTTACTCCAGGTATGTCTATTATATAATACTTCAATGGAAGTTAAAATATGAGTATTTACATTGTACTAACCATAGAACAGTCAAAGTCAATAGATCCATAGATACACTAATACAATGTTTTAAAAGGTAAATGTTTTGACAGTCAAGGATTTCAAGTTCAGCAGGTCTGGGATCTGTTGAGTTTATCAATATACACTTAGATTAGATTCTGATTTGACACTAGCTAAGTGCATGGTCAGTGGTAGATGAGAAAAGTAGGTAGAATGTTTATGTGTTGTTGGGGTGATCGTGGTGTTTACAGAACGGCCATGCCTCTGACCCTCCAGTGAAAAAAGCAGAAAAGATTTGTGTAGTATTGCAACATCAATGCAAGTACGGTGCAGCCGCTTGTGCACGTAGCTGATACAGTACTGTATGACAAACCTGAGACAGTATACATTGGCTTAGTGAAAACACTGACACTGGTAATGTAGCTCAAAGGAAAATGTTCAACATATTCATCATGTCAGAATCGCTCAGTAAAATCTATATCACTTATCACTCCAGCGGACTTTACAAATGCTTTCTCCACATTACAGCCTATACTCATGCCATGGTCTGTGAATAGTCTTCAATCAAGTATCCCTGTGAAATTTATTTGCAATCAATCAATTGCCACCGTTTTTATCAACACTTGTTCAATAAAACTCCATCAGGTAATCTCAACAACACTAGGCTACTCATCCTGTACATATTCTTTAAGAAGGTATCCTCTTCACTGCTCAAAACCGCCTATGTCAAGATGATCAAAGTATGTTTCATCTCCTGTATCATCCTGCTCTTTGACCTCCTCATTATCGTGAGTCTACAATCCGATACCACCTTAAAATACGTCGGCCCAAAGTATCCAACCCAGACACGATGCACTTACCTCGCCATAGCATTTGCACAAGTTACCTTCATCCCCATCTGTATTTATACTTAACTCTTCATAACAGGTCCGCCTGACAACACTACTCGTCATGTACACCTTTTTCAACCAATTCTTGTCCTAAAAGTACTTCTCTACATCAATTTATCGATAAATTTCAACCAAGCATCACTGTAATATTAGTTTGCTTTATTAATGACAAGCTGCTGGAATCTGAGAAGGAGGTACCCACTGGAACCACTGTACCATACTACTGAGCCAGCCTCGCTTGACGAAACCCCGTCAGGTCCTGCTGTCAACGCCTTGTGTGGCCCTGCTGCCGATGCTCTTTTGTGTGGCCCAGTTGACGACGAACCGATAGGCCCTCTGCTACCCCTTCAGGAGGTGCTTACTGATGGCTTGATTAGCCTGCCGACAATGCCCTGTTCTTGGAGGGCCACCCCACCACCTTTTGAATTAGCTGTATTAGATGCCTTTAGAATCGTTAGACGATTATTAAAACACTGTTAGAAGTATTGCTGGGGCCTCTATTGAAGACTATATACTGTTTCCAGAACATAGATAAGTTATTGATCACAAAACCTGGAACTTATTTCACCTGTAAAATCCAGTTAGCTTTAAGTAAAACCAAGTAATTAATTAGTTAAATTAAACCGCTTGCTGTACCCTGAACCCAAGCGTTTGCTGTTCCCTAAACCCACGTTGCTGAGCTAGGAATACAGTTGATCAGACAGATGGATGCTTGTTGTTCCCTGAACCCAAGTAGTGAGAGCTAGACAACTATATAATCTAATCCTCTTAGTCACGTGTATGTTGAGCATAGTCATTGCAAAACCAAAAGTGTTAAGTTAAGTGTCTGCTCTTCCCTGAACCCAGACAAGACAGGAATCGTGATATTAACATATAGTGGTTCTCCGGAACTCAAAGCCAATATTTACTTTTAGTCTTTCTCTATTACGAGAGTGCTCACGGCCACGTTTGGTGCAGATAGAGAAAGAGGTTGTACCCAGATAAAGTGTTATTATTGCCTGAGGTTGCAAGAGGCCCAGGATTATGATATGACTTGAAGTAGTGAATTTGTATACTGTTACTGTGTATTAACCCAGCAAAGACGAGACTATGGTATTTGAAACGTCCCGCCATGCGGAGGTATTTTGGTTTATTCCCGACGGAAATTGGAATTTTACCATAAATATCGTTATTCCTTATTCATATGCGCCTATTCTACGTTTAATAAGAAGATATTAACATTTAAGAGCAATAAAACAAGTGGGAATAGTATTTGGGGGGTGAAAAAGACGTATTATTGCCGACCGGTCCATTCATGAGGGGAGAGCCGCGGCGGCATATATCCTCTCCTCCCGAGTTCTCAAGCGACACTGACGGCTCTAAATAGAAGTCGCTCTGTTGCAAGGATCTCTAGATGCCTCGCCCATGCTATAGAGACCGCGGGAAGGAAATTCATGCAAAAAATTACCCGATAAAAGGAAGGATAAGAGGAAAAATAGGTGATAATTGAGGAGGGGGGGAAAGGGGGGGAGGTTGGAGGACATATGTAGGAATGATAGCATGTAATGGAGGGGAATTATCTCACCTAATCACATATTGCTTTGTTTTGAGTACCACTGGGGTGTTTTAAAAGGCTTTTTTTAGGCTTTGAATCTTATGAGGACCTTCGAATTTGCCCACCAAACCTCCTATGAAGATTGTCTTCCTTCTCGGGTAAATTATTTGTATTTTGTATGCCCTTTACCTTCATATTAAATAAAGTAATTTCATGTATATGTTTCTCTTTGTTTGACTTATCAAGCTGACCACTACATAACCCAGGCCTTAAAATAATTATATAAAAAATACATAACTCTATCACAAATGGTACAGTTAAAATTAAGCGTTTTGACCCTTTAAGCCGATTTACCATTTTTTTCATTTTTTTGTATTGGCTAAATTTATCATGTTAGATAAAAAGTATGTAATTAACATCACATTTAGTGGGTACTAAAGACTTCATCGTAGACTTTATCGCTTTTTTGTTATTTTGGCCCACTTGCAACTGCTCCCACCGTCTAGTTTGTTATTTTAGCCCACATGCAACTGCTCCCACCGTCTAGTTTGTTATTTTGGCCCACTTGCAACTGCTCCCACCGTCTAGTTTGTTATTTTGGCCCACATACAACTGCTCCCACCATCTAGTTTGTTATTTTGGCCCACTTGCAACTGCTCCCACCGTCTTGTGTGTTATGTTAGCCCACTTGCAACTGCTCCCACCGTCTAGTTTGTTATTTTGGCCCACTTGCAACTGCTCCCACCGTCTAGTTTGTTATTTTGGCCCACTTGCAACTGCTCCCACCGTCTAGTTTGTTATTTTAGCCCACTTGCAACTGCTCCCACCGTCTAGTTTGTTATTTTGGCCCACTTGCAACTACTCCCACCGTCTAGTTTGTTATTTTAGCCACTTGCAACTGCTCCCACCGTCTAGTTTGTTATTTTGGCCCACTTGCAACTGCTCCCACTGTCTAGTTTGTTAGTTTGGCCCACTTGCAACTGCTCCCACCATCTAGTTTGTTATTTTGGCCCACTTGCAACTACTCCCACCGTCTAGTTTGTTATTTTGGCCCACTTGCAACTGCTCCCACCGTCTAGTTTGTTATTTTGGCCCACATACAACTGCTCCCACCATCTAGTTTGTTATTTTGGCCCACTTGCAACTGCTCCCACCGTCTTGTGTGTTATTTTAGCCCACTTGCAACTGCTCCCACCGTCTAGTTTGTTATTTTGGCCCACTTGCAACTACTCCCACCGTCTAGTTTGTTATTTTGGCCCACTTGCAACTGCTCCCACCGTCTAGTTTGTTATTTTAGCCCACTTGCAACTGCTCCCACCGTCTAGTTTGTTATTTTGGCCCACTTGCAACTACTCCCACCGTCTAGTTTGTTATTTTAGCCCACTTGCAACTGCTCCCACCGTCTAGTTTGTTATTTTAGCCCACTTGCAACTACTCCCACCGTCTAGTTTGTTATTTTGGCCCACTTGCAACTGCTCCCACCGTCTAGTTTGTTATTTTAGCCCACTTGCAACTACTCCCACCGTCTAGTTTGTTATTTTGGCCCACTTGCAACTACTCCCACCGTCTAGTTTGTTATTTTAGCCCACTTGCAACTGCTCCCACAATCTAGTTTGTTATTTTGGCCCACTTGCAACTACTCCCACCGTCTAGTTTGTTATTTTAGCCCACTTGCAACTGCTCCCACCGTCTAGTTTGTTATTTTGGCCCACTTGCAACTGCTCCCACTGTCTAGTTTGTTATTTTGGCCCACTTGCAACTGCTCCCACCGTATAGTTTGTTATTTTAGCCCACTTGCAACTGCTCCCACCGTCTAGTTTGTTATTTTGGCCCACTTGCAACTGCTCCCACTGTCTAGTTTGTTATTTTGGCCCACTTGCAACTGCTCCCACCATCTAGTTTGTTATTTTGGCCCACTTGCAACTGCTCCCACCGTCTAGTTTGTTATTTTGGCCCACTTGCAACTGCTCCCACCGTCTAGTTTGTTATTTTGGCCCACTTGCAACTGCTCCCACCGTCTAGTTTGTTATTTTAGCCCACTTCCAACTGCTCCCACCGTCTAGTTTGTTATTTTGGCCCACTTGCAACTGCTCCCACCGTCTAGTTTGTTATTTTAGCCCACTTGCAACTGCTCCCACCGTCTAGTTTGTTATTTTAGCCCACTTGCATCTGCTCCCACCGTCTAGTTTGTTATTTTGGCCCACTTGCAACTGCTCCCACCGTCTAGTTTGTTATTTTAGCCCACTTGCAACTGCTCCCACCATCTAGTTTGTTATTTTAGCCCACGTGCAACTGCACCCACCGTCTAGTTTGTTTTTTTGGCCCACTTGCAACTGCTCCCACCGTCTAGTTTGATATTTTGGCCCACTTGCAACTGCTCCCACCGTCTAGTTTGTTATTTTGGCCCACTTGCAACTGCTCCCACCGTCTAGTTCGTTATTTTAGCCCACTTGCAACTGCTCCCACCGTCTAGTTTGTTATTTTGGCCCACTTGCAACTGCTCCCACCGTCTAGTTTGTTATTTTGGCCCACTTGCAACTGCTCCCACCGTCTAGTTTGTTATTTTGGCCCACTTGCAACTGCTCCCACCATCTAGTTTGTTATTTTAGCCCACTTGCAACTGCTCCCACCGTCTAGTTTATTTTGGCCCACTTGCAACTGCTCCCACCATCTAATTTGTTATTTTAGCCCACTTGCAACTGCTCCCACCGTCTAGTTTGTTATTTTAGCCCACTTGCAACTGCTCCCACCATCTAGTTTGTTATTTTGGCCCACTTGCAACTGATCCCACCGTCTAGTTTGTTATTTTGGCCCACTTGCAACTGCTCCCACCGTCTAGTTTGTTATTTTGGCCCACTTGCAACTGCTCCCACCGTCTAGTTTGTTATTTTAGCCCACTTGCAACTGCTCCCACCGTCTAGTTTGTTATTTTGGCCCACTTGCAACTGATCCCACCGTATAGTTTGTTATTTTGGCCCACTTGCAACTGATCCCACCATATAGTTTGTTATGTTGGCCAACTTGCAACTGATCCCACCGTCTAGTTTGTTATTTTGGCCCACTTGCAACTGATCCCACCGTCTAGTTTGTTATTTTAGCCCACTTGCAACTGCTCCCATCGTCTAGTTTGTTATTTTAGCCCACTTGCAACTGCTCCCACCGTCTAGTTTGTTATTTTGGCCCACTTGCAACTGCTCCCACCGTCTAGTTTGTTATTTTGGCCCACTTGCAACTGATCCCACCGTCTAGTTTGTTATTTTGGCCCACTTGCAACTGCTCCCACCGTCTAGTTTCGATGAATGCAGTCATTTCAAATTGTTTTTTTTTTACTATGGACTCCGTTTAGTACGTTTAGTACGCACACATATTTATGTAATGTAGGTGCGCGCACGAGAGGCGCCATGATTATGAAAAAATGTTTGTACAAAATAATTGAGTTAATTTTTTGTTATGCAAACACAAGAGAGTATTTGGAGTATATCTGCATTGAGTGTGAATTGCTTTTTCGATGCATAATTTATATGGGGATGTAAACACACTCAGGAGACGATCTAAGGGTCCACTAATTATGCCACACACACACACACACACACAAGTTTATGTCACACTATTTTTAATTATATCATTGAAATACATTGGGCTTGTCTTTTATCCCTTACACACACACACGAATGATTCTCAAAAAAAAAAATTAGCGCCGAAACTATATATACTATATATATATATATATTATTATTTATATATATTATTTTTTTGTCTATGTGATTGAGGGAGGCAAAAGGCAGAATTGCCTATAGCGAGTGCCTCCCCCATAGTTGAAAGAGTGACAGGGCCAAAATCAAGGGACGATCGAGCCAAAATGCCTGGACACACGGAGTTAGAAGCAATTTAAGTCATATATAATATATACATATATATATATTGTATATATATATATACTGTATATATATATATATATATATATATATATATATATATATATATATATATATATACCGGTATATATATATATATATATATATATATATATATATATATATATATATATATATATATATATATATATATGTATATACTGTATATATTTTTGGCGCTAAGACTTGTTTTGGGCGAGTCCGTATTAAAAATGGGCGTGGCAACATCCCAGTCTGTATTATTACGGACCTGGCACTCACCGGGTTAAATCGGACACATTGTATGATTTCAATACTATAGCATTCATTATCCCCTACTGTACCAGAGGGTATTACTATAAATGTACCCTCCAGTACCAGGCATTGTGACAAAAATGGCTTCAGAGTCAAGAGAGAATACCCTCTCACCCCGAAAGTTGGAGGAATACTGTCCTAGCTATCTCCCACAGGCTTGGATCCAGGCTGAGAAGTGTTGCCAAGGGCTCATAGTAGTGCGTACAAGTCACGGTACCTGGTACTGCTCGATAAGGACAGTTACAAGGACCACATAGCACTGACAGCGATCTTCCGTCGCTGGTACTGACGAGTGACTTTATTACTGACAGCTGTATACCGTCGCTGGTACAGTAAGGGTTAAGGAACAATATTACTGACAGCTGTATACCGTCGCTGGTACAGTAAGGGTTAAGGAACAATATTACTGACAGCTGTATACCGTCGCTGGTACAGTAAGGGTTAAGGAACAATATTACTGACAGCTGTATACCGTCGCTGGTACAGTAAGGGGTAAGGAACAATATTACTGACAGCTGTATACCGTCGCTGGTACAGTAAGGGTTAAGGAACAATATTACTGACAGCTGTATACCGTCGCTGGTACAGTAAGGGTTAAGGAACAATATTACTGACAGCTGTATACCGTCGCTGGTACAGTAAGGGTTAAGGAACAATATTACTGACAGCTGTATACCGTCGCTGGTACAGTAAGGGTAAGGAACAATATTACTGACAGCTGTATACCGTCGCTGGTACAGTAAGGGTTAAGGAACAATATTACTGACAGCTGTATACCGTCGCTGGTACAGTAAGGGTTAAGGAACAATATTACTGACAGCTGTATACCGTCGCTGGTACAGTAAGGGTTAAGGAACAATATTACTGACAGCTGTATACCGTCGCTGGTACAGTAAGGGTTAAGGAACAATATTACTGACAGCTGTATACCGTCGCTGGTACAGTAAGGGTTAAGGAACAATATTACTGACAGCTGTATACCGTCGCTGGTACAGTAAGGGTTAAGGAACAATATTACTGACAGCTGTATACCGTCGCTGGTACAGTAAGGGTTAAGGAACAATATTACTGACAGCTGTATACCGTCGCTGGTACAGTAAGGGTTAAGGAACAATATTACTGACAGCTGTATACCGTCGCTGGTACAGTAAGGGGTAAGGAACAATATTACTGACAGCTGTATACCGTCGCTGGTACAGTAAGGGTTAAGGAACAATATTTAAGTGTATAAAATGCCTGAAAAATATTCAAATTATAACACAAAACCATTGTTTACACACCTATTGTGCATGTGTGTGTGCGTTACAAGGGTTTTGTTTTGTGTTGCATATTGAACAAAAAATTCATGCATTGTAGTATCATACTTTTTTCCATAAACTATCCATAAATCAGCTGCTAAGGGATTGAATTCTTCACCTGGTTAAAACAATTAGACCATCGCAGCTCGAACCGTGAACTGTAAACAGTAAAGGATATGAAAAGGATATTTAATGTGTCCAATATAATCTACCTATTTATAAGATTATTGGGGTTAATAAAACCATCTTATGCCAATAATAATTGTAAATCATCCTCAATATGCCTAATGATTTTCTATACCTTTCCCATACTCTTTTTATACTCGAGTTTTTAAAGTGTGATTTATAGATTCAAGATCTGGGTTGACCGGGCCGAATGCGGCTTTGTATAGCAGTCTACGGGCAACAGGCGTCAGTTACCAAGCAGACAGCGTTGTGGGAGTACGTGTCTGTGTCGTGATCCCTTCCTCCCACTATCTTCTACTCTCTGTATTCGGTGCTAGCGAGGTGAGGTATTACGATGCAAACATTAAATTAAACTGTTTCCAATTATATTATACACTGTATTATGTTATCTGCAGTATTTACAGTGATATAAAAAAAAAGTATGATAAATACGTTATTCAATATTTGGCTTTTAAGTATGGCACACTAAACAAATTAGGGTGTAAAAAGAGTAAGAAAAAAAGATATAATACAATTGGGTGTACTTCAAATTGGTATATGATGAGTTTATTGGCATCAATATACCATTGATCAGGTGAAGGTATTAATAAAGGATAAGCCTTTTTACAACGGCACCTCGTCTCTACTTCCGAAGACTGTTGAGAGGGGAGAAGGGGTGTTGGAGAGAGAGAGGAAGCTGTTGGGGTGGCTTTGTTATCTGTGTTATTAGTATGTATACGTCGTCGAGGTGTCCTCCGACTGGGTGCGAGCATGTGAAACACGGTACTATGAGATAAATAATTAGTAATGTCGCTGGTTAGATATGTTTGTGACCATTAAAACTAAGGCATTATGTTGACAATACTGCTGCCTGTCCTCTCACCCGATTAATAAGGATTATATATATATATATATATATATATATATATATATATATATATATATATATATACAGTATATATATATATATATATATATATATATATATATATATATATATATATATATACCGGTATATATATATATATATATATATATATATATATATATATATATATATATATATATATATATATATATATGTAATTATACGGACCATTGTACACACATTTCATAAAGACACCCTTAAGGGGAGACGGACCGCTTTTCTGGACCCCCTTCTGGACCCCCTTCTGGGCCCCCTTCTGGGCCCCCCTCTCCCTAATGTTTAGCCTCACTATTTTTCAGATTTTAAGACGTTGGTTCCATTAGTTTGGGGATTTTATGACCTTTCGCCCCATTTCTTTGTCAAAATTAGGACCCTTCGTGCCATTTAGGTGTCGATTTTTTCCTGGCGAGCGAAAGTGAGCCTGTAATTTTAGGAGGAATCGGCCTTTGGCCGAAAAAATTTCTACTGAAAATATGTATAAATCTTTCTTGAAGTGGGGCATAGGGGCTGTTTTTCTAAGCTTGATGGAGGTGTATGGGAGGAAACTAAAAGAATATATGAATAATGAATTAATAGACCAAACAAACCGCCACTGTCCCCTTAACTACTCTGAAGCTGTTTTCATCATTCCATGGGGACGCGTTAAACCTGCTGGTTTGTGTGTTATTGTATTATTCAGCTCATGGCCACAGGAAGACTAAAAAAGATACAGAGGCCTTGTTGTCTATCTTTTTTTGTTTTCGTTGCTTTCTGTTGTGTTGTCCCTATTCTGGCTCTGTCTTGAGTTGCCCCCCCCCCCCACAAAAAAAAGAAAAGACGCGAAAAGAACAGAAAAATAGGTAAAGTGGGGATTGGGCCTGAGTATATAACATATAATAGGTAAAGTGGGGATTGGGCCTGAGTATATAACATATAATAGATTTGAAAGATTGGTAACAAGCCGCATATAATATTATACAGTATAACATAGCATATAATAGATTTGAAAGATTGGTAACAAGCCGTACTCCATCATGCACTATTTAGCATTCGTCTTGTCCCTTTCATTTATTATACAGTATAGCATAGCATATAATATTATACAGTATAACATAGCATATAATATTATACAGTATAACATAGCATATAATAGATTTGAAAGATTGGTAACAAGCCGTACTCCATCATGCACTATTTAGCATTCGTCTTGTCCCTTTCATTTAGAGGGAAAACGGAATTATATTTTGAGAAAATCACAAACAATACCGACTTGAACCATAGCTGCAAAGAAAAGTTTAAGGGGAGATGGACCGTTTTTCTGGTCCCCTTTCTTCCTCATGCTTATCCCCATTAGTTTTGAAATTTTAAGACGCTTGCCCCATTAGTTTGTCGATTTTAAGACTTTTCGCACCATTTCTTTGTCAATATTGAGACCTTTCGTGCCCTTTAGGTGTCGATTTTTTTTCCTGGCAAACGATAGCGAGCCTGTAATTGTGGAGGAACCGGCCTTCGGACTGCCTTCGGCCGTGACATTTTGCTACCGAAAAATGTACAAATTAATCTCGGAGAGGGATCTAATGGATGTTGTTATTCAAGTTAGATGGAGGTCTAGGAAGGAAACTAAAACATAAATAAATACATAATTAAATAGACCCCCCCAAAATAACCACTGTGCCCTTAACCTTCTCCGACATACTTTACTCAGAATGACCTATTCCTTCATCTCTGGAAGTACAGTTCTCAGCGCAATATACCGTATAAGGTTACAACAGTTCAAATCTTTAAACCTTTGAAGCATCTGGGCTTTAAGGGAGCCCACCTCGCTTTTTGTTTATCTTTCTCTCCCTCTCTCTTTGGATTGTATCCATTCGGCCCCATTCAGCCTACTGTTTTAAGATGTTTACCCCCATCCAGGTGTCAATATTTTCCTGGCGAGCGGTAGCGAGCGAGCATATATATATTTTTGTTTTGACAGCAAGGTATATTTGTACATTCTTCGATAGAAAAATCTCTCCAGCAAAGCCGGATTTCTCCATACAATGCTGGCTCGCTGTCGCTCGCCAGGAAGAAATCGACACCTGGATGGGGATAAAAGTCTTAAAACAGTTGGTTGAAGGGGGCCGAATGGATACAAGCCAGGGAAAGAGAGAAAAGGGGAGAAAGATAAAAACAAAAAACAAAATCACCCTTAAAAAAGTAATGTATTGTCTTGTTTGCGTTCGATACTATTTCCAATGGGTGTGTCGCCATTCATGGTCTTGACTGTACCTAAACAAAAATGGTTGCACACCCTGCATAGTGGTGTACCAGCTACTTGTGAGAGTGGGTGTACACAAAAATCCATAACCTAGACTATATGTCAGTGTCTTGATATAGGTCAGTGTGTGTGCGTCAGTGTGTGTGCGTCAGCGTGTGTGCGCTTGGTTGGTGTGTATACTATGTAGTGAATTATACTTCCTAGAGGCGTGTATGTCGACTATGTGTGTGTATGTTTGGTTGATGTGTATACTATGTAGTGAATCATACTTCCTAGAGGCGTGTATGTCGACTCTATGTGTGTGTGTGTGTGTGTGTTTGGTTGATGTGTATACTATGTAGTGAATCATACTTCCTAGAGGCGTGTATGTCGACTCTATGTGTGTGTATGTTTGGTTGATGTGTATACTATGTAGTGAATCATACTTCCTAGAGGCGTGTATGTCGACTCTATGTGTGTGTGTGTGTTTGGTTGATGTGTATACTATGTAGTGAATCATACTTCCTAGAGGCGTGTATGTCGACTCTATGTGTGTGTGTGTGTTTGGTTGATGTGTATACTATGTAGTGAATCATACTTCCTAGAGGTGTATATGTCGACTATGTGTGTGTATGTTTGGTTGATGTGTATACTATGTAGTGAATCATACTTCCTAGAGGCGTGTATGTCGACTATGTGTGTGTATGTTTGGTTGATGTGTATACTATGTAGTGAATCATACTTCCTAGAGGTGTATATGTCGACTATGTGTGTGTATGTTTGGTTGATGTGTATACTATGTAGTGAATCATACTTCCTAGAGGCGTGTATGTCGACTATGTGTGTGTATGTTTGGTTGATGTGTATACTATGTAGTGAATCATACTTCCTAGAGGTGTATATGTCGACTATGTGTGTGTATGTTTGGTTGATGTGTATACTATGTAGTGAATCATACTTCCTAGAGGCGTGTATGTCGACTATGTGTGTGTATGTTTGGTTGATGTGTATACTATGTAGTGAATCATACTTCCTAGAGGTGTATATGTCGACTATGTGTGTATGTTTGGTTGATGTGTATACTATGTAGTGAATCATACTTCCTAGAGGTGTATATGTCGACTATGTGTGTGTATGTTTGGTTGATGTGTATACTATGTAGTGAATCATACTTCCTAGAGGTGTGTATGTCGACTATGTGTGTGTATGTTTGGTTGATGTGTATACTATGTAGTGAATCATACTTCCTAGAGGTGTATATGTCGACTATGTGTGTGTATGTTTGGTTGATGTGTATACTATGTAGTGAATCATACTTCCTAGAGGCGTATATGTCGACTATGTGTGTGTATGTTTGGTTGATGTGTATACTATGTAGTGAATCATACTTCCTAGAGGTGTATATGTCGACTATGTGTGTGTATGTTTGGTTGATGTGTATACTATGTAGTGAATCATACTTCCTAGAGGTGTATATGTCGACTATGTGTGTGTATGTTTGGTTGATGTGTATACTATGTAGTGAATCATACTTCCTAGAGGTGTGTATGTCGACTATGTGTGTGTATGTTTGGTTGATGTGTATACTATGTAGTGAATCATACTTCCTAGAGGCGTGTATGTCGACTATGTGTGTATGTTTGGGTGATGTGTATACTATGTAGTGAATCATACTTCCTAGAGGTGTATATGTCGACTATGTGTGTGTATGTTTGGTTGATGTGTATACTATGTAGTGAATCATACTTCCTAGAGGTGTATATGTCGACTATGTGTGTGTATGTTTGGTTGATGTGTATACTATGTAGTGAATCATACTTCCTAGAGGTGTATGTCGACTATGTGTGTGTATGTTTGGTTGATGTGTATACTATGTAGTGAATCATACTTCCTAGAGGTGTATATGTCGACTATGTGTGTGTATGTTTGGTTGATGTGTATACTATGTAGTGAATCATACTTCCTAGAGGTGTATATGTCGACTATGTGTGTGTATGTTTGGTTGATGTGTATACTATGTAGTGAATCATACTTCCTAGAGGCGTGTATATGTCGACTATGTGTGTGTATGTTTGGTTGATGTGTATACTATGTAGTGAATCATACTTCCTAGAGGCGTGTATATGTCGACTATGTATGTGTATGTTTGGTTGATGTGTATACTATGTAGTGAATCATACTTCCTAGAGGTGTATATGTCGACTATGTGTGTGTATGTTTGGTTGATGTGTATACTATGTAGTGAATCATACTTCCTAGAGGCGTGTATGTCGACTATGTGTGTGTATGTTTGGTTGATGTGTATACTATGTAGTGAATCATACTTCCTAGAGGTGTATATGTCGACTCTATGTGTGTGTATGTTTGGTTGATGTGTATACTATGTAGTGAATCATACTTCCTAGAGGTGTATATGTCGACTATGTGTGTGTATGTTTGGTTGATGTGTATACTATGTAGTGAATCATACTTCCTAGAGGTGTATATGTCGACTATGTGTGTGTATGTTTGGTTGATGTGTATACTATGTAGTGAATCATACTTCCTAGAGGCGTGTATGTCGACTATGTGTGTGTATGTTTGGTTGATGTGTATACTATGTAGTGAATCATACTTCCTAGAGGTGTATATGTCGACTATGTGTGTGTATGTTTGGTTGATGTGTATACTATGTAGTGAATCATACTTCCTAGAGGCGTGTATATGTCGACTATGTGTGTGTATGTTTGGTTGATGTGTATACTATGTAGTGAATCATACTTCCTAGAGGTGTATATGTCGACTATGTGTGTGTATGTTTGGTTGATGTGTATACTATGTAGTGAATCATACTTCCTAGAGGTGTATATGTCGACTATGTGTGTGTATGTTTGGTTGATGTGTATACTATGTAGTGAATCATACTTCCTAGAGGTGTATATGTCGACTATGTGTGTGTATGTTTGGTTGATGTGTATACTATGTAGTGAATCATACTTCCTAGAGGCGTGTATGTCGACTATGTGTGTGTATGTTTGGTTGATGTGTATACTATGTAGTGAATCATACTTCCTAGAGGTGTATATGTCGACTATGTGTGTGTATGTTTGGTTGATGTGTATACTATGTAGTGAATCATACTTCCTAGAGGTGTATATGTCGACTATGTGTGTGTATGTTTGGTTGATGTGTATACTATGTAGTGAATCATACTTCCTAGAGGTGTATATGTCGACTATGTGTGTGTATGTTTGGTTGATGTGTATACTATGTAGTGAATCATACTTCCTAGAGGCGTGTATGTCGACTATGTGTGTGTATGTTTGGTTGGTGTGTATACTATGTAGTGAATCATACTTCCTAGAGGTGTATATGTCGACTCTATGTGTGTGTGTATGTTTGGTTGATGTGTATACTATGTAGTGAATCATACTTCCTAGAGGTGTATATGTCGACTATGTGTGTGTATGTTTGGTTGATGTGTATACTATGTAGTGAATCATACTTCCTAGAGGTGTATATGTCGACTATGTGTGTGTATGTTTGGTTGATGTGTATACTATGTAGTGAATCATACTTCCTAGAGGCGTGTATGTCGACTATGTGTGTGTATGTTTGGTTGATGTGTATACTATGTAGTGAATCATACTTCCTAGAGGTGTATATGTCGACTATGTGTGTGTATGTTTGGTTGATGTGTATACTATGTAGTGAATCATACTTCCTAGAGGCGTGTATGGCGTATGTTTGGTTGATGTGTATACTATGTAGTGAATCATACTTCCTAGAGGTGTATGTCGACTATGTGTGTGTATGTTTGGTTGATGTGTATACTATGTAGTGAATCATACTTCCTAGAGGTGTATATGTCGACTATGTGTGTGTATGTTTGGTTGATGTGTATACTATGTAGTGAATCATACTTCCTAGAGGCGTATATGTCGACTATGTGTGTGTGTATGTTTGGTTGATGTGTATACTATGTAGTGAATCATAATTCCTAGAGGTGTGTATGTCGACTATGTGTGTGTATGTTTGGTTGATGTGTATACTATGTAGTGAATCATACTTCCTAGAGGTGTATATGTCGACTATGTGTGTGTATGTTTGGTTGATGTGTATACTATGTAGTGAATCATACTTCCTAGAGGCGTGTATGTCGACTATGTGTGTGTATGTTTGGTTGGTGTGTATACTATGTAGTGAATCATACTTCCTAGAGGTGTATATGTCGACTCTATGTGTGTGTATGTTTGGTTGATGTGTATACTATGTAGTGAATCATACTTCCTAGAGGTGTATATGTCGACTATGTGTGTGTATGTTTGGTTGATGTGTATACTATGTAGTGAATCATACTTCCTAGAGGTGTATATGGCGACTATGTGTGTGTATGTTTGGTTGATGTGTATACTATGTAGTGAATCATAATTCCTAGAGGCGTGTATGGCGACTATGTGTGTGTGTGTATGTTTGGTTGATGTGTATACTATGTAGTGAATCATACTTCCTAGAGGTGTATATGTCGACTATGTGTGTGTATGTTTGGTTGATGTGTATACTATGTAGTGAATCATACTTCCTAGAGGTGTATATGTCGACTATGTGTGTGTATGTTTGGTTGATGTGTATACTATGTAGTGAATCATACTTCCAAGAGGCGTGTATGGCGACTGTGTGTGTGTGTATGTTTGGTTGATGTGTATACTATGTAGTGAATCATACTTCCTAGAGGTGTATATGTCGACTATGTGTGTGTATGTTTGGATGATGTGTATACTATGTAGTGAATCATACTTCCTAGAGGTGTATATGTCGACTATGTGTGTGTATGTTTGGTTGATGTGTATGCTATGTAGTGAATCATACTTCCTAGAGGCGTGTATAGCGACTATGTGTGTGTATGTTTGGTTGATGTGTATACTATGTAGTGAATCATACTTCCTAGAGGCGTGTATGGCGACTATGTGTGTATATGTTTGGTTGATGTGTATACTATGTAGTGAATCATACTTCCTAGAGGCGTGTATGGCGACTATGTGTGTGTATGTTTGGTTGATGTGTATACTATGTAGTGAATCATACTTCCTAGAGGCGTGTATGGCGACTATGTGTGTGTATGTTTGGTTGATGTGTATACTATGTAGTGAATCATACTTTCTAGAGGCGTATATGTCGACTCTATGTGTGTGTATGTTTGGTTGATGTGTATACTATGTAGTGAATCATACTTCCTAGAGGCGTGTATGGCGACTATGTGTGTGTATGTTTGGTTGATGTGTATACTATGTAGTGAATCATACTTCCTAGAGGCGTGTATGTCGACTATGTGTGTGTATGTTTGGTTGATGTGTATACTATGTAGTGAATCATACTTCCTAGAGGCGTATATGTCGACTATGTGTGTGTATGTTTGGTTGATGTGTATACTATGTAGTGAATCATACTTCCTAGAGGTGTATATGTCGACTATGTGTGTGTATGTTTGGTTGATGTGTATACTATGTAGTGAATCATACTTCCTAGAGGTGTATATGTCGACTATGTGTGTGTATGTTTGGTTGATGTGTATACTATGTAGTGAATCAAACTTCCTAGAGGCGTGTATGGCGACTATGTGTGTGTGTATGTTTGGTTGATGTGTATACTATGTAGTGAATCATACTTCCTAGAGGCGTATATGTCGACTATGTGTGTGTGTATGTTTGGTTGATGTGTATACTATGTAGTGAATCATACTTCCTAGAGGTGTATATGTCGACTATGTGTGTGTATGTTTGGTTGATGTGTATACTATGTAGTGAATCATACTTCCTAGAGGTGTATATGTCGACTATGTGTGTGTATGTTTGGTTGATGTGTATACTATGTAGTGAATCATACTTCCTAGAGGTGTATATGTCGACTATGTGTGTGAGTATGTTTGGTTGATGTGTACTATGTAGTGAATCATACTTCCTAGAGGCGTGTATGGCGACTATGTGTGTGTGTATGTTTGGTTGATGTGTATACTATGTAGTGAATCATACTTCCTAGAGGTGTATATGTCGACTATGTGTGTGTATGTTTGGTTGATGTGTATACTATGTAGTGAATCATACTTCCTAGAGGTGTATATGTCGACTATGTGTGTGTATGTTTGGTTGATGTGTATACTATGTAGTGAATCATACTTCCTAGAGGTGTATATGTCGACTATGTGTGTGTATGTTTGGTTGATGTGTATACTATGTAGTGAATCATACTTCCTAGAGGCGTGTATATGTCGACTATGTGTGTGTATGTTTGGTTGATGTGTATACTATGTAGTGAATCATACTTCCTAGAGGTGTATATGTCGACTATGTGTGTGTATGTTTGGTTGATGTGTATACTATGTAGTGAATCATACTTCCTAGAGGTGTATGTCGACTATGTGTGTGTATGTTTGGTTGATGTGTATACTATGTAGTGAATCATACTTCCTAGAGGTGTATATGTCGACTATGTGTGTGTATGTTTGGTTGATGTGTATACTATGTAGTGAATCATACTTCCTAGAGGTGTATGTCGACTATGTGTGTGTATGTTTGGTTGATGTGTATACTATGTAGTGAATCATACTTCCTAGAGGCGTGTATGTCGACTATGTGTGTGTATGTTTGGTTGATGTGTATACTATGTAGTGAATCATACTTCCTAGAGGTGTATATGTCGACTATGTGTGTGTATGTTTGGTTGATGTGTATACTATGTAGTGAATCATACTTCCTAGAGGCGTATATGTCGACTATGTGTGTGTATGTTTGGTTGATGTGTATACTATGTAGTGAATCATACTTCCTAGAGGTGTATATGTCGACTATGTGTGTGTATGTTTGGTTGATGTGTATACTATGTAGTGAATCATACTTCCTAGAGGTGTATATGTCGACTATGTGTGTGTATGTTTGGTTGATGTGTATACTATGTAGTGAATCATACTTCCTAGAGGTGTATATGTCGACTATGTGTGTGTATGTTTGGTTGATGTGTATACTATGTAGTGAATCATACTTCCTAGAGGCGTGTATGTCGACTATGTGTGTGTATGTTTGGTTGATGTGTATACTATGTAGTGAATCATACTTCCTAGAGGTGTATATGTCGACTATGTGTGTGTATGTTTGGTTGATGTGTATACTATGTAGTGAATCATACTTCCTAGAGGTGTATATGTCGACTATGTGTGTGTATGTTTGGTTGATGTGTATACTATGTAGTGAATCATACTTCCTAGAGGTGTATATGTCGACTATGTGTGTGTATGTTTGGTTGATGTGTATACTATGTAGTGAATCATACTTCCTAGAGGTGTATATGTCGACTATGTGTGTGTATGTTTGGTTGATGTGTATACTATGTAGTGAATCATACTTCCTAGAGGTGTATATGTCGACTATGTGTGTGTATGTTTGGTTGATGTGTATACTATGTAGTGAATCATACTTCCTAGAGGTGTATATGTCGACTCTATGTGTGTGTGTGTATGTTTTGGTTGATGTGTATACTATGTAGTGAATCATACTTCCTAGAGGTGTATATGTCAACTATGTGTGTGTATGTTTGGTTGATGTGTATACTATGTAGTGAATCATACTTCCTAGAGGCGTATATGTCGACTATGTGTGTGTGTATGTTTGGTTGATGTGTATACTATGTAGTGAATCATACTTCCTAGAGGCGTGTATGTCGACTATGTGTGTGTATGTTTGGTTGATGTGTATACTATGTAGTGAATCATACTTCCTAGAGGTGTATATGTCGACTATGTGTGTGTATGTTTGGTTGATATGTATACTATGTAGTGAATCATACTTCCTAGAGGCGTGTATGTCGACTATGTGTGTGTATGTTTGGTTGATGTGTATACTATGTAGTGAATCATACTTCCTAGAGGTGTATATGTCGACTATGTGTGTGTATGTTTGGTTGATGTGTATACTATGTAGTGAATCATACTTCCTAGAGGTGTATATGTCGACTATGTGTGTGTATGTTTGGTTGGTGTGTATACTATGTAGTGAATCATACTTCCTAGAGGTGTATATGTCGACTATGTGTGTGTATGTTTGGTTGATGTGTATACTATGTAGTGAATCATACTTCCTAGAGGTGTATATGTCGACTATGTGTGTGTATGTTTGGTTGATGTGTATACTATGTAGTGAATCATACTTCCTAGAGGTGTATATGTCGACTATGTGTGTGTATGTTTGGTTGATGTGTATACTATGTAGTGAATCATACTTCCTAGAGGTGTATATGTCGACTATGTGTGTGTATGTTTGGTTGATGTGTATACTATGTAGTGAATCATACTTCCTAGAGGTGTATATGTCGACTCTATGTGTGTGTGTATGTTTGGTTGATGTGTATACTATGTAGTGAATCATACTTCCTAGAGGTGTATATGTCGACTCTATGTGTGTGTGTATGTTTGGTTGATGTGTATACTATGTAGTGAATCATACTTCCTAGAGGCGTGTATGGCGACTATGTGTGTGTATGTTTGGTTGATGTGTATACTATGTAGTGAATCATACTTCCTAGAGGCGTGTATGGCGACTATGTGTGTGTATGTTTGGTTGATGTGTATACTATGTAGTGAATCATACTTCCTAGAGGCGTGTATGGCGACTATGTGTGTGTGTATGTTTGGTTGATGTGTATACTATGTAGTGAATCATACTTCCTAGAGGCGTGTATGGCCACTATGTGTGTGTGTATGTTTGGTTGATGTGTATACTATGTAGTGAATCATACTTCCTAGAGGTGTATATGTCGACTATGTGTGTGTATGTTTGGTTGATGTGTATACTATGTAGTGAATCATACTTCCTAGAGGTGTATATGTCGACTATGTGTGTATGTTTGGTTGATGTGTATACTATGTAGTGAATCATACTTCCTAGAGGCGTGTATGTCGACTATGTGTGTGTATGTTTGGTTGGTGTGTATACTATGTAGTGAATCATACTTCCTAGAGGTGTATATGTCGACTATGTGTGTGTATGTTTGGTTGATGTGTATACTATGTAGTGAATCATACTTCCTAGAGGTGTATATGTCGACTATGTGTGTGTATGTTTGGTTGATGTGTATACTATGTAGTGAATCATACTTCCTAGAGGCGTGTATGGCGACTATGTGTGTGTATGTTTGGTTGATGTGTATACTATGTAGTGAATCATACTTCCTAGAGGCGTGTATGGCGACTATGTGTGTATATGTTTGGTTGATGTGTATACTATGTAGTGAATCATACTTCCTAGAGGCGTGTATGGCGACTATGTGTGTGTGTATGTTTGGTTGATGTGTATACTATGTAGTGAATCATACTTCCTAGAGGCGTGTATGGCGACTATGTGTGTGTATGTTTGGTTGATGTGTATACTATGTAGTGAATCATACTTTCTAGAGGCGTATATGTCGACTCTATGTGTGTGTATGTTTGGTTGATGTGTATACTATGTAGTGAATCATACTTCCTAGAGGCGTGTATGGCGACTATGTGTGTGTGTATGTTTGGTTGATGTGTATACTATGTAGTGAATCATACTTCCTAGAGGTGTGTATGTCGACTATGTGTGTGTATGTTTGGTTGATGTGTATACTATGTAGTGAATCATACTTCCTAGAGGCGTATATGTCGACTATGTGTGTGTATGTTTGGTTGATGTGTATACTATGTAGTGAATCATACTTCCTAGAGGTGTATATGTCGACTATGTGTGTGTATGTTTGGTTGATGTGTATACTATGTAGTGAATCATACTTCCTAGAGGTGTATATGTCGACTATGTGTGTGTATGTTTGGTTGATGTGTATACTATGTAGTGAATCATACTTCCTAGAGGCGTATATGTCGACTATGTGTGTGTATGTTTGGTTGATGTGTATACTATGTAGTGAATCATACTTCCTAGAGGTGTATATGTCGACTATGTGTGTGTATGTTTGGATGATGTGTATACTATGTAGTGAATCATACTTCCTAGAGGTGTATATGTCGACTATGTGTGTGTATGTTTGGTTGATGTGTATACTATGTAGTGAATCATACTTCCTAGAGGTGTATATGTCGACTATGTGTGTGTATGTTTGGTTGATGTGTATACTATGTAGTGAATCATACTTCCTAGAGACGTATATGTCGACTATGTGTGTGTGTATGTTTGGTTGATGTGTATACTATGTAGTGAATCAATCTTCCAAGAGGCGTGTATGTCGACTCTATGTGTGTGTATGTTTGGTTGATGTGTATACTATGTAGTGAATCATACTTCCTAGAGGCGTATATGGCGACTTTATATAATATTAATTGTTGGTTAATTGTTCAGTTGCAACAATGAGGAACATCTGCAATTCGTCTTAACCAAGGTATAATACAATGCATATTTGACCTTAACTATGAGGTCATATGCGACCTGTGGCAGCCATGAGATGCCTGAGTTCCCACCATAGTACATACGCAGCCGAAAAAACTTTGGGATCCTGTGGGGCTTGAACTCTGTGTGTGTGTGTATGTTTGGTGGATGTGTATACCATATGGTGATTCATGCTTCCTAGAGGCAGATGGCAACTATTTACTGTGTGTGTGTTTATGTGTAAGCCTAGCCCATGTGTGTGTGTGTGTGTGTGTGTATGTGTTTGGTGGATATGTATTCTATGTGGTGAGTTATACTTCCTAGAGGCGTATCTGTGTAAGTGTTTATGTGTAAGCCTAGCCCATGTGTGTGTGTTTGGTGGCTATTTATACAATGTGGTGAGTCATACTTCCTAGAGGCGAATGACAACTATTTACTGTTTATGTCTGTGTGTGTGATTGTGTACAGTAGATATAGTCCGAGCGGTCATATAATTGATGGCTCACATTAGTTGGTGGCCATTTCGGTCTGTAACTGTTCTGTTCTGAGGGCCAAGTTGTCTATGGCCATTGTGGTTTGTTTATAACCAATTTGGTTTGTGGACGATATGGGCAGAGCAAAACATTAAAATTATTGTGATCATTATTGCCCGAGTGGTTGATTTGGATCACAGCCACTTGGCACTTTAGTTTGTTACCATTGTGGTCCTTGACCAATATGGGCTAAACGGTCCAATACGTTGGGCCTTTTGGGTGCATGCACTCTCAAGTATGGAGGATACGAAAAGTGCATATAACGTGTGTAATAATCTACCCTTTTAACACAATCACTGCGGCCGGCGTATGGATACGTGATATGTAAATAATGGCCCATACTGCGGGCGACGTACCCACACGTATTGGTAATAACTGCTGACTTTGGTAGCACTGAGCCACTTTGCTTGTTGCCAGATGCTTCCATAAGCTCTAACCTTCCCTCCCTTACCAATATCAGTCAGCTCAAAGCATTGGTTGTGAGTGTGTGTCCAAGCGAGAGGTATTTTATAAGGTAAAATAAAAGCATAACTGGATTATTTGTTAATGTATTTGTGACAGCTATATACCAAGAACGAATGTGGGGTTCATTTCATATTACAGGTCATAACTCATACTGTCTTCTAAACACAAAACTTTATGAAATATCCGTCAATTTCACGAGAGTAAAATTATAAAAGTGAGAGAGAGAGAGAGAGTGATAATATGCATGTGGGGCCCGACCACTTACTGTAAGCAAGGAAAGTTTTGCTCAATATTTCAAAGGCAACGAGAGCTAAGAGTGAATAAAGTAAACTTTCATAGAGATAATTCCACCTAATCTTTCCATTGGAACTTGTTTGAATTCGGTCAGGGATACGGATATGACACTAGGGAAATGCATATTAGGCTGAAATAGCGAGAAAGTCCCTGCCCGGCGTAACTTCCCTATAGAAGTAATCGTAAAGAAAGAGTTAATGGGATACTGGCATAGTAGTGATAAACACAGCTTATACAAATTGGAAAGGTAAATCATTATCAAAATACCCAATGATTATATATACCATTTTCATACTCTATACTGTATATAGGCTACCCTAGATTTGTTTAGAATGTGTCGATTTTGTCTGTGGCTGTTTCCATCTGCGGCCGTTTTAGTCAACAGCTGTTTTGGTCTACACCCGATATGAGCCAAGTGGTTGGAGCAGCCAGTTTGAGTCAATGGTATCTCCTAATTGCACCCTCCGAATTGCTTTAAATTCCGTTCTTGCATTTTAGGCATAACAAAAGTTTGGGGGCTTTTGTTTGGTTGCGGCGGTCATCTCCCGGTGATTGGATTTTGGAGCCTGTGGTGAGTAGCTCGGGTGAGTTATCCAGCCTGGTACACAGGGGCTACTATATATTATCCAGTTCACTACAATTTACTCACTTGAATGGGACATCACAAATGTCCACTTACTACAGGTTCCTATTTACTGCTAGGTGAACAGAGGTATAGAGTGTACAGAGACTACCCTTCCGTTCAACCTTTCCAGGAATCGAACCCGGTACCTTTTGATTGCAAGTTCAATGTTCTACCATTGTGCCGCAGGTCACCTCTTTCTAAAGATAGTAGCATGTTAAATGTTTGAGGTTTTGTCCCTAAACCCCCAATTAAGGTCAACCAATTGTCAAAAACCGTAGGTACCCAATATGTTTCATATTAGGTTAATGAAAATTGACCAAAAGCTGCACATGATTATTTTATCATATATATATATATATATATATATATATTTGTTTCTGGTTACTATATTTTTAGTGTTTCTACTATTTTTTTTTATTTTTTTTTATTAGTATTTGGTCATTTACCCGTGTTTCAAGATTTCTATTCAGGGGTTTAACCCGTACAGCCCCAGCGACGCGCCTGACGCGTCGGCGATGTATGTAACGCACAGCCCCAGAGACGCGCCTGGCGCGTCACCCTAATTGCGCCGACCGTAACCTCAGGTGTAGCCACTCAAGAGGGCTCAGATTTGTATGGGAACTGTGTACGTATCCCACGCAACCGTGCCGATGATTGAAAACTCTCAAAGTCCACGTGCGTGCGCGCGAGCGCGCAAAAACCTGTTTTTTTGGGATAATTGCCTTCAATTTTTTACTCTTATAAAATCCGTTTTCGGGGGCTCTGTAGGACCATTTTTTAAGCTTTTTGAGCGGTTTTTCGTGGTTTTTCCTTCATTCCTAACCCATTCGCTATTGTTTCTGGAATAAAACCATTTTTTGAAAACCGGCCGGGTTCTGGTGCGCAAACATTACAAAACTAGCCGGGGCTCCACGGGTTAAGGTACTCATTAAGAAAACGCTAAAAGGAAAGTAGCACTAACCAAATAACAACCTATTATTTATCATGTCTTGAATCCGATAAAGTGACTCCCAGCCAAATTTCAGATACTTTGAGACTCCTAGAGGGCTCTCCAAACCAGAGTAAAGTCGTCCAGTGCTAGCCAGAATAAGGTGAAAAACAACCGTCTTCGAATACTGAAAAAGCTAACAGACTAACAGACAAGCAGAAAAACAAACAAACGACAACGATCTGATAATCTCCACTGCGTTGGATTATCGGAGACTATAGACCCGACCTTTACAGCCGACCCTGACTTGAGCACTATACCAAGAACCTTCACAGGTCTCAGGGTATAAATAATGTTATTACCGATTATCTCTCTCTCTCTCTCTATATATATATATATATATATATAAACATATATATATATATATATATATATATATATATATATATATATATATATATATATATATATATATATATATATATATATATATATATATATCGGTATATATATATATATATATATATATATATATATATATATATATATATATATATAATATATATATATATATATAATATATATCGGTATATATATATATATATATATATATATATATATATATATATATATATAGTATGTCAAGCATATCTCACAAATACACATGAGCGAATAAATGTTTATATACTCCCGACCGTACTCGAACCTCCGACATTCAGAACGAGTGTCCACTACACCACGGCGTGATAAGGGAATCTTAACCTTTTTCCTATATACATTAAGGAGAAGGGCAATCCTACTTGGCGAATGTATTTCAATTCATGCACAAGTCGCAGGATCCATATTCCAGGATACCATACAGGGAATTTTACAAGATTCCCCACGTAACTCGGGTTATAAAGATTTGATTTTAATTCTCGCCCAGCCAAACATGAGTCATTAATATCAAATATATCACACAAATACACGGAGCTAATAAATGTTAATATACTCCCAGCCAGACTCGAATCTCTGACATTAAGAACGAGTGTTCAAGATTTTAATCCGTATATAGTGGAGCAGATAACTGCAAATTTCAGGAGAATCGGTCATTTCCGGAAACAAGCACCAAATTTGGCACACATACTCCTTGGGGATTGCTCTTATGATAAAACCCATTAGCCACCTAAAAATTCAAGATGGCGGCCATTTTTCAAGATGGCCGCCATTGAATATACAGAAATATTGCATTTCGCAATAAAATCGCAAAGACTTGTCCTATTTGAATGATCTTGGTGTCAAATCATACATTTTTTACTATGTAGAATCCTAATTTGGATCCATGGACTTACTCACTAGCTTCCTTGTACCATAATATCAGTCCCGGAATCCTAATATTCTGCTAAATTAGAGGTTCATGTTACGTCTGACTCGGCTAAAATGCATGGTAGCGTATATCGTAGTAGTGTTAGAGGTTTAGTATGTGTAGCATCTTCCTGTACAAGGCTTCCAAACTGGACATGACACGATGCGGTGGGGGGGGGGGGACGTTGAGAGACTTGCAGCGGAAGGTGTAGAGTAGTAGCTCAACAAAGCGGATGTCAACACACAGCCAGGGCACACTGGTGGCACCGCTGCTGTGAAACTCAGCATGGGGTTCAGTATCAGCTGAATAATTAGTTTAGTGTAGCTAAATAATTAGTTTAGTGTCCCAAATGCTGTCTAATAAGCCCCGCATCAGTTAGCTACTGTAGATTACATGTAGTTTAACAGAGATGTTTAGTTAGATAGCCACGCCTGAATTGACAGGGTGTGCCAGCGCGGGAGAGCCGAGCCAAGGGTAACGGGGCTTTACATTGCTTTGCATGTAGTTACCTGGATGGTGTACAGATCGCACAGGACTTAAATGATACTGGATGAACGATCGGGCTAGGTGTAGGTCATATATTTTTATTCCCGAACCTAGTCGTATCCCATACCTTATTGTGCATGATTGTGATCAAGGTGGTAAAAGGATAACCCCTCGGCCTTGATTCACTGAATACAGATAATTATCATACTGTGATTATCTGTTATATCTGTTATCATATAACATACTGTGTTATATCATACTGTGATTATCTGTTATATACTGTGATTATCTGTTATCTATTATATCTGTGTTACAGATAATTATCATACTGTATTCACCAAGATGGCAAATACAGATCCAGGACCGTCTAAATTCCGGACTGACTGGAGCAAGTGTTGTCTTTGCCAGAAGAAGAAGAGTGAAGAGCTCAAGTCACCACGTGCACAACAACCACAAGAACATGATGGCTACACTATGATTGCGACTACTATTCCCTTCTTTCACGCAATTAATGAGATGCCTATTGTTCTGGATCCAGCCAGACTTGATGATGGTGGTGGCATTGAAGAAACTCTGAGGAGGAACAAGGCGCAGTATCACCAAATTGTCGCCTTTTGTTCAACAACACGAAACTGGAGAGAGCCAGAAAAAGAAGAGCAGAGAGTGCTCAGCCAGTAGAATGCCAGACCAAGCTGCATAGAACCAGCCTTGAAGGCCAAACGTGGTTCATATGTGACAAAGAACTCCTCTGAACTCAGACAAGTTATGACGATGAACCTCAATAACAGACTTAATGAATGTGCCCAAACTTTAAATGACGGAAAACTTCTTGCAAGACTCAGCGGTGGAGATGCTATTGCACAGGAGCTCAAATACCATTTTGCATGCTTGACAGACCTGTACAATAAAGAGAGGACGTACCTCAGAGCCACCAAGAGACTGGAACAGGAGCATGCACCCGAAGAGGATGCCCACCCACAGGCATTCTCAGAGCTAGTCACATAATTTATTAGTGGCCCCTCCATCATTGACGAACATGCCTATTACATAAGGCATCCTCTTCAAACACTAATCCGCCGTAGTTTGAATCTACCGCGCAGAGCATTTAAAAACTGAGGAGCCTTCATCATGAGCGCACGCGACCTCACTCATGGCTTCAGTCATTATGAATTGGGTTCTCACTAAGAAAAAACTTCGTAAAAAATAAAAACAAAAACAAAATAAGAATAACTATCCAATAAGCTTTCCATCATATCGTGGATGTACTTGTGTGGATTTCTGACCAGACGCTGATTCAGGCGTCATTCCTCCTTCTCTGCTCTGCGCTCAGCCTGCCCGGACCTGTCTCCCCACGCTCCGCGGGTTCCGCATTTGTTGCGTCCCTAGTGAGTTTTTTCTCATTGGTTTACTCCGGGATGTATCGAGTAAGGTTAGGATATGCGTAGCAGGAGTGTCCTGGGCTGGTTGCCCGCAGTGCAGTGTATTTTGGGTCGTATGTTTGGGGCATCTATTTCGGATGTACCCTCGTGGTCCTGTTGTGGACAGGTGAATTTTTTCACAGTTAAGCTAGCTTTGTGATGCAGGCGGCTTTCATTACGCGTTATTGCTTCCTTTTATCTTTCTGATGAGGTAGCGTATTTTTGCTGTCGTTCCCAGCGTATTTTTCTTCACTTAGTGAAGTTTTTTTTGGGTCCCGAGTCAGTTCTTCCCTTTGCTGGAAGTGTTTGCTACAGTGGTGTGTTGGCGGTGGTTCCTGTTGTGATATAATTCAGTGCTTTTTGTTTATATTCCGACATGTTACTGTTATCCGTCTGCCTAGGCCTAGCCAGCCTCTCGTAGCTTTATCACATATACAAGTGTTATTGATTTATTTTCTAAATATGTACTACTGTGTCATGTGTATCCTGGTTTAGTTGTGTATTGGCTAATTCCACGGACTATTTATGTGTCCTGGGTTAGTTGTGTTTTGGCTAATTCCACGGACTATGTTGGGCCGGCGTTAGTTGTGTTTTAGCTACGCCTCGGTCCGGTGTTGCGTTCAGATGGTATCTGGACGGGGTGGGTTTTTTCCGGCGGGTTTTTCTCGGTTTCACCTTGATAACCCCGGCTGGTTGCCTAGTTTTGGCCACGCGTGGTTTAAAACAGGCTTGTTTCCCCGGCGAGTGGGTGTCTGTGGCTCCCCAGGTCTGCGTCTCTGGGGCGCCTGTTTCATCCCGGCGGGTTGGCTGTACCAATCTAACAGTGTTCATACGGACACGTGTTGTTTGTAGTTTTTTCGGTTTTGCAAAGCCAATATAAAACTATGCTGTTGTTGTATTTCCTCCCCGGCGATCTGTTTCAAAGAAGTGGGGATAGGAACAATTGGGGTTAACTTTTAAACTTTAATTCACCCGGTGGGTGCAACCTGGTAGGTTGGGATGACCGAATTTGCAAAATTCAGTTTAGTTGACCAGTCAATTGAGGGATGCTTTGTGTATCGCCTCCTTCAACATACAGCGCTTTAGGGCACATTTGGGGTTAACGTTTTTTAAACTATTATTCACACCCGGCGGGTGTTTCTTGCACGGATGAGAATAACGAATTTACAATTCAGTTAGTTAACCAGACATTTGAGGGATACGTTTTGTATCGCCGCCTTCAACATACGGCGATCTAAAAGATACTTCGGCAGAAGTTAGATCTCGTATATTTGTCAGGCTTCCCAGTTTTTTAACTACGAGATAATTCGGGGGCCGGCGTCTTTTTTAGGGTTTTTTTTCCAATATTTAATATGGAACCAAACACCACCGGAAAGACTTAATCACTTATAAACGCCATGATGGTCTTTATATATTATGTCAGAAGGTATTCATAAATCTTTTGGACAAATTAAGATATTCTGAAATCTTTTACTTAGGAAACCCCACCGCGTGGCGAGCTGTGGTCGTTGAGTATTACGTCTCGTTACCCGGCGGGTTATTTAACACCTGTGTGCGAACATGAGTGGGTTAACCTTATGAGCATTAATTCCTGGAAATTTTAAATTTTCCAGAGCTGGGTCCCGGCGGGTCTATGCAGAACCTGGAGTAGTTTCCCTCCAGTCTCTGTCATGGCTACCTTTGCCCCGGTTTTTGCTGTATGCATTACGCCCTCCTGTTCAGGTATCCCTATTTTTGCGCACACACTTTGTATAAAATGTGTTAAAATGTCTCGTTTGGTGGGGGTTACTTTTCCGGCGTTTTTCTCGTTGCTCCGAGAACACCGTTTTGGTTTACCGAGTTTTAGTCAGGATGGCTAAAATAGGTAAGTTACCCCGACGAGTTTGGTCGCTTGAGGGCTCATCAGAAACTGCGTTTTTCTGTGGTCGAGCCTGGGATCAGGCTTCCTGTGTTATTCATTGCTTTATGCATTACGCCCTCCTGTTATGTCTCGTTTGGTGTGGGTTACCTTTCCGGCGTTTTTTCTCGTTGCTCCGAGAACACCGTTTTTGGTTACCGAGTTTTAGTCAGGATGGCTAAAATAGGTAAGTTACCCCGACGAGTTTGGTCGCTTGAGGGCTCATCAGAAACTGCGTTTTCTGTGGTCAAGCCTGGGATCAGGCTTCCTGTGTTATTCCCGGTGAGGGGGGCTCCACACAGTTGTTGTTGTTGTTGTTGTTCCCCAGGCTGCCTGGCCGAACAGCCCCAAGGTCCCGAGCAAGGCCAAGGCCATAAAGCGCCCCCACAAAACCCTCCCTGCTTACCACTAACAAAACCCAGGTGACCGAAGCCACTCTAAGGCAGGGAGCTGAGGAGGGCGCGGAAACGCCCGAGAAACCAAAGCCCCACCCAAGGCCCTGTGCCCCTCAGTAATTATGAAGGGAAAGTTGAGGGGCAAGGGAAAAATGTGACGCTTTGGCTCCCAATCTGCCAACTTTTAGGTTGGCAGTAGGGAGGTCGATCCACGGAAAAGACGCCGTCACTTGAGATCTAGAAGATATATAAGTAAAAGGAACAGTCAGAGTAAGCTATGGGTATGGCAGAGATCGCTCAGCTCTCACTCTGATAGACCAGCCCATCACCACATGACTAGAACCCAATCCTCTCAGCATCAGCTAGGAAAGGCCCTAGAAAGCCGCCTTTGGCGGGGGGATAGCTCCCCTACTTCAACTCCTTTCGGAGTTGGGCACCCGCCACACAGTTATTTTGTTTGGTCTTTCCCTCCCGGCGACCTTTTTTACAAAGAGGTCTGGGGCAGGTATAAGTGGTTTGACATTGCATATAAAACCCGGCGGTTGTTTTTAAACTTTAATTCACCCGGTGGGTGCAACCTGGAAGGTTGGGATGACCGAATTTGCAAAATTCAGTTTAGTTGACCAGTCAATTGAGGGATGCTTTGTGTATCGCCTCCTTCAACATACGGCGCTTTAGGGCACATTTGGGGTTAACGTTTTTTAAACTATTATTCACACCCGGCGGGTGTTTCTTGCACGGATGAGAATAACGAATTTACAATTCAGTTAGTTAACCAGACATTTGAGGGATACGTTTTGTATCGCCGCCTTCAACATACGGCGATCTAAAAGATACTTCGGCAGAAGTTAGATCTCGTATATTTGTCAGGCTTCCCAGTTTTTTATCTACGAGATAATTCGGGGGCCGGCGTCTTTTTTAGGGGGTTTTTTTCCAATATTTAATATGGAAACAAACAACACTGGAAAGTCTTAATCACCTATAAATGCCATGATGGTCTTTATATTATGTCAGAGGGTATTCATAAATCTTTGGACAAATTAAGATATTCTGAAATCTTTTACTTAGGAAACCCCACCGCGTGGCGAGCTGTGGTCGTTGAGTATTACGTCTCGTTACCCGGCGGGTTATTTAACACCTGTGTGCGAACATGAGTGGGTTAACCTTATGAGCATTAATTCCTGGAAATTTTAAATTTTCCAGAGCTGGGTCCCGGCGGGTCTATGCAGAACCTGGAGTAGTTTCCCTCCAGTCTCTGTCATGGCTACCTTTGCCCCGGTTTTTGCTGTATGCATTACGCCCTCCTGTTCAGGTATCCCTATTTTTGCGCACACACTTTGTATAAAATGTGTTAAAATGTCTCGTTTGGTGGGGGTTACCTTTCCGGCGTTTTTCTCGTTGCTCCGAGAACACCGTTTTGGTTTACCGAGTTTTAGTCAGGATGGCTAAAATAGGTAAGTTACCCCGATGAGTTTGGTCGCTTGAGGGCTCATCAGAAACTGCGTTTTTCTGTGGTCGAGCCTGGGATCAGGCTTCCTGTGTTATTCATTGCTTTATGCATTACGCCCTCCTGTTATGTCTCGTTTGGTGTGGGTTACCTTTCCGGCGTTTTTTCTCGTTGCTCCGAGAACACCGTTTTTGGTTACCGAGTTTTAGTCAGGATGGCTAAAATAGGTAAGTTACCCCGACGAGTTTGGTCGCTTGAGGGCTAATCAGAAACTGCGTTTTCTGTGGTCAAGCCTGGGATCAGGCTCCCTGTGTTATTCCCGGTGAGGGGGGCTCCACACAGTTATTTTGTTTGGTCTTTCCCTCCCGGCGACCTTTTTTACAAAGAGGTCTGGGGCAGGTATAAGTGGTTTGACATTGCATATAAAACCCGGCGGTTGTACCTTCGGGTGGTTATATTAACGAATTTGCGATTCGCGATAATTTGCCAAACAATTGATTGATACAATAGGGTATCACGGCCGTCAAGACGGCGATCTATGAGGGCTTCTGGCAGAAGCCGGATTAGAGATTAAGATAGGCTTAGACTTTTTATGGGATAAAAAGATGCCTGAATCTTACTAGTGTTTCAAGTGTAAAGGGATACTTGAAGGACTTCAGCTTTAATAAAGATATGTTTCATCTTTATGAGGATTCAGAAGTTATGCTTAATTCTTTCGAACAGGTAAAAGATATGCTGAAATCCTTAATAAACAATTGGAACAATGTTGTTTGTTTGTTTAGTCTTTCTCTCCCGGCGACCTTTTTACAAAAAAGGTCTGGGGCAGGTACAATTGGTTTGACATTGCATATAAAACCCGGCGGTTATACCTTCGGGTGGTTATATTAACTGATTAGCAATTCGCGATCATTTGCCAAACAATTGATTGATACAATAGGGTATCACGGCCTTCAAGACGGCGATCTATGAGGGCTTCTGGGAGAAGCCGGATTAGAGATTAGGATAGGCTTAGACTTTTTATGGGATAAAAAGATGCCGGAATCTTACTAATGTTTCAAGTGTAAAGGATACTTGAAAGACTTCATCTTTAATAAAGATATACTTCATCTTTAGGGGGATTCAAAAGATATGCTTAAAAATCTTCTGGACAGGTAAATATATCCTGAAATCTTTAATATGAAACTAAAGGAAAACGAAAAGTAGTGGTGGAGTGCTACGGTTCGTTGACCGGCGGTCTTGTGACACATATTTTGTACCATTTTTTGGGTGTAACCCTATGAGCATTAATCCCCGGAAAATTCTCTTTCCAGGGCGGAGTACCGGTGTTGCACCAGGTGACCAGGTAGTTCCCGGGGGCGGGGTAGTTTTCCCCCAGTCTCTGCCATGTCGGCACTTGAACCTCTCATTGCTGTATGTTCAACGCCGTTAAGATCAGGTATCCCTATATATTATTTTCATTTGTTAATGAAATAATTTAATCACTGAATAATAATAACCATATATATTTTCTATGATTATATTAGGATAATATTGTGTTTATTTATAGTAATTTATTTTAATACAATTAAATATAAATTAAATTAATTAGTATACTTTATGATTTTGCTCACCAGCTCTGCTTTCAATGTGTTAATGAGCTATGGGAGCTTTTAATTATCATAAACCTTTACAGGGCTCTCTTTTAGAGAGTATACCGAGCTCGCAAGCGAGGGACAGCCACAGCCAAGGTGTATGGCGATACTCACAGTCCTGGCAGGACAGAACACATCCCTTTGTGACTCAACTAGTGCTGACGTCCACGGGATGCCGATGTACCATCTTCTACCCCAGTTTTAACATGGCAACATGTGGAGGTCCCGGCTTCGGCGGGATCTTCCCATGATAAGCCAGACTTAACGGATGAAGAACAACGATCTCTGGTCTCAGAGATGGAGGTTGAAGAGTCCAGTCACCTTTTAGGCGACTCTCAGGGTACTGTCGAATCTCCACGGAGTTCGTCATCGGCTAGGTATGTACCGGCGGAAGAGATTGATGGACTACTATTGAATGCACTTAATAGGTTCTTGGGCCCTACGCCGGAAACTCCTCCTGATACGGGAGATCCCGCGATGTCGACGAATGTGCGACCTCTGGCTACATCCTTTGCTTTAGCGAAAATACCTAGCCAACCGCTTGTGTCAGGCCCAATTTCCAATGTGCCAGGCACAACAGCTCTCACTACTTCCACTGAATGCAGTTCACTGTATTCAGAAACAAGGGTCAACGAGGTCAAGGAAGTTGCTACTCGTGTCGGAAGAGATTTTTGTTCTAGCCAGCAGTCTAGATATTTATCTTCACGCATCTTATCTCCCAGGCGTAGCGAACGTCTGGGCAGACGCTCTGTCCCGGAGACAGAGCACGACAGTAGAATGGGAGCTCAAGCAACCCATTTTCGACCTAATGATTGCGGAGCTCTCCCATCCACAAGTGGATCTTTTTGCGTCCGAGGAGACTCACAAGCTCCCTCTATACCTCACCCGCCGGGCGATAACGCCGGCAGGGGGGCCAGACGCCCTAGGGACTGACTGGAACAGATGGAGCTCCATCTATCTGTTTCCGCCGCCAGATGCGTCACTAATGTGCCACGTAGTGAACAAACTACGAGTTTATCGAGGCTTAGTCTCGCTAATCGCGCCCCTGTGGCCGGCGCAGGTGTGGTACCAGCAATTAATAATGTGGTGCCCGGACCCGGTATCGCTCCCGGTCGGGTACTTCCACTTAGACACGATTGGCAACCTAGCGACCTCGCTGACTTATGCATTATGGACATTCAGGAGGCCAAGTGGCTAGTACCATACGGTAGGGATGTGACCAATAAATTGCTCAATCAATATACTCAGTCTACTAAGCGACAATATCAATCACATTGGAAAGCTTTTACTTCTTGGATTGTTAGAACGGAACAAACTGTACCCTCAGTGGCATTGGTTTTTAATTACTTGAACTATCTGTTTGAGCAGAAACGTTTATCTGTGGTAACTTTGAAGAATCACTTAACTGCGATTAGAGTGCCCTTTTTCGACCTTACAGGTCTATCCATACCGGTGGCGGAGGAAACAGGATTTATGAGAGCGTGTTTTAAACTCCGCCCACCTCCCCGTCAGCTCATGCCTACTTGGTCTCTGGACAAAGCTTTGTCTTTACTTCATTCTCGTCTGTATCAAAATACTGCAGACTTTGCTTTAATCTTAAAGAAGGCAGTTTTCCTTTTGGCTTTGGCCACCGGAAACAGAGTGTCTGAGCTGGCGGCGATGAGCAACACACCTAATTGTCTTAGGTTTGGTAGACTTAATGATTCAATTTCCATTGCACCCTCCCCGGCGTTTGTAGCCAAGAATGAGCATAGTGCACACGTGTTTTCTGAGTTCACGGTGCCGGCGTTAAAAAGGGGAAAGGTGCATCATAATTTATGTCCAGTGCAAGCTCTAACCAAATATTTGAGAATAGCTCCTCAAAACCCCCAAGGTGCTTTATGGGTAGCGAGTACGGGTAAACGCTTACTTAAACGGCGATTAGCCTCTCTTCTGGTAGAAGTCATTAAAGAGAGTAATCCCGGCGTTGTGGGTAGGGCCCACGATTTACGCAAGTGGGCGGCCTCTTTACGTTTCCTGAAAAACTTTTCAGTTGAAGATATTGCGTCCACACAGTTGTGGGCGTCTAATCATACGTTTCTCTCTAGATACTTGTCAGTTGCTCTAGACAAACCTTCCTTACCATGTATAGCTTTAAGGCAGAGGGTCTAGGTGGCCCTGCAGTCACTTATGTTTACTTTCACGGAAGGGGGGGGGGGGTGCAGTCAGTTGACATAGGACACCCTAGACCCCACCGGAGTATGAGAGCTGTGATACAATTTAAGGTTAAAATGTGATATGAAAATTTCTCTGCGAGAAATTGTGCTAGTACAAGGTTTAGTACAAAACAACGGTGTTGTTATAGTAGTTTTAGCTGCGAAAGCAATGTAATATTAGTTCAATGGAGTTCATTTGCAATTGATCTCCACATGTATTTTGGGGTTTATGATGTGCACATATAAACTTATAACTTATTATTTTTGTCACCACTCGTTGAGTGGGGTGCCTTTTGTAACTACAGATCTGTGTTCAGAATCTTCAGGGTTACCCATTTTTGTCGGGCAGGCTTCTTTGAAGCACGCACCTGCCTGAACCCCTTTTTCTTGTATATTTCCGGCCTACGCCGTATTAAATACATTTTTCAAAAGTAAGAATACTATGTGGTTGTTTTTATTATCTGCTTTTCTAGAGTTATGATATGATTACGAATGTCCCCCTCCAGTCTTAGATATCAGGCATGTTCGTCAATGATGGAGGGGCCACTAATAAATTATAGGTTTGACTCCTGTAAGGAGATAAAGAAAACCTAATATTTAGTAGTGGCCCCGTAATCATTGACGACTGGGGCCCTCCCGACCGTCCCCTTCCCATTCGTTGATGTATTAAGGATTTTAGTTTACTTGATATGTCAGTGAAGGAGGAATGACGCCTGAATCAGGGTCTGGTCAGAAATCCACACAAGTACATCCACGATATGATGGAAAGCTTATTGGATAGTTATTCTTATTTTCTTTTTGTTTTTATTTTTTACGAAGTTTTTTCGTAGTGAGAACCCAATTCATAATGACTGAAGCCATGAGTGAGGTCGCGTGCGCTCATGATGAAGGCTCCTCAGTTTTTAAATGCTCTGCGCGGTAGATTCAAACTACGGCGGATTAGTGTTTGAAGAGGATGCCTTATGTAATAGGCATGTTCGTCAATGATTACGGGGCCACTACTAAATATTAGGTTTTCTTTATCTCCTTACAGGAGTCAAACCTATAATCTAGTGGAGACCACCAGATCTGGCGAGGGTCCTGCAGTCTTCCGACTTGCAGACATAGTTCACCTGTATGCCCAGCGCCTGGAACAGCTGGGTATTGATGCACCTGCTGTCAACTCCACAAGACTGAAGGAAAAACTGCTGTCAGAAATACCTGAGTTGGAAGTGTACAAGCAGGGAAGGGATGTTGTTCTAGCTTTCCAGAAAGATGTGGGCTTTGTCTTGTCAGAAGCCTCTGACTATTATAGTGAAGCTATTATCCTTGGCAGAGCAGCTAACATTTTGCGAAGACATATGCTGGACCACAAGTCCACATTTGATGGAACCTTCCATGAGGGGTGCATCGAACAGGCCATTCCACTCACTCTTCTTCAGTTTGTGGCCATGCTTAAACACGGAGCGGACATCAAATGTCAACTGAGGTTTGGCGCATCAAAGACAGATCTAGCAATTGCTCAGCTGCTTCAGTACAACTGCTATGCAAGGTACAAAGAAGGAGCAGCAACTCACAGACACTCCAAAGACAGAGAGACCCCATTCCCTGTTTACATGGGGATGTCCGTCTACACAAAGACCAGAAAGAGAAAGTTGGTGGAAATGCTTAACGAGCATGGCATCAGCATTTCATACGACAGGGTGCTACAGATATCTGCACAGCTGGGAGATGCAACAGTCAGCAAGTACGTGGAGGATGGGGTGGTCTGTCCACCAGTTCTGTGAAAAGGGCTGTTCACCACATCAGCCATGGACAACATAGACCACAATCCCACTGCAACGACAGCGACCACTTCTTTCCATGGAACCACCGTCTCTGTTTTCCAGCACCCAACCAAAGAAGACAAAGGCATGCAACAGAAGCAGGCAGAAAAGTCATCATGGTCAAAGCCAGCGACACAGATGTTGTCGTCATCGCAGTCAGTGTTCTGCAGGCACTTCAGGAGCTAGGTCTGCAGCAGTTGTGGTTGCCTTTGGCCAAGGACAGAACCTGAGGTGGGTTCCTGTACATGACTTGTGTTGCACTCTTGCAGAAAAGAGCAAAGGGATGCTCTTCTTCCATGCCTTCACTGGCTGCGATGTCGTTTCAGCATTCCGTGGCAAAGGGAAGAAGTCTGCTTGGCAAACCTGGGATGTTTGTGATGAGGCTTCCGGTGTCTTCAGCAAACTCAGCCAGTACCCACCGGTAGTTGATGATGAAGACCTGGAGACCTTGGAGAAGTTCGTGGTCATGATGTACGACAGATCCAGCACAGCTAAAGGTGTCGATGATGCGAGGTTGGACATGTTTGCTCGGAAGCAGAGGCCGTACGAAGCCATTCCTCCAACCCGAGCAGCACTGAAGCAGCATGTGAAGCATGCTGCCTACCAGGCGGGCTGCATCTGGAGTCAGTCAACAGTACGTCAACCAGAAACGCAGACTCCTGCCAACTGGGGCTGGACCAAGAAAGGCGATCTGTGGCAGATCGTTTGGACAGAGCTCCCACCCATTGCAGAGAGTTGCCAGCAGCTGACCAAGTGTGGATGCAAGTCGGAATGCTGCGGTCGATGCAAATGCTACTGCTTTGGTCTGACCTGCACGGCACTGTGCAGCTGCAGATGCGAGGTTTAGAAGCGTTGTAGTATACTCATCCAGGCAGCAAGACAATAAGTGACAAACAAGTAAAGGCCTACTGCCTACATGTACATCCAATAATATATCGGACTGATGTTGCCTATGATATGGGCACTTTTTACCCTAATTATGATTCCGGGACTGATATTATGGTACAAGGAAGCTAGTGAGTAAGTCCATGGTTCCAAATTCGGATTCTACATTGTGAAAAATGTATGATTTGACACCAAGATCATTCAAATAGGACAAGTCTTTGCGATTTTATTGCGAAATTAAATGTTTCTGTATATTCAATGGCGGCCATCTTGAAAAATGGCCACCATCTTGAATTTTTAGGTGGCTAACGGGTTTTATCAAAAGTGCAATCCCCAAGGAGTATGTGTGCTAATTTTGGTGCTTGTTTCCAGAAATGAACGATTATTCCAGTTATCTGCCCCACTAATATACTATATACTGTATATATATATATATATATATATATATATATATATATATACTGTATATATTATGCGTGGTTGTAATCCAACTCGCTTGATACTTTGTTCCCATAAGTTCCATATTTGGGTAACTTGGAACATAATCCTGCCCAACAGGAACATAGCTAGCATTGATATTAATATTACTAGATCACTCAAATCACACCCAAAGACAATAAATACACACGATATGGTTCACAAGTTTTATTTCTTAATAGTTAGGTACAGATGGGGCACATTAGGTACTTAGCTATAGACCGTAAGACCAATGGCTATATTAGGTGACTGGGAATAAGTTAAATATGTTTAACTTATTCATCAATAATGGCGTCACTAACAAAGCATCAGAATCAACATATTAAATAATACATAAAAGAATGATGACAATATCTGTATCAAAGTTAAGTGTGCACAGAGAGGGATCACGTATAGTAAATCTGGGCAACTGATATCGCCTAAACAAAATAAGCAAGCGTGAGCGAGGCTGAGGGCGGGGTCCCGCGGCCAAGTACAAAGAATATCAAGACTCCCGCGACTAGGGGTTTAGGTCAAGTTTACTGCGAGGTACATTTATTAATATTAAGAATATGGAATGTTAGTCTACGATGGAAAAAATACGACTGATTTTAACGTTAGTCCTAGAGGTATGACAATTTAAGTTACAAATAGATGATAAAGGCAAACTGTGAATAATTAGACACCGGGTCTACGAAAAATAATTATAGTCACAAATGAGCTGCATTTTGTGTTACCACCACTGATAAGCCATTGGGCTTTTGGCAGAAAATGCCAAAAATTGTCAGTGATATCCGAGACATGTTTACATACAGTGTTCTCATCGTCCAGCATATTACTGCTTCATAATCATCAGCCAACTTAAAATAGCCCTATATAATATTTAATTATCACTAGAACAATACACTATACCATGTAGGAAGTCTTCTGGAGAAATAGGGCAAATTTAGAAAAAAAAGGCAAGATAAACTAAAGCACAAATGTATGCTAGAATAGCATTGACAAATCGCTAGATAGTCACCAGACACTAAAAACTTGTATGTCACTAGAAAACATATGTTGAAGTATCTAGAATAATCTTTAACAATCGAAACATCTCTCCAATTCCTTAAAATAGGGAAACTAACTTGAATATCGCTAGAATTCATCACATCTTGATGTCGCTAGATGGAAGTGATGGAAGTGATTCGCTGGATTTAGCGGTAGCAGCTACATTGGCAACATCGTACCAAGAACCTTCATTCCGTTATAATGAACAAGGTCAGATTTCGAAACTATTACAATTATTTCAAAGTTCAGAGATCATCAGATTGGTTTGGAAGTCGAAGTACACAATTTCAGTTCCATTAGTTTTACAAACATTTACATAATAAATTATAATATGCTACTTAGAGGGTTTAATAAAGAAACATTACTTTCCCGATATCGTATAAGCGTAGGCAAGCTGTTATTCTTTTGTTTTGTTTTAAGAACGTCAACAAACGCTTCGTATATTTGGAGTTCTTAGTTATACATTAGAACATATTTATATTTTGCACACTCTTATAAGTATAAACACTTACTTGTTAAAGAGGAAATACACAAAAGCCCAATTTCGAATGATCGTGAATAACTTTACTTTGGCGTATGTTTGGGCTAATTTAAGACTACATTTAGATTGATAGAATTTTTTAATTACTCGCCAATGAAATATGATGACTTGCTTACAGATATATACTTAAAGCCCGAATCGGCTTGACTTTAACCCAGTTGTTTACTTCCTCAACCCTGTGGAGGAGCAGGGTTGAGTTGGCTTGATATTGGACACCCTTTTATGGCATTTGGGTGTGAAATACGACACTATTTCCAGTCTATCGGAGATAATGATGGTAAAGGAAAATGCGGCATTCCTTAAGGCCCGAATCGGATTGACTTAAACCCAGTTGTTCACTTCCTCAAGACTGTGTAGGAGCATACAGGGTTGAGTTGGCTTGATATTGGACACCCTTTTATGGCATTTGGGTGTGAAATACGACACCATTTCCAGTCTATCGGAGATAATGATGGTAAAGGAAAATACGGCTTTAGACTATGTGAACAGTGATAAGGAATTTCGATTTCACAAAACGTGTAGTGAAATAAAATATAATCGAATGGGGTTATGAATACAGCGGATATAAATGAATACTCAACGCGCTGTAAATAAATTATGAAACACCACAAAGTGGATGAACGAATCTATATAATGTAAACTGATATCACAAAACAAGTAGTGAATCAAAATTGTAGCCAGGAAATGGTAGGCTGGAATTCTAAAATAAAATTATTTCGCAAAATTAAAGTAGTGAATCAGAATTAGCCAGAATGTATAGGCTTGAAAAATAAAAATAAAATTAATTCACAGAACTATAGTAGTGAATCGAAATAGCCAGAAATATAGGCTAGAACACAGTAAGGTAAATAGAGATTCCCGAACTGATATTATTCACCGTGTAACGTGGTAGACCGAATTATTCACAAGACTATGTGGACATTACATGATTCAGAATAAACGAATAATGCACTCGAACGTACTGATTTAATAATTAAATCAGGGAGAACGAATTACTATTTACTTGGAATTATATTTTGAATGGACCTAGAGGTATCCATGAATTAGAGTTATATTAAGTATGTGGCAGATATGATAATAACGCTCTCTTTTTGTATTTGTTTTATTTTGTTCTATGTGATTGAGGGAGGCAAAAGGCATAACTGCCTATAGCGAGTGCCTCCCCCATAGTTGAAAGAGTGACAGGGCCAAAATCAAGGGACGTTCGAGCCAAAATGAACACTTCACTATGTACTTTTATACACAACTGATAATACACACATGAATAAGATCTGTCAGCTTTCACAAAAGGTTTACGTGTGGCGTTTTATATAATTATAACTTAGGTCGAGCATATATATAATATTTATATGGAATATAAAGGTGTTATATCCAGAATATTATATATATTATTAACTGTAAAGACGTATATAAGGTTTTCACAAATACGAGGTATAAGTTAATGAAATAAGAGTCCAAGGTGGGTCTCGATAATTTACGTTGACTTGAACACGAACATATCTTATATGTGCGTTTCCGCACCCTCCTCAGCTCCCAGCCATGTAGTGGCTTCGATCACCCAGGCTTTATTGTGGTCGGCAGGGAGGGTTCTGTGGGGGCGCTCGGTTATGGCCTTGGCCTTGCTCGGGGACTTGGGGCTGTTCGGCCAGGCAGCTTGGGGAACAACAACAACAACAATTCCAAAACTCAAGAACACATAGAAACACTTAGACTGGGGGGAGATGATCCTTTATAGAGATCTGGTCTGCGGTTAGTTAGCTCGTACGTTTTTAAGCCTCTCTTATTTATCAGCGAGAGAGACGTCGATTTCACACAGAACTAGAATAATCGCTTCTAGTATTTTATATGCATCTAGAACTTTCACTTCTAGTGCTTAGACACCAATTTGAGCTTTTCCCTTCTAGAACCTCTGTACACAACTAGAATTTTTACTTCTAGAGCCTCTACACAACTAGAAATTTCACTTCTAGCTCACCTACACCTTACTAGAATATACACTTCTAGATACTCTACACTTACTAAAACGGGCACTTCTAGTGTTACGAGGTGGCTGTATACAGGGTGTTTTAAAACAACACTGCCAGACCTCATCTGCTAATTAGTAAATACAATAACGAAGAAGATTATCTAAGGACAAAATGCAAAATAATATACCATTAATGATTTAAACCGCATAGAGTAAAATAATTAGTGACACCCAGGTATGAGCTATAATACGAACACGAGCTAGTGTCCCCCCTCCCCCCCAAATAGCCTACCTCTTGCCTCCCATCCCAGTTCGAGTTTTTCTTCGAAGCTTTAGAGTCATAACGAATCTTCTCATGTGTTTAATCATCTGGTCGGCCATGGTGCTATCTTCTTCTGTCATAGTGATTTTATTTACCTTATAGTATCACATACATATGGATTGTCGTTATTTAGGTGTGTCTCTGCCTTTGTTATTTTATACTCGTTAAGTCCAAGTGACGTAAATTGTTTGTTTTGGGTACCATTAGATGATTTTAAATATTCATTAGTGAACACCGTATACTTGTATGTCTACAGCTACGTAAAATCGTCAAACTTCAACCATAAAACTGATAGACATATTTCGTTAGTACTCTGTGATAATAGTAACGTAATGAGGTATTTCTATTGAAACAGTAAATTGCGCAGGAACAATTTTTTCCCATGCAAACAGTTTCAGGAACAATTAAATTACCTATAGCAGTGTTCGGATACCTGACCCAGACTTGAGATTCATTATTTTACCTCTTGGTCATCGTTACAAATGGTGCATATCTTTTTACGCTACTTGGATTATAATACTTAGCAGTTTTCTTCTAATTGCAAAATATCATTACTAATTTTATGTTACTTTGATTTTGTAATTATTCATATGTGATTAGGTCATTAGATATCTCCTCTTTACCTTTTTTACTTGGTAATCATTCATATTATGTATCATATGTTTTGTGCTGAGCTCAGAACCCTGGTTTGCTACATTTCTAAATTGCCGTTGTAAAGGCTTATCCCTCAGTACTTCATCTGATAACCATTTATCTCCGTTACAATATATTTTTGGTAAAAATAGAATAGAAATATGTGTATTATATATTTTGATCAATGTGGTCGTCATACTCTGGCAGTGTTGTTTTAAAACACCCTGTATATGGACAATTGGCTTAACCCCATCAGTAGCGACTCAGACATTGGATCCACATTCTGTTTTGCAATTGGCTTACAGACGGGTTCGACAATGTTTGCCTAACAATCCTATATTTCAGTTAGAGGATATTCAGTTTTTAACCCTTGTCTAGTGGGGTGTTTTGGGCTCATTTGGGCATATTCAGGCCCTCCTGCATGATAAATCAAGCATCTGCATGAAGAAACAAATATTTAGCAAAAAACTAGGCACTAAAAGCTTCAAAATGAGACCAGAACGAGCTACGTAGCGCTCGTGGATCTCTTGCAGTGGTGCCACGAACATGGAAGTTTAGCATATATTGGTATATTTTCCCAGCTATGCTCACTACTGGCTACACTGCCGGCCTCTCGAGAACACAGGGAACATGAGTTAATGGGTGGCGGTAAGCCCTGGGAGTCGGCTGTCTGGCCCGCTGCTCTCCCGGCCATTTGCACTCAATTTTAACCCTTTAAAAGCCTTAATAATGCTCCTAACTTGCTGCAAATTGGTGCATGACTTAAGTCGAGCGCCGCTCTAGGGTTAAATTGGATTAGGGTTAATTGGTTTCGGAATATTAGGGGCATTTGGATTCTGGTTTTCGAATTATGGTGAAGTTAATAATGGCCTTAAAAATACAATACATATAGTGATACATGGGGAATGCTATTCTTTATTTCCTAAAATTAAACTCATATTTTAGAAAGCTTGCATGGTTGAATGATATTTGTTTTGCATTAATTCGGACTTTTCTCTATTATCACTGGTGTATGCAAAACTTTCTTCACTCTCTGTTGATCTGTTCTTGTTGACATTCATGGCCTTCCGCACTGTAGAGAGGGTTATTCTGATCCCATCTGTCGTAGTAAAACATAGGATGTTGATGAGGAATTTGCATAAACTCTTCTTCGTTGTAGTTCAAATTGGGTTCTTGGGTTGGATCCGCCTCTATTCTGTATCTCTGACCGTGTGATTGGCCCGGAATCAGGTTATCCTTGATGAGTGGCCTTGTAGTTCCCGTGGGTATCGGTAGAGGGCGTTGTTTTAATATGGTAGACTGCGTTGTTTCTTGACACAATAGAGGACGTTGATTTGTTATGATAGACTGTGTTGTTTCTTTTTCTGTCTGTGCTTGTGTCCTGTTCTTCTTCTTCGATCTTCTCTTCTCTCGGAGGCTGGCTATTTTGGCTTGTGGTTGGGTCATTTCTTCCTGGAATGTTGGTAGATAAGTTGGGGTCCTCGTGTCTCTTTTAAAATGTGTGTCTTCTGGGTACGTGGCTAGACCTGGTGGGGGTTTCGTTGTATCTCTTTTTGAACCCGTTATTACAATATACTGTATATATATTAAATGACGGGTCTGAAGACAAGCCATCCAAGAAATAGTTGCAGAATAGCCAGTCTGCAACTCCAAGACCCTATAAAGACAAGAGAGCAACAGGAGAAGCCAAGAGAAGTACAAGAGCCACCCCTGTTTTCCCATGCTCTGGCCAAAGCACAAATACCAAAGCGACCCCCTGTTCCCCCGTGTTCTACGACAACAGCCACAGGTAGGGGAAGTCCTCCCATCTAATTAGCCACCTGTTTGAGTGACGCCCACCCCCCAGCCCTCACAGCCAACCGCAGCTCAGCATTTCCTCAGCTCCCGGATATGGAATACACGGAAGAAATGGTTATGCAAATAAAACATCAACGGCCTGAAGTCTACCGATATAAATGGATATAGACAAGTGGGCACATTGTGACAGACCGGGAGATATAAGAAACCTCTACCAAGAACAACTATTAGGCGAGCTATAACAATGTTTGTTTAGGAATGTAGCTCATGGACGAGTCCGTACACATCCCATTTCTCCATTATTAGACTAAATAACTAGCACTTAAATAATTAATAAACTACCTAGTATAAATGTAGGCCTATCCATGTAAACAGCCACTATGTATACCTACGACAAGCAATTACCTCACAACTTCATCACAACCATTTCCCCATATCCCTCTGATCTTGAAAACCTGTACACGAGAGTCAAGGAAAAAGCTGTACATTATCTCAAGAAAATTGTAGTTAAGTATGCAAACTACACGAACAATACTATTCAACCCCTACCCAGGAACCGAGTAGCTAATTAACAGTGTAGCTTGTACCAGCCTGCCCCTGCCCTGCCCGGAGAGTGTGCTTACCTGAAGTGCCCCTGAATTCCTGTTCGAGCCACGCCCTATCCACCTGAAGTGCTGCTCGACGACGCCCTACACTCCGGAAGTGCTGCTCGACGATGCCCTACCCACCTGAAGTGTTGCTCGGGTGACGCCCTACACCCCGGAAGTGCTGCACCTCGGACCTACGACCTACGTTGGCCAGACCTGCACTCTCTTCCCCTGCCCTCCAAATATTCCCTAAGTGTTCTGTGTGTTTTCGTTGTGTTATTGTTGTCAAGGTAGAGTAAGATATGTGATCCGTGTTGTGCTAATTACCTCTGAGATCTGTGCCCAAGATCCTTAATTGCGTACCGGTACTGCGTTAATCCTTCTGAAACTTACATACCATCTGTGTTAAATCTGTGTATATGTCTTAAACCTATTATTTGATTAATTTTCTACAGAACGTCTTACGCATACGTTATATAGTTGTGTTCAGTTGTTCATTTTGCCACACGCTCACAGATCTTACCATATATGTATTCAGTTATGTATTTTGTGATTTGAGGTCGAAGTGTATTTCGTGATTTGATTTCCATACCTAACTGACTTTACCTAGAACCTACGCCCATTTTTATAACGAATTTACCTTAACATACTTAATTTTTATCCCTCTAATCATCCCTGTGAAAACCTATTTCCCCCAGCTTCCCTGATTACGTTCGATTATATAATCAACCTTGCAATTATGTTATGAATTCGTATTGACGTGCATATGATTACTGATGTAAGTATTTCTGATTCTTCATGCTCAGGAATTCTAGCATTGCATAGATTCTGTTACTTAATTCCACATCACTTACCATACACCTTTTATTCTAGTGTATGTTCATTATAAGACTCTATTAATTCATTCAGACCTCTTAAGAATACTGATATTAGTATTTCTTTAGCATAACTTCGTCGTATGCGCCCTCATTCTTTTGTTAATTAATATCTTGGTAATTATCCTTTTACGCTTTTAATCATAAGCATTTCCAGAGCATTCGTTGACTAACTTCATTTAGTTCATTATAATTCGCTCTGCAGTGTAATTAAATAGATTGATTCTATAGTTCATTCATAATTATACGCCAACTTTATATCTCAATTCCTCGGCTCGTTTCGTTATTCTTACATACGATCGTTGACATGAATATCAGATATTCATTAGAAATTACATAATTTAGTCCACAAACTTAATCTTTTGTACAATAAATTAAATCATATTTCGCCACCAATTTCAGAGTAACATTATTAAAACTACAATTCTAGTTGCATTAACATTGAAGTTAATTTCCACCACCGCGGCTACCTGTGTAGTGCGCCCCTCTACCATGTGACTCGCCCAGCCCATCTGGGTGGTTACTTTCGCTTTCAATTCACCCCACGTCTCCCATACTGAGACTGTATTTTTATTTCTTTATTTTGTTGCTCATTCACGTAAGACACTCGACTCATATCGATTGTTATTACTAAGGGTTATTATATCTATGTGCATATTCTACTTTTGTTGCTATTTTATTTACTGATACCTATAACCACAGTTGAAGAGCAATTGCTCCCCATTAATGATTTACCATTTATATGCCTTGTATTCCTTGCCTGATAGTTCCAATAATTATCCAGGTGAAGGTGCATTCTGAGTTTCAGGTATATATATCTTTGAATAAACTTGTGTGTAATTGTTATGTGTGTTGTCATTGAGTTCTGTATTATCCTGATTGAATACCTATTTTGTGCTAGTAAGAAAGTGTTCGGTGTGACCCTGTCGGGCTATATTAAGGTCTATAAGTCCATAATTGGATTTTTGTGGAGACTATATCACGAGTTGTAAATATTACAACCCGACATAACAAAATATATATATATATATATATATATATATATATATATATATATATACAGTATATATACTGTATACTGTACAGTATACAGTATAGAATACAGTGTATACAGTGTATACACAGTATACAGTGTACAGTATAGAATTTAAACCCGGGCAACGCCGGGTAACTCTGCTATTATATATATGTATATATATATATATATATATATATATATATATATACAGTATATATAGTACTGTATATATATATATATATATATATATATATATACATATATATACTAGCAGAGTTACCCGGCGTTGCCCGGGTTTAAATTCTACTACCATAATCACCATCATCAATCACTACTACCACAATCATCACAATACTACTACTACCATAATCACCGGCCTAGACCTCCCTGTGCCTCATTAAACGGCGACCTCGATTTCGGCCGCTAAATGACCTCCGATTTTGGATCTGACCTCATCGGTACCCCCATTTTGGGGAGCTGCGAACAACTTTCGTTCCATACACCTTTTCGATCGGAGGCCTCCTTCTGCCCCAACGGCCATTTTTTTCATTTTTTGTTTTCAATTTCGGCCTCGAAACGACCTCCGATCGTGGCCTTGCCCCCTTTATGACCTGACCCAGGTCAATTGACACCCACATGCAAAGTTTCAGCTGCCCAGGTCCAAAACTGCGGCCGCCTATTAAGAACACACAGACAGACAAACAGACACACAAACTGATTTAATAATATATATATATATATATATATATATATATATATATATATATATATATATATATATATATTGTGACGCCTCCCGGCGTTAGCAGAATGGTTGCGTGGGGCATTGCAGCTCGCTAGCGCTCGCAAGGATGGGGGGATAGGCTACAGTTGTCCTAGAATGATCTGCTTTATTTAATTAGTGTCGTGTTGCCACAGACAGTCTAGAAATGGCCTTTGCTTTGGTCTGTGACCGCGCCTTATATTATATATTCGCTATAATATAAATGTTGCTTGTGTGGGAGGCGAGCGAGAGAGTGTGAGGGAGTACACCCGGCAGCGAGGTGAGCTATGACGCGGCTCGCTTGGGCGCTGACGGCGTTGGCGGCCGGGTGGTCAACTAGTCCCTTCCCGTCGCGGCCTCGTGTTTTTTACCAGCTCAGAGCTTGCCTGACATGCGTATCGCCTACATCCTTTGCAATTCTGTCCCCCATACTCGCGACTTTGCATACTATCTCTCTCTCTCGACTTCTCCTTTCTCATTCTCTAATCTTTATTAAACTCAACATCCCTTCTGGTTTCAGCATAGACGTTCAGCGTCGACCAGTCGTATTGTACGCGAAGCTCTCAGATATTTCCATGTATTAGGTTAAGGAGGTATTATGCTTTATTGAGGTTTAGAGAGACGGACTTTTCCGTATGTGTCCTCTCTCGGGAAGGTTGTAGACCGGTATATGTCTCCCTTGCAAGGTGTTGAGTGATTCTGCTTGGTTATCTAAAGCTAGACTAGGGGTAAGGTTACTGTGTCGTTGTCTCCGATGTGTGCAGTGTTAGCTAAGCTCTGCACGACATCGACAGGTACTGTGGGAGCCTAAGTTGTCTTCGGGTTGGTTTACTTTGCGAGCACAGCGCTGTGGTGTGAGAGGGCCATAGCCTATCCCTCACAACATAGTGCTGTCTCTTTGTGTTGACTTCTGAGGGATCGCCAGGATAGAGCTAGGTACTAGAGACCTAGATTTATCAAGAGAGCATCCGCGTCATATAACGTAATCTTCATTATACCACCCTTGGACAACGTTAGGCTACGAACCGCATGCTCGCCCATTGTTTCCCTGCCTTGATACCCCAGCTAGACTTTATTAACTGAGCAGACACTGGTTAGAGATAAGCCCCATTATTATATGTATGCAGCATTATTATTCACTGCACTTTTGAGCCGAGGTTGTTGTTGAGTTGCACAACCCTAGTAGGCTGTTGCGTTGTGTCACGAAGCATTTCTTTAGTTGTCGAGCATTACTACCTTTGCGTAGTCTTTATTATTCGCCTGCCTATTATTACTATATGTCCTAGCATTTATTGTGACCCGTATTCTGCATTATAATTGTTCAAGATTCTTTACGAACATCTTCCCAGCATCAGACTTATTTCAGAAGTTTCCAGTTGATGTTGCAGGACTAGCATTGCACTTTCTTTAATACAGGAGTGCCAGTTATTTGAGTATCTACCGTAATGTTAATTAATCACGTTAACTATCTTTTCTTTGTGTAACATAATCGAGTAATCTTTTACTGTTTGAGAATAGGCTGTTTCATTGAGCGTCAGCCTAGTGTGTGTGCACCAGTTACCGAGTCATAGGATACCTCGTTGTCCAGGCACGACTCAGGGTGGTAATGGTGTTTTGTTTTCCAGTGTTTAAGGCAGGGGTTGGATCTAGTGTTACCGTTGTTGCTTTTTGCCATTATCTAGTCCAATGTTGAAGAGCCCTGTGTCTTTGAGAACCTGGATCGTAACAAATGGCGACCTAGCTCAGGATCTTGTGAACTAAGAGATAATTGCAGGATTGTTGTGGTCATTTGTTTTATTGAGGAATATAGTGGGCACGTTAAAAAAAAATTGGCAAAGTAGTATAGCACTTGAGAGTCTTCAGAATTTTTTGGCAAGTGAAGAGTGCTACATAGGAGCTTGGGTACTTTTTTTTTTTTTTTATAAACGTGAGAATTTTTGGTGGACACAATGGGAGACGAATCAGAACACAGTGGTGGGTCAGGTCACGATACAGGCTCGGAGGGAGAAAGACCTGTGGAGTGGCTAGTCGATAGCGAGGAGGGTGCTAGAAGATTTTTAGAGGTGCCCCTTACCGCTGCCAGGGTGTTGAAGCTGAATAAGTATGGCTTAAAGTGTGTGGCAGGTCTTCAGGGTCACCAGGGTTTAAGTGGCATGAGGAAAGATCAGCTGAGGACTTTGATATTGGGTTTAGAAGGGAGAGACCTGGGTGGAGAGGCGACTGGGGGCCCCGGTCCCCAGCCCCCCCTCCACTCTACCCCCGTATCAAATGTCAGGGTGCCTGAATTTAGTACATACCCCCAGGTTGATGGTCAATGGCAGCGTGGAATTCAATCACAGGGACCCTCTCCATTAAATGCACCTTCCCCTCCTCAAGGGTTGACTCCAGATTTGTTGTTTCGGCTTGAGATGGCCAAAGGTTGAGGCTGCCGTGAAACAGGCTAGTGTGCAGGCTGAGGTTGCGAGAGCTCAGGTTGAGGCTACCGAAAGACAGGCTAGTGTGCAGGCTGAGGCTGCAGAGAGAACAGCTATACGAGAGGCTGAACTGCAGGCAGAGTCTACTAGGTATCGGGCTGACAGGGAGCTGGAGAGATCTCGAGTGGAGGTAACAGGGCGAAATATTGGGGGAGGTAACAGACATCGGGACCAATCTTTGTCGCACCTGTTGAAGCTAGTCCCTGTATTTGATGAATCGGGTGTCACCGAATTTTTCATGAGATTCGAGAAGAAGTGCCAGATCCACCAGTGGCCTGGGGAGAAGTGGGCAGCCCTTGTTTCCTCTAGACTTGTGGGCAAGGGACTCAAGGCTTATGATGCATTGCCTATAGAGTCTTGTATTATCTATGAGGAACTCAAGGAGGCTGTCCTGAGAGCATACGAACTACAACCAGAGACGTACAGGTTGAAGTTCCGGGGTGTTACCAATGGTCGGGAGAGCACCTTTTTGGAACATGCCCGGGAGCTGTCCGATGCTTTTGGGAATTGGCTGAGGTCGGAGAAAGCTACTACGTTTGACGATATTAAACAGTTGGTGCTTTTAGAGCAGTTTTTCAAATGCACGGGCGGCGACCTGACGTTAAACCTGAAAGAAAAGCAACCAAAAACTCGACAGGAGGCAGCTGAGATGGCTGACCGCCGGCTATCACTAATTCGTGAGTGCGGGTCTGCCCAGCGTAGTGAGGCAGGTAACAAGGGGCGTGACGCCCCAGCCCCCCGAGTTAGTGATATACCTTATGCAAACAAGTACAAGAGCCATGATACCAAGACCGACCACAAGAAGAGCACTGTCCCGTTTAAGAAGGGGCCGGGCCCTTCCCAGTACCAAGGGAAGCCCAAAGGGGAGTTGGAGTGTTATCATTGTCATAAAAAGGGGCACTTTGCAAGAGTCTGTCCTAGCAAACCACCTACAGCAGCTGTGTCTTTGGCCTGCAACATTGGTGTGTCTCCGAAGTCGTCTGAGTTTGCCCGGGGCAGTTCGTCAGAGGCTGAGGCACAGCCAATGCAGAAGCACCTGGGAGGCTCGAACCCTGCTCAGGATGTTTTTTGCGACCATAGAGGGCGGGGTTGCGTGATGTGGACGGGGCGCAAGTATGGAGTAGAGGTCTTGCGTGATACAGGTGCTTCCCAGACTCTGATGAGAAACTTGACTGGCTACCCTATAAACGTGGCTCGGGTGGTAGTGGTGCAGGGTATTAATGCAACTCGGTCATACCCGCTGGTGCGGTTGGAGTTGGAGGTGGATGGTGTGGCACGTGAATTGGATGTCGGGATTGTGGAGAAACTGCCAGTGGAGGGCGTCGACCTTCTTCTCGGCAACGACTTTGCAATGCCCGCTTCTGAGGTTCTACCCTTAGTCGTTGCCGAGAGGCCGGCCGACGTGAGTAGGGAAGAGCAAGAGTGGGTCGAGCGGTGCCAGACACAACCCATGGCGTGTGTTGTCACCCGAGCTCGGGCAGGCTAAAGTGTCACAGCCTAGTCCTCCGTCTTCAGACCAGCGGAGGAACGATCAACAGGAGGAGGCTAAAGCTGGAGTTGGTTTTAAGAGTTTTGACTCGGCGGCTCTCCTGGGTGATTAAGTATTAGCACCATTACTTAATTCTGGAGTAGCCCCTGGGCCTGTCATCGAGAGTGACGAGGCTGGGCATGACGAGTCTCCACGACAGCAACGTTATGTACATCGAGAGAGACAGAGGGAGCAGCCCAGTATCGGGGAAGGTCATGCATTGCTCCGGGAGCAGTTAGATCGCTTGGCACCCTCAGATATACGTCGGTTGCAACTAGAGGACCCTGAGCTCCAAACGTGTGCTAATGGAGCTGTAGAGCTCGACGAGGACGGCGATGCACAGCCAGGAGATTTTTTTTATTTAGAAGGCATCCTCTATAGGCGTTTTCAAGACCCTAAACGTACTGGGCAAGAGGGGTCCGGAGTAGTGGACCAGTTGGTGGTGCCACGGGAGTGCAGGGATAGCCTACTGAGGTTGGCGCATGACATACCACTGGCAGGACATCTAGGGGTGAGAAAAATGGTGGCGGCTTTAGAAAAATTGTTTTGGTGGCCGGGGTTGAAGGGGCAGGTGGTAACCTGGATAGCAAGGTGTCATACATGCCAGAGGGTTGGAAAACCTAACCAAACAATTCCGAGAGCCCCGTTGCACCCCATTCCTGTCAGTGGACCGCCCTTCAGTAAGGTCATCATTGATATGGTCGGACCCCTACCCCCTACTAGTGCCGGTAATAAATTTCTATTAACTATCATGGATGTAGCCACTCGTTATCCTGATGCATATCCAATGAGAGATGGCACAGCGAAAACTGTTGTCCGGAACCTGCTCTTGTATTGCTCGCGGTATGGTTACCCGCAAGAGGTGCAATCGGACCAAGGTTCTAATTTTACATCTAATCTGTTCAAACAAACTATGATTCAGCATGGCATCAGCACTGTCGTCTCTTCTGCGTATCACCCGGAGAATCAAGGGGTGTTGGAGAGGTGGCACGCCACGCTGAAAAGCATGCTTCGATGTTACTGCGCAGAGAACGGAAAGGATTGGGACCTTGGTCTGCCATATGTTTTGTTCGCGGCAAGAGAAGTACCTGGAGAGAATCTCGGTTTCAGTCCAAATGAGCATGTTTTCGGGCATCAGGTGAGGGGCCCTCTCCACATGGTGAAGGAGATTTGGGAGGGTACCTCTAAGCCATGTTCTATGTTGAGATACGTCCTCGAGAGCAGAGAGAGAATGCTTAGAAGTCTGGAGCTGGCCGGGCGTAATTTGGTGAGTTCGCAGGCCCGTATGAAGGACAGGTACGATACTAAGGCGAAACTCCGGGAGTTTCAGGTAGGTCAAGAGGTGTTGGTCCTGTTGCCTTTGTCAGGTCATCCTCTGGCTGCCAAGTACGCTGGGCCTTATCGGGTGGTGTCAAAGATCTCCGATCTAGATTACCTCGTTGCCACTCCAGACCGGAAGAAGCGTAACCAACTATGCCACATTAATTTGTTGAAGGAGTATGTGAGGCGCCCACCTTAGTCACTAGCTGTCCCTGTGTTGACCTGCTGCGGTCATGGTGGAGAAGGAGAGGGGGGCAGCAATGATCAGGTGGATGATAACTGGGATTGTCATGTCTCGGCTGATCAGTGGGCGGGGAATTCGAGCCAATGTGCGCATGATGCTCTGGCGCACCTGCCGGAGGAACAGCAGGTGGCAGTGCAGCGCCTGTTCGATTCATACCCCACTGTATTTGCCGAGCACCCAGGCCTCACTACTCAAGCGGTGCATGATGTCGACGTAGGAGAGCACCCCCCTTCAAGTCGATACCTTATCGGGTGCCACCCATTAAACTCCCAGCGCTCAGGGATGAGCTGGAGTATATGCTGGCGAGAGGCTTGATCGAGAAGGAGGCAGTACGGTGGACTTCTCCTGTCACTCTGCAGCCCAAACCTGATGGAAAAGTTCGGTTCTGCATTGACTTTAGGCGGTTGAACGGGTTGAACCCCACCAATGCATATCCTCTTCCCCGGGTGGATGACAGTGTGGATAAGATCGGGAAAGCAAGGTACTTGACCAAGGTAGACCTCGTCAAAGGCTACTGGCAAGTACCACTGTCTGAGCGGGCTAAAGAGGTGTGCGGGTTTGTGGTGGATGGCAGTACTTACCGTTGCAACGTGATGCCATATGGTCTGAAAAATGCACCGGCCACTTTCCAGAGCTTAATGAACGACATCGTAGCAGACATCTCAAACTGTACTGTCTACCTTGATGACGTGATCATTTATGACAACGATTTCCAAAGTCACTGTGAGCACATAGAAGCCTTATTTAGTCAACTTAGTAAAGCAGGCTTGGTGGTTAATCTGGGCAAGTGTGACTTTGTGCAAGCCACGGTGCAGTATCTGGGGTTTGTGGTTGGGTTAGGGCAGGTGAGCCCGCCCCAACAGAAGATACAGGCTATCGACTTGTTCCCCAGGCCGACCACCAAGCGGCAGATCATGAGATTTTTGGGTATGATTGGGTATTACCGCCGCTTTATAAGAGGCTATTCTACTGTGTTAGCTCCTTTGACAGATCTACTAGCCAAAGACAAAAAGTTCCGCTGGGCACCTGAGTGTGAGCAGGCGTTTCGAGTAGTTAAACACCTTTTATGCACTCACCCTATCCTCAGGGCCCCGGACTTTGAACGACCATTTCAGTTGGCGACTGATGCCAGCGGAGTAGGGGCTGGTGTCGTACTTTTGCAGACAGACGAGGAAGGTCTTGAGCATCCAGTCAGTTTCTTTTCAAAGAAATTTAATTCAGCACAGAAAAACTATTCGGTTGTTGAAAAGGAACTGCTGGCAATCGTGTTAGCGCTCAGACACTTTGAGGTCTATGTTCCTGCATATGGGCCAGTCGTGGTAGTGTATACCGACCACCACCCGCTTAAATTCCTCAATCAATTCCACAACCGGAATATGAGGCTGACCAGATGGTCGCTCATGTTGCAAGAGTACAACTTAGACATTCGCCATATTGCCGGTTGTGAGAATGTGATTGCGGACTGTCAGTCGCGGGTGGAGGATCCGGGGTAGGTTACCACAGTATGTTAGTATAGCCTCCCGTCTTGGCTCGCGGTGTATTTTGCGCTGGTGCTTGTTGGATCGCGTGTGTAGCATCAGCGTAGGGTCGCAGGGCAGGAGTTGTTGGCTTTGATTAGAAGAAAATTAGGCTACATCTATAGTAGCTGCCAAAAACAACATTAAAATAAAATATGAAAAATTAAATAAAAACTCTTTCTTTTTAATAATTAATTTTAAGATAATATTGTAGCTGAGTACTGAGTGCAGATGATTTTCCCTCAGAAGGCTGTGCTTCTTAAAGCTCGCTCTAGGAGCACAATGTTATGAATTAAAATGTATTATATTTGGGAAGGGTGATAAGATTTTTTTATATATAAAATGTTGTTGTATTTTTTTTTTTTTGAGGAAACTGAGCTTGCATTCCATGATAGGCGGAGCGGTTAGGAGTGGCAGATTCTAGCGACATTCTGCCTGTTCAGATATGGGCTCATGGTTGAGTGTCCCATATCTTGGGGGGGGGAGGGGGGTGACGCCTCCCGGCGTTAGCAGAATGGTTGCGTGGGGCATTGCAGCTCGCTAGCGCTCGCCAGGATGGGGGGATAGGCTACAGTTGTCCTAGAATGATCTGCTTTATTTCATTAGTGTCGTGTTGCCACAGACAGTCTAGAAATGGTCTTTGCTTTGGTCTGTGACTGCGCCTTATATTTTATATTTGCTATAATATAAATGTTGCTTGTGTGGGAGGCGAGCGAAAGAGTGTGAGGGAGTACACCCGGCAGCGAGGTGAGCTATGACGCGGCTCGCTTGGGCGCTGACGGCGTTGGCGGCCGGGTGGTCAACTAGTCCCTTCCCGTCGCGGCCTCGTGTTTTTTACCAGCTCAGAGCTTGCCTGACATGCGTATCACCTACATCCTTTGCAATTCTGTCCCCCATACTCGCGACTTTGCATACTATCTCTCTCTCTCGACTTCTCCTTTCTCATTCTCTAATCTTTATTAAACTCAACATCCCTTCTGGTTTCAGCATAGACGTTCAGCGTCGACCAGTCGTATTGTACGCGAAGCTCTCAGATATTTCCATGTATTAGGTTAAGGAGGTATTATGCTTTATTGAGGTTTAGAGAGACGGACTTTTCCGTATGTGTCCTCTCTCGGGAAGGTTGTAGACCGGTATATGTCTCCCTTGCAAGGTGTTGAGTGATTCTGCTTGGTTATCTAAAGCTAGACTAGGGGTAAGGTTACTGTGTCGTTGTCTCCGATGTGTGCAGTGTTAGCTAAGCTCTGCACGACATCGACAGGTACTGTGGGAGCCTAAGTTGTCTTCCGGTTGGTTTACTTTGCGAGCACAGTGCTGTGGTGTGAGAGGGCCATAGCCTATCACTCACAACATAGTGCTGCCTCTTTGTGTTGACTTCAGAGGGATCGCCAGGATAGAGCTAGGTACTAGAGACCTAGATTTATCAAGAGAGCATCCCCGTCATATAACGTATTCTTCATTATACCACCCTTGGACAACGTTAGGCTACGAGCCGCATGCTCGCCCATTGTTGCCCTGCCTTGATACCCCAGCTAGACTTTATTAACTGAGCAGACACTGGTTAGAGATAAGCCCCATTATTATATGTATGCAGCATTATTATTCACTGCACTTTTGAGCCGAGGTTGTTGTTGAGTTGCACAACCCTAGTAGGCTGTTGCGTTGTGTCACGAAGAATTTCTTTAGTTGTCGAGCATTACTACCTTTGCGTAGTCTTTATTATTCGCCTGCCTATTATTACTATATGTCCTAGCATTTATTGTGACCCGTATTCTGCATTATAATTGTTCAAGATTCTTTACGAACATCTTCCCAGCATCAGACTTATTTCAGAAGTTTCCAGTTGATGTTGCAGGACTAGCATTGCACTTTCTTTAATACAGGAGTGCCAGTTATTTGAGTATCTACCGTAATGTTAATTAATCACGTTAACTATCTTTTCTTTGTGTAACATAATCGAGTAATCTTTTACTGTTTGAGAATAGGCTGTTTCATTGAGCGTCAGCCTAGTGTGTGTGCACCAGTTACCGAGTCATAGGATACCTCGTTGTCCAGGCACGACTCAGGGCGGTAATGGTGTTTTGTTTTCCAGTGTTTAAGGCAGGGGTTGGATCTAGTGTTACCGTTGTTGCTTTTTGCCATTATCTAGTCCAATGTTGAAGAGCCCTGTGTCTTTGAGAACCTGGATCGTAACAATATAATATATATATATATATATATATATATATATATATATATATATATATATTTTTTTTTTTTTTTTTTTTTTTTTTTTTTTTTTCTATATTCCAACTTACTTCCTCTCGGGCATAGGCTGAGAGCCTTAACATTCACCGCTTTACAATGAACAGTGAAGCCCGTGAGGTCTTGTTCCAGTCTAGGGAGTGAGACATGTGAAGCACGTAGAGTACAACGAGCACCTGCCATCTTGCCTTCACATGAGGCACGGTGCTCACTCATGGCCCGAAACGACCCCATCTCTGAAGCCACCTCGTTCCCGTGCTTCACTGTCTCACCACCTACACTCGGACTCTCACACTTACACACACACAACGCCACCTGTTGAGCAGATAACTCACCAGGCATTGCACCCCTATAGCATATTTTGAATATGGGAATATTCATACAGTGCTATTTAATCAGGGAACAATGAGGGTATTTTATTGACGTTTCGGTGGGCTTGTGGTAATGCACTGATACTAGGTACAGTACAAATTCCATCCCAATAATATCTTCCCATTGATACATCGGTATTTGAACCCGGGACCTTTGGATTACCAGGCCAGTGGCAAGACCACTCCACCACACCTCCCCTATATATATATATATATATATATATATATATATTTATATATATATAATTATACAGTATATACAGTATATATATATGAGATTATAGTCAACAATCGAGCAAGGCAATAATACCCAGGGGAGGTCTATAGGCATTTGATAAGGAGTTGCTGGAACTCATGTTTCATTTGTCTGGCTTCCCTTATTGATTTTGTTTGTGCCTCACCTACACAGAGTGATCCAGCTAGCTCTCACAAACACCTCCTACTTCGATATACTTCATTACACTAAACAAGCACACCACACTTATTTCTGCCACAAAAAAAAAAAAAAATCCCTTATTTTGAAGAAAAAGAATACCCCCGCTTCGGAGTCCCCAAGGGGGAGACCATAAATGTCCCTACACTCGTGAGAATGAGACTAAATATAATGAAACCGTTTGTCAAATATATTGCTAAGCAAATATATGTTGTAAATCATACTCACTTCCCCACAAGAAAGTGCGTGAAAGGAAAGTCCAACAAATTTGAGTGAATGTGTTAACGTGGTACAACCTAGGCGTCAAATGGTGGCCTCAGATGTTTTAATCTATCCCGAATTAATCAAATCTTCTCATAATTATATAACTAATATTTACATTTCGAAGGATTGTTTTGCCGCTCTAAGCTATATATTCCATGAGTAGTTATGTCTTAGACTGTACAGTCGCAGTTATTTATATTGATACATTCGTATTCGAAGCTGTTTTAGGTCGATTTGTTACTCCCTATTAATTGTTTACCTGATATTTCTATTTCGGAGGTTCCTATAAATTTGTCAAGGCTACTAAATGTATCAAAATTACTAACCGGGACTGTACACATAACTGTTTACGATTAATAGAAAGTAATTTGTGTGCACGTTTGTCAATGTAATGGTGGGTCACACTGATAGTTTGATTGAGTAAGTGTGTGTGTGTGTGTATATGTGTGTGTAATAATAATAATAACTGAGATGACGGAATGGAAAAGGACACAGCAGAGGGTGGAAAGGGAAACCACACAGATTCCCCGAGTTTCCCGTGCTCTAATACCTGCAGCGATAACACAGTCTACCCAGCAAGGAAGACATACCCATGCTCTAATCCCTGCAGGTATAGGACAGTCTGCCTGCCAAAGGTCACCACATCCAGGACCTACCCGAAGTTCGAACCCGGACCAATCCCGGAGATACCTGTCCAGCCAATTGCAGAGCCTGGGACAAACATCAAAGGCAAATACTCAACAACAGCCGGATTTGTTATACAACGAAGAAGATTTTATGCAAATGCCGCATAAAGATCCAGTGCAATACCTCTACAGATGGGACCAAGAGAATCACCTCTACAGTACCTCACTTGAGGAGTGGAAATAGTAGAAAAATAATTAGGAGGAACAAAAGCATGGCCTGCATTATAGAAAAAGTCAGGAAGAGTGAATCAAAGAACAACATTTATCATGCAGCCATGCAAGCCTTTTATATAAAGAGTATAATCTTAAGAGATAGAGAATAACCTTGTACATGTATTATTAGGGTAAACATATTTTTAGAATAATGATTACCCTCACAATAAGAGAAAGAATGAAATCCCCATGTCCCTACTATTCTGAGATAGGTCAAATTGAGTTCAAATTATCCTCCAAATATAGCCTGACTAAAATTGAGGGAAGGTATGCAAACACGGGTAATACCTTCCACTGGTTCAGCTTTTGGTGGGTAGAGAACAGCGTTGGCTAAACTTTTCTATAGGACAAGCCTGTCCCTATAGTAAAGTTCAACTGGAGTGGCGAACGAGAATGTGTTAGAGGAGCCAGGAGTGACCTTCTCTCGTGTCTGTGAGAGAGGTAGCTCCCTCTGATGTCCAGCCGGAAGAAGAACTATGAGTCCTATGTCGTCCAGATTCTCCCTCATGGATATTGCTTCTCCTCTACACCTGTATCCTAAGTGTCTCTGTGTTTATAAGTTTTGGGAATTATTGTTAAGGTAATATAAAATATGCGAGTGTTTAATTTAACTTTTTCGTAGAGATCCGCTTCTAGGACTCCCCTTGTCAATTTAGTACACATGTGAGATTAATCGATCTTCGATCCGTACAGTAATTTTATATAAGTACTGTTTATTATCTATATAATTCGTGTTCAAGCATTTGATCAACTATTTTTACCTACGTTACATAGTCGATACTATACGTGATACTTAGTGAATGCTCTCAGATTTTATGCTGTTGTGTTATTAGTCCTTGTGTGTCCAAGTCGAGGTGAGGTGTGTAACGAGAGCAATTTTCCTTCTTAAATATTAAAACTCAAACTCAGGAGAGTGCTACGTCCAGTTGTTGTAAGAGATCACTTAGTATACGAAGACGCCGCTATTGAAAGTAAAAACCCGTCCGTTGAGTTAGAATTAATCTGTATTCAAGATATCTAAGTTGTATTAGTTCTTGTGAATAATCTAATCATATACGTTAACCGGGCTATGTAATTCTTCCACCACCGATTTAGGAACTCAGATTATACATTCCTATATTCACCAAGCCTGTATTTGTTGCTATTGATATGTTACTACCTGGTTCTGTAATTAAATCATTATAACAATTATTAAAGTTATAGTAAAGCGCTACTTAGTTCTGCGTTCCATTCAGCAGTTTGTTAATTTATTCAAACTCCTTCTGATGCCATCATTTTTGGCTATTTAATAAATACTACTTTGTTCTGTATCTAAGTTATTATAGCTCTTACTAAAGCTATAATAAAGCGCTACTCCGTTCTGCGTTGCTTTCAGTAGTTTGTTAATTCATTCAAACTTACTTGTCTATAGCTATTGTACTGCTATAATTTATCCACTATATTTATTGTGAATCTGATTTCCTTACTCCGTGTAATTTTAACTAATTTACGATTGAATTTATTGTTCATGTATCGTGTAAGAGATTATTCACAATAATCCTTTGATAGTTAAATTCAGATTTATATTATCATTCCCACTAAAATAAAGCGAAGTTCATATCTTCTAAACTCGATTTAACGTTGCACTAAATCCCTGGGGGTAAGGGATTAGAATATGCCCCATGTGCCTTCTGCATGTCGTAAGAGGCGACTAAAGAGGTTGGGTCGGTGGGCTTGCGACCCCCACCCGGAAAAAAATACGTAGCAACGATAAACGAACAACCAGCCTCGGATGCGGACGGACCCTGTGTTGACGAACTCCGACCGACTATGGACAAGCTTACGGACATTCTGAGAATAGGTACATGGAACGTGAGTGGCATGAATGAAGGCACAAAAGTGAGAGAGGTACTGGAAGTGTTAGTGAATGGCAGGCTGGATGTATGTGGAATGATGGAGACCAAATGGAAGGGTACAGATGTGAGAGAGTGGGAGTGTGGAATGGGTGTGTGTGCTGGAGTGAGTGAGGGAGCAGCGAGAGAAGGTGCGTGTTTGTTTGTAAGTAAAAAATGGAAGGAGTGTGTAAGAGAATATGGGTCAAGGATTGTGTGGGTGAGAATGAAAGTAGGAATACAAACGTGGGTGATTGTGTGTGTGTATGCTCCGACAGAGAATAAACTTGTAAGAGAGAAAGAGGAGTTCTGGGTGAAGGTGGAGGCGTGCCTGGATAAGTTTGACAAGAACGAAAGAAGATTCTTGATTGGGGATATGAATGGTAAGGTGGGTGCTAGGAAAGTTGATGGAGTGGTGGGAGGGTGGGGGGTACCGTCAGAGGTGAATGGGAATGGTAGTGCACTTGTGGACGTATGTGTGGGGACGAGGTTGTGGATAGCCAACACCTTCTTCTGATACAGAATGATACACAGGTACACATGGAAAGTGGTGTGAACGATGAAGGACAAGACAGTGGTGGAACGAAAGTCACTGATTGATTATAATGTGTGGATGAAAGAATGAAGAAATCTGTGATGAATGCTAGGGTGTATAGGGTTATGGGAGGGGGTCTGTCTGATCACTATGTACTAGTAGCTAAGGTTAGGATACAAAAGAAGTGGGTGAGGAGAGCTGGAGGGAGGCGAGAGGAAGGTGGAATGGTGAAGAGGGTGGAGAGACTACAGGAGGAGGAAATCAGGAGAGCAGTAGAAAGACGACTAGGTGGATTCGACCTGGAAGATATGGAGGAAGTGGAGGAGATAAGCAAGGTGTTTAAGGAAGAGATCTGTGCAGCTTGGGAGGAGGTGTGTGGAGTGAGGAGAAGAGGGAGGGAGTGAAAGGTACAGCATGGTGGACAGAAGAGGTAAAAATAGCTGTGGAAGACAAGAAGAAAGCGTATAGAGAGTGGTTCAGTAGTATAGGGAATGAAGATTTGGAGAGGCAGAAACGAGCGAGGTACGTGGAGAGAAAGAGAGTGGTGAAGAGAGTAGTGAAGGAAAGCAAGAGAAGAGTAGATGAGGAATTTGGAAGGAATCTGGGTGTAAAATGGAGGGAGTGTAAGAAACTGTTCTGAAAAGAAGTCAAGAAAGTTAGGGAAGGTAGCAAGGGAAACAGTAAGGGTGTGAAAGATAAGAATGGGAGAATGCTAGCCGAGAAGCAAGAGAGAGTCGAAAGATGGAGGGAGTACTTCAACGAGTTGCTAAATGTAAGGAATAAAGAGCCAGCAAACATAGTTGGATATGGTATGGGAGGGAGAAGAGGAGAAGTAGTGGAGGAGGAGGTGGGAATCAGGAGGTCAGAAGTGTGGGAAGCCATGAAAAGAGTGAAGTTGGGGAAAGTACCAGGAACAGATGGGGTGTGTGGGGAAATGTTGAGGTATGGTGGTGAGATAGTGATCGAATGGGTATGAAAAATGTGCAAACTAGCATGGGAGAAGGGGAATGCACCCGATGACTGGAAGACTGGCATAATAGTCCCCCTCTATAAGGGGAAAGAGGAGTGTGTGGTAACCACCGAGGAATATGTCTTTTAAGCGTAGTAGGGAAGCTGTACAGTAGGGTAGTGATTGAGAGAGTGAGAGTGAGAACAGAGAAATGGATAGGCGACGAGCAGGGAGGTTTTAGGAAGGGAAAAGGATGTGTAGATCAGATTTTTACCCTGAATTGTGTTGTGGAGAAATATCTGGAGAAGCAACAAAAGGTGTATGTTGCCTTTATGGACTTGGAGAAGGCCTATGACAGAGTGGATAGAGAAGGCATGTGGAAAGTACTTAGAATATACGGAGTAGATGGCAAGTTGCTGAAAGCAGTGAAGAGCATGTATGAGGGTGCAAACGCGGCAGTACGTGTGGAGAATGAGCAGAGCGAGTTCTTTGACCTGAGTGTTGGGTTGAAACAGGGGTGAGTGATGTCCCCGTGGTTGTTTACTGTATATATGGATGGAGTCATGAAAGAAATACTAGGAAGAGCAGTGGATGTTGGTGTATCGCTGAAAAGGGAGGGAAATGAGTGGAAGCTGCCTATACTGCTGTTTGCGGATGATACAGTTCTGATGAGCGATAATGAATGGGAGTTGCAGGGTCTGGTAAATGAGTTTGGAATAGTGTGCGAAAACGGAATTTGAAGGTAAATGCGGGGAAGAGCAAGGTTATGGTCTTCGAAAGGGGTGAAGTCACAGAGTGTGAGGTGAAGTTGAACGGTCAGGATATGGAGATCGTCAGCTCTTTTAAGTATCTGGGCAGTGTGTTGAGTAAAGATGGGACTATGGATGAGGAAGTGCGGGAGAGGGTACAACAGGGGAAGAGGGTTGTAGGAACGTTGAAAGCAGTACCAAGAAATAGGGTGGTCAGTATGGAAGTGAAGAAGTCCTTGCATGACAGTGTAGTAATCCCGACACTAACTTACGGAAGCGAAGCATGGACGTTCGGGAAGAGACTCACACCAAGAGTGAGAGCAGTGGAAATTAGTTACTTGAGAAGTGCGTGCGGAGTTACATGGATGGATAGACAGACGAATGAGGAAGTAAGAAGGAGGTGTGGTGTGGAGGTAGATGTGCTGGAAAGTGTGAAAAGGAACAACTTGAGATGGTTCGGCCATATGGAACGTATGGAAAGCGAGAGATTGACTAAGAGGGTGTACGAGAGTGAGGTGGAAGGACAGAGAGGGATAATAATAATAATAATAATAGTTCTTAAAGCTAGTGCATGCTGAGCCAGCTAAGGATAGCCCAATAAGGCCGATTAGGCGTATTTCCATTGGGGTCCTGTACTACTACCCCATCCCCTTGCTCATGAGGGATGGTAATGACTCAGTGCTTGTGAAAAATCTTTAATGTGCCAAGCGTGGGCGCGATCCCGGGCCTTCTGGGTGGGAGTCCGAGATGCTAGTCACTACACCAAGCGAGCCACTCACTACTGGAGTCCGAGACGCTAGTCACTACACCAAGCGAGCCACTCACTACACCAAGCGAGGTAGACCGAATGAGAGGTGGAAGAATGGAGTGAGGAAGTATATGAATGAAGGCGGTGCTGGTTGGGAGGAGGGGCGTCGACTGACTGCTCACACCTAGCAATTTAGTATTCCTCTCGATACACACTTGACCCGTATAGGTATTGTCATCAATATTTATATTACGTGGATTATTATATGTATTGATATGTTTAATGTTTGATGCTTTGTAAGTGACACCATTATTCACTAAAGAGTAAAACTTATTCAACTCTTTATAAGTCACCTTGAATTCCATTAGACTCCAACTCAATATAGTAAAGATTCTGATGCCCCATTTACCTGTACCTTTGTTTATGTAATAAAAATGAGTGTAATTATTATGTGTGTTTATTGTGTTTTGGAGAGTGATTGAGTAATCTAGAAGTAACATTTATCAAGCGAGATGTGTTCCTGTTGAGCATTATCTGATTCTAAATATCCGAAACCCGGATTATAATAGAATACATAATAAAGCGAGTTGGATTATAACCTGGCATAACAATAGCAATAATAATAAATATGTGTGTGTGTAAAATAATAATAACAATAATAATAATGCGTGTGTGTGTATGTATAATGAATGCGTGTGTGTAATAATAATAATTAACGGTGTATTCACAAAAGCAGCCCGAAGGCTGAAAATATACAAGGAAATTGATACATAGTAAAATTAAAATTAAAATTAAAATTAAAATTGACACAGGAGCTAACAGGCTAATTTACAATTAATAATATGTATATAATTTGTTGATTATTTAAGACCTTAATTATTGAAGGAATGGCGCTGTTCTTGTAGCAGTCAGTCCGTGGTGCTCTGATGGGGACAATACAGTTCAAGTGGCGAACAGCGCGTAGAGGAGGAGGGGCGTCGGGCGGTAGTAAGTGCCGGTGTCTGGGGTTGCTTAGTAGTTTGCTGGCGAACTGCTGAAGGTGTTGTTCGTAGAGGTTAATAATAATAATAATAATAATAATAATAATAATAATAATAATAATAATAATAATATTTATTCAGTTAGCATTTTACAATGATGGTACCACATAATATGTTACAAATATGACATGTACCAGCCTTGCATAATTCCAACTAAGGATAGCCCAATAAGGCCGTTAGGCGTATTTCCATTGGGGTCCTTGTGGGATTAGGTTAGCTGCTCTCTTCTGAATGTTTTCTAATTTATTTCTTTGGGTAAATAGAGAGAGGATAGGCGTGTTGTGTGAGTGTGTCTGTGTTAGTAAGTGAAGAAGAGAGTGAGAGAATGTTTGTGTTTGTGTATCAAAATGGTTACTAAAGGGTATTGCATTATTAATATAGTGAATTTATTGTTGTTTACACGTAGTCTCTCTCTCTCTCTCTCTCTCTCTCTCTCTCTCTCTCTCTCTCTCTCTCTCTCTCTCTCTCTCTCTCTCTCTCTCTCTCTCTCTTTCTTTGTATTCAAAAGATTGATTAAGGAACACTTTCTAAACCATTACTAGTTAATGATGACATTCTTCTCTGTCAACTATATTTTATCCACCATTAGTTACTATGATAGTTACAATGCTGTTTTCATACCTATTCTTGCAGGCTGCAGGAATTAATTTGAATTAAGTTGTTTAATTAATTAAGTTGACTCTTGCCCACTCAAAATTTAGCAGGTCATATACTGTATTATCGATAATATTTAGCAGATGTAGGTAGTTAAGCAAAGCTCGATGTAGCTAGCCTTATAGGCGTAGGTAAATATTTAATGCTAGGTAACACATGGTTTAACAAATTAACATATTATGTTACATAGATCGATAAATAGATAGATATATAGGTATATAGATAGATAGATAGATAAATAGATAGATAGATAGATATAATAAGATATATATTGATATATAGATTGAAGGCTAGATAGAAAGATAGATAGCTACAGTAAATGGATAAATAAAACGAGGGATGGATATATATAGAGATTGATAGATAGATGGATGGATAGATAGACTGATAGATAGATGGATGGATATATAGACTGATAGATAGATGGATGGATAGATGTATAGATTGATAGAAAGATGGATGGATATATAGACTGATAGATAGATGGATGGATAGATGTATAGATTGATAGATAGATGGATGGATATATAGACTGATAGATAGATGGATGGATAGATGTATAGATTGATAGATAGATGGTTGGATATATAGACTGATAGATAGATGGATGGATAGATGTATAGATTGATAGATAGATGGATGGATATATAGACTGATAGATAGATGGATGGATAGATGTATAGATTGATAGAAAGATGGATGAATAGACATACAGTATAGATATAAGGATGGATACCATGAGAGATTGGTGATTTATAGATATAGCTTGATTGATACATGGATAGATTATATAAATAAATAAATGGATGGATAAAAAGAGAGATGGGTGGATGGATATATGTATAGATTGATGGATAGATGGATAGATAGATATATAGATGGATAGGTAAATAGGTAGATAGATTGATGGATAAGAGGACGACAGTGAGAGTGAGTGAGTGTGGGGTGGGGGGAAGGGAGGGGGGAGAGAAGTGTTGGAACATTTGTAAACAAAACTAGTATCTATGGCAACTGAGAGAGGCTGCCACCTTATTATTCTCTCACTCACACACTACTCTCTCTCTCTTTCTCTCTCTCTCTCTCTCTCTCTCTCTCTCTCTCTCTCTCTCTCTCTCTCTCTCTCTCTCTCTCTCTCTCTCGTGATATGTATGTAAATAAATTAAATAAGTGTTAAGCAAATTGAATTCATATAATCTATTGAAATCTCAATCTCCATGTATATATTTTGTAAGCTGATGATAAACCCATTTGTATGTTACCTGCGTACGTTTTTATTCAGTTTAGGAAGGACCTCTGGGAATTACAAGGGAAAACCCGTCTCAAATTAACCCTTTAGTTCTATTGCAGCAAGTCACCTTAAGTTGGAAAAATCAGTTCATGGTAGAGTAGCCACACATAAAAAAAAAAAAAAAAAAAAAATCCTGGCATATTTTGCCCTAGTTTCAGAAACTAGACTGATGATTGATGAATTTAGGTGACATAATTATTTATAATGTTTACCTTATTAGCTGCCAGACAAGTGTTGAGTTTAACAGTTGAAGGAAAAAGTGCTCGTGCAATACAAACTCTAGGTCCATGGAGCTTTGTAGAATTTACTTTGTATTCCCACTGTATGTTCATCCTTGTAGTATTCCAGGTTTATTTTATTTTATTTTGGTTAACATTAGACGTTTATACTGAAGTTTCAAAGCCCCTCAAGGTATCAAATGGGTGAAATGTATCTCTATTAGACATCTGACTCTCACATTTCTCAAAAATCGTCGACTAAAGCCCAAAATATATAGAAAAAATGCGTCCTTGCACTTTGAAAGGGATCAGTGAACCAGAATAACATACAGTATAGGAAACCTAATATCTGTTCGTGCAATTTTCATTTTTTTTCTTTCTATATTCCAACGACTCCCTCTCGGGCATAGGCTGAGAGCCTGTACATTCAACCGTACATTCAACGGTGAAGCCTGTGAGGTCTCGTTCCAGTCTAGGGAGTGAGACATGTGAAGCGTTTTGAGCTGCAACCAGCCCCCGCCATCTTGCCTTCGCAAAATGCACGGGGCCCGGTTGCGCACCCACGGCTCGAAGCAGCCCCATCTCTGAAACTACTTCGCCTTAGCGCTTCACTGTCTCATCCCCTAGACTCGGACCCTCACTCTCAGAACGCCACCTATTGAGCAATGAACTCACTAGGCATTGCCCACCTCTAGCCTATTTTGAATAGGGGAATATTCATACAGTGCTATATAATCAGGGACAATGAGGGTATTATTTTGGCGTTTCGGTGGGCTTTGTGGTAATGCACTGATAATAGATACAGCACAAATTCCATCCCAATAATATCTTCCCATTGATACATCGGGATTCGAACCCGGGACCATTGGATTACCAGTCCAGTGGCATGACCACTCCATCACTATATATCACTATAGAATTTTGTGATGTAAACATGAGAAAGAGGGTGTGTGTGTGTTTGGTGTGTTCGTGTACACCAAGTAAAGAGGGTGTGTGTGTGTTTGGTGTGTTCGTGTACACCAAGTAAAGAGGGTGTGTGTGTGTTTGGTGTGTTCGTGTACACCAAGTAAAACAAGCAACAACATATTACGATCTTTACGAGGCTGCTTGAAAAATAATGATATTCATTTGTGAACGCAGTAAATCGGAGGTTAAGAGCGAAACATTCAGCCAATCGATTGTTTTTATCTAGGTCAATGTAGCAATCAATGACACTGACAGGAAGTCTTAAGTGAGTGAAATGGCTTCCAAATATCTACAAACATTTCCTTGAGCGTACTTTGAATGATAGATTGTGAGGTATTTGTTAACAACCACATTGTCAATGCCTTTTAATCATTCTAAATACTTGAATGATTAGGTCACCTCTTAACCTGCACTTTGTTTGGCTAGAAATATTTAACTCATTAAACGTTCTTCATATGTCATATTTCTTAATTTAGACATCATTTCCGTTACTCTCCACTGAATTATCTTCCGTTTTGTTACATCCTTTTGAATCTAGACACCAAAACAGTATGGAGCCTTCAAAATTAATAGTTTAAAGTGGGAATAACCTTTTCAGATTTGTATTCAAATGGTCTTCCAGTGAAAGCAATTGTTAAGTTTGCTTTCGTAACTACTTGGCGCATTGTTGGCTAGGTATCAAATGATTTGATATTGTCAGTCCTAAGTCAAGTGCACTTGACTTAAAGATAACTAATTGCGTATTTGCCATTTCCCTCCTGTAACCTACTGTAAATGCATTATTCTTGTTATACCAGGTTTTTACTGGGGTTGATTGGATAAAGGTAGGTTCTAACTCGACTGGAGAAACTAAAATAAGACTACACATGCACAAATGTCGTAAAGGATAAATATAATACAGAGTGCACACATGAGTTTTCTTATTAACCCACTGAGCCCCAGCTAGTTATAAATAAATGAACCACCAGGGACCGGCAGGTTTTGAAAAAAAAAAAATCCAGAAACAATAGCGAATGGGTTAGGAATGAAGGAAAAACCACAAAAAAACAATCAAAAAGGTCAAAAATTGGTCCTACGGAGCCCCCGAAAACGGATTTTACAAGAGTAAAAAAATGAAGGCAAAAACACCCAAAAACCATGTTTTTGCGCGCTCACGCGCACGCGGTTGGACTTTGAGAGTTTTCAACCATCGGCAAGGTTGCGTGGGATACTTACACAGTTCCCATACAAATCTGAGCCCTCTAGGTGCCATAGGACCGGAGTAATTAACATTGACGACACCTTGTTGTCACTGGGGTTTAGCGTTACATACATTGCCGACGACACGTTGTCGTCGCTGGGGTTCAGTGGGTTAATAATAACTTGATACATAGATAACAATACACTCGAAATATATAATACACTGGTTACATGGACAAATTACACAATAATATAATGCCAAGCACGGACAAGGATCCACAACGAACTTAAAGAATCCACTAGCACTTCTATTCTAACACTGGGTAGAGTCTTGAAGTAACACTAATTCTGTTGATCTAGTTGTTTGTTGCTATTCCTTTCTTTTGTCTTCGACGGGCCGTTTAGGTGGTCCTGCCGTGTGGTCAATGGAGCAGGATTTACAGATGGACTATTTGGTTTGGGGCCTTTAATAGTAGTTCCTTATGTCATGACACAGGGGGCGTACTATCGGATTATTGCGAGCATGACTGATGACATGTCCCGCACTATAGTTTTTCGACTATCCTGACCGTTATAATAGTCGGTGATGAAGTTCTGTTTCGGTACTCTTGGATGTGGAGTCTTTAATGAATAGTCGCTCAAGTCATGACAGAGTAACTATTCATCAGGCAAATGTGGGGAAGAAGTGTGACCATGGCCGTACTATCTTTCCCAACTACCTTTGACCTTTATAAGAGTGTTCAAAGAACCCTGATGATTAGATTCCTTTTTTTTTTTTTTTTTTTTTTTTTTTCTATATTCCAACTTACTTCCTCTTGGGCATAGGCTGAGAGCCTTAACATTCACCGCTTTACAATGAACAGTGAAGCCCGTGAGGTCTTGTTCCAGTCTAGGGAGTGAGACATGTGAAGCACGTAGAGCACAACGAGCACCTGCCATCTTGCCTTCACATGAGGCACGGTGCTCACTCATGGCCCGAAACGACCCCATCCCTGAAGCCATCTCGTTCCCGTGCTTCACTGTCTCACCCACTACACTCGGACTCTCACACTTACACACACACGCATATGGCCTCGACCATGTCTTTGGTACATATGATGTAAAGACTTTATATGCAGAGTGCCGTTTAAGTGACGGTGTCTCGCAAAGCCCTGACTATTGCAGCGGTCTTGCCACGGCAAAGACTTCTCCAAGAGTGTTGAATTGATACTAAGAGTGTTTTAGGGACATGTCCTTATTTACACTTTTAATGTCAGAACTACAAGCCTAGAAAAGATCCTAATGTATCTCGAGCACTATGGTGTGAGAGACAATAGTTCTTAAATAGGGAAAAGAACTCTCAGCCAATTTGATCTACAGCCATGGCATGTACACTCAGAGGGTAATTCTTGGACTCCAGCCTTGCATGCAAGTTTACTCGAGCCCTTAGAATTGCTGGCTCTACCCTGGGCAAGTCGCGATGGTCATGACTTGTGCTGCAATGTCCCAGGTACAGTGGTTTAGGGTCAGAAGGTCACAGGTATGGGGGGGGCGGATTAAGGGGCTTTCAGGTAGACCCCTTAGAAGTTTCCGCCATGATGTGGGAGGAGCTGCGCGGAAGAGCGGCGCATCTGGAGAGGAGATATCTGGGGCCTTTTATGTTTTGCAAAGCCTTCCTGCTCTGCCTTCCTTTTTTGGTACCCGGAATTGGTAATGCGTATACTTTTCCAGGGCGTGGGCGGCAGATTGGGCGTGATGGCGGCGACTCGAGCATATCGGTTGATGTGTTGGTTTTTAGTGGGGGTGGTGGGGAGGCGGCCATGTTGTTGGTACTCCTCTTTCTTTCTTTCGTTCTTTGGGTTGGTCCTGTCTTCTTTCTTTCCCCGGGACATGTTCTGATTCTCCTCCTTCTTTCTTCCATTCCTTGTTTTGGTCCTATCTTCTTATTTTTCCGTAACTTGTTCTGGTTCTCCTTTTCTTCTTTCTTCCTATTTGTTGTGGGTTTATCCTCTGTTGTATTTTTTCCTATTTTCCGTTTTCTTCTTCTGTCCCTTACTTCCCTGACTCGGTAACTTGTTTATTATTAACCCCTCTAATCCCAGAGACGACTATAGTCGTCAGTAGATAAGTAACTCCCCAGTCCCACCGATGGATATAGTCGTCAATGTACTTTCCTTGTAACTGCCTGGACAAGGCTGTACCAGTTACCACAACCTTTTGAGCACTGCTCCCATTATGGCAACACTTCTCAGCTTATATGAGACCCACTGAAGGGTGACAGAGCCAGTCTTGCCTCATCTTTGGAGGTGGATAGGTGGTCTCTCCTGCCATTTTTGCCACATTGCTTGGGACTGCTGGGGACTTTTATTACTGTATCCTACGGTACAGTACGGGTTAACTATGTTACTTTAATTCTACATTTATCAGCATCGAAACTACTTTATCAGATACGGGCTCAGTTTCTTCATTTGCCTAAGTCAATTTGAATCTGTTGAATGTGAAAGGGAGATACAACAGTATTTGCTATTTCTGCATCATCTGCAAATTTTGAAACTGTAGATGAGATATCATTGTAATGACATTTATGCATATCAATAAATGAACAGGTTCGAATATTGATCCCTGGAGTACACCACTTGTGTCGGTAATCCATTCTGAGGCTCTAGTGTTTACTACAACTCTTGCTTGTATGCCACACTAAGAGGACGTTATATTTAATCAATTGGGTACATTGCCACTGTGCTGTAGTCTAAAGAGTAAATTTAATGTTTTAACATCACTTTTAATTCTTAAGACTAGAAAAAAATGATCAATTCCAACAGTTTTACGAGATTTAAAATGTAAGAAAAGTTTGTAAATGTCTTTCAGTAATAACAATGTAAAGTAAAACGTCAATATTGTTTATTGAAGCTATTGTTGCAGATGGAACAGAATTCACACCTTTGTAAAGACTGAAGCAAAACAGTTACTACAAATATTACTCATCTGAGCTCCTTTAGCGACAAGAACTCCAAAAGTACATCTAGGTTGTCACTTGTTTTTGCACTTTGATCATAATTATATCTTTCGATGTTTGAAGATTGTACGGGAGGTCGGAATACATAGCCAAAGCTTATTATTCATGAAACTTATTTCATTAGGAAACTATAAGTAACATGAATATTATCAGCTGGATATATAAAGTGGATGCCGATCTTCATATACGTACAGCAACATACCTCCCCTTTGTTTGTTTGATTACATTCAGATAATACATAACTAGAAATGGAATAATCTGTTAAGGGGAGACAGGCCGTTTTTCTGAACCCCCTTCTCCCTAATGTTTAGCCCCACTAGTTTTGAGATGTTAAGATGTTGGTTCCATTAGTTTGGAGATTTTATGACCTTTCACCCCATTTCTTTGTCAATATTAGGACCCTTCGTGCCATTTAAGTGTCGATTTTTTCCTGGCGAGCGATAGCGAGCCTGTAATTTTAGGAGGAATTGGCCTTTGGCCGGGAAATTTTTCTACCGAAAAATGTACAAATCTGTCTAGGGGGTGTTTTTCTAAGCTTGATGGAAGTCTAGGGAGGAAACTAAACAAATATATGAATACATTAATTAATAGACCAAACAAACAGCCACTGTCCCCTTAACTAGATTACTTAGAGAGAGAGAGAGACTGTGGTAGTAAAATCAATCAAAATGAGGGTCACTACAGTAAGACATATTAATGAGAGAGAGAAAAGGGGCAGGGGGAGGAACATCTTATTTGTCAGAGAAGTACAATACTCAGCCATAATACAAAGGAGTATAAATGAATACAAAGGAGTATAAATGAATAACAAAGGAGTATAAACACATACCAAGGAGTATGAATAAATACAAAGGAATATAAATGAATATAAAGGAGCATACATGAATACAAAGGACTATAAATTAATACAAATGAGTATAAATGAATACAAAGGACTATAGATTAATACAAAGGAGCATTCATGAATACAAAGGACTATACATGAATACAAAGGAATTATATATGAATGCATAGGAATACAAAGTAATACTAAAGAATATAATGGAATATGATAAATACAAAGCGATACAAAGGAAGGCAAGAGGAATACAAAACCCACAAAGGCAGACCTAGTTGGGAAGTGGGTGGCTGATGAGCTGTTAAGGTGAGGCTGATGGACTGTTGAGGTTAAGGGGAGATGGGTCGGTTTTTCTGATACCCTTTCTCCCTCGTGTTAAGTCCCAACTGTGTTTTAGTTTATAAGACGTTCGGCCCATTAGTTTGGCGATTTTAACACCTTTCGCCCAATTTCTTTGTCAATGTTAAGACCTTTCGTGCCTTTTAGGTGTCGATTTTTACCTGGGGAGCGATAGCGAGCCTGTAATTTTAGAAGGAACCGGCCTTCGGCCGGGAAATGTTTCTACCGAAAAATTTAAAAATTCATCTTAAAAGGGGATCTAGAGGGTGCTATTTTAAGCTTGATGGAGGTCTAGAGAGAAAACTATGAAATAAAGAAATAACGGAATTAATAGAAAACACACGGTCCGTCTCCCCGTAACTAACCCTTTCTGTACCAGCGTCGTCTATTACATGCTATTCTAGTTATATTTAGACGAATTTGTGCAGCTTAGGAAGGGTCTGTGGTAGTTTAAAGGGTTGAATGAGATAGCTGGAAGTCTTATAATTGCTAGAAATCCTTCCTAAACTGAATAAAATCGATTCGTAGTAGGCAGAATAAAAACAAATGGATGTCGATCGTACAGAAGGGGTTAATTGGGCTGCGCGGCTGTATTCTAGGATTGTGGGTGCGGTTGATGGTACCTGCCTTGATGACGAGGGCCTAGATGGTCAATCCACTTTATAACGGCAAATCAGATACCCTAACAGTACTGCTGGAAATTATGCACAGTCGGATACCATAGTCTCTAGCCCACTCATACAAATTTGTAGACTCAACCCATTTCTAGTTATGGTCGAAGCATATCTCTGGAAACTAATTTATGAATAGAATTGTCTGTAAATCAACTACAAAACTATATATACTGTTTATTGAAAAGCAAGTTCTATCCAAAAATCAATCCAGTTAGATATAATTGCATAGATAAAAACATAGGGGGTCCACGAATTCTCCTAAAGCAAGTGTCACACTATGTCGAATTAAGTGCCGACGCTCCAGGACTTAAGGGTCGTAACGAGGTCTTTGCCTACATCTCCGCGCGATGTGGGTGGGCGCCAACTCAAGAGAGACGTCGGGAGAGGTCGTCAGGGGCCTCAAGCAAGTGTCACACTATGCCGAATAAAGTGCCGACGCTCCAATACTTAAGGGTCGTAACGAAGTCTTTGCCTACATCACCGTGCGACGTGGGTGGGCGCCAACTCAAGAGAGACGTCGGGAGAGGTCGTCAGGGGCCTCAGGAAAAGTTCGACACTAACAACTCTCATAAGCTGAGTCGGCGGCTAGTGAGGTCAAGGAAATGGACGGGACGGGGACGGTAGGCGGGCGGCGTCCAGTAGACGTCAGACGGTACAAGGGCCTCGACCTGTCTGCGTCATAAGGTAGGTCGCCGTCAGACAGCGACCCGGTAATGCCCAGGCGGCGTCATAGGGGGAGGGCATACCGTGAGTCCGCGACCTGGCAATGTCGCACGGGACATCGTTGATAGGGGGTCTTGGGGGTGTTTTTTTTAAGCTTGGTGAAGGTCTAGCGAGGAAACTCAAAAATAAATGAATATATAAATAAATAGACCCCCCAAAATCACCACTGTCCCCTTAATCCGATCCCATCAATGAGTGACTATCTATAAACCCTTTCAATGGTGGTGACGTCTGTTTTGCCTTACTTAGACGATTTTATGCAGCTTAAGAACGGTCTGTGGGAGTTAAGAGAGATAAATGAGAGGAATGGAGGTCTTGTGATTGCTACAGGCCCTTCGTAATCATAAAACAATAACCTAATAGTTGCCAGACTATAACGAGAAAGACGTCACCGGTACTGAAAGGGTTAACTATATAGATGGCCTTGTTTTACCAATTACTCAAAGACCCACTTAATTAAGGGGAGATGGGCGTATTTATTTGTTCATTTATTGATCTTTTTATAATGTTTTTAGTTTCCTCCCTAGATCTCAAGCTTAGCCCTGTCCGACATAAGTTACTAACTTACTGACGACGGGTTGGCGGAGCGCCCGGTATTTCCCCCACAACACTCTCTCTTACACTGAGGTACCGGTAGAAGTCGGAGGTATTTGGGGTTGCCACCAACCGACAGATTCTGATCTAACTTACCTAACTTACTGAGCTCAATATGATGCAAATGCATCATATAACATACTTATTGAGCTATTTCACTAAGTTCATATGACACAATCACGGAATATGATACTCTTGGGCATACCGCCATATGACGCAATCGCGTCATAGATGTCGGAGGGGGTTCATAACCCCCCCCCAAAAAAAAACACACACACACACAAAAAAACGTCTCCTCCGACGGACCGGTTTGCCTCGGTAGGGGTCAAGTGTGTCGGAGTAGGGGTCCAGTGTGACAGGGTGGCTGTCCATCGCTGCCATAGTACCTATAGGTGCCGCCCTACCTCTTATAGGCGCCGCTCATCAGAAGCATTGTCGCCAACCAGTTTGCGCGCTACAGCGCATGTCGCCGCCCCGGCGGCGTCATTTATCTCCCTTAGGTCTTGCATGGTCGCCGCTCGACCCCGTCCAGTTGCCGTCAGGCGGCGTGCCCGTCCATACTGCCCACCGTGGGCGTCCCGTCCCTCGATCACCCACGTTACTCGGCAGTGGTCTCCCCCTTCTATCGCCACTCCTTAAGTCGTGGAGCGTCGGCACTTAATTCGGCATAGTGTGACACTTGCTTCAGGAAAAGTTCGACACGAACAACTCTCATAAGCTGAGTCGGCGGTAGCTGAGGTCAAGGACATGGACGGGATGGGGACGGTAGGCGGGCGGCGTCCAGTAGGTGTCAGACGGTACAAGGGCGTCGACCTGTCTGCGTCATAAGGTAGGTCGCCGTCAGACAGCGACCCGGTAACGCCCAGGCGGCGTCATAGGGGGAGGGCATACCGTGAGTTCGCGACCTGGCAACATCGCACGGGACATCGCTGAGAGAGGGTCTTGGGGGGTGATTTTTTTAAGCTTGATGGAGGTCTAGCGAGGAAACTAAAAAATAAATGCATATATAAATAAATAGACCCCCAAAATTCACCAATGTCCCCTTAATTCGATCCCATCAGCGAGTGACTATCTATAAACCCTTTCAATAGCGGTGACTTCTGTTTTGCCTTAGTTCTGCCCTACTTAGACGATATTATGCAGCTTAAGTCTGGTAGTTAAGAGATATAAATGAGAGGAATGGAGGTCTTGTGATTGCTACAGGCCCTTCGTAATCATAATACAATAACCTAATAGTTGCCAGACTATAACGAGAAAGACGTCACCGGTACTGAAAGGGTTAACTATATAGATGGCCTTGATTTACCAATTACTCAAAGAACCACTTAATTAAGGGGAGATGGGCATATTTAATTGCTCATTTCTGGATCTTTTTATTATGTTTTTTAGTTTCCTCCCTAGATCTCAAGCTTAATACCCCCCCCCCTCCACCCACACACACACACACACAAACGTCACCTCCAACGGGCCGGTTTGCCTCGCTCGGGGTCAAGCGTGACGGAGTAGGGGTCCAGTGTGACAGGTTGGCTGTCCATCGCCACCGTAGTATATATAGGCGCCGCTCGTCAGGAGCATTGTCACCAACCAGTTTGCGTGCTACGGCGAATGACGCCGCTCCGGCGACGTCATTTATCTCCCTTAGGTCTTGCATGGTTGTCGCTCGACCCCGTCCAGTTGCCGTTAGGCGGCGTGCCCGTCAATAGTGCCCGCCGTGGGCGTCCCGTCCCTTGATTACCCACGTTACTCAGCAGTGGTCTCTCCCTTTTATTGCCACTCCTTAAGTCGTGGAGCGTCGGCACTTAATTTGGCATAGTGTGACACTTGCTTAAGTGGGCTAGAGACTATGGCATCCGAGTGTACCATAATCATTAGTAGCTCTCAACCAGTGGCAACTCAACCAAAAACATATAACCAGTACCAATGAAAGGTTCAAATGTAACTTAATCTGACATAACTTAGCCTAAGAATATTAGTCGATATTGCATGGTTGAAATCTACTGGTTGAAATTGTGTACTAGTGGAGTTCTGGTCGCCAATATTTAAGGGGGGTCACCTGCTTTTTTTCTCTCCTTTTCTTTCTTTCTTTGGCTTGTATCCATTCGGCCCCATTCAGCCTACTGTTTTAAGACGTTTATCCTCATCTAGGTGTCGATTTTTTCCTGGCGAGCGATAGCGAGCCAGCATTGTATGGAGAAATCCGGCTTCGCCGGAGACATTTTTCTATAAAAAAATTACAAATTTAGCCTGCTGTCAAAAAACATTTAAAACAAATATGCTGGCTCGCTACCGCTCGCCAGGACAAAATTGACACTTGCATGGGGATAAGCGTCATAGAACAGTAGGCTGAATGGGGCCGAATGGATACAAGCCAGAGAAAGAGAGAAAAGGAGAGAAAAAAGGCAGGTGACCCCCCTTAACACACAAAGAGCGGGTGGTAGGGTATTTTACACTGTGCCGCCCAGCGGGGGGTTTTTACCCTAAATAGGGTTGTTTCCGTGCTCATTTTCATGCATAAACAAGACCCAGAGCATAAAACAAGTATCTATCCCTGAAAGGGCATAAACAGAGCTTTCCAATGACACCCGAACCATCCTTGTACGACCACTGGTTCTCTTGCAACGATCGTGCAACACGAGTGCAAAAAAACTAAAATAAGGTAATTTCCGTACATAATTCCCTGTGTAGCGAGTGAAAGAGGGGGGAGGAAGGTGGTATACAGTTCAGTACGTCCACGGTGGTCGTGGGGAGCGGTCATAAGGTTACTACGCTCGTCCCACCGCTCAGCTCTCTCTCTCAGCTGAAAATGGCACTCAACATATGTGGTGCACCGCCACATAGTCCACATTTATTTAACTCGACAGATGTCGTGCGCCGTTGGTTAAGGGTTAAAGCAAATCCATAATGTATTAGTGACGCTCCCAACACCTCGAGTAGTCCTCTCTGAGCATAACACGCAATGGGGCTGTCTAAATCAATAGCTATTAGCTCAACCGTAGTTCATCCCCTCTCTTGCATCACAATAGTTTGGTGATTTCAAAACATTTATGCCACATTAGTTTGGCAATTATAGGACAGGTGTAATGTTTGTTCTGGCTAGTGATAAAGAGCCTGTAGCTAAGGTGGAGTCGGCCTTCGGTCGGGACATTGTTCCTACCGAAAACACGCAACAATTTACGTTGCAGGAGAGTGAAGGTATGGATTTTTTTTTTTTTTTTTTTTATATATCTTGAAGAAAGTCTAGGGGCACAGCAAACATAAAGGTCGATGATTGCAATAACACTAAAGAAAAAACCCTCAATAATATTTAAAATAACACCAACCTAACCTCAGTGTTCTCCAAAATCTTTGCTACACAATAGGGCTGCCTGAATCGATAGCTCCTCCTGGCTAACCGGACAACTCGACCACTACAAAACAAAAAGTATCAAAAGATTTAATAGATTAATTTTAGATTCAAGACTGAAATTATTTATTTTACTTATGACCCCTTCTAGGGTATGAGAGTTTTAAACATTATACACAACACAGTGTAAACCTATTATAGTGGTAAACCAACCATACATTCATATAAACATTATACACAATACAGTGTAAACCTATTATAGTGGTAAACCTACCATACATTATACACAATACAGTGTAAACCTATTATAGTGGTAAACCTACCATACATTATACACAATACAGTGTAAACCTATTATAGTGGTAAACCTACCATACAATCTACACAATACAGTGTAAACCTATTATAGTGGTAAACCTATTATAGTGGTAAACCTACCATACATTATACACAATACAGTGTAAACCTATTATAGTGGTAAACCTACCATACATTATACAAAATACAGTGTAAACCTATTATAGTGGTAAACCTATTATAGTGGTAAACCTACCATACATTATACACAATACAGTGTAAACCTATTATAGTGGTAAACCTACCATACATTATACACAATACAGTGTAAACCTATTATAGTGGTAAACCTATTATAGTGGTAAACCTACCATACATTATACACAATACAGTGTAAACCTATTATAGTGGTAAACCTATTATAGTGGTAAACCTATTATAGTGGTAAACCTACCATACATTATACACAATACAGTGTAAACCTATTATAGTGGTAAACCTACCATACATTATACACAATACAGTGTAAACCTATTATAGTGGTAAACCTATTATAGTGGTAAACCTATTATAGTGGTAAACCTACCATACATTATACACAATACAGTGTAAACCTATTATAGTGGTAAACCTACCATACATTATACACAATACAGTGTAAACCTATTATAGTGGTAAACCTACCATATATTCAGTCTAGTTCAGTCAGTGACAGGAGAAGGTTGTGTTAATCTGAGCTCCTGCCCGGACCACTTACCAGTGACCTTTAGTGACCATTACACCTACCTGTGTTTGGGGGCAGTGCACTCATGTTATATAAAAGTGTTATAGCTCAGTTTTTAGCTGTTAGTTTACTTGTTTTTGTTTTTCTGTACTTAGTTTGTTGCTCCTCGCTAAGCTTATTGGGATCATGGCAGGTATGGAGTGCGAGTCTCTAACTGATCTGCATCATCTTATTCTCCAGGTAAGAGAGGAGATGGTTGTGGTGAAGGAAGAGGTCTTGGCTCTAAGGGAGGTTAATGTTAAAATTCAGAGAGAAGTGGATTTGATTAAAGACGAAAATCTAGCTTTCAAGCTTAGCCAAGAGGAAATAAAGTCAAGTAAGGGGAAAAGGGAGGAAGTTGATGAAAAATTGTATTCATGGCAGGTTGTTAAAAATACGGGTGGGAAAGTCACACTCAAGAAGCAGGATAGTAGAATAGGTATGAGTGTGACAAATACATTCTCTCCTTTGCGAGACGAATGTGAGGGAAAAGATAGTCAGGATAAGGGAGGGATAACCGAAGTGCCTGCCGCCGACTCAGCTCCAACCTCTGACGCTGTGCTACCTACCACCACCACTACCCCCACCACCACCACCACCAAGGGAGCTTCTACCACCACCTGGGGTTCTCCAACTGCAGCTGCTGGATCCTCCCGAGGGAAAGGTAAGTCTGTGTCCCGAGAAGGTAAGTCTGTGTCGATTGTGGGCGACTCCATGGTAAGACATTTAGTTAGGGCTATCCGCACTAAACTTAGGAAGGTTGTGTGTCTGCCTGGCCATGGAGTTGGGAGGGTTTTAGAGAAGATGGACCACATCTTGGAAGATAGTGGAGATAACCCCATTATCTGTCTCAGTGCCGGGAGTAACGATGTTGGTAAGGGTAGAAGTGAGGAACTGCTGCAGCAGTATCGGGATGTGTTAGATAAAGTTAGGATGAAGGGAGGGATCCCTGTAGTACATTGTATCCTACCCAGAAGAGGAGTTCCCAAGGAATGGACATCCAGGGCGATTGGTGTCAATTGCCGTTTGGAGAAATATTGCAAAGAAAAAGCAATACCATTCATTGATAACTGGGATAGTTTCTATGGGAGAGATGGGATGTACGCAAGGGATGGGGTTCATCTTTCACGGTTAGGGGTTTCTACATTAGCTAGTTCTTTAGATAGGGTGGTTGTGGGGTTTTGAACAGAAATATTGAGAGTGTAAATGAGAGGTTAAATGGAACAATTTTAGCGTCAGGCGAAAGCGATAAGGATATTCAGTATCATGCTAAAAATGATGACTATAATGCAAATGATAGTAATGATGGTGCAACGGAAGATGGATATGTCGTTAGAAATAAAGGTAAATTAGGTATAAAGAAAAGAAGTAAATTGAGAGTATATTACACAAACTGTAGGAGTCTATGTAACAAAATGAACGAACTTAGAGCCCTTGTTAGCAAAGAAAATATAGACATAATAGCGCTAACTGAAACGTGGATTAATACAGAAACCAGGCATTTTTTAGCAGAATTTGATATACCAGGATATAGTTTGTTTAAATATGACCGAACAAGTAAGAGGGGTGGCGGTATAGCAGTGTTTGTCAGGAGTACATTAAAAAGCTGTATTAAATCAGGTATTAGACTAAATAACGATAATGAAAGTGTTTGGGTAGAGGTTAACGAAGGTAGTGAGACCATAGTTATTGGAGTTATGTATAGACCGCCAAATATGAGTAGAAATGACGGAACGTCATTATGGGAGGAAATTAAAATGGCATCAAGGTTTAGCAATGTGTGCATTATGGGGGATTTTAATTTTCCGAATATAGATTGGCAGCATCAAATAGGAGACTCTGATTCTGAGGAGTTTATAGAGGTAGTACAAGATAGTTTTTTATTTCAATTCATAGATACGCCGACTAGAGGTAATAATATTCTCGATTTAGTTTTCAGTAACAATGAACATATGGTAAATAATGTAGAGATAGGGGACCACCTAGGAAATAGTGACCACAATTCTGTGTATTTTAATATACAATGGAAAGGTAATACCAGAGAGAATACAACATTAATACCTGACTTTAGAAAAGCCAATTATGGTGGGTTAAGAAGAACCCTATTAGCTGACCCTATGGTCAAAAAATTAAGTTGATCCAGGTGTCCAAATGAGTGTACCCCTTCTCAGGCACCTGTCATCTTAAGTCAGGAAGAGACGTCAACCTTGGTAGATACATACGATAATTTTATCAAGTCAGTATTCAATGCACAAAATAAATACATCCCCAAAAGAAAATTTAGATCAACACAGAACCAACCCAAATGGATGAATAATAGACTATTAGATCTTCTAGGACAAAAGAGAGGAATATATAGAAAAATTAGGAAAGGCGAAATTCACCTACTTGCTTACTATCAGAATCTATCGAGACAGGTAAAAAAGGATATTAGGAAAGAAAAAAGAAATTATGAAATTAAGGTTGCCAATGACTCAAAAAATAATCCTAAAGCTTTTTACCAACTATATAAATCCAAGGTTAGAGATGTAATTGGTCCCCTTAAAACTTCGATAGGAGAAATGACAGAAAATGATTTAGAAATGTGCAGTACATTAAATAGTCAATTTCTTTCCGTTTTCACTAATGAAAATTTGGCACAGTTTCCAGAAGTCCGTAAGGTATATAGCGATAATATAGAAAATAGGTTAAGTACGGTTACTATAAGTAGAAATGATGTGCTTAAGGAAATTGACAGACTGAAACCTCATAAATCGCCTGGTCCTGATGAGGTATATGCTAGAGTATTAAAAGAATGTAGGGATGAGTTAAGTTACCCATTAAAAAATTATTTAACAAGTCATTGGAGACAGGTATAGTTCCAGAAGCTTGGAAGCTTGCAAACGTAGTTCCGATCTTCAAAAAGGTGACAAATCAATAGCATCCAATTACCGTCCCATTAGTCTTACATCAATCATAGGAAAGCTACTAGAGTCAATTATTGCTAGTAAAATTAGAAACCACTTAGATACATTTAATTTAATAAATTCTTCTCAGCATGGATTCACTCAGGGACGTTCTTGCCTTACTAATTTGCTTAGTTTCTTCTCAGAGGTATATGAAGCAGTAGATAATGACAAGTCATATGATATAATATATTTAGATTTCAGTAAAGCTTTCGACAGAGTCCCCCATGAGAGATTGATGAGAAAGGTTGAGGCGCATGGAATAGGTGGGGCGTTGTTGGGATGGATTAGGTCATGGCTAATTGGTAGGAAGCAGAGAGTCAGCATAAATGGTACGAAGTCAGAATGGGGAGCAGTCAAAAGTGGTGTCCCCCAGGGATCTGTATTAGGTCCTCTGTTGTTTGTTATATACATAAATGACCTTGATTTAGGTATAACTAGTAGGATAAGTAAATTTGCAGACGATACCAAAATGGGGAGAACAATTGATTCAGATAGAGATATAGAGTGCCTCCAAAGGGATCTAGATACCTTACACGAATGGTCAGTAAATTGGCAGATGAAGTTTAACATTGACAAATGCAAGGTATTAAAGATAGGGAAGATGCATACAAATGTTAAATATAAACTAGCTAATGTGGAATTAGAAAACTCGAATTGTGAGAAAGATCTAGGTGTGTTTGTTAGCAATGATTTGAAGCCTAGACAACAGTATATAAGCGTTCGAAACAAGGCAAACAGGATTCTCGGGTTCATCTCTAGGAGTGTGAGTAACAGAACTGCTGATGTTATCTTAAAACTTTACTTGTCATTAGTGAGACCCAATATGGATTATGCTGTTCAATTTTGGTGTCCTTATTACAGAATGGACATAGATTCATTGGAGAGAGTACAACGTAGAATGACAAAAATGATCCATAATATTAGAAATCTTCCGTATAAAGAAAGGTTGAAGAAATTAGGCTTACATTCGTTAGAGAGACGCAGAGTTAGAGGGGATATGATAGAGGTGTTCAAGTGGGTTAGTGGGATTAACAAAGGGGACATGAAAAATGTACTAAAGCTCAGTGATAGCGAAAGAACTCGTACCAATGGTTTCAAATTAGATAAATTTCGTTTCAGAAAAGATATAGGCAAATATTGGTTTGGTAACAGAGTTGTAGATGGGTGGAATGGACTACCAAGTGCTATAGTGGGATTAAAAACGATAGGGATCTTTAAGATAAAATTGGATAAGCATATGGACGAGAAGGGTTGGGTGTGAAGGGGGATCAGCAGGGTTGGGCCAATCAGCGCTCTGCAGACCCCCGTAATCCTGCGTTAATCTCTAACCGTTTTGGTAAGATGATCCTCAGGGTATTAGAGTGTTGAGCCTATAATTGGGCTTTGTAATTGGGGTTGTGTGGGACAGGGATCTGCCTTGCTTAGGCCAATCGGCTTTCTGCAGACTCCCATTTTCTTATGTTCTTATGTTTTCTTAAACATTATACACAATACAGTGTAAACCTATTATAGTGGTAAACCTACCATACATTATACACAATACAGTGTAAACCTATTATAGTGGTAAACCTATTATATCTACTACCTACCATTATACACATACAGTGTAAACCTATTATAGTGGTAAACCTACCATACATTATACACAATACAGTGTAAACCTATTATAGTGGTAAACCTACCATACATTATACACAATACAGTGTAAACCTATTATAGTGGTACCATACATTATACCAATAGTGTAAACCTATTATAGTGGTAAACCTACCATACATATAGAATACATAGTGTAAATTATAGTGGTAAACCTACCATACATTACACAATACAGTGTAAACCTATTATAGTGGTAAACCTACCTATTTACACAATACAGTGTAAACCTATTATAGTGGTAACCTACCATACATTATACACAATACAGTGTAAACTATATAGTGGTAAACCTACCATACATTATACACAATACAGTGTAAACCTATTATAGTGGTAAACCTACCATACATTAACAATACAGTGTAAACCTATATAGTGGTAAACCATTTATACACAATACAGTGTAAACCTATTATAGTGGTAAACCTACCATACATTATACACAATACAGTGTAAACTATTATAGTGGTAAACCTACCATACATTAACACAATACAGTGTAAACCTATTATAGTGGTAAACCTACCATACATTATACACAATACAGTGTAAACCTATTATAGTGGTAACCTACCATACATTATACACAATACAGTGTAAACCTATTATAGTGGTAACCTACATTATACACAATACAGTGTAAACCTATTATAGTGGTAAACCTACCATACATATACACAATACAGTGTAAACCTATTATAGTGGTAAACCTACCATACATTATACACAATACAGTGTAAACCTATTATAGTGGTAAACCTACCATACATTATACACAATACAGTGTAAACCTATTATAGTGGTAAACCTACCATACATTATACACAATACAGTGTAAACCTATTATAGTGGTAAACCTACCATACATTATACACAATACAGTGTAAACCTATTATAGTGGTAAACCTACCATACATTATACACAATACAGTGTAAACCTATTATAGTGGTAAACCTACCATACATTATACACAATACAGTGTAAACCTATTATAGTGGTAAACCTACCATACATTATACACAATACAGTGTAAACCTATTATAGTGGTAAACCTACCATACATTATACACAATACAGTGTAAACCTATTATAGTGGTAAACCTACCATACATTATACACAATACAGTGTAAACCTATTATAGTGGTAAACCTACCATACATTATACACAATACAGTGTAAACCTATTATAGTGGTAAACCTACCATACATTATACACAATACAGTGTAAACCTATTATAGTGGTAAACCTACCATACATTATACACAATACAGTGTAAACCTATTATAGTGGTAAACCTACCATACATTATACACAATACAGTGTAAACCTATTATAGTGGTAAACCTACCATACATTATACACAATACAGTGTAAACCTATTATAGTGGTAAACCTACCATACATTATACACAATACAGTGTAAACCTATTATAGTGGTAAACCTACCATACATTATACACAATACAGTGTAAACCTATTATAGTGGTAAACCTACCATACATTATACACAATACAGTGTAAACCTATTATAGTGGTAAACCTACCATACATTATACACAATACAGTGTAAACCTATTATAGTGGTAAACCTACCATACATTCATATATACACAATACAGTGTAAACCTATTATAGTGGTAAACCTACCATACATTATACACAATACAGTGTAAACCTATTATAGTGGTAAACCTACCATACATTATACACAATACAGTGTAAACCTATTATAGTGGTAAACCTACCATACATTATACACAATACAGTGTAAACCTATTATAGTGGTAAACCTACCATACATTATACACAATACAGTGTAAACCTATTATAGTGGTAAACCTACCATACATTATACACAATACAGTGTAAACCTATTATAGTGGTAAACCTATCATACATTATACACACAACAGTGTAAACCTATTATAGTGGTAAACCTACCATACATTATACACAATACAGTGTAAACCTATTATAGTGGTAAACCTACCATACATTATACACAATACAGTGTAAACCTATTATAGTGGTAAACCTACCATACATTATACACAATACAGTGTAAACCTATTATAGTGGTAAACCTACCATACATTCATATACATTATACACAATACAGTGTAAACCTATTATAGTGGTAAACCTACCATACATTATACACAATACAGTGTAAACCTATTATAGTGGTAAACCTACCATACATTATACACAATACAGTGTAAACCTATTATAGTGGTAAACCTACCATACATTATACACAATACAGTGTAAACCTATTATAGTGGTAAACCTACCATACATTATACACAATACAGTGTAAACCTATTATAGTGGTAAACCTACCATACATTATACACAATACAGTGTAAACCTATTATAGTGGTAAACCTACCATACATTATACACAATACAGTGTAAACCTATTATAATGGTAACTCTACCATATATTATACACAATACAGTGTAAAGATATTATAGTGGTAAACCTACCATACATTATACACAATACAGTGTAAACCTATTATAGTGGTAAACCTACCATACATCATACATTATACACAATACAGTGTAAACCTATTATAGTGGTAAACCTACCATACATTATACACAATACAGTGTAAACCTATTATAGTGGTAAACCTACCATACATTATACACAATACAGTGTAAACCTATTATAGTGGTAAACCTACCATACATTATACACAATACAGTGTAAACCTATTATAGTGGTAAACCTACCATACATTATACACAATACAGTGTAAACCTATTATAGTGGTAAACCTACCATACATTATACACAATACAGTGTAAACCTATTATAGTGGTAAACCTACCATACATTCATATTATACACAAAACAGTGTAAACCTATTATAGTGGTAAACCTACCATACATTATACACAATACAGTGTAAACCTATTATAGTGGTAAACCTACCATACATTATACACAATACAGTGTAAACCTATTATAGTGGTAAACCTACCATACATTATACACAATACAGTGTAAACCTATTATAGTGGTAAACCTACCATACATTATACACAATACAGTGTAAACCTATTATAGTGGTAAACCTACCATACATTATACACAATACAGTGTAAACCTATTATAGTGGTAAACCTACCATACATTATACACAATACAGTGTAAACCTATTATAGTGGTAAACCTACCATACATTATACACAATACAGTGTAAACCTATTATAGTGGTAAACCTACCATACATTATACACAATACAGTGTAAACCTATTATAGTGGTAAACCTACCATACATTATACACAATACAGTGTAAACCTATTATAGTGGTAAACCTACCATACATTATACACAATACAGTGTAAACCTATTATAGTGGTAAACCTACCATACATTATACACAATACAGTGTAAACCTATTATAGTGGTAAACCTACCATACATTATACACAATACAGTGTAAACCAATTATAGTGGTAAACCTACCATACCATACATTACACAATACAGTGTAAACCTATTATAGTGGTAAACCTACCATACATTATACACAATACAGTGTAAACCTATTATAGTGGTAAACCTACCATACATTCATTATACACAATACAGTGTAAACCTATTATAGTGGTAAACCTACCATACATTATACACAATACAGTGTAAACCTATTATAGTGGTAAACCTACCATACATTATACACAATACAGTGTAAACCTATTATAGTGGTAAACCTACCATACATTATACACAATACAGTGTAAACCTATTATAGTGGTAAACCTACCATACATTATACACAATACAGTGTAAACCTATTATAGTGGTAAACCTACCATACATTATACACAATACAGTGTAAACCTATTATAGTGGTAACCTACCATACATTATACACAATACAGTGTAAACCTATTATAGTGGTAAACCTACCATACATTATACACAATACAGTGTAAACCTATTATAGTGGTAAACCTACCATACATTATACACAATACAGTGTAAACCTATTATAGTGGTAAACCTACCATACATTATACACAATACAGTGTAAACCTATTATAGTGGTAAACCTACCATACATTATACACAATACAGTGTAAACCTATTATAGTGGTAAACCTACCATACATTATACACAATACAGTGTAAACCTATTATAGTGGTAAACCTACCATACATTATACACAATACAGTGTAAACCTATTATAGTGGTAAACCTACCATACATTATACACAATACAGTGTAAACCTATTATAGTGGTAAACCTACCATACATTATACACAATACAGTGTAAACCTATTATAGTGGTAAACCTACCATACATTATACACAATACAGTGTAAACCTATTATAGTGGTAAACCTACCATACATTATACACAATACAGTGTAAACCTATTATAGTGGTAAACCTACCATACATTACACAATACAGTGTAAACCTATTATAGTGGTAAACCTGCCATACATTATACACAATACAGTGTAAACCTTATAGTGGTAAACCTACCATACATTATACACAATACAGTGTAAACCTATTATAGTGGTAAACCTACCATACATTATACACAATACAGTGTAAACCTATTATAGTGGTAAACCTACCATACATTATACACAATACAGTGTAAACCTATTATAGTGGTAAACCTACCATACATTATACACAATACAGTGTAAACCTATTATAGTGGTAAACCTACCATACATTATACACAATACAGTGTAAACCTATTATAGTGGTAAACCTACCATACATTATACACAATACAGTGTAAACCTATTATAGTGGTAAACCTACCATACATTATACACAATACAGTGTAAACCTATTATAGTGGTAAACCTACCATACATTATACACAATACAGTGTAAACCTATTATAGTGGTAAACCTACCATACATTATACACAATACAGTGTAAACCTATTATAGTGGTAAACCTACCATACATTATACACAATACAGTGTAAACCTATTATAGTGGTAAACCTACCATACATTATACACAATACAGTGTAAACCTATTATAGTGGTAAACCTACCATACATTATACACAATACAGTGTAAACCTATTATAGTGGTAAACCTACCATACATTATACACAATACAGTGTAAACCTATTATAGTGGTAAACCTACCATACATTATACACAATACAGTGTAAACCTATTATAGTGGTAAACCTACCATACATTATACACAATACAGTGTAAACCTATTATAGTGGTAAACCTACCATACATTATACACAATACAGTGTAAACCTATTATAGTGGTAAACCTACCATACATTATACACAATACAGTGTAAACCTATTATAGTGGTAAACCTACCATACATTATACACAATACAGTGTAAACCTATTATAGTGGTAAACCTACCATACATTATACACAATACAGTGTAAACCTATTATAGTGGTAAACCTACCATACATTCATATAAACATTATACACAATACAGTGTAAACCTATTATAGTGGTAAACCTACCATACATTATACACAATACAGTGTAAACCTATTATAGTGGTACACCTACCATACATTATACACAATACAGTGTAAACCTATTATAGTGGTAAACCTACCATACATTATACACAATACAGTGTAAACCTATTATAGTGGTAAACCTACCATACATTATACACAATACAGTGTAAACCTATTATAGTGGTAAACCTACCATACATTATACACAATACAGTGTAAACCTATTATAGTGGTAAACCTACCATACATTATACACAATACAGTGTAAACCTATTATAGTGGTAAACCTACCATACATTATACACAATACAGTGTAAACCTATTATAGTGGTAAACCTACCATACATTATACACAATACAGTGTAAACCTATTATAGTGGTAAACCTACCATACATTATACACAATACAGTGTAAACCTATTATAGTGGTAAACCTACCATACATTATACACAATACAGTGTAAACCTATTATAGTGGTAAACCTACCATACATTATACACAATACAGTGTAAACCTATTATAGTGGTAAACCTACCATACATTATACACAATACAGTGTAAACCTATTATAGTGGTAAACCTACCATACATTATACACAATACAGTGTAAACCTATTATAGTGGTAAACCTACCATACATTATACACAATACAGTGTAAACCTATTATAGTGGTAAACCTACCATACATTATACACAATACAGTGTAAACCTATTATAGTGGTAAACCTACCATACATTATACACAATACAGTGTAAACCTATTATAGTGGTAAACCTACCATACATTATACACAATACAGTGTAAACCTATTATAGTGGTAAACCTACCATACTACATTATACACAATACAGTGTAAACCTATTATAGTGGTAAACCTACCATACATTATACACAATACAGTGTAAACCTATTATAGTGGTACACCTACCATACATTATACACAATACAGTGTAAACCTATTATAGTGGTAAACCTATTATAGTGGTAAACCTACCATACATTATACACAATACAGTGTAAACCTATTATAGTGGTAAACCTACCATACATTATACACAATACAGTGTAAACCTATTATAGTGGTAAACCTACCATACATTATACACAATACAGTGTAAACCTATTATAGTGGTAAACCTACCATACATTATACACAATACAGTGTAAACCTATTATAGTGGTAAACCTACCATACATTATACACAATACAGTGTAAACCTATTATAGTGGTAAACCTACCATACATTATACACAATACAGTGTAAACCTATTATAGTGGTAAACCTACCATACATTATACACAATACAGTGTAAACCTATTATAGTGGTAAACCTACCATACATTATACACAATACAGTGTAAACCTATTATAGTGGTAAACCTACCATACATTATACACAATACAGTGTAAACCTATTATAGTGGTAAACCTACCATACATTATACACAATACAGTGTAAACCTATTATAGTGGTAAACCTACCATACATTATACACAATACAGTGTAAACCTATTATAGTGGTAAACCTACCATACATTATACACAATACAGTGTAAACCTATTATAGTGGTAAACCTACCATACATTCATATACATTATACACAATACAGTGTAAACCTATTATAGTGGTAAACCTACCATACATTATACACAATACAGTGTAAACCTATTATAGTGGTAAACCTACCATACATTATACACAATACAGTGTAAACCTATTATAGTGGTAAACCTACCATACATTATACACAATACAGTGTAAACTTATTATAGTGGTAACCTACCATACATTATACACAATACAGTGTAAACCTATTATAGTGGTAAACCTACCATACATTATACACAATACAGTGTAAACCTATTATAGTGGTAAACCTACCATACATTATACACAATACAGTGTAAACCTATTATAGTGGTAAACCTACCATACATTATACACAATACAGTGTAAACCTATTATAGTGGTAAACCTACCATACATTATACACAATACAGTGTAAACCTATTATAGTGGTAAACCTACCATACATTATACACAATACAGTGTAAACCTATTATAGTGGTAAACCTACCATACATTATACACAATACAGTGTAAACCTATTATAGTGGTAAACCTACCATACATTATACACAATACAGTGTAAACCTATTATAGTGGTAAACCTACCATACATTATACACAATACAGTGTAAACCTATTATAGTGGTAAACCTACCATACATTATACACAATACAGTGTAAACCTATTATAGTGGTAAACCTATTATAGTGGTAACCTACCATACATTCATATAAACATTATACACAATACAGTGTAAACCTATTATAGTGGTAAACCTACCATACATTATACACAATACAGTGTAAACCTATTATAGTGGTAAACCTACCATACATTATACACAATACAGTGTAAACCTATTATAGTGGTAAACCTACCATACATTATACACAATACAGTGTAAACCTATTATAGTGGTAAACCTACCATACATTATACACAATACAGTGTAAACCTATTATAGTGGTAAACCTACCATACATTATACACAATACAGTGTAAACCTATTATAGTGGTAAACCTACCATACATTATACACAATACAGTGTAAACCTATTATAGTGGTAAACCTACCATACATTACACAATACAGTGTAAACCTATTATAGTGGTAAACCTACCATACATTATACACAATACAGTGTAAACCTATTATAGTGGTAAACCTACCATACATTATACACAATACAGTGTAAACCTATTATAGTGGTAAACCTACCATACATTATACACAATACAGTGTAAACCTATTATAGTGGTAAACCTACCATACATTATACACAATACAGTGTAAACCTATTATAGTGGTAAACCTACCATACATTATACACAATACAGTGTAAACCTATTATAGTGGTAAACCTACCTACCATACATTATACACAATACAGTGTAAACCTATTATAGTGGTACACCTACCATACATTATACACAATACAGTGTAAACCTATTATAGTGGTAAACCTACCATACATTATACACAATACAGTGTAAACCTATTATAGTGGTAAACCTACCATACATTATACACAATACAGTGTAAACCTATTATAGTGGTAAACCTACCATACATTATACACAATACAGTGTAAACCTATTATAGTGGTAAACCTACCATACATTATACACAATACAGTGTAAACCTATTATAGTGGTAAACCTACCATACATTATACACAATACAGTGTAAACCTATTATAGTGGTAAACCTACCATACATTATACACAATACAGTGTAAACCTATTATAGTGGTAAACCTACCATACATTATAAACATTATACACAATACAGTGTAAACCTATTATAGTGGTAAACCTACCATACATTATACACAATACAGTGTAAACCTATTATAGTGGTAAACCTACCATACATTATACACAATACAGTGTAAACCTATTATAGTGGTAAACCTACCATACATTATACACAATACAGTGTAAACCTATTATAGTGGTAAACCTACCATACATTATACACAATACAGTGTAAACCTATTATAGTGGTAAACCTACCATACCATACATTATACACAATACAGTGTAAACCTATTATAGTGGTAAACCTACCATACATTATACACAATACAGTGTAAACCTATTATAGTGGTAAACCTACCATACATTATACACAATACAGTGTAAACCTATTATAGTGGTAAACCTACCATACATTATACACAATACAGTGTAAACCTATTATAGTGGTAAACCTACCATACATTATACACAATACAGTGTAAACCTATTATAGTGGTAAACCTACCATACATTATACACAATACAGTGTAAACCTATTATAGTGGTTAACCTACCATACATTATACACAATACAGTGTAAACCTATTATAGTGGTAAACCTACCATACATTATACACAATACAGTGTAAACCTATTATAGTGGTAAACCTACCATACATTATACACAATACAGTGTAAACCTATTATAGTGGTAAACCTACCATACATTATACACAATACAGTGTAAACCTATTATAGTGGTAAACCTACCATACATTATACACAATACAGTGTAAACCTATTATAGTGGTAAACCTACCATACATTATACACAATACAGTGTAAACCTATTATAGTGGTAAACCTACCATACATTATACACAATACAGTGTAAACCTATTATAGTGGTAAACCTACCATACATTATACACAATACAGTGTAAACCTATTATAGTGGTAAACCTACCATACATTATACACAATACAGTGTAAACCTATTATAGTGGTAACCTACCATACATTATACACAATACAGTGTAAACCTATTATAGTGGTAAACCTACCATACATTATACACAATACAGTGTAAACCCTATTATAGTGGTAAACCTACCATACATTATACACAATACAGTGTAAACCTATTATAGTAAAACCTACCATACTTATACACAATACAGTTATTATAGTGTAAACCTATTATAGTGGTAAACCTACCATACATTATACACAATACAGTGTAAACCTATTATAGTGGTAAACCTACCATACATTATACACAATACAGTGTAAACATATTATAGTGGTAAACCTACCATACATTATACACAATACAGTGTAAACCTATTATAGTGGTAAACCTACCATACATTATACACAATACAGTGTAAACCTATTATAGTGGTAAACCTATCATACATTATACACACAACAGTGTAAACCTATTATAGTGGTAAACCTACCATACATTATACACAATACAGTGTAAACCTATTATAGTGGTAAACCTACCATACATACATTATACACAATACAGTGTAAACCTATTATAGTGGTAAACCTACCATACATTATACACAATACAGTGTAAACCTATTATAGTGGTAAACCTACCATACATTATACACAATACAGTGTAAACCTATTATAGTGGTAAACCTACCATACATTATACACAATACAGTGTAAACCTATTATAGTGGTAAACCTACCATACATTATACACAATACAGTGTAAACCTATTATAGTGGTAAACCTACCATACATTATACACAATACAGTGTAAACCTATTATAGTGGTAAACCTACCATACATTATACACACAACAGTGTAAACCTATTATAGTGGTAAACCTACCATACATTATACACAATACAGTGTAAACCTATTATAGTGGTAAACCTACCATACATTATACACAATACAGTGTAAACCTATTATAGTGGTAAACCTACCATACATTATACACAATACAGTGTAAACCTATTAGTGGTAAACCTACCATACATTATACACAATACAGTGTAAACCTATTATAGTGGTAAACCTACCATACATTATACACAATACAGTGTAAACCTATTATAGTGGTAAACCTACCATACATTACATTATACACAATACAGTGTAAACCTATTATAGTGGTAAACCTACCATACATTATACACAATACAGTGTAAACCTATTATAGTGGTACACCTACCATACATTATACACAATACAGTGTAAACCTATTATAGTGGTAAACCTACCATACATTATACACAATACAGTGTAAACCTATTATAGTGGTAAACCTACCATACATTATACACATACAGTGTAAACCTATTATAGTGGTAAACCTACCATACATTATACACAATACAGTGTAAACCTATTATAGTGGTAAACCTACCATACATTATACACAATACAGTGTAAACCTATTATAGTGGTAAACCTACCATACATTATACACAATACAGTGTAAACCTATTATAGTGGTAAACCTACCATACACAAAACACACAATACAGTGTAAACCTATTATAGTGGTAAACCTACCATACATTATACACAATACAGTGTAAACCTATTATAGTGGTAAACCTACATACATATACACAATACAGTGTAAACCTATTATAGTGGTAAACCTACCATACATTATACACAATACAGTGTAAACCTATTATAGTGGTAAACCTACCTACCATACATTATACACAATACAGTGTAAACCTATTATAGTGGTAATATACCATACATTATACACAATACAGTGTAAACCTGTAAACCTATTTAGTGGTATACCTACCATACATTATACACAATACAGTGTAAACCTATTATAGTGGTAAACCTACCATACATTATACACAATACAGTGTAAACCTATTATAGTGGTAAACCTACCATACATTATACACAATACAGTGTAAACCTATTATAGTGGTAAACCTACCATACATTATACACAATACAGTGTAAACCTATTATAGTGGTAAACCTACCATACATTATAAACAATACAGTGTAAACCTATTATAGTGGTAAACCTACCATACATTATACACAATACAGTGTAAACCTATTATAGTGGTACACCTACCATACATTATACACAATACAGTGTAAACCTATTATAGTGGTAAACCTACCATACATTATACACAATACAGTGTAAACCTATTATAGTGGTAAACCTACCATACATTATACACAATACAGTGTAAACCTATTATAGTGGTAAACCTACCATACATTATACACAATACAGTGTAAACCTATTATAGTGGTAAACCTATTATAGTGGTAAACCTACCATACATTCATATAAACATTATACACAATACAGTGTAAACCTATTATAGTGGTAAACCTACCATACATTATACACAATACAGTGTAAACCTATTATAGTGGTACACCTACCATACATTATACACAATACAGTGTAAACCTATTATAGTGGTAAACCTATTATAGTGGTAAACCTACCATACATTATACACAATACAGTGTAAACCTATTATAGTGGTAAACCTACCATACATTATACACAATACAGTGTAAACCTATTATAGTGGTAAACCTACCATACATTATACACAATACAGTGTAAACCTATTATAGTGGTAAACCTATCATACATTATACACAATACAGTGTAAACCTATTATAGTGGTAAACCTACCATACATTATACACAATACAGTGTAAACCTATTATAGTGGTAAACCTGCCATACATTATACACAATACAGTGTAAACCTTATAGTGGTAAACCTACCATACATTCATATAAACATTATACACAATACAGTGTAAACCTATTATAGTGGTAAACCTACCATACATTATACACAATACAGTGTAAACCTATTATAGTGGTACACCTACCATACATTATACACAATACAGTGTAAACCTATTATAGTGGTAAACCTACCATACATTATACACAATACAGTGTAAACCTATTATAGTGGTAAACCTACCATACATTATGCACAATACAGTGTAAACCTATTATAGTGGTAAACCTACCATACATTATACACAATACAGTGTAAACCTATTATAGTGGTAAACCTACCATACATTATACACAATACAGTGTAAACCTATTATAGTGGTAAACCTACCATACATTATACACAATACAGTGTAAACCTATTATAGTGGTAAACCTACCATACATTATACACAATACAGTGTAAATTTATTATAGTGGTAAACCTACCATACATTCATATAAACATTATACACAATACAGTGTAAACCTATTATAGTGGTAAACCTACCATACATTATACACAATACAGTGTAAACCTATTATAGTGGTACACCTACCATACATTATACACAATACAGTGTAAACCTATTATAGTGGTAAACCTACCATACATTATACACAATACAGTGTAAACCTATTATAGTGGTAAACCTACCATACATTATACACAATACAGTGTAAACCTATTATAGTGGTAAACCTACCATACATTCATATAAACATTATACACAATACAGTGTAAACCTATTATAGTGGTAAACCTACCATACATTATACACAATACAGTGTAAACCTATTATAGTGGTAAACCTACCATACATTATACACAATACAGTGTAAACCTATTATAGTGGTAAACCTACCATACATTATACACAATACAGTGTAAACCTATTATAGTGGTAAACCTACCATACATTATACACAATACAGTGTAAACCTATTATAGTGGTAAACCTACCATACATTATGCACAATACAGTGTAAACCTATTATAGTGGTAAACCTACCATACATTATACACAATACAGTGTAAACCTATTATAGTGGTAAACCTACCATACATTATACACAATACAGTGTAAACCTATTATAGTGGTAACCCTACCATACATTATACACAATACAGTGTAAACCTATTATAGTGGTAAACCTACCATACATTATACACAATACAGTGTAAATTTATTATAGTGGTAAACCTACCATACATTCATATAAACATTATACACAATACAGTGTAAACCTATTATAGTGGTAAACCTACCATACATTATACACAATACAGTGTAAACCTATTATAGTGGTAAACCTACCATACATTATACACAATACAGTGTAAACCTATTATAGTGGTAAACCTACCATACATTATACACAATACAGTGTAAATTTATTATAGTGGTAAACCTACCATACATTCATATAAACATTATACACAATACAGTGTAAACCTATTATAGTGGTAAACCTACCATACATTATACACAATACAGTGTAAACCTATTATAGTGGTACACCTACCATACATTATACACAATACAGTGTAAACCTATTATAGTGGTAAACCTACCATACATTATACACAATACAGTGTAAACCTATTATAGTGGTAAACCTACCATACATTATGCACAATACAGTGTAAACCTATTATAGTGGTAAACCTACCATACATTCATATAAACATTATACACAATACAGTGTAAACCTATTATAGTGGTAAACCTACCATACATTATACACAATACAGTGTAAACCTATTATAGTGGTAAACCTACCATACATTATACACAATACAGTGTAAACCTATTATAGTGGTACACCTACCATACATTATACACAATACAGTGTAAACCTATTATAGTGGTAAACCTACCATACATTATACACAATACAGTGTAAACCTATTATAGTGGTAAACCTACCATACATTATGCACAATACAGTGTAAACCTATTATAGTGGTAAACCTACCATACATTATACACAATACAGTGTAAACCTATTATAGTGGTAAACCTACCATACATTATACACAATACAGTGTAAACCTATTATAGTGGTAAACCTACCATACATTATACACAATACAGTGTAAACCTATTATAGTGGTAAACCTACCATACATTATACACAATACAGTGTAAATTTATTATAGTGGTAAACCTACCATACATTCATATAAACATTATACACAATACAGTGTAAACCTATTATAGTGGTAAACCTACCATACATTATACACAATACAGTGTAAACCTATTATAGTGGTACACCTACCATACATTATACACAATACAGTGTAAACCTATTATAGTGGTAAACCTACCATACATTATACACAATACAGTGTAAACCTATTATAGTGGTAAACCTACCATACATTATGCACAATACAGTGTAAACCTATTATAGTGGTAAACCTACCATACATTCATATAAACATTATACACAATACAGTGTAAACCTATTATACTGGTAAACCTACCATACATTATACACAATACAGTGTAAACCTATTATAGTGGTAAACCTACCATACATTATACACAATACAGTGTAAACCTATTATAGTGGTACACCTACCATACATTATACACAATACAGTGTAAACCTATTATAGTGGTAAACCTACCATACATTATACACAATACAGTGTAAACCTATTATAGTGGTAAACCTACCATACATTATACACAATACAGTGTAAACCTATTTTAGTGGTAAACCTACGATACATTATACACAATACAGTGTAAACCTATTATAGTGGTAAACCTACCATACATTATACACAATACAGTGTAAACCTATTATAGTGGTAAACCTACCATACATTATACACAATACAGTGTAAACCTATTTTAGTGGTAAACCTACCATACATTATACACAATACAGTGTAAACCTATTATAGTGGTAAACCTACCATACATTATACACAATACAGTGTAAACCTATTTTAGTGGTAAACCTACCATACATTATACACAATACAGTGTAAACCTATTATAGTGGTAAACCTACCATACATTATACACAATACAGTGTAAACTTATTATAGTGGTAAACCTACCATACATTCATATAAATCACAATCATGTCATAGTACATAAATATCAGTGGAATTTATAAGTTTTCAATCCAATAAACTGTTCCAGAGACATTTTGTATGAAGTATGTATGTCTGTAAATAACCAGAGGAGATTACAAGTAACCACAGTCGCGGTCACCAACCCTGACACATTCTGAAGCTCCATCAATTTACCTCCGAAACAGAAACTTTAGGTGAACTATCGGCAGGGTGTTTAGTTACAACCCTAAACAGCATCAAAGATATATGGATCAGCACTAATGACGGTGACTCTACCTGGTGTAGAGGTAGTGGGTGACGGAGGTGGAGAACTGGTAAGGGGAAGGGATGGAGGTTATGGTGGGAGACGCGGAGTATGGAATGAATGTGGGTAGTGGAGAGCGAGGTGGTTATGGTGAGAGTTGTGGAGTATGGAGGTAGTGGAGAGGGAGGAGGAGTGATGGAGTACGGGTATGAAAAGTATTCAAGACCTCATCTTGAATATGGTTCTCAGTTCTTGTTCCTGTATCTCAAGAAAGACTCGAATCCGAGCAGTGTAAAGCAACTGAGCTAATCCCCTTTTCTGAGAAACAAGCCATATTATGAAAGATTAAACAAACTTAATTTGTTTTCGCTGAAGAAAAGAACGTTACGAGGCTAACTTATGAAACTTATGTAATGAAATGAAATTAAATATAAAGAAGGCATGCCTAGATGACACACAAAACATCTTCACATACAGTATGGTCAAAGAGTGGAATAGTTTAACAAGGGAGGTGGTGGATAGTAATGCAATTGATACGTTAAGGAGGACTCTTGGGGGCAGGGGGCTAGGAATCCTCCTCCCGTTGTATAATTCTCCTACTCGACGAGACAGAGCAACAGGCTAAGGAACGCGAAAGTGGTCCCGGACCCTGAGAACATTTAAATGTTATTTCTGTTCGGGCTCTGTCTCGTGTCGGCCACCCACAGCAATGGAGTATGTGCCTGAGTATATACATACATACATACAAGAAGAGACTGGATGATCATCTAATGGAGATTGTATTGGTATGAATTAATATATTTATTATCATTAGATATATAATTGTAAATTCCCTTTCAGACTAATTTCTTTCTAGCCTATATTATAGGTTTGATTCCCGGAGGGAAGTAAAGAAAACCTAATATTTAGTAGGGCCCCGTAATCATTGACGATATTGCCTATTAGTATAATAGTCTCCATTCAACATTCCAAGTCAGTATTTTGAATCTACCGCGCGGAAGTATCATGTTACTTTACTTGTTACTTGTTACTTGGTGTGGAGTTTCTCAGCCGCGCTCCATCGCTAGATGTGACGCTCGTCGCAGCTGCCCTTTAAACCATCTAGCACTTGTAGTCTTGTCTCACAGTGCCATCTTCTAAGTCATAACACTCCCTGAACAAATGTGTTTTTAGTGACTTTTTAAAGGCCTTTATGTTCGCACACCTTTTCACATTAACTGGTAGATTATTATAAAGTCTCGGTGCACTCTTTTCGAAGGCCCTAAATCCAAATTCATGATTGCACCGTGGCTCATTCAATTGATGCAGCACGTTGCCATGTCTCGGCATCATATCAGTGCCAACATTGAAGTCTTCCAATAAGTCTCGCACATATTCCGGCTTTCCAAAGTTCAAAGCTTGATACACTATAACACACAGTTTGAATATGATCCTCGCTTTCACCGGCAGCCAATGCAGGTCAATTAATGCCGGCGTTATACTCGCACGGAATGGTAAACTCTTTATTAATCTTGCTGCTCTATTCATTATAAGTTGTAGTTTTCGTAGCAAGTAATTTGGTAGTCGATAATATAGAGAATTACAATAGTCTAATTTACTAATTACATGATTGTGGATCAACATTTTGGTTGTATTAATATCCAGATATTTTCTCACTAAAGCAATATTCCTCAGATGATAGGCAGAGATTCGCACTGTTTGATTAATCTGGTTTTTAAATGACAGTTCACTATCAACCAAGACTCCCAAATCCTTCACCACACTACTCACAGATCTTCACACTATCATTGATATTGAGGCTTTGAACGCCCAGTCTCTCAAGGTTCACCCGTCTGCCTACTAATAGGCATTCAGTTTTATTTTCATTTAATTTCAGTTGCTTTGACTCCATCCACTTCCTAATGTCTTTTAGTAAACCACTAATCTTCTCCTCAACATTCACCACGTCACTTAGTGCCAGATAGAATTGGGTGTCATCCGCAAACAGCTTGAATTTCACTCCATGTTTCATTAATATGCTAGATAGTGCAATTGTATATATACAGAATAGAATTGGTCCAAGAACACTCCCTTGAGGGACGCCCCTCTCTAGATGCTTCATCTCTGAGAATTTATTACTTATTTGCACACAATAAGTTCTGTTAGTAAGGTAACTTTGAAGGTATTCCAGCGCATTACCATCAATACCAATAGCTTTACAGTCTTCTATTAGTAAGCTATGCACCACTGTATCGAACGCAGCACTCAAGTCCAACAAAATTAAGATTCCACACTTCGCATTGTCCATTTGCACGAGTAAATCATTAATCACAGAGCACATCGTGGTTTCCGTAGAGTAAAGTCTTCTATATGCGGACTGGTTGTCTGGGAGAGCCTTCACTAAACTCAAGTGATCCCATAACTGACCCAGAATTACATTTTCAGTAATTTTTGATAGAAATGTTAAATTGGAAACAGGCCTAAAAGAGCTCAAGCATTGAGAATCAAGGCTCCCTTTAATAATAGGCTTCACAATCGCATTCTTTTCAGACGATGGAAATACATTATTTGCAATGCTACAGTTTATTATGTCAACATATATGTCCAGAAAACTGTTAAAATTTTGACTGTGCACTATTTCACGTATCGGTATAGGATCATTACTACAATGGGTAAGTTTTGCTTTCGTAACTATGGATTTAACTGTATTCAGATCCGTCATAGTAAATTCTGTTAACTTAGTCACAGTAGGCTCAGCTACAACAACGTCTTGAGTCTCGACTACTCCAAAATTTCCAACAATGGAGGACTCATCATAAGTGCAAGCTTAATTCCCTTATGGGATCGTCATTATGATTGGGTACCCTACAGAAAAAACTCCATAAAAAAAAAAAAAAAAAAAAAAAATTAATATCTGTTACCATATGACTTTCCATATGTGGATTTTTTGTGGTTTGCTACCCCGACACCAGGCCCTCTAGCGCCCATCTCGTCCTTCATTGAAATACCAAGATCAAACTATAGAAATCAACGAATGGGAAGTGGGATGGTTGGGAGGGCTGTTTATCGTCAATGATTACGGGGCCCCTACTACATATTAGGTTTTCTTTACTTCCCTCCGGGAATCAAACCTATAATTTAATAGTGGCTCATTCATCATTGACGATGTTGCCTGAATATCAAGATTGGAGGGGGACATTCGTGACAATATCCTTAACCTCAGGGGACAAATAATCCATATAAAAAAATAAAATAAATTATTGTATGCAAACAATATATATCTTATACAAAATTACAAAAGATTGCAAGCAGTGCGTGACATCAAGAAAGTCTACTTACTCATGACCAGATCTTACTTCAAGATCTATGCATGATACTTTGTGGGGACACGCGTGTTCCCTTAGATCGAACTATAATTCTGCAGAATTTTCGTTCTCACCAATACTATTTGTACAATATAATCTGTTTTTACAATTTGGTAAAACTGCATAGTTGCAACTTATGCTAGATTTCTACTTAATCTTAACATAAAAATAAAATATCTTGAACTGTATAACCAGTTTGATCACAGCTCGTGATTTATCACAGTCTCCGGCGGACGGGGACTTAGTGGGGTATGGGCTATTCCGCACCCCCCCCCCCCCCCTTTTTTAAACAAAACTTATATAATAGAACATAACCTACTGGACCCATTGTCGTACACAGCGTACACAGGTACGCTTTGGTTTATCTAGAGCGACCGACAGGTAACGTGTTAAGAAAGTATGATTGGAAGCCCAAAGTTGAGTATTAGCAATGTCTTCTATAGAAAAATTCTGGAAGAATCTAAGGGAGACTGCCCATTTCCTGATGTCGTGAGTCCTGCCCACTACGCCGGGGTTAATTTCTTTAATAACGTCTACCAGCAAGGAAGCTAACTTTCTTCTCGTAACATGATTACCTGCCTGATTCACCCACAGAGCACCTAGTTGGCAAGGATGAGCAGCCCTCATAAACTTAGATAAGGCTTGCACAGGGCATAAAATATGATGAGTGTGTCCGCGTTTCAATGCCGGAACAGAAAATTCAGAAAACACATGATTGGAATGCTCGTTCTTTGCAATAAATGTGGGAGACGGCGCGATTTCTACATGATCGTGTAGCCTCCCAAACCTAAAGCAATTAGGTTCGTTGCTCATCGCCGCCAGCTCAGACACCCTATTTCCAGTGGCGAGAGCCATGAGGAATACAGCCTTCTTCAAGAGTGAATCAAAATCCGGCGTATTATTATATTTACGCGACTGAAGTAATGATAAGGCTTTGTAAAGTGACCAGGTGGGCATGAGCTGACGGGGTGGTGGGCGCAGTTTGAAACATGCCCTCATAAAACCTTTCTCCTCCGCCTGCGGTATGGAAAGGCCCGTGAGATCAAAAAAGGGAGATCTGATGGCAGACAAGTGATTTTTTAAAGTGATTACTGAAAATTGTTTGTGCTCAAATAGCTAATCTAGGTATTTGAAAATCAAGGCTCCCGAGGCATCTGTTTGCCCTGACTCTACAATCCAGGTCTTAAAAGTTTTCCAATGTGACTGGTATTATCGCCTGGTAGACATAGTGTATTGGCTCAAAAGTTTATTTGTGACACTTTCCCCAAATTTAGCTAAACAATTTCCCTTGTAAATATCCATAAGGCAAAACTGAGCGAGGTCTGAAGGTTGCCAATCATCTCTAAGTGGAAGGCGGAGACCGGGAGCGACACCGGGGTCTTGCACCATTCCCGCAATTGATGGTACCACGCCTGAGCCGGCCATAACGGCGCGATAATCGAGACTAAGCCCCGGTAACCCTTCAGTTTGTGAATCACCCTGCACATTAGTACAGAATCTGGTGGAGGAAAAAGATAAATTGAAGTTCACTTGTTCCAATCCTCCAGTAATGCATCTGGTCCCCCCGCCGGGGTTACCCCTCGGCGAGTTAGGAAGAGAGGGAGTCTGTGATTCTCCTCGGATGCGAACAGATCCACTTGTGGACGGGAAGGCTTTACAATCATCTTGTCGAAGACGGTTTGTTTGATAGCCCATTCTACTAGGTTGCTCCGCCTCCGAGACAGAGCGTCTGCCCAGACATTCGACACGCCGGGGAGATATGCTGCATGCAGGTGAATGCCCAGCGATTCGACTAGGGCAAAAATCTGTTCTGATAATGTTAGCAACTCTCGAGACCTCACTGAGCCCTGCTTCTGAATACAATGGACTGCAGTTAAGTTGTCCATACGGAACGCTATTGACTTTTCTTGCAAAGACATCCCATGATCTTGTAGGAAAAAGAGAGGAACTAAAAGCTCTTGCTTGTTGATATGACAAAGAGTGTCGGGGGGCCAAGTGCCTTGCCCTTGATGGCCTAGATTCGACTGATAACCCAACCTAGAGCCCCTGAAGCTTCTGTGTCTACTAATACCATAGGCAGGGGAGAAACCCATGTCATTATTGAGTAAAGCATTTCCGGCTTGGCCCAGACCGATAGCAAGCTGTAGATTAATGGAGGAATTGGCCATAATTTCTTCTCCGGCGAGAGAGGAAAAACTTTGTTGCCTTCCAAGATTAATCTCCTTACTTTCAACCGACCCAACTTCACAGTTAATTGGATAATAATAATAATATTTATTCAGTTAGCAATTTACAGAGTTGGTACCATCTAGTATGTTACAAATATGACATGTACCAGCTTTGCATAATTCCAAGTAAGGATAGCTCAATAAGGCCATTAGGCGTATTTCCATTGGGGTCCTTGTTGTATTCAGACTGTGGAGAAAAAGGAACAGTTTCCTGCGAAATCTGTTCCGATTGTCCACGCTCTGAGTAAGAGTTAGATTGGTGGTGTCCCAGACCAGCCTTATCCACTGAATATTCCTTGTGGGAACAAGGAGAGACTTCGCCAAGTTCACCTTGAATCCTAGGTTGTGCACATGATTCAATACTTGGTTTACATGGTTGTGACATAACTCCTCTGACTCTGCCACCACCAGCCAGTCGTCTAGATACCAAAACACCTGTATGCCCTGGTCTAACAGTGGCAAAAGGGCTTGCCGGACTAATTTTGTGAAAATTCTCGGTGCCAGGTTCAACCCGAAAGGCATTCTTTGAAAGACATAAGTCTCTTGCCTGATCCTCAGAGCGAAGAATTTTTGGCACCGTTTGTTTATAGGGACATGCCAATAGGCGTCTTTGATGTCTACTGAGCACATCCAGCCTTGCGGCGGAAGAGAGAGCCTGATCTGATTGACTGTAAGCATCCTGAAGGGTGAATTTATTATAAATGTTTTCAGACGCGAGAGATCTACCACTTGTCGCATTTGCACACTGTCCCTTTTCGGCACTAAGAAAAGTCTGGAGGTGAATACTGGGCAAGTTGGTTTGACTGAGACAAGGACTTCTTTTGAGATCATTTCTTGGACTAGGGCCTCCACCTCATGTGATACATAGTTGTATTCCAGCGCCTGACGCAGTCGAGGCCGCCGGAGCCACCGCCAGGTGTTTCCTTTGCTTACTACCTTCTTGGCCCAAGTTTTCCTGGGCCAGGCTAAGCGGAATGACAGGAACGACCCAGTCTGCAGACCAGGCCTGTTCGGTAAAGCAACTCTCGAATCCGGTACACCTAAGCACGGCACTGGGAGATTGAGAGGCTGGGTGGCTAGTTTTTTGGAGGGGGAGGTGGGTTGGTATCAGACGGCTGGCTAATCTTGGCTGACGTCTGCCCCTGATTTGGCTTCTGATGGGGCTTACCTTTATATCCTGAGTATTTACCTTGTCTGGGTTTGGACAGAGTACCTCCCGGCTGAGGAGGGGTTCTGGGATCACGAAAGGATTGTTTAGCATGCGGCTAGTTAGACTTACCTCCGCTCTTTGACTTGTGAAAAGGTTTCTTAACAGGGTCCTTCTTAGCTTGGGAGGTACCCTGCTTCCACCCATTCACCAAATTGAAAACTATACTCCAAGTTTCTGCGGTAAGAAGGGAGGCCGTGAGTACCGGCGAAAGAGTTACCCAGCGACCAATGTCATCCGGTAACTTCTTCACTAGATGCACTCTCAAATCCGAGCGGGCTCGAACCGCTTCCATGATTGCAATTCTGATGTCACCTAAGGTCTGAATAGAGTTTTGCAATAAAAGTCGTCTAGACAAATCAGTGGCCTACCTAACCTGAGGGTCCGCAATGGCCGAGATGGTTCTGGTAAGTGAGACAGCAATTTGGCGACTAACTAGATACTGAGAGAACTGCCGGTAGGCTTTGTTTCTTAGTTTAAAATCCCTTTCAAGGTGAGCTGCTGAAGGAGTACAAAACGGTTCATCTAATGAGTTAAGGGCTACTTTGGGTGCTGCCAGGAAGGCAAACAGAGCAGGTGACACCCCATCAGCCTTAGAGACAGGCAACGAAAAATACTGATGCGTTTCCTGTGGAACCTGATGTGAGGACTTAGAAGTGATTGTAGCAGCAAATACCTGAGCCTCCAATTCCCAATCTACCCAGGGACCTACCCCTATCCGCCCCATCTGCAGAACTGGTGTATGCGTTTGGTCTAGTACTGGAAGTGTATCCATTTCCGGTGTAAGAGCGTTTAAAGCCTTGGCATCATTTACGCCATCAGCTTTTGACCAGTCTGCAAAGAGTCGTGCAGAGGAGGCGGAAGGGACTGCCGGGGCAGCAGTATACACAAAGAAGTCTGGATTATATGAAATGGGGATAGCCTTAATCGATACATCCAGCAACCTTCCTGCCTTATCTTTGGCTCTAAACTTCCTGCTTTTGTTAATCTCAATCTTCCATTCATTAGGGACCGGAAGGTCCCCCGAAATGGTGGGTTGTGCTAGTTGTGGGTTCAGAGGCGTCGCCTGGACCCAAGACCAGTCAGAACCATAGAGGAGAGGCATGGGGTCTTTCTTCTGTGGTGCCTTGTCTAAGGGGGAAGGAGTGATATCTGCAATGACCCTCACATTGGTGGTAGTAAGCGTGGCCGGCACTGTAGTGCCTGGAACCGCGGATACCGCCGGGGTCAGAGAAGGAAGAAAACCTGGAGGTTCTAGAGGTCTTATCAATGAATTACTGGGGGAAACTAACGGTTGACAAGCAGGAGGATCAGAAGAGACAGGGAGGTTATACTGTTGCATAACTCTATGTAATATATCGCTGATTTCATCCGAAGTAACACACTTACTGTGAGAGCTCCTAGAAGATTGTGAGCTCTCTTCAGACTCCTCACCTGTAATAGTCTGTGGAGCCGGGGTGTAAAGGCACTTCCTCCGGTTCCCTACTTAACTCAGAACTACACTGTTGTGGCTCCGGTACCTGTTCCGCCGGAGGCCACATTAACCCGTAGAGACCCAGCGACGCACGTGATGCGACGGCACTATTCGATCACCAGCTCCCAGCGACGCAACACGTGCGTCCGGCATATTAAAATCAGTTACGCGGCAGGTATCGTAAGGAAATGCCTAATAATGGTACCACGTACACTCTAGGGTATTGGAAAGGCGGGACTGGCGGCCGAAACGGGTTGGTGGGTCGTGCGGCTGAACCAGGGTGGATGAGAGGCATGTATTGAACCCCCTTTTTTGACCGCAACTTTGGACCTTATTTACTCGGGTCGTATTGGTTGTTTTTGCTTGAAAATTGTGTCAGAGCCGTGGGATGTCATTGTCTACACGTATTATTGGTGTACATGAACATAGTCTGAGCGGGTGATGGATAATAAACGGATTTACGTATACCCGCATATTGCCACACGACTTTGGACATGATTTACTCAGGTGGTATGGTAACTATTGGCCTAAAAATGATACAGGGTATTCGATACAATATGGGAAACCAGTGGTTGGCGGGAAAACGAGTTGGTATGGTGAGCGGCTGGATGGTGGGATGGATTAGGGGCGCGTAAATATCCACCTTTTCGCTCCGACTTTGAACCTTAGTTACTCGCGTCGTATGGTCGGGTTTGGCTTGAGATTTGTGTTAGACACAGTTTGATGTTGTTTGAGAGCTTTGTATGGGTGTACCTGACCATGCCTAGTATTGCCTAGAGGCTACAGGCTGTGTGAGAAAATCCTATATGCGGATATTGCCTCGTTACTTTCAACCTTATTTACTCAGGTTGTATGGTGTGGTTTGGTCTAAAATTGGTATAGGATATTCCTTAGGATGTTTTTGTTTTTGGAGCAGTTGTCAAAACGACTTTGGACCTTATTTACTACGTGCATATGGTAGGAAGTACCTGGATGAGTTGTGTATATGATAGACTCATCTATATTTCCGTAGGTGTGACATTCCTTAGTCACGCGACTTTAGACCTTATAATGTCTTGTCCTATGTCATATTGCCTTGAATTTTGTAGTGAAAAGTTCGGTGGCTGGTAGATATGATAAGACCAAAGGATGCTCTGGGCTTGACCTAGTGCGTGACAAAGGACATTCAGTATACCCGTTGTCTTCCGCGAGTGATCACCATGTCCCAACAACCTCCACGCCGTAACCCATCCCGTGCTAAGGGCCTTACCATTGATGAAGCCCACGAAATCCTATTACAAAGTGACGAAGAAGACTCTGACACCGAATCCTCATGCCTCGATGATTCAGAAGAGGAATATTTCCCGAGTAGGGAGGAATATGCCGCTATGAATCTGGAGGCACCTTACATCCCTATACGAGAACTCCCTCTCAGTTTTGAACAAATGAGGGAGAGGGAGGCTAGAAATTACCATTCCCCCATGTCTCCCAGGGCAAGGGATATAGAGGACTCCCCACCAAGTGGGGAACAGGTCGAGCTACAGGAAAAAGTAGACGACCCAATGGCGTTCCTGGACATTCCCCTACGCCACAGCCAGCCTACCCCTACGGCCGCGAGTGTGAGAGGCCACGTTCACGCTCTCCCTCCTCGCCGCCTCCCATCACCACCACCACGGAAGCCCTCACCTCTCAAAGGTGTAAAGCCCAAACATTTTTATGGGCTTCGCAGGAGACATGCCGCACCACCATCTAGTGAAGAGGAAGAGGAAGAGGAGGTTCCCGACACACCACCAAGGGAAGTGGAAAGACGTCGGATGGTTGCGAGGCGTCTCTTCCCAGTTATGGCAGCCCGGGAAGACGCCGCCGCAGCGGCCAGGGGAGACCCTCGCATCACCACACCACCACCAGCACCATCACCAGACTACACCCCACCATCACCGGGTTCACTACCCTACACCCCCACCGGAACTCCTAGACGAGTGCCCTACCACACACCAACACCATCACCACCTCCATTCGATTCTCACGCAGAAGTGTCAGCTCCCGGGCGTGGGGTTGTAACTGGGCGTCCAAGACGGGTGGGTAAGGTGACCCTCGCTAGAGCCCCCCCCACTGGCGGTTCGAGAGGGCCAGGAGGGTCCAGGCGGCCGTCAGGAGGCAGGCCAAGGGCAAGGGCAAGGGCAAGGGCAAGGGCAAGGGGTAGGGCAGTGGCAAGAAACACGGTTGAGCCCCCTCGCCACCCTGGTGACCCAGATCCAGACGACGACCCTGATGCCGACGAAGACGAAGATGCCGGCGAAGTACCTGATGTTTGGGATTGGCAGGATGGGGCACGGTATCTGCCCACCGACTGGCAATTTGTGGGCGCCGGGATTGCCGGCCCTACGTTCCATCACCAAGGACCTGACACCCCAAGACTGGACATCTTTTTACATTTTTTTACTGCCAACCTGATGAGCCTAATTGTGGACCAAACAAACTGGTATAATTGGTACTTTATGGCTGGTAAGGAACAATCCAGGTACTCGGCCAGGCTGTCATGGGAAACACTCCAAATCCCAGAGCTCTACTCCTTCTTGGCGATCGTGATCCTGATGGGGGTGACGACGAAATCGTCAATAAGAAAATATTGGTCATGGGATCCCCTCATCCGCACCCCTATCTTTGCCAAGATCATGAGCAGGAACAGATTCTCTGCAATCATGGGGAACCTGCACTTCATTGACAGCCTGGCAAGCCATACCAGAAACCAGGACCTCCCCAGAAACACCAAAGACCCCATGGAGAGGATAAGACCAATTTTTGAGTACCTCAAGCTAAAGTTTGCTGCGGCCTTCAAACCCCATCAGAAACTCATAATTGACGAGAGTTTGTTACTGTGGCGGGGAAACATCAGCATCCGACAGTACATCCCCAGCAAACGTCATAGGTATGGCTTGAAGACCTTCGTCATGTGTGACTGTTTGACTGGCTACATCCAGGACATCATTCTATATATGGGGAAGAAAGACAGAGTTGGTGCCATCGAGGACATATGGTATATCAGGGGCCGTTGTCATCACCTTGATGGAGCCATACTTGGACAGGGGCCACATACTGTACCTGGACAACTGGTACACCAGCCCCCCTTGCCAAGTTCTTGTATAGCCGCACAAAAGGCGTGTGTGGCACCGTCAGGAGGAACAGAATATTCATGCCCAATCTACCACCCAGGCGGGAAAAGGGCTCCATCATCTACCTGCAGGCCAATAATGTCCTCCTGTTATCCTGGATGGATAACCGGGACGTCAACGTCCTCACAACAGTCCACCAACCAATCTTCCAAAACAGCCGACGACGTGACCGAGCAACAAGGGAAATAATCCGGAAGCCTGAGGCAATCTGTGATTATAATATCAACATGCGGCTGGTTGACAAGTCCGATGCTGTCATCGCTTCGTGTGAATGTGCGAGGAAGACTATGAGGTGGTACAAAAAATTGTTCTTCCATCTCCTAGACATCACCCTGTACAACTGCCACATTCTCCACCGTGAAATTACTGGCAAGCGAGAGACGATGGAGGACTTCTGCATCGAGTTGAGCAGAGAGATGTTGCATACATACATGACTCAACCCCGCAACCCGCAACCACCAGCACATCGTCAGCCAGCAGCAGAAGGGATTGCCAGACTCACTGAACGCCATTTCCCCACGTATGTGCCAGCCACTCAAGCCCAGGTGAGACCCCGCAGGCGGTGTCATGTGTGTCGCAACACGACACGAAGGAGCCCTATGCGTGTTGACACCAACAATTTCTGCAGGCAGTGTAATGTTGCCCTGTGTCACCCGGACTGCTTCATCCAGTACCACACCCTTGAACACTTCTAAGTGTATAAAAAAGACTGCGAAAAAAGACGCTAAACCAAGTGTAAATACTAAGTGTAAATAATATCTGTATAAAGTGATAAACTATAACTTCATAATAACAGTGAGATACAGTTTACTTGAACAACTAACAAAAATACAATGTGAAAGCCAATATTTCTAACTAAAAAGTGCCTACAAATGATATAATATAAGTAAACTATACGGTAAACTATTCTATATAATAAAGTGACAGTGTGTAAAGTGCTGGACTAATGTACAGTTAGACAGAGAGCGCGGGAGTGAGAACTGTCACCTGGTGTCCGTCTGTCTGTATGTAGGGCGGGAGTCGTTGCCACGAGTGAACACTTACATCATTACTTGCATATGTGCACTTATTACACTTGAACTTTACTTATTATGACATTATTGATACATACATGGTATAATATGAACTATAAAGGCACACAAGATACTCGGGTGGTATGCAAATGCCCAAACACCCGAAAACTCGACTCATCGTACATCTGGCTGCCGGGCTCCTCAGCCTGCCCGCGCGGGCGGGATATATGAACCGGGCCAAACTGCAGCTGTCATCTCAGGACCCCCCACCCCCTTAGGACCCCTAAAAATCATCGGTAAGCAAAAAAAAAAATTTTTCCTTATTTTCTCTTCATTCTTAGTTAGAAAAAAAAAAAAAAAAAAAAGTCAAAATCGCTTGGGACTGGGGTGAACAAAATTTTAAAACTGGCTGGGGCTCAGCGGGTTAAATCTGGGACTGATGAAGGTAACATGTCCATACTATCCTCATCCCCTAGTTCCTGGAAACCCCTTATGTTTCTATGAGAAAATTCTGACTGATGCCAGCACCCCCCTGCCACGGGTGGCTGAGAGTCCTGAATTATTTGAGGGCTGTCAACAGCTTGTGACCCTGACGGAAAACCCCTATATTGTTCAGCCAAGATCCGTCTTGGGCCGGCGGACTGGACACTATGTGGCACATCATTTAATTTTGGGATTGCAAAGGTAACATGAGATGGTACACTTAATGATTGTTCATGACTAGGAGTGGAACCCGTGGCCTCGATCCCCACTTCCGAGTCGCCAGAATCAACCTGAGGAGTGTCAGACGCAGGGGTAGAGGGAGGCGGTTGCGGGGTCTCCTTCCGGCTCCCACTACGCGGTGTACCAGCCGATGACTCAGAGTCCTCTTTCCGGCGCTTGAGGGACCGGGAAGAGTCAGTTGAAGAGTGCCGAGACTGCCTCCGAGGGGATCTAGACCTGGACCTAGATTTCCGCTTCAGAGAAGGTGATCGTCTCCTCTTCGGACGGTCGGGGGGGGGGGGGGGGGAACCTCAGTAAGTTCGTTGTCAGTGCCACTACTGCTGCTCACTACCTCTTTGACGAGGGCTTTCGACTTTACTTTAGGCTTAACTGATTTACAGGAGGAGAGTTTAGTTAGAGGAGACTTGATAATTAACTTTTCCCAGAGGGTCTCGTCATCGCAATGAAGCGCCTTATGGGCAGTGTCTTTACCATAAGAATTAAAGGTAGCTTTTATCTCTTGCAGTGCCGCCAAGCATGATAAGTCTTTCTTTGTGAATAAGGCGTTTTTGAGATCAGAGCAAACAGAACAACGCCGCGATACCCACAAGCCTCTAGAGCGGTCTAAACATTTGACACATTTCAAACATAATTTATGAGCGAAAATGGGCAACATTGAACAGGTAGGAGTAGCGCATAATTCAAACCGAGGAATGATGGAAAAAAAGAGCCCCCCCCCCCACCCCCCACTGGAATCAGCCCCCCAACGCCGCCGGTGCTGCAGTCACTAAGGAGCCGGGGATTCTGGAAATAGAAAATTTCAAGGAATCAATGCTCATAAGGATAACCTGCGAGGTGTTAATACATCCTACCTTGAGTCCGCCGGAAAATTAGCTATAGTTCCACAACTACTCTAACCTTCCGCTGGACTCGCCGGGAAAAAACCTGGGTTTTTTTCATATAAGCTGATTGAAACTGCTTACCTATGGCAAAAGCCACAGGCCCATTGACTAGTAGTGTATGATTATCTATTACTAAAGCACTAGAGAGATAATGAAACGAGTTTGTATAACGAATCTTAACACTTGTACACTCGACTATGGCGCCGCAGGGCGATTTTTTTTTTTTTTTTTTTTTTTTTTCTATGTGTTTGAGGGAGGCAAAAGGCATAACTGCCTATAGCGAGTGCCTCCCCCATAGTTGAAAGAGTGACAGGGCCAAAATCAAGGGACGTTCGAGCCAAAATGCCTGGACACACGGAGTTTGAAGCAATTTAAGTCATAGGAAGAGGGAAAGACTGATTCTGGGAGAGAGTTCCAGAGCTCAGCTGTTGAGTAGAAGAAAGTTTGAGAGTAACGTTTCACTCTTGGGTTGGAGAGTTGCACAGAGTAGGGGTGGGATTGAGTTGCAAGACGGGTACCACGTGCCCTACGTAAAGGAGGTGGTATGCACTGGGATAGCTCTGAGGAACACTGATTATTATAGTAGCGATAGAATAGCGAGAGAGATGCAACATTGCGGCGGAGAGAGAGAGAGATTGCAGAGAGTTGGTGAGTGGACGGGAGTTAATGATACGAAAGGCCTTCCTTTCAACTTTGTCTAGGAGAGCGGTGTGAGAGGAACCTCCCCACACATGTGAACAATACTCAATACAAGGGCGCACTATGCCCCTGTACAGAGCAAGAAGCTGTGCAGGGGAAAAGAACCCCCTAAGGCGGTTGAGCACACCCAGCTTCTGGGAGGCTGCCTTAGCAAGACTGGTAATATGGTCCTTCCAAATGAGAGCAGAAGAAAAAGAGACACCAAGAATATTGAGAGAAGATGAAGGGTTGATTTTTGTATTGTTGAAGAATAAGGGATAGTCCGCTGGGAGATCCTGACGGGTAGATAGATGGAGAAATTGGGTTTTGGAAGCATTAAAGTTAACAAGGTTTTCTCTGCCCCAATTGGAAATAGTATTTAGATCAGAATTTAAGAGTTCTATGGCTTCATTACGTTTGTCGTTGAGGGATTGCTGGCTGGGGCGTTCTGAAAAACTAATGGAGTAGTGTAAGGTTGAGTCGTCTGCGTATGAATGGATGGGAATTAAGGTACAGTTAAGGAGATCATTTATAAAAATTAGAAAGAGAATAGGAGATAGGACAGAGCCCTGAGGAACACCAGAGTTTATAGGGTGAGGAAGTGAACAATGGCCGTCCACAACCGCGGCTATGGAACGGCCGGAAAGAAAATTAGAGACAAAGGCACAGATGGAGGGATAGAAACCGAAGGAGGATAGTTTAGAAATTAAAGATTTATGCCAGACTCTATCGAAGGCTTTCGATATGTCTAGTGCAATAGAAAAAGTCTCAACGAAGTCCCGAAAGGAGGATGACCAAGAGTTAGTAAGATATGAAAGAAGATCACCAGTAGAGCGACCCTTAAGGAAGCCATACTGGCGATCTGAGAGCAGATTATGAGAAGAGAAATGCTTAAGAAATTTGGAAGCAAGAATAGTTTCAAAAACTTTAGAAAGACAAGAGATAAGAGCAATTGGACGATAGTTGGAGGGTTGAGAGCGGTCACCCTTCTTTGGGACAGGTTGAATGTGAGCATTCAATTGGTCGCGTAACTATTACGGTCAGGGCGAGTTCTAAGCTCCCGTAGGAATTTGCACTTCCGCCGGAAGGGATGTGGTTCAGCCATACTACGCCGGGACATTTGGTTGTTCCCTACCCGTTTTGAAGACGGGTAACCTGGGCCCTGCTGCAAGAGGCCGCCGGAGAAAACAACCAAAATTTTAGAGAGGGGAGACAAAAGCACAGCTCCCTCCTCCTAAACCCACTGTACACAATTTTATAAATATATATAAATATAGGGACGTCTCCCAAACTCCCAAAACATGCAAGCACACATGTCCATCACTAGGGGCACACCAAGGCAAAAAATAAATACAGATAATTCAGAATCCTAAATTGCCTGTAACCTAGACTGGAGACCCCTAACCAGGCTGACCATTAGGTCCGAAGCACAGCACAGCCGACGACGCTCCGAAGACCCAGCCACAGCACACAGATGAGGGGAGGCCCACGATAGGGGCCTAAAAGCAAAATGCGAACCTTGGAAGGTGAAGCACGACGTGCAGTCACCCTTAGACCAGAGCATTTGCTAAATAGTATAATAAAATATATGCCACTGCCTCAATAATGACGGTCTGCAGCATAAATTGTAGAATGGTATCCTCCTAGCTATGTATCGAAAGCTGAAGGCGCAAACACAACATAAAATAACACACATGGCACGAAGATCTTGAGATACGTAGGCGCCTGTTACAATAGTACCCTAATTTACACACTTCCTGCGGACATACCAATGGGGTAGCCGTTGCTAGCTAATCTGAACCTTGTTACTACAATGCAGGTGTATACAAATGAGCAAGGACTCACTAGAAAGCGCTGGAACGAAGAATAAAGCGAAGCACGGCGAAACCCGTGTTGCTAGGATGGCCGCGGAAGTAGGAAGGACGAGATGGCCGCTAGAGGGCCTGGTGTCGGGGTAGCAAACCACAAGAAATCCACATATGGAAAGTCATTTGATAACAGATATTAAGTTATTTTTTATTTTTTATTTTTTACAGAGTTTTTTTCTGTAGGGTACCCAATCATAATGACGATCCCATAAGGGAATTAAGCGTGCACTTATGATGAGTCCTACATGATACTTCCGCGCGGTAGATTCAAAATGCTGACGCGGGATGTTGAATGGAGACTATTATACTAATAGGCAACATCGTCAATGATGAAGGGGCCACTATTAAATAAATACTTTCCTTGTGGGCATTTCTTGACCCATGAGGTTACACTTGTTACTATTTCCAGTTCTTCTACTTTGCTGTTTTATTCTTCTACTATAAACTGTCTCTGTCTCTGATAGCATTCACCTCATTTGTTTGACGATTATAAGAAATTTTTCCTAATTCAGTGGTCGACTTTTTTGGGGGGCGACCGAATGCGAGCCTGCATTTAGGTTGGAACTATCCTTTGGGCGGGATATTTGGCTACCGAAAAATATATAAAATTAGCTTGAAGGAGGGTATGAGGAGCTTCCGCTGTCATCAAGAGGGTCGGAGGGATCGGGGAAGGAGAGAGAGAGAGAGAGATAATTAACAAGATCAACTAAGAATGTATTACTCGAAAAAATGATAAATACAACGAAAACGCTCAATGGTAATTAAACAAAAACACCCTAATAAACCCCCCAAACAACGTCAGCTGGAGTAGTATGAAAGCCTTCTCTGTGTGGGTAGTGTAGGGTTAGTGTGGGTGTTGATCAATATACTGTACTGTGGTGGTAGTCATGGCCTTCCCTGTGTGGGTAGTGTAGGGTTAGTGTGGGTGTTGATCAATATACTGTACTGTGGTGGTAGTCATGGCCTTCCCTGTGTGGGTAGTGTAGGGTTAGTGTGGGTGTTGATCAATATACTGTACTGTGGTGGTAGTCATGGCCTTCCCTGTGTGGGTAGTGTAGGGTTAGTGTGGGTGTTGATCAATATACTGTACTGTGGTGGTGGTCATGGCCTTCCCTGTGTGGGTAGTGTAGGGTTAGTGTGGGTGTTGATCAATATACTGTACTGTGGTGGTAGTCATGGCCTTCCCTGTGTGGGTAGTGTAGGGTTAGTGTGGGTGTTGATCAATATACTGTACTGTGGTGGTGGTCATGGCCTTCCCTGTGTGGGTAGTGTAGGGTTAGTGTGGGTGTTGATCAATATACTGTACTGTGGTGGTGGTCATGGCCTTCCCTGTGTGGGTAGTGTAGGGTTAGTGTGGGTGTTGATCAATATACTGTACTGTGGTGGTGGTCATGGCCTTCCCTGTGTGGGTAGTGTAGGGTTAGTGTGGGTGTTGATCAATATACTGTACTGTGGTGGTGGTCATGGCCTTCTCTGTGTGGGTAGTGTAGGGTTAGTGTGGGTGTTGATCAATATACTGTACTGTGGTGGTAGTCATGGCCTTCCCTGTGTGGGTAGTGTAGGGTTAGTGTGGGTGTTGATCAATATACTGTACTGTGGTGGTAGTCATTAGGACCTACTGGCAAAATGGTATGGCTATGGAAGGGATAATTCAAGTGGCCATAATAATCTATCCTTATAGAGGGATATTGGTAGTAATTAACCCATCTACCGTGAGGATAGAAAGGTCATTCACGATCAATATACCCGATCTGATCGTATATGCCTTTTTCATTCCATTATAATAAGCTTAATTTTTTAGAGTGTGCCTTTATAACAACCCTTCCTTTATATTTGTTAGGTAACGCTTGATCGGTCAACCTCCGCCATATTGGTGCCACTGGTTGTATTTGCCTCCTCTTTACACTCAACTGTAACCATACTTATAATATACACTCCACAATACTGGTACAGGACACATAGTTTGGTCTTTGGATCTTAAGGGGGGTCACTGTTTTGTTTTATCTTTCTCTCCTTTTCTCTCTTTCCCTGGCTTGTATCCATTCGGCCCATTTCAGCTAACTGTTTTAAGACGTTTATCCCCATCCAGGTGTCGATTTCTTTCTGGCGAGCGATAGCGAGCCAGCATTGTATGGAGAAATGCGGCTTTCCCGGAGACATTTTTCATTGAAAAATTTACAAATTTAGCCTGCTGTCAAAACAAAAATTTATACATATTTTATATATTTTTGTTTTCCTATATTCCAACTACTCCCTCTCGGGCATAGGCTGATAGCCTTTACACTCTACCGCTGAACACGGTGAGGCCCGTGAGGTCTTGTTCCAGCCTAGGGAGTGAGACATGCGAAGCACCTATTCACGGCTCGAACCCAACTCCATCTCTGAAGCTGCTTCACCTCTGCGTTTCACAGTCTCACTCCCCAGGCTTGGACCCTCACTCTCAGAACGCCACCTATTGAGCAATTAACTCACTAGGCATTGCCCCCCTGTAACATATTTTTGAATATGGGAAAATTCATACAGTGCTATTTAATCAGGGAACAATGAGGGTATTTTGTTTTGGCATTTCGGTGTGCTGTGGACTGGTAATGCACTGAAACTAGGTACAGCACAAATTCCATTCCAATAATATCTTCCCATAGACATATTGGGATTCGAACCCGGGTCCATTGGATTACCAGTCCAGTGCCACACCTCCCCTATCCGCCACTCTGCCATATGCTGGCTCGCTACCGCTCGCCAGGAATATAATGACACCGGGATGGGGGTAAACGTCTTAAAACAGCAGGCTGAATGGGGCCGAATGGATACAAGCCAAAGAGAGAGGGAGAGAAAGAAAAAATAAGCGAGGTGGGCTCCCTTAATTATACATTGTCAAAAATAAAATATCACCGCATTGCTTGATGTTGAAGGCACCAAAATGGCGTCCAAAGAAAGAGTTGGTCAGCCTGCCTTACCACCGGATCGTTGGGTAACACTGTTGGTGGTGGTTATCGTGAGGCATTGTTATCAAAGTGACAATTACAAAGTGGTGTACAATCTATCTTATTCTAGTTCCCTTATAGTTTATCTTATTGTACCGGTACATCCCTACATTCAACCTTGATGTTCCCCAATTTGGCCCTCCGCCACGGCCATTTCAAAGTCTCTAACTCTTGTCCTCTGTAGCGGGAAGGACCAGCTTGTACTCCTGAGACACAAGAGTGCAGACCTGAGAAGAGAGAAAGAGAGCCAGCATCTCATCCATGTTATGACTTGGCTTCTATACTGACGCTCTTTCTCCAATATTTATTAGTGGCCCCTCCATCATTGACGATATGCCTATTAGTATAATAGTCCCCCTTCAAGCGCCCACGGGTAGCCAGTTTGAATCGACCGGGGAGAAGGAGTCCTACGTCATAAGGGTAACACTTAGTCTCTTATGGAATCGTCTAATGATTGGGTACTCACTACGAAAAAACTTTCGAAAAAATAAAAAGGAAAAATTAAACCTAAAATATGTTATATATAATGCTTTCCATTTCGGTGGATTTCTTGCACATTCTCTCCCTGACGTTGCTCCTTGAGCTGCCATGTTTCCTCCTTCCACTCCCCGCGGCCATACCGAGCAGTGGTGCGCAGCCTGTGCTCCCGCTTTATTCTTCGTTCGCTCGCTTCTAGTGAGTCCTTGCTCATTTGTATATGTCTGAGTTGTATTGAACAGGTTTTAGATTAACTAGCACAGGCTACCCCATTGGTATGCCCGCAGGAAGTGTTAAAGTAGGGTACTATTGTACAGACGCCACCATATCCTCCAGGATCAGCGTCTCATGTATTAATGTTTTTTGTTATTATGCGTCTTAGTTCTTGCTCTTATCTACTAGTTAGGAGGCTACTGTATCCGCAAGATTATGCTTCAGGCCGTCTCTAAGAGGCAGTTGCATTATAATTTGTATAGCAGACACACTAGTTCAAGGGTTGCCACACGTGGTGCAGAACCTACTAGCGTCCGAGTTATGCGTCTTCCCTCTCTCATGAGACCTTCGCCAGGGGTTGTTGCTGTGTCTTCAGGGGGGACCTTCGCCTGTGCGGCTGCTGTGTCTTCAGGAGGTAAGGTTACCAATCAAGATGATGATTACTACGAGCCTCGTGGCCTGCCTCAGTAGGGGTCTCTCTCCTTAGTGGGCTAGGGGAAATATTTTATTATCAAAATTATGTTACTATTGTAGCCCTAAGATGTACTCCTTGTGTTTGCATGTAGTGATTATTTTACATGTTAACAAGGACACAGGAGACGTCCTGTTGGTGTTGGGTTTTGGGGGTGTCTGTCTTTCATTGATATGGCAACACCTTTGATAGCTGTGGTTGTTCTTTCCGGGGGACTATTCGTTGTAGTCGCCGTTTACTCGCCGCGCAGGCGAGGAGAACGAACCAATGACCCCTGGAGTGGTGCGCTATACCACTTACCTCCCGGCGGAAATGCTAATTCCCAAGGGAAGTATCTCGGCCCTCTGAGTGAACTCGCCCGACCGATAGCCTCACCCGGCATGACTTCTACACACAGCGCAACAGTCAAGTGTGACAATACTATCTATCTAGTCCAAATAGTAAATAAAATAGTTTAAGGCTGAAGTTTTAAAGGGCCAGTGACACAGTCACAGATAAGCAGTTCAAACAAATTATATTGGAAAACTAAAGTTTCCAGTCAGGCCCGGCAGAAGGTTAGAGTAGCAGTGGCTATAGCTAATTTTCCGGCGGACTTGTGGTAGGATGTGTTAAACCTCTCGGATTATCCTTATGAGCATTGATTCCTGGAAATTTTCGATTTCCAGATTACGACACACAGTAGCAGCACAGGCAGCAGGTGAGGAGCCGATCACGGCGGGGGGGGGGGTTTTGTCCTCATCCATCATGCTTTTCACTCTATGCGCTACTCCTACCTGCTCTCTTTTACCAGTAATAGCACAGAAACTATGCGGGAGATGTGTAAAATGCCTTGACAGATCTAGAGGCATCTGGGCATCTAAGAAATGCGCCGTGTGCTCAGAAATGCGTACGCCGCTATTTGACAAGAGAGATCAATCATGCCTAGTGGCATTAAAGGAGATAAAGAACCTGTATAATGTTTACGCTAAAGACGTTGCCCATATGGCCTTGCAATGTGATGACGAAGCGCTTTGGGATTATCTCGTCATAAAATCTCCAAATGTTAAATTAACCCCGGCTAAGTCCACTCCGAAGCCGAAAGGTAAATCTAAAGTAGTTTCTAAAGAGCTAGTGAGTAGCAGTGAGAGTAGCGACGACAGCACGGCGGCAACCCCCCCGGCCACACAAAACGAAGACGTTCACCTTCACCAGGGACCCACTCGAGGTCCAGATCAAGGTCTCTGCGTCGCCAGGCCCGTCAGTCTTCTGTAGAGACAACTAGGTCACTTAAGCGGCGGAGAGAGGACTCAGTAACTTCAACTCCCAAATCGGGGACAGGACATTCTAGTACCCGCACGGATAAGACGGTGTCGCAGCGCCAGCCTCGGCAGGAACCGCGGCCACTTGCCTCCCCCTCTACCTCCACAGGGCCTTACGTCCAATCTGGCAGCGCGGAGGTAGGGGCGGTGGGAACTGAGTCGAGTCCCAGGGATAGACCCAGGGAATCAGTAAGTGAACCACAAGACTTTACGTTTGCCATCCCCAAACTAAATTTTAACGTACCAAGACAGGGGCCTCCAATAGTGTCTCAGAGGGTATTAGCGGAACAGTACCGAGGTTGTTCCACTAGTACACATAGCTATGATAATTCCCAGGCGAGTGAGGTAATACCAGACTCCCAACCACCCACTGATTAGGAACAGGGGGTCTGGAGACAGTCAGAACCCACACAGGTACACTCATTAGTTCAGGGACTGGAGATGGTGGAAAGACATGATAATGTAGAAACATTCCCATCGTCGGTCCCAGACTTAACGTGGCCTTTAAACGTACAAGCAGAACCACGGCAACAAACGCCGGAAATATTAGAACTACCGGATGAGATAGAAGAAGCTAATTTGTCCTCAGCACAACCGAACCCCCAGGAGGAAGGGTCGGAAGGTTCGGGGTCTTCTAGAGACTCCCATAGTAAGTGTGTCACAACAGATTACCTCAATGAGTTATTACATAACGTTATGCGTCAGTATCTCCCTTCATCTCAGGTACCTTCTACTACGTCGCCGGTGGCTCCACCGGTAGAGTCGACTGTGCGGCCATTAGAACCAACTGGGGTTAGGCCTCCCAATAGCTCTTTCCCCATTAACGTCAACCCGACGAATATCACGGCAAGTGGCACAACAGTGCCCGCCTCTTTGACTACCACTAACGTCCGGGTTATCACGGACGTTACTCCTCCCCCGCTAGATAGACTCCCACAAAGGAGAGACCCTATGCCTCTCTTGTACGGGCCAGATTGTTCATGGGTGCCGGCTATTGCAAAAAACCCACATTTGGCACAGACGACTATATCGGGGGAGTTGCCGGTCCCTAGTGACTGGACCATGGAAGTAAGTAAGAGTAAAAAGCTTAGAGCAAAAGATGTGCAAGCTAGGGCAATTATTAGATGTTACGATTAAGGCTATACCTACTGTATACTCCTCTGACTTCTTTGTTTACTCCTCTACTCCGGCATTATCTCCTGCCTCAACTGCACGACTTTTTGCTGATTGGACACGATCTGACGGCGTGAATGATATCAAATCACTCCAATCATTAACGCCGGAATTGGATACAACTCCGGTGCTCGATCAGAGTCACAATCCAGTCCTGCAGGTGGGGCAAATAGGTGTGGGCCCGTGGGTGGACTGGGAAGCTGAGGCAAAACAATTTGCGGCTACCATTACCTCGAAATCCTCCCACCAAATTCCTCAAGAAACCCACTCATGGTTTTCATTGCCCATTAATAGGGCAGGTGGGGTATCTACTGCACTGTTTGAATTCCTTTCGGCTCCCAAACTGGCTCTTTATGAATTATTGAATCCCTTTTCTACCCCACCTCCAGCCCACTTAGACAGAGACTTTAAATTGCGTAATAAAGCGTATAGACTTTTTTCACAATTCATCTTAACCCGTGGAGCCCCGGCTAGTTTTGTAATGTTTGCGCACCAGAACCCGGCCGGTTTTCAAAAAATGGTTTTATTCCAGAAACAATAGCGAATGGGTTAGGAATGAAGGAAAAACCACGAAAAACCGCTCTAAAAGCTTAAAAAATGGCCCTACAGAGCCCCCGAAAATGGATTTTACAAGAGTAAAAAATTTAAGGCAATTATCCCAAAAAAACAGGTTATTGCGCGCTCGCGCGCACGCACGTGGACTTTGAGAGTTTTCAACCATCGGCACGGTTGCGTGGGATACGTACACAGTTCCCATACAAATCTGAGCCCTCTTGAGTGGCTACACCTGAGGTTAAAGTCGGCGCAATTAGGGTGATGCGTCAGGCGCGTCTCTGGGGCTGTGCGTTACATACATCGCCGACGCGTCAGACGCGTCGCTGGGGCTGTACAGGTTAAGTCGCCAAATTGCCCAGTCCCTCACAAGGACTATCTCAGCCATATCTGATCATAATGTAAGGAAGGCCACGGAATTGTCCCGGCGGCTTCTATTACAAAATTCCATACAGTCCCTAGGTGATATCAGAATAGCCATTATGGAGGCGGTTCGTGCACGACAGGACTTGAGGGTGTACTTGGTGAAAAAGCTACCGGAAGACATTGGTCGCCGAGTAACTCTTTCCCCTGTATTGACTGCTTCATTGCTAAACACAGACACATGGAGGGCAGTTTTCAATATGGTAGATAGCTTGAAGATGAGTACCTCCCAGCCGAGGAAGGAGCATTTCAAGAAACCATACTCCAAACCAAAGGGTGGAGGTAAGTCTCAATCTACTGGTGCTAAACAGTCCTTTCGGGACCCCAAGTCTCCCCAACAGCAGGGAGGTACTCAGAACAATCACAAACAGGGTAAACCACCAGGCAAGTGGAATAATAAAGGTAGGTCACAACACAAACCTCATCAGGGAACGACATCTGCCAAACCTAGTCAGCCGTCTACCTCCGCCCAGACACCACCAAAAAACTAGTCAGTCACACTCTCTCTCTCCCGGGGCCTACCGCAGGCGAGTTGGATTCGAGAATAGTACTGCCGGACAAACCCAGTCAAAAGACGGGGTCATTTCAAGCATGTCAATGGGCCTGGCCCCGGTGAACTTGGGCAAGGACAGTGGTAAGCAAGGGAATCACCTGGCAGTGGCTCCGGCGACCTCGTTTACGACAAACTCGAGAATTCAATCATGTTTCTTTAGAGGTGGAGTCACTAGTCCAGGAAATGATCACCAAGCATGTCATTGTCCCGGTAGACCCAAATTCCCATGTTTTCACATCCAGACTTTTTCTAGTGCCAAAGAGGGACAGTGTGCAGATGCGACCAGTAGTAGATCTCTCATGTCTGAACACACACATTCACAACTTACCATTCAAAATGCCCACAGTGAATCAAATCAGGCTCACACTCCCACCGCAAAGCTGGATGTGCTCACTAGACCTGAACGACGCCTACTGGCATGTCCCCATAAACAAACGGTTCCAAAAATTCCTCGCCCTGAGGATCAGGCATGAGACTTATGTCTTTCAGAGATTACCATTCAGTTTGAGCCTGGCACCAAGAATATCCACAAAATTAGTCCGGCAGGCCCTAATGTCAATGTTAGCTCAGGGGATCATGGTGTTGTGGTACCTAGATGACTGGCTAGTGGTGGCAGAGTCGGAGAGTTTATGTCAGATCCATGTCAAACAAGCTATAAATCATGTACAAACCCTAGGGTTCAAGGCCAACCTGGCAAAGTCGAACCTTGTTCCCACACGGGTGGTTCAGTGGATAGGGCTGGTCTGGGACACAGCCAATCTTACTCTCAGTCAGAGTGTGGACAACCGCAACAGGTTTTGCAGGAAACTGTTCCGGTTTTCCACAGTCTTAACATGACGAGAAGGACGTGGGAGTCCCTGATCGGTTCACTCAACTGGATTCAACTAACTGTGAAGTTGGGCCGGTTAAAAGTGAAGAGATTAATCTTGGAAGGCAACAAATGTTTCCCACTCTGGCCGGAGGGGAAATTGTGGACCATTCCTCCATCAATTCACAACTTACTGTCGGTTTGTGCAAAGAAGGAAACATTGCACTCAGTAATGACGTGGGTTTCTCCCCAATCTACGGTATGGATAGACACAGATGCTTCATGGACAATAGGCTGGGGATATCAGTCGAACCTAGGCCACCTGGGTCAAGGTCTTTGGTCCCAAGACGAGAACTTTCATATCAACAAACAAGAACTTCTAGTCACTTTGTTTTTCCTCCAAACTCACGGCTCTTCTTTACAGTGAAAATCAATAGCCTTTCGGATGGACAACTTGAACGCGGTACATTGCATTCAAAAGCAAGGGTCAACAAGGTCTCGAGAGTTACTAGATTTGTCAGAACAGATTTTTGCTCTAGCCGAAAAGCTGAGCATTCATCTTCATGCATCTTACCTCCCGGGCGTGGAGAACGTCTGGGCGGATGCTCTATCCCGGAGACAGAGCACACAAGTAGAATAGGCATTAAAGCAAAACGTCTTCAACCAGATAATTGCAGAGCCATACCGTCCACAAGTGGATCTATTTGCATCAGAAGGGAACCACAGACTCCCTCTCTTCCTAACCCGCCGGGAACTAACCGCGGCGAGGGGTCCAAACGCTTTGATGGAGGACTGGAACAAATGGAATTCCATCTATCTTTTTCCGCCTCCAGACGCTTCACTCATGTGTTGAGTAGTTCACAAACTATGGAGTTACCGGGGCGTAGTCGCGATGATCGCGCCACTTTGGCCGGCTCAGGTGTGGTACCACCAATTGAAAACGTGGTGCGAGAACCCGGTGTCACTCCCGATCTCGTACTTCCACTTGGAGACAATTGGCAACCTAAAGACCTCGCTGACTTTTGCCTTCTGGACATTAAAAATGCCAAATGTTTAACTCAGTATGGGGAGAGTGTTACAAATAAGTTTCTTAATCAATACACTATGTCTACCAGGAGACAATACCAATCTCATTGGAAAACGTTCACCACCTGGATAGTAGAAACGTAGCAAACAGACTCGTCAGTAGCTTTGATTTTTAAATCCTTAGATTATCTGTTTGAACAAAAACACTTTTCTGTAATCACTCTAAAAAAACACTTGTCCGCCATTAGAAACCCCTTTTATGACCAAACTGGTCTATCTATACCACAGGCAGAGGAGAAAGGGTTCATGAGGGCATTTTTTAAACTGCGCCCACCACCACGTCAGCTAATGCCTACCTGGTCGCTTGACAAATCTTTGTCTTTACTTCACTCGCGCAAGTATAATCATGCGCCGGATTTTGACTCATTATTAAAGAAGGCTGTGTTCCTTATGGCTTTAGCGACAGGAAACAGGGTATCTGAGCTGTCCTAATGGCGGCGTTCCAGGCAACCCTGTCAAGGGCTGCTTCACCACCCCTTGGTGCAGCTCCCTCCACAATCACAGACCTGCATATTTTCACCCAATTTTGTTCATCCATTCTCTCCACATGTCCATACCATCCCACTCTACTTCTACGCATCACTTCGCTAATACTCTTTATACCTAAACGTCTCCTCAGCTCAACATTTGTTATTCTATCCTGCAGCCTGGCCCCACACATCCATTTCACCATTCTCATCTCATTACGTTCCATTCTGTTGACATCATCTACTTTAACGGCCCATGTTTCTGAGGCATACGTCATTGCACTTCTAACACATGAGGCATACACCTTTCCCTTCAGGGGGAGAGGCATTCTTTTCATGGTCAGAATTGGCAGCAGTTCTCTGAACTTCCCCCAGCCACATCTACTTCTAGCGACAGTGTCAGCCTCGGCCCCACCACTGGCAGAGATGGTATCTCCTAGGTAACAAAACTTGTCCACCAGCTCCAATGACTCATTTCCAAAATTCACAGCCACAGGACCATCAATTTACACAAGCTCGCCTTTGCACACTACGCACTTAAATTGCTCTATTTCTGACTTATCCTTCGGCAGGGGTCCCATTATTCTTCTACAGCGCTTACTCCCATGGTGCACCCACCTTCAACAGATGCTACATTGAATCGCATTTACGCCCACACCCTTTCCACACACTGCACATGGGTATGCACCGCTCTTTTCCACATTGCCTGGTCTCAATCTACAATGCATAACCTTGGTTTTGTTAATATTGACTCTTAAACCCTTGCTCGCCATGCCCTCTCTCCATCTCCTGAATTTGGCCTCAGCATCTTGCATATTGTCAGCTATTAAGACTAAATCGTCTGCATAAAACAGTTCCAACGGGAATCCGCCTCTAAAAACTCTAGACAGTGCCTCCAGGACCATAATAAAGAGGAGGGGACTTAACACTGAACCCTGATAGACTCCAACACGGACTGCGAACTCATCACTCAGTACACCCTTCACCCTCACCGCACTTCGCGAATCCTCATACATCTTCATTATCACGCGCACCAGCCACTCTTCCACACCAAGTTTCCTCATAGCCCACTGCTCAACATCTCTAGGCACCCTATCAAAGGCCTTCTCCAGGTCTACAAACACAAAGTAAAGATCCTTGCCTTTTAGTAAGTATCTTTCCTGTATCTGCCTGACTATGAAGAGAGCATCGGTTGTACAACGTCCTGGCATAAAATCAAACTGCATATCATCAATGGAGATGCTTTGCCTGATCAAACCCTCAAAGACTCTCTCACAGACCTTCATGATTTGTCAAGCATTTTCAGGCCCCTATAATTACCTCTATCTAGCACATCCTCTTTTCCTTTGTATATATTTACTATTACACTTTTGTGCCAATACTCTGGGATTTTCTCATCTTTAATAATGGTGTTTATCAACTCAGTGACTAAGTTGACACCAGTCTCCCCTGAGGCTTTTATCATCTCAGCGACAATGTCAGAGCACCCTGGAGCTTTACCGTCCTTCATTTTATTGATTGCGTCGCTCACTACAGCTGGTGCTATCAAAGGAGGGGGTCCAGATATTGGTTTTTCGATACTAAGCTGTTCCTTATCCCATTCAAACTCTACATTTAGCAATCGTTCATAGTGTGCCGTCCATGCTTCTCTGATTTCATTTTCTGCATACACAATCTTCCCATTCTCGTTTCTAACACACTGTTCACATATAATATCCTTACTGTCATTTTTAACTCGCCTAGCTAGGTTGAAGATCCCATTGGGATTGTCAGTGTTACACACTTGTTCGAGGACCAGGCCCTTAATGCCTTTTTTAGCATTGTAAACAACTATTTTGGCAGTTCGTTTAGCTGCCTGGTATTCCTGCTTGCTGCCTCCCTTCTTCCATGCTTTGAAGCATCTCCTTTTCTCTTTCACAGCATGTTCTACCTCATCGTTCCACCACCAGGAGGTCTTATTCCTTGGGTGACCCTTTGTTTTCCCACAGACTTTGTCAGTGGCAGCGAAAAGGCTATGCTTAAGAAAATTCCATTGACTATTTACGTTGTTAGGCCTAGCTTCCTTATTTCTATTAATTTCCGCCAGTTCACTATGAAACCTATCCCTAACTTCCTTGTTCTTCAGCAGCCACACTTTCTTTTTGGGCGTGTATACCTTCTTGCGCTTAGGATCTCTGCATATTCTTATGTCACACACAAGTAGCTTATGCTGGGGGATACATTCTTTGCTCAAGATGACCTTTACATCCCGAACCAGTTTCCATTTTTTCCTGTTAACCAAGAAGTAATCTATCTGGCTACTGGAGACCCCAGAGATATATGTGATCAGATGGCTGTCTTTTCTTGAACTTTGTGTTACACACAACCATGTTAGTATATATTCGCCTTCCAGATTCCTCTTTCCGTAACCATTTCCTCCATGTACCCCCTCGTATCCATCTGCAGATGCTCCCACGTGACCATTCAGGTCCCCTCCCACAATTGTTATTTCATTCTCCGAGAGGCCTGAAATGACACTGATGGTGTCATTCCAGAAGTCCTCTTTTATCTCTTTCTGTAGACCAGCCTGTAGGGCATATGCAGATATCACATTCAGAATTCTTTCACCAACTTTCAACTTCAAAACAATCAGCCTTTCACTAACTCTCGTATTGTGAAGCACACTTTCCGCCAGCTCTTCAGCCACCAGGACACCCACTCCTCCTTTCGCTTTATCAGTCTCCACCCTCATCCAGTAGATCCTATATCTTTTCTTTCTTCCAACAATCCACTGTACCCCATGCCTTTTCCAGAGTGTTTCCTGGACACAGCAGACGTCCGCTCGCCTCCTCTCACACATCTCAGCACTTCATTTGCACGCAGATTCAAACTACCAACATTCACTCTAGCAAGTCTGAAATTTTGGGGGGCATTTGTCCTTTTCCTGTACGGTTTTGGATCATCGGACTTACGTTTTTTATCTTTAGGTTTAGTCATAGTTCGGTAAATTTGGCTGGCAAATGGGCATCACCCCCATCAGAACTCCGGCTCCAGTCTATCCCGGGGACCATTTCCAGCACCTTCCCCCAAGAGATTACAAGGGGATAGGATCCAGTGGCCTCGGTACGCCCCACCAGAACCAGCCGCAGGGACGCACCCTGTGCGCGTATACGGCACTATGACTGGCCTTGTATTTTTCGCCCAATGACAGGGGAGCCTCCTGGAGCGCTACCACCAGGTTCGGGCCCTTATACTATTGGGCGGAAAGTACCAGTCCGGGGAAACACTACGTACTGTACCCTCTGGATCCATTTCGTCCAGGTTGGGCCCAAGGCGCCAGGTCAGGGTCCAGAGGGAGCGACACCCACCGCCAGTGTGCCGCCATTAGGCAACTTGGAACAAGAACAATGAAGCCCTGTCACAGCTCTGTCATATGAACAATGCCAGCGCCAACAACAAGGCTTCACTGTATAGTATTGGCTGTGTGTCCGCAGGTCTAACGCCATCCCCCCCTATTAGTCGCCTTGTACGACACGCAGTAGGATGCGTGAGGCATATTCTTTTTTTCCTCCACCATAGGTGAAGGCCCCCTTACCCACGGCAGGTTCGAAACTGGCCACCCTTACCTCGAGGCTACGGCATCATTGAATTCTTGTATATTTAAGCTGAAGCCGTTTTCCTTTATTGGTAATGAAGTGAGCCAATTTGAAGCCCCCGTGTCTTGTGCCATCTCCACTCTCATTATCAGTTCTTCACTACATTCTGTCTTAATTTGTTCTAGGCTATGTTTCTGTCTCTTTGCTCTGCTCTTTGTTATTTCATGTCTTGCATTTCGTTGTTCATCTTCGTCCACCTCATCATTTTCATTTTGCTCCCGTATTTTTTCTGTCCACTAGCAGAACAGCTTCACAATCTTCCTCATCATACACCTTCCCCATTGCATGTATTGCTGCTTCTCCTCCGGCTTGCTGTCCTGCACATACTTGTAAGTTGCCCACTGCTCTTTGTACATCTTTTCCAAATACAGACATGATTGCTTTTCCTATAATCCTTCTAAGAACTTCCCCAACGCCTACTGGTCTAACTCCTGGATTCTTATTTAACCCCTCTTTGGCGGCACCCGGCTATAGTCGGACAAGAGAACCCCAACCTAAAGAGCGGGGCCCGGCTATAGTCGCATGCAATTTTGAGCACGTAATGTGCTCTGAGAGAGAGCCGAGCGGTGGGAGGAGCATAGGTTCCCTCTGACCGGTCGGCACGGCTCCCGCGCGACAACTGAGGCCCCCTCCACACTCATCCTTACTCACTACCTCACTACACAAGGAATTATGTAAGGAAATTACCGTATTTTAGGGATTTTGCCTTCGTCTTGCACGATCGTTGCAAGAGAACGCGTGGTCGTAGAAGGATGGTTCTGGTGTCATTGGAAAGCTCAATTATCGCCCTTTCAGGGATACATAATTGTATTACGCTGTGGCTCTTGTTTATGCATGAAAAAGAGCACGGAAATAAGCTTGTTTAGGGTAAAACCCCCTGCTTGGCAGGTAGTAAAAGTTACCGCCTAGGCCGCTCGTAAGGTGTTAAAGGTATCAGGCGACATGCTGTCAGAGCTTCTATGTTCACGCATGGTGATGATGCGAGTTTCTTTGCAAGCATTGCTATTGCTTCACAAAGGTCACTCGCAGCTAAACCAAACTTGTTTTGACTTAGGAAGATCCTCCAAGTCTTAACATCTATACCTGATGGACCTGCCCCTCCCTGTGTTTTCAGTGCTTTTCTCCATATGAGGTCTCCAGTTATATTCTCATATATCCCCGGGTCTGGAGGAACATATTCCCCTTCTAGTTTGGCCTCATCACTTGCTGGTTTTGCTTCTGGGTGTTACTCCTTGAGCTGGTCCAAGATATTTTGATTCACATCGAGCACCCCACTTGATGCTTCCCCAGAGACCATTCTGATTGCCTGTGCCACTTTACCAATCCTCATGCTATTTCCCACTGATCGTGCTATATCATCTGGTTTCCTCTTTCTTTGTTGTTTTGTTTTCAGTCTTAGCTGGATTGCTCGTACTTGGCTAAGAATCTTGTCTAACTCCCCATTTTTCCACCACTCCATTCTCTGTTTCAGCGCTTTAGTGTTCTCATTCAGTTTTGCCTTTGGTCTTTTTCTTTGAAGGAACAACTGAGGAATGAAAAAAGCTATCTTGATTGCCACGTGTGCTGAAGGGGCATCCTGAACATAACATAGGATCATATGCCTGAGTTCCCCCAGCATGTCTTTTGCGGCCTCCCAAATCGGTAGTTCAAAATTATTATGTTGCCATTGTATCACTTCTGTATAAATTTAACTCACTAATGCTGTGAGTCTGTTACCAGAATGTCCCATCCATTCGCCACCATTCATGTTTACATTACGAGGTCGTTCGTTCTGTTCAAGATTTTCGATAATCTCCCTCTCATTATCTTCGTTTACATCGTTTTCATTTTTTGTTCCGCACCTCTGTTGTCTTGCAAATTATTGATTTCTGCATTTTCTTCTGCAGGCTGCAGTTGTTGATTGTTATTACCTGCATTTTCTCTAACAGGGTTTGCTTGTACATCCCCATTAACTACATTGTTTATTTCACAGTTCATTTGTACTGCATCACTCACTGTATTTTGTCTTTCATCAGGATTATTCCTCGACTGGTACCGAGTTAATGCCATCTTGTCTTATTATCTTAATTATCTACCTATGCCCTAATACCAAATCTATATATCCTTACTTACTAAGGGACGAGCCTCTGCCCGAAAAAGGTGAAAATGTAAACATCCTATGAGTAGCGTTAGAAATAGAAAGAGTAAGAGAAGTTATTTAACTCACAAAGTATAATGCAAAGTTACAGAAAATCAGGCACCTTTTTAGTATATGGTGTTATTCTATTTGGATCTAGGCTATCATTAAAGGATTTCTTATAGCTTAGGAACGATCTCTGAGAATAAAAAGGGTAAGCATGATTTCAATTAATACTAACTCCCACAGATATTTTCAAATCGGAATAAACTTTCTAATATTAGCCATAATAAGATAAAATAATACATAATGGTATACATAAAGTTAATATTAGTTGTTGAGACTAACCTTGAGTGTAAACAGAGCTTGTTGAGAGCGGGGCCGTGGGGGAAGTTGTGAGTGTGTGTGAACCCCTGGCTGTGTGTGTTGTCTGACCACATCCTCTACAACACTGGCTCAACCTGGAACAAACACAGACATAAAAAACAAACGCAGACATAAATAACACATGTTTTTATTAATATGTATTATGCACCTGCGTCTCGGATGTTGTGTTCTGATATTTACTGTATATATATATATATATATATATATATATATATATATATAATTATGTAATGTTTTCTTTATCTGTCATAATAGCGCACGTCATTGTATTTGTACTATTATATATTTGCATTATGTCATGTGTGTATGTGGGCCTGCATACAATTAGGTTTTAATTTTATTATTCATTTAGACTATTTTTGTAGGCGACAATACTACTTATTTTGCTTAGGAATTGTTTAGTACTATAATTTGTTTTCTTGGATTATTGATTTGTTCCATTACATACATACATACATACATAACAAATTTAAGACTGAGTGCTCCACACATACGTGCAGTGTCAGTCTATTGTCCTAATGGTGGCATTCCAGGCAACCCTGTGAAGGGCTTTTAGATTTGAGATCGGCATGTCCCCAGTCCAATCCCAGCTCTTCCTCGGTCCACCCCTTGGTGCAGCTCCCTCCACAATCACAGACCTGCATCTTTTCACCCAATTTTGTTCATCCTTTCTCTCCACATGCCCATACTATCCCAGTCTACTTATACGCATCTCCTCACTAATACTGTACTATTTATACCTAAACGTCTCCTCAGCTCATCATTTATTATTCTATTCTGCATTCCATTCTGTTGACATACTCTACTTTAACAGCCCATGTTTCTGAGGCATACGTCATTGTACTTCTAACACATGAGGCATACACCTTTCCCTTCAGGGAGATAGGCATTCTTTTCATGGTCAGAATTGGCAGCAGTTCTCTGAACTTCCTCCAGCCCCATCTAATTCTAGCGACAGTGACAGCCACAGCCCCACCACCGGCAGATATGGTATCTCCTAGGTAACAAAACTTGTCCACCAGCTCCAATGACTCATTTCCAAAATTCACAGCCACAAGAGCATCATTTAATACAAGCTCGCCCTTGCACACTACGCACTCAAAGTTCTCGATTTCTGACTTATCCTTCGGCAGGGGTCCCTTTATTCTACTACAGCGCTTACTCCCATGGTGCACCCAACATCGACAGATGCTACACCGAATCGAGTTAGCGCCCACACCCTTTCCACACACTGCACAAGGGTATGCACCACTCTTTTCCACATTGCCTTGTCTCAATCTACAATGCATAACCTTGGCTTTGTTAATATTGTCTCTTAAACCCTTGCTCACCATGCCCTCTCTCCATCTTCTGAATTTGGCCTCAGCATCATGCACATTGTCAGCAATTATGACTAAATCGTCTGCATAAAACAATTCCCACGGAAGTCCGGGTCTAAAATCTTTAGACAGTGCCTCCAGGACCATAATAAAGAGGAGGGGGCTTAACACTGAACCCTGATGAACTCCAACACGGACTGTGAACTCCTCACTCAGTACACCTTTCTCCCTCACCGCAGTTCACGAATCCTCATACATCTTCATTATCACACGCACCAGGCACTCTTCCACACCAAGTTTCCTCATAGCCCACTGCACAACATCTCTAGGCACCCTGTCAAAGGCCTTCTCCAGGTCTACAAACACAAAGTAAAGATCCCTACCTTTTAGTAAGTATCTTTCTTGTATCTGCCTGACTATGAAGATAGCATCGGTTGTACCACGTCCTGGCATAAAACCAAACTGCATATCATCAATGGAGATGCTTTGCCTGATCAAACCCTCAAAGACTCTCTCACAGACCTTCATGATTTGGTCAAGCATTTTCAGGCCCCTATAATTACCTCTATCTAGTGCATTCCCTTTTTCTATGTATATATTTACTATTACACTTTTGTGCCAATCCTCGAGGATTTTCTCATCTTTAATAATGGTGTTTAACATCTCAGTGACTAAGCTAACACCAGTCTCCCCTGAGGCTTTTGTCATCTCAGCGACATTGTCAGAGCACCCTGGAGCTTTACCGTCCTTCATTTTATTGATCGCGTCGCTCACTACAGCTGGTGCTATCAAAGGATGGGGTCCAGATATTGGATTTTCGATACTAAGCAGTTCCTTATCCCATTCAAACTTTACCTTTAGCAATCGTTCATAGTGTGCCTAACATGCTTCTCTGATTTCATCTTCTGCATACACAATCTTCCCATTATCGTTTCTAACACACTATTCACCTATAATTATATCCCTACTGTTCTTTTTACTTAGCCTAGCTAGGTTAAAGATCCCATTGAGATTGTCCGTGTTACACACTTGTTCGAGGACCAGGTCCTTAATGCCTTTTTAAGCATTTCAAATAACTCTTCTGGCAGTTCGTTTAGCTGCCTGGTATTCCTCCTTACTACCTCCCTTCTTCCATGCTTTGAAGCATCTCCTTTTCTCTTTCACAGCATGTTCTACCTCATCGTTCTACCACCAGGAGGTCTTATTCCTAGGGTAACCCTTTGTTTTCCCTCAGACTTTGTCAGTGGCAGCGAGAATAATGATAATAATAATAATAATAATAATAATAATAATAATAATAATAATAATAATAATAATAATAATAATAATAATAATAATATTTATTCAGTTAGCATTTTACAATGTTGGTACCACATAATATGTTACAAATATGACATGTACCAGCTTTGCATAATTCCAACTAAGGATAGCCCAATAAAGCCGTTAGGCGTATTTCCATTGGGGTCCTTGTGGGATTAGGTTAGCTGAGGAAAAAGGGAAGGATAAAAAAAAAGTAGATACTTTAGAGAAAGTATTTCTAGGGGGTTATATTAAGATACCTTACATTCTATAGTTGGACTGGTCAAAATATTTCAGTAATCATTTCAGTTTGTTTTGCCTATCTCTTTTGTCGTATTTAGTAGTAGACATAAGCTTGGTGCTCCCTTCTCGCAGCTGTCCGGTTCAGGTGCTCCTTCAAGCTACGTCTGAAGGAATACAGTGTTCTCTTTTCACGGACTAACTGGGGTAGGTTGTTCCAGTCTTTGATGGCAGTGAAGAAGAATGTTAGCTTACCCTGTCCTTGGCTTCTCGGGACCGTAAAATAATACATCCTATTCCTTGTATTATGTCCAATCCTCTCATTTGCTTTAACAAAATTACTCTTAAAGCAAATGAGAGGATTGGACACAATACAAGGAATAGGATGTATAATTTTACGGTCCCGAGAATCCAAGGACAGGGTAAGCTAACATTCTTCTTCACTATGCTTAAGGATATTCCATTGACCATTTACATCGTCAGCCTAGCTTCCTTATTTCCATTAATTTCCTCCAGTTCACTATGAAACCTATTCCTAACTTTCTTGTTCTTCAGCAGCCATACTCTCCTTTTGGGCATGTATACCTTCTTGCACTCAGGATCTCTGTATAAGCTCATGTCGCACACAAGTAGGATATGCTGGGGGGATACATTTTTTGCTCGGGATGACCTTTACATCCCGAACCAGTTTCCAGTCTTTCCTGTTAACTAAGAAGTAATCTATCTGGCTACTGGAGACCCCAGAGTTATATGTAACCAGATGACTCTGTCTTTTCATGAACTTCGTGTTACACACAACTATGTTGAGTGCAACGCAGGACTCCAGTATATATTCGCCTTCCAGATTCCTCCATCCGTAACCATTTCCTCCATGTACTCCCTCGTATCCATCTGCAGATGCTCCCACGTGACCATTCAGGTCCCCTACCAGGATTGTTATTTCATTCTCCGAGAGGCCTGAAATGACACTGACGGTGTCATTCCAGAAGTCCTCTTTTATCTCTTTCTGTAGGCCAGCCTGTGGGGCATATGCAGATATCCCAGTCAAAATTCTTTCACCAACTTTTAACTTCAAAACAATCAGCCTTTCACTAACTCTCGTAATCTGAAGCACACTTTCCACCCACTCTTCAGCCACCAGAACACCCACTCCTCCTTTCGCTTTATCAGGTTCAACCCCCTTCCAGTAGATCCTATATCTTTTCTTTCTTCCAACAATCCACTGTGCCCTATACCCTCTCCAGATTATTTCCTGGGCACAGCAGACATCCACTCGCCTCCTCTCACACATCTCAGCCACTTCATTTGCACGCAGATTCAAACTACCAACATTCACACTAGCAAGTCTGAGACTGTGGGGGGCATTTGTCTGTATAACGTGTGGTTTTGGATCATCGGACTTACATTGTTTCGCTTTAGTTTTAGTCATAATTGGTGATTAGGCTGGGATATGAGCATCCCCCACCCCCCTCGAACTCCGGATCCAGTCTACCCCGGGGACCATTCCCAGCACCTTCCCCCAAGAGATTACAAGGAGGTAGGATCCAGTGGCTTCGGTGCGCCCCACCAGAACCAGCCGCAGAGACACACCCTGTGCGCGTACACGGCACTACGACTGGTCTGGTATTTTTCACCCAATGACATGGCAGCCTCCTGGAGCGCTACCACCAGGCTCGGGCCCCTATACTGTTGGGCGGAGGGTGCCAGTCCGGAGAAACACTACGCACGGTACCCTCTGGATCCATTTCGTCCAGGTTGGGCCCAAGGCGCCAGGTCCGGGTCCGGAGGGAGCGACATCCACCGCCAGTGTGCCGCCATTAGGCAACTTGGACTAGAACAATGAATATGATTATTATATGATTAGAGATAACAGTGAAGCTTTAGACAAATTACAATGTACAGAATTATTCTAAATGTATCAATATATATGCTTTGTAAAATAAAATAATATGTAATGCAAAAAAACGAAAAAGGCAGTAAGATGGCAGCAATTTTAGTTTATATATGCTAATTTGCATCTCACAGATGATATAGGAGGAGCATTTAAGCCTCCGTCTTCCCCTGTTTTCTTGTATTACCCTGAAGATGTCTTGAGAGAATAGACGAATGCTTGGTGTTCCGTTGTTTCTATTCCTGCGAGTTTTACTATATATATATATATATATGCTGCTTTAGTGTGCGGTCTACCGCGCACCCGTGGTCTGCCACTACTGGTTAGTTTTGTATCCCATGTACTAGGTACTATGAACCCGCACTAGAAAGGCTAGTTTTGTATCCTACCTATGGGTTCTAGGAACCCGCACTAGCTGGTAGGTAAGGGTTTGTTTTTGTATCCCACCTACTGAGTACTCGGAACCCGCACTAGCTGGTAGGTAAGGGTTAGTTTTTTGTCCCACTTACTGGGTACTAGGAACCCGCACTAGCTGGTAGATAAAGGTTTGTATTGTATCCCGCCTACTGAGTACTAGGAACCCGCACTAGCTGATAGGTAAGTGTTTGTTTTGTATCCCACCTATACTGGGTACTAGGAACCCGCACTAGCTGATAGGTAAGTGTTTGTTTTGTATCCCACCTATACTGGGTACTAGGAACCCGCACTAGCTGATAGGTAAGTGTTTGTTTTGTATCCCACCTATACTGGGTACTAGGAACCCGCACTAGCTGATAGGTAAGTGTTTGTTTTGTATACCACCTATACTGGGTAATAGGAACCCGCACTAACTGATAGGTAAGGGTTAGTTTTATATCGCACCTATTGGGTACTAGGAACCCGCACTAACTGGTAGGTAAGGGTTAGTTTTATATCGCACCTATTGGGTACTAGGAACCAGCACTAACTGGTAGGTAAGGGTTAGTTTTATATCGCACCTATTGGGTACTAGGAACCCGCACTAACTGGTAGGTAAGGGTTAGTTTTATATCGCACCTATTGGGTACTAGGAACCCGCACTAACTGGTAGGTAAGGGTTAGTTTTATATCGCACCTATTGGGTACTAGGAACCCGCACTAACTGATAGGTAAGGGTTAGTTTTATATCGCACCTATTGGGTATTAGGAACCCGCACTAACTGGTAGGTAAGGGCTAATTTTGTATCCCACCTACTGGGTACTAGGAACCCAGCTAGGTCTAAGTTATGTTCGGTTGGGTTGCTTGGTTATGTTAATAGTTAATACTCACACAAGGTCACAGAAACAATAGTCATTAATAAATTGCTTAGCACACATTTCGGTGTTTTTGTTTATGTAAGTGACCCGATAGACGCAGGCTAAAGTGTGAATGCGCATTCTAAAGCGGCACCTATATACTGTATAAACAGTATATACAGTATACAGTATATATATATATATATATATATATATATATATATATATATATATATATATATATATTTTACATAAACATTATTTTAATATGTACACAACAGTCCGAGCCTTCTAATAAGATACTCGGACATACTTTTTAAACCCTTATTTTGTGCATGCAATATATTTTAGATGCAATTTAATTTTAGCACTAACATTTTTTAAACTTTGTGCAGTGAACCTACCCTTTAGTGTGGAAGCATATTCGCATATATATATTATATATATATATATATATATATATATATATATATATATATATATATATATATATATATATATATATATATATATATATATATATAAAGAGAGAGAGGGAGAGCGAAAAAGACGGGAATGAATGAGTGTAAACTGAGCACCCTGCTAAGCTACAGGTGGGTGGATGTGGGTGGGTGGGTGTTGTCATATTGATTTGTGTGAAGGTGCGTGTGTGTGTCGTACATCATTCGGTTACCCACCTGACAGAGGTTGGCAACGCTGCCTTCCTTTACATATACAGTATATTGCTAAGCGGAAGACTGCGTGAATCGTCCCCTGGATAATTTTGTTATAACAAACGATAGCTTCATAACCAACATATACTGTACATTACCTGGTGCTGCTTTAGCGTGCGGTCTACCGCGCACCCGTGGTCTTCTGCTACCGGTTAGTTTTGTATCCCATGTACTAGGTACTAGGAATAAGTACTAGCTGGTAGATAAAGGTTAGTTTTGTATCCCACCTACTGTGTATTAGGAACCCGCACTACCTGGTAGGTAAGGGTTAGTTTTGTATCCCACCTACTGTGTATCAGGAACCCGCACCCGCACTACTTGGTGGGTAAGGGTTAGTTTTGTATCCCACCTACTAGGTCTAGGTTAGGTTAGGTTAGGTTGTTTGGTTAGGTTAATGCTCTGATAGTGTATGATGTGATAATTATATAGGAGTAACGCACTAACAGAATAAGCTATATTCCAATTTCGATATATATATAAAAAAAAAAATTACAACATTTTGAGAACACCATCAGCTTCCCTGATTAAATAGCATTGTATGAATATTCCCATATTCAAAATATGTTACAGGGGGCAATGCCTAGTGAGTTAATTGCTCAATAGGTGGCATACTGAGAGTGAGGGTCCGAGTGTGGGGGTTGAGACTGTCAAGCCGTAATATATAAAAGTCATGTGCATTCTCAGATGGATTACTGTTCACTTCTGTGGGGTGGAAGTGGAGTGGTTGCATTGAGGCAGTTGGACAAAATTCAAAATAAAGCTATTAGATTAATCAATAACCCTGCAATCACACAGGACCTTCCTACATTATCCATACGAAGAAACGTTGCATCCCTTACATTATTCTACAGATATTTTCACAGAAATTGTTCCGAGGAACTTGCTTCAATTGTGCCGCCTCCACATCTTTCCCTGTAGAACTAGGGCAGCTGAGAGCGCCCATGAATTTATACTTTCTCCTCCATAATGCAGAACTTCTCCTTATCAGAATTCATGTATCCCCAGAGCTACTACTCTTTGGAATTCAATTCCCTCGAATTGCTTTCCACAAACTTACAATCTACAAATATTTAAATCCAGTTGTTACAAACATTTTATGAATGGAGGATGCCTTTAGGCACATGGACATTTTTGTTTTATCTGTGTTTTTCCTTCCTCCGTTAATTGTCTCTTAACCCTTAAAGATCGGGGCCGGACTTAAGTCCGGCTCCAATTTGCAGCAAGTTAGGAGCATTATTAAGGCTTTTAAAGGGTTAAAATCGAGTGCAAATGGCCGGGAGCACAGCGGGCCAGACAGCCGACTCCCAGGGCTTACCGCCGACCAATAACTCATGTTCCCTGTGTTCTCGAGAGGCCGGCAGTGTAGCCAGTAGTGAGCATAGCTGGGTAAAATATGCCGCTATACGCTAAACTCCCATGTTACTGGTATCACTGTATGAGAACCACGAGTGCTACGTAGCTCGTTCTGGTCTAATTTTGAAGCTTTTAGTGCCTAGTTTTTTGCTAAATAATTTGTTTTTCATGCAGATACTTGATTTATCATTCAGGAGAGCCTGAATATGCCCAAATAAGCCCAAAACACCCCGCTAGACAAGGGTTAAAAAAAAAAAAAAAAAAAAAAAAAACACAGAGGCGAAGCGTCTTCAGAGATGGAATAATCGAGCCGGGGTGCTTCGCATGTCTCACTCCCTAGACTGGAACAAGACCTCACGGGCCTCACCGTGTTCAGCAGTGTAGTGTAAAGGCTCTCAGCCTATGTCCGAGAGGGAGTAGTTGGAATATAGAAGAAGAAAAAATATAAATAAAATGTATCTATTTCATTCAAGTGTTTTCAATTATAGTAAAATTCGGAAAATAGTGGGTAATAATATGGGCATGAATACAAATCACAATGAATGATTTGCTATATAAAATAATGAGTATGAATATAACCACATAAATATATAATAATTAATAGAATAAATGTCCCCTTAGATTATGCTCTCGGGGTTACATGGAGCATAGCAAATGTCGTTGGGTCGCCATGGTGACACACTCGTGGTACATTCCTACCATTGTCGTCTGCCACCATGGTGGCACCTTTCCAGGTCTTACTCGGTCGGTCGTGGCCGGCAATCCTAACCATGAAGCTATAATATTATATTCTACCTCCATGGTCCTGACACTCGTGGGGCCATCGCGGCTCGGGTTCGGTCGTTTACCGTCCTTACACCGTCATCCCACCATCTTTTTGTGCAAAATTCAGTCTCATTTTCCACTGATTGGTGCCGATTTTCAGAGTCGTGGTCCTCACGACAGAAATCGTGAATGTGTCAAGTAATATAAACAAATAATTTGTAAACATATTACTTTCAAGATATGAGGATGCGTTTTCTCTCTCATTCTGGCTATTACTAAGCGATTGTATTCAGTTAAGGAAGGAATTGTGAAAGTGAGTGGGTTATTCAGTTAAGGAAGGAATTGTGAAAGTGAGTGGGTTATTCAGTTAAGGAAGGAATTGTGAAAGTGAGTGGGTTATTTGGGATAGTGCTAATCCTGATTATATATGTCTAATGTTAGGCTGAATGCAATGAAAAAGCGTCCTCGAGGACTTAAGGGGAATTTGATAATAGCGGGAATGAAGTGAAAAGGGCCTCCTCAAATAGTGAAAAGGGCCTCCTCAAATAGTGAAAAGGGCCTCCTCAAATAGTGAAAAGGGCCTCCTCAAATAGTGAAAAGGGCCTCCTCAAATAGTGAAAAGGGCCTCCTCAAATAGTGAAAAGGGCCTCCTCAAATACATAAGGGGGGTCACCTGCTTGTTTAATTGTTCTCTCCTTTTCTCTCTTTCTCTGACTTGTATCCTTTTTGCTCCATTCAGTCAACTCTTTTAAGACGTTTATCCCCATCCAGGTGTCGATTTCTTCCTGGCAAGCGATAGCGAGCCAGCATTGTATGGAGAAATCCGGCTTCGCCGGAGACATTTTTCTATCAAAAATGTAAAAATTTAGCTTTCTGTAAAACAAAACGATATACAGTATATGCTAGCTCGCTATCGCTCGCCAGGAAAATATTGACACCTGGAAACGTCTTAAACGTCTTAAACTGTAAACGTCTTAAAACTGTAGGCTGAATGGGGCCGAATGGATACAAGCCAAAGAGAGAGGGAGAGAAAGAGAAAATAAAGCGAGGTGGGCTCCCTTAAAGTGTAAACTTTATTAACCTCTTCAGGATAATGTGATGCATTTCTTTATTATAGCCTGGTTATTATCAGACGATCTTATGTAGTTTAGAAAGGATCTCTAGGAATCAAAAGGTTAAAGACTATCCACCCTAATTAACCTTCTGATGTATGTTATTCTTCCTAAGCTGAAGAATATCGGATACTGATATCTTAATAAATAAAGGCCAATGTTTGTCTGTCAGTTACCCGACATTTGTTACTAAACTCTTCCCACAGTTTTGGTGCCAGGTGGGAGTGTGGGGCACCGTTGGAAAGCCCAGGCTTTGGAGATGGTTTTAGGCGAGTTTAGTGGAAATCAGAGACACTTTTGTTTAATAAAATTTTCGGCAGAACTTATGTAGTATACGGGAGCGAAAAAAAATGCGAAAAAAATTGCCGTTTGGGGCAGAAGGAGGCCTCCGATCGAAAAGGTGTATGGAACGAAAGTTGTTCGCAGCTCCCCAAAATGGGGGTACGGATGAGGTCAGATCCAAAATCGGAGGTCATTTAGCGGCCGAAATCGAGGTCGCCGTTTAATGAGGCACAGGGAGGTCGAGGCCGGTGATTATGGTAGTAGTAGTATTGTGATGATTGTGGTAGTAGTGATTGATGATGGTGATTATGGTAGTATAATTTAAACCCGGGCAACGCCGGGTACCCCTCCTAGTCCAGAATAAAATGAAGAAATACATCCTCAAACAATGAAATGGTCACTTGCTTTTTTTCTCTTTCTCTGGCTTGTATCCATTCGGCCCTATCTAGCCAACTGTTTGAAGACGTTTATCCCCATTTAGGTGTTGATTTCTTCCTGACGAGCGATAGCGAGCCAGCATTGTATGGAGATATCCGGCTTCGCCGGATAATTTTTTCTATCGAAAAATGTACAAGTTTAGCTTGCTGTAAAACATATATATATATATATATATATATATATATATATATATATATATATATATATATATATATATGCTGGCTCGCTATCGCTCGCCAGGAAAATATTGACACCTGGATGGGAGTAAACATTTTACAACAGTAGGCTGAATGGGGTCGAATGGATACAACCAAGAGAGAGAGAGAGTGAGAAAGAGAGAAAAACACCACAACACCACACCACAACAACTGCCACCTTTCAAAATTTCTACAGGGATAAAGGCATACACCCGAACTCTACAGGAATAAAGGCATACACCCGAACTCTACAGGGATAAAGGCATACACCCGAACTCTACAGGGATAAAGGCATACACCCGAACTCTACAGGGATAAAGGCATACACCCGAACTCTACAGGGATAAAGGCATACACCCGAACTCTACAGGGATAAAGGCATACACCCGAACTCTACAGGGATAAAGGCATACACCCGAACTCTACAGGGATAAAGGCATACACCCGAACTCTTTTGGATTGCAAAATGTTACACCAAAATACACATTTGACGAGCTCTCTAACCTAAATGTACATGAAAGCACAGGACCAGACAAAATTCCTGTCAAATTTCCATGAGATGGAGCCATTGGTATAGCAGGTCCCCTAACCCACATCATCAACCTGTCAATTAACACCAACACTGTACCTGCTGAACTGAAGGAAGCTATTGTAACCCCTCTATTCAAGAAAGGAAATAAATTAGATGTTGGCAACTACAGACCAGTTAGCATATTATGTATTGTATCTAAAATCCTTGAAAGAGCGGTATACACCCAAATTGAACACTACCTCAAAGAAAATAATCTATTCTATAAGTTTCAATCAGGTTTCAGAGGCATGTACTCGACAGACTCCTGTCTCATCCACTTAACAGATCACATTCGTAAAGAAATGTCTAAAGGTAACTACACCGGTATGGTTCTTCTTGATCTACAAAAAGCGTTTGACACAGTAGACCATGATATCCTATGTAATAAACTACAAGCAATGGGCATTGGGTCAGTGAACTGGTTTAAATCTTATCTTAGCTGTAGAACACAAAGAGTCAAAATTGATGATAATATATCTGATCCTATGCCAATTACCTGTGGGGTCCCGCAGGGAAGCATCCTTGGTCCCTTACTCTTTCTCTGTTATGTGAATGACATGGAACTGAGCGTCTCGTCTCGTGTAAATTATTACTGTATGCTGACAACAGTGTGCTTCTGGTTTCAGGAAAAGACCCAATAAGTATTGCCGCCTCACTTTCCAAAGAACTAGAATCGTGTAGTGATTGGCCAGTGGACAATAGACTATCTCTTCACCTGGGCAAGACAGAAGCCGTCTTATGTGGAACAAAACGCAAATTGAAAGACATTGAGGGCTTCTCGGTCAACTGTAATGATATTCCCATAACAACAGTGTCACAAGTGAAATATCTCGGACTAAAACTGGACTCGACTCTGTCAGGTGAAACAATCTTGGAATCGATCCTGAGTAAATGTAGAGCACGTATAAAATACTTGTATAGACAGGTGGGATGCTTGCCAGTGGCGACCAAAAAGACCCTATGCCAAGCGCTTGTTCAATGTCATTTTGACTATTCTGTGTCATCCTGGTACTCTGCATCATCTAAATTAGCAAAGCACAAATTTCAGGTCACTCAAAATAAAATGGTTAGGTTCATGCTGAACCTAGGACCCAGATCGCATATTGGACAGGAACAACTTCAGTCACTCAATGTCTCTGACAGGGCCAAACAAATCAGACTTATAAATACCTTCAAGATATTTTATGATAGGGCTCCAGAGTATTTAAAGAGTAATTTTGTTAAAGCAAATGAGAGGATTGGACACAATACAAGGAATAGGATGTATAATTTTACAGTCCCGAGAATCCAAGGACAGGGTAAGCTAACATTCTTCTTCACTGCCATCAAAGACTGGAACAACCTACCCCAGTCAGTCCGTGAAAAGAGAACACTGTATTCCTTCAGACGTAGCTTGAAGGAGCACCTGAACCGGACAGCTGCGAGAAGGGAGCACCAAGCTTATGTCTACTACTAAATACGACATAAGAGATAGGCAAAACAAACTGAAATGATTACTGAAATATTTTGACCAGTCCAACTATAGAATATAAGGTATCTTAATATAACCCCCTAGAAATACTTTCTCTTAAGTATCTACTTTTTGTTTATCCTCCCCTTTTTCCCCAGCTAACCTAATCCCACAAGGACCCCAAATGGAAATACGCCTAACGGCCTTATTGGGCTATCCTTAGTTGGAATTATGCAAAGCTGGTACATGTCATATTTGTAACATATTGTGTGGTACCAACATTGTAAAATGCTAACTGAATAAATATTATTATTATTATTATTATTATTTCCATATATTTAAGAGCGTTGAAATACATGACATAAACATAGCAATGGTGAGACAAGCAATAATTGTAATCACCTAATTCCACGAAGCCAGGAAGGGGATAGGGGAAGTAGTAGGAGGTAAGGAAGAGAGCTGAAGGACAAAATTAAGGCGTTGGGGCTTGTTCCAATATGTGCAAGTTGTAACTGTTTGAGAGTTTCTTTGGAGAGGAGTACATTAGTACACCTCGCTTTTTTCTCTTTCTCTCCCTCTCTCTTTGGCTTGTATCGATTCAGCCTACTGTTTTAAGACTTTTAGCCCCATCCAGGTGTCAATATTTTCCTGGCGAGCGGTAGCAAGCTAGCATATATGTATTTTTGTTTTGACAGCAAGCTAAATTTTTACATTTTTCGATAGAAAAATTTCTCCGGCGAAGCCGGATTTCTCCATACAATGCTGGCTCACTATCGCTCGCCAGGAAGAAATCGACACCTGGATTGGGATAAAAGTCTTAAAACAGTTGGTTGAATGGGGCCGAATGGATGCAAGCCAGAGAAAGAGAGAAAAGGAGAGAAAGATAAAAAGAGCCGGTGACCCCCCTTAACTTGCCAAATAACAGTATGTATTGATCTTGTTCAGGTGTGTGCTTGTGGAGATATGGCCTACAACAACGTGCCTCCCCCAGGCTTGGAGTACCTGGCCCAGCTCGACCAGGTCCTCGTTAAGCAGATCCATGAGGTCTTTGAGCGTGAGTTGATCACATTGAATTGTTGTTATATCATATATGCATCCATTAAGGGGGTACTACTATTTTTTGTTCTGGACCCCCTTCTCCCTCATGTTAGGCATATTAGCTGTGAGGTTGTAAGACGTTCGTTCCGTTAGTTTGACGATTTTGAGACCTTTCGCCTCATTTTGTTATTAATATTAAGACCTTTCGTGCCCTTTAGGCGTCGATTTTTCCCTGGCGAGCGATAGCGAGCCTCTAATTTTAGAAGGAACCGGCCGAAGACCGGTCTAGGGGGTGTTTTTCTAAGCTTGATGGAGGTTTAGCAAGGAAACCAAAAAATAAATAAATAAATGTATACTGTATATAGACCAAAAAACCAAGCAGTACCCCTGTTATACCAGGGTTTTTACCAGGTTTGTATTTTGGTTCTAGTGAGTTCTACCTGACAGGGGAATTCAGAGGTCACACATTACATGCATAGGAGCCAAATAGTGGATACATATAACACAGAGTATAATTATAATTCAGAGGTCACACATTACATGCATAGAAGCCAAATAGAGGATACATATAACACAGAGTATAATTATAATTCAGAGGTCACACATTACATGCATAGGAGCCAAAAAGAGGATACATATAACACAGAGTATAATTATAATTCAGAGGTCACACATTACATGCATAGAAGCCATATAGAGGATACATATAACACAGAGTATAATTATAATTCAGAGGTCACACATTACATGCATAGAAGCCAAATAGAGGATACATATAACACAGAGTATAATTATAAAGAACAGTTTTATTTAGCTTAATTCTTACTTATACTTGTATAGATAGTTACATATGAAAATGATAATGTTATACAATAGAATTTACTATCCTAGCACGATCGAAGATCTAGAAGGAGCTCAGGTATTTTTGTTTTTCTTTTTCTTTTTTTCTATATTCCAACTTACTTTCTCTCGGGCATAGGCTGAGAGCCTTAACATCCACCGCTTTACAATGAACAGTGAAGCCCGTGAGGTCTTGTTCCAGTCTAGGGAGTGAGACATGTGAAGCACGTAGAGTACAACGAGCACCTGCCATCTTGCCTTCACATGAGGGACGGTGCTCACTCATGGCCCGAAACGACCCCATCTCTGAAGCCACCTCGTTCCCGTGCTTCACTGTCTCAACCCCTACACTCGGACTCTCACAATTACACACACACAACGCCACCTGTTGAGCAGATAACTCACCATATCAAAATAGATTTAGCTTGCCTCTTGTACAATATAATACAATGACGTATGATTAACCTGATGAGTCGGATAACTGTGTACTATTTTAATATTTATATAAAACACTTTAGGCACAAAAATGGACGAGGGTTTACACTGAGTAAAAATGATAGTGGACTCCAACTTCGTAGTGCACCTTACGTACTGGTGTAAATTAGGCAGAGTCAATATCTTGGGGACTCTAACTTTATAGAACACACTTTACGCACTGGTGGACGTTAGGTAGAGTCAATATCTTGGGGACTCTAACTTTATAGCACACACTTTACGCACTGGTGGAAGTTAGGTAGAGTCAATATCTTGGGGACTCTAACTTTATAGCACACACTTTACGCACTGGTGGAAGTTAGGTAGAGTCAATATCTTGGGGACTCTAACTTTATAGCACACACTTTACGCACTGGTGGAAGTTAGGTAGAGTCAATATCTTGGGGACTCTAACTTTATAGCACACACTTTACGCACTGGTGGAAGTTAGGTAGAGTCAATATCTTGGGGACTCTAACTTTGTAGCACACATTACGCACTGGTGGAAATTTGGCAGGGTCAATATCTTGGTGGGGCGTTTTTGGGATGGATTAGGTCATGGCTAATTGGTAGGAAGCAGAGAGTCAGCATAAATGGTACGAACTCAGAATGGGGAGCAGTCAAAAGTGGTGTCCCCCAGGGATCTGTATTAGGTCCTCTGTTGTTTGTTATATACATAAATGACCTTGATTTAGGTATAACTAGTAGGATAAGTAAATTTGCAGACGATACCAAAATGGGGAGAAAAATTGATTCAGATAGAGATATAGAGTGCCTCCAAAGGGATCTAGATACCTTACACGAATGGTCAGTAAATTGGCAGATGAAGTTTAACATTGACAAATGCAAGGTATTAAAGATAGGGAAGATGCATACAAATGTTAAATATAAACTAGCTAATATAGAATTAGAAAACTCAAATTGTGAGAAAGATCTAGGTGTGTTTGTTAGCAATGATTTGAAGCGTTCGAAACAAGGCAAACAGGATTCTCGGGTTCATCTCTAGGAGTGTGAGTAACAGAACTGCTGATGTTATCTTAAAACTTTACTTGTCATTAGTGAGACCCCATATGGATTATGCTGTTCAATTTTGGTGTCCTTATTACAGAATGGACATAGATTCATTGGAGAGAGTGCAACGTACAATGACAAAAATTATCCATAATATTAGAAATCTTCCGTATAAAGAAAGATTGAAGAAATTAGGCTTACATTCGTTAGAGAGGTATTCAAGTGGGTTAGTGAGATTAATAAAGGGGACATGACAAATGTACTAAAGCTCATTGATAGCGAAAGAACTCGTACAAATGGTTTCAAATTAGATACATTTCGTTTCAAGAAAGATATAGGCAAATATTGGTTTGGTAACAGAGTTTTAGATAGGTGGAATAGGCTACCAAGTGCTATAGTGGGATCAAGAACGATAGGGAGCTTTAAGATACAATTAAATAGGCATATGGACGAGATGGGTTGGGTGTAAGGGCGATCTGTCAGGTGTGCAGATCCCCGTCTTTCTGACCTCTGACCGTTTCGGTGAGGTAAGTCCTAATGGTGTTTTTAAGCTGGGCTTATAATTAGGCCTTATAATTAGGGTTGGGTGTGACAGGGATCTGCCTTGTGTAGGCCAATAGGCTTTCTGCAGACTCCCATTTTCTTATGTTCTTATAGCACACCTTACGCACTGGTGGAAGTTAGACAGAGTCGATATCTTGGGGACTCTAATTTTGTAGCACATCTTACGCACTGGTGGAAATTAGGCAGAGTCAATATCTTGGAACTCTACTTTAGATACCTCACCACTGGTATCGACTTGATGCAGGTCTTCTATCATAACTCCAGAACTAACACATGGAGTAAAAAGTTGAGGTAACAGCTTGTAGTCGTCTGAGTCTCGGTTGGGCCGTCCAGGTTGGCCTGTCGTGTGGATCAGTTGTTTGGGATACAGATGGATTAATGGGTATAGGGTCTTAAATGAGGCTCCGTAAATATTATATTATTTGGGCACCTCATCGGACGAACGCGAGTGTATATTAGCAGAGAGCTAAGGATACTTGACTATCCTGACCGTTATATTAATCGGTGATGAAGTTCTGTTCAGGTACTCTTGACTTGGAGTCTTGAATATAATGCCTATTTCATGACACAGTGACAATATATCGGGCTAACGCGAGTAAACAATATGGGCATGACCACTCTTGTTTTCCTCGACTACCGCTGACCTTTATAAGAGGTTCAAATAACTCGGGGCGGTGTTTAAACCTTTTGATTGCAAAAGTCAAATAACATGTTACAGACAGATGCACTAAGGACTTCTATATGCCAGTGCCAGTTAAAGTATAGTGCAGATTTAATAATAGAACTCAGGTGGGGACATGTCCGCGAGTTTAGATTTCCAATATTAAAAGTGCAGCCTATTAGAGATTTCGATGTTAACACTATGGTATGCCACGTGAATAACAAAGATTCCTTAATAGGGAAAATAACTCCTCAGACCTGTGGGATATTCGGTATGCCGTCAATCATCCAACTGAATGGAAGGGTAATTCTAGGACTATTCACTCTGGTATGCCAGTATTTGAAAGCCCTAGAATTGCCTGCCTTATTCATATTGAGTTAGTTATAATAGGACTTCAGAGGCTATCAACCCTATTGGATTATTAAGCCAGCACACTGTAAGTCAAGAAGAACGTCAGGACTGGAGCCTCTCTGCGAGAACTCCAGTCCCTTGCCTTATCCAGTTTTCGTCAGCATAGTGATGACGTTGGCTGAGATGTCCTAGAGTTGGTGTCTCGGGGTCACAAGGTCACAAGTGCGGTCAGGGGCGGATCTATAGGATTAAGAGGATCCTTTAGAAACTGGTGGGCAGGTATTTTGGCCGTTGGGTGGAAGTAGGGCGTAAGTGCTTACTCTGTTGATGGTGATGATGGTCCTTCTTTCCCTGGCTGAATATTATTCGTCTTTTTGGATGCTGCTGGGAGGTTGAAGACATATTAATATTCTTCCCAGGTGTTGTTGGGCGTTCTGATGCAATGGTGACAATCCGGGCCTCTCTTCTGGTGGTGATAACTGGCGATGGAGTAATATGGTAGCTTGGTACACATGGTACGTCACTGGGCGCGTATTTCGTGGTTGGTGTTCCTTCCTTTTCTTCTGTCTTCTTGCTTTTGTTCTTTTCTTGTTCTTCTCGTTGTTTATTGATGTGTGTCAATTTCGGGATGCGTGGCATGGTAGATATTTGATGATGCATTGGTTTCTTCTTTGCTGCTGTTGTCTTCTCCAACTTCTTCTTATTTTCTGTTTTCTTGTTGTTGGCTTCTTTGATGGTGGTCTGGGTGATGTTATGCTTGGTGGTGGATTTCCCTTCGTTTCTTTTGTCTGTCATCATCCTTTTTTCTTTAGTTCCTCCTTTCTGGTGTTGGTTTCCCACTTGTTTTGTTTCTTGCTCTCCTGGATGTTTCCTTTTCTTCTGCAGGGGAGTATTCCTTAATCTCGTTATTTTAACCCCCTTAGATCTCTCGTTATATTCTGGTTTTCATTACACTATTTTCTTTAACTTTTATTCTACCTCTAGGGCTCAAAGAGGTAATACTATCTCCATAAACTTATTCTGGTTACTATTACACTACCCTCTTTACCTTTTAACCCTTTGAGTACCAGCGACGTGTGTTATCTTTTATTCTAGTTATATTTAGATGAAATTGTGCAGCTTTGGAAGGATCTGCAGTAGTTAAAAGGGTTGGTCGAGATACTTTGAAGCCATATTATTGCTAGAGGTCCTTCTAATCTGAACAAAATCGTCTAATAGTTGCCACAATATAATAAAATGGACGTCACCGGTACACTATGGGTTAATCTACCTCCAGGGCTCAAAAGGGTAAATACTATCTCCATAAACTGTTTAATAACTTACATTTGTCTTAAATAGCACAACATCGTTTAAGGGGGCCCACCTCGTTTTTTTCTTCCTCTCTCCCTCTCTCCCTCTCTCTCTGGGTTGTATTCATTCGGCCCCATTCAGCCTACTGTTTTAAGAGGTTTTCCCCATCCAGGTGTTGATTTTATCCTGGCGAGCGGTAGCGAGCCAGCATATTTTGCTATAATATATTTGTCAGAAGGCTAAATTTGTACAATTTTCGATAGAAAAATGTCTCCGGCGAAGCCGGATTTCTCCATACAATGCTGGCTCGCTTCCGCTCGCCAGGAATAAATCGACACCTGGATTGTGATAAACGTCTTAAAACAGTAGGCTGAATGGGGCCGAATGGATACAAGCCAGAGAAAGAGAGAAAAGTAGAACAAATAAGCAGGTGACCCCCCTTAATTTTTGACAGATTACAGGGTGAGAATGGCGTCATTGCGAGTCAGTTCACATTTGATATCTTTGTCTGTTAACCCCTTCACGATTATGACGCGTGTTGGCAATGTATTCTGGCTATCACTAGACGAGTGTGAGTCTTTACAGGATATCTTGGATTCAAAGGGGTAAAATATATCTCAATTACCCCTCAGACTCCCACAGATCCTTCCTTAGCTATATAAAATCGTCTAATCATAGTCAAATTGAAATAATATAATGCGACTTTGTATAGTGAAGGGATTAATTGTTCCTTAAGGTGACAGTGGCTGTTTGTTTGGTCTATTGATTCATCTATTCATATATTTGTTTAGTTTCCTCCCTTAGTTTCCTCCATAGACCTCCATCAAGCTTAGAAAAACACCCCCTAGACCCCTATTCAAGATAGATTTGTACATTTTTCGGTAGACAAATGTCCCAGCCAAAGGCCGATTTTTCCTAAAACTACAGGCTCACTATCGCTCGGCAGGAAGAAATTGACACCTAAATGGCACGAAGGGTCCTAATATTGACAAAGAAATAGGGTGAAAGGTCATAAAATCCACAAACTAATGGAACCAACGTCTTAAAATCTCAAAACTAGTGGGGCTAAACAATAGGGAGAAGGGGGTCCAGAAAAACGGTCTGTCTCCCCTTAATTACGTTTGTTTTTGTATTAATTATTTCATTTATCCATTCCTTCCATCCTTGTATTCAACCAGCCATATATCCTTCCATCCTTGTATTCAACCAGCCATATAGCCTTCCATCCTTCTATTCAACCAGCCATATACCCTTCCATCCTTGTATTCAACCAGCCATATATCCTTCCATCCTTGTATTCAACCAGCCATATAGCCTTCCATCCTTCTATTCAACCAACCATATAGCCTTCCATCCTTCTATTCTACCAGCCATATATCCTTCCATCCTTCTATTCAACCAACCATATATCCTTCCATCCTTCTATTCTACCAGCCATATATCCTTCCATCCTTCTATTCAACCAGCCATATATCCTTCCATCCTTCTATTCAACCAGCCATATATCCTTCCATCCTTCTATTCAACCAGCCATATATCCTTCCATCCTTCTATTCAACCAGCCATATAGCCTTCCATCCTTTTATTCAACCAGCCATATAGCCTTCCATCCTTCTATTCAACCAGCCATATAGCCTTCCATCCTTCTATTCAACCAGCCATATAGCCTTCCATCCTTCTATTCAACCAGCCATATAGCCTTCCATCCTTTTATTCAACCAGCCATATAGCCTTCCATCCTTCTATTCAACCAGCCATATAGCCTTCCATCCTTCTATTCAACCAGCCATATAGCCTTCCATCCTTCTATTCAACCAGCCATGTAGCCTTCCATCCTTCTATTCAACCAGCCATATAGCCTTCCATCCTTCTATTCAACCAGCCATATAGCCTTTCATCCTTCTATTCAACCAGCCATATAGCCTTCCATCCTTCTATTCAACCAGCCATATAGCCTTCCATCCTTCTATTCAACCAGCCATATAGCCTTCCATCCTTGTATTCAACCAGCCATATAGCCTTCCATCCTTCTATTCAACCAGCCATATAGCCTTCCATCTTTCTATTCAACCAGCCATATAGCCTTCCATCCTTGTATTCAACCAGCCATATAGCCTTCCATCCTTCTATTCAACCAGCCATATAGCTTTCCATCCTTTTATTCAACCAGCCATATAGCCTTCCATCCTTCTATTCAACCAGCCATATAGCCTTCCATCCTTTTATTCAACCAGCCATATAGCCTTCCATCCTTTTATTCAACCAGCCATATAGCCTTCCATCTTTCTATTCAACCAGCCATATAGCCTTCCATCCTTGTATTCAACCAGCCACATAGCCTTCCATCCTTGTATTCAACCAGCCATATAGCCTTCCATCCTTCTATTCAAACAGCCATATAGCCTTCCATCCTTTTATTCAACCAGCCATATTTTTGTTTTCTTTTTTCTATGTGATTGAGGGAGGCAAAAGGCATAACTGCCTATAGCGAGTGCCTCCCCCATAGTTGAAAGAGTGACAGGGCCAAAATCAAGGGACGTTCGAGCCAAAATGCCTGGACACACGGAGTTTGAAGCAATTTAAGTCATAGGAAGAGGGAAAGACTGATTCTGGGAGAGAGTTCCAGAGCTCAGCTGTTGAGTAGAAGAAAGTTTGAGAGTAACGTTTCACTCTTGGGTTGGAGAGTTGCACAGAGTAGGGGTGGGATTGAGTTGCAAGACGGGTACCACGTGCCCTACGTAAAGGAGGTGGTATGCACTGGGATAGCTCTGAGGAACACTGATTATTATAGTAGCGATAGAATAGCGAGAGAGATGCAACATTGCGGCGGAGAGAGAGAGATTGCAGAGAGTTGGTGAGTGGACGGGAGTTAATGATACGAAAGGCCTTCCTTTCAACTTTGTCTAGGAGAGCGGTGTGAGAGGAACCTCCCCACACATGTGAACAATACTCAATACAAGGGCGCACTATGCCCCTGTACAGAGCAAGAAGCTGTGCAGGGGAAAAGAACCCCCTAAGGCGGTTGAGCACACCCAGCTTCTGGGAGGCTGCCTTAGCAAGACTGGTAATATGGTCCTTCCAAATGAGAGCAGAAGAAAAAGAGACACCAAGAATATTGAGAGAAGATGAAGGGTTGATTTTTGTATTGCTGAAGAATAAGGGATAGTCCGCTGGGAGATCCTGACGGGTAGATAGATGGAGAAATTGGGTTTTGGAAGCATTAAAGTTAACAAGGTTTTCTCTGCCCCAATTGGAAATAGTATTTAGATCAGAATTTAAGAGTTCTATGGCTTCATTACGTTTGTCGTTGAGGAATTGCTGGCTGGGGCGTTCTGAAAAACTAATGGAGTAGTGTAAGGTTGAGTCGTCTGCGTATGAATGGATGGGAATTAAGGTACAGTTAAGGAGATCATTTATAAAAATTAGAAAGAGAATAGGAGATAGGACAGAGCCCTGAGGAACACCGGAGTTTATAGGGTGAGGAAGTGAACAATGGCCGTCCACAACCGCGGCTATGGAACGGCCAGAAAGGAAATTAGAGACAAAGGCACAGATGGAGGGATAGAAACCGAAGGAGGGTAGTTTAGAAATTAAAGATTTATGCCAGACTCTATCGAAGGCTTTCGATATGTCTAGTGCAATAGAAAAAGTCTCACCGAAGTCCCGAAAGGAGGATGACCAAGAGTTAGTAAGATATGAAAGAAGATCACCAGTAGAGCGACCCTTAAGGAAGCCATACTGGCGATCTGAGAGCAGATTATGAGAAGAGAAATGCTTAAGAAATTTGGAAGCAAGAATAGTTTCAAAAACTTTAGAAAGACAAGAGATAAGAGCAATTGGACGATAGTTGGAGGGTTGAGAGCGGTCACCCTTCTTTGGGACAGGTTGAATGTGAGCAAACTTCCAGCATGAAGGGAAGACGTTAGAGGATAGACAGAGACGAAAGAGTGTGCCTAGGCAGGGAGTCAGCACGGAAGCACAGTTTTTGAGAACAACAGGAGGAACACCGTCCGGACCGTACGCCTTATTAGTGTTAAGCCCAGAGAGGGTAGAAAGTACATCTTTAGAAGAGATTAGGATATTAGGCATAAGTAAGAGAGAGGAGGGCGGAGAGGGAGGAATAGCACCGGAATCATCCAAGGTGGAGTTTCTAGCAAAAGTTTGAGCGAAGAGTTTAGCTTTGTCAGAGGAAGAAGTGATGGTTGTGCCATCAGAGTGGGAAATGGGAGGGAAAGACGAGGAAGAGAAATTGTTGGAGAGGTTTTTGGCTAGATGCCAGAAAGCTTGGGAAGAGCTAGAGTTGGATAGTTCAGTGCATTTATTATTGATGAAAGAGTGTTTGGCAAGTCGAAGAACAGATTTGGCTTGATTCCGGGCAGAAACATATGAAGAATGAGAGTCTTGAGTTTTAAGGCGTCGGTACCGTTTGAATGCTTCCTCCTTATTGCGGACAGCAGTAGAACAGGCGTGAGTAAACTAAGATTTTTTAGCATTAGTCTGAGAGAAAGAGAATGGAATGTATGCTTCCATGCCCGATAGGATTACCTCGGTAATGCGTTCAGCACTCTCCGAGGGTCCTCGGCCATGGAAGCAGAAATCATTCCATGGGAAATCAAAGAAGTACTGCCGAAGAGCCTCCCAGTCGGCAGCGCCAAAGTGCCACAAGCGCCGCCGGCTAGGAGGATCGGGTGGCTGTACTGGAGAGATAGGACAGGTGACAGAGATAAGTTTATGGTCGGAGGAGCCCAAAGGAGAGAAAAGATCGACAGTATAAGAAGAAGGGTTAGAAGTTAGAAACAGGTCAAGAATGTTGGGCCGATCTCCGATGCGATCCGGGATACGGGTGGGTTGCTGAACTAACTGCTCTAGGTCATTTAGGATAGAAAAGACGTAGGCTTGTTCACCAGGTGGATCAGTAGTGTGAGAGGAGAGCCAATGGCGGTGGTGAACGTTGAAATCTCCTAAGATGGAGATTTCTGAGAAAGGAGAAATGGATAGAATGTGTTCCACTGTAGAGTTTAGATAGTCAAAGAATTTGGGAAAGTTGGTAGAGTTAGGGGAGAGATAGACAGCACAGAAATATTTAGTAAGAGAATGACAGGAAAGTTTGAGCCATATGGTTGAGAATTCAGAGGAGTCGAAATCGGGAACACGAGAGCAAGTGAGTTTGTTATGCCTTCTATCCTTCTATTCAACCAGCCATTTAGCCTTCCATCCTTCTATTCAACCAGCCATATAGCCTTCCATCCTTATATTCAACCAGCCATATAGCCTTCCTAGCCTTCCATCCTTTTATTCAACCAGCCATATAGCCTTCCATCCTTTTATTCAACCAGCCATATAGCCTTCCAGCCTTCTATTCAACCAGCCATATAGCCTTCCATCCTTCTATTCAACCAGCCATATAGCCTTCCATCCTTGTATTCAACCAGCCATATAGCCTTCCATCCTTCTATTCAACCAGCCATATAGCCTTCCATCCTTCTATTCAAACAGCCATATAGCCTTCCATCCTTTTATTCAACCAGCAATATAGCCTTCCATCCTTCTATTCAACCAGCCATATAGCCTTCCATCCTTCTATTCAACCAGCCATATAGCCTTCCATCCTTCTATTCAACCAGCCATATAGCCTTCCATCCTTATATTCAACCAGCCATATAGCCTTCCTAGCCTTCCATCCTTTTATTCAACCAGCCATATAGCCTTCCATCCTTTTATTCAACCAGCCATATAGCCTTCCAGCCTTCTATTCAACCAGCCATATAGCCTTCCATCCTTCTATTCAACCAGCCATATAGCCTTCCATCCTTGTATTCAACCAGCCATATAGCCTTCCATCCTTCTATTCAACCAGCCATATAGCCTTCCATCCTTCTATTCAAACAGCCATATAGCCTTCCATCCTTTTATTCAACCAGCAATATAGCCTTCCATCCTTCTATTCAACCAGCCATATAGCCTTCCATCCTTCTATTCAACCAGCCATATAGCCTTCCATCCTTCTATTCAACCAGACATATAGCCTTCCATCCTTCTATTCAACCAGCCATATAGCCTTCCATCCTTCTATTCAACCAGCCATATAGCCTTCCATCCTTTTATTCAACCAGCCATATAGCCTTCCATCCTTCTATTCAACCAGCCATATAGCCTTCCATCCTTCTATTCAACCAGCCATATAGCCTTCCATCCTTCTATTCAACCAGCCATATAGCCTTCCATCCTTCTATTCAACCAGCCATATAGCCTTCCTAGCCTTCCATCCTTTTATTCAACCAGCCATATAGCCTTCCATCCTTCTATTCAACCAGCCATATAGCCTTCCATCCTTCTATTCAACCAGCCATATAGCCTTCCATCCTTCTATTCAACCAGCCATATAGCCTTCCATCCTTCTATTCAACCAGCCATATAGCCTTCCATCCTTCTATTCAACCAGCCATATAGCCTTCCATCCTTCTATTCAACCAGCCATATAGCCTTCCATCCTTTTATTCAACCAGCAATATAGCCTTCCATCCTTCTATTCAACCAGCCATATAGCCTTCCATCCTTCTATTCAACCAGCCATATAGCCTTCCATCCTTCTATTCAACCAGCCATATAGCCTTCCATCCTTCTATTCAACCAGCCATATAGCCTTCCATCCATCCTTCTATTCAACCAGCCATATAGCCTTCCATCCTTTTATTCAACCAGCCATATAGCCTTCCATCCTTCTATTCAACCAGCCATATAGCCTTCCATCCTTCTATTCAACCAGCCATATAGCCTTCCATCCTTCTATTCAACCAGCCATATAGCCTTCCATCCTTCTATTCAACCAGCCATATAGCCTTCCATCCTCCATCCTTCTATTCAACCAGCCATATAGCCTTCCATCCTTTTATTCAACCAGCCATATAGCCTTCCATCCTTCTATTCAACCAGCCATATAGCATTCCAACCAGCCATATAGCCTTCCATCCTTATTCAACCAGCCATATAGCCTTCCATCCTTCTATTCAACCAGCCATATAGCCTTCCATCCTTCTATTCAACCAGCCATATAGCCTTCCATCCTTCTATTCAACCAGCCATATAGCCTTCCATCCTTTTATTCAACCAGCCATATAGCCTTCCATCCTTCTATTCAACCAGCCATATAGCCTTCCATCCTTCTATTCAACCAGCCATATAGCCTTCCATCCTTCTATTCAACCAGCCATATAGCCTTCCATCCTTCTATTCAACCAGCCATATAGCCTTCCATCCTTCTATTCAACCAGCCATATAGCCTTCCATCCTTCTATTCAACCAGCCATATAGCCTTCCATCCTTCTATTCAACCAGCCATATAGCCTTCCATCCTTCTATTCAACCAGCCATATAGCCTTCCATCCTTCTATTCAACCAGCCATATAGCCTTCCATCCTTTTATTCAACCAGCCATATAGCCTTCCATCCTTCTATTCAACCAGCCATATAGCCTTCCATCCTTCTATTCAACCAGCCATATAGCCTTCCATCCTTCTATTCAACCAGCCATATAGCCTTCCATCCTTCTATTCAACCAGCCATATAGCCTTCCATCCTTCTATTCAACCAGCCATATAGCCTTCCATCCTTTTATTCAACCAGCCATAATAGCCTTCCATCCTTCTATTCAACCAGCCATATAGCCTTCCATCCTTCTATTCAACCAGCCATATAGCCTTCCATCCTTCTATTCAACCAGCCATATAGCCTTCCATCCTTCTATTCAACCAGCCATATAGCCTTCCATCCTTCTATTCAACAGCCATAAGCCTTCCATCCTTTTATTCAACCAGCCATATAGCCTTCCATCCTTCTATTCAACCAGCCATATAGCCTTCCATCCTTCTATTCAACCAGCCATATAGCCTTCCATCCTTCTATTCAACCAGCCATATAGCCTTCCATCCTTCTATTCAACCAGCCATATAGCCTTCCTAGCCTTCCATCCTTTTATTCAACCAGCCATATAGCCTTCCATCCTTTTATTCAACCAGCCATATAGCCTTCCATCCTTCTATTCAACCAGCCATATAGCCTTCCATCCTTCTATTCAACCAGCCATATAGCCTTCCATCCTTCTATTCAACCAGCCATATAGCCTTCCATCCTTCTATTCAACCAGCCATATAGCCTTCCATCCTTCTATTCAACCAGCCATATAGCCTTCCATCCTTCTATTCAACCAGCCATATAGCCTTCCATCCTTTATTCAACCAGCCATATAGCCTTCCATCCTTCTATTCAACCAGCCATATAGCCTTCCATCCTTCTATTCAACAGCCATATAGCCTTCCATCCTTCTATTCAACCAGCCATATAGCCTTCCATCCTTCTATTCAACCAGCCATATAGCCTTCCATCCTTCTATTCAACCAGCCATATAGCCTTCCATCCTTCTATTCAACCAGCCATATAGCCTTCCATCCTTCTATTCAACCAGCCATATAGCCTTCCATCCTTCTATTCAACCAGCCATATAGCCTTCCATCCTTCTATTCAACCAGCCATATAGCCTTCCATCCTTCTATTCAACCAGCCATATAGCCTTCCATCCTTCTATTCAACCAGCCATATAGCCTTCCATCCTTCTATTCAACCAGCCATATAGCCTTCCATCCTTCTATTCAACCAGCCATATAGCCTTCCATCCTTCTATTCAACCAGCCATATAGCCTTCCATCCTTCTATTCAACCAGCCATATAGCCTTCCATCCTTCTATTCAACCAGCCATATAGCCTTCCATCCTTCTATTCAACCAGCCATATAGCCTTCATAGCCTTCCATCCTTTTATTCAACCAGCCATATAGCCTTCCATCCTTCTATTCAACCAGCCATATAGCCTTCCATCCTTCTATTCAACCAGCCATATAGCCTTCCATCCTTCTATTCAACCAGCCATATAGCCTTCCATCCTTCTATTCAACCAGCCATATAGCCTTCCATCCTTCTATTCAACCAGCCATATAGCCTTCCATCCTTTATTCAACCAGCCATATAGCCTTCCATCCTTCTATTCAACCGCCATATAGCCTTCCATCCTTCTATTCAACCAAGCCATATACCTTCCATCCTTCTATAGCCTTCCATCCTTCTATTCAACCAGCCATATAGCCTTCCATCCTTCTATTCAACAGCCATATAGCCTTCCATCTTCTATTCAACCAGCCAAGCCATATAGCCTTCCATCAACAGCCATATAGCCTTCAACCAGCCAGCCTTCCATCCTTCTATTCAACCAGCCATATAGCCTTCCATCCTTCTATTATAGCCTTCCATCCTCTATTCACCAGCCCATGCCTTCCTTCTATTCAACCAGCCAGCCTTCCTATAGCCTTCCATCCCTTTCTAACCAGCCCATATAGCCTTCCATCCTTCTATTCAACCAGCCATATAGCCATTATTCAACCAGCCATATAGCCTTCCATCATTCGCCTTCTATCCTTCAACCAGCCAGCCATATACCTTCCATCCTTCTATTCTATTCAACCAGCCATATAGCCTTCCATCCTTCTATTCAACCAGCCATATAGCCTTCCATCCTTCTATTCAACCAGCCATATAGCCTTCCATCCTTCTATTCAACCAGCCATATAGCCTTCCATCCTTCTATTCAACCAGCCATATAGCCTTCCATCCTTCTATTCAACCAGCCATATAGCCTTCCATCCTTCTATTCAACCAGCCATATAGCCTTCCATCCTTCTATTCAACCAGCCATATAGCCTTCCATCCTTCTATTCAACCAGCCATATAGCCTTCCATCCTTCTATTCAACCAGCCATCTATTCATTTCACCAGCCATATAGCCTTCCATCCATCTATTCAACCAGCCATATAGCCTTCCATCCTTCTATTCAACCAGCCATATAGCCTTCCATCCTTCTATTCAACCAGCCATATAGCCTTCCATCCTTCTATTCAACCAGCCATATAGCCTTCCATCCTTCTATTCAACCAGCCATATAGCCTTCCATCCTTCTATTCAACCAGCCATATAGCCTTCCATCCTTCTATTCAACCAGCCATATAGCCTTCCAACCTTCTATTCAACCAGCCATATAGCCTTCCATCCTTCTATTCAACAGCCATATAGCCTTCCATCCTTCTATTCAACCAGCCATATAGCCTTCCATCCTTCTATTCAACCAGCCATATAGCCTTCCATCCTTCTATTCAACCAGCCATATAGCCTTCCATCCTTCTATTCAACCAGCCATATAGCCTTCCATTCTATTCACATATAGCCATATGCCTTCATCCTCTATTCAACCAGCCATATAGCCTTCCATCCTTATTCCAGCCATATAGCCTTCCATCCTTCTATTCAACCAGCCATATAGCCTTCCATCCTTCTATTCAACCAGCCATATAGCCATCCATCCTTCTATTCAACCAGCCATATAGCCTTCCATCCTTCTATTCAACCAGCCATATAGCCTTCCATCCTTCTATTCAACCAGCCATATAGCCTTCCATCCTTATTCAACCAACCTTCCAAGCCATATAGCCTTCCATCCTTCTATTCAACCAGCCATATAGCCTTCCATCCTTCTATTCAACCAGTATAGCTCCATATTCATATAGCCTTCCTCTATTCAACCACCATAGCCTTCCATACTTCTATTCAACCAGCCATATAGCCTGCCCTCCTTCTATTCAACCAGCCATATAGCCATCCATCCTTCTATTCAACCAGCCATATAGCCTTCCATCCTTCTATTCAACCACCCATATAGCCTTCCATCCTACTATTCAACCAGCCATATAGCCCTCGAGCTTCTATTCTACCAGCCATATAGCCTTCCATGTTTCTATTCAACCAGCATATAGCCTTCCATCCTTCTATTCAACCAGCCATATAGCCTTCCATCCTTTTATTCAACCAGCCATATAGCCTTCCATCCTTATTCAACCAGCCATATAGCCTTCCATCCTTCTATTCAAGCAGCCATATCGCCTCTCATACTTCTATCCAGCCAGCCATATAGCCTTCCAGTCTCCTATTCATCCCGCCATATAACCTTCCATCCTTTATTCAACCAGCCATATAGCCTTCCATCCTTCTATTCAACCAGCCATATAGCCTTCCATCCTTCTATTCAACCAGCCATATAGCCTTCCATCCTTCTATTCAACCAGCCATATAGCCTTCCATCCTTCTATTCAACCAGCCATATAGCCTTCCATCCTTCTATTCAACCAGCCATATAGCCTTCCATCCTTCTATTCAACCAGCCATATAGCCTTCCATCCTTCTATTCAACCAGCCATATAGCCTTCCATCCTTCTATTCAACCAGCCATATAGCCTTCCTTTCTATTCAACCAGCCATAAGCCTTCCCTTTCACACCATATAGCCTTCCATCCTTCTATTCAACCAGCCATATTCCATCCTTCTATTCAACCAGCCATATAGCCTTCCATCCTTCTATTCAACCAGCCATATAGCCTTCCATCCTTCTATTCAACCAGCCATATAGCCTTCCATCCTTCTATTCAACCAGCCATATAGCCTTCCATCCTTCTATTCAACCAGCCATATAGCCTTCCATCCTTCTATTCAACCAGCCATATAGCCTTCCATCCTTCTATTCAACCAGCCATATAGCCTTCCATCCTTCTATTCAACCAGCCATATAGCCTTCCATCCTTCTATTCAACCAGCCATATAGCCTTCCATCCTTCTATTCAACCAGCCATATAGCCTTCCATCCTTCTATTCAACCAGCCATATAGCCTTCCATCCTTCTATTCAACCAGCCATATAGCCTCGCACCCTTCTATTCAACCAGCCATATAGCCTTCCATCCTTCTATTCAACCAGCCATATAGCCTTCCATCCTTCTATTCAACCAGCCATATAGCCTTCCATCCTTCTATTCAACCAGCCATATAGCCTTCCATCCTTCTATTCAACCAGCCATATAGCCTTCCATCCTTCTATTCAACCAGCCATATAGCCTTCCATCCTTCTATTCAACCAGCCATATAGCCTTCCATCCTTCTTTTCAGCCAGCCATATTGCCTTCCATCCTGTTATTCAATCAGCCATATAGCCTTCCATCCTTCTATTCAACCAGCCATATAGCCTTCCATCCTTCTATTCAACCAGCCATATAGCCTTCCATCCTTCTATTCAACCAGCCATATAGCCTTCCATCCTTCTATTCAACCAGCCATATAGCCTTCCATCCTTCTATTCAACCAGCCATATAGCCTTCCATCCTTCTATTCAACCAGCCATATAGCCTTCCATCCTTCTATTCAACCAGCCATATAGCCTTCCATCCTTCTATTCAACCAGCCATATAGCCTTCCATCCTTCTATTCAACCAGCCATATAGCCTTCCATCCTTCTATTCAACCAGCCATATAGCCTTCCATCCTTCTATTCAACCAGCCATATAGCTTCCATCCTTCTATTCAACCAGCCATATAGCCTTCCATCCTTCTATTCAACCAGCCATATAGCCTTCCATCCTTCTATTCAACCAGCCATATAGCCTTCCATCCTTCTATTCAACCAGCCATATAGCCTTCCATCCTTCTATTCAACCAGCCATATAGCCTTCCATCCTTCTATTCAACCAGCCATATAGCCTTCCATCCTTCTATTCAACCAGCCATATAGCCTTCCATCCTTCTATTCAACCAGCCATATAGCCTTCCATCCTTCTATTCAACCAGCCATATAGCCTTCCATCCTTCTATTCAACCAGCCATATAGCCTTCCATCCTTCTATTCAACCAGCCATATAGCCTTCCATCCTTCTAATCAACCAGCCATATAGCCTTCCATCTATTCAACCAGCCTTCCATCCTTCTTTTTATTCAACCAGCCATATAGCCTTCCATCCTTCTATTCAACCAGCCATATAGCCTTCCATCCTTCTATTCAACCAGCCATATAGCCTTCCATCCTTCTATTCAACCAGCCATATAGCCTTCCATCCTTCTATTCAACCAGCCATATAGCCTTCCATCCTTCTATTCAACCAGCCATATAGCCTTCCATCCTTCTATTCAACCAGCCATATAGCCTTCCATCCTTCTATTCAACCAGCCATATAGCCTTCCATCCTTCTATTCAACCAGCCATATAGCCTTCCATCCTTCTATTCAACCAGCCATATAGCCTTCCATCCTTCTATTCAACCAGCCATATAGCCTTCCATCCTTCTATTCAACCAGCCATATAGCCTTCCATCCTTCTATTCAACCAGCCATATAGCCTTCCATCCTTCTATTCAACCAGCCATATAGCCTTCCATCCTTCTATTCAACCAGCCATATAGCCTTCCATCCTTCTATTCAACCAGCCATATAGCCTTCCATCCTTCTATTCAACCAGCCATATAGCCTTCCATCCTTCTATTCAACCAGCCATATAGCCTTCCATCCTTCTATTCAACCAGCCATATAGCCTTCCATCCTTCTATTCAACCAGCCATATAGCCTTCCATCCTTCTATTCAACCAGCCATATAGCCTTCCATCCTTCTATTCAACCAGCCATATAGCCTTCCATCCTTCTATTCAACCAGCCATATAGCCTTCCATCCTTATTCAACCAGCCATATAGCCTTCCATCCTTCTATTCAACCAGCCATATAGCCTTCCATCCTTCTATTCAACCAGCCATATAGCCTTCCATCCTTCTATTCAACCAGCCATATAGCCTTCCATCCTTCTATTCAACCAGCCATATAGCCTTCCATCCTTCTATTCAACCAGCCATATAGCCTTCCATCCTTCTATTCAACCAGCCATATAGCCTTCCATCCTTCTATTCAACCAGCCATATAGCCTTCCATCCTTCTATTCAACCAGCCATATAGCCTTCCATCCTTCTATTCAACCAGCCATATAGCCTTCCATCCTTCTATTCAACCAGCCATATAGCCTTCCATCCTTCTATTCAACCAGCCATATAGCCTTCCATCCTTCTATTCAACCAGCCATATAGCCTTCCATCCTTCTATTCAACCAGCCATATAGCCTTCCATCCTTCTATTCAACCAGCCATATAGCCTTCCATCCTTCTATTCAACCAGCCATATAGCCTTCCATCCTTCTATTCAACCAGCCATATAGCCTTCCATCCTTCTATTCAACCAGCCATATAGCCTTCCATCCTTCTATTCAACCAGCCATATAGCCTTCCATCCTTCTATTCAACCAGCCATATAGCCTTCCATCCTTCTATTCAACCAGCCATATAGCCTTCCATCCTTCTATTCAACCAGCCATATAGCCTTCCATCCTTCTATTCAACCAGCCATATAGCCTTCCATCCTTCTATTCAACCAGCCATATAGCCTTCCATCCTTCTATTCAACCAGCCATATAGCCTTCCATCCTTCTATTCAACCAGCCATATAGCCTTCCATCCTTCTATTCAACCAGCCATATAGCCTTCCATCCTTCTATTCAACCAGCCATATAGCCTTCCATCCTTCTATTCAACCAGCCATATAGCCTTCCATCCTTCTATTCAACCAGCCATATAGCCTTCCATCCTTCTATTCAACCAGCCATATAGCCTTCCATCCTTCTATTCAACCAGCCATATAGCCTTCCATCCTTCTATTCAACCAGCCATATAGCCTTCCATCCTTCTATTCAACCAGCCATATAGCCTTCCATCCTTCTATTCAACCAGCCATATAGCCTTCCATCCTTCTATTCAACCAGCCATATAGCCTTCCATCCTTCTATTCAACCAGCCATATAGCCTTCCATCCTTCTATTCAACCAGCCATATAGCCTTCCATCCTTCTATTCAACCAGCCATATAGCCTTCCATCCTTCTATTCAACCAGCCATATAGCCTTCCATCCTCTATTCAACCAGCCATATAGCCTTCCATCCTTCTATTCAACCAGCCATATAGCCTTCCATCCTTCTTATTCAACCAGCCATATAGCCTTCCATCCTTCTATTCAACCAGCCATATAGCCTTCCATCCTTCTATTCAACCAGCCATATAGCCTTCCATCCTTCTATTCAACCAGCCATATAGCCTTCCATCCTTCTATTCAACCAGCCATATAGCCTTCCATCCTTCTATTCAACCAGCCATATAGCCTTCCATCCTTCTATTCAACCAGCCATATAGCCTTCCATCCTTCTATTCAACCAGCCATATAGCCTTCCATCCTTCTATTCAACCAGCCATATAGCCTTCCATCCTTCTATTCAACCAGCCATATAGCCTTCCATCCTTCTATTCAACCAGCCATATAGCCTTCCATCCTTCTATTCAACCAGCCATATAGCCTTCCATCCTTCTATTCAACCAGCCATATAGCCTTCCATCCTTCTATTCAACCAGCCATATAGCCTTCCATCCTTCTATTCAACCAGCCATATAGCCTTCCATCCTTCTATTCAACCAGCCATATAGCCTTCCATCCTTCTATTCAACCAGCCATATAGCCTTCCATCCTTCTATTCAACCAGCCATATAGCCTTCCATCCTTCTATTCAACCAGCCATATAGCCTTCCATCCTTCTATTCAACCAGCCATATAGCCTTCCATCCTTCTATTCAACCAGCCATATAGCCTTCCATCCTTCTATTCAACCAGCCATATAGCCTTCCATCCTTCTATTCAACCAGCCATATAGCCTTCCATCCTTCTATTCAACCAGCCATATAGCCTTCCATCCTTCTATTCAACCAGCCATATAGCCTTCCATCCTTCTATTCAACCAGCCATATAGCCTTCCATCCTTCTATTCAACCAGCCATATAGCCTTCATTCCATCCTTCTATTCAACCAGCCATATAGCCTTCCATCCTTCTATTCAACCAGCCATATAGCCTTCCATCCTTCTATTCATCCAGCCATATAGCCTTCCATCCTTCTATTCAACCAGCCATATAGCCTTCCATCCTTCTATTCAACCAGCCATATAGCCTTCCATCCTTCTATTCAACCAGCCATATAGCCTTCCATCCTTCTATTCAACCAGCCATATAGCCTTCCATCCTTCTATTCAACCAGCCATATAGCCTTCCATCCTTCTATTCAACCAGCCATATAGCCTTCCATCCTTCTATTCAACCAGCCATATAGCCTTCCATCCTTCTATTCAACCAGCCATATAGCCTTCCATCCTTCTATTCAACCAGCCATATAGCCTTCCATCCTTCTATTCAACCAGCCATATAGCCTTCCATCCTTCTATTCAACCAGCCATATAGCCTTCCATCCTTCTATTCAACCAGCCATATAGCCTTCCATCCTTCTATTCAACCAGCCATATAGCCTTCCATCCTTCTATTCAACCAGCCATATAGCCTTCCATCCTTCTATTCAACCAGCCATATAGCCTTCCATCCTTCTATTCAACCAGCCATATAGCCTTCCATCCTTCTATTCAACCAGCCATATAGCCTTCCATCCTTCTATTCAACCAGCCATATAGCCTTCCATCCTTCTATTCAACCAGCCATATAGCCTTCCATCCTTCTATTCAACCAGCCATATAGCCTTCCATCCTTCTATTCAACCAGCCATATAGCCTTCCATCCTTCTATTCAACCAGCCATATAGCCTTCCATCCTTCTATTCAACCAGCCATATAGCCTTCCATCCTTCTATTCAACCAGCCATATAGCCTTCCATCCTTCTATTCAACCAGCCATATAGCCTTCCATCCTTCTATTCAACCAGCCATATAGCCTTCCATCCTTCTATTCAACCAGCCATATAGCCTTCCATCCTTCTATTCAACCAGCCATATAGCCTTCCATCCTTCTATTCAACCAGCCATATAGCCTTCCATCCTTCTATTCAACCAGCCATATAGCCTTCCATCCTTCTATTCAACCAGCCATATAGCCTTCCATCCTTCTATTCAACCAGCCATATAGCCTTCCATCCTTCTATTCAACCAGCCATATAGCCTTCCATCCTTCTATTCAACCAGCCATATAGCCTTCCATCCTTCTATTCAACCAGCCATATAGCCTTCCATCCTTCTATTCAACCAGCCATATAGCCTTCCATCCTTCTATTCAACCAGCCATATAGCCTTCCATCCTTCTATTCAACCAGCCATATAGCCTTCCATCCTTCTATTCAACCAGCCATATAGCCTTCCATCCTTCTATTCAACCAGCCATATAGCCTTCCATCCTTCTATTCAACCAGCCATATAGCCTTCCATCCTTCTATTCAACCAGCCATATAGCCTTCCATCCTTCTATTCAACCAGCCATATAGCCTTCCATCCTTCTATTCAACCAGCCATATAGCCTTCCATCCTTCTATTCAACCAGCCATATAGCCTTCCATCCTTCTATTCAACCAGCCATATAGCCTTCCATCCTTCTATTCAACCAGCCATATAGCCTTCCATCCTTCTATTCAACCAGCCATATAGCCTTCCATCCTTCTATTCAACCAGCCATATAGCCTTCCATCCTTCTATTCAACCAGCCATATAGCCTTCCATCCTTCTATTCAACCAGCCATATAGCCTTCCATCCTTCTATTCAACCAGCCATATAGCCTTCCATCCTTCTATTCAACCAGCCATATAGCCTTCCATCCTTCTATTCAACCAGCCATATAGCCTTCCATCCTTCTATTCAACCAGCCATATAGCCTTCCATCCTTCTATTCAACCAGCCATATAGCCTTCCATCCTTCTATTCAACCAGCCATATAGCCTTCCATCCTTCTATTCAACCAGCCATATAGCCTTCCATCCTTCTATTCAACCAGCCATATAGCCTTCCATCCTTCTATTCAACCAGCCATATAGCCTTCCATCCTTCTATTCAACCAGCCATATAGCCTTCCATCCTTCTATTCAACCAGCCATATAGCCTTCCATCCTTCTATTCAACCAGCCATATAGCCTTCCATCCTTCTATTCAACCAGCCATATAGCCTTCCATCCTTCTATTCAACCAGCCATATAGCCTTCCATCCTTCTATTCAACCAGCCATATAGCCTTCCATCCTTCTATTCAACCAGCCATATAGCCTTCCATCCTTCTATTCAACCAGCCATATAGCCTTCCATCCTTCTATTCAACCAGCCATATAGCCTTCCATCCTTCTATTCAACCAGCCATATAGCCTTCCATCCTTCTATTCAACCAGCCATATAGCCTTCCATCCTTCTATTCAACCAGCCATATAGCCTTCCATCCTTCTATTCAACCAGCCATATAGCCTTCCATCCTTCTATTCAACCAGCCATATAGCCTTCCATCCTTCTATTCAACCAGCCATATAGCCTTCCATCCTTCTATTCAACCAGCCATATAGCCTTCCATCCTTCTATTCAACCAGCCATATAGCCTTCCATCCTTCTATTCAACCAGCCATATAGCCTTCCATCCTTCTATTCAACCAGCCATATAGCCTTCCATCCTTCTATTCAACCAGCCATATAGCCTTCCATCCTTCTATTCAACCCACCATATAGCCTTCCATCCTTCTATTCAACCAGCCATATAGCCTTCCATCCTTCTATTCAACCAGCCATATAGCCTTCCATCCATCTATTCAACCAGCCATATAGCCGTCCATCCTTCTATTCAACCAGCCATATAGCCTTCCATCCTTCTATTCAACCAGCCATATAGCCTTCCATCCTTTTATTCAACCAGCCATATAGCCTTCCATCCTTCTATTCAACCAGCCATATAGCCTTCCATCCTTCTATTCAACCAGCCATATAGCCTTCCATCCTTCTATTCAACCAGCCATATAGCCTTCCATCCTTCTATTCAACCAGCCATATAGCCTTCCATCCTTCTATTCAACCAGCCATATAGCCTTCCATCCTTCTATTCAACCAGCCATATAGCCTTCCATCCTTCTATTCAACCAGCCATATAGCCTTCCATCCTTCTATTCAACCAGCCATATAGCCTTCCATCCTTCTATTCAACCAGCCATATAGCCTTCCATCCTTCTATTCAACCAGCCATATAGCCTTCCATCCTTCTATTCAACCAGCCATATAGCCTTCCATCCTTCTATTCAACCAGCCATATAGCCTTCCATCCTTCTATTCAACCAGCCATATAGCCTTCCATCCTTCTATTCAACCAGCCATATAGCCTTCCATCCTTCTATTCAACCAGCCATATAGCCTTCCATCCTTCTATTCAACCAGCCATATAGCCTTCCATCCTTCTATTCAACCAGCCATATAGCCTTCCATCCTTCTATTCAACCAGCCATATAGCCTTCCATCCTTCTATTCAACCAGCCATATAGCCTTCCATCCTTCTATTCAACCAGCCATATAGCCTTCCATCCTTCTATTCAACCAGCCATATAGCCTTCCATCCTTCTATTCAACCAGCCATATAGCCTTCCATCCTTCTATTCAACCAGCCATATAGCCTTCCATCCTTCTATTCAACCAGCCATATAGCCTTCCATCCTTCTATTCAACCAGCCATATAGCCTTCCATCCTTCTATTCAACCAGCCATATAGCCTTCCATCCTTCTATTCAACCAGCCATATAGCCTTCCATCCTTCTATTCAACCAGCCATATAGCCTTCCATCCTTCTATTCAACCAGCCATATAGCCTTCCATCCTTCTATTCAACCAGCCATATAGCCTTCCATCCTTCTATTCAACCAGCCATATAGCCTTCCATCCTTCTATTCAACCAGCCATATAGCCTTCCATCCTTCTATTCAACCAGCCATATAGCCTTCCATCCTTCTATTCAACCAGCCATATAGCCTTCCATCCTTCTATTCAACCAGCCATATAGCCTTCCATCCTTCTATTCAACCAGCCATATAGCCTTCCATCCTTCTATTCAACCAGCCATATAGCCTTCCATCCTTCTATTCAACCAGCCATATAGCCTTCCATCCTTCTATTCAACCAGCCATATAGCCTTCCATCCTTCTATTCAACCAGCCATATAGCCTTCCATCCTTCTATTCAACCAGCCATATAGCCTTCCATCCTTCTATTCAACCAGCCATATAGCCTTCCATCCTTCTATTCAACCAGCCATATAGCCTTCCATCCTTCTATTCAACCAGCCATATAGCCTTCCATCCTTCTATTTAACCAGCCATATAGCCTTCCATCCTTTTATTCAACCAGCCATAATAGCCTTGCATCCTTCTATTCAACCAGCCATATAGCCTTCCATCCTTCTATTCAACCAGCCATATAGCCTTCCATCCTTCTATTCAACCAGCCATATAGCCTTCCATCCTTCTATTCAACCAGCCATATAGCCTTCCATCCTTCTATTCAACCAGCCATATAGCCTTCCATCCTTCTATTCAACCAGCCATATAGCCTTCCATCCTTCTATTCAACCAGCCATATAGCCTTCCATCCTTCTATTCAACCAGCCATATAGCCTTCCATCCTTCTATTCAACCAGCCATATAGCCTTCCATCCTTCTATTCAACCAGCCATATAGCCTTCCATCCTTCTATTCAACCAGCCATATAGCCTTCCATCCTTCTATTCAACCAGCCATATAGCCTTCCATCCTTCTATTCAACCAGCCATATAGCCTTCCATCCTTCTATTCAACCAGCCATATAGCCTTCCATCCTTCTATTCAACCAGCCATATAGCCTTCCATCCTTCTATTCAACCAGCCATATAGCCTTCCATCCTTCTATTCAACCAGCCATATAGCCTTCCATCCTTCTATTCAACCAGCCATATAGCCTTCCATCCTTCTATTCAACCAGCCATATAGCCTTCCATCCTTCTATTCAACCAGCCATATAGCCTTCCATCCTTCTATTCAACCAGCCATATAGCCTTCCATCCTTCTATTCAACCAGCCATATAGCCTTCCATCCTTCTATTCAACCAGCCATATAGCCTTCCATCCTTCTATTCAACCAGCCATATAGCCTTCCATCCTTCTATTCAACCAGCCATATAGCCTTCCATCCTTCTATTCAACCAGCCATATAGCCTTCCATCCTTCTATACAACCAGCCATATAGCCTTCCATCCTTCTATTCAAACAGCCATATCCTTCCATTCAACCAGCCATATAGCCTTCCATCCTTCTATTCAACCAGCCATATAGCCTTCCATCCTTCTATTCAACCAGCCATATAGCCTTCCATCCATCTATTCAACCAGCCATATAGCCTTCCATCCTTCTATTCAACCAGCCATATAGCCTTCCATCCTTCTATTCAACCAGCCATATAGCCTTCCATCCTTCTATTCAACCAGCCATATAGCCCTTCAACAACCATAGCCCTTCCATTCTATTCAACCAGCCATATAGCCTTCCATCCTTCTATTCAACCAGCCATATAGCCTTCCATCCTTCTATTCAACCAGCCATATAGCCTTCCATCCTTCTATTCAACCAGCCATATAGCCTTCCATCCTTCTATTCAACCAGCCATATAGCCTTCCATCCTTCTATTCAACCAGCCATATAGCCTTCCATCCTTCTATTCAACCAGCCATATAGCCTTCCATCCTTCTATTCAACCAGCCATATAGCCTTCCATCCTTCTATTCAACCAGCCATATAGCCTTCCATCCTTCTATTCAACCAGCCATATAGCCTTCCATCCTTCTATTCAACCAGCCATATAGCCTTCCATCCTTCTATTCAACCAGCCATATAGCCTTCCATCCTTTATTCAACCAGCCATATAGCCTTCCATCCTTCTATTCAACCAGCCATATAGCCTTCCATCCTTCTATTCAACCAGCCATATAGCCTTCCTTCCTTCTATTCAACCAGCCATATAGCCTTCCATCCTTCTATTCAACCAGCCATATAGCCTTCCATCCTTCTATTCAACCAGCCATATAGCCTTCCATCCTTCTATTCAACCAGCCATATAGCCATCCATCTATTCAACCAGCCATATAGCCTTCCATCCATCTATTCAACCAGCCATATAGCCTTCCATCCTTCTATTCAACCAGCCATATAGCCTTCCATCCTTCTATTCAACCAGCCATATAGCCTTCCATCCTTCTATTCAACCAGCCATATAGCCTTCCATCCTTCTATTCAACCAGCCATATAGCCTTCCATCCTTCTATTCAACCAGCCATATAGCCTTCCATCCTTCTATTCAACCAGCCATATAGCCTTCCATCCTTCTATTCAACCAGCCATATAGCCTTCCATCCTTCTATTCAACCAGCCATATAGCCTTCCATCCTTCTATTCAACCAGCCATATAGCCTTCCATCCTTCTATTCAACCAGCCATATAGCCTTCCATCCTTCTATTCAACCAGCCATATAGCCTTCCATCCTTCTATTCAACCAGCCATATAGCCTTCCAGCCTTCTATTCAACCAGCCATATAGCCTTCCATCCTTCTATTCAACCAGCCATATAGCCTTCCATCCTTCTATTCAACCAGCCATATAGCCTTCCATCCTTCTATTCAACCAGCCATATAGCCTTCCATCCATCTATTCAACCAGCCATATAGCCTTCCATCCTTCTATTCAACCAGCCATATAGCCTTCCATCCTTCTATTCAACCAGCCATATAGCCTTCCATCCTTCTATTCAACCAGCCATATAGCCTTCCATCCTTCTATTCAACCAGCCATATAGCCTTCCATCCTTCTATTCAACCAGCCATATAGCCTTCCATCCTTCTATTCAACCAGCCATATAGCCTTCCATCCTTCTATTCAACCAGCCATATAGCCTTCCATCCTTCTATTCAACCAGCCATATAGCCTTCCATCCTTCTATTCAACCAGCCATATAGCCTTCCATCCTTCTATTCAACCAGCCATATAGCCTTCCATCCTTCTATTCAACCAGCCATATAGCCTTCCATCCTTCTATTCAACCAGCCATATAGCCTTCCATCCTTCTATTCAACCAGCCATATAGCCTTCCATCCTTCTATTCAACCAGCCATATAGCCTTCCATCCTTCTATTCAACCAGCCATATAGCCTTCCATCCTTCTATTCAACCAGCCATATAGCCTTCCATCCTTCTATTCAACCAGCCATATAGCCTTCCATCCTTCTATTCAACCAGCCATATAGCCTTCCATCCTTCTATTCAACCAGCCATATAGCCTTCCATCCTTCTATTCAACCAGCCATATAGCCTTCCATCCTTCTATTCAACCAGCCATATAGCCTTCCATCCTTCTATTCAACCAGCCATATAGCCTTCCATCCTTCTATTCAACCAGCCATATAGCCTTCCATCCTTCTATTCAACCAGCCATATAGCCTTCCATCCTTCTATTCAACCAGCCATATAGCCTTCCATCCTTCTATTCAACCAGCCATATAGCCTTCCATCCTTCTATTCAACCAGCCATATAGCCTTCCATCCTTCTATTCAACCAGCCATATAGCCTTCCATCCTTCTATTCAACCAGCCATATAGCCTTCCATCCTTCTATTCAACCAGCCATATAGCCTTCCATCCTTCTATTCAACCAGCCATATAGCCTTCCATCCTTCTATTCAACCAGCCATATAGCCTTCCATCCTTCTATTCAACCAGCCATATAGCCTTCCATCCTTCTATTCAACCAGCCATATAGCCTTCCATCCTTCTATTCAACCAGCCATATAGCCTTCCATCCTTCTATTCAACCAGCCATATAGCCTTCCATCCTTCTATTCAACCAGCCATATAGCCTTCCATCCTTCTATTCAACCAGCCATATAGCCTTCCATCCTTCTATTCAACCAGCCATATAGCCTTCCATCCTTCTATTCAACCAGCCATATAGCCTTCCATCCTTCTATTCAACCAGCCATATAGCCTTCCATCCTTCTATTCAACCAGCCATATAGCCTTCCATCCTTCTATTCAACCAGCCATATAGCCTTCCATCCTTCTATTCAACCAGCCATATAGCCTTCCATCCTTCTATTCAACCAGCCATATAGCCTTCCATCCTTCTATTCAACCAGCCATATAGCCTTCCATCCTTCTATTCAACCAGCCATATAGCCTTCCATCCTTCTATTCAACCAGCCATATAGCCTTCCATCCTTCTATTCAACCAGCCATATAGCCTTCCATCCTTCTATTCAACCAGCCATATAGCCTTCCATCCTTCTATTCAACCAGCCATATAGCCTTCCATCCTTCTATTCAACCAGCCATATAGCCTTCCATCCTTCTATTCAACCAGCCATATAGCCTTCCATCCTTCTATTCAACCAGCCATATAGCCTTCCATCCTTCTATTCAACCAGCCATATAGCCTTCCATCCTTCTATTCAACCAGCCATATAGCCTTCCATCCTTCTATTCAACCAGCCATATAGCCTTCCATCCTTCTATTCAACCAGCCATATAGCCTTCCATCCTTCTATTCAACCAGCCATATAGCCTTCCATCCTTCTATTCAACCAGCCATATAGCCTTCCATCCTTCTATTCAACCAGCCATATAGCCTTCCATCCTTCTATTCAACCAGCCATATAGCCTTCCATCCTTCTATTCAACCAGCCATATAGCCTTCCATCCTTCTATTCAACCAGCCATATAGCCTTCCATCCTTCTATTCAACCAGCCATATAGCCTTCCATCCTTCTATTCAACCAGCCATATAGCCTTCCATCCTTCTATTCAACCAGCCATATAGCCTTCCATCCTTCTATTCAACCAGCCATATAGCCTTCCATCCTTCTATTCAACCAGCCATATAGCCTTCCATCCTTCTATTCAACCAGCCATATAGCCTTCCATCCTTCTATTCAACCAGCCATATAGCCTTCCATCCTTCTATTCAACCAGCCATATAGCCTTCCATCCTTCTATTCAACCAGCCATATAGCCTTCCATCCTTCTATTCAACCAGCCATATAGCCTTCCATCCTTCTATTCAACCAGCCATATAGCCTTCCATCCTTCTATTCAACCAGCCATATAGCCTTCCATCCTTCTATTCAACCAGCCATATAGCCTTCCATCCTTCTATTCAACCAGCCATATAGCCTTCCATCCTTCTATTCAACCAGCCATATAGCCTTCCATCCTTTATTCAACCAGCCATATAGCCTTCCATCCTTCTATTCAACCAGCCATATAGCCTTCCATCCTTCTATTCAACCAGCCATATAGCCTTCCATCCTTCTATTCAACCAGCCATATAGCCTTCCATCCTTCTATTCAACCAGCCATATAGCCTTCCATCCTTCTATTCAACCAGCCATATAGCCTTCCATCCTTCTATTCAACCAGCCATATAGCCTTCCATCCTTCTATTCAACCAGCCATATAGCCTTCCATCCTTCTATTCAACCAGCCATATAGCCTTCCATCCTTCTATTCAACCAGCCATATAGCCTTCCATCCTTCTATTCAACCAGCCATATAGCCTTCCATCCTTCTATTCAACCAGCCATATAGCCTTCCATCCTTCTATTCAACCAGCCATATAGCCTTCCATCCTTCTATTCAACCAGCCATATAGCCTTCCATCCTTCTATTCAACCAGCCATATAGCCTTCCATCCTTCTATTCAACCAGCCATATAGCCTTCCATCCTTCTATTCAACCAGCCATATAGCCTTCCATCCTTCTATTCAACCAGCCATATAGCCTTCCATCCTTCTATTCAACCAGCCATATAGCCTTCCATCCTTCTATTCAACCAGCCATATAGCCTTCCATCCTTCTATTCAACCAGCCATATAGCCTTCCATCCTTCTATTCAACCAGCCATATAGCCTTCCATCCTTCTATTCAACCAGCCATATAGCCTTCCATCCTTCTATTCAACCAGCCATATAGCCTTCCATCCTTCTATTCAACCAGCCATATAGCCTTCCATCCTTCTATTCAACCAGCCATATAGCCTTCCATCCTTCTATTCAACCAGCCATATAGCCTTCCATCCTTCTATTCAACCAGCCATATAGCCTTCCATCCTTCTATTCAACCAGCCATATAGCCTTCCATCCTTCTATTCAACCAGCCATATAGCCTTCCATCCTTCTATTCAACCAGCCATATAGCCTTCCATCCTTCTATTCAACCAGCCATATAGCCTTCCATCCTTCTATTCAACCAGCCATATAGCCTTCCATCCTTCTATTCAACCAGCCATATAGCCTTCCATCCTTCTATTCAACCAGCCATATAGCCTTCCATCCTTCTATTCAACCAGCCATATAGCCTTCCATCCTTCTATTCAACCAGCCATATAGCCTTCCATCCTTCTATTCAACCAGCCATATAGCCTTCCATCCTTCTATCCACCCAGCCATATTGTCTTCCATCCTTCTATTCAACCAGCCATATAAGCCTTCCATCCTTCTATTCAACCAGCCATATAGCCTTCCATCCTTCTATTCAACCAGCCATATAGCCTTCCATCCTTCTATTCAACCAGCCATATAGCCTTCCATCCTTCTATTCAACCAGCCATATAGCCTTCCATCCTTCTATTCAACCAGCCATATAGCCTTCCATCCTTCTATTCAACCAGCCATATAGCCTTCCATCCTTCTATTCAACCAGCCATATAGCCTTCCATCCTTCTATTCAACCAGCCATATAGCCTTCCATCCTTCTATTCAACCAGCCATATAGCCTTCCATCCTTCTATTCAACCAGCCATATAGCCTTCCATCCTTCTATTCAACCAGCCATATAGCCTTCCATCCTTCTATTCAACCAGCCATATAGCCTTCCATCCTTCTATTCAACCAGCCATATAGCCTTCCATCCTTCTATTCAACCAGCCATATAGCCTTCCATCCTTCTATTCAACCAGCCATATAGCCTTCCATCCTTCTATTCAACCAGCCATATAGCCTTCCATCCTTCTATTCAACCAGCCATATAGCCTTCCATCCTTCTATTCAACCAGCCATATAGCCTTCCATCCTTCTATTCAACCAGCCATATAGCCTTCCATCCTTCTATTCAACCAGCCATATAGCCTTCCATCCTTCTATTCAACCAGCCATATAGCCTTCCATCCTTCTATTCAACCAGCCATATAGCCTTCCATCCTTCTATTCAACCAGCCATATAGCCTTCCTATTCAACCAGCCATATAGCCTTCCATCCTTCTATTCAACCAGCCATATAGCCTTCCATCCTTCTATTCAACCAGCCATATAGCCTAGCCTTCCATCCTTCTATTCAACCAGCCATATAGCCTTCCATCCTTCTATTCAACCAGCCATATAGCTTCCATCCTTCAACCAGCCATATATAGCCTTCTATTCAACCAGCCATATAGCCTTCCATAGCCTTCCATCCTTCTATTCAACCAGCCATATAGCCTTCCATCCTTCTATTCAACCAGCCATATAGCCTTCCATCCTTCTATTCAACCAGCCATATAGCCTTCCATCCTTCTATTCAACCAGCCATATAGCCTTCCATCCTTCTATTCAACCAGCCATATAGCCTTCCATCCTTCTATTCAACCAGCCATATAGCCTTCCATCCTTCTATTCAACCAGCCATATAGCCTTCCATCCTTCTATTCAACCAGCCATATAGCCTTCCATCCTTCTATTCAACCAGCCATATAGCCTTCCATCCTTCTATTCAACCAGACATATAGCCTTCATTCAACCACCTTCCATCCTTTATTCAACCAGCCATATAGCCTTCCATCCTTCTATTCAACCAGCCATCCTTCTATTCAACCAGCCATATAGCCTTCCATCCTTCTATTCAACCAGCCATATAGCCTTCCATCCTTCTATTCAACCAGCCATATAGCCTTCCATCCTTCTATTCAACCAGCCATATAGCCTTCCATCCTTCTATTCAACCAGCCATATAGCCTTCCATCCTTCTATTCAACCAGCCATATAGCCTTCCATCCTTCTATTCAACCAGCCATATAGCCTTCCATCCTTCTATTCAACCAGCCATATAGCCTTCCATCCTTCTATTCAACCAGCCATATAGCCTTCCATCCTTCTATTCAACCAGCCATATAGCCTTCCATCCTTCTATTCAACCAGCCATATAGCCTTCCATCCTTCTATTCAACCAGCCATATAGCCTTCCATCCTTCTATTCAACCAGCCATATAGCCTTCCATCCTTCTATTCAACCAGCCATATAGCCTTCCATCCTTCTATTCAACCAGCCATATAGCCTTCCATCCTTCTATTCAACCAGCCATATAGCCTTCCATCCTTCTATTCAACCAGCCATATAGCCTTCCATCCTTCTATTCAACCAGCCATATAGCCTTCCATCCTTCTATTCAACCAGCCATATAGCCTTCCATCCTTCTATTCAACCAGCCATATAGCCTTCCATCCTTCTATTCAACCAGCCATATAGCCTTCCATCCTTCTATTCAACCAGCCATATAGCCTTCCTTCTATTCAACCAGCCATATAGCCTCCATCCTTCTATTCAAACCATATAGCCTTCCATCCTTCTATTCAACCAGCCATATAGCCTTCCATCCTTCTATTCAACCAGCCATATAGCCTTCCATCCTTCTATTCAACCAGCCATATAGCCTTCCATCCTTCTATTCAACCAGCCATATAGCCTTCCATCCTTCTATTCAACCAGCCATATAGCCTTCCATCCTTCTATTCAACCAGCCATATAGCCTTCCATCCTAGCTTTCAACCAGCCATATAGCCTTCCATCCTTCTATTCAACCAGCCATATAGCCTTCCATCCTTCTATTCAACCAGCCATATAGCCTTCCATCCTTCTATTCAACCAGCCATATAGCCTTCCATCCTTCTATTCAACCAGCCATATAGCCTTCCATCCTTCTATTCAACCAGCCATATAGCCCTCCATCCTTCTATTCAACCAGCCATATAGCCTTCCATCCTTTTATTCAACCAGCCATATAGCCTTCCATCCTTCTATTCAACCAGCCATATAGCCTTCCCATCCTTCTATTCAACCAGCCATATAGCCTTCCATCCTTCTATTCAACCAGCCATATAGCCTTCCATCCTTCTATTCAACCAGCCATATAGCCTTCCATCCTTCTATTCAACCAGCCATCCTTCTATTCAACCAGCCATATAGCCTTCCATCCTTCTATTCAACCAGCCATATAGCCTTCCATCCTTCTATTCAACCAGCCATATAGCCTTCCATCCTTCTATTCAACCAGCCATATAGCCTTCCATCCTTCTATTCAACCAGCCATATAGCCTTCCATCCTTCTATTCAACCAGCCATATAGCCTTCCATCCTTCTATTCAACCAGCCATATAGCCTTCCATCCTTCTATTCAACCAGCCATATAGCCTTCCATCCTTCTATTCAACCAGCCATATAGCCTTCCATCCTTCTATTCAACCAGCCATATAGCCTTCCATCCTTCTATTCAACCAGCCATATAGCCTTCCATCCTTCTATTCAACCAGCCATATAGCCTTCCATCCTTCTATTCAACCAGCCATATAGCCTTCCATCCTTCTATTCAACCAGCCATATAGCCTTCCATCCTTCTATTCAACCAGCCATATAGCCTTCCATCCTTCTATTCAACCAGCCATATAGCCTTCCATCCTTCTATTCAACCAGCCATATAGCCTTCCATCCTTCTATTCAACCAGCCATATAGCCTTCCATCCTTCTATTCAACCAGCCATATAGCCTTCCTTCCATCCTTCTATTCAACCAGCCATATAGCCTTCCATCCTTCTATTCAACCAGCCATATAGCCTTCCATCCTTCTATTCAACCAGCCATATAGCCTTCCATCCTTCTATTCAACCAGCCATATAGCCTTCCATCCTTCTATTCAACCAGCCATATAGCCTTCCATCCTTCTATTCAACCAGCCATATAGCCTTCCATCCTTCTATTCAACCAGCCATATAGCCTTCCATCCTTCTATTCAACCAGCCATATAGCCTTCCATCCTTCTATTCAACCAGCCATATAGCCTTCCATCCTTCTATTCAACCAGCCATATAGCCTTCCACCCTTCTATTCAACCAGCCATATAGCCTTCCATCCTTCTATTCAACCAGCCATATAGCCTTCCATCCTTGTATTCAACCAGCCATATAGCCTTCCATCCTTCTATTCAACCAGCCATATAGCCTTCCATCCTTCTATTCAACCAGCCATATAGCCTTCCATCCTTCTATTCAACCAGCCATATAGCCTTCCATCCTTCTATTCAACCAGCCATATAGCCTTCCATCCTTCTATTCAACCAGCCATATAGCCTTCCATCCTTCTATTCAACCAGCCATATAGCCTTCCATCCTTCTATTCAACCAGCCATATAGCCTTCCATCCTTCTATTCAACCAGCCATATAGCCTTCCATCCTTCTATTCAACCAGCCATATAGCCTTCCATCCTTCTATTCAACCAGCCATATAGCCTTCCATCCTTCTATTCAACCAGCCATATAGCCTTCCATCCTTCTATTCAACCAGCCATATAGCCTTCCATCCTTTTATTCAACCAGCCATATAGCCTTCCATCCTTTTATTCAACCAGCCATATAGCCTTCCATCCTTCTATTCAACCAGCCATATAGCCTTCCATCCTTCTATTCAACCAGCCATATAGCCTTCCATCCTTTTATTCAACCAGCCATATAGCCTTCCATCCTTTTATTCAACCACCGATATAGCCTTCCATCCTTCTATTCAACCAGCCATATAGCCTTCCATCCTTCTATTCAACCAGCCATATAGCCTTCCATCCTTCTATTCAACCAGCCATATAGCCTTCCATCCTTTTATTCAACCAGCCATATAGCCTTCCATCCTTCTATTCAACCATCCATATAGCCTTCCATCCTTCTATTCAACCAGCCATATAGCCTTCCATCCTTCTATTCAACCAGCCATATAGCCTTCCATCCTTTTATTCAACCAGCCATATAGCCTTCCATCCTTCTATTCAACCAGCCATATAGCCTTCCATCCTTCTATTCAACCAGCCATATATCCTTCCATCCTTCTATTCAACCAGCCATATAGCCTTCCATCCTTCTATTCAACCAGCCATATAGCCTTCCATCCTTCTATTCAACCAGCCATATAGCCTTCCATCCTTCTATTCAACCAGCCATATAGCCTTCCATCCTTCTATTCAACCAGCCATATAGCCTTCCATCCTTCTATTCAACCAGCCATATAGCCTTCCATCCTTCTATTCAACCAGCCATATAGCCTTCCATCCATCTATTCAACCAGCCATATAGCCTTCCATCCTTCTATTCAACCAGCCATATAGCCTTCCATCCTTTTATTCAACCAGCCATATAGCCTTCCATCCTTTTATTCAACCAGCCATATAGCCTTCCATCCTCCTATTCAACCAGCCATATAGCCTTCCATCCTTCTATTCAACCAGCCATATAGCCTTCCATCCTTTTATTCAACCAGCCATATAGCCTTCCATCCTTTTATTCAACCAACCATATAGCCTTCCATCCTTCTATTCAACCAGCCATATAGCCTTCCATCCTTCTATTCAACCAGCCATATAGCCTTCCATCCTTCTATTCAACCAGCCATATAGCCTTCCATCCTTTTATTCAACCAGCCATATAGCCTTCCATCCTTCTATTCAACCAGCCATATAGCCTTCCATCCTTCTATTCAACCAGCCATATAGCCTTCCATCCTTCTATTCAACCAGCCATATAGCCTTCCATCCTTTTATTCAACCAGCCATATAGCCTTCCATCCTTCTATTCAACCAGCCATATAGCCTTCCATCCTTCTATTCAACCAGCCATATATCCTTCCATCCTTCTATTCAACCAGCCATATAGCCTTCCATCCTTCTATTCAACCAGCCATATAGCCTTCCATCCTTCTATTCAACCAGCCATATAGCCTTCCATCCTTCTATTCAACCAGCCATATAGCCTTCCATCCTTCTATTCAACCAGCCATATATCCTTCCATCCTTCTATTCAACCAGCCATATAGCCTTCCATCCTTCTATTCAACCAGCCATATAGCCTTCCATCCTTCTATTCAACCAACCATATATCCTTCCATCCTTCTATTCAACCAGCCATATAGCCTTCCATCCTTCTATTCAACCAGCCATATAGCCTTCCATCCTTCTATTCAACCAGCCATATAGCCTCCCATCCTTCTATTCAACCAGCCATATAGCCTTGCATCCTTCTATTCAACCAGCCATATATCCTTCCATCCTTCTATTCAACCAACCATATAGCCTTCCATCCTTCTATTCTACCAGCCATATATCCTTCCATCCTTCTATTCAACCAACCATATATCCTTCCATCCTTCTATTCTACCAGCCATATATCCTTCCATCCTTCTATTCAACCAGCCATATATCCTTCCATCCTTCTATTCAACCAGCCATATAGCCTTCCATCCTTCTATTCAACCAGCCATATAGCCTTCCATCCTTCTATTCAACCAGCCATATAGCCTTCCCTTCTATTCAACCAGCCATATAGCCTTCCATCCTTCTATTCAACCAGCCATATAGCCTTCCATCCTTCTATTCAACCAGCCATATAGCCTTCCATCCTTCTATTCAACCAGCCATATATCCTTCCATCCTTCTATTCAACCAGCCATATAGCCTTCCATCCTTCTATTCAACCAGCCATATATCCTTCCATCCTTCTATTCAACCAGCCATATAGCCTTCCATCCTTCTATTCAACCAGCCATATAGCCTTCCATCCTTCTATTCAACCAGCCATATAGCCTTCCATCCTTCTATTCAACCAGCCATATAGCCTTCCATCCTTCTATTCAACCAGCCATTAATCCTTCCATCCTTCTATTCAACCAGCCATATAGCCTTCCATCCTTCTATTCAACCAGCCATATAGCCTTCCATCCTTCTATTCAACCAACCATATATCCTTCCATCCTTCTATTCAACTAGCCATATAGCCTTCCATCCTTCTATTCAACCAGCCATATATCCTTCCATCCTTCTATTCAACCAGCCATATAGCCTCCCATCCTTCTATTCAACCAGCCATATAGCCTTGCATCCTTCTATTCAACCAGCCATATATCCTTCCATCCTTCTATTCAACCAACCATATAGCCTTCCATCCTTCTATTCTACCAGCCATATAGCCTTCCATCCTTATATTCAACCAACCATATATCCTTCCATCCTTCTATTCTACCAGCCATATATCCTTCCATCCTTCTATTCAACCAGCCATATATCCTTCCATCCTTCTATTCAACCAGCCATATATCCTTCCATCCTTCTATTCAACCAGCCATATATCCTTCCATCCTTCTATTCAACCAGCCATATAGCCTTCCATCCTTTTATTCAACCAGCCATATAGCCTTCCATCCTTCTATTCAACCAGCCATATAGCCTTCCATCCTTCTATTCAACCAGCCATATAGCCTTCCATCCTTCTATTCAACCAGCCATATAGCCTTCCATCCTTTTATTCAACCAGCCATATAGCCTTCCATCCTTCTATTCAACCAGCCATATAGCCTTCCATCCTTCTATTCAACCAGCCATATAGCCTTCCATCCTTCTATTCAACCAGCCATATAGCCTTCCATCCTTCTATTCAACCAGCCATATAGCCTTCCATCCTTCTATTCAACCAGCCATATAGCCTTCCATCCTTGTATTCAACCAGCCATATAGCCTTCCATCCTTCTATTCAACCAGCCATATAGCCTTCCATCCTTCTATTCAACCAGCCATATAGCCTTCCATCCTTCTATTCAACCAGCCATATAGCCTTCCATCCTTCTATTCAACCAGCCATATAGCCTTCCATCCTTCTATTCAACCAGCCATATAGCCTTCCATCCTTCTATTCAACCAGCCATATAGCCTTCCATCCTTCTATTCAACCAGCCATATAGCCTTCCATCCTTCTATTCAACCAGCCATATAGCCTTCCATCCTTCTATTCAACCAGCCATATAGCCTTCCATCCTTCTATTCAACCAGCCATATAGCCTTCCATCCTTCTATTCAACCAGCCATATAGCCTTCCATCCTTCTATTCAACCAGCCATATAGCCTTCCATCCTTCTATTCAACCAGCCATATAGCCTTCCATCCTTCTATTCAACCAGCCATATAGCCTTCCATCCTTCTATTCAACCAGCCATATAGCCTTCCATCCTTCTATTCAACCAGCCATATAGCCTTCCATCCTTCTATTCAACCAGCCATATAGCCTTCCATCCTTCTATTCAACCAGCCATATAGCCTTCCATCCTTCTATTCAACCAGCCATATAGCCTTCCATCCTTCTATTCAACCAGCCATATAGCCTTCCATCCTTCTATTCAACCAGCCATATATCCTTCCATCCTTCTATTCAACCAGCCATATAGCCTTCCATCCTTCTATTCAACCAGCCATATAGCCTTCCATCCTTCTATTCAACCAGCCATATAGCCTTCCATCCTTCTATTCAACCAGCCATATAGCCTTCCATCCTTCTATTCAACCAGCCATATAGCCTTCCATCCTTCTATTCAACCAGCCATATAGCCTTCCATCCTTCTATTCAACCAGCCATATATCCTTCCATCCTTCTATTCAACCAGCCATATAGCCTTCCATCCTTCTATTCAACCAGCCATATAGCCTTCCATCCTTCTATTCAACCAACCATATATCCTTCCATCCTTCTATTCAACCAGCCATATAGCCTTCCATCCTTCTATTCAACCAGCCATATATCCTTCCATCCTTCTATTCAACCAGCCATATAGCCTCCCATCCTTCTATTCAACCAGCCATATAGCCTTGCATCCTTCTATTCAACCAGCCATATATCCTTCCATCCTTCTATTCAACCAACCATATAGCCTTCCATCCTTCTATTCTACCAGCCATATATCCTTCCATCCTTCTATTCAACCAACCATATATCCTTCCATCCTTCTATTCTACCAGCCATATATCCTTCCATCCTTCTATTCAACCAGCCATATATCCTTCCATCCTTCTATTCAACCAGCCATATCCTTCCATCCTTCTATTCAACCAGCCATATATCCTTCCATCCTTCTATTCAACCAGCCATATAGCCTTCCATCCTTTTATTCAACCAGCCATATAGCCTTCCATCCTTCTATTCAACCAGCCATATAGCCTTCCATCCTTCTATTCAACCAGCCATATAGCCTTCCATCCTTCTATTCAACCAGCCATATAGCCTTCCATCCTTTTATTCAACCAGCCATATAGCCTTCCATCCTTCTATTCAACCAGCCATATAGCCTTCCATCCTTCTATTCAACCAGCCATATAGCCCTCCATCCTTCTATTCAACCAGCCATATAGCCTTCCATCCTTTTATTCAACCAGCCATATAGCCTTCCATCCTTCTATTCAACCAGCCATATAGCCTTCCATCCTTGTATTCAACCAGCCATATAGCCTTCCATCCTTCTATTCAACCAGCCATATAGCCTTCCACCTTCTATTCAACCAGCCATATAGCCTTCCATCCTTCTATTCAACCAGCCATATAGCCTTCCATCCTTCTATTCAACCAGCCATATAGCCTTCCATCCTTCTATTCAACCAGCCATATAGCCTTCCATCCTTGTATTCAACCAGCCATATAGCCTTCCATCCTTCTATTCAACCAGCCATATAGCCTTCCATACTTCTATTCAACCAGCCATATAGCCTTCCATCCTTTTATTCAACCAGCCATATAGCCTTCCATCCTTCTATTCAACCAGCCATATAGCCTTCCATCCTTCTATTCAACCAGCCATATAGCCTTCCATCCTTCTATTCAACCAACCATATAGCCTTCCATCCTTCTATTCAACCAGCCATATAGCCTTCCATCCTTCTATTCAACCAGCCATATAGCCTTCCATCCTTCTATTCAACCAGCCATATAGCCTTCCATCCTTCTATTCAACCAGCCATATAGCCTTCCATCCTTCTATTCAACCAGCCATATAGCCTTCCATCCTTCTATTCAACCAGCCATATAGCCTTCCATCCTTCTATTCAACCAGCCATATAGCCTTCCATCCTTCTATTCAACCAGCCATATAGCCTTCCATCCTTCTATTCAACCAGCCATATAGCCTTCCATCCTTCTATTCAACCAGCCATATAGCCTTCCATCCTTCTATTCAACCAGCCATATAGCCTTCCATCCTTCTATTCAACCAGCCATATAGCCTTCCATCCTTTTATTCAACCAGCCATATAGCCTTCCATCCTTCTATTCAACCAGCCATATAGCCTTCCATCCTTTTATTCAACCAGCCATATAGCCTTCCATCCTTCTATTCAACCAGCCATATAGCCTTCCATCCTTTTATTCAACCAGCCATATAGCCTTCCATCCTTTTATTCAACCAGCCATATAGCCTTCCATCCTTTTATTCAACCAGCCATATAGCCTTCCATCCTTCTATTCAACCAGCCATATAGCCTTCCATCCTTTTATTCAACCAGCCATATAGCCTTCCATCCTTCTATTCAACCAGCCATATAGCCTTCCATCCTTCTATTCAACCAGCCACATAGCCTTCCATCCTTTTATTCAACCAGCCATATAGCCTTCCATCCTTTTATTCAACCTATCCATATAGCCTTCCATCCTTCTATTCAACCAGCCATATAGCCTTCCATCCTTTTATTCAACCAGCCATATAGCCTTCCATCCTTCTATTCAACCAGCCATATAGCCTTCCATCCTTCTATTCAACCAGCCATATAGCCTTCCATCCTTCTATTCAACCAGCCATATAGCCTTCCATCCTTCTATTCAACCAGCCATATAGCCTTCCATCCTTCTATTCAACCAGCCATATAGCCTTCCATCCTTCTATTCAACCAGCCATATAGCCTTCCATCCATCTATTCAACCAGCCATATAGCCTTCCATCCTTCTATTCAACCAGCCATATAGCCTTCCATCCTTTTATTCAACCAGCCATATAGCCTTCCATCCTTTTATTCAACCAGCCATATAGCCTTCCATCCTCCTATTCAACCAGCCATATAGCCTTCCATCCTTCTATTCAACCAGCCATATAGCCTTCCATCCTTTTATTCAACCAGCCATATAGCCTTCCATCCTTTTATTCAACCAACCATATAGCCTTCCATCCTTCTATTCAACCAGCCATATAGCCTTCCATCCTTCTATTCAACCAGCCATATAGCCTTCCATCCTTCTATTCAACCAGCCATATAGCCTTCCATCCTTTTATTCAACCAGCCATATAGCCTTCCATCCTTCTATTCAACCATCCATATAGCCTTCCATCCTTCTATTCAACCAGCCATATAGCCTTCCATCCTTCTATTCAACCAGCCATATAGCCTTCCATCCTTTTATTCAACCAGCCATATAGCCTTCCATCCTTCTATTCAACCAGCCATATAGCCTTCCATCCTTCTATTCAACCAGCCATATAGCCTTCCATCCTTTTATTCAACCAGCCATATAGCCTTCCATCCTTCTATTCAACCAGCCATATACCCTTCCATCCTTCTATTCAACCAGCCATATAGCCTTCCATCCTTCTATTCAACCAGCCATATAGCCTTCCATCCTTCTATTCAACCAGCCATATAGCCTTCCATCCTTTTATTCAACCAGCCATATAGCCTTCCATCCTTCTATTCAACCAGCCATATAGCCTTCCATCCTTCTATTCAACCAGCCATATAGCCTTCCATCCTTCTATTCAACCAGCCATATAGCCTTCCATCCTTTTATTCAACCAGCCATATAGCCTTCCATCCTTTTATTCAACCAGCCATATAGCCTTCCATCCTTCTATTCAACCAGCCATATAGCCTTCCATCCTTTTATTCAACCAGCCATATAGCCTTCCATCCTTCTATTCAACCAGCCATATAGCCTTCCATCCTTTTATTCAACCAGCCATATAGCCTTCCATCCTTCTATTCAACCAGCCATATAGCCTTCCATCCTTCTATTCAACCAGCCATATAGCCTTCCATCCTTCTATTCAACCAGCCATATAGCCTTCCATCCTTTTATTCAACCAGCCATATAGCCTTCCATCCTTTTATTCAACCAGCCATATAGCCTTCCATCCTCCTATTCAACCAGCCATATATCCTTCCATCCTTCTATTCAACCAGCCATATAGCCTTCCATCCTTTTATTCAACCAGCCATATAGCCTTCCATCCTTTTATTCAACCAGCCATATAGCCTTCCATCCTTTTATTCAACCAGCCATATAGCCTTCCATCCTTCTATTCAACCAGCCATATAGCCTTCCATCCTTCTATTCAACCAGCCATATAGCCTTCCATCCTTCTATTCAACCAGCCATATAGCCTTCCATCCTTCTATTCAACCAGCCATATAGCCTTCCATCCTTTTAGCTATCAAGCTGTCCTTCCACTGCCCCACTCACACTTACATTAATTCATCTATCCACCAAAAATAGATGCGTTAAGGGGGGTCACCTGTTTTTTATTATCTTTCTCTCCTTTTCTCTCTTTCTCTGGCTTGTATCCATTCAGTCCCATTCAGCCAACTGTTTTAAAACGTTTGTCCCCATCCAGGTGTCGATTTCATCCTGGCGAGCGATAGCGAGCCAGTATTGTATGGATAAATCCGGCTTCGCCGGACACATTTTTCTATCGAAAAATTTACAAATTTAGCTTGCTGTCAAAACAAAAATATATATATGCTGGCTCGATACCATTCGCCAGGAAAATATTGACACCTGGGTGGGGGTAAACATCTTAAAACAGTAGGCTGAATGGGGCCGAATGGATACAAGCCAAAGAGAGAGGGAGAAGAAAAAAAGCGAGATGGGCTCCTTTCACATTTTGTTTTTGTTTTAAGAGACAATGAACGGAGGAAGGAAAAACGCAGATTAAACAAAAAGGTCCATATGCCTAAAGGCATCCTCCATTCATAAAATGTTTGTAACAACTGGATTTAAACTTTTGTAGATTGTAAGTTTGTGGAAAGCAACTCGGGGGAAGTGAATTCCAAATAGTAGTTCTAGGGATAAATGAATTTTGATAAGTAGAAGTTCTGCATTGTGGAGGAGAAAGTGTAAATTCATGGGCGCTCTCAGCTGCCCTAGTTCTACGGGGAAAGATGTGGAGAGGGGGCACAATTGAAGCAAGTTCCTCGGAACAATTGCTGTGAAAATATCTGTAGAATAATGCAAGGGATGCAACGTTTCTTCGTATGGATATTGTAGGAAGGACCTGTGTGATTGCAGGGTTATTGATTAATCTAATAGCTTTATTTTGAATTTTGTCCAACTTCCTGAATGCAACCACTCCACTTCCACTCCACAGAGGTGAATAGTAATCCATCTGAGAACGCACATGACTTTTATATATTACGGCCAACTGCTCGTCAGAGAAGAATTCTCGAACTCTGTAGAGGAGTCCCAGTTTTTTAGAGGCATTCTTAGCAATGCTTCTAACATAATGTGTCCAGCTCAAGTTAGTAGTTAATGTTACACCGAGAATGTCAATACTAGGGGAAGTGGGAATATTTACATCATTAAAAAATATATGGGAGTCAGTGAGATTCTGTCGGTTAGAAAATTGAATGTACTTGGTTTTCTGTGCATTAAAGGAAACTAGATTCTTTTGTCCCCACCCATTAATTCTAGAAAGGTCCTGGTGCAGAGAAATTGCAGTGTTTATTTTTGAATTTATAAGATCGGGTTGGGTGAAAGAATTGGTAAATGTGAAGGAACTGTGGAGCGTTGAGTCATCTGCGTAGGAATGTATTGGATTATGAGTGGTAGATATGAGATCATTGATATGAATGAGGAACAGAGTTGGGACCAAAACTGATCCCTGGGGAACACCAGCATTTATTGAGTGAAATTGAGAATAAAGGCCATTACACGTATTTTTCTGTTATGAAGATAAGAAGAAATTAGTGGAACTAATGATGCAAGGCCGTTGTGTGACATCTTCGATAATAAGGATTGATGTCAGACTCTATCAAATGCCTTTGATATATCCAGTGCTATTGTATGTGTTTCACCATGTTGGTCTGTAGCTTGGTTGATTTGATGCGTAAGAAGGCAAAGAATGTCTGCAGTTGATCGACATGTCTAAAACCTTATTGCCTATCACTGATTAATTTATTATTCTCAAGATGCTTAATTATGTGATTATTTAATATAATTTCAAAGACTTTACCAAGAGTGGAAGTTATAGCTATTGGTCTGTAGTTTGATGGATCTGAAGAGGCACCTTTTTTAGGAACTGGATGGATGTTTGCTTCTTTCCAGGGTACTGGGAAGCTTGAGGCATGAGTACAAAGACGGAAAAAAATTGCCAATACAGGAGCGAGCACCAAGGAGCAATTCCTAAGTACTATTGGAGGAATTTCATCTGGACCAGGAGCCTATCTACTGAGAGATTCTGCAAAATAGTTTTGACATGTCTGGTGTGGATCTTAAGTGAGGGAATTTCAGGGGAATCAAAATTAAGTACAGGGACATCTTGATTTATTTCATCTAAGGTCGAGTTGGTGGAGAAAATATCCGCAAGAAGGTTAGCTTTACCTCGTGGGTCACTTTCGAGATTGCCAGTCAGAGATTTTAATGGTGGAATGGATGAAGCAGTAGTGAAGTTGGATTTGAATGAGTTAAGAGTAGACCAGAATATTTTGTTATCATTTGGAATATTTAGAAGTTTATTTGCCTGCTTGTGGAGAAAGTTTGATTTAGTTAGGTTTAATACAGTTTTGGCATGATTTCTGATGTTTCTAAAGTAATTAAAGGCTTCATGTGTTTTTGATCTTGTGTATGCATTGTAGGCTATTGCTTTTTGTTCAGTTACTCTATCACAATTATGGTCAAACCATTTAGGTGAATTAGATCTTTTACTGTACTTTTGATCAGGAAAAAAAGTTTCCATTCCAATTTTTACAAAATCTTGTATGTGGCTCAAGGTGGAGTGTGCATCATTAGAAAAGAAAGAGGTCTAGGGAATATCAATAAAGAAACCTTGAAGACCCTCCCAGTCTGCCCTATCGTAATGCCATTTAGCCACCAAAACAGGTTCAGAGTGGGAAGGTGTGGTAGGTTGCGGGCTTTGTATTCGAGTCGTGGCTTGAAATGAGAAACAGGTGTGAGGTTCGCTGTAAGTAGGCGAGCAATCATGACCTCTAACCTCTGTAACTAAAAAACGACTAAAGTAATCGAGCTAGTGTTTCCACCATTTGGGAAGAGACAGTCAAAGAATAGATGTGGAAATTTACAGCCAATTTGCTTTAACCTTTTTTGAGTTACAGAGGATAGAGGTCATGATTTCTCGCCTACTTACAGCGAATAGACTATAGGCCCTCTTTCCTGAGGCTATGCCCCAATGTCAAACTAAATCCATGAAAATTGCGAAGTAACTGAGCTTGCCGTGGCATTTCACTGCTTAAGCAGGTGTCACACTATGCCGATTTAAGTGCCGACGCTCCACGACTTAAGGAGTGGCGATACAAGGGGGAGACTACTGCCGAGTATCATGGGTGATAGAGGGGCGTCCCGCCCACGCCCACGGCCGGCAGTATGGACGGGCATGCCGCCTAACGGCAACTGGAAGGGGTCGAGAGGCAACCATGCAAGACCTAAGGAAGATAAATGACGCCGCTGGGGTGCCGTTATGCGCCGTAGCACGCAAACTGGTTGGCGACAACGCTCCTGACGAGCGGCGCCTATAGGAGGTAGGGCGGCGCCGATAGATACTACGGCGGCGATGGACAGCCACCCTGTCACACTGGACCCCTACTCCGTCACACTTGATCCCGACCGAGGCAAACCGGTCCGTCGGAGGCGACGTTTGTTTGTGTGTGTGTGGGGGGGGGGAGCTTGAGATCTAGGGAGGAAACTAAAAACCTAATAAAAAGATCCATAAATGAGCAAACAAATGCGCCCATTTTTTTTAGTAATTGGTAAAACAAGGCCATCTATAGTTAACCCTTTCAGTACCGGTGACATCTTTCTCGTTATAGTCTGGCAACTATTAGGTTATTGTATAATGCTTACAAAGGGCCTGTAGCAATCACAAGACCTCCATTCCTCTCATTTATCTCTCTTAACTCCCACAGCTGCATAACTTCTTAAGCTGCATAAAATTGTCTAAGTATGGCAGAACTAAGGCAAAACAGACGCCACCGCTATTGAAAGGGTTTATAGATAGTCACTCGTTGATGGGATCGGATTAAGGGGACAGTGGTGATTTTTGGGGTTATTTATTTATATATTCATTTATTTTTTAGTTTCTTCGCTAGACCTCCATCAAGTTTAAAACAAAAACACCCCCAAAACCCTCTATCAACGATGTCCCGTGGGACGTTGCCAGGTCGCGGACTCACGGTATGCCCTCCCCCTATGATGCCGCCTGGGCGTTACCGGGTCGCTGCCTGAAGGCGACCTACCTTATAAGCGGCGTCTGGCGCAGACAGGCTGGCGCCCTTGTAACGTATGACGCATACCGGACGACGCCCGACGCCCCCAGCCTACCGTCCCCGTGCCGTCAATGTACTAGCCGCCGACTTAGCTTATGAGAGTTGTGCATGTCGAACTTTTCCTGAGGCCCCTGACGACCTCTCCCGACAGCTCTCTTGAGTTGGCGCCCACCCACGTCGCGCGGCGATGTAGGCAAAGACCTGCTCCCGACCCTTAAGTCGTGGGGCGTCGGCACTTAAATCGGCATAGTGTGACACCTGCTTTAGGTTATATGGCGAGAGGGATGAAGAGTGCGGGCGTAGCCCTCTCTCTATGTATCATCCTTTTAACATCCAGAGGGGCTGTGCTGATATACAGGTGCAGAGGGGACCGATAGTGTACCAGGTCAACACTAAACAAGTATTGAGGGACCTCGTCACACAGAAATCACACACAAGTGAAATTTCTGTCACCATTCCTGCCTGGTCTATTTCATATATCGGGAAGACGCCGCGGCTTGGCAAGTACTCTGGCACAACCTCGCTACAACACCTATTGTGCTACACTCTAATTAGCTGTGGAGATGTAGAGACCAACCCCGGCCCTAGTTCAACGTTGAAGAAACCTCACCACCAAACAAGTAAGGCAGACACCGACATTTCAACAGTCCCTAGCAGTAAAATTTGTTATAACAAACTGGGCCAGCAGACACCCCAGTCTCCCATCATGCTCCAACTCCCAACCAAGACTGCAGGGCAACCGCCAGCACAGTGCCAACACTCTACCTAGTCAACATTACCCTCAACTGTATCATCACTACCACAGATATCGGTGACCCAAGTAACACAACATACAACCAGAACACCCAAAAAATCAGGAAGCTCTAGCAAGCACATCGACAATGAAGTAACAGCAACGAACCACCCACCTCCCTCAACACGACGAAGCTGCACAACAAATCAACCAAACCTACTACAACACAACCCAACACTATCGGCGACCCAGGTAGCTCAACATGCAACCAGAACAGCTAAAACAGAAGGGATCAGTCGCAACAACATCAACAATAAAGCAGCAACAACGACCAAGAACAAGGACAACATCAAACAACAAATACAGGTAGGGGTGGGAGGGGGGCAAGGGGGAGCCACAACCTGTCCCCATCTCACGCGCTCACACCCCAGCCACTCACGGCGCTCAGCTGATCACCACAGCGCCAGACGTACGATGAACAGTAACAGGAAAATATTATGTAGTGTGCGATATTGGATTCAACAAAAGGAGTACAACTTCACAATGTAGTACTTGTAATGAAACAGTAGGCTACACGATCGATGTGCTTACGGTACTAGCAGAAAAGACGTGGAATGCGATAAATGTAGGGAAGTAGCAATTAAAGGTCCTAAATTAATTTGTGAAATATGTGAATCACTCATAATAAAGTAGATGTGCCGTTTTGCCCAAATTCAAAACGGCATACCCAACTCTGCGATGGGTCACCATCATCACTACTAGTCACTATCACCATTACTATCATCAACAATACTACTAAATATATAGTCATCACTACTACTCTTACCATCATCACTACTACTCTCATCATCACTACTACTGTAATCATCACTACAAATTTCACCATCATCACTACTACTCACCATCATCACTACTAGTCACCATCATCACTAATGTCATCATTATCACTACAACTATCATCATTACTTGTCACCATCATCACTACTATTATGACCATCATCACTAGTATTAGTACTGTCACCATCATATCTACTACTGTCATCATCACTACAACTACAACCATCATCACTAGTATTATCACCATTATAACTACAATTACCATCATCACCAATATTATCACCATTATCACTATAATTACCATCATCCCCACTATTACTACCATCACTTCTAATGTTAACTAAACTAACTTAACCAAACAAATGCCGGGCGAGATGTTTTCACCCCCAGAACTAAGGCGTTCACACACGCAGAACGCCTACATTGCAGGGGGGGGTGGGGTCTGGGGGAGGCCCCTGGGTGGGGGGAGTAAAACCATATTTTGGACCTAAAATCATAACTATTACACAAATTAAAATAATCTCTTTTGACTGACGTTCGCATTCACCCAACAAATGTTTGTGTGAAATTTGGTGAAAATCCGTCAAACGGTTTAGGAGGAGTTATCGGACAGATGGACAGACAGAAAGACAGACGTCTCACCATTATCATCACATCTGAGACATGTGTGTATGATGTGTGGCTTTCTGTGATGTGAGTGCCCCTACGGGGCACACACACACACAGGGAATAGGTACAGGGTGGGGGGTGGGGGTCCTGAAGGGGGGGGGGGGGAAAGCATTTTTTTGGACCTAAGATCATAACTATTGCACAAATTCAATTTTTTTTGTTAATTACCGTCGCATTCACGCACCGAAGGTTCGTGTGAAGTTTGGTGAAAATCCGTCAAACGGTCTAGGAGGAGTTCTCGGACAGACAGACATTTTGGTTTGCATGTACCACTATACGGGGGGCGATACCTCTCTGCTTATGCAGAGTTTAATTACCGTCGCATTGACGCACCGAAGGTTCGTGTGAAGTTTGGTGAAAATCCGTCAAACGGTCTAGGAGGAGTTCTCGGACAGATAGACGGACAGACAGACATTTTGGTTTGCATGTACCACTATACGGGGGGCGATACCACTCTGCTTACGCAGAGTTGACAAGAAAACAAAGGATCCTAAACTGTGTTAAGTGTAAAACTATAGCTCACATGAAGTGCATCTCTAAGAATACCAAAAGTGAAGAACGTGAATTCCTATGCAATAAGTGTGCCTTGCATTTATTACCGAATGTTAATGTAAATGTATTAACAACTCAGAATCCAACCAGGACAAATTCAAAGATGAATACAGTGTTCACCAACAAAGGGCTCCATCTTATCCACATTAACGCCAGATCAATGTACCATAAATTGTCAGAAATAAACATGTTAGCTAATAAGGCCAAAGCTTCAATAATTGCAATTACAGAAACCTGGCTGGACTCGAGTATAAACGATGGTGAAATAAACATTCAAGGTTTCAATATGGGTCGTAATGATCGCAATAGACAAGGGGGAGGAGTATGTCTGTATGTAAAAAACAACCTCACACACACAACTAGGACCGACCTCCATGTATAAAACCACTAAGCTCTGTGGATCGACTTACACCTGCCTAGGACAAAGCCCATCAGAATTGGGGTGTGCTATAGGCCACCAGAGGACACACAATTCTTGACCAAATTTGAACGAACTTTGTCATCAATAGACCCCCGGAATGAATCCATTATACTAGGGGATTTTAACTTGTGCTACAAGCACCGAAATAATAGGCTTGTACGAGAATATAGGCACATACTGACAATGCACAATCACAAACAACTCATCACAACCCCCACACGTATCTCTGAGAACACTGCTACAATATTAGACCATATAAATTGTAAAAGAGAAGACAAAATATCACAATCAAGGGTTATACAGACTGGGATAAGTGATCACTTCGTCACATATTGCACACGGAAAACCATAAAAATGACCCTAGAGAATCACAAGGTTATCAAAACAAGGTCACTCAGAAACTACAACAAAGATTTTTTTTGACATTTTATGGAATACAGATTGGTCTCCAGTGTTCGGAAATACAAACATTAATGACGCATGGGTTGGCTTCAGAACCATCATCACAAACATCCCAGACGAAATAGCTCCTCTGAAAAACATATGAATTAAGGCAAGGTCAGACCCATGGATCAACAATGACATACTACACCATATGGAACATAGAGACAATCTGTTAAAAAGGCTAGTGAAACATAGACAGGATCAAGGTCTGAAACATGAGTTCAACAGGGCTAGGAATAAACTAAGTAGGAAAATTAAATTAGCTAAATCTAATTATTTCCACAGTAAGGCAGAGGAATATCAGAATAACCCCAAAAAACTATGGAGGCACTTAAAAACAACAGGCTACAGCAACAAGGCAAGGGATTCGTCTAACACTAATATTGCTCTCAACATTAATGATCAGGTTTGCCACGATAAACGACAAATTTTAACCTACTTCAACTCCTTCTTCACCTCCATAGCAAACACACTTGCACAGAACCTACCACAACCTCTCAATAAATACACGACAACAACGGCCACCTTTCGAAATTTCTACAGGGATAAAGGCATACACCCAAACACATTGGGATTGCAAAATGTTACACCAAAATACACATTTGACAAGCTCTCTAACCTGAATGTACATGAAAGCACAGGACCAGACAAAATTCCTGCCAAATTTCTACGAGATGGAGCCATTGGTATAGCAGGTCCCCTAACCCACATCATCAATCTGTCAATTAACACCAACACTGTACCTGCTGAACTGAAGGAAGCTATTGTAACCCCTCTATTCAAGAAAGGAAATAAACTAGATGTTGGCAACTACAGACCAGTTAGCATATTATGTATTGTATCTAAAATCCTTGAAAGAGCGGTATACACCCAAATTGAACACTACCTCAAAGAAAATAATCTATTCTATAAGTTTCAATCAGGTTTCAGAGGCATGTACTCGACAGACTCCTGTCTCATCCACTTAACAGATCACATTCGTAAAGAAATGTCTAAAGGTAACTACACAGGTATGTTTCTTCTTGATCTACAAAAAGCATTTGATACAGTAGACCATGATATCCTATGTAATAAACAACAAGCAATGGGCATTGGGTCAGTGAACTGGTTTAAATCTTATCTTAGCGGTAGAACACAAAGAGTCAAAATTGATGATAATATATCTGATCCTATGCCAATTACCTGTGGGGTCCTGCAGGGAAGCATCCTTGGTCCCTTACTCTCTCTCTGTTATGTGAACGACATGGAACTGAGGGTCTCGTGTAAATTATTACTGTATGCTGACAACAGTGTGCTTCTGGTTTCAGGAAAAGACCCAATAAGTATTGCCGCCTCACTTTCCAAAGAACTAGAATCGTGTAGTGATTGGCCAGTGGACAATAGACTATCTCTTCACCTGGGCAAGACGGAAGCCATCTTATGTGGAGCAAAATGCAAACTGAAAGACATTGTGGGCTTCTCGGTCAACTGTAATGACATTCCTATAACAACAGTGTCACAAGTGAAATATCTCGGACTAAAACTGGACTCGACTCTGTCAGGTGAAACAATTTTGGAATCTATCCTGAGTAAATGTAGAGCACGTATAAAATACTTGTATAGACAGGTGGGATGCTTGCCAGTGGCGACCAAAAAGACCCTATGCCAAGCGCTTGTTCAATGTCATTTTGACTATTCTGTGACATCCTGGTACTCTGCATCATCTAAATCGGCACAGCACAAACTTCAGGTCACTCAAAATAAAATGGTTAGGTTCATGCTGAACCTAGGACCCAGATCGCATGTTGGCCAGGAACAACTTCAGTCACTATGTATGCTCAATGTCTCTGACAGGGCCAAACAAATCAGGCTCACTAATGCCTTCAAGATATTCTATGACAGAGCTCCAGAGTATCTAAAGAGCAATTTTGTTAAAGCAAATGAGAGGAGTGGACATAATACAAGAAATAGGATGTTTAATTTTACGGTCCCGAGAATCCAAGGACAGGGGAAGCTAACATTCTTCTTCACTGCCATCAAAGACTGGAATGACCTACCCCAGTCAGTCCGTGAAAAGAGAACACTGTATTCCTTCAGACGTAGTCTGCACCTGAGCACCTGAGTAGTGAGCACCTGAACCGGACAGCTGCGAGAAGGGAGCACCCAGCTTATGTCTACTACTAAATACGACATAAGAGACAGGCAAAACAAACTGAAATGATTACTGATTACGGATTACTGATATGTAATATAGGATGTAAGATATCTTAAAATAACCCCCTAGAAATACTTTCTCTAAAGTATCTACTTCTTTTATCCTCCCCTTTTTCCCCAGCTAACCTAATCCCACAAGGACCCTAATGGAAATACGCCTAACGGCCTTATTGGGCTATCCTTAGTTGGAATTATGCAAAGCTGGTACATGTAATATTTGTAACATATTATGTGGTACCAACACTGTAAAATGCTAACTGAATAAATATTATTATTATTATTATTATTATTATTATTATTATTAACCCAACTAAATTTAACTAAACCTATCTCAATTAAGGGGAGGTTTTTAGTGTGTTACCTAGACATCCATCAAGCTTAAAAGTACATCCCCTTGACCCCCTTTCAGGATACATTTGTACATTTTTCGGTAGAAAAATTTCCCGGCCGAAGGCCGATTCCTCTTAAATTACAGGCTCGCTATCGCTCGCCAGGAAAAAATCGACACTTAAATGGCACGAAAGTCTTAAAATTGACATAAAAGGGGCGAATCTTCTCAAAATCGCCAAACTAATGGGGCGAACGTCTTAAAATCTCAAAAGCAATCAGGCTAAACATGAGGGAGAAAGGGGTCAAACAAATATTCCCTCAAGTGGAAATCTCCCCTTAAGGGGACTGCTTGTTTGGCCTATAACTGCATTCATTCATAAATTCTTAGTTTCTTCGCTAGACATCCCTCAAACTTAGAAAATCATCCCCTAGACCCCTCCTCATGATAAATTTTTACATTTTTTGGTAGAAAAAAATTCCGGCCGAAGGCCGGTTCCTCGTACAATTACAGGGTCGCTATCGCTCGCCAGGAAAAAATTGACACCTAAATGGCACGATTGGTCTTAAAATGTATAACGAAATGGGACGAAAGGTCTTAAAATCGCCAAACAAATGGGCCGAACGTCTAAAAATCTAAACAATAATGGGACTAAACACGAGGAAGAAAGGGGACCATAAAAACGACTGTCTCCCCTTAACATAATCAAACCTACTGTAAGTAAACCCAACCTAACCTAACCTAATCTAACCTAATCTAACCTAACCTAATCTAACCTAATCTAACCTAACCACCCACGATCACTGCACTATCCATTTTAAGGGGAAACAGACCGTTTTTCTGGACCCCTTTCTCCTTAATGTTTAGCCCCACTATTTTGGAGATTTTAAGACGTTGGTTCCATTAGTTTGGGGATTTTATGACCTTTCACCCCATTTCTTTGTCAATATTAGGACCCTTCGTGCCAAATAGGTGTCGATTTTTTCCTGGCGAGTGATAGCGAGCTTGTAATTTTAGGGGGAATCGGCCTTTGGCCGGGACATTTTTCTACCGAAAAATGTACACATCTATCTTGAAGGGGGGTCTAGCGGGTGTTTTTTTAAGCATTATGGAGGTCTAGGGAGCAACTAAACAAAAATATGAATAACTGAATTAATAGAGCAAACAAACAGCCAGTGTCCCCTTAATGGTTAACCCAACCATTATCACTCACTATACCGGGCCCACATCAAACACCACCAACACCTGGACACCACCAATAGTAGTAGTCACGATCACTATATACACTTTAAGGGGGGTGGCCTGCTTTATTCTGTCCTTTTCTCTCTTTCTCTGGCTTGTATCCATTCGGCCCCATTCAGCCTACTATTTGAAGACGTTTATCCCCATCCAGGTGTCGATTTTTTCCTGGCGAGAGGCTGAATGGGGCCGAATGGAAAAAAGTCAGAGAAAGAGAGAAAATTAGAGAAAAAAAGCAGGTGACCCCCCTTAATGCCGATCTCTCTGCAGCACTCTCCCTGCGGGGAGCGTTTTCTCAGTTATTTCGTAGTTCATATATTGAATGATTTGATCTGAGTTTTCTTGTTCTACTAAGTGCTTTGTTAATCTTCTGGAAATGGGTTGCCTCAAAATTGTTCCATTGGCCTTCACGGTTATCGATGGTATGCGTTGAAGTTTCCAGTGGAACAATATATCTGCACCTTCCCATTTCTTGCTCAATTATTTGCTGATATTCCATGACACTTATCCATATATCCATATCAAAATAGTTGACTAAATGTAGGGTTTCACTGCTCTTAGTATTATTTCATGTTCAGTCTATTATTAGTGAAGATGTTTCTCTCTTTATTGAAAGTTCCCTTTGTTATGGCTATCGTTTGTATTACTTTTGTATTTTGACAGGCTGTCAGAAGTTATGGTATGGCCCAGATACTCAAAGTTATTCACGTTGTTCACGTTATTGATTTTATGTTACATACCGAAGGAGGAATCTTATTGGACATAATTAAAGTCACTGATTAGCCTTTTGTTCTTATCTTTTCTTTATTTCTAATACATGAAGTGTACATATTTTCCTTCAAGGAGAGAGGGAGTCTTCTCATTGTTAGAATTGGCAGCAGTTCTCTGAACCTTCCCTATTCCCCAGCCACATCTAATTCTGGCGATAGTGGCGGCCTCGGCCCCTCCACCGGCAGAGATGGTATCTCCCAAGTAGCAAAACTTGTCCACCACCTCCAGCGCCTCATTGCCAAAGTTCACACTCTCGAGCCGGTCATTCAACATGGGCCCACCTTTGCATACTCTACGTAAACATTTCTTAACTTAACTTTTTCTTTGGCAAAGCCCCTTGCCAGTGCTTCTTCCTATGGTGTACCCAGCAACAACAGATGCTACACTGAATTGAGTTTGCACCCACTACTTTTCTGCATACTGCACATGGGTATACACCACTTATTTCTACATTTCCACGCCAAGATCTACTGTGAACAACCTTGGTTTTCCTTATATTAACTCTTAACCCGTACTGTCCCAGCAACGCACTCTGTACGTCAGTAAAAAGTCACCCGCCAGTCCCAGCGATGTACGCTGTACGTCGGTAGTATTTGGTCCTTGTAGCGAATGGTACCAGGCACCGCGACTTGTAAACATTGCTTTGAGACCTTGGCAACACTTCTCAGAGTGTATCTAAGATCCCACTGGCAGGATGGCTCAGTACTCATCCAGCTTTTGGGGTGAGATGTTGCGCTCTCTCGTCTTTGAAGCCATTTTGCCCACAATGCTTGGTACTGGAGGTTACATATTTTACTGTATAGTAATACCCTCTGGTACAGTATGGGTTAATTCCTTACTTTACCCGAGAGTGAAACGTTACTCTCAAACTTTCTTCTACTCAACAGCTGAGCTCTGGAACTCTCTCCCAGAATCAGTCTTTCCCTCATCCTATGACTTAAATTGCTTCAAACTCTGTGTGTCCAGGCATTTTGGCTCGAACGTCCCTTGATTTTGGCCCTGTCACTCTTGCAACTATGGGGGAAGCACTCGCTATAGGCAGTTCTGCCTTTTGCCTCCCTCAATCACATAGAAAAAAAAAACACAAAAAATAAAAACTTGCCATGCCCTCTCTCCATCTCCTGAACTTGGCCTCGGAATCCTTCACATTATCTGCGATGAGAACTGGGTCATAAATGCATAGCAGGTCCCAAGGAAGCCCATTTCTAAAATCTCTATATAGTGTCTCCAGAACCCTAACAAAGAAGAGAGGACTAAACACAAAACCCCGGTGGTCTCCAACACGAGCTATAAATTCCTCGCTCACTACTGTACATCTACCACTCTCACTGCCGTTCGTGAGTCCTCATACATCTTCATTATCACACACACCAGCCACTCCTATACACCGAGTTTTCTCATAGCCCAGTGCACAACATCCCTGGGCACCCTACCAAAGGCCTCCTTCAGGTCTACAAACATAAGCTACAGATTCCTATCTATATCCCAAGCTAGGTTAAAGATCCCATTGGGATTTTCTGTGTTACTCACTTGGTCAATGACCAAGTCCTGTATAATTTTCTTTGCCTTGTAGCGGCTCTATGGTGTAGTGACAAGCGTCTTGGACTTCCACCCAGAAGGTCCCAAGCATCGAGTTATTCCCATCCCCCTTGAGCAAGGGGATGGGATAATATATAGTACATGACCCCAATGGAATTGCAATTAATCGGCCTTATTGGGCTATCTTTAGCTGGCGAGGTTTAAGAACTATTAATATTATTATTATTTTCTAATTTTGGGCAGTTCGCCTAGTTGCCAGATATTCCTCTCTGCTGCCTCCTTTCTTTCATAGCTAATATAACTAACATAAGCTAACCTAGCAAACTAAATCTAATCCCTCCATACCTAACATAACCCACCCGAACTGAAACTAATCTAATATGTCCTAACTTACCTTACTGCACCCAAACTAAACTTAAGCTGACCTAAGAGCACCTAAACTCGGCAAGAGGATGATTTGACAAGGGGTTCCATGGGCGATCTCACACGGAGCACATGTTCGCAATTTTGTGTCCGATTCATGTGATTGATGGCTAGATGTGGGCCTTAGTGGACGCTCCAAAATCTTGACAGAGCCCATTAATGTCAATAGTAAAGATTTAAAATTATATTGATGGGCCCTGGTGAGATTTTATGAGTGTCCGCTAATGCTCGTATCTAGCCATCAATCAAAATAATTGGACAAAATATTCAGAAAATGTGCTACTATGTGAGCTCGCCCATTCATTCAGCTTTTTTTTTTTTTTTTTTTAAAGAGACAATGAACGGAGGAAGGAAAAAGGTCCATGTGCCTAAAGGCATCCTCCATTCATAAAATGTTTGTAACAACTGGATTTAATCATTTGTAGATTGTAAGTTTGTGGAAAGCAATTCGAGGGAAGTGAATTCCAAAGAGTAGTAGCTCTGGGGATAAATTAATTTTGATAAGCAGAAGTTCTGCATTGTGGAGGAGAAAGTGTATATTCATGGGCACTCTCAGCTGCCCTAGTTCTACAGGGAAAGATGTGGAGAGGCGGCACAATTGAAGCAAGTTCCTCGGAACAATTGCTGTGAAAATATCTGTAGAATAATGCAAGGGATACAACGTTTCTTCTATGGATAATGTAGGAAGGTCCTGTGTGATTGCAGGGTTATTGATTAATCTAATAGCTTTATTTTGAATTTTGTCCAACTGCCTCAATGCAACCACTCCACTTCCACTCCACAGAGGTGAACAGTAATCCATCTGAGAACGCACATGACTTTTATACATTACGTCCAACTGCTCGTCAGTGAAGAATTCTCGAACTCTGTACAGGAGTCCCAGTTTTTTAGAGGCATTCTTAGCAATGCTTCTAACATAATGTGTCCAGCTCAAGTTAGTAGTTAATGTTACACCGAGAATGTCAATACTAGGGGAAGTGGGAGTATTTACATAATTAAAAAATATATGGGAGTCAGTGAGATTCTGTCGGTTAGAAAATTGAATGTACTTGGTTTTCTGTGCATTAAAGGAAACTAGATTTTTTTGTCCCCATTCATTAATTCTAGAAAGGTCCTGGTTCAGAGAAATTGCAGTGTTTATTTTTGAATTTATAAGATCGGGTTGGGTGAAAGAATTGGTAAATGTGAAGGAACTGTGGAGTGTTGAGTCATCTGCGTAGGAATGTATTGGATTATGAGTGGTAGATATGAGATCATTGATATGAATGAGGAACAGAGTTGGGGCCAAAACTGATCCCTGGGGAACACTAGCATTTATTGAGTGAAATTGAGAATAAAGGCCATCTACCATTACACATATTTTTCTGTTATGAAGATTGTTACGACTGGGGTTTAAATATATCAGGGCTCTTATTCATTGGACTAGTAATGGCATAAATGCTACAACGGAAAGCGCTAGCTCCAACCTCTGATATATATTCCCAGTGAACAAAGAACACAAATACTCTACAGAGTTCTATATGCAATAATAGGCTATCAAACTCTCAATAAATGTGCGTCTACTCTAGGCTTAATGTTATGTGAAAACAGCCTATTACTACCTATAACCGAAGGTGCTTGGTTATGGTATGCAAAGTAAGGTGGTAAGAGAAGTTACAGCTTACGTTACTTTAATCAATAAATGTCAGGCACTCCTGCATGAAAGAAAGTGCACTAAAGTCCTTCAACACTAACAAGGAATCTTCTTTAAATGTTAGATGCTATAAAGATGCTCGTATCGGAAATGGAACCCAAAAAGGCAGGCAGCGGAACAATGCTCGTGCAGGCTATGCACACAAAAAGGCAGAATATATAATGCCGTCGGAGCCAAGAATATCCTAAACACAACAACAATAATAATAATCGCCACGACAATGCAGTATTCCTATCAACAAAAAGAGCCTAAGTCGTTTGTGTCTCAATACATCAAACTAGGCTGCGAAATGCTTGTGTAATCATAAACGGGTATGCATAAAAAGAGTAATTAGGTTAATATACTTAATGTCTACTATGATTGATAAAGTCTAGCTAGAGTCAATGATACGAGATACTGGTGCGCATGGCATGCCGCATAGCCTAGTGCAAATCTCAAGTCTGTGCGTCAAATATTACGTTATAATGAAGGGTAGCTCTCTTGAGAAACCTTAATACCGAAGTATTAAGCGTTCTCCTGGCGTACCTCAAAGACAAACAATCGAGACTAGAACAGTGCAGAATGGTATAGGCAAAAAGCCCTCATTCGTGCATGCTCTATTCTCAATGGCACACAGACTAGAATTTACTCAATCAACTCCAGTTCTCAGGTATGTCGTGCCGCTTTTAACTAAAGCCAGCACTCATAGGAAACAATACCTTATAATATCAGACTCCCAGTCTAGCATTATCTAATCCAGCAGAACACTAATAACTAAAGGAAGCAGTACTAAACAATATAAATGCCAACCAATGCTTCGTGATCCACTTATCTTAACAACTAACATACATAGGCTATATCAGACCTTAACACACAATACAACTGGCCAGCATGAAGCTGATTTTGCAGAGTTAACCAGAGGGGGTATAATATTAATAAAAGGTGGTGAAGGATATGGAAAATGAGAGAGATAGGCAGAGGAAAAGATTCTCAGGTACGGAGCGGGGACAGATAGCAAGGGAAAAAAGATGGGTGTGTTCTAGAAACCAGATCTGAGGGAGAGAGTGGCGAGGAACTGTATATATACTTGCACTAGCTCGAGCCGCGTGGGAAAACAGCGGTTACAAGTCATCTAACCACTAGCAAAGCTTACAGCATGGTAAGGGCCTCTCTCCACCAACCCCCGCGAGGCAGCCAGCCGTGACGTCATCGAGCGGGACAAAAACACTGCGCGCCCCCTCTCACTCTGTTCTACTCCCTCTCTCTCTCCCAGATCCTATCATTACTAGTTAATGATAAAATATATACTTTACAATTAAATATATAAAGCCTTGACATGGGCGAAAACAAAGAGCCTTTCTGGACTGCCCATGACACGAGCTTTCATATGAAATAAAGCACACTCTAATACATAAACTGTAGCCCCATCCACTGCCCTGGCGATCCTATAGTCCTACAGACCCAAACAGGCGGTTATGGGCGCGGTCACCTACCCTTACACTGGTGCCACCTGTCCACTTGACCCTTTCCGTACGACAACCTTTCCAAATTACTCTCACTACCTCCCCCCCCCCCCCCTTCCGTTCAAGGTCAATGTAGGCAGACCGGCTCTCTCTCTATATACTGTATGTGTAAGACTGTGTAGCACACATGAATGCATAGATTATTATTGCTATAATAAATTATATTACTATTTATCTCTCTCTCTCACTCACCCTACACACCTCCCCCCCACCCCACACCACACCACTCCCCCCCCCCCCCACCCCCACCCCCCACACACACACCACACCACTCAACCCCCCTCCCCCCCCCCCCCCCCCCATATTACCATTTTATATTTTTACTTTTTTTCCACACCACCCAAGAGGTAAAAGTTTCTGCGCAATTTTTTTTAAGAGGTTTCCCCTCTGTACCATCTGTTTTGTCTGACTATGCAAGTGGTGGGGCGATTTGGAGCGGCTTCCATTGTGGATGGTGTCAAAGTCAGGAATGAAATGAAGTGAGAGTATAAATTTCATGCGCCTGGCACCGCGCCATCACGTGAAATTTGTGATGAGTTTTTTTGGCCGACGTCTGACAACGTTGCGGAAGCCATGTTGCCAAGCTGTATACAATGTCAATTGAATTTACTAATAAGCGAATTAATTATAAAAAACAATAAAGCTTTTTTGTACCTGTAGAAATAGCCTGAGCATTTCAAACCGACTTAAGGTACTTAATACCGAAAATAATATATTTTCGTTGTTTGGGATTATACATGTGGCACCAATGTAAAGGGAGTAACCGCGGGTAGGACCGCCTGTTAAGATCTGTTTGACTATAGTGAGTCACTGTAGGACAAGCCATGCGGTTCTAACGGAGTGGTCAACGTCACAAGATAAGAAGAAATTAGTGGAACTAATGATGCAAGGCCGTAGTGTGACATCTTCGACAATAAGGATTGATGCCAGACTCTATCAAATGCCTTTGATATATCCAGTGCTATTGTATGTGTTTCACCATGTTGGTCTGTAGCTTGATTGATTTGATGCGTAAGAAGGCAAAGAATGTCTGCAGTTGATCGACATCGTCTAAAACCATATTGCCTATCACAGATTAATTTATTATTCTCAAGATGCTTAATTATGTGATTATTTAATATAATTTCAAAGACTTTACCAAGAGTGGAAGTTATAGCTATTGGTCTGTAGTTTGATGGATCTGAAGAGGCACCTTTTTTAGGAACTGGATGGATGTTTGCTTCTTTCCAGGGTACTGGGAAGCATGTGGTACGAGTACACAGACGGAAAAATTTTGCCAAAACAGGAGCGAGCACCAAGGAGCAATTCTTAAGTACTTGAAATGCTGGGTGTGAAGGGAATTTCATGGTCTCCTGAAATATCCCCAGGCTACCTTTAGGATCAACTTTTCCTGGTACCTGGCGCGGGGTACGAACCTCTGAAGGGAATTTAACCCCCCCTAAAAACCCACAGGTTTTGAGATGCCTTGGGTGGGGTTCGAACCCTGGTTAGTGACCCAACCATCACCACCAGGCCCGCGCGCTAACCAACTGTACTACCACGGACGTACTAAAAGTATAGCAACCTTAGTCCGATTTTTAAGAACCAGGTGATAGTCTCGTGGTGTTATCACGTGATGAGTTTATTGGACTTACCATCTCCGACTATTTTACGCTATACCTGACGTCAACTCGGGTTAGTATTATTGTGGGTGCGGGACATTTTCGAGGGCATTACATTACAAAAAAAAAAAAAAAATTAAATGCTGGGTGTGAAGGGAATTTCATGGTCTCCTGAAATATCCCCAGGCTACCTTTAGGATCAACTTTTCCTGGTACCTGGCGCGGGGTACGAACCTCTGAAGGGAATTTAACCCCCCATAAAAACCCACAGGTTTTGAGATGCCTTGGGTGGGGTTCGAACCCTGGTTAGTGACCCAACCATCACCACCAGGCCCGCGCGCTAACCCACTGTACTACCACGGACGTACTAAAAGTATAGCAACCTTAGTCCTATTTTTAAGAACCAGGTGATAGTCTCGTGGTGTTATCACGTGATGAGTTTATTGGACTTACCATCTCCGACTATTTTACGCTATACCTGACGTCAACTCGGGTTAGTATTATTGTGGGTGTGGGACATTTTCGAGGGCATTACATTACATCCTTCTTTAACTGGGCTAGTCCCTAGCCTATTTTAAGGTCGTAAGGTATCGTAGCTGTATTACCTCAGCAATCTCCATATTGTTGGTATAGGGTTCGCGTGACGGGTGCTCCATGTAGCTACCTGGTCACGTATCCCACCGCTGCCACCAATGAAATGCTGGGTGTGAAGGGAATTTCATGGTCTCCTGAAATATCCCCAGGCTACCTTTAGGATCAACTTTTCCTGGTACCTGGCGCGGGGTACGAACCTCTGAAGGGAATTTAACCCCCCCTAAAAACCCACAGGTTTTGAGATGCCTTGGGTGGGGTTCGAACCCTGGTTAGTGACCCAACCATCACCACCAGGCCCGCGCGCTAACCCACTGTACTACCACGGACGTACTAAAAGTATAGCAACCTTAGTCCGATTTTTAAGAACCAGGTGATAGTCTCGTGGTGTTATCACGTGATGAGTTTATTGGACTTACCATCTCCGACTATTTTACGCTATACCTGACGTCAACTCGGGTTAGTATTATTGTGGGTGCGGGACATTTTCGAGGGCATTACAGTACTATTGGAGGAATTTCATATGGACCAGGAGCCTTATCTACTGAGAGATTCTGCAAAATAGTTTTGACATGTCTGGTGTGGATCTTAAGTGAGGGAATTTCAGGCGAATTAAAATTAAGTACAGGGACATCTTGATTTATTTCATCTAAGGTTGAGTTGGTGGAGAAAATATCCGCAAGAAGGTTAGCTTTACCTCGTGGGTCACTTACAAGATTGCCAGTCGGAGATTTTAATGGTGGAATGGATGAAGCAGTAGTGAAGTTGGATTTGAATGAGTTAAGAGTAGACCAAAATAATTTGTTATCATTTGGATTATTTAGAAGTTTATTTGCCTACTTGTGGAGAAAGTTTGATTTGGTTAGGTTTAATACAGTTTTGGCATGATTTCTGATGTTTCTAAAGTAATTAAAGGCTTCATGTGTTTTTGATCTTGTGTATGCATTGTAGGCTATTGCTTTTTGTTCAGTTACTCTAGCACAATTATGGTCAAACCATTTAGGTGAATTAGATCTTTTACTGTACTTTTGATGAGGAATAAAAGTTTCCATTCCAATTTTTACAAAATCTTGTATGTGGCTCAAGGTGGAGTGTGCATCATTAGAAAAGAAAGAGGTCAAGGGAATATCAATAAAGAAACCTTGAAGACCCTCCCAGTCTGCCCTATCGTAATGCCATTTAGTCACCAAAACAGGTTCAGTGTGGGAAAGTGTGGTAGGTGATAAACAGGTGGCCTGTATCAGACAGTGATCAGAAGATCCAAGCGGGGACCTCACTGTAACATCATAATTTTCTGAATTGGTTGTTAAAAATAAGTCCAGTAGGTGGGAATTATGATTAGGATTATCTGGTACACGGGTGGGTTGGTTGACTAGTTGAGTAAGATTAAATGAGTCTGCAAATAGCTCACATTCAAGACCAGCATCATCAGTCCTGGCTGAATGAGTGAGCCATTCAACATTATGGACATTAAAATCACCCAACACAGTGATTTCAGAAGAAGCATTTAAGTTGAGGACACTGAGTTGTGAGGACAGAGAATCAAAAAGACTTTGCTCTGGAGGAGTATTTGGGGAACGGTAGATGCAACATATGTATTTAAATTTACCAGCAGAAATTAATTTGCATATAGAATAATCAAAATAGGGACAATTGAAACTAGTAACCTCCTCCAGGGCAATTTCAGATTTTGCGAAGAAACATACACCTCCTTTAGGTCTGAAATTTTGGAGCAGTTGAAAATTAAATCTAGACGTGTCAGATGTGGATGTTACTTGAGTCTCTGTCAAAAAAAGGAGAGTTGGGGATTCTGCTTGAAGAAATTGGTGTACAGAATTGATGTTAGAGTGAAGTCCCCTTATATTACTAAAGAAAAAGCTGCACCGACGAGCAGCTTTGGGACGTTGCAATGCTCTTGACACAGTCGCATGATGACGACCGGGAGGGCCCTGTGTCAATGACCCAACCCTGCCGGGGGTGGATATCCGAGGGACCACCAGGTTTGCTTTTAACAATTGTACTGCCATATTTATTAGGTAAGTGTATGGTGTTACATGTATGATATGTAGTGGGAAGAGTAGTGTTTTATGGATAGAGGATAGCGATGTAAGGCAATGTCGTGAAGTTCGATGTGTATGTTATATAAAGAGGGTTTTCCTGTAACAAATATCAATGTTTTCTTGGCAGTTCTCTCCGGGTGCGAGATGAACAACAAATACGAGATCAAGAACTCCATGGGACAGCAGTTCCTGACAGGGCGGGAGGAAACTGACTGCTGTACCCGCCAGTGCTGTGGGCCAATCAGAGCCTTTGAGATGGGCTTTTTCGACAACCAGGAGCAGGAGATCTTGCACCTTAGTCGGCCCCTTGCCTGCACGTCTTGTTGTTGTTCTTGCTGCCTTCAGGTCATTAGAAATAACAGAAACTAATAATATTAATAATATTAATAATGATAATACAAATAATAATAATGATAATAATAATGCTATGCCTGAATCAATGACACTATGCCGCATCTTGTTTAATGCCGTTGCCCCTGCAACGACAGCCAACACCACCAGACCACCACTTCCCACACAATCAGCACCTTTATTACTCGTTATACCCCTACCGGAAACCCTGTCATTTGTCTCTCCTCTTAACCCGGGAGCTGCGGGGAGACTCATAAGAGTTCCCCCGGCGCACTGCGGGGAGACTCTTATGAGTGAGTGAAAAAAAAAATCAACTTTTGACATCGAAAAAAAAAAAAAAAAAAAAAAAAATTTGTTTTGGCCCCTGGGCCATGCAAAATCTCAGTCCTCTACCTCCCCTCCTTCCCCACTTTCCTCCTCTCCTTCTGTTATCACCTATTTTCCCTGTTATTCCCTTATTCTGAGGTATATTTTCGTGCTAACATTAGCGAGTTGCAAGCAGGGTGTTGTCATCACTGATGGAAAGCGAGTGCAAGAGAGAGAGAGAGTATCGATCGACTGTGTCTCAGTGGCCTTGGGGGAAATTGGCGGGAAAGCAGATTGCCTCACCCATACATTATACAACTCGCGGGCTATATCTCCGATTTTGACCATCCAAACGCTGTTTTCACTCGTTTTATTGTTGTTTCAGGTTAATACCTTTATAATCAACCCATAATAGGTGCATATGGATAAGTATTAATGCTATTAATGGCACAATGAATATTTTAGTGACGGAAACACCTCAAATACGTCAGCACAGGGGGACGTTTCCAATTACCCCCATGCGCACTTCAGAGGTTAAAAGCATCCCAAGAAAGACAAATTAGAAGTATCACAAGAATACCACAGTCTCCCATATCCACCACCACAAAAGAATACGAGAGGAAACCGTCTCCCCTTCCAGCCAGAACACAGAGATTGTAGCGAATTAGTGAGAGGAGGTGAGTTGATGAGACGATTTTTTTATTACTCTATCCTTTCCAGAAGTTCAGTATTGATTGAACCTCCCAACACACGCAAACAATACTCAATATATAAGTACTCTGTGCCCCTGTAAATAGCAAGAAGCTGTGCGGGAGTGAAGAACCCAAGGAGAAGGTTGAGCACATCTTACTTCTGGAAAGCTGTTTTAGCATGAGTGGTAATATGATCTTTCCAAGAAAGGCCAAAAGAAATAGAAACACCAAGAATTCTGAGAGAAGAGAAGATAGAGGGATAGACAATGAATTAGGGTAGCTTGGAGAAAAGATATTTGTGCCATACTCTATCGAAGGCTTTTGATATGTCTAGTGCAATAGAAAAGGTCACAGAAGTCCCGAAAGGAGGATGACAAGAGTTAGTAAGATAATATAGAAAATCACCAGTAGAGCGACTCTGAAAGTAGATTATGGGAAGACAAATGCTCAAGAAATTTTGAATTCAGAATAGTTCTAAAAACTTTAGAGAAGCAAGAAATGAGAGCAATTGGACGATAGTTGGAAGGTTGAGAGCGGTCACCCTTCTTTGGGACAGGTTGAATGAAAGCAAACTTCCAGCAAGAACGAAATACGTTGGAGGAAAGACGAAAGAGTTTGCCCAGGCAGGGAGTCAGCATAGAAGAACAGATTTTGAGTACAACAGGAGGAACACCATCCAGTCGGTATGCCCAGAGAGGGAAGAAAGTACATCCTTATAAGATATTATGATAATAGGCATAAGTAAGAGAGGGGGAAGAATAGCGCCGGAAATATCCAAGGGGGAGCTTTAACGAAAGTTTGAGCGAAGAGTTCAGCTTTGTCAGAGGATGAAGTGGCGCCACGGTGGTGCTGTCAGTGGAAAAGAGGAGGAAGTAATATTGTTAGAGAGGTTTTAGGGTAGATGCCAGAAAGCTTGGGAAGAGCTAGAGTTGGAAAGTTCAGAAAATTAATTATATTTGAAAGATTTTTTGGTGAGTCCAAGACCTGGTAGTTTAATTTGTTTTTGTTTTGAATTTAGCTTAATATTTAAATAAACTATGTGAAATTCTATGACTATTTAGTATTAAGTATTAGTGTTTAGTTATATTAGTACTAAAATATGATTCAATTACATTTGCTTATTCAACTCTTACAAGATGACTGTTCATCAAAGAGCTGGGTCAGAGTTTTGTGTAATTGGACTCTACTTATTAAACATTGTAATGTATACGATTTGACCAAATAAACTGTCAATCAATCAATTACAAAAAAACATAGGTTACAAAGATTTACATAAATACACTAGGTATGCAGCTACTGCGAAAATATCGAAGTGGCCAGGACAAAATGATATTAGGTATAGCAAAATCTAAGGGTATGGGAAAGTTGTAAAAACAAATATCATCGCAGATGACTCTCTCCCCACCCTCCATTTCCTTCGGCAAATTGGCTTACATAAGGACAATGGGAATTTAAATAACTCCATTGGGCTTGATAATTTACGGAAACGTTAGCAATTAAACGGACACTTTATGCATGCCTACACGTGTTTTATTTCTAGCTTATTGTCATCTGACAATAGTTTATTGCGGCCATATTGTTTTATCAGTATTTATTATTTATTGATATATGTAAACGTGCATATTATGCTTGTCAATAAAACTTTTGAGTTGAATTGAATTGAATATTGCCATAGGAACTTTGATTTGTTATGTTATAGGAGTGATAACAAAAGTCGCTGGTGTAGAGAACTGACACTTCCTATTTTGTCTATATTTCATCTACTCCCTCTCGGACATAGGCTGAGAGCCTGTACATTCAACCGTGTTTGTTGCTTCTCAAATTTGAAACCATCCCAAGAGGTGTTTTACACCGCTCTGCTATAGTCGCTCAAAGATACGAAGATCCCGGAGGTGAGCCAGGTAGTCTTGCGCGGTGGTGCTAAATATTTAAGCGTTTAACAATTTTTTTTTGTTATATTCAGGTTATTAACAACTGTATCTTAGCTCCAATGATTAATTATATATTACATTATTTAAAAAATTATGTGGTGTTATGAATCATATTATTTTTAAGGATATATAGGATTGTATACAACATTTGACACGTTTTGTATGCCATCCTGCCGCTGTTTTGTTTACGGTGCAGTTACTAGGGAGCCGTGGTGGTCCAGTGGTGAGCACGCTCACGTGTGAATCTGCAAGACCCGGGATCGAATCCCTGCCACGGCGGACATTTAGTGGGTGTGGTAGTAGTAGTAGTAGTCGGTCCTGGTAGTACGTCCTAGCATGTTTCACATGCTCGCACCCAGTCAGGGGACATCCTGACGACGTATACAGACTAAACACACATAACAAAGCCACTCCAACAGCTTCCTCTCTCTCCAACACCCCTTCTCCCCTCTCAACACTCTTCTCTGAGCTAGTGCCCATACAAATGGCCAGTCCTGTATAGAATCGTGAGGTTCAGAGTCGTAAAGATTCCAGGACGAGCTCCATAGAAACTGAAACTGAAACTGAAACTGTGGAGCAGCCGGGTATGAATGAGTAGCGACGCTGCCAAGTAAGGTGAGTGCGGTTACGTACGCACGCACACACACACACATAAACACACAATCTCCCAGATTCAATATACCACAATGGAAGCCCAGAGATAGAGAGAGAGAGAGCAGGGTGCGAGAGCTGGCAGCGCTTTAAATGTCACCCAAACATCTACATTACCCAGTTGAACGGAGGCGTTATTCTTAGCTTAGCGTGCACGAAATTGGCAAAAACTATCAGTAATAATTATGCAAAATCATAATTACTCCCCAAGCTGTTGCATCAGTTAGTGTTCAGACAACAGAAACACTGATATTTATGGATAGAGTTGGTGGATAGGAAAAACAGGATAGAGATTGCATGTCTATATATCTCTAACGTTTCAAGCTACGCAAAAACCATCTTCAGTATTCATGAAGCTCTGTGCTGTGTGTCCTTTCCACCCAGACTATTCACTTGTTATAATGGATAAGCCACTAATTAGCTTCATGTTATTGATCGATTTTAGGGCCACAAGACAAGCAGCTGTGTTGCCAATTTTAAAGGGGGTCACTGTTTTTTTGTTTTTTTTTATCTTTCTCTCCTTTTTTCTCTTTCCCTGGCTTGTATCCATTCGGCCCCATTCAGCCAACTGGTTTAATACGTTTATCCCCATTCAGACGTTGATTTCTTCCTGGCGAGCGATAGCGATAGCTTTGCCGGAGACATTTTTCTATCGAAAAATGTACAAATTTAGCCTGCTGTCAAAACAAAAATATATATATATGCTGGAACGCTACCGCTATCCAGGAAAATATTGACAACTGGATGGGGGTAAATGTCTTAAAACAGTAGGCTGAATGGGGCCGAATGGATACAAGCCAGGGAAAGAGAGTAAAGGAGAGAAAGATAAAAAAATAATAAGATGGGCTCCCTTAACGGTGACAAGCATACCTAACTTATTATTGTTATGATCAACAGAGTATAGAGGTATCCAGCCCCCCTGGCAACGTGCTGGGCAGCGTACACCAGGAGTGGAGCATCTGTACCCCCTTCAACAGCAAGTTTACCATCAGGAACAACGCCGGTGATGATGTCTTACTGATCAAGACCCCTTGGTGTGCCTGTAGCTGTGGCAGTGACGTAGAGTTTCAAGTAATCATTAACGTTAATTATATATCTTATCTACAGTATATCTATATCTATCTGACTGTATTTTGTACCTTAGAGTTCCAAATTATGACAGTTCTAATATATAACTGTGTTGGTGGTGTAATGGTTTAGGTGCTTATGTTCTGGTTGTGGTGTCCCGAGTTCGAATCCCGGGAGGACCATATGCTTTCATTAGTTTATTCAAGTACATTGGGGTTTGTAATTGATGATTAATGTTATGAACGGGATGTTACTTATACAGTATATAAGACAAATGGCAAAATCAATCAAATAAATACAATAGCTTGTAAGAGGTCAAATGTTCACTATAATATCCAACATATGACCACTAAGTTATTTTGGAACCCATTGAACAAGGTTATCATACCAAAATTACATCTCCACAACAATATAAGAGGTTTGTATTGTAGTTTAACAGTGTTGCTAAAAACTCTCTCTGATGGGATTAGGTCCCTCGGCCAATTAAGGGGGGACACCTTTTTTTTTTTTTTTTTTTTTTGAGACAATGAACGGAGGAAGGAAAAACACAGATAAAACAAAAAGGTCCATGTGCCTAAAGGCATCCTCCATTCATAAAATGTTTGTAACAACTGGATTTAAACATTTGTAGATTGTAAGTTTGTGGAAAGCAATTCGAGGGAAGTGAATTCCAAAGAGTAGTAGCTCTGGGGATAAATGAATTCTGATAAGCAGAAGTTCTGCATTGTGGAGGAGAAAGTGTAAATTCATGGGCGCTCTCAGCTGCCCTAGTTCTACGGGGAAAGATGTGGAGAGGCGGCACAATTGAAGCAAGTTCCTCGGAACAATTGCTGTGAAAATATCTGTAGAATAATGCAAGGGATGCAACGTTTCTTCGTATGGATAATGTAGGAAGGTCCTGTGTGATTGCAGGGTTATTGATTAATCTAATAGCTTTATTTTGAATTTTGTCCAACTGCCTCAATGCAACCACTCCACTTCCACCCCACAGAGGTGAACAGTAATCCATCTGAGAACGCACATGACTTTTATATATCACTGCCAACTGCTCGTCAGTGAAGAATTCTCGAACTCTGTACAGGAGTCCCAGTTTTTTAGAGGCATTCTTAGCAATGCTTCTAACATAATGTGTCCAGCTCAAGTTAGTAGTTAATGTTACACCGAGAATGTCAATACTAGGGGAAGTGGGAATATTTACATCATTAAAAAATATATGGGAGTCAGTGAGATTCTGTCGGTTAGAAAATTGAATGTACTTGGTTTTCTGTGCATTAAAGGAAACTAGATTCTTTTGTCCCCATCCATTAATTCTAGAAAGGTCCTGGTTCAGAGAAATTGCAGTGTTTATTTTTGAATTTATATGATCGGGTTGGGTGAAAGAATTGGTAAATGTGAAGGAACTGTGGAGTGTTGAGTCATCTGCGTAGGAATGTATTGGATTATGAGTGGTAGATATGAGATCATTGATATGAATGAGGAACAGAATTGGGGCCAAAACTGATCCCTGGGGAACACCAGCATTTATTGAGTGAAATTGAGAATAAAGGCCATCTACCATTACACGTATTTTTCTGTTATGAAGATAAGAAGAAATTAGTGGAACTAATGAAAGCAAGGCCGTAGTGTGACATCTTCGACAATAAGGATTGATGCCAGACTCTATCAAATGCCTTTGATATATCCAGTGCTATTGTATGTGTTTCACCATGTTGGTCTGTAGCTTGGTTGATTTGATGCGTAAGAAGGCAAAGCATGTCTGCAGTTGATCGACATCGTCTAAAACCATATTGCCTATCACTGATTAATTTATTATTCTCAAGATGCTTAATTATGTGATTATTTAATATAATTTCAAAGACTTTACCAAGAGTGGAAGTTATAGCTATTGGTCTGTAGTTTGATGGATCTGAAGAGGCACCTTTTTTAGGAACTGGATGGATGTTTGCTTCTTTCCAGGGTACTGGGAAGCATGAGGTATGAGTACACAGACGGAAAAATGTTGCCAATACAGGAGCGAGCACCAAGGAGCAATTCTTAAGTACTATTGGAGGAATTTCATCTGGACCAGGAGCCTTATCTACCGAGAGATTCTGCAAAATAGTTTTGACATGTCTGGTGTGGATCTTAAGTGAGGGAATTTCAGGCGAATTAAAATTAAGTACAGGGACATCTTGATTTATTTCATCTAAGGTTGAGTTGGTGGAGAAAATATCCGCAAGAAGGTTAGCTTTACCTCGTGGGTCACTTACAAGATTGCCAGTCGGAGATTTTAATGGTGGAATGGATGAAGCAGTAGTGAAGTTGGATTTAAATGAGTTAAGAGTAGACCAAAATATTTTGTTATCATTTGGATTATTTAGAAGTTTATTTGCCTGCTTGTGGAGAAAGTTTGATTTAGTTAGGTTTAATACAGTTTTGGCATGATTTCTGATGTTTCTAAAGTAATTAAAGGCTTCATGTGTTTTTGATCTTGTGTATGCATTGTAGGCTATTGCTTTTTGTTCAGTTACTCTAGCACAATTATGGTCAAACCATTTAGGTGAATTAGATCTTTTACTGTACTTTTGATGAGGAATAAAAGTTTCCATTCCAATTTTTACAAAATCTTGTATGTGGCTCAAGGTGGAGTGTGCATCATTAGAAAAGAAAGAGGTCCAGGGAATATCAATAAAGAAACCTTGAAGACCCTCCCAGTCTGCCCTATCGTAATGCCATTTAGTCACCAAAACAGGTTCAGAGTGGGAAGGTGTGGTAGGTGATAGACAGGTGGCCTGTATCAGACAGTGATCAGAAGATCCAAGCGGGGACCTCACTGTAACATCATAATTTTCTGAATTGGTTGTTAAAAATAAGTCCAGTAGGTGGGAATTAGGATTAGGATTATCTGGTACACGGGTGGGTTGGTTGACTAGTTGAGTGAGATTAAATGAGTCTGCAAATAGCTCACATTCAAGACCAGCATCATCAGTCCTGGCTGAATGAGTGAGCCATTCAACATTATGGACATTAAAATCACCCAACACAGTGATTTCAGAAGAAGCATTTAAGTTGAGGACACTGAGTTGTGAGGACAGAGAATCAAAAAGACTTTGCTCTGGAGGAGTATTTGGGGAACGGTAGATGCAACATATGTATTTAAATTTACCAGCAGAATTTACCTGCTTTTTATCTCTTTCTCTCCTTTTCTCTCTTTCTTTGGCTTGTATCCATTCGGCCCCACTCAGCCAACTGTTTTAAGACGTTTACCCCCATCCAGGTGTCAATTTCTTCCTGGCGAGAGATAGCGAGCCAGCATTGTATGGAGAAATCCGGCTTCGCCGGAGAAATTTTTCTATCAAAAAATGTACAAATTTAGCTTGCTGTCAAAACAAACATATATATATGCCGCTCGCCAGGAAAATATTGACACCTGGAGGCTGGATGGGGGTAAGCGTCTTAAAACAGTAGGCTGAATGGGGCCGAGTGGATACAAGCCAAAGAGAGAGGTGGGGCCCCTTAAAAGAACACTCTAAAAAACTATGGCTAAAAGAATTGCATGTCAAGTGTCCATATTAATATCCCATTATATTTCACAATTGGTAGTGATAAACCCATCTTATAACAATTGGTAGTGATAAACCCATCTTATAACAATTGGTAGTGATAAACCCATCTTATAACAATTGGTAGTGATAAACCCATCTTATAACAATTGGTAGTGATAAACCCATCTTATAACAATTGGTAGTGATAAACCCATCTTATAACAATTGGTAGTGATAAACCCATATTATAACAATTGGTAGTGATAAACCCATCTTATAACAATTGGTAGTGATAAACCCATATTATAACAATTAGAAAGGTAAATCTTCATCAATATACCCAATGATCTTATACAAATTTGATTATATCCTTTTTATACCCTAGAGTTTTTGGTGTACTAATCTAATCTACTTTAGCCTAACGTAAAATAACCTAATCTAACTTAAGGGAGCCCACCTCGCTTGTTTTCTCTTTCTCTCCCTCTTTCCTTGGCTTGCATCCATTCGGCCCCATTCAGCCTACTGTTTTAAGATTTTTTTTTTCTTTTCTATATTCCAATTACTCCTTCTCGGGCATAGGCTGATAGCCTTTACACTCTACCGCTGAACACGGTGAGGCCCGTGAGGTCTTGCTCCAGTCTAGGGAGTGAGACATGCGAAGCTTCACGGCTCGAAGCAACTCCATCTCTGAAGCCGCCTCGCCTCTGCACTTCACAGTCTCATCCCCCACACTCGGACCCTCACTCTCACCCCCATCCAGGTGTCAATATTTTCCTGGTGAGCGGTAGCGAACCAGTATATATATATATATATATATATATATATATATATATATATATATATATTATTATAATTTTTTTACAGCAAGCTAAATTTGTACATTTTTTGAAGAAAAAAAAATCTCCGGCGAAGCCGGATTTCTCTATACAATGCTGGCTCCCTGTCGCTCGCCAGGAAGAAATCGACACCTGGATGGGGATAAACGTCTTAAAACAGTTGGCTGAATGGGGCCGAATGGATACAAGCCAGGGAAAGAGAGAAAAGGAGAGATAGATAAACAAAAAAAATGGTGACCCCCCTTAACCTAACTTTACCTGACAGTATTAGTTTAGTTGGCACTGGTTGAGAGGTACTGGTTGAAATAGTCTACTGGTTGAGTATTCTGGTCAAACTCACAAATGAAGTGTCATTCAAGGGAACCAAATGTTTAACCCCTTTAGTACCGAGTTGCCCTTGTCATTGTTATCTGGATATTATTAGACGATTTTATCCAGCTTATGGAGGACGTGTAGCAATTAAAAGGCTTCAAACTATCTCGATTATCTATTTTAAATACCACAGCTTCCTCCTAAGCTGCATAAATCGTCTAAATATAGCTGTAATAACACAAAATGCATCCTCGGTAAGGAAGGGGTTAACATACCCTCCAATGAACGGCTACTAACTAATACAGACAGTCATTGATAAGTACTATAGTATATACTATATATACTATAGTTATACGTTGGCCAAAAATCGTGACCTTTAACAAAGCTCTTGTAACTTAAAAATAGGGCAAGACAAATTGAGCTGACATGTCAACCATTTGTGGAAAGTCAACCAGGGAGTAGGTATGGAAGTATATAGCCCATTTTCTCCAGCCATTTTTGTAGTAATGATAGGCTAGGGATCATACTGTTGGTCTAATTATAGTGAATGGCCCATAAATATTATAAGCTCAAATTAACATCACAACCATACCAATAATATATTGTTGATTATGATAGCATTTGTTCACCCTTTTGCTTTAAATGTTTTTAACTCTATAGCATGTACTTTTAGCGCCTTCTGGATACGATTACACTTTTCTTCATTAAATTATGGTTATTATTAGACGATTTTATGCAACTTTGGAAGGATCTGTAGGAAATTAAAGGGGTAAAACTCTCATACTTAGCACTCTGACCTCCAAAATTGTTTCCTTAACCCGAGAAAGGCGAAAATCCTCATAAGAGGTTTGGTGTGCAAAGGCGAAGGTCCTCATAGCAAGGGCGAGGCAACTAGAGATCCTTGCAACAGAGATAATTCTACTTAGCATTGTCAGTGTCGCTTGAGAACTCAGGAGAAGAGGATAATGCCGCGGCGGCTCTCCCCTCATGAATGGACCGGTCGGCAATAATACATCTTTTTCACCCCCCAAATACTATTCCCACTTGTTTTATTGCTCTTAAATGTTAATATCTTCATAATAAACGTAAAATAGGCGCATATGAATAAATAATAACGATATTTATGGTAAAATGAAAATTTTTGTCGGGAATGAACCAAAATACCTCCGCATGGTGGGACGTTTCAAATACCATAGTCTAGCCTTTGCCGGGTAACTGAAGAAAATCGTCTACTGATAGCCAAAACAAACTGTAAAAACGGATCCAATTCCAAAAGAGTTAACCCTATCTGGTGCAAGATGAAACTTTCATAACCCTTCCTGCTTCACTCCAGTAGTTGGAGATTACAAGGCATTTCACCCAATTACTTTGATGTCGATTTTCCCTAAGTAAACGAGAGCGAATCTGCAATTTAAGAGAAACAGGCCATTGGATTGGACATCTGTCAACCCCAAAATGTACATAATTATGTAGCTAGATTTTTTTTTTTTTTTTTTTTTTTTTTTTTTTTTGAGAGGGGCCTGGGATGGCATTATATTAGTCTAGGGGCAAACTAAATATATGTTGCTCGAAAATGGAGAGAGCAATCAAAAACCTCGTCAATAATTAGACTAAATACCATAATAACACCAAATCATGGCAGCACATAGTGTTAAAGAGCATAGCTCGTCACATATATTGACTCAGGTATCCCCAGAATCGTCATTGTCAATGTACAACATACTGCTATGTAAAATATTAGGTGGCTGGGTTCTATATATATATATAAATATATGCAATTTTGTATTTTGGGGGGGTGAATTTCATGACGTCACAGGAGTTATAGTGACGTCAGCGTGGTACCGTGAGTACCTATATTTTCACAATTCCACCCTCAGTCAAACTAATTTTCATTGTCTAGTTGTGGAGGTGCCAGTTTCTCTAATATGTTTCCCAATAATAGCCCCATGGAAAACAAAGGGATGTCTTACCTACCACATAAAGATTCATATATTAGTAAATGAAAGTAGAGAACATTGGAAATAACCTAAATAATCCATATAGCCGGAAAAAATACAATTGTATTAGGGAATCGACTCCTCTATCTTCTTCTTCTTTTTCTTATGGGGGTCGGCCCAGCCACGGCCCAGCCACGCCTTTGTATCGGCTTCCTTTCTTTTAGGGAAAGCCACAAAAAAGCAGGAAGAAATATATCCTTACATTTATTTAGAAGATCCTTACATTTGGAAACCCATTACGCCATCAGACAGTATACTAGGACCAATAGAAAAGAAAGGAAGATCTTGATCTTGATTCTTGATTTAAGGGCTGTGAGGGCAGTGCCCTATTAACCCTGACGCAGTGGTCGTCAAGCCGCAGCGGCCACCCTGGAAGGAGGCTCAAACATCAGGGACCCAGGAGGGGCTGCAGAAGGGCAACAATACCCCCAGGGCTCGAGGATGGAATGGAAGATGACGTGATGAACGATGACACCCGGCAGGAAGAAGACACGTGGTGAAGAGAAGAGGCAAGGACGGAGGGGCCAACACAATCCCCAGAAGCTGAAGGCGGCCCTGGCACCGACAGGTTGGGGGGGCGGGGGGTCCTCTAAGGAACCCCGTAGAAAGCCGAGGATTGTGCCGATACCAGAGCCGACCACCGTGGGCGCCGCGTCCCTCCAGCGGGCAAGCCACGTGTCACAGGTCCAGAGAAGCGCCGGCCCCCACCAACCAAAAGGACGAAGATGGCGCAGAGTCGAAAGGAAGATGGCTGTGATGAAGATGCGGGGTGAGGACGATCGAGTTTCGTCAATGAAGGGGAGGGGAGGCTGGGGAGGCCCAGTTGGGAAACAGCTGATCGATCGATAATAGCCGAGTACAATTTTAATTTAACAAATGAATGAACTGTGCATACAACTATTTTTACATACCTGAATATTCTTACTATATATTGTAAGTACATACATGATAAATTAGGTAAAACAGAGAGATCAGGAGTTTATTTAAAAGTTATCTTACCGTACGAAAATATAAGAGACGAAGCGAAAAATGGTGAAAGAAACTGACGGTCTTAGGTACGGTAACACACACAGATCGAGTTGCCAACTAACACCAGACATTTGCCTTGCTCGAATATATACAGAATACGTTAATTCTCGGTCATTTCATGACATATTCCATTAAGACTTCGTTCACTGATGCATTCTGATATTGTGTAAGCGCCAATTACTATTATGTGTAAATAAAGCGGTAAATTAGGAAGAATACTTCGTATTGAAGTTATTGAGGGATACGCCTTTACTCAATATTTGTTTACACAAGTTTCCGGTTGTTGGCGCTATTATAGAAAACGTTTTCTTCTTTAAAATGTCCTAGTAAAAATAATAGATGCAATTAGACAGATAGAAGGTGATATAAAAAGGTAATCTAATTGTATTAGTGGTATAACCTTAAGGAACTGTACAAGCAAAAACGTATTATGATATAAATACAAATGTCGTTCTACTGTGGAGTCAAAATGGCATCTTTGTGGTAACCTGTGTCTAGGACTCTACAATATACACTTACCATTTTTATAGTTCACAAAGGGCTATTTGTGTGACCATATAGTAGTGCCAATTTAGCATACTTATTGCTAGATCTAGATGTATTTATTTCGATATAGTAGCATTTTCTTGCATCTAGTGATATGAATTGTAGTTATATTTTAGGAATATTAGTGATAATAATCGACATTAGAGAGATCGTGGTATTATACTAGCGATTGTTGCCATTGTATTATCTAGCGACATTCTAGCAGCTTTTGAGAACGAATCTAGCCCTATTTTGTTTTTCGTTTTGGTAACGAACCGGTTAATTTCTTCTCTTGGATATTTATTATCAACTATCAAAGGCTGTAGGTGGGTACAATTGACAAGGGTGGAGGTAAATCTGAAGCCATACATAGAATATAAGCAAATTTAGCAAGGATTGGAGCTGGAATGAGTGTAGCATTAGTAACTGTTACACAAATCCAGGCTAACTTGTGGACTACTGTGAACTGGTCTTAATTTCGGCTGTGTTTTCAAAGGTGGCCCTTCACCCCCCCTCAAAATAGAAATATCTAATGTGAATTTGTTTTCTATTTTAGGGTAAATATTATAAAAAAGCAAAGCACATGTGCATTATATGTCAAATTAACATGCTTTGAAGAGTGACAAAAACAGGATGAGATTTTTGGTGAGCTATGCCCTTTAACCCTTCTTTGGCGGCACCCGGCTATAGCCGGGCAAGAGAACCAAGGACTATGTGGCGGGGCCCGGCTATAGTCGCATGCAATTTTGAGCACGTAATGTGCTCTGAGAGAGAGCGGAGCGGTGGGAGGAGCGTAGGTTACCTCATGACCGCTCGCCACGGTGGCCGTGGAGCTACTGAGATGTACTCCGCCCTACTCCACCCTCCCTCACTCGTTTCACACGTAATAATGTAAGGAAATTACCGTATTTTACCGATTTTGCCCTTCGGTTGCACGATCGTTGCAAGACAACCAGCCATCGTAGAAGGATGGTTCGGGTGTCATTGGAAACCTCAATTATCGCCCTTTCACGGATAGATAATTGTATTACGCTCTGGCTCTTGTTTATGCATGAAAACGAGCACGGAAACAAGCTCGTTTACGGTAAAACCCCCCGCTGGGCAGCACAGTCAAATATACTCCACCACCCGCTCTTTGAGTGTTAAGGCACATATCCCCGGCAGGTACTGAGTCTGGAGGGATCACAAGAGGTGGGTCGGATCACCAAGCAGTGGCGGGGCTTTTGTGCCGAGGCCTTCACTGACGCGGACAGCTTCGGTGTCACTTTCCCTCTCAACATGGACGTCCGCACCAAGGCTCTGATCATTGGAGCGCTCTTCCTCATTGTGAGTTGTTTGCTTTGGCTTGTAACTAATCCGCATTAGGTGGTTACACATTTAATTTGATTATTTACGCACAATTAATTACCTTACTTTGAATCGGTGTCACTTTTCTTCCCAACTCGGACATCCACACAAAGGCTCTGCTCATTGGAGTTTTTTTTGTAACGGCTCGCTTGGTGTAGTGACTAGAGTCTCGGACTTCCACCCAGAAGGCCCGGGTTCGCGCCCACGCTCGGCGCATTAAAGATTTTTCACAAGCACTGAGTCGTTACCATCCCTCATGAGCAAAGGGATGGGGTAGTAGTACAGAACCCCAATGGAAATACGCCTAATCGGCCTTATTGAGCTATCCTTAGCTAGCTTAGCATGCGCTAGCTTTAAGAACTATTATTATTATTATTATTATCTGCATGTTCTCACTGAGGTGGTTACACACTTAATTATGGATATTTACTTTATTATGTTTAAGAAGGAATTTTGGAAGTCAGAGGGATACGTGAGATATACTTTGCCTCTTTGATTCTCAGAGGGCCTTCCAAAGCTGAATTAAAGCATCTAATGATAACCCAAGCAAAGTGGGAAAAGGTATCCTTATACATAATAACTTAACCCCTTCATTACCGGTGCCGTCCTTTTAACTTTATTCTGGTTACTATTAGACGATTTTATTCTCTTTAATAACGGTCTCCAGCAATTAAAAGGCTTTGAACTATCTTGCTTAACCCTTTTTACTACCTCAGATCCTTCTTAAACTGCACAAAATTGTCTAAATATAGCTAGAATAAAATCTAAAAGACGTCACCGGTAGAGAAGGAGTTAATTATAAGCGAGGCTATATTATGATATCAAAAGTGGTTGAGAAGGGGTTAATAGGAAAGCGCGGCTCCGCATGTTATAAGCGAGGCTATACAGTATATGATATCAAAAGTGGTTGAGAAGGAGTTAATAGGAAAGCGCGGCTCCGCATGTTATAAGCGAGGCTATATATGATATCAAAAGTGGTTGAGAAGGAGTTAATAGGAAAGCGCGGCTCCGCATGTTATAAGCGAGGATATACAGTATATGATATCAAAAGTGGTTGACAAGGAGTTAATAGGAAAGCGCGGCTCCGCATGTTATAAGCGAGGCTATATATGATATCAAAAGTGGTTGAGAAGGAGTTAATAGGAAAGCGCGGCTCCGCATGTTATAAGCGAGGCTATACAGTATATGATATCAAAAGTGGTTGAGAAGGAGTTAATAGGAAAGCGCGGCTCCGCATGTTATAAGCGAGGCTATACAGTATATGATATCAAAAGTGGTTGAGAAGGAGTTAATAGGAAAGCGCGGCTCCGCATGTTATAAGCGAGGCTATACAGTATATGATATCAAAAGTGGTTGAGAAGGGGTTAATAGGAAAGCGCGGCTCCGCATGTTATAAGCGAGGCTATATTATATGATATCAAAAGTGGTTGAGAAGGAGTTAATAGGAAAGCGCGGCTCCGCATGTTATAATCGAGGCTATACAGTATATGATATCAAAAGTGGTTGAGAAGGAGTTAATAGGAAAGCGCGGCTCCGCATGTTATAATCGAGGCTATATAGTATATGATATCAAAAGTGGTTGAGAAGGGGTTAATAGGAAAGCGCGGCTCCGCATGTTATAATCGAGGCTATAGAGTATATGATATCAAAAGTGGTTGAGAAGGGGTTAATAGGAAAGCGCGGCTCCGCATGTTATAAGCGAGGCTATATATGATATCAAAAGTGGTTGAGAAGGAGTTAATAGGAAAGCACGGCTCCGCATGTTATAAGCGAGGCTATACAGTATATGATATCAAAATTGGTTGAGAAGGAGTTAATAGGAAAGCACGGCTCCGCATGTTATAAGCGAGGCTATACAGTATATGATATCAAAAGTGGTTGAGAAGGAGTTAATAGGAAAGTGTGGCTCCGTATATTATAAGCGAGGCTATACAGTATATGATATCAAAAGTGGTTGAGAGGGGGTTAATAGGAAAGCGCGGCTCCGCATGTTATAAGCGAGGCTATATATGATATCAAAAGTGGTTGAGAAGGAGTTAATAGGAAAGCGCGGCTCCGCATGTTATAAGCGAGGCTATATATGATATCAAAAGTGGTTGAGAAGGAGTTAATAGGAAAGCGTGGCTCCGCATGTTATAAGCGAGGCTATATATGATATCAAAAGTTGTTGAGAAGGAGTTAATAGGAAAGCGTGGCTCCGCATGTTATAAGCGAGGCTATACAGTATATGATATCAAAAGTGGTTGAGAAGGAGTTAATAGGAAAGCGCGGCTCTGCATGTTATAAGCGAGGCTATACAGTATATGATATCAAAAGTGGTTGAGAAGGAGTTAATAGGAAAGCGTGGCTCCGCATGTTATAAGCGAGGCTATACAGTATATGATATCAAAAGTGGTTGAGAAGGAGTTAATAGGAAAGCGTGGTTCCGCATGTTATAAGCGAGGCTATACAGTATATGATATCAAAAGTGGTTGAGAAGTGGTTAATAGGAAAGCGTGGCTCCACATGTTATAAGCGAGGCTATAAAGTATATGATATCAAAAGTGGTTGAGAAGGGGTTAATAGGAAAGCGCGGCTCCGCATGTTATAAGCGAAGCTATATATGATATCAAAAGTGGTTGAGTAGGAGTTAATAGGAAAGCGTGGCTCCGCATGTTATAAGCGAGGCTATACATTATATGATATCAAAAGTGGTTAAGAAGGAGTTAATAGGAAAGCGCGGCTCCGCATGTTACAAGCGAGGCTATACAGTATATAATATCAAAAGTGGTTGAGTAGGAGTTAATAGGAAAGCGTGGCTCCGCATGTTATAAGCGAGGCTATACAGTATATGATATCAAAAGTGGTTGAGAAGGGGTTAATAGGAAAGCGTGGCTCCGCATGTTATAATCGAGGCTATACAGTATATGATATCAAAAGTGGTTGAGAAGGGGTTAATAGGAAAGCGCGGCTCCGCATGTTATAAGCGAGGCTATACAGTATATGATATCAAAAGTGGTTGAGAAGGAGTTAATAGGAAAGCGTGGCTCCGCATGTTATAAGCGAGGCTATACAGCATATGATATCAAAAGTGGTTGAGAGGGGGTTAATAGGAAAGCGCGGCTCCGCATGTTATAAGCGAGGCTATACAGCATATGATATCAAAAGTGGTTGAGAAGGGGTTAATAGGAAAGCGCGGCTCCGCATGTTATAAGCAAGGCTATATATGAAATGAAAAGTGGTTGAGAAGGAGTTAATAGGAAAGCGCGGCTCAGCATGTTATAAGCGAGGCTATACAGTATATGATATCAAAAGTGGTTGAGAAGGAGTTAATAGGAAAGCGCGGCTCCACATGTTATAAGCGAGGCTATACAGTATATGATATCAAAAGTGGTTGACAAGGAGTTAATAGGAAAGCGCGGCTCAGCATGTTATAAGCGAGGCTATACAGTATATGATATCAAAAGTGGTTGAGAAGGAGTTAATAGGAAAGCGTGGCTCCGCATGTTATAAGCGAGGCTATACAGTATATTGTTACGTCCTGGGATATATAAACACTGGGCTCTTTCTATTGGACTAGGTATGCGGCAACAAGCAACAACGGAAAACGCTAGATCCAACCCTTATCTATAAACCCAGGCAACATACCACCCTAAACCGTCAAGAGTCCTGCCTGGACAACGAGGTATCCTATGACTCGGTTACAGGGTGCACGCACTATAGACTGCTGATAGTCAAGCAGGCTATATAAAAGGTCACACAATTAAGTTGACTTAAAGCTTCAAGGAAAAGATAGATAACGGAATTAAATTGCAGAAACAATTTAATAACAAACTAGAAGAAAGTACATTTAACGTTACGTTAATTAATACAACTAATCACCCCTGCGTGAAAGAAGGTGAAAGCAAACAGTCCTCAAAACATCGTACAGGTAGACAAGATGCGGGTTTCTAAACTGCATGCGGATACTGTAGGATCTGAAGCTTAGCAAAGAAAATACGTTACGGATTTAGAGAACTCTTAACTCATAAGCAGGAATAAATACTAGTGATAGGCCATACAGTGTATAATGGCATAGGTATAATTAAATAAAGGCAGCAACTCGCAACATAACCACATACAGGTGTGCTTCTCACTCTTAGTCAGGCAAGCCTGCTCGGACAGAGTCTCTAAGCCACACCCTGACTCACAATGCTCACAAAAACGGTAAACTGTGGCACAATAACAAGCATACAGAGATGATAAACCCCTAGCTGTTAATCTGCCAGGTGGCAGAGGTCTAGCCGGAAGGATATAGGCTTCGGATACCCGGGCTGAGCCACCTGCTCTAGCCTAGGGACGTTCCCAAGTCTGTGCGCCAAATTACTCTAATTGAAAGGGTGCTCTCTTGAGAGACTCAGATCGCAAGTATCTGACTCTCTCCTGGCGACCCTAAAACAAAAGCAAGACGTGCTAGCGCAGTGCTGAGTGGACTAGGCAAGGGCCCTCACACAACACAACACTAGACACACAGGGACACAGACAAGAAAATGCCCCCAGACTCCCACGGGTATCCTAGTAAAGTCGTGCGGGTCCACAGGACTCGCACCAGCAGACTTTACTTAAAGGATCGCAAAAAGCCTCCCCTCACAAATTCCTTTGTGAACTATTGAATTTTTTACTGTAAAAACTCACTGGATGTTCGATACCTTCATCATCTGTCTGTAACAAGACAGCCCCAGCCCCTACGCCACTGGCATCAGTCGCCAGCTGAAAAGGTCTGCTGAAGTCCGGGGCCCTGAGTATGGGGTGGGTACATAACAGGTGTTTCACCAAGGAAAACGCCTCTGCACACTCAGGAGACCACCGGAACTTCTTGGCCTTAGCTAATAAGTCAGTTAAAGGTGCAAGTACAGTCGAATAGCCTTTGATGAAGCGTCGATAATAGCCTATCATACATAGAAACCGCATGATTTGTTTCTTAGTCGTAGGCTGGGGAAACTGATCGATGGCTTTGATCTTTGTCTGTGGAGGGCACACCTGACCCATCCCCACCTCGAACCCCAGGTACAAAACTGTGGCTTTGACAAAATCGCACTTACCCAGGTTTACCACCAAACCTGCTTCATTCAGTTTATTAAAAAGCTGTCCGATGTGAGCACAGTGACTGTTAAAATCATCGTCGTATATTATGACATCATCTAGGTACACCGTACAGTTGGGAATGTCGGCTACAATGTCGTTCATTAATTTCTGAAACGTTGCAGGGGCATTTTTTAGCCCGTATGGCATAACATGGCAACGATATGTGGCACCGTCCACCACAAACCCACACACCTCTCGCGCTCGCTCAGACAAGGGCACTTGCCAATAACCCTTAACAAGGTCTATCTTAGTGAGGAACTTGGCTTTTCCTATCTTATCCACACTGTCGTCCACGCGAGGGAGAGGGTAGGCATTTGTGGGGGTTAAACCATTCAACCTGCGGAAATCTATACAAAACCGCACCTTGCCATCTGGTTTGGGCTGCAGTGTGACGGGGGAAGTCCACCTTACTGCACCCTCAGAAATCAGCCCATGTTTCAGCATATAATCCAGCTCTTCCCTAAGTGCTGGTAATTTAATAGGGGGAACACGGTATGGCACTGATTTAAAGGGCGGGTGGTCCCCAACATCGACATCGTGCACCGCTTGAGTAGTGAGGCCAGGATGCTCCGCGAAAACAGCTGGGTTTGAATCAAACAAGTGCTGCACAGCTACACGCTGTTGCTCAGGCAGGTGCAATATCAACTCGTGAGCCACTTGTCTAGAATTCCCCGCCCACTGATCCGCGGAAACATGACAATCCCAATTATCCTCCCCCGCAGCTTGACTGTCCCTTCCTCCTTCTCCACCACGATCGCTGCAGATCAACACCGGGACAGTGAGAGGCTCTGAGGGGCGCCTCACATACTCTTTCATCAGATTTACATGGCAAAGTTGGTTCTTTTTCTTACGATCAGGAGTAGCTACTAAATAGTCGAGATCAGAAACCTTCCTTACAACCCGATACGGACCAGAATACTTGGCAGACAAGGGGTGTCCCACCAGAGGCAGTAGTATCAGTACCTCCTGATCTACTTCAAACTCCCTCAGCTTCACCTTCTGGTCGTATCTGTCCTTCATCTGAGCTTGTGAACTCTTAAGGTTCCGACCTGCTACCTCCAAGCTCTTTAGCATTCTCTCACGGCTTTCAACTACATACTTTAGAAGCGAGCATGGCTTTGTGACTCCCTCCCAGATCTCCTTGACTATGTGGAGGGGCCCCCTGACCCTGTGTCCAAAAACCAACTCGTTCGGGCTAAATCCCAACCTCTCCCCAGGTACTTCTCTCGCAGCAAATAATACGTATGGGAGACCTAGATCCCAGTCCTTCCCATTTTCCATGCAATAACACCGCAACATACTCTTGAGAGTCGAGTGCCACCTTTCCAAAACTCCCTGACTCTCGGGATGGTAGGCAGATGACACCACAGACACTATCCCATGTTGCTGCATGGTCTGCTTAAACAGAGCAGAAGTAAAATTGGATCCCAGATCAGACTGGCTCTCCTGAGGGTAGCCATAACGAGAGAAATAGACAAGTAGGTTTTTGACAACAGTCTTAGCCATCCCGTTGCGCATGGGGTAAGCATCTGGATACCGTGTTGCTACATCCATTACAGTTAGTAAAAATGTATTGCCGGCACTAGTGGGGGGCAATGGGCCAACCATATCGATAACTACTTTGCTGAAGGGCAGCCCAATGACAGGGATGGGTTGTAACGGGGCTCTCGGGATGACCTGATTGGGTTTCCCAACAACTTGACAAGTGTGACACTGTGACACCCATGACACGACACTCGCCTTTAACCCAGGCCACCAGAAAAGCTTGTTCAGAGCTGCCTCCGTCTTACGTGCCCCCAGGTGCCCTGCCAAAGGCACATCATGAGCTAATCTCAATAAGCTCTCACAGCACACCCTCGGTACTACTAACTGGTCCACTAATCCTGACCCGCCATCCCACTTTTTCTTGGGATCCTGATGTCTCCGATACAAGATCCCCTCGGACAAGAAAAAATCACCAGGCTGCGCATCCCCATCGCTCTCCAGTTCGATAGCACCATTACCACACGCCCTGACTTCAGGATCTTCCAGCTGCAAGGAACATATATCAGCAGGTGCGAGATTATCCAAGTTCATCTTAAATAATTTATTTCCACCTCCAATGTCCCGCTGAGCCATCCTTTCCTCACGCTGCGCATAACGATGCTGTCGCAGAGTCTCTTCCTGCCCTGCACCTGCACTAGCGGTGACAGGCCCCGGGGCCTCTCCAGACTCTAACATAGGTGCCAATAATGAGTCACCAAGAAACACTGCCGGCTCAAAACTCTCCAATTGACCAACACTTCCCGTTTTCTTGTGACCTTTCCTCCGCGGTTTGATAGACTGAGGTGGTGGCTGCAAGGCTCCGGATGTCTGAGAACGCGTCACAACACACGCCATGGTTTGTACGCTACACTTCTCAACCCACTCCTGTTCCTCCCTACTAACGTCGGCCGCCTCTCGGCAACGACCAAGGGTGAAACCTTAGAAGCAGGCACCGCAAAGTCGTTGCCGAGGAGGAGGTCGACGCCCCCAACAGGCAAGTTCTCTACAATTCCTACATCCAACTCCTTCGCCACACCACCCACCTCCAGCTCCATCCGCACCAGCGGGTAGAACTTCGTAGCATTGATCCCCTGAACTACCACCACCCGAGCAGCGTTAATCGGCCTACCAGTAAAGTTCTTTAACAAGGTCTGAGAAGCCCCCGTATCACGCAATAGCTTAACTCCTCGCCTTTCGCCAGCCCACCTCACAAAACCATGCCCTCTATGACCCCCAAAGACGTCGCGGACAGGGTTCGAGCCTTCCGGACTCTTGAACACAGGCTGTGTCCCAACCTCTGACGATCTACCCTTGGCAAACTCAGAAGATATAGGTGACATCCCTATGTTGCGGACCAATGACACAACCTTGTTTGGTGGCTTGTTCGGACAAGCATTTGCAAAGTGACCCTCCTTGTGACATGCAAAGCACTCTTTACTCTTTGGTTTCCCTTGGGAGTGGGAGGTACCATTAGACTTCTTATACGGGACGATATTTGGTTTATGTTCAGTGCTAGATGGTTTTGTGTATTTATGTGTATCAAAATTCTTGGGAGGGGGAGGGGTACGATCCTTTGCACCCGACTCACTCCTAGCTGCTGCTCCGCACCCTCGAATTAATGACAGTCGGAGGTCAGCCATTTCTGCTGCCTCCTAGAGAGTTCTAGGATTTGTTTCTTTTATATTTAATGTTAAGTCCCCGCCTGTGCACTTAAAGAACTGCTCCAAGAGAACCAGCTCACTCAACTCCTCAAAAGTAGCTGCCCTCTCAGAACGCAGCCAATGTCGTAGTGCATCAGACAAGTCCCGGGCGTGTTCTAGGAAGGTACTATCCTTGCCCTTAGTAACACCCCGAAACTTCAAGCGGTAAGTTTCTGGTTGTAACTCATAGGCCCGTAGCACAGCCTTCTTTAGCTCATCATAAACAACACAGGACTCTAAAGGTAGTGCATCATACGCTTTTAGCCCCTTTCCTAGGAGTCTTGATGAAACTAATGCTGCCCACTTTTCCTGAGGCCACTGGTGTTCCTGACACTTCTTCTCAAATCGCATAAAAAACTCAGTGTGACGCCTCCCGGCGCTAGCAGAATGGTTGCGTGGGGCATTGCAGCTCGCTAGCGCTCGCCAGGATGGGAGGATGGGCTACAGTTGTCCTAGAATGATCTGCTTTATGTGATTAGTGTCGTGTTGCCACAGACAGTCTAGAAATGGTCTTTGTTTTGGTCTGTGACCGCGCCTTGTATTTTATATTCGCTATAATATAAATGTTGCTTGTGTGAGAGGCGAGCGAGAGAGAGTGACGGGGTACACCTGGCAGCGGGGTTAGCTATCACGCGGCCCGCTTGGGCGCTGACGGCGTTGGCGGCCGGGTGGTCAACTAGTCCCTGCCCATCGCGGCCGCGTGTTCTTTACCAGCTCAGAGCTTGCCTGACACGCGTATCGTCTACATCCTTTGCAATTCTGTCCCCCATACTCGCCACTTTGCATACTATTTCTCTCTCTCGACTTCTCCTTTCTCATTCTCTAATCTTTATTAAACTCAACATCCCTTCTGGTTTCAGCATAGACGTTCACCGTCGGCCAGTCGTATTGTACGCGAAGCTCTCAGATAATTCCATGTATTAGGCTTTAATGAGGTTTGGAGAGACGGACTTTTCCGCATGTGTCCTCTCTCGGGAAGGTTGTAGACCGGTATATGTCTCCCTGGCAAGGTGTTGAGTGATTCTGCTGGGTTATTTAAAGCTAGACTAGGGGTAAGGTTACTGTGTCGTTGTCTCCGATGTGTGCAGTGGTAGCTAAGCCCTGCACGACATCGACAGGTACTGTGGGAGCCTAGGTTGTCTTCGGGTGGGTTTACTTTGTGAGCACAGCGCTGTGGTGTGAGAGGGCCATAGCCTATCCCTCGCAACATAGTGCTGCCTCTTTGTGTTGACTTCTGAGGGATCGCCAGGATAGAACTAGGTACTAGAGACCTAGATTTATCAAGAGAGCATCCCCGTCATATAACGTAATCTTCATTATACCACCTTCGGACAACGTTAGGCTACGAGCCGCATGCTCGCCCATTGTTGCCCTGCCTTGATACCCCAGCTAGACTTTATTAGCTGAGCAGACACTGGTTAGAGATAAGCCCCATTATTATATGTATGCTACATTATTATTCACTGCACTTTTGAGCCGAGGTTGTTGTTGAGTTGCACAACCCGAGTAGGCTGTTGCGTTGTGTCACGAAGCATTTCTTTAGTTGTCGAGCATTACTACCTTTGCGCAGTCTTTATTATTCGCCTGCCTATTATTACTATATGTCCTAGCATTTATTGTGACCCGTATTCTGCATTATAATTGTTCAAGATTCTTTACGAACATCTTCCCAGCATCAGACTTATTTCAGAAGTTTCCAGTTGATGTTGCAGGACTAGCATTGCACTTTCTTTAATACAGGAGTGCCAGTTATTTGAGTATCTACCGTAACGTTAATTAATCACATTAACTATCTTTTCTTTGTGTAACCTAATCGAGTAATCTTTTACTGTTTGAGAATAGGCTGTTTCATCGAGCGTCAGCCTAGTGTGTGTGCACCAGTTACCGAGTCATAGGATACCTCGTTGTCCAGGCACGACTCAGGGCGGTAATGGTGTTTTGTTTTCCAGTGTTTAAGGCAGGGGTTGGATCTAGTGTTACCGTTGTTGCATTTTTCCGTTATCTAGTCCAATGTTGAAGAGCCCTGTGTCTTTGAGAACCTGGATCGTAACATCAGTCACACATGATTCATCGAACACAGGAACTAGTTTAAGCAGGTGCGACAATGATTGGTCCCGATGTCTGTTACCTCCCCCAATATTTCGCCCTGTTACCTCCACTCGAGATCTCTCCAGCTCCCTGTCAGCCCGATACCTAGTAGACTCTGCCTGCAGTTCAGCCTCTCGTATAGCTGTTCTCTCTGCGGCCTCAGCCTGAGCTCTAGCAACCTCAGCCTACTCACTAGCCTGTCTCTCGGCAGCCTCAACCTGAGCTCTAGCCTGTCTTTCGGTAGCCTCAACCTGAGCTCTAGCAACCTCAACCTTGGCCATCTCAAGCCGAAACAACAAATCTGGAGTCAACCCTTGAGGAGGGGAAGGTGCATTTAATGGAGAGGGTCCCTGTGATTGAATTCCACGCTGCCATTGACCATCAACTTGGGGGTATGTACTAAATTCAGGCACCCTGACGTTTGATATGGGGGTAGAGTGGAGGGAGGGCTGGGGACCGGGGCCCCCAGTCACCTCTCCACCCAGGTCTCTCCCTTCTAAACCCAATATTAAAGTCCTCAGCTGATCTTTTTCTCGTGCCACTTAAACCCGGGTGACCCTGAAGACCTGCCACACACTTTAAGCCATACTTATTCAGCTTCAACACCCTGGCAGCGGTAAGGGGCACCTCTAAAAATCTTCTAGCACCCTCCTCGCTATCGACTAGCCACTCCACAGGTCTTTCTCCCTCCGAGCCCGTATCGTGACCTGACCCCTCACTGTGTTCTGATGTATTAGACATGCTTGTGTACTGCAGTAATTATCACGGTTATAGAATGTGCCTTATCTCCTATGCAAGTATGTATATACTAATGTTATTTAAAGTCTTTAATGTGTTATATTGGTTGCTCCAAAAAAAAAACTCTATGTCCACTGTATTCCTCTAATCCTAAGGAATCTCAAAACAAATGACCACTATATTCCTCTGTTCAGTAAATCCTATGCAAGGTCGCCATTTGTTACGTCCTGGGATATATAAACACTGGGCTCTTTCTATTGGACTAGGTATGCGGCAACAAGCAACAACGGAAAACGCTAGATCCAACCCTTATCTATAAACCCAGGCAACAAACCACCCTAAACCGTCAAGAGTCCTGCCTGGACAACGAGGTATCCTATGAATCGGTTACAGGGTGCACGCACTATAGACTGCTGATAGTCAAGCAGGCTATATAAAAGATCACACAATTAAGTTGACTTAAAGCTTCAAGGAAAAGATAGATAACGGAATTAAATTGCAGAAACAATTTAATAACAAACTAGAAGAAAGTACATTTAACGTTACGTTAATTAATACAACTAATCACCCCTGCGTGAAAGAAGGTGAAAGCAAACAGTCCTCAAAACATCGTACAGGTAGACAAGATGCGGGTTTCTAAACTGCATGCGGCTACTGTAGGATCTGAAGCTTAGCAAAGAAAATACGTTACGGATTTAGAGAACTCTTAACTCATAAGCAGGAATAAATACTAGTGATAGGCCATACAGTGTATAATGGCATAGGTATAATTAAATAAAGGCAGCAACTCGCAACATAACCACATACAGGTGTGCTTCTCACTCTTAGTCAGGCAAGCCTGCTCGGACAGAGTCTCTAAGCCACACCCTGACTCACAATGCTCACAAAAACGGTAAACTGTGGCACAATAACAAGCATACAGAGATGATAAACCCCTAGCTGTTAATCTGCCAGGTGGCAGAGGTCTAGCCGGAAGGATATAGGCTTCGGATACCCGGGCTGAGCCACCTGCTCTAGCCTAGGGGCGTTCCCAAGTCTGTGCGCCAAATTACTCTAATTGAAAGGGTGCTCTCTTGAGAGACTCAGATCGCAAGTATCTGACTCTCTCCTGGCGACCCTAAAACAAAAGCAAGACGTGCTAGCGCAGTGCTGAGTGGACTAGGCAAGGGCCCTCACACAACACAACACTAGACACACAGGGACACAGACAAGAAAATGCCCCCAGACTCCCACGGGTATCCTAGTAAAGTCGTGCGGGTCCACAGGACTCGCACCAGCAGACTTTACTTAAAGGATCGCAAAAAGCCTCCCCTCCGGTCTAGCCCCTGCTAACCTGACACAAGAACACACTAGCAAGCATGAAACCACCAAATATGAGACAACAAAAAAGCTTCCTAGGTCTCATTAACAATTAAATCTCTGCATAAGGCCCTAAATCCTATCTAGTTATCTGAGAGCTCGTCGTTAATACAATAATAGATATAAGGTCTATCAAGGGGATGGGATAATTAAATAGACTGGTGAAGTAGTGGAAAGAAGGTATACAAAGTAAGAGAGAAAGTTTCTAAGTGGGGTTGAGAGGGATAGATATCAAGGGGGTCCGAAGGGTACGACAGTGAGGTGAGCTCGGAGTCTTGAATCTGTCTGGACCCCACCCTAAGCATGCGAAATACATCCCATGCTTGGCAACACTCAACACAGTTGCCGGGTCAAAATCATCTACCCCTTGCGTGAGTCGAAACTAAGCCTAACGTTGCAATCAAATTGGCAACATCAGGCTCGTCCCAAGCTAGACTCTCCGCGCGAAGCAACGTCCCCCAGCCGGTCTCTCTCTCCCGCTCGTCTCCTCCCACTCTCACTAGACTTACATCTTATATATTATAATGAAACAATCAACTATCGAGAATAAAATATACTAAGATGCGTTGGTTAAGAATAAGGGCAGCTTCAAGCTGTGAAACAACATAAGAATATCCCAGACATTAGTTACATTATCGTAGGATATATACTAAGGAAAAGCCGGCCGGCCGGCTACTGCCAGCCGGTTTCTAAACGGCTGGGCAGCCGACGCGCGCGCATGCCCGCACGTGGCTACTATGCAGGAGCGTCACAATATGATATCAAAAGTGGTTGAGAAGGGGTTAATAGGAAAGCGCGGCTCCGCATGTTATAAGCGAGGCTATATATGATATCAAAAGTGGTTGAATGTTTTATGATAAGCGCGTTCATCACTTAAGGGGGTCACCTGCTATTTTTCTCTCTTTTTCTCTCTTTCTCGGGCTTGTATCCATTCTGCCCCATTCAGCCTACTGTTTTAAGACTTTTATCCCCATCCAGGCGTCGATTTTTTCTTGGCGAGCGGCAGCGAGCCAGCATATTATTTTTATTTATTTTTTGACAGCAGGCTAAATTTGTACATTTTTCGATAGAAAAATTTCTCCGGCGAAGCCAGATTTCTTTATACAATGCTGGCTCGCTATCCCTCGCCAGGACAAAATCGACACCTGGATGGGGATAAAAGTCTTAAAATAGTAAGCTGAATGGGGCAGAATGGATACAAGCCAGAGAAAGAGAGAAAAATAGCAGGTGACCCCCCTTAACGTCCATTGCCCCCTGCTCACCACGGGAAGGTGGAAGTAGAATTTTGAAACTGGATATTTTTGGTCATTTCGGAATAACCATTTATTCCTAGTAAAATTAATTACATGTTAGATTTTTTGTTTTATGTGAGTGAGGGAGACAAAAGGCAGAACTGCCAGTAGCGAGTGCCTACCCCAGAGTTAAAAGAGTGACAGGGCCAAAAATCAAGAGATGTTCGAGCCAAAATGCCTGGACACATGGAGTTTGAAGCTATTTAAGTCATAGGAAGAAGGAAAGGCTGATTCTGGGAGAGAGTTCCATAGCTCAGCTGTTGAATAGATGAAAGACTGAGAGTAACGTTTCACTCTTGTGTTGGAGAGTTGCACAGAATAGGGGTGGGATTATGTGCAAGACGGGTACCCTGTACCCTATGTAGAAAAGGTGGTATACACTGGGAGAGCTCTGAGGAACACTGATTATCGATAGAATGGGGAGAGAGATACAACACTGCGGCGAAGAGAGAGAGATTGCAGAGAGTTGGTGAGTGGACTGGAATTAATAATACGAAAGGCTTTCCTTTCTCCTTTGTCTAGGAGTGCGATGTGTGAGGATCCACCCCACACATGTGAATAATACTCAATACAAGGATGCATTGTGCCCCTGTACAGAGCAAGAAGCTTTCAGGGGTAAACAAAAAAATTGAGGCGATTGAGCACACCCAGCTTCTGGGAGGCTGCCTTAGCAAGACTGGTAATATGGTCCTTCCAAGTGAGAGCAGAAGAAAAATAGACACCAAGAATATTGAGAGACGATGAAGGATTGATTTTTGTATTGTTGAAAGATAAGGGATAGTCCTCGGAGTTCCGGACGGGTAGATAAATAGAGAAATTGGGTTTTGGAAGCATTAAAAGCAACAAAGTTAGATCAGAAGATAAGTGTTGTATGGCTTCATTACATTTGTTTATTTAGGGATTGCTGGCTGGGGCGTTCTGGAAAACTAAATGAGTAGTGTAAGGTAGAGTCGTCTGCATATGAATGGATGGGACTGAAGGTACAGTTGAGAAGATCATTTATGAAAATTAGAAAGAGAATGGGAGATAGGACAGAGCCCTGAAGAACACCGGAGTTGATAGGATGAGGAAGTGAGCGATGGCCGTCCACAACCACAGCTATAGAACGACCGGAAAGGAAATTAGAGACAAAGGCACAGATGGAGGTATAGAAACTGAAGGAGGGTAGTTTAGAAATTAAAGATTTGTGCCAGACTCTATCGAAGGCTTTCGATATGTCTAGTGCAATAGAAAAGGTCTCACCGAAGTCCCAAAAGGAGGATGACCAAGAGTTACTAAGATATGAAAGAAGATCACCAGTAGAGCGACCCTTAAGGAAGCCATACTGGGGATCTGAGAGTAGATTATGCGAAGAGAAATGCTTAAGAAATTTGGAAGCAAGAATAGTTTCAAAAACTTTAGAAATACAAGAGATGAGAGCGATTAGACGACAGTTGGAGGGTTGAGAATGGTCACCCTTCTTTGGGACAGGTTGAATGAGAGCAAACTTCCAGCAAGAAGGGAAGACGTTAGAGGAGAGACAGAGACAAAAGAGTTTGCTTAGGAAGGGAGTCAGCACAGAAGCACAGTTTTTGAGTACAACAGGAGGAACACCAGAGCCGAGAGAGGGTGGAAAGTAAATCTTTAGAAGAGATTAGGATATTAGGCATAAGTAGGAGAGAGGGTTAGGATGGATTAGGTTAGGTCCGTCACTCAATACATCACATGACCCATTAAGGGGAGGTTTTTAGTTTGATTACTAGACTTCCTTCAAGCTTAAAATTACACTCCCTAGACCCCCTTTCAAGATAAATGTGTAAATTTTTCGGGAGAAAAATGTCTCGGCCGTAAGCTGATTCCTCTTAAATTACAGGCTTGCTATCACTCACCATGAAAAAAATCGACACCTAATTTTGTTTTTCTATGCGAGTGAGGGAGACAAAAGGCCTGTAGCGAGTGCCTCCCCCACAGTTGAAAGAGTGACAGTGCCAAAATCAAGGGACGTTAGGATATTAGGCATAAGTAGGAGAGAGAGGGGTGGAGAGGGCACCAGAATCATCCAAGGTGGAGTTTCTAACAAAAGTTTGAGAGAAGAGTTCAGCTTTGTCAGAGGAAGAAGTGATGGTTGTGCCATCAGAGTGGAAAAGGGGAGGGAAAGATGAGGAGGAAAAATTGTTGGATATGTTTTTGGCTAGATGTCAGAAAGCTTGGGAAGAGCTAGAGTTGGATAATTAAGTGCATTTATTATTGATGAAAGAGTATTTGGCAAGTCGAAGAACAAATTTGGCTTGATTCCGGGCAGAAACATATGAAGAATGAGATTCTTGTGTTTTAAGGTGTCGGTACCGTTTGAATACTTCCACCTTGTTGCAGACAGCAGTAGAACAAGCTTGAGTAAACCAAGATTTGTTTGCATTAGTCTAAGAGTAAGAAAATGGAATGTATGCTTCCATGCCTGAAAGTATTACCTCGGTAATGCGTTCAGCACTCTCCGAGGGTCCCAGGCCACGGAAGCAAAAGTCATCCAAGGGAAATCAAAGAAGTACTGCTGAAGAGCCTCCCAGTCAGCAGCGCCAGAGTGCCACAAGCGCCGCCGGTTGGGAGGAACGGATGGCCGCACCGGAGAGATAGGACAGATGACAGATATTAGTTTATGGTCGGAGGAGCCCAAAGGAGAGAAAAGATTTACAGTGTAAGCAGAAGGGTTAGGGGTTAGAAATAAGTCCAGAATGTTGGGCCGATCTCCGAAGCGATCTGAGATATGGATGGGTTGCTGGATTAACTGCTCTAGGTCGTTTAAGATAGAACATTTGTAGGCTTGTTCACCAGGTTGGTCAGTGGAATCAGAGGAGAACCATTGGTGGTGTTGAATATTGAAATCTCCAAAGATGGAGATTTCTGCGAAAGGAGAGATGGATAGAATGTGTTCTACTTTAGAAGTTAGAGAGTCAAAGCATTTTGGATAGTCAGTAGAATTAGGGGAGAGATAAGCAGCGCAGAAATATTTAGTTTGAGAATGACAAGAAAGCTTTAGCCAGAGAGTTGAGAATTCAGAAGAATCTAAGTTGGGAACACGAGAGAAAGCAAGATTGTTGTGTACATAGACGCAACATCCACCTTTGGCTCGAAACTGTGGATAGAGATAGTAGGAGGATACAGAGAAGGGTTTACTGTCAGTAGTCCCAGACAACTGTGTCTTGGTGAGAAAGAGAAGATCAGGGTTGGCAGAGGGGAGGTGGTGTTCCACAGAGTGGAAGTTAGAGGAAAGGCCAAAAATTAATAGTAAGAGTAGAAGGTGGTGGTCCAAAGCATTTTGGTGAATCGTTTCCAGGGGATAGACTGGTGGGGGCATTTCTGGTCTCAGGTGGTGAAACAGAAGTTCCAGCTGTCCTTATCAGCCACCTAGCACTCCCCGGGAGTACCGGCCTGTTCGGCTGATGCCTACAGCCTCCTCCTAACAATGGCAGGAAGGTCTTAATGTTGACAGAAATCGGGTGAAAGTTCTTAAAATCGCCAAATTAATGGGGCAAACGTCTTAAAATCTTAAAAACAATGAGGCTAAAATGTGGGAGAAACGGGTCCACAAAAAAATCCCTCAAGTGGAAAATATCCCCTAAAGCGTAACTGTCTGCCACACGTGCCTCACTGAAGGCAACAGCTCCCTTCCAAAATAGAACATAACAAAACAACTATTATAGAGTAGTAAATCATTTTGAATGTTTGAAGGGGGTCACCGTTTTTTTTTATCTTTCTCTCCTTTTCTCTCTTTCCTTGGCTTGTATCCATTTGGCCCCATTCAGCCAACTGTTTTAAGACGTTTATCCCCATCCAGGTGTCGATTTCTTCCTGGCGAGCGATAGCAAGCCAGCATTGTATGGAGAAATCCGGCTTCGTCGGAGACATTTTTCTATCGAAAAATGTGCAAAAATATATACAGTATATGCTGGCTTGCTACCGCTCGTCAGGAAAATATTGACACCTGGATGGGGGTAAACGTCTTAAAACAGTAGTCTGAATGGCGCCAAATGGATACAAGCCAAAGAGAGAGGGAGAGAAAGAGAAAAAAGAGAGATGGGTTCCCTTAACCCTTCTTTAGCGGAGTGTTTTGGGCTCATTTGGGCATATTCAGGCCCTCCTGAATGATCAATCAAGTATCTGCATGAAAAGAAATGTATTCAGCAAAAAAATAAGCGCTAAAAGCTTCAAAATGAGACCAGAACGAGCTACGTAGCACTCGTGGTTCTAATGCAGTGGTGCCACGAACATGGGAGTTTAGCGTATAGCGGTATATTTTTCCCAGCTATGCTCACTACTGGCTACGCTGCCGTCCTCTCGAGAATACAGGGAGGGTGAGTCAGTGTGCAGCGGTAAGCCCTGGGAGTCGGCTGTCTGGCCCGCTGCGCTCCCGGCCATTTGCACTCGATTTTAACCCTTTAAAAGCCTTAATAATGCTCCTAACTTGCTGCAAATTGGTGCACGACTTAATTCGAGCGCCGCCAATAAGGGGTTAAAGGGTGACTAAATATTTATGAGAGAATGCAAAAAATATAATGTTGACTATACCAAAAATATTGTTTTACACCTAGGCCTATTCAACATGAGAGTACAGTGCGTTAAGCCGTTGTCACACGAGCGCTTTTTCCGTCAATTTTCCATGAGCAAGTTTGTTCTCGTATTATTTCGGGCCATTTTTGCACTGGTATCGGTAACTAGACTGAAGGTAGATTATGTTAGGAGGTTGAATTCTGATAAAGTGGAATTTTGTAAGCTTCCAGACCATAATTGCCCGTAAAAATTGCTCGAAAAAGGGCTCGTGTGACTCCGCCTTTAGCCACACGACTTTGCCTCCACTCGGTGATTATATGTATGGAAGGCAGCATAGTATGATTATATGTATGGAAGGCAGCATAGTATGATTATTATATGTATGGAAGGCAGCATAGTATATTATGTATGGAAGGCAGCATAGTATATTAAGGCAGCATAGTAGATTATTATATGTATGGAAGGATATTAGTATGATTATATGTATGGAAGGCAGCATAGTATTATATGTATGGAAGGCAGCATAGTATTATATGTATGGAAGGCAGCATAGTATTATATGTATGGAAGGCAGCATAGTATGATTATTATATGTATGGAAGGCAGCATAGTATGATTATATGTATGGAAGGCAGCATAGTATGATTATTATATGTATGGAAGACAGCATAGTATATTATGTATGGAAGGCAGCATAGTATTATATGTATGGAAGGCAGCATAGTATTATATGTATGGAAGGCAGCATAGTATGATTATTATATGTATGGAAGGCAGCATAGTATGATTATATGTATGGAAGGCAGCATAGTATGATTATTATATGTATGGAAGGCAGCATAGTATATTATGTATGGAAGGCAGCATAGTATTATATGTATGGAAGGCAGCATAGTATGATTATTATATGTATGGAAGGCAGCATAGTATGATTATATGTTTGGAAGGCAGCATAGTATTATATGTATGGAAGGCAGCATAGTATTATATGTATGGAAGGCAGCATAGTATGATTATATGTATGGAAGGCAGCATAGTATGATTATTATATGTATGGAAGGCAGCATAGTATTATATGTATGGAAGGCAGCATAGTATTATATGTATGGAAGGCAGCATAGTATTATATGTATGGAAGGCAACATAGTATTATATGTATGGCAGGCAGCATAGTATTATATGTATGGAAGGCAGCATAGTATTATATGTATGGAAGGCAGCATAGTATTATATGTATGGAAGGCAGCATAGTATGATTATATGTATGGAAGGCAGCATAGTATTATATGTATGGAAGGCAGCATAGTATTATATGTATGGAAGGCAGCATAGTATTATATGTATGGCAGGCAGCATAGTATTATATGTATGGAAGGCAGCATAGTATTATATGTATGGAAGGCAGCATAGTATGATTATTATATGTATGGAAGGCAGCATAGTATGATTATTATATGTATGGCAGGCAGCATAGTATGATTATTATATGTATGGCAGGCAGCATAGTATGATATTATGTATGGAAGGCAGCATAGTATGATTATTATATGTATGGAAGGCAGCATAGTATGATTATATGTATGGAAGGCAGCATAGTATGATTATTATATGTATGGAAGGCAGCATAGTATGATTATTATATGTATGGAAGGCAGCATAGTATGATTATTATATGTATGGAAGGCAGCATAGTATGATTATATGTATGGAAGGCAGCATAGTATGATTATATGTATGGAAGGCAGCATAGTATGATTATTATATGTATGGAAGGCAGCATAGTATGATTATTATATGTATGGAAGGCAGCATAGTATTATATGTATGGAAGGCAGCATAGTATGATTATATGTATGGAAGGCAGCATAGTATTATATGTATGGAAGGCAGCATAGTATGATTATATGTATGGAAGGCAGCATAGTATGATTATTATATGTATGGAAGGCAGCATAGTATGATTATATGTATGGAAGGCAGCATAGTATGATTATATATATGGAAGGCAGCATAGTATGATTATTATATGTATGGAAGGCAGCATAGTATGATTATTATATGTATGGAAGGCAGCATAGTATGATTATATGTATGGAAGGCAGCATAGTATGATTATTATATGGAAGGCAGCATAGTATGATTATTATATGTATGGAAGGCAGCATAGTATTATATGTATGGAAGGCAGCATAGTATTATATGTATGGAAGGCAGCATAGTATTATATGTATGGAAGGCAGCATAGTATGATTATATGGAAGGCAGCATAGTATGATTATTATATGTATGGAAGGCAGCATAGTATTATATGTATGGAAGGCAGCATAGTATGATTATATGTATGGAAGGCAGCATAGTATGATTATTATATGTATGGAAGGCAGCATAGTATTATATGTATGGAAGGCAGCATAGTATTATATGTATGGAAGGCAGCATAGTATTATATGTATGGAAGGCAGCATAGTATTATATGTATGGAAGGCAGCATAGGGTGTTTATTATATGTATGGAAGGCAGCATAGTATTATATGTATGGAAGGCAGCATCGTATTATATGTATGAAAGGCAGCATAGTATTATATGTATGGAAGGCAGCATAGTATGATTATTATATGTATGGAAGGCAGCATAGTATGATTATTATATGTATGGAAGGCAGCATAGTATGATTGACGCAAAAGAATAATTTGCTATAAAACCGACAATTGGTCATATTACGTAACTACTGCACAAGCAAATATACTTGTAAATCAATCATAACTATTTACCTTCCATCAATACAAACTCATGTGAGCTACTGTACATATGCAGTTATTTATCATATTTACCTTCCATCAATACAAACTCATGTGAGCTACTGTACATATGCAGTTATTTATCATATTTACCTTCCATCAATACAAACTCATGTGAGCTACTGTACATATGCAGTGTGACGTTAACCACTCCGTTAGAACCGCATGGCTTGTCCTACAGTGACTCACTAGGATCGCCAGGGCAGTGGATGGGGCTACAGTTTGTGTATTAGAGTGTGCTTTATTTCATATGAAAGCTCGTGTCATGGGCAGTCCAGAAAGGCTCTTTGTTTTCGCCCATGTCAAGGCTTTATATATTTAATTGTAAAGTATATATTTTATCATTAACTAGTAATGATAGGATCTGGGAGAGAGAGAGGGAGTAGAACAGAGTGAGAGGGGGCGCGCAGTGTTTTTTGTCCCGCTCGATGACATCACGGCTGGCTGCCTCGCGGGGGTTGGTGGAGAGAGGCCCTTACCATGCTGTAAGCTTTGCTAGTGGTTAGATGACTTGTAACCGCTGTTTTCCCACGCGGCTCGAGCTAGTGCGAGTATATATACAGTTCCTCGCCACTCTCTCCCTCAGATCTGGTTTCTAGAACACACCCATCTTTTTTCCCTTGCTATCTGTCCCCGCTCCGTACCTGAGAATCTTTTCCTCTGCCTATCTCTCTCATTTTCCATATCCTTCACCACCTTTTATTAATATTATACCCCCTCTGGTTAACTCTGCAAAATCAGCTTCATGCTGGCCAGTTGTATTGTGTTTTAGTTGTTAAGATAAGTGGATCACGAAGCATTGGTTGGCATTTATATTGTTTAGTACTGCTTCCTTTAGTTATTAGTGTTCTGCTGGATTAGATAATGCTAGACTAGGAGTCTGATATTATAGGTATTGTTTCCTATGAGTGCTGGCTTCAGTTAAAAGCGGCACGACATACCTGAGAACTGGAGTTGATTGAGTAAATTCTAGTCTGTGTGCCATTGAGAATAGAGCATGCACGAATGAGGGCTTTTTGCCTATACCATTCTGCACTGTTCTAGTCTCGATTGTTTGTCTTTGAGGTACGCCAGGAGAACGCTTAATACTTCGGTATTAAGGTTTCTCAAGAGAGCTACCCTTCCCTATAACGTAATATTTGACGCACAGACTTGAGATTTGCACTAGGCTATGCGGCATGCCATGCGCACCAGTATCTCGTATCATTGACTCTAGCTAGACTTTATCAGTCACAGTAGACATTAAGTATATTAAACCAAGTACTCTTTTTATGCATACCCATTTATTATTACACAAACATTTCGCAGCCTAGTTTGATGTATTGAGACACAAACGACTTAGGCTCTTTTTGTTGATAGGAATACTGCATTGTCGTGGCGATTATTATTATTGTTGTTGTGTTTAGGATATTCTTGGTTCCGACGGCATTATATATATTCTGCCTTTTTGTGTGCATAGCCTGCACGAGCATTGTTCCGCTGCCTGCCTTTTTGGGTTCCATTTCCGATACGAGCATCTTTATAGCATCTAACATTTAAAGAAGATTCCTTGTTAGTGTTGAAGGACTTTAGCGCACTTTCTTTCATGCAGGAGTGCCTGACATTTATTGATTAAAGTAACGTAAGCTGTAACTTCTCTTACCACCTTACTTTGCATACCATAACCAAGCACCTTCGGTTATAGGTAGTAATAGGCTGTTTTCACATAACATTAAGCCTAGAGTACACGCACATTTATTGAGAGTTTGATAGCCTATTATTGCATATAGAACTCTGTAGAGTATTTGTGTTCTTTGTTCACTGGGAATATACATCAGAGGTTGGAGCTAGCGCTTTCCGTTGTAACATTTATGCCATTACTAGTCCAATGAATAAGAGCCCTGATATATTTGAACCCCAGTCGTAACAAATGGCGACCTTACCTAGGATTTGGTGAACCTACATTTATTAAGCAGGGAACATTTGTTGTTTTGGGGAATATTTTGCGGGGATCAGCAAGAATATATATTTTTTTTTTGCAACATAGTATAGCCCTTGAGTATTTCCGAGAATTTTTGTGTGTATATTGAGGTATAAGAGTTTGGGGTGCTTCTTTTCTGAATATTGTGGTGAGAAATTTTTGAGAGCATCATGTCTTATACCGGATCAGAGGAGAATGGAGACACAGTACGTAATGTCGAAACTGAGGAACAGCAGCATGATGAAAGGGTTAATCGGGTGAACTGTGAGGAGGATGCTAGGATATTTTTGCAATGGCCTGTTACTGCCGAGCGGTTGGAGGGTATGGATCGGTACGGTCTTCAATGCCTGGCCACAGCTATCGGTCATGCGGTTACTAGCAGCATGACCAGGATAACTTGATAACGTGTGTACTGGGCAGGGTGACTGGTGAGCGAGATGGGTTGAGTGCTCAGAGCCCTTCGGCCATGCTTCCCCTACACTCGACTCCCAGCCATCCCAGTAGTTTGCCGACCCGGGTACGCTTCCACAGGTGGGTGGTGACTGGCAGGGTGGGTTGCCCCTGGGGGGACCACCGGTAATTTCAAACATTGTAGCACCTTCACCTCAAGGGTTAACTCCAGAATTATTACTTCAGCTCGAATTAGCTAAGATCGAAGAGAGAAAATGTCAGCTTCAACAGCAACAAAGGGCATGTGAGCTTCAGCAGCAATTAGAATTAGCCAAGATAGAAGAGAGAAAAACTATCAGTCATGAACACATAGAGCTAGCAAAAATCCAAGCGGATTTAGTGTCGACTAGGTACTGTGCCGACATGGACGTAGAGAAGTCGCGCGTAGAGGCAACGGGACAGCGACTTGGGGCTGGTAACCGTGTTCATGAGCAGTCTCTCTCGCACTTATTGAAACTGGTTCCGGTGTTTGATGAGAGTGGTGTAACAGAATTTTTCACACGCTTTGAGAAGAAGTGCCAGGAACACCAGTGGCCAGACAATAAATGGGCAGCACTTGTATCCTCTAGATTAATAGGCAAGGGTCTTAAAGCCTACGATGCGTTACCTTTGGAGTTATGTATTGTGTACGAGGATCTCAAGGAGGCTGTCCTGAGGGCTTACGAACTGAAACCAGAAACTTACCGTTTGAAGTTCCGGGGTGTAACTAAGGGAAGAGATAGCACCTTTTTGGAACACGCCCGGGACTTGTCCGATGCTATGGGGAACTGGCTCCGATCTGAGAAGGTCACAACATTTGATGAAATTAAGCAGTTAATGATGTTGGAGCAGTTCTTTAAGAGCACGGGCGTTGATCTAACTTTGAACTTAAAGGAGAAAAACCCAAGAACTCTAGTAGAAGCAGCAGAAATGGCTGATCTACGGCTGTCGTTGATTCGGGGTTGCGGGTCCTCACAGAAGTACGATGCAAGTGCTAGGGACCGTTATCCTCCCCCTCCCCGTAGCAATGACACATTTAAACCAAAGAGCAATGAAACTAAAACTGAAGCCAAACCTACCACCACACCGTATGTGAAAAGTCAGGGGCCTTTTACATCACAGTATAAGCCGAAACCGAAATTTATGTGTTTTAGGTGCCACCAGGAGGGTCATAAGGCAAATGAGTGCCCTAGTCGACCTCCTCCGGCAGCCGTGTCTTTTACTCACGGCATTGGAGTGTTCAAGAGGACATCGGAGTTTGTTAGAGGCATTTCTTCCGAGGTAAATACACTGCCAGTGCAGAAGGATCCGGAAGGCTTATTCCCTGTCCGTGATGCCTTTAGTGACCACAGGGGACTCGGTTGTGTGGAGTGGGGGGGTAGAAGACATGAGGTGAGAATTTTGCGTGACACTGGGGCATCGCAAACACTGTTGAGAAATTTCACTGGTAAACCTGTCAATACGGCGCGGGTGGTTGTGGTTCAGGGAGTTAATGCGACAAGGTCATACCCGCTTGTGAGAATGAAGGTGGAAGTTGATGGTGTGACTCGTGACCTGGATGTAGGAATTGTGGAGAAGTTGCCTGTTGGGGGCGTCGACCTCCTTCTTGGCAACGACTTTGCGGGGCCTACTTCTGAGGCTCCACCCTTAGTCGTTGTCGAGAAGCCGGCCGACGTGAGTAGGGAGAAACAGGAGTGGGTTGAGAAGTGTCCGGGGCAGCCTATGGAGTGTGTTGTCACCGGAGATTCTGCATCCAGGGAGTCACATTCTGGTCAACAATCTTTAGATCAGCGGAGGAAGGGTACCGAGAAGGGGCTGAAAGTTGATGCGGTTGAGAGTTTAGTGTCAACGGACCTTCTCGGGGACTCATTATTAGGACCACATTTCGAGTCTGGAGAGGACCCAGTAACTGTTCCTGAAGGGGCAGAGGATGGGCTTAAAAAGACGAAAGAGTTGAAGGAGGACAGTGATGCACAGTCGGGAGATGTAGCAACAAGGTACCCTGACGCGTACCCTATGAGAAATAGGTCGGCGAAAACGGTGGTCCGAAGCTTGCTTGTGTATTTTTCCCGGTATGGTTACCCGCAGGGGATTCAGTCAGTCTGGGGACCCAACTTCACTTCTAGCCTCTTTGTACAAGCAATGCCGCAGCATGGGATTGTTGGGGTTGTGTCATCTGCATATCATCCGGAGAGCCAGGGTGTGTTAGAGCGATGGCACTCAGCCTTGAAATCTGTGCTTCGTTGTTGTTGTTTTGAGAGTGGGAGGGATTGGGATCTTGGCCTGCCATGTGTTTTGTTTGCTGTGGGGGAGGTACCTGGGGAGAGTTTGGGATTCAGCCCTAATGAGCTTGTCTTTGGACACCGTGTCAGAGGGCCTCTCCATATGGTTGAAGAAGTATGGGAGGGCGCAGAAAAACCTTGTTCTATGCTCAAGTGTGTCCTCAACAGTCGAGAACGGATGTTGCGCAGTCTGGAGTTGGCTGGCCGTAATTTGACTAGCTCTCAGGCCCTCAGGAAGGACAGGTACGACCTCAAGGTTGAACTCAGGGAGTTTCACGGGGGTCAGGAGGTGTTGATTCTACTGCCCCTTGTAGGTCACCCCTTATCCACGAAGTACGCCGGTCCTTATAGGGTGGTGGAGGAGCTATCGGACCTGGTTTACTTGGTAGCCACTCCAGACAGGCGGAAGCACAATCAGTTATGTCATGTTAATCCCATGAAGGAGTATGGGAGGCACCCCCCTGAGCCTCTCACTGTGCCTGTGATGACGTTTAGCAGTCAAGGTGGAGAAGGAGAATGGGACAGTCAAGCTCAGGTGGAGGATAACTGGAAGGATAAGAAGTTCAAATGGGCGCCGGAGTGTGAGAAGGTGTTTAGAGAAGTAAAACACCTGTTGTGCACTTACCCGATCCTCAGGGCCCCTGACTTTAGCCTACCTTTCCAACTAGCAACGGAGGCTAGTGGTGTGGGGGCTGGTGCCGTCCTTGTGGAAAAGGACGATGATGGGCTGGAGCATCCTGTTAGTTTCTGCTCGGAGAAGTACAATTCGGCCCAGGGGAGCTGCTCTGTTGTCAAGGAGCTGCTGGCGGTTGTACTTGCTCTGAGGCATTTCGAGGTCTGTGTTCCAGCCTATGGTCCGGTCGTTGTAGTTTACCCAGATCATCACCCTCTCAAGTTCTTGGACCAGTTTCACAATCGGAATATGAGGCTGACCAGGTGGTCACTAAGGTTATTGGTATATAACCTGGACATATGCCATATTGCCGGTTGTGACTACGTGGTTGCAGATGGTCGTTCAAGGGTATATGATCCTGGGTAGATTGACACACGGGTAGCCTCCTGCTTTAGTTTGAATAGTATTTTGCGCTTGGTGCTTGTTGGCTCGCGGTTGTAGCCCAGCGTATTGGGTCGTAAAGCAGGAGTTGAGCGTTTGGTATAGAAGAAAAACTAGGCTTGCCCCTATAGTGCAGCCGAAATAAACAAATTATAAACATAAAAAAATCAAATAAAAACTCTTTCTTTGATACTTGATTTTTTGTAGTATGTTATAGCAGTAATTCTGAGTTGCACTCCTCTCAGAATGCTGGGCTAGAGAAGCTCGCTCTTGAGGAGCATAACTACATATAATTTAACCTATGGTGTTGGGGAGGGTTATAATTTTGAAAAATGTTTTGTTGAAGAACTGTGCCAGATATTTTACTGCCGCTGGGTGATGGGAAGTGGAGATATAGCATGGGTTCTAACCATCAGATTTTTGTGAGCCTTGGGGCCTCTGAGAAAAATCTTGGGGGGGGGTGTGACGTTAACCACTCCGTTAGAACCGCATGGCTTGTCCTACAGTGACTCGCTAGGATCGCCAGGGCAGTGGATGGGGCTACAGTTTGTGTATTAGAGTGTGCTTTATTTCATATGAAAGCTCGTGTCATGGGCAGTCCAGAAAGGCTCTTTGTTTTCGCCCATGTCAAGGCTTTATATAATTAATTGTAAAGTATATATTTTATCATTAACTAGTAATGATAGGATCTGGGAGAGAGAGAGAGGGAGTAGAACAGAGTGAGAGGGGGCGCGCAGTGTTTTTTGTCCCGCTCGATGACGTCACGGCTGGCTGCCTCGCGGGGGTTGGTGGAGAGAGGCCCTTACCATGCTGTAAGCTTTGCTAGTGGTTAGATGACTTGTAACCGCTGTTTTCCCACGTGGCTCGAGCTAGTGCGAGTATATATACAGTTCCTCGCCACTCTCTCCCTCAGATCCCATCTTTTTTCCCTTGCTATCTGTCCCCGCTCCGTACCTGAGAATCTTTTCCTCTGCCTATCTCTCTCATTTTCCATATCCTTCACCACCTTTTATTAATATTATACCCCCTCTGGTTAACTCTGCAAAATCAGCTTCATGCTGGCCAGTTGTATTGTGTGTTAAGGTCTGATATAGCCTATGTATGTTAGTTGTTAAGATAAGTGGATCACGAAGCATTGGTTGGCATTTATATTGTTTAGTACTGCTTCCTTTAGTTATTAGTGTTCTGCTGGATTAGATAATGCTAGACTAGGAGTCTGATATTATAGGTATTGTTTCCTATGAGTGCTGGCTTCAGTTAAAAGCGGCACGACATACCTGAGAACTGGAGTTGATTGAGTAAATTCTAGTCTGTGTGCCATTGAGAATAGAGCATGCACGAATGAGGGCTTTTTGCCTATACCATTCTGCACTGTTCTAGTCTCGATTGTTTGTCTTTGAGGTACGCCAGGAGAACGCTTAATACTTCGGTATTAAGGTTTCTCAAGAGAGCTGCCCTTCCCTATAACGTAATATTTGACGCACAGACTTGAGATTTGCACTAGGCTATGCGGCATGCCATGCGCACCAGTATCTCGTATCATTGACTCTAGCTAGACTTTATCAGTCACAGTAGACATTAAGTATATTAAACCAAGTACTCTTTTTATGCATACCCATTTATTATTACACAAGCATTTCGCAGCCTAGTTTGATGTATTGAGACACAAACGACTTACGCTCTTTTTGTTGATAGGAATACTGCATTGTCGTGGCGATTATTATTATTGTTGTTGTGTTTAGGATATTCTTGGTTCCGACGGCATTATATATATTCTGCCTTTTTGTGTGCATAGCCTGCACGAGCATTGTTCCGCTGCCTGCCTTTTTGGGTTCCATTTCCGATACGAGCATCATTATAGCATCTAACATTTAAAGAAGATTCCTTGTTAGTGTTGAAGGACTTTAGCGCACTTTCTTTCATGCAAGAGTGCCTGACATTTATTGATTAAAGTAACGTAAGCTGTAACTTCTCTTACCACCTTACTTTGCATACCATAACCAAGCACCTTCGGTTATAGGTAGTAATAGGCTGTTTTCACATAACATTAAGCCTAGAGTACACGCACATTTATTGAGAGTTTGATAGCCTATTATTGCATATAGAACTCTGTAGAGTATTTGTGTTCTTTGTTCACGGGAATATATATCAGAGGTTGGAGCTAGCGCTTTCCGTTGTAGCATTTATGCCATTACTAGTCCAATGAATAAGAGCCCTGATATATTTGAACCCCAGTCGTAACAGCAGTTATTTATCATATTTACCTTCCATCAATACAAACTCATGTGAGCTACTGTACATATGCAGTTATTTATCATATTTACCTTCCATCAATACAAACTCATGTGAGCTACTGTACATATGCAGTTATTTATTTACCTTCCATCAATACAAACTCATGTGAGCCACTGTACATATGCAGTTATTTATCATATTTACCTTCCATCAATACAAACTCATGTGAGCTACTGTACATATGCAGTTATTTATCATATTTCATGACACTATTGTTCTTCTTTCAGGATTTTGTGTTCTTCGAAAGGAGTAACGACCAGTATTAATCTGCAGGTAACCTACGCTGGAGTTCTCACAAATACGGACATCTTAAGGGAGCCCACCTCGCTTTGTTTTCTCTTTGTCTCCCTCTCTCTTTGGCTTGTATCCATTCGGCCCCGTTCAGCCTATTGTTTTAAGACGTTTACCCCCATCCAGGTGTCAATATTTTCCTGGCGAGCGGTAGCGAGCCAGCATATTTATATTTTTGTTTTGACAGCAAGCTAAATTTGTACATTTTTCGATAGAAACATTTCTCCGGCAAAGCCGGATTTCTCCATACAATGCTGGCTAGCTATCGCTCGCCAGGAAGAAATTGACACCTAGATGGGGATAAACGTCTTAAAACAGTTGGCTGAATGAGGCCGAATGGATACAAGCCAGAGAAAGAGAGAAAAGGAGAGAAAGATAACAAAAGCAGGTGACCCCCCTTAACACTAGCTATGCCGACGTCTTTGGGGGTTACAGTAGTGTGGTGGGTTTATATTATTATTGAGCGTTTTGTTTAGTATCGCTATAATTGTTAGTTTAGTTTTCTCTCTAGGCCTCCTACGAGTTTTTGGCCCATCCAGTGCCAGGGACGTCCTTCATCATATTCTGGCAACGATTAGACGATTTGATTAATCTTTGGACGGACCTCGAGCCATAATAAGTCTTCAAACTATCTCAACCAACCCTTTTGACTACCACAGATTGTACCTAAGCTGCATCACATCTAAATATGGCTAGAATAAAATATAACACTCGTCGCTGGTACTCCAAGGGTTAAAAACATAACTCCTCAAGATCCCCTTTCAAGCCAAATATGTATACATTATTCGGTAGACAAAATTAATATCCCAGGCAAAGACCAGTTTTTCTAAATTGCAGGTTTGCTATCGCTCGTCAGGAAAAAAGTCAATACCTAATCTATATTTTATTAATTTCACCACAACACCAAACACCCCCAATGAAATCAATTAAAGTATATATGTGATCCACCGGGATTCGAACCTGGGTTATCACACACAGATTGTTGCCACCTTAACCATTACACCACCAGGACGGTTAAAGGTTTATGCACACGCCTACGACTTATTATCCATTCTCGAATACTGGATATTAATCTAATCATGTTCATATTTCCAACCGCGCTATGGTAGGCCTAATGTTTAAGTAATTAAGGCGAAACGTTATATAATCCCCAAATTATAGTACGAAGCGTATGACAATCACCAAACTATTAGTTAATTAAACAATCGATATCTGGCACCGTGCTACCATCTGGGAAGCTCCCACTAAAAGATGGCCATAGTTGTTGTTGTTGTTGTCGTTCCCTAAGCTGCCTGGCCGAACAGCCCCGAGTCCCTAAGGAAGGCCATGGCCATGGTCGGGCTTTCCCACAGAGCTCTAAAGGAGTGTAGATTCTGTTGTTGGCGTAAGTGATTGTGTGAAATACAGTCTTCTATGATGTGTTTAATGGTATGGGGTGCTGTGTTACATCCCGGGCAGGTGTCGACAACGGAGTCATCCAGTCTCTTCTGATAGCTCAGAAGAGCTCGATGGTGTCCACATCTCAGCCTGGTCAGGTGGACTCTGTCCTCGCGAGGAAGGGAGGATTCAGAAGGATGGATTTCGGCAGGTCGTGCCTGCAGCTGCGTGTTGTCTATGAGTGATTGGATGGAACGGTGAGAGTTATGAGTATGGATGTGCTTCTGGAAGCTGGTTTGGGGTGGGCAGGGAGGGAGAGAAGACAATATTTGTGTGTGATACCGTGTGCTGGGTGTTGTTTTGATATTTCTTGGTGTCTGTGGGTGTGTTGCCATGTAGTGTAGAGGGTGGTGCTGGTTCGTGGAGGCTGCTGCCAGGAATTGAGTGCCTCTCATGTCCAGATGGTCTTTGACTTTAAGGACTTGGTTTCTTGATGTAGGTGATCTGTAGGTGTAGTAGCTATGCAGCCTGTGATGATTTTTAGGGCTTTATTTTGAATAGTCTGTAAGGTCTTATGATGTGTTTCAGCTAGGTTAGCAGCCCAGGCAGGGATTGCATATTCCATCACTGATCTTATTATATTGTTTGTAAACTGTGGTGGTGGTTTCTTTGTTGTGTCCAAATTGTGTGTGGGCAAGTGACCTGAGGGCGTTAAGTCTGGGTGTCAGTTTCTTTTTCATGTTTGTGGTATGCTGTTTGAATGTCATTAGAGTATCAAATGTTACTCCTAGGATTTTGGGTGAGTATGTGTGTGTTAGGGATGTGTTGTTTATGGTGAGTTGCAGGGTGTTTTTGTGTTCTGCTGTCCAGCTTGTGAGGAGGGTTGCGGTGGATTTGGCTGGGGATAAATTGAGTCTGTTTGTAGTGCACCAGTCATGTAATGTGTTGAGATAGGGTTGAAGGAGACGTGTTGCTGTGTCTAGGTCTTGGTGTGTGCATGCGAGTGTTATGTCGTCTGCGTAATAGGCTATGTTTATTTTGGGGTGTATTGGGTGTATTTATATCATGCCTGTACAGATTGAAGAGTGCCGGCGACAGGACGGATCCTTGCGGGGCTCCGTTTGGGAAATTTCTGATTCTAGATGACTGACCGGCAAAAAAAACATGTACACATCTGCCTGCTAGGAAGTTGGCCAGCCACCTTTTTGTGTTGTTGTGGATGTTTGTGTCGTAATTTTGTTTGTTAGGTTGTGTCGGGGGATGGCATCGAAGGCTTTACTATGGCCATAGTTAACCCCTTCTGTACCGGAGACGTCTTTGTCATTTTATTCTGCCTACTATTAGACGATTTTATTCAGTTTAAAAAGAGCCTCCAGCAAGTAACAGGCTTCGAACTCTCTCACTTAACACTTTTTACTACCGCAGATCCTTCTTAAGCTGCACAAAATCGTCTAAATAAAGCAAGAATAAAATGAAAAGGACGTCGCCGGTACAGAAGGGGTTAAAACACATCCAAGTTGTTTGTTGTCCAGACACGCCCCTTATGCCCATTCTACAACGCTCTTGTCGCACTGTAATGGCCTATCACTTATATATTGATTCACTCTCTATTCCCAAACCGCTGGAGGTCTTTCAGTGCCACCTACATCACTCACTTGACTTTCCTGTATCTTGACTGGCATGGTACTGTACACTATTAAGACATTTGGTCATTAATTAAAATACGCAGTAGTTTGATGGCCACTGTTTTTGGTTGAGAAAGTGCTGTGAACTACATACTGGCAAACTGGGTAGTATTCTAATGTGTGTATGTATGTATACTTGTTTGTTATTGTGAGGTGTATATGGACCCCAGTATGGTCCCCTCTGTACTGTGCGAGTCTGGAATAGAGCATTATTATTTGTATTATTATTATTATTATTATTATTATGGTTTCATCCGTTCTCTGCACATGATTAAACCACTTTGATATACTTGTCTTTGTCCATTTATCCACACCACAATTCATATCCAAAGCTCTCTCTCTTCCCTTCCAAAGCTCTCTCTCTTCCCTTCCAAAAAACTCGTAAACCTCTCATTTACTTAAGGGGGCCCACCTCGCTTTTGTTTCTCTTTATCTACCTCTCTCTTTGGCTTGTATCCATTCGGCCCCATTCATCCTACTGTTTTAAGATGTTTACCCCCATCCAGGTGTCAATATTTCCCTGGCGAGCGGTAGCGAGCCAGCATAGATATATATTTTTTTTGAAATTTGTACATTTTTCGATAGAAAAAAATTCCGGCGAAGCCGGATTTATCCATACAATGCTGGCTCGCTATCGCTCGCCAGGAAGAAATCGACACCTGGATGGGGATAAACGTCTTAAAACAGTTGACTGAATGGGGCCGAATGGATAAAAGCCAGGGAAAGAGAGAAAAGGAGAGAACGATCAAAAACAAACCGGTGACCCCCCTTTAATCCGTCCAGCCTTCTTACACCAGGCGCCATTCTGCAATATCTCATATCCACCAACCTCAATATGGAGAGGTTACAGTACAAAGAAATACAATCTCAGGCACAAATCAACCTGTGGAGTTTCTCAAGGATCCATACTGGGACCATTGCTTTTCATATTATACATTAATTATTTTGTCAATTCAAGTAGGTTATTTAAGCATATTTTATTTGCAGATGCCAGCACCCTCTATATTTGCAGATGACAGCACCCTCTATATTTGCAGATGACAGCACCCTCTATATTTGCAGATGACAGCACCCTCTATATGTGTATCTACAATTAATTCATAACAAGGTGATGGTATCATTTTTGTTTTATATTATTAACCCGTGGAGCCCCGGCTAGTTTTGTAATGTTTGTTCACCAGAACCCGGCCGGTTTTCAAAAAATGGTTTTATTCCAGAAACAATAGCGAATGGGTTAGGAATGAAGGAAAAACCACGAAAAACCGCTCAAAAAGCTTAAAGAATGGTCCTACAGAGCCCCCGAAAACGTATTTTACAAGAGTAATAAATTGAAGGCAATTACCCCAAAAAACCAGGTTATTGCGCGCTCACGCGCACGCACGTGGACTTTGAGAGTTTTCAACCATCGGCACGGTTGCGTGGGATACGTACACAGTTCCCATACAAATCTGAGCCCTCTTGAGTGGCTACACCTGAGGTTACGGTCGGCGCAATTAGGGTGACGCGCCAGGCGCGTCTCTGGGGCTGTGCGTTACATACATCGCCGACGCGTCAGGCGCGTCGCTGGGGCTGTACAGGTTAATATATTCAACAGGAGTGTATTATTATTATTTTCAATATTTTACTTATATATAATTATAGTAAACAAGTTTATCAATTTCATGTGTTGCCTATTCAATTTCCAGTCATTATTTCTTACACTTTAAGGATCATTGCTCTAGTAGCTACGTTGGCAATAATGTTTTGTTCAATTATTTTATATTAATATAGGATGCTTTTGATTATGCAATGTATATCCTGATATTTTAAATTATTTTATGACGCTTTGTCCTTTGTTTATCTTGATAATTTTACGTCAATTTTTTAAATATTCTCAAAATGATTGATCGTCAATATATAATTGCTTACTTGTTTGATTAGGTAACCTGATATGAAATATATATTATTTACGATGTATATTATGAATTAAAATTGATTGATTGATCGATTGATATACCAGTCACGCGGGTGGACCTTTGCTCCTTAATTGATTTAGTAAATAATGAACTTGGCAACATAAACAACTGGAAAGCTGCAAACAAACTTACTTTTAACATAGACAACACTAAGTACAGTACATTACTTTTAACATAGACAACACTAAGTACATTACATTACTTTTAACATAGACAACACTAAGTACAGTACAGTACATTACTTTTAACATAGACAACACTAAGTACAGTACATTACTTTTAACATAGACAACACTAAGTACAGTACATTACTTTTAACATAGACAACACTAAGTACAGTACATTACTTTTAACATACACAACACTAATTACAGTACATTACTTTTAACATAGACAACACTAAGTACAGTACATTACTTTTAACATAGACAACACTAAATACAGTACATTACTTTTAACATAGACAACACTAAGTACAGTACATTACTTTTAACATAGACAACACTAAAGCAGGCGTCACACCATGCCGATTTGAGCCACGACTGACCACGACCTTGAGTCGTGGTCAGGAGTGCCGACCTTCGGCGGAGAGCTTAAGGATATGGGGGGGTGAGTTTTGGACGGGACGCAGTATGGATGGCCACGGCGACCTGACGGCGACCTGACGGGGTAGACCGGCGCCCATGCCGGACTGAATGTGAGTTTTAGGTCGCCGCTGGAGTGCCGATCTGCGGCGTAGTGCGTCGACAACGACCCGACGACCGGCGTCGACAGGAGTTAGGGCGGCGTCTATATTCATTACTGTGCTGATGAGCGGCGACCCCTTCAGTATGGACGGTGACCCCGGCCCGCATGACCCCGAACGACGGCGACCGAACTCAAGGTGTGGTATATAAAAGGTACACCAAAGGGTGGGCCTCATCAGTATACCTTCAGCCACCGTAATGGTTGCACGCAGCCATGTTCACCACAGTCCCCGGGAGGTACTAGGACGTGTGGCGCACCGCATTGAAAAGAACGATACTTTTTACCGGAAGGCACTCGACCCTGGCCTACGACTAGCCATAACACTGCGGTTCCTGGCAACCGGTGACAGCTATATGAGCCTGAAATTGTCAATTATTAGTATTGATATGTACTATTATAAACATATATATATATATATATATATATATATATATATATATATATATATATATATATATATTATATGGCTTGTTTCATTCATCCACTGCATGAATAATGTATGCATAAAAAAATGATTTACGTTATATACATATATATATAACATATTCAATAACTAAATAAAGTAATACAATAATGAAATAAAGAAAGTCATCAATCAAAAAATACATACATATATAATAAATAAAGTATAAATAATGACTAAATACCTTATATAAATCAATATAGCAATATTAATCTAAGTACTGGTACATGAATACATTAATTACAAAATATATATATAAAGATATTAAATTAATAAGTAAATCAATACAATAATGAAATCACGAAAGGAATAACAAACGGCAGATACCACAACCAGGTCAGGTCAGAAACCTGTGGTATGCACAACGAGTCTCCACAAACATAATTAATTTGTCCACACGTGGCTGGTCAGTGTCAAACACTTTTAAATAATCGAGACATGCAAAACTAATTAAAACAAAATTTACCTGGCTATTCTGACGACCACTCTGCCGCACGATGTGGTCCTTGAGAAAGCCAAACGTGGCGATAATCCACTTATCCACTTATCCACTTATCATTTATGGTGCCGTGTGCCGCCGCACTGACGCCTATCGTTTCCCGTCAAGCGTCGTCAATCGCCGTCAAGCGCCGCCAAGCGCCGTCACACGCCATCAGCCTCCAGTCCCCTTCCCGTCCCATTTTTATGACCTCACTCCACGCCGACTTTATTTCAAATTTTTCGCTTGTAGAACTTTTGAGGGGGTATGTGAAGACCAATCCCGACCTGTTTGTTAGGTTGGCGACGGCCCATGATGCGCGGCGACGTAGACAATGACTGTCCACGACCCTTAGGTCGCGGACAGTCTTGGCCTAAAATCGGCTAGGTGTGACGGGTGCTTAAGCACAGTACATTACTTTTAACATAGACAACACTAAGTACAGTACATTACTTTTAACATAGACAACACTAAGTACAGTACATTACTTTTAACATAGACAACACTAAGTACAGTACAGTACATTACTTTTAACATACACAACACTAAGTACAGTACATTACTTTTAACATAGACAACACTAAGTACAGTACATTACTTTTAACATAGACAACACTAAGTACAGTACATTACTTTTAACATAGACAACACTAAGATTGGGGAGATTGTAGGCACCAATCGATCAGGGCTAGACCCAGGTGAGGTTATAGGCATGTGATAAAGAGTCGCTGGAACTCCTGTTTCATTTGCTTGGCCTCTCTTACTGATTTTCTTTGTGCCTCATTTACACTGAGAGCAATCCAGCTAGCTCTCACAAACACCTCCTCCTCCTATCCACTTCACTACACTAAACATGCACACCACACTTCATTCCTCCACACCAAAATTAAAAAAAAAAAATGATGAATTGTAGCCCAGCCTCGGAGTCCCCAGGGGGGGGGACCATAAATGCCCCCTCATCCGACCGACCATCCCCTGACGACCCCACACAATTACCTGGACCTCGGCCTGTTACTCTTTCTATTAATTTCTGCAACATTCGCGGACTTTCCTCTAACTTTCACTCTGTTGAGCACCATCTCTCCTCCTACAAACCTGATCTTCTCTTCCTCACCGAAACTCAGGTGTCTGTAGCAACTTCCAGCAACCCCTTCTCTGTATCCTCCTACTTTCTCTATCCTAGTTTCAAAGCCAAAGGCGGATGTTGTGCATATGTGCACAACAAACTCACTTGCTCTCGTGTTCCCGATTTCGACTCCTCTGAATTCTCAACTTTATGGCTCAAACTTTCCTGTCATTCTCTTACTAAATATTTCTGTGCTGTCTATCTTTCCCCTAACTCTACCAACTTTCCCAAATTCTTTGACTATCTAAACTCTACAGTGGAACACATTCTATCCATTTCTCCTTTCTCAGAAATCTCCATCTTAGGAGATTTCAACGTTCACCACTGCCATTGGCTCTCCTCTCACACTACTGATCCACCTGGTGAACAAGCCTACGCCTTTTCTATCCTAAATGACCTAGAGCAGTTAGTTCAGCAACCCACCCGTATCCCGGATCGCATCGGAGATCGGCCCAACATTCTTGACTTGTTTCTAACTTCTAACCCTTCTTCTTATACTGTCGATCTTTTCTCTCCTCTGGGCTCCTCCGACCATAAACTTATCTCTGTCACCTGTCCTATCTCTCCAGTACAGCCACCCGATCCTCCTAGCCGGCGGCGCTTGTGGCACTTTGGCGCTGCCGACTGGGAGGCTCTTCGGCAGTACTTCTTTGATTTCCCATGGAATGATTTCTGCTTCCATGGGCCGAGGACCCACGGAGAGTGCTGAACGCATTACCGAGGTAATCCTATCGGGCATGGAAGCATACATTCCATTCTCTTTCTCTCAGACTAATGCTAAAAAATCTTGGTTTACTCACGCCTGTTCTACTGCTGTCCGCAATAAGGAGGAAGCATTCAAACGGTACCGACGCCTTAAAACTCAAGACTCTCATTCTTCATATGTTTCTGCCCGGAATCAAGCCAAATCTGTTCTTCGACTTGCCAAACACTCTTTCATCAATAATAAATGCACTGAACTATCCAACTCTAGCTCTTCCCAAGCTTTCTGGCATCTAGCCAAAAACCTCTCCAACAATTTATCTTCCTCGTCTTTCCCTCCCCTTTCCCACTCTGATGGCACAACCATCACTTCTTCCTCTGACAAAGCTAAACTCTTCGCTCAAACTTTTGCTAGAAACTCCACCTTGGATGATTCCGGTGTTATTCCTCCCTCTCCGCCCTCCTCTCTCTTACTTATGCCTAATATCCTAATCTCTTCTAAAGATGTACTTTCTACCCTCTCTGGGCTTAACACTAATAAGGCGTACGGTCCGGACGGTGTTCCTCCTGTTGTTCTCAAAAACTGTGCTTCCGTGCTGACTCCCTGCCTAGGCAAACTCTTTCGTCTCTGTCTATCTCTAACGTCTTCCCTTCATGCTGGAAGTTTGCTCACATTCAACCTGTCCCAAAGAAGGGTGACCGCTCTCAACCCTCCAACTATCGTCCAATTGCTCTTATCTCTTGTCTTTCTAAAGTTTTTGAAACTATTCTTGCTTCCAAATTTCTTAAGCATTTCTCTTCTCATAATCTGCTCTCAGATCGCCAGTATGGCTTCCTTAACCCTTATTTAGCGGCGAGCAACATAAGTCGAGTTAAATAAAGCTGGACTATGTGGCGGCGCTCGACATAACTCGAGTGGCAATTTCAGCACGTAATGTGGCTGAGAGAGAGAGACAAGTGGTGGCAGGAGACTAGCGAGCGTATGACTGCTCCAGACCACCGCGGCGAACCTACTGACACAAATCTCAGCTCCCTCCTCCCTCTCTCACTCGCTACATACTCAATTATGTACTGAAAGTACCGAATTACCTGCTTTTTGCACTCGCGTTGCACGGTTATTGCAAGAAAACTATCCATCATACAAGGATCGTTATGGTGTCATTCGAAAGCTCTGTTTATGCCCTTTCAGGGATAGGTACTTGTTTTACGTTCTGGGTCTTATTTAGGCATGAAAATGATCACGTAAACAGCCCTATTTTGGCTAAAAACACCCCGCTGTGCGGTACACATAAATAAACCGCATAGGCCGCTCGTAAGGTGTTTTAAGGGTCGCTCTACTGGTGATCTTCTTTCATATCTTACTAACTCTTGGTCATCCTCCTTCCGGGACTTCGGTGAGACTTTTTCTATTGCACTAGACATATCGAAAGCCTTCGATAGAGTCTGGCATAAATCTTTAATTTCTAAACTACCCTCCTTCGGTTTCTATCCCTCCATCTGTGCCTTTGTCTCTAATTTCCTTTCCGGCCGTTCCATAGCCGCGGTTGTGGACGGCCATTGTTCACTTCCTCACCCTATAAACTCCGGTGTTCCTCAGGGCTCTGTCCTATCTCCTATTCTCTTTCTAATTTTTATAAATGATCTCCTTAACTGTACCTTAATTCCCATCCATTCATACGCAGACGACTCAACCTTACACTACTCCATTAGTTTTTCAGAACGCCCCAGCCAGCAATCCCTCAACGACAAACGTAATGAAGCCATAGAACTCTTAAATTCTGATCTAAATACTATTTCCAATTGGGGCAGAGAAAACCTTGTTAACTTTAATGCTTCCAAAACCCAATTTCTCCATCTATCTACCCGTCAGGATCTCCCACATTTGGAAGGACCATATTACCAGTCTTGCTAAGGCAGCCTCCCAGAAGCTGGGTGTGCTCAACCGCCTTAGGGGGTTCTTTTCCCCTGCACAGCTTCTTGCTCTGTACAGGGGCATAGTGCGCCCTTGTATTGAGTATTGTTCACATGTGTGGGGAGGTTCCTCTCACACCGCTCTCCTAGACAAAGTTGAAAGGAAGGCCTTTCGTATCATTAACTCCCGTCCACTCACCAACTCTCTGCAATCTCTCTCTCTCCGCCGCAATGTTGCATCTCTCTCGCTATTCTATCGCTACTATAATAATCAGTGTTCCTCAGAGCTATCCCAGTGCATACCACCTCCTTTACGTAGGGCACGTGGTACCCGTCTTGCAACTCAATCCCATCCCTACTCTGTGCAACTCTCCAACCCAAGAGTGAAACGTTACTCTCAAACTTTCTTCTACTCAACAGCTGAGCTCTGGAACTCTCTCCCAGAATCAGTCTTTCCCTCTTCCTATGACTTAAATTGCTTCAAACTCCGTGTGTCCAGGCATTTTGGCTCGAACGTCCCTTGATTTTGGCCCTGTCACTCTTTCAACTATGGGGGAGGCACTCCTATAGGCAGTTATGCCTTTTGCCTCCCTCAATCACATAGAAAAAAAAAAAAAAAAAAAAAGTACAGTACATTACTTTTAACATAGACAACACTAAGTACAGTACATTACTTTTAACATAGACAACACTAAGTACAGTAATTACTTTTAACATAGACAACACTAAGTACAGTACAGTACATTACTTTTAACATAGACAACACCAAGTACAGTACATTACTTTTAACATAGACAACACTAAGTACAGTACATTACTTTTAACATAGACAACACTAAGTACAGTACAGTACATTACTTTTAACATAGACAACACTAAGTACAGTACATTATGCTTCACAGAAATACAAAATTACCAAGAAACTTGGAATCTATTAAGGGGAGACTGGCCGTTTGTTTGGTCTATTAATTCATTTATTCATATATGTTTTTAGTTTCCTCCCTAGACCTCTATTAAGCTTAAAGATACACCGCCTAGACCTCCCTTCAAGATAAATGTGTACATTTTTCGGTAGAAAAATATCCCGGCCGAAGGCCGGTTCCTCTTAAAATTGCAGGCTCGCTATCGCTCGCCAGGAAATAATCAACACCTAAATGACACGAAATGTCTTAAAATTGGCAACGAAATGGGGCGAAAGGTGTTAAAATCGCCAAACTAATGTGCCGAACGTCTTAAAATCTCAAAACTAGAGGGGCTAAACATTAGGGAGAAGAAGGTCCAGAAAAACGGTCTTCCTCTCCTTAAACTCGGCAAGTCACTATTGAAAGAAGAGGAGAGCGTAAAGTTCCTTGGGATTGTCGTACATGACATGGACACCCCTCACTTACAGAACTTAGGGGAGGCAGACCGTTTTTCTGAACCCCCTTTCTCCCTCATGTTTAGCCCCACTAGTTTTGAAATGTTGAGACGTTGGTTCCATATTAGGACCTTTCGTGCCATTTAGGTGTCGATTTTTTCCTGGCGAACGATAGCGAGCCTGTAATTTTGGGAGGAACCGGCCTTTGGCCGGGACATTTTTCTGCCGAAAAATGTACAAATCTATCATGGAGAGGGGGTGTTTTTCTAAGCTTGATGGAGGTCTAGGGAGGAAACTAAAAAATATATGAATAAATGAATGAATAGACCAAACAAACAACCACTGTCCCCTTAACTAGCAAAACGAAAAAACGGTACGGTCAGTTGCCTGCTGACCTTTGACCAGTGAAGACGTCCCGAGTGACCGCTAGTGACATACCTTTTTACCCCTAAGTGAGGTGCTAGTGAACATTCTTAGTGATGGCTTGTGCTGATGAGATTGCTACCTCTTCCCATATTCTCCAACTTTGTCTTGCCTTGCAAGAAAGGCTGGAGAATGTGGAGCTTGAGGTCCAATCTCTCAAGGACGCGAACTTAGCATTGAAGATGGCATTAGAGGAAACTAAAAATGCCACTTGTGTAGGAAAACCGGACTTTTCCTGGAAAGTGGTAGCTTCAAGTGGAACGAAGTTTACCTTGAAGAAGCAGTGTGTACCTGTAAACAACAAGTACAGCATCCTGGAGGACGAGTGTGATGGAAGTGAAGACGGAGTGGGGGAGGAAGTCTGCTGCTGCTGCTACACGCCGACAAAAGGAAAAAGCTTAGTCTGTTTTCATTGTCGGTAATTCATTGGTTAGATACCTTGGCAGGGAAACAAACACTCAGGTTGGTAAAGTTGTCTGCGTGCCTGGTGCCGGAGTCGGGAGGGTGGCTGAGAAGATAGATGCTGTCCTGGAAGTGAGTGGGGAGGACCCCATCATCTTCCTCAATGCAGGGAGCAACGATATTATGGAGATGCAGGACTGAGGAGTTGCTCTCCAAGTATCAGGAAATGTTGGAGAGGATCAAAGAAAAGGGTGGAGTTCCTGTGGTACACAGTATCATGCCAAGAAGAGGGATAAGGAAGGAATGGTCCTCCAGGGCTATTGGTGTAAATAGCCGGCTGGAGAAGTATTGCAAGGCAAATACTATTCCATTCCTGGATAACTGGTCCCTCTTTTATGGTAAGGATGAACTGTATGCCCAGGATGGAGTACATCTCTCTCGACTAGGAGTTTCAACCTTGGCCAGCTCACTTGACAAGATTGTTGCGGGGTTTTGTTAATAAACCATAGGTGTGTAAGTAAAATAGAATCCCAGCCACATGTAATTGTTAGTAATGACGAAAATTCTGATAGAGTAGATTTTCCGTCTAGGTCTAGTAGTTCAACAGGTAATAATAAACTAGTTAAAAACAATAGAAAATTAGTTGCAAATAAAAGTAATAGGTTGAGGGTATATTATGCAAATTGTAGGAGTTTGTGTAACAAAATGAATGAACTTAGAGCACTTGTGAGCAAAGAAAATATAGACATAATAGCACTAACTGAAACATGGATTAATACAGAAACCAGGCATTTTTTAGCAGAATTTGATATACCGGGATATAGTTTGTTTAAATATGACCGAACAAGTAGGAGGGGAGGTGGTATAGCAGTGTTTTTCAGGAGTACATTAAAAAGCTGTATTAAAGCAGGTATTAGACTAAATAATGATAATGAAAGTGTTTGGGTAGAGGTTAACGAAGGTAGTGAGACCATAGTTATTGGAGTTATGTATAGACCGTCAAATATGAGTAGAAATGACGGAACATCTTTATGGGAGGAAATTAAAATAGCATCAAGGTTTAGCAATGTGTGCATTATGGGGATTTTAATTTTCCGAATATAGATTGGCAGCATCAAATAGGCGACTCTGACTCAAAGGAGTTTATAGAGGTAGTACAAGATAGTTTTTTATTTCAATTCATAGATACGCCGACTAGAGGTAATAATATTCTCGACTTTGTTTTCAGTAACAATGAACATATTATAAATAATGTAGAAATCGGGGACCACCTAGGAAATAGTGATCACAATTCTGTGTATTTTAATATACAATGGAGAGGTAATCCAAGAGAGAATACGACATTAATACCCGACTTTAGAAAAGCCAATTATGGTGGGTTAAGAAGAGCCCTATTAACGGACCCTATGGTCAAAAAATTAAGTCTATCCAGGTGTCCAAATGCGTGTACCCCATACCCCTTATCCCTTACCCCTAGCTTAAGTCAGGAAGAGACATCAAATTTGTTAGATACATACGATAATTTTATCAAGTCAGTATTCAATGCGCAAAATAAATATATCCCCAAAAGAAAATTTAGATCAGCACAGAACCAACCCAAATGGATGAATAATAGACTATTAGACCTTCTCGGAAAAAAGATAGGAATATATAGAAAAATTAAGAAAGGTGAAATTCACCTACTTGTTTACTATCACAATTTATCAAGACAGGTCAAAAAGGATATTAGGAAAGAGAAAAGAAATTATGAAATCAAGGTTGTAAATGATTCAAAAACTAATCCTAAAGCTTTTTACCAACTATATAAATCCAAGGTTAGAGATGTAATTGATCCCCTTAAAACTTCGACAGGAGAAATTACAGAAAATGATTTAGAAATGTGCAGTACATTAAATAATAAATTTCTTTCCGTTCTCACAAATGAAAATATGGCACAGTTTCCAGAAGTCTGTAAGGTATATAGCGATAGTATAGAAAATAGCTTAAGTGCAGTTACTATAAGTAGAAATGATGTGCTTAAGGAAATTGACAGACTGAAACATCAGAAATCGCCTGGTCCGGATGAGGTATATGCTAGAGTATTAAAAGAATGCAGAGATGAGTTAAGTTATCCATTAACATTTCTATTTAACAAGTCATTAGAAACCGGTTTAGTTCCAGAAGCTTGGAAGATTGCAAATGTAGTTCTGATCTTCAAAAAAGGTGATAAATCAATAGCATCCAATTACATAAGAACAAAAGAAAATGGGAGTCTGCAAAAAGCCGATCGGCCTATACAAGGCAGATCCCTGTCACACCCAACCCCAATTACAAGGTCCAATTATAGGCCCAACTCACTAATACCTTGAGTACTGCCTCTACCAAAATGGTCAGGGATTAACACAAGATTACGGGGGTCTGCTGAACGCCGATTGGCCCACACCTGGCAGATCCCCCTCACACCCAACCCATCTCGTCCATATGCCTATCTAATTTTATCTTAAAGCTCCCTATCGTTCTTGATCCCACTATATCACTTGGTAGCCTATTCCACCCATCTACAACTCTGTTACCAAACCAATATTTGCCTATATCTTTTCTGAAACGAAATTTATCTAATTTGAAACCATTTGTACGAGTTCTTTCGCTATCACTGAGCTTTAGTACATTTTTCATGTCCCCTTTATTAATCCCATTAACCCACTTGAATACCTCTATCATATCCCCTCTAACTCTGCGTCTCTCTAACGAATGTAAGCCTAATTTCTTCAACCTTTCTTCATACGGAAAATTTATAATATTATGGATCATTTTTGTCATTCTACGTTGTACTCTCTCCAATAAATCTATGTCCATTCTGTAATAAGGACACCAAAATTGAACAGCATAATCCATATGGGGTCTCACTAATGACAAATAAAGTTTTAAGATAACATCAGCAGTTCTGTTACTCACACTCCTAGATATGAACCCGAGAATCCTGTTTGCCTTGTTACGAACGCTTATACATTGTTTTCTAGGCTTCAAATCATTACTAACAAACACACCTAGATCTTTCTCACAGTCTGAGTTTTCTAATTCCATATTAGCTAGTTTATATTTAACATTTGTATGCATCTTAGGGGAGGTGTGGTGGAGTGGTCATGCCACTGGATTGGTAATCCAATGGACCCGGGTTCAAATCCCGATATGTCAATGGGAAGATATTATTGGGATTGAATTTGTGCTGTACCTAGTATCAGTGCATTACCACAAAGCCCACCGAAATGCCAAAAAAAATACCCTCATTGTTCCCTGGTTAAATAACACTGTATGAATATTCCCATATTCAAAATATGTTACAGGGGGACAATGCCTAGTGAGTTCACTGCTCAATAGGTGGCGTTGTGAGAGTGAGGGTCTGAGTCTGGAGGGTGAGACGGTGAAGCACTTGAGCGAAGCAACCAGCCGCTTCAGAGATGGAGCTGCTTCGAGCCATGATGGATGCTTCACATGTCTCACTCCCCAGACTGGAACAAGACCTCACGGGCTTCATCGTGTTGAGCGGTGGAATGTACAGGCTCTCAGCCTATGCCCGAGAGGGAGTGGTTGGAATATAGAAAAAAAAAAAAAAAAAAAAAAAAATCTTCCCTATCTTTAATACCTTGCATTTGTCAATGTTAAACTTCATCTGCCAATTTACTGACCATTCGTGTAAGGTATCTAGATCCCTTTGCAGACACTCTATATCTCTATCTGAATCAATTTTTCTCCCCATTTTGGTATCGTCTGCAAATTTACTTATCCTACTAGTTATACCTAAATCAAGGTCATTTATGTATATAATAAACAACAGAGGACCTAATACAGATCCCTGGGGGACACCACTTTTGACTGCTCCCCATTCTGACATGGTACCATTTATACTGACTCTCTGCTTCCTACCAATTAGCCATGACCTAATCCATCCTAACAACGCCCCACCTATTCCATGTGCCTCAACTTTTCTCATCAATCTCTCATGAGGGACTCTGTCGAAAGCTTTACTGAAATCTAAATATATAATATCATATGACTTGTCATTATCTACTGCTTCATATACCTCTGAGAAAAAACTAAGCAAATTCGTAAGGCAAGACCGTCCCTGAGTGAATCCATGCTGAGAAGAATTGATTAAGTTAAATGTTTCAGTGGTTTCTCATTTTCCTAGCAATAATTGACTCTAGTAGCTTTCCTATGATTGAAGTGAGACTAATGGGACGGTAATTGGATGCTATTGATTTATCACCTTTTTGAAGATCGGAACTACATTTGCAAGCTTCCAAGCTTCTGGAACTATACCTGTTTCTAATGACTTGTTAAATAGAAATGTTAATGGGTAACTTAACTCATCTCTGCATTCTTTTAATACTCTAGCATATACCTCATTAGGACCAGGCGATTTATGAGGTTTCAGTCTGTCAATTTCCTTAAGCAATCATTTCTACTTATAGTAACCGTACTTAACCTATTTTCTATACTATCGCTATATACCTTACGGACTTTTGGAAACTGCCAAATTTTCATTAGTGAAAACGGAAAGAAATTGACTATTTAATGTACTGCACATTTCTAAATCATTTTCTGTCATTTCTCCTATCGAAGTTTTAAGGGGACCAATTACATCTCTAACCTTGGATTTATATAGTTGGTAAAAAGCTTTAGGATTATTTTTTGAGTCATTGGCAACCTTAATTTCATAATTTCTTTTTTCTTTCCTAATATCCTTTTTTACCTGTCGTGATAGATTCTGATAGTAAGCAAGTAGGTGAATTTCGCCTTTCTTAATTTTCTATATATATCTCTCTTTTTTCCTAGAAGATCTAATAGTCATCCATTTGGGTTGGTTCTGTGTTGATCTAAATTTTCTTTTGGGGATATATTTATTTTGCGCATTGAATACTGACTTGATTAAATTATCGTATGTATCTACCAAGTTTGACGTCTCTTCCTGACTTAAGATGACAGGTGCCTGAGAAGGGATACACTCATTTGGACACCTGGATCGACTTAATTTTTTGACCATAGGGTCCGCTACTAGGGCTCTTCTTAACCACCATAATTGGCTTTTCTGAAGTCAGGTATTAATGTTGTGTTCTCTCTGGTATTACCTTTCCATTGTATATTAAAATACACATTACCGTCCCATTAGTCTCACATCAATCATAGGAAAGCTACTAGAGTCAATTATTGCTAGTAAAATTAGAAACCACTTAGAAACATTTAATTTAATAAATTCTTCTCAGCATGGATTCACTCAGGGACGTTCTTGCCTTACAAATTTGCTTAGTTTTTTCTCAGAGGTGTATGAAGCAGTAGATAATGACAAGTCATATGATATAATATATTTAGATTTCAGTAAAGCTTTCGACAGAGTCCCTCATGAGAGATTGATGAGAAAAGTTGAGGCGCATGGAATAGGTGGGTCGTTGTTGGGATGGATTAGGTCATGGCTAATTGGTAGGAAGCAGAGAGTCAGCATAAATGGTACTAAGTCAGAGTGGGGATCAGTCAAGAGTGGTGTCCCCCCAGGGATCTGTATTGGGTCCTCTGTTATTTATTATATACATAAATAACCTTGATTTAGGTATAACTAGTAGGATAAGTAAATTCGCAGACGATACCAAAATAGGGAGACCAATAGATTCAGATAGCGACATAGAGTGCCTCCAAAGGGATCTAGATACCTTACACGAATGGTCAGTAAAATGGCAGATGAATTTTAACATTGACAAATGCAAGGTATTAAAGATAGGGAAGACGAATACTAATGCAAAATATAAACTAGCTAATGCTGAATTAGAAAACTTAGACTGCGAGAAAGATTTGGGTGTGTTTGTTAGCAACGATTTGAAACCTAGAAAACAGTGTATAAGCGTACGTAACAAGGCAAACAGAATTCTAGGGTTCATCTCAAGGAGTGTGAGTAACAGAACTGCCGATGTTATCTTGAAACTTTACTTGTCATTAGTAAGACCTCATATGGATTATGCAGTCCAATTTTGGTGTCCTTATTACAGAATGGACATAGATTCGTTGGAGAGAGTACAGCGAAGAATGACAAAAATGATTCATAATATTAGAAATCTACCATATGAAACAAACCAGTGAGTAAAATAGAAATAATCAGTCAAGATAGTGCGAATATAGTGATGTGTAATAGTATTATCGATAACACTACACATGTAACTGATAGTAAAGATGAGATTACTGATAGAGCAGAATTTCCGTCTAGAGCTAGTAGTTCAACAGGAAATAATAAGTTAGCTAAAAACAATAGAAAATTAGTTGCAAATAAAAGTAATAGGTTGAGGGTATATTATACAAATTGTAGGAGTTTATGTAACAAAATGAACGAACTTAGAGCACTCGTTAGCATAGAAAATATAGACATAATAGCGCTAACTGAAACGTGGATTAATACAGAATCTAGGCATTTTTTAGCAGAATTTGATATTCCAGGATATAGTTTGTTTAAATATGACCGAACAAGTAGGAGGGGCGGGGGTATAGCAGTGTTTTTCAGGAGTACATTAAAAAGCTGTATTAAATCAGGTATTAGACTAAATAATGATAATGAAAGTGTTTGGGTAGAGGTTAACGAAGGTAGTGAGACCATAGTTATTGGAGTTATATATAGACCGCCTAATATGAGTAGAAATGGCGGAACATCGTTATGGGAGGAAATTAAAATAGCATCAAGGTTTAGCAATGTGTGCATTATGGGGGATTTTAATTTTCCGAACATTGATTGGCAGCACCAAATAGGCGAATCCGATTCAGTAGAGTTTATTGAGGTTGTACAAGATAGTTTTTTTATTTCAATTCATAGATACGCCAACTAGAGGTATTAATATTCTTGATTTAGTTTTCAGTAACAATGAACATATGATAAATGATGTAGAGATTGGTGACCACCTAGGAAATAGCGATCATAAATCTATTTATTTTAATATACAATGGACAGGGAATGCTAAAGAGAATACGACACTTATCCCAGATTTCAGAAATGCCGATTATGGTGGGCTAAGAAGAGACTTAAGGGTGGACCCTATTGTTAAGCAATTAAGTCAGGATATGCCAGAGTTAAACTTGCCACCTACATATAACCAGTTTATTGCTTCACTCCACAATGCTCAAAATAAATATATCCCTAAAAGAAAATTTAGATCGCCGCAGGACCAACCAAAATGGATGACTAATAAGCTAATAGATCTTATAGGAAAAAAGAAAGGAATATAGAAAAATAAAGAAAGGCGAAAATCATCTACATATATACTATCAGACTCTATCAAGACAGGTTAAAAAGGAAATCAGGAAAGCAAAAAGAAATTATGAAATAAGGATAGCCAGTGACTCAAAAAATAACCCTAAAGCTTTTTACCAACTATATAAATCTAAAGTTAGAGATGTAATAGGCCCCCTAAAAACTTCAATAGGATAAATAACAGAAAATGATTTAGAAATGTGCAGTACATTAAATAGTCGGTTTCTTTCCGTTTTCACTAATGAAAATTTGGCACAGATTCCAGAAGTCAATATGGTATATAGTGATAGTATAGAAAATATGTTAAGTACAGTTAGTATAAGTAGAAATGATGTGCTTAAGGAAATTGACAGACTGAAACCTCAAAAATCGCCTGGTCCTGACGAGGTATATGCTAGAGTATTAAAAGAATGCAGAGATGAGTTAAGTAGCCCATTAGCATTTTTATTTAACAAGTCTTAGAAACAGGTTTAGTTCCAGAAGCTTGGAAGCTTGCAAATGTAGTTCCGATCTTCAAAAAAGGTGATAAATCGATAGCATCCAATTACCGTCCCATTAGTCTCACATCAATCATAGGAAAGTTGCTAGAGTCTATTATTGCTAGGAAAATTAGAAGCCACTTAGTAAAATTTAACTTAATAAATTCTTCTCAGCATGGATTCACTCAGGGACGTTCTTGCCGTACTAATTTGCTTAGCTTTTTCTCAGAGGTATATGAAGCAGTAGATAGTGACAAGTCATATGATATTATTTATTTAGATTTCAGTAAAGCTTTCGACAGAGTCCCTCATGAGAGATTGATGAGAAAGGTTGAGGCACATGGAATAGGAGGATCGTTGTTGGGATGGATTAGGTCATGGCTAATTGGTAGGAAACAGAGAGTCAGCATAAATGGTACCAAGTCAGAGTGGGGAGCAGTCAAAAGTGGTGTCTCCCAGGGATCGGTATTAGGTCCCCTGTTGTTTCTTATATACATAAATGACCTAGATTTAGGTATAACTAGTAGGATAAGTAAATTCGCAGACGATACTAAAATGGGGAGATCAATTGATTCAGATAGCGATATAGAGTGCCTCCAAAGGGATCTAGATACCTTACATGAATGGTCAGTAAATTGGCAGATGAAGTTTAACATTGACAAATGCAAGGTATTAAAGATAGGGAAGATGCATACAAATGTTAAATATAAACTAGCTAATTTAGAATTAGAAAATTCAGACTGAGAAAGATCTAGGTGTGTTTGTTAGCAATGATTTGAAGCCTAGAAAACAGTGTATAAGCGTTCGTAATAAGGCAAACAGGATTCTCGGGTTCATCTCTAGGAGTGTGAGTAACAGAACTGCTGATGTTATCTTAAAACTTTACTTGTCATTAGTGAGACCCCATATGGATTATGCTGTCCAATTTTGGTGTCCTTATTACAGAATGGACATAGATTCATTGGAGAGAGTACAGCGTAGAATGACAAAAATGATCCATAATATTAGAAATCTTTCGTATGAAGAAAGGTTGAAGAAATTAGGTTTACATTCGTTAGAGAGACGCAGAGTTAGAGGGGATATGATAGAGGTGTTCAAGTGGGTTAGTGGGATTAACAAAGGGGACATGACAAATGTACTAAAGCTCAGTGATAGCGAAAGACCTCGTACCAATGGTTTCAAATTAGATAAATTTCGTTTCAGAAAAGATATAGGCAAATATTGGTTTGGTAACAGAGTTGTAGATGGGTGGCATGGACTACCAAGTGCTATAGTGGGGTCTAAAACGGTAGGGAGCTTTAAGATAAAATTGGATAAGCATATGGACGAGAAGGGTTGGGTGTGAAGGGGGATCAGCCGGGTTGGGCCAATCAGCACTCTGCATACCCCCATAATCCTGCGTTAATCTCTAACCGTTTTGGTAAGATGATCCTCAGGGTATTAGAGTGTTGAGCCTATAATTGGGCTTTGTAATTGAACTGGGGTTGTGTGGGACAGGGATCTGCCTTGCTTAGGCCAATCGGCTTTCTGCAGACTCCCATTTTCTTATGTTCTTATGTTCTTAAATTAGGCTTACATTCGTTAGAAAGACGCAGAGTTAGAGGGGATATGATAGAAGTGTTCAAGTGGGTTAGTGGGACAAATAAAGGAGACATGAAAAATGTACTGAAGCTCAGTGATAGCGAAAGAACTTGAATAATGGTTTCAAATTAGATAAATTTCGTTTCAGAAAAGATATAGTATTTGGTAACAGAGTTGTAGACGGGTGGAATAGGCTACCGAGTGATATAGTGGGATCAAGAACGATGGGGGGCTTTAAGATTAAATTACCTGCCTGACCTTTGCTGAGTGAGGACCTGTCCCTAGTGACTCCCAGTTAATTATCTTTGCCCATAGTGTGGTGATAGTGTTAACGCTTTCTTAAAATGGCTGGTGTTGACGAGATTGCTACCTCCTCTCCTATTCTCCAGCTTTGTCTTGCTTTGCAAGAAAAGCTGGATAATGTGGAGAGAGAGGTGCAGTCTCTCAAAGACGAGAATCTAGCCTTAAAGCTAACTTTGGCTGCCAAGAAAAGTGAAGATAGTGCAACTGCTGTTAGGGATCGTGATGCTCCCTGGACAGTTGTTCCAACAAGTGCAACAACCTGCAAATTTCTACGGCAGCCAGTTGCCCTCAGCAACAAGTTCATCACCTTAGATGACGAATGTGATGGTGAGGCTGCGAGTGCTTCCTTCGGCGAGGAAACCAGGAGAAAGGTAAGTAAGTTGCCTCCAACAGGGAATGCTGTGACTGCTGCCCCCCCAGGAGTACCTTCAACTGCTGCCCCAGGAGTTCCTGCCGCTAACGCAGCTGCTACCAAGTCATCGACAAGGAGAGGCAAGTCCTTCTCAATTGTTGGGGACTCCATGGTCAGACACTTAGCTAGGTCCACCTGTACTGATATTAGGAAGCTTGTCTGTCTGCCTGGTGCCGGGGTTGGGAAGGTGTTAGAGGAAATTGATTACATCATGAAAGATATTGGAGGTAGCCCCATTATCTGTCTCAGTACAGGGAGCAATGATGTTGGTAAAGGTAGGACGGAAGTACTGCTTCGGCAGTACAGGGAGATGTTAGATAAAGTTAGGAGGAAGGGAGGCATACCTGTAGTACACAGTATCTTGCCACGGAGAGGGGTCAGCAAGGAATGGTCATCTAGGGCAATTGGTATCAATTGTCGGCTGGAAAAATACTGCAATGCAAATGCAATACCATTCCTTGATAACTGGACCCGTTTCTATGGTAAAAATCAGTTGTACGCACAGGACGGGGTTCATCTTTCTCGGCTAGGGGTGGCAAATTTAGCTAGGTCAATAGATAGGATTGTCGCGGGGTTTCGCTGAAAATAAAGCCTGAGAATATGAGTAAGAATAATTGTCTAAATAGGGTAAATTGCCGTACTGGTACATCAGATAGGAATAGAACATTTCAGTCACAGGATTTTAATTGCACTGCTAGTAGAAATATCGAAGGTGTAACAGAAGATGGTAATTCAGTTAGAAATAAAGGTAAATCCGATACCAGTAAAATAAATTAATTGCGATTATATTATACAAACTGTAGGAGTTTATGTAACAAAATGGATGAACTTAGAGCACTTGTTAGCAACGAAAATATAGACATTATAGCACTGACTGAAACATGGATTAATACAGAATCAAGATTTTTGTTTTAGAAGAATTCCATATACCAGGATATAGTTTGTTTAAACGCGACCGAACAAGTAGGAGGGTCGGCGGAATAGCAGTGTTTGTCAGGAGTTCTTTAAAAAGCTGTATTAAATCAGGTATTAGACTAAATACTGATAACGAAAGTGTTTGGGTAGAGGTTAGCGAAGGTAGTGAGACCATAATTATTGGGGTTATTTATAGACCACCAAATATGAGTAGAAACGAAGATACAGCTTTATGGCAGGAAGTGAAAATAGCATCAAGGTTTAGCAATGTGTGTATTATGGGGGATTTTAATTTTCCGAATATTGATTGGCAGCATCAAATCGGCGACTCAGATTCAAAAGAGTTTATTGAGGCGGTACAGGATAGTTTTTTATTTCAATTCATAGACTCGCCTACTAGAGGTAATAATATCCTCGATTTAGTTCTCAGTAATAATGAACAAATGATAAATAATGTAGAAATAGGAGACCAACTAGGAAATAGTTATCATAAATCAATTTATTTAAACATACAATGGACAGGAAAGGCTAAAGAGAATACGACACTTATCCCAGATATCAGAAAAGCCAATTATGGTGGATTAAGAAGAGCCTTAAGAGTCGATCCTATGGTTAAACTATTAAGTGGACCCAGGTGCGCTAATGAACATACTCTCTCTCAGATACCTGTCTTAACTCAGGATAATTTGACAGCTACATATAATCATTTTATTTCTTCACTCCACAATGCGCAAAATAAATATATCCCCAAAAGAAAATTTAGATCAACACAGAACCAACCCAAATGGATGAATAATAGACTATTAGACCTTCTAGGAAAAAAGAGAGGAATATATAGAAAAATTAAGAAAGGCGAAATTCACCTACTTGCTTACTATCAGAATCTATCAAGAGAGGTTAAAAAATGTATAAGGACAGACAAAAGAAATTATGAAATCAGGATAGCCAATGACTCAAAAAATAACCCTAAGGCTTTTTACCAGCTATATAAATCTAAAGTTAGAGATAAAATAGGCCCCCTTAAAACTTCGATAGGAGAAATGACAGAAAATTATTTAGAAATGTGCAGTACATTAAATAATCAGTTTCTATCCGTTTTCACAAATGAAAATTTGGCACAGATTCCAGAAGTCCGTAAGGTATATAGCGATAGTATAGAAAATAGGTTAAGTACGGTTACTATAAGTAGAAATGATGTGCTTAAGGAAATTGACAGACTGAAACCTCAGAAATCGCCTGGTCCTGATGAGGTATATGCTAGAGTATTAAAAGAATGCAGAGATGAGTTAAGTTACCCATTAACATTTCTTTTTAACAATTCATTAGAAACAGGTATAGTTCCAGAAGCTTGGAAGCTTGCAAATGAAGTTCCGATTTTCAAAAAAGGTGATAAATCAATAGCATCCAATTACCGTCCCATTAGTCTCACTTCAATCATAGGAAAGCTACTAGAGTCAATTATTGCTAGGAAAATTACAAACCACATAGGAACATTTAACTTAATCAATTCTTCTCAGCATGGATTCACTCAGGGACGTTCTTGCCATAGTAATTTGCTTAGTTTTTTCTCAGAGGTATATGAAGCAGTAGATAATGACAAGTCATATCATATTATATATTTAGATTTCAGTAAAGCTTTCGACAGCAATCTCATGAGAGATTGATGAGAAAGGTTGAGGCACATGGAATAGGTGGGGCGTTGTTAGGATGGATTAGGTCATGGCTAATTGGTAGGAAGCAGAGAGTCAGCATAAATGGTACCAAGTCAGAATGGGAAGCAGTCAAAAGTGGTGTCCCCCAGGGATCTATATTAGGTCCTCTGTTGTTTATTATATACATAAATGACCTTGATTTAGGTATAACTAGTAGGATAAGTAAATTTGCAGACGATACCAAAATGGGGAGAAAACTTGATTCAGTTAGAGATATAGAGTGTCTGCAAAGGATCTAGATACCTTACACGAATGGTCAGTAAATTGGCAGATGAAGTTTAACCCCTTCAGACTCATATGACGCAGATGTTGCCAGATTAGCAATAAGAAATAGAGTTCTCTCACTCTTAAAATTACCTCTCCAAAATTAGTTTTCTGCCCACAGCTAACTCAAAGACAACTGCAGAGGTTGAAGTAACTAAACTAAAGGTTTCTAAATACCCCTGATGGTAACAAAGGCTTTAACCCTTAAAAAGCGGCTCACCACTTAAGTCGAGTTAAATAAAGCTGGACTATGTGGCGGCGCTCGACATAACTCGAGTGGCAATTTCAGCACGTAATGTGGCTGAGAGAGAGAGACAAGTGGTGGCAGGAGACTAGCGAGCGTATGACTGCTCCAGACCACCGCGGCGAACCTACTGACACAAATCTCAGCTCCCTCCTCCCTCTCTCACTCGCTACATACTCAATTATGTACCGAAAGTACCGAATTACCTGCTTTTTGCACTCGCGTTGCACGGTTATTGCAAGAAAACTATCCATCATACAAGGATCGTTATGGTGTCATTCGAAAGCTCTGTTTATGCCCTTTCAGGGATAGATACTTGTTTTACGTTCTGGGTCTTATTTAGGCATGAAAATGATCACGTAAACAGCCCTATTTTGGCTAAAAACACCCCGCTGGGCGGTACACATAAATAAACCGCATAGGCCGCTCGTAAGGTGTTAAAGTATCCCTAATCGGCTCAAAATCGCGTCATATGTCGGAGAGGGTTAACATTGACAAATGCAAGGTATTAAAGTGGGTTAGTGGAATTAATAAAGGAGACATGAAAAATGTACTAAAGCTCAGTGATAGCGAAATAACTCGTACAAATGGTTTCAAATTAGATAAATTTCGTTTCAGAAAAGATATAGGCAAATATTGGTTTGGTAACAGAGTTGTAGATGGGTGGAATAGGCTACCAAGTGATATAGTGGGATCAAGAACGATAGGGAGCTTTAAGATAAAATTAGATAGGCATATGGACGAGAAGGGTTGGGTGTGAGGGGGATCTACCAGGTGTGGGCCAATCGGCGCTCAGCAGACCCCCGTAATCTTGTGTTAATCTCTGACCGTTTTGGTGAGGTCAGTACTCAAGGTATTAGTGAGATGGATCTATAATTGGGCCTTGTAATTGGGGTTGGGTGTGACAGGGATCTGCCTTGTATGGGCCGATCGGCTTTTTGCAGACTCCCATTTTCTTATGTTCTTATGTTTTTAAAATTAGATAGGCATATGGACGAGATGGGTTGGGTGTGAGGGGGATCTACCAGGTGTGGGCCAATCGGTGCTCAGCAGACCCCCGTAATCTTGTGTTAATGTCTGACCGTTTTGGTGGGGTCAGTACTCAAGGTATTAGTGAGTTGGGCCTAGTAATTGGGTTTGGGTGTGACAGGGATCTGCCTTGTATGGGCCGATCAGCTTTTTGCAGACTCCCATTTTCTTATGTCTTATGTTCTTCACGTAATTGTTATATATTGGTGCCCTAAGACAGTTGTAGTATTCCTTAATAAACCCTTTCCTCTCATACTGCCACACAGTATGGGGGATGGCTGGAAAAAACAAATTGAAATTAAGGAGGGTCACCGTCTTTTTTATCTTTCTCTCCTTTTCTCTCTTTCCCTGGCTTGTATCCAATCGGCCCCATTCCGCCAACTGTTTTAAGACGTTTATCCCCATCCACGTGTCGATTTCTTCCTGGCGAGCGATAGCGAGCCAGCATTGTATGGAGAAATTCGGCTTTGCCGGAGACATTTTTCTATCGAAAAATGTATAAATATTGACACTTGGATGGGGATAAACGTCTTAAAACAGTAGGCTGAATGGGGCCGAATGGATACAAAACAAAGAGAAAAGGAGACAAAGAGAAAACAAAACGATGTGGGCTCCCTTAATAACGATGTGGGCTCCCTTAATAACGATGTGGGCTCCCTTAATAACGATGTGGGCTCCCTTAATAACGATGTGGGCTCCCTTAATAACGATGTGGGCCCCCTTAATAACGATGTGGCTCCCTTAATAACGATGTGGGCTCCCTTAATAACGATGTTGGCTCCCTTAATAACGATGTGGGCTCCCTTAATAACGATGGGCTCCCTTAATAACGATGTGGGCTCCCTTAATAACGATGTGGGCTCCCTTAATAACGATGTGGGCTCCCTTAATAACGATGTGGGCTCCCTTAATAACGATGTGGGCTCCCTTAATAACGATGTGGGCTCCCTTAATAACGATGTGGGCTCCCTTAATAACGATGTGGGCTCCCTTAATAACGATGTGGGCTCCCTTAATAACGATGTGGGCTCCCTTAATAACGATGTGGGCTCCCTTAATAACGATGTGGGCTCCCTTAATAACGATGTGGGCTCCCTTAATAACGATGTGGGCTCCCTTAATAACGATGTGGGCTCCCTTAATAACGATGTGGGCTCCCTTAATAACGATGTGGGCTCCCTTAATAACGATGTGCTCCTTCCCTCCTTAATAACGATGTGGGCTCCCTTAATAACGATGTGGGCTCCTTAATAACGATGTGGGCTCCCTTAATAACGATGTGGGCTCCCTTAATAACGATGTGGGCTCCCTTAATAACGATGTGGGCTCCCTTAATAACGATGTGGGCTACCTTAATAACGATGTGGGCTCCCTTAATAACAATGTAGGCTCCCTTAATAACGATGTGGGCTCCCTTAATAACGATGTGGGCTCCCTTAATAACGATGTGGGCTCCCTTAATAACGATGTGGGCTCCCTTAATAACGATGTGGGCTCCCTTAATAACGATGTGGGCTCCCTTAATAACGATGTGGGCTCCCTTAATAACGATGTGGGCTCCCTTAATAGATATAACGATGTGGGCTCCCTTAATAACGATGTGGGCTCCCTTAATAACGATGTGGGCTCTCTTAATAACGATGTGGGCTCCCTTAATAACGATGTGGGCTCCCTTAATAACGATGTGGGCTCCCTTAATAACGATGTGGGCTCCCTTAATAACGATGTGGGCTCCCTTAATAACGATGTGGGCTCCCTTAATAACGACGTTGGCTCCCTTAATAACGATGTGGGCTCCCTTAATAACGATGTGGGCTCCCTTAATAACGATGTGGGCTCCCTTAATAACGATGTGGGCTCCCTTAATAACGATGTGGGCTCCCTTAATAGATATAACTCAGAAAAAGATCCTAAAAACAATTATGAATAGATCTAGGTATTCTCACACCAATGAAATATTTTACATAAGAACATAAGAAAATGGGAGTCTGCAAAAAGCCGATCGGCCCACGCAAGGCAGATCCCTGTCACACCCAACCTCAATTACAAGGCCCAATTATAGGCCCAACTCACTAATACCTTGAGTACTGACCCCACCAAAATGGTCAGAGATTAACACAAGATTACAGGGGTCTGCTGAGCGCCCATTGGCCCACACCCGGCAGATCCCCCTCACACCCAACCCATCTCGTCCATATGCCTATCTAATTTTTTCTTAAAGCTCCCTATCGTTCTTGATCCCACTATATCACTTGGTAGCCTATTCCACCCATCTACAACTCTATTACCAAACCAATATTTGCCTATATCTTTTCTGAAACAAAATTTATCTAATTTGAAACAATTTGTTAGAGTTCTTTCGCTATCACTGAGCTTCAGTACATTTTTCATGTCTCCTTTATTTATCCCACTAACCCACTTGAACACTTCTATCATATCCCCTCTAACTCTGCGTCTTTCTAACGAATGTAAGCCTAATTTGTTCAACCTTTCTTCATATGGTAGATATCTAATATTATGAATCATTTTTGTCATTCTTCGCTGTACTCTCTCCAACGAATCTATGTCCATTCTGTAATAAGGACACCAAAATTGGACAACATAATCCATATGAGGTCTCACTAATGACAAGTAAAATTTCAAGACAACATCGGTAGTTTTGTTACTCACACTCCTCGAGATTAACCCTAGAATCCTGTTTGCCTTGTTACGAACGCTTATACACTGTTTTCTAGGCTTCAAATCGTTGCTAACAAACACACCCAAATCTTTCTCGCAGCCTGAGTTTTCTAATTCCGTATTAGCTAGTTTATATTTTGCATTAGTATTCGTCTTCCCTATCTTTAATACCTTGCATTTGTCAATGTTAAAATTCATCTGCCAATTTACTGACCATTCGTGTAAGGTATCTAGATCCCTTTGGATGCACTCTATGTCGCTATCTGAATCTATTGTTCTCCCTATTTTGGTATCGTCTGCGAATTTACTTATCCTACTAGTTATACCTAAATCAAGGTCATTTATGTATATAATAAACAACAGAGGGCCCAATACAGATCCCTGGGGGACACCACTTTTGACTGATCCCCACTCTGACTTAGTACCATTTATGTTGACTGATCTCTGCTTCCTACCAATTAGCCATGACCTAATCCATCCCAACAACAACCCACCTATTCCATGTCTCTCAACTTTTCTCATCAATCTCTCATGAGGGACTCTGTCGAAAGCTTTACTGAAATCTAAATATATTATATCATATGACTTGTCATTATCTACCGCTTCATACACCCCTGAAGAAAAAAAACTAAGCAAATTAGTAAGGCAAGAACGTCCCTGAGTGAATCCATGCTGAGAAGAATTTATTAAATTAAATGTTTCTAAGTGGTTTCTAATTTTCCTAGCAATAATTGACTCTAGTAGCTTTCCTATGATTGATGTGAGACTAATGGGACGGTAATTGGATGCTATTGATTTATCACCTTTTTGAAAATCGGAACTACATTTGCAATCTTCCAAGCTTCTGGAACTAAACCGGTTTCTAATGACTTGTTAAATAGAAATGTTAATGGGTAACTTAACTCATCTCTGCATTCTTTTAATACTCTAGCATATACCTCATCCGGACCAGGCGATTTCTGAGGTTTCAGTCTGTCAATTTCCTTAAGCACATCATTTCTACTTATAGTAACCGTACTTAACCTATTTTCTATACTATCGCTATATACCTTACGGACTTCTGGAAACTGTGGCAAATTGTCATTAGTGAAAACGGAAAGAAATTTATTATTTAATGTACTGCACATTTCTAAGTCATTTTCTGTAATTTCTCCTGTCGAAGTATTGAGGGGACCAATAACATCTCTAACCTTGGATTTATATAGTTGGTAAAAAGCTTTAGGATTTTTTGTTTTGAGTCATTTGCAACCTTGATTTCATAATTTCTTTTCTCTATCCTAATATCCTTTTTGACCTGTCTTAATAATTGTGATAGTAAGCAAGTAGGTGAATTTCGCATTTCTTAATTTTTCTATATATTCCTCTCTTTTTCCTAGAAGGTTTAATAGTCTATTATTCATCCATTTGGGTTGGTTCTGCGTTGATATTAATTTTCTTTTGGATATATATTTATTTTGATCATTGAATTGTGACGCCTCCCGGCGCTAGCAGAATGGTTGCGTGGGGCATTGCAGCTCGCTAGCGCTCGCCAGGATGGGGGGATGGGCTACAGTTGTCCTAGAATGATCTGCTTTCTTTTATTAGTGTCGTGTTGCCACAGACAGTCTAGAAATGGTCTTTGTTTTGGTCTGTGACCGGGCCTTATATTTTATATTCGCTATAATATAAATGTTGCTTGTGTGGGAGGCGAGCGAGAGCGGGTGAGGGAGTACACCTGGCAGCGGGGGGTGAGTCATGACGCGGCTCGCTTGGGCGCTGACGGCGTTGGCGGCCGGGTGGTCAACTAGTCCCTTCCCGTCGTGGCCTCATGTTTTTTACCAAGCTCAGAGCTTGCCTGACATGCGTATCGTCTACATCCTTTGCAATTCTGTCCCTCATACTCGCCACTTTGCATACTATTTCTCTCTCTCGACTTCTCCTTTCTCATTCTCTAATCTTTATTAAACTCAACATCCCTTCTGGTTTCAGCATAGACGTTCACCGTCGGCCAGTCGTATTGTACGCAAAGCTCTCGGATATTTCCATGTATTAGGCTTTAATGAGGTTTGGAGAGACGGACTTTTCCGTGTGTGTCCTCTCTCGGGAAGGTTGTAGACCGGTATATGTCTCCCTGGCAAGGTGTTGAGTGATTCTGCTTGGTTATTTAAAGCTAGACTGGGGGGTAAGGTTACTGTGTCGTTGTCTCCGATGTGTACAGTGTTAGCTAAGCCCTGCACGACATCGACAGGTACTGTGGGAGCCTAGGTTGTCTTCGGGTGGGTTTACTTTGCGAGCACAGCACTGTGGTGTGAGAGGGCCATAGCCTATCCCTCACAACATAGTGCTGCCTCTTTGTGTTGACTTCTGAGGGATCGCCAGGATAGAACTAGGTACTAGAGACCTAGATTTATCAAGAGAGCATCCCCGTCATATAACGTAATCTTCATTATACCACCTTCGGACAACGTTAGGCTACGAGCCGCATGCTCGCCCATTGTTGCCCTGCCTTGATACCCCAGCTAGACTTTATTAACTGAGCAGACACTGGTTAGAGATAAGCCCCCATTATTATATGTATGCAACATTATTATTCGCTGCACTTTTGAGCCGAGGTTGTTGTTGAGTTGCACAACCCTAGTAGGCTGTTGCGTTGTGTCACGAAGCATTTCTTTAGTTGTCGAGCATTACTACCTTTGCGCAGTCTTTATTATTCGCCTGCCTATTATTACTATATGTTCTAGCATTTATTGTGACCCGTATTCTGCATTATAATTGTTCAAGATTCTTTACGAACATCTTCCCAGCATCAGACTTATTTCAGAAGTTTCCAGTTGATGTTGCAGGACTAGCATTGCACTTTCTTTAATACAGGAGTGCCAGTTATTTGAGTATCTACCGTAACGTTAATTAATCACGTTAACTATCTTTTCTTTGTGTAACCTAATCGACTAATCTTTTACTGTTTGAGAATAGGCTGTTTCATCGAGCGTCAGCCTAGTGTGTGTGCACCAGTTACCGAGTCATAGGATACCTCGTTGTCCAGGCACGACTCAGGGCGGTAATGGTGTTTTGTTTTCCAGTGTTTAAGGCAGGGGTTGGATCTAGTGTTACCGTTGTTGCATTTTGCCATTATCTAGTCCAATGTTGAAGAGCCCTGTGTCTTTGAGAACCTGGATCGTAACAAATGGCGACCTAGCTCAGGATCTTGTGAACTAAGAGATAATTGCAGGATTGTTGTGGTCATTTGTTTTATTGAGGAATATAGTGGGCACGTAAAAAAAAAAATGGCAAAGTAGTATAGCACTTGAGAGTCTTCAGACATTTTTGGCAAGTGAATAGTGCTACATAAGAATTTGGGGTACTTCTTTTCTGAATATTGTGGTGAGAAATTTTTGTGAGCATCATGTCTTATACCGGGTCAGAGGAAAATGGAGACACAGTACGTAATGTCGAGACTGAGGAACAACAGTATGATGAAAGGGTTAATCGGGTGAACTGTGAGGAGGATGCTAGGATATTTTTGCAATGGCCTGTTACTGCCGAGCGGTTGGAGGGTATGGATCGGTACGGTCTTCAATGCCTGGCCACAGCTATCGGTCATGCGGTTACTAGCAGCATGACCAAGGATAACTTGATAACGTGTGTACTGGACAGGGTGACTGGTGAGCGAGATGGGTTGAGTGCTCAGAGCCCTTCGGCCATGCTTCCCCTACACTCGACTCCCAGCCATCCCAGTAGTTTGCCGACCCCGGGTACGCTTCCACAGGTGGGTGGTGACTGGCAGGGTGGGTTGCCCCTGGGGGGACCACCGGTAATTTCAAACATTGTAGCACCATCACCTCCTCAAGGGTTATCTCCAGAATTATTGCTTCAGCTCGAATTAGCTAAGATCGAAGAGAGAAAGGCTATCAGGGCAGGTGAGCAGCAAATAGAATTAGCCAAGATAGAAGAGAGAGCCAAGCTAGCAAAAATCCAAGCTGATTTAGAGTCGACTAGGTACTGTGCCGACATGGACGTAGAGAAGTCGCGAGTAGAGACAACGGGACAGCGACTTGGGGCTGGTAACCGTGTTCATGAGCAGTCTCTCTCGCACTTATTGAAACTGGTTCCGGTGTTTGATGAGAGTGGTGTAACAGAATTTTTCACACGCTTAGAGAAGAAGTGCCAGGAACACCAGTGGCCAGAGAGTAAATGGGCAGCACTTGTATCCTCTAGATTAATAGGCAAGGGTCTTAAAGCCTACGATGCGTTGCCTATAGAGTCTTGTATTATCTATGAGGAACTCAAGGAGGCTGTCCTGAGAGCATACGAACTACAACCAGAGACGTACAGGTTGAAGTTCCGGGGTGTTACCAAGGGTCGGGAGAGCACCTTTTTGGAGCATGCCCGGGAGCTGTCCGATGCTTTTGGGAATTGGCTGAGGTCGGAGAAAGCTACTACGTTTGACGACATTAAACAGTTGGTGCTTTTAGAGCAGTTTTTGAAATGCACGGGCGGCGACCTGACGTTAAACCTTAAAGAAAAGCAACCGAAAACTCTACAGGAGGCAGCTGAGATGGCTGACCTCCGGCTATCACTAATTCGTGGGTGCGGGTCTGCCCAGCGTAGTGAGGCAGGTAACAAGGGGCGTGACGCCCCACCCCCCCGAGTTAGTGATATACCTTATGCAAACAAGTACAAGAGCCATGATACCAAGACTGACCACAAGACTAGCACCGTCCCATTTAAGAAGGGGCCGGGCCCTTCCCAGTACCAAGGGAAGCCCAAAGGGGAGTTGGAGTGTTATCATTGTCATAAAAAGGGTCACTTTGCAAGAGTCTGTCCTAGCAAACCACCTACAGCAGCTGTGTCTTTGGCCTGCAACATTGGTGTGTCTCCGAAGTCATCTGAGTTTGCCCGGGGCAGTTCGTCAGAGGCTGAGGCACAGCCAATGCAGAAGCACCTGGGAGGCTCGAACCCTGCTCAGGATGTTTTTGCGACCATAGAGGGCGGGGTTGCGTGATGTGGGCGGGGCGCAAGCATGGAGTAGAGGTCTTGCGTGATACAGGTGCTTCCCAGACTCTGATGAAAAACTTGACTGGCTACCCTATAAACGCGGCTCAGGTGGTAGTGGTGCAGGGTATTAATGCAACTCGGTCATACCCGCTGGTGCGGTTGGAGATGGAGGTGGATGGTGTGGCACGTGAATTGGATGTCGGGATTGTGGAGAAACTGCCAGTGGAGGGCGTCGACCTTCTTCTCGGCAACGACTTTGCAATGCCCGCTTCTGAGGTTCTACCCTTAGTCGTTGCCGAGAGGCCGACCGACGTGAGTAGGGAAGAGCAAGAGTGGGTCGAGCGGTGCCAGACACAACCCATGGCGTGTGTTGTCACCCGAGCTCGGGCAGCTAAAGTGTCACAGCCTAGTCCTCCATCTTCAGACCAGCGGAGGAACGATCAACAGGAGGAGGCTAAAGCTGGAGTTGGTTTTAAGAGTTTTGACTCGGCGGCTCTCCTGGGTGATTCAGTATTAGCACCATTACTTAATTCTGGAGTAGCCCCTGGGCCTGTCATCGAGAGTGACGAGGCTGGGCATGACGAGTCTCCACGACAGCAACGTTATGTACATCGAGAGAGACAGAGGGAGCAGCCCAGTATCGGGGAAGGTCATGCATTGCTCCGGGAGCAGTTAGATCGCTTGGCACCCTCAGATATACGTCGGTTGCAACTAGAGGACCCTGAGCTCCAAAAACGTGTGCTAATGGAGCTGTAGAGCTCGACGAGGACGGCGATGCACAGCCAGGATTTTTTTTTATTTAGAAGGCATCCTCTATAGGCGTTTTCAAGACCCTAAACGTAGTTGGCAAGAGGGGTCCGGAGTAGTGGACCAGTTGGTGGTGCCACGGGAGTGCAGGGATAGCCTACTGAGGTTGGCGCATGACATACCACTGGCAGGACATCTAGGGGTGAGAAAAACGGTGGCGGCTTTAGAAAAATTGTTTTGGTGGCCGGGGTTGAAGGGGCAGGTGGTATCCTGGATAGCAAGGTGTCATACGTGCCAGAGGGTTGGAAAACCTAACCAAACAATTCCGAGAGCCCCGTTGCACCTCATTCCTGTCAGTGGACCGCCCTTCAGTAAGGTCATCATTGATATGGTCGGGCCCCTACCCCCTACTAGTGCCGGTAATAAATTTCTATTAACTATCATGGATGTGGCCACTCGTTATCCTGATGCATATCCAATGAGAAATGGCCCAGCGAAAACTGTTGTCCGGAACCTGCTCTTGTATTGCTCGCGGTATGGTTACCCGCAAGAGGTGCAATCGGACCAAGGTTCTAGTGTTACATCTAATCTGTTCAAACAAACTATGATTCAGCATGGCATCAGCACTGTCGTCTCTTCTGCGTATCACCCGGAGAGTCAAGGGGTGTTGGAGAGGTGGCACGCCACGCTGAAAAGCATGCTTCGATGTTATTGCGCAGAAAACGGAAAGGATTGGGACCTTGGTCTGCCGTATGTTTTGTTCGCGGCAAGAGAAGTACCTGGAGAGAGTCTCGGTTTCAGTCCGAATGAGCTTGTTTTCGGGCATCAGGTGAGGGCTCCTCTCCACATGGTGAAGGAGATGTGGGAGGGCACTGGGCATGTTGTTCTGCGAGATGGGTTGCAGCCTCTTGTTCCTGAGCGACGGGAGGAGTTGTTTGCTAGGCTGTGGCAGTCTGTCAGCATGTTTGTTGCTTCTCCAGGCCTGATGTACGGGGTAGAATCCGACATGGAGGCTGGAGACAGTGCAAGGCTCGAGTTGGTTCCCTGCCGTGTGAATCCTGCTCGACAGCCTGTTGTGAAGGCGGAGCTGGACAGCGTGTGGAGAGGGGGTCTGAGGGATGAGGGATATCGTGAGTGGTCGTTGCCAGTGGCTTTGCAACCTGAGTTTGGTGGCAGAGTCCGTGTGTGTGTTGATTGCAAGAGTGTGGAAGCATTATCCCTGACAGACACCTATCCATTACCCAGAGTTGACGACACCATAGACCGCTTCGGGGCTGCCTCGCTCATCACGAAGGTAGAACTAGTGAAGGGTTATTGGCAGGCCCCATTGCCGGAAAGAGCGAAGAGAAGTGCCAGTCTTGCGATGAACTGGACAGTTTATCAGTGTCAGGTGTTGTTGTGCTGCCGGAACACAAGTTGGATGTGTGGCATGCTGGGGGCACTGATAATGTTTTGGCTTTGTTTGCAGGAGAACCCTCGCTGTTCAGTCAGTGTCTGTCGTGGGTGGAGGATCCGGGGTAGGCTACCACAGTATGTTGGTATAGCCTCCTGTCTTGGCTCGCGGTGTATTTTTGCGCTGGTGCTTGGTGGCTCGCGTGTGTAGCATCAGTGTAGGGTCGCAGGGCAGGAGTTGTTGGCTTGGATTAGACGAAAATTAGGCTACATCTATAGTAGCCGCCAAAAACAACATTAAAATAGAGTATGAAAAATTTAATAAAAACTCTTTCTTTTTAATAATTAATTTTAAGATAATATTGTAGCTGAGTACTGAGTGCAGATGATTTTCTCTCAGTAGGCTGTGCTTCTTAAAGCTCGCTCTGGGAGCACAATTTTATGAATTAATGTATTATGTTTGGGAAGGGTGATAAGATTTTTTTATATATAAAATGTTGTATTTTTTTTTTGGAGACTGAGCTTGCATTCCATGAGTGGCAGAGTGGTTAGGAGTGGCAGATTCTAGCGACATTCTGCCTGTTCAGATATGGGCTCATGGTTGAGTGTCCCATATCTTGGGGGGGGTGTGACGCCTCCCGGCGCTAGCAGAATGGTTGCGTGGGGCATTGCAGCTCGCTAGCGCTCGCCAGGATGGGGGGATGGGCTACAGTTGTCCTAGAATGATCTGCTTTCTTTTATTAGTGTCGTGTTGCCACAGACAGTCTAGAAATGGTCTTTGTTTTGGTCTGTGACCGCGCCTTATATTTTATATTCGCTATAATATAAATGTTGCTTGTGTGGGAGGCGAGCGAGAGCGGGTGAGGGAGTACACCTGGCAGCGGGGGGTGAGTCATGACGCGGCTCGCTTGGGCGCTGACGGCGTTGGCGGCCGGGTGGTCAACTAGTCCCTTCCCGTCGCGGCCTCATGTTTTTTTACCAAGCTCAGAGCTTGCCTGACACGCGTATCGTCTACATCCTTTGCAATTCTGTCCCCCATACTCGCCACTTTGCATACTATTTCTCTCTCTCGACTTCTCCTTTCTCATTCTCTAATCTTTATTAAACTCAACATCCCTTCTGGTTTCAGCATAGACGTTCACCGTCGGCCAGTCGTATTGTACGCGAAGCTCTCGGATATTTCCATGTATTAGGCTTTAATGAGGTTTGGAGAGACTTTTCCGTGTGTGTCCTCTCTCGGGAAGGTTGTAGACCGGTATATGTCTCCCTGGCAAGGTGTTGAGTGATTCTGCTTGGTTATTTAAAGCTAGACTGGGGGTAAGGTTACTGTGTCGTTGTCTCCGATGTGTGCAGTGTTAGCTAAGCCCTGCACGACATCGACAGGTACTGTGGGAGCCTAGGTTGTCTTCGGGTGGGTTTACTTTGCGAGCACAGCACTGTGGTGTGAGAGGGCCATAGCCTATCCCTCACAACATAGTGCTGCCTCTTTGTGTTGACTTCTGAGGGATCGCCAGGATAGAACTAGGTACTAGAGACCTAGATTTATCAAGAGAGCATCCCCGTCATATAACGTAATCTTCATTATACCACCTTCGGACAACGTTAGGCTACGAGCCGCATGCTCGCCCATTGTTGCCCTGCCTTGATACCCCAGCTAGACTTTATTAACTGAGCAGACACTGGTTAGAGATAAGCCCCCATTATTATATGTATGCAACATTATTATTCGCTGCACTTTTGAGCCGAGGTTGTTGTTGAGTTGCACAACCCTAGTAGGCTGTTGCGTTGTGTCACGAAGCATTTCTTTAGTTGTCGAGCATTACTACCTTTGCGCAGTCTTTATTATTCGCCTGCCTATTATTACTATATGTCCTAGCATTTATTGTGACCCGTATTCTGCATTATAATTGTTCAAGATTCTTTACGAACATCTTCCCAGCATCAGACTTATTTCAGAAGTTTCCAGTTGATGTTGCAGGACTAGCATTGCACTTTCTTTAACACCTTACGAGCGGCCTATGCGGGTTATTTATGTGTACCGCCCAGCGGGGTGTTTTTAGCCCAAATAGGGCTGTTTACGTGATCATTTTCATGCCTAAATAAGACCCAGAACGTAAAACAAGTACCTATCCCTGAAAGGGCATAAACAGAGCTTTCGAATGACACCATAACGATCCTTGTATGATGGATAGTTTTCTTGCAATAACCGTGCAACGCGAGTGCAAAAAGCAGGTAATTCGGTACTTTCGGTACATAATTGAGTATGTAGCGAGTGAGAGAGGGAGGAGGGAGCTGAGATTTGTGTCAGTAGGTTCGCCGCGGTGGTCTGGAGCAGTCATACGCGCGCTAGTCTCCTGCCACCACTTGTCTCTCTCTCTCAGCCACATTACGTGCTGAAATTGCCACTCGAGTTATGTCGAGCGCCGCCACATAGTCCAGCTTTATTTAACTCGACTTATGTTGCTCGCCGCTAATTAAGGGTTAATACAGGAGTGCCAGATATTTGAGTATCTACCGTAACGTTAATTAATCACGTTAACTATCTTTTCTTTGTGTAACCTAATCGACTAATCTTTTACTGTTTGAGAATAGGCTGTTTCATCGAGCGTCAGCCTAGTGTGTGTGCACCAGTTACCGAGTCATAGGATACCTCGTTGTCCAGGCACGACTCAGGGCGGTAATGGTGTTTTGTTTTCCAGTGTTTAAGGCAGGAGTTGGATCTAGTGTTACCGTTGTTGCATTTTGCCATTATCTAGTCCAATGTTGAAGAGCCCTGTGTCTTTGAGAACCTGGATCGTAACAGAATACTGACTTGATAAAATTATCGTATGTATCCCTTGGGGTTAGGGAATAGAATATGCCCCACGTGCCTTCTGCGTGTCGTAAGAGGCGACTAAAGAGGTTGGGTCGGTGGGCTTGCGACCCCCACCCGGAAAAAATACCTAAGCAAAGAAAAACGAACGAACAGCCTCGGATGCGGACGGAACCTATGTTGACGAACCACGACCGACTAAGGACATTCCTTCGGACATTCTGAGAATGGCTACATGGAATGTTAGTGGCATGAATGATGGCACAAAAGAGAGAGAGGTTCTGGAAGTGCTATGAATGCCAAGCTGGATGTATGTGGAATGACAGAGACCAAATGGAAAGGTTCAGATGTGAGAGAGTGGGAGTGTGGAATAGGTGTGTGTGCTGGAGTGAGTGAAGGAACAGCGAGAGAAGGTGCGTGTTTGTAAGTAGCAAATGGAAGGAATGTGTAAGAGAGTATGGGTCTGTGGGTTCAAGGATTGTGTGGGTGAGAATGAAAGTAGGAATACAAACGTGGGTGATTGTATGCGTGTATGCCCCGACAGAAGATAAACTTGAAAGAAAGAAAGAGGAGTTCTGGATGAATTTGGAGGCGTGCCTGGAGAAGTTTGACAAGAACGAAAGAATATTTCTGATTGGGGATATGAATGGTAAGGTGGGTGATAGGAAAGTTGAGGGAGTGGTGGGAGGATGGGGGGTACCACCAGAGGTGAATGGGAATGGTAGGGCACTTGTGGACGTATGTGTGGGGAGGAGGCTGTGGATAGCTAACACCTTCTTCCGACACAGAATGATCCACAGGTACACATGGAAACGGGTGTGGACGATGGAGGATGAGACAGTGGTGGAACGAAAGTCATTGATTGATTATGTATGTGTGGATGAAGGAATGAAGAAATCTGTGATGGATGCTAGGGTGTATAGGGGTATTGGAGGGGGTCTGTCTGATCATTATGTAGTGGTAGCTAAGGTTAGGATACAAAAGAAGTGGGTGAGGAGAGCTGGAGGGAGGCAAGAGGAGGGTGGAGAGGTTGCAGGAGGAGGAAGTCAGGGAGGAGTACAGGAGAGCAGTGGAAAGACGACTAGGTGGGTTCGACCTGGAAGTTATGGAGGAGATGAGCAAGGTGTTTAAGGATGAGATCTGTGCAGCATGTGAGGAGGTGTGTGGAGTGAGGAGAAGAGGGAGGGGAGTGAAAGGTACAGTATGGTGGACAGAAGAGGTAAGAATAGCTGTGGAAGAAAGAAGAAAGCATATAGAGAGTGGTTGGGTAGTAGAGGGAATGAAGATTTCGAGAGACAGAAACGAGCGAGGTACGTGGAGAGTAAGAGGGTGGTGAAGAGAGTAGTGAAGGAAAGTAAGAGAAGAGTAGATGAGGAATTTGGAAGGAATCTGAGTATAAAATGGAGGGAGAGTAAGAAACTGTTCTGGAAAGAAGTCAAGAAAGTTAGGGAAGGTAGCAAGGGAAACAGTAAGGGTGTGAAAGATAAGAATGGGAGAATGCTAGCCGAGAAGCATGAGAGAGTCGAAAGATGGAGGGAGTACTTCAATGAGTTGCTAAATGTAAGGAATGAAGAGCCAGCAAACATAGCTGGATATGGTATGGGAGGGAGTAGAAGAGAAGTAGTGGAGGAGGAGGTGGGGATCAGGAGGTCAGAAGTGTGGGAAGCCATGAAAAGAGTGAAGTTGGGGAAAGCACCAGGAACAGATGGAGTGTGTGGGGAAATGTTGAGGTATGGTGGTGAGATAGTGATCGAATGGGTATGGAAAATGTGCAAACTAGCATGGGAGAAGGGGAGTGCACCTGATGACTGGAAGACTGGCATAAGAGTTTCCCCTATATAAGGGCAAAGGGGAAAGAGGAGTGTGTGGTAACCACCGAGGAATATGCCTTCTAAGCGTAGTAGGGAAGGTATACAGTAGGGTAGTGATTGAGAGAGTGAGAGTGAGAACGGAGAAATGGATAGGCGACGAGCTGGGAGGTTTTAGGAAGGGAAGAGGATGTGTAGATCAGATTTTTACCCTGAATTGTGTTGTGGAGAAATATCTGGAGAAGAAACAAAAGGTGTATGTTGCCTTTATGGACTTGTAGAAGGCCTATGACAGAGTGGATAGAGAAGGTTTGTGGAAAGTACTTAGAATATACGGAGTAGATGGCAAGTTGCTGAAAGCATTGAAGAGCATGTATGAGGGTGCAAAGGCGGCAGTACGTGTGGAGAGTGAGCAGAGCAAGTTCTTTGACCTGAATGTTGATTTGAAACAGGGGTGCGTGATGTCCCCATGGTTGTTTACTGTATATATGGATGGAATCATGAAAGAAATACTATCAAGAGCAGTGGATGTTGGTGTATCGCTGAAAAGGGAGGGAATTGAATGGAAGCTACCAATACTGCTGTTTGCGGATGATACAGTTCTGATGAGTGATAATGAATGAGAGTTGCAGGGTCTGGTAAATGAGTTTGGAAAAGTGTGCGAAAAACGGAATTTGAAGGTAAATGCGGGGAAGAGCAAGGTTATGGTCTTCGAAAGGGGTGAAGTCACAGAGTGTGAGGTGAAGCTGAACGGTCAGGCTATGGAGATCGTCAACTCTTTTAAGTATCTGGGCAGTGTGTTGAGTAAAGATGGGACTATGGATGAAGAAGTGCTGGAGAGGGTACAACAGGGGAAGAGGGTTGTAGGAACGCTGAAAGCAGTAACAAGAAATAGGGTGGTCAGTATGGAAGTGAAGAAGTCCTTGCATGACAGTGTGGTAATCCCGACACTGACTTACGGAAGCGAAGCATGGACGTTGGTTCAGAGACTCAGACCAAGAGTGAGAGTAGTGGAAATTAATTACTTAAGAAGTGCGTGCGGAGTTACATGGAGGGATAGACAGACTAATGAGGAAGTAAGAAGGAGGTGTGGTGTGGAGGTAGATATGCTGGAAAGTGTGAAAAGGAACAACTTGAGATGGTTCGGCCATATGGAACGTATGGAAAGCGAGAGAATGACTAAGAGGGTGTACGAGAGCGAGGTGGAGTGACAGAGAGGGAGAGGTAGACCGAATGAGAGGTGGAAGGATGGAGTGAGGAAATACATGAACGAAGGCGGTGCTGGTTGGGGGGAGGGGCGTCGACTGACTGGGGACAGAGGTGCATGGGGGCAGTTCGTTCGTGGCCACCCCTTCTGGGATCACGGCGTCAGGCAATAGATAGATAGATAGATCTAACAAGTTTGATGTCTCTTCCTGACTTAAGCTAGGGGTAAGGGGTAAGGAGTATGGGGTACACTCAAGTAGATGTAAAAACTGCCAAATCTGCCAAAGCCAAATCTGCCAAAGCCAAATCGACTAAAGCCAAATCTGCCAAAGCCAAATCGTCCAAAGCCAAATCGTCCAAAGTCAAATCGACCAAAGCCAAATCGACCAAAGCCAAATCGTCCAAAGCCAAATCGTCCAAAGCCAAATCGACCAAAGCCAAATCGACCAAAGCCAAATCGTCCAAAGCCAAATCGTCCAAAGCCAAATCGACCAAAGCCAAATCGACCAAAGCCAAATCGTCCAAAGCCAAATCGACCAAAGCCAAATCGACCAAAGCCAAATCGTTCAAAGCCAAATCGTCCAAAGCCAAATCGTCCAAAGCCAAATCTGCCAAAGCCAAATCGACCAAAGCCAAATCGACCGAAGCCAAATCGACCAAAGCCAAATCGACCAAAGCCAAATCGTCCAAAGCCAAATCGGCCAATGCCAAATCGGCCAAATCGGCCAATTTCTCCACATGGTGTAATATCGCTGTCCAATTTCTCCACATGGTGTAATATCGCTTCCGCCAAAGTAACCTAACCTAACCTAACTAACCTAACCTAAGCTAAGTTAACCTAGCCTAGCCTAACCTAACCTAACTACTAATCCTAATATCTCTAACCTAACCTAACCTAGCCTAACCTAGCCTAACCTAACCTAAGCTAACCTAACCTAACATAATAGAAGTAATAGCCGAAAATATGACCCAAACACACTTTTCTGACAATTGTCGCAGAGTGCTGAGCAAGCACACTTTGTAGGGCTAGTTTTCGATGGGGAATCCGAATCTGTCCTTACTTTTGATGTACTTTCAAAACTCCGCGAAATGAGACGCTCCAGTACATCTATTTCACCAGCTAGGCCAATTCTGAGGACAGATTCGGACTCGCCAGGCCAAACTGCATAAGAATACCACCCTCAAATGTGGAACGGGCCAGGTCGCCCATTTGAGCAAAAATTGACGATCAAAATCCACCCACCGTGGTCTGAGATCGAATCCGTGAGAAAAAACCTTCCCAGGTGGCGGGAAGATGATCACTTGGAGGGTCAAACACCACCACCATGACTTGAGATCGAATCCGAGCAAAAACTCTTTCCAGGAGGCGGGAAGATGACCACTTGGAGGGTCAAACACCACCATCGTGACTTGAGATCGAATCCGGGCAAAAACCCTTCCCAGGAGGCGGGAAGATGATCACTTGGAGGGTCAAACACCACCATCATGATTTGAGATCGAATCCGGGCAAAAACCCTTCCCAGGAGGCGGGAAGATGATCACTTGGAGGGTCAAACACCACCACCGTGACTTGAGATCGAATCCGGGCAAAAACCCTTCCCAGGAGGCGGGAAGATGATCACTTGGAAGGTCAAACACCACCACCGTGGCTTGAGATCGAATCCGGGCAAAAACCCTTCCCAGGAGGCGGGAAGATGATCACTTGGAGGGTCAAACACCACCACCGTGACTTGAGATCGAATCCAGGCAAAAACCCTTCCCAGGAGGCGGGAAGATTATCACTTGGAGGGTCAAACACCACCACCGTGGCTTGAGATCGAATCCGGGCAAAAACCCTTCCCAGGAGGCGGGAAGATGATCACTAGTCCCGTATGTCTCCTTATCATTTATTTAATAAACTCAGAGATACGAGAGTCAGGATCCTTAGTATCAGCATGTTTACTAAGCATATATATTACACAGGAGTTTATTTGCCAGCCCAGATACGTTCCCCATAGGTATTCTATCTTTGGAAGCAAACATTAGCTACACAACATAATTATGACCGTCACGAGGTCTATATCACATGACTGAGAAACGGGGAAGTACAAACCTAGTGACAAAACTTAGAACTTTGAGAGAAAATTCTAACCTAACCTAACCTAACTACTAATCCTAATATCTCTAACCTAACCTAGCCTAACCTAACCTAACCTAAGCTAACCTAACCTAGCCTAACCTAACCTAAGCTAACCTAACCTAACATAATAGAAGTAATATACGAAAACATTTCTCAGCATCTACCAGTGTTTATACACTGGCCTAGATAAAGGAGTCCCGTATGTCTCATTATCATTTATTTACTAAGCTCAGAGATACGAGAGCCAGGACAGGAGTTTATTTGCCAGCCCAGATAAGTCCCCATAGGTATTCTATCTTTGGAAGCAAACATTAGCTACACAACATATGACTGTCGCGAGGTCTATATCACATGACTGAGAAACGGGGAAGTATACAAACCTGTTCTGGGTCGCCTGCTCTAATAAATCGAAATTGATGAAGGGTAGCTGCTCACACACACACACTACACACACACAAACATGTCAAATCGGCCTGTTGTCAAAACTACAACATGTCAAACCAGACACACACACACACACACGCACACACGCCCGTAGCCTAGTAGGTAGAGCTCTCGTCTCACACACGAGGGGTCGGGGGTTCAATCCCCGGCCGGGCGGAGACAAATTGGGCTTGTCTCCTTTCATGTGTTAGCCTCAGTCACCTAGCTGTAAATAGGTACCTGGAATAAGTGGACGACGTTGTGACGTCCCATCTGGGGTTGGCAAAAATGGTACAAGGCGAGATGGGTATCATATGGTTCACCTAAGCTGATGGCTACCTAAGCCTTCGGGCGAGACGGTACCGTCTATAGTGAGAATGGTACCATACAGATCCACCCTAAGCCTTCGTTTCCGATGTCGCCAATTGGCTAAAATACAGACTACACACACATCCACAGCCATTCCAACAGTACATAAAACACTTAACATGCATTTCACGCAATACATTCCCAGTTAAGGAGGCGCGATAATAATGAGCTTAGCTCGCATTGCGTGGATTCCCCTTGACGAACAAGTAACTGAGTATACCCCCACCCCCAATGTAATTAATCAATCGACTATCTAAATAGCTCGTAGCCTGATTAATTTTGTTTTCAGGACCATATTTTTTAATCTGACTATAAGGGTCTTAATTTATACACCAATGAACAATACAATTTTTCTCCAACATGGTGTACTATCGCTTACTACGGAGAAGGGTAAAAAATAGAGATGCATGAGAACAACAAAAAACAACAACATCGACAATAGAATATAAAAATTACCTAACCTAACCTAACCTAACCTAACCTAGCCTAACCTAACCTAACCTAGCCTAACCTAACCTAACCTAACCTAAGCTAACCTCTCTCTCTCTCTCTCTCTCTCTCTCTTTCATCATATTTTTTCCAACCACCTTCTCTCTCTATCTCTTTCTTTCTCTCTCTATCTCTTTCTTTCTCTCTCTTTCATCATTTTATCCAACCACCTAACCTAACCCTTTTTTTTTCCTCTCTCTCTCTCTCTCTCTCTCTCTCTCTCTCTCTCTCTCTCTCTCTCTCTCTCTCTCTCTCTCTCTCTCTCTCTCTCTCTCTCTCTCTCTCTCTTTCATCATATTTTTCCACGGTATTCTTAGACTTCAGATTTAAAGATACCAAGCCAGATATATCTTGATTTCACCCACCCAATACCAAAAATACTTTTGGGTCACCTGCTCCCATAAATCAACGTTTGTTTTTTTCTATATACGGGTAAAGTCAGCCTAACCTAACCTAACCTAACCTAGCCTAACCCTCTCACTCTCTCTTTCATCATATTGTTTCAACCGTATTCCTATTCCTAGCCTAGCCTAACCCTCTCTCTCTCTCTTTCATCATATTGTTTCCACCGTATTCCTATTTCTAGCCTACCCTAACCTAACCTAACCCTCTCTCTCTCTCTTTCATCATATTGTTTCCACCGTATTCCTATTCCTAGCCTAACCTAACCTAACCCTCCCTCTCTCTCTCTCTCTCTTTCATCATATTGTTTCCACCGTATTCCTATTCTTAGAGTTCAGATTTAAAGATACCAAGCCAGCCCCAAATAGAGAAATCAACGCCGTGTTCACATAATAACAAGAAATCAACGAGGGCTATGCGCAAAACCAAACTCCCACCACCCATGCTAATGAAAGCCACTTCTGTAATGGGGAATGCTTCCAAAAATCCCAGTCTAGCACATCTCCTGCCAGCCCACGTAAAATATAATGAAACACCATACGCGTTAGGGCTTCTGGAGCTAGTTAAAAACAACCCCTTACTTAGATGGGACAAGGATGGATGGCTACTGGACTCAGCTAGCAACAACAACATTCTAGACATCACGGGGGTACTCTCGTCTAAGGGGGGTACGCCGTCCAAAGCACAGCGTGACGTAGATCTAATTATTAGGGCAACGGGTCTTCATCCCTCTCATATTGTAAACACTCAGATCAAAAAGCAATATGGTGGAGGTATAAATAGTCTACTCTCGTCTAAAATACCCGCACTGACAACCCGTGGGTGGGTTTCCTATTGAACCATCGTGAGTCTCACTTTCCGGGGGTTGCCCATTAAACTAATAGCTGGCAACCCCGGACCAACCGCTCGTGGGGGTATTAAAGCCTCCCGAGACAGTCCAGACCCGTCATACTCTCTTACCCCAACAGTGAACCAACTACGTCAATTCCAGGCGACAAGACCTCCACCCACCGCAATAGCTTCCTAGACGATCAATCAACACCTCAAGAAATGGACGTAGTGGACACCCCCTCATGTGGGGGTAATGGCTTCATCGATTGTGACTGGCGGTGGGGCTCAGGACGTTGCCCAGCCCAAATGCGATGACCAAGAGTTAGTAAGATATGAAAGAAGATCACCAGTAGAGCGACCCTTAAGGAAGCCATACTGGCGATCTGAGAGCAGATTATGAGAAGAGAAATGCTTAAGAAATTTGGAAGCAAGAATAGTTTCAAAAACTTTAGAAATACAAGAGATGAGAGCAATTGGACGATAGTTGGAGGGTTGAGAGCGGTCACCCTTCTTTGGAACAGGTTGAATGAGAGCAAACTTCCAGCATGAATGGAAGACATTAGAGGATAGACAGAGACGACGAAAGAGTTTGCCTAGGCAGGGAGTCGGCACGGAAGCACAGTTGTTTAGTACAACAGGAGGAACACTGTCCGGACCATACGCCTTATTAGTATTAAGCCCAGAGAAGGTAGAAAGTAAATCTTTAGAAGAGATTAGGATATTAGACATAAGTAAGAGAGAGTTTAACTATTTTAGTTACTAAATTATCAATGAGTAACTATAGTTAGTGCTTTATGTTTGCGAGGAGGTGTCGCCGGCAACCCCTCTCGGTTAGTCGGTTAAATCTTAGGTAACAGTTTTTTTCTACTAAGGTTAGGGTTTTTTATTGCTAATGTAGCACATCACCTAATTGAAGCGATCTATTCTTCGGGGTCAGCCTAAAAGTGGGAGTTTGACAAGTGCCCGATATGACATTGGGCGAGTTGTTATTGGCCTCCCCCGTGTGTGATACAAAACCCTATACCCCGGCGGGGACAACCTAAGACTTATTCGATATTAGAAAAACTGAATGTTAGTCAAGATATATCTGACTTGGTATCTTTAAATCTGAACTCTAAAAATAGGAATACGGTGGACAAAATATGATGAAAGAGAGAGAGAGCGAGAGAAGGCTAGGTTAGGTTAGGTTAGGTTAGGTTAGGTTAGGTTAGGTTAGGTTAGGTTAAGAGAGAGAGAGAGAAAGGGTTAGGTTAGGTCAGGTGGTTGGAAAAAATATGATGAAAGAGAGAGAGAGAGAGGTTAGGTTAGGTTAAGTTAGGTTAGGTTAGGCTAGGCTAGGTTAGGTTAAGTTAGGTTAGTTAGGATTTTATTGAGGTATAGAGCTCAATCGTAAGTATACTGTATATTTACACGCATACATAAATTATACATATTCTATTAGTGTCGTTACTGCAACCGACGCTTCCGCCCTCCTACTGTCCCCCGCGCACGTGGTAGTGAGCGGCGTCGGCGGGCGGCGGGCGATCTTCTATTCAGGGTGAGAGGTTTCTTTAGAAAGTTGGAGAATATCTTAGAAATACAATTTAAATGCTTGCCCGCCGCCCGCCGCTCACTACCACGCGCGCGGGGGACAGTAGGGGGGGGGCGGAAGCGTCGGTTGCAGTAACGACACTTATAGAATATGTATAATTTATGTATGCGTGTAAATATACAGTATACGTACGATTGAGCTCTATACCTCAATAAAATACTAACTAACCTAACTTAACCTAACCTAGCCTAGCCTAACCTAACCTAACCTCTCTCTCTCTCTCTCTCCCTTTCATCATATTTTTTCCAACCGCCTGACCTAACCTAAACTAACCTAACCTAACCTAACCGAACCTAGCCTAGCCTAACCTAACCTAACCTAGCCTAACCTAACCTAACCTAACCTAACCTAACCTAGCCTTCTCTCGCTCTCTCTCTCTTTCATCATATTTTGTCCACCGTATTCCTATTTTTAGAGTTCAGATTTAAAGATACCAAGTCAGATATATCTTGACTAACATTCAGTTTTTCTAATATCGAATAAGTCTTAGGTTGTCCCCGCCGGGGTATACGGTTTTGTATCACACACGGGGGAGGCCAATAACAACTCGCCCAATGTCATATCGGGCACTTGTCAAAACTCCCACTTTTAGGCTGACCCCGAATAGATCGCTTCAATTAGGTGATGTGCTACATTAGCAATAAAAAACCCTAACCTTAGTAGAAAAAAACTGTTACCTAAGATTTAACCGACTAACCGAGAGGGGTTGCCGGCGACACCTCCTCGCAAACATAAAGCACTAACTATAGTTACTCATTGGTAATTTAGTAACTGAAATAGTTAAACTCTCTCTTACTTATGTCTAATATCCTAATCTCTTCTAAAGATGTACTTTCTACCTTCTCTGGGCTTAATACTAATAAGGCGTATGGTCCGGACAGTGTTCCTCCTGTTGTACTCAAAAACTGTACTTCCGTGCTGACTCCCTGCCTAGGCAAACTCTTTCGTCTCTGTCTATCCTCTAATGTCTTCCCTTCATGCTGGAAGTTTGCTCTCATTCAACCTGTCCCAAAGAAGTCATGCCAGATTTCAAAAATTGCTACGATCACTTGTTAGGGAATTTGTTTTTGCTATTGGTTCACCTATGATAGGCACAATTTTCGGACAGGCCAAAAACTATCCTGTACTAAAACTGAATATTGGTCATTCGTTCCCTAAGGTGTGTCATTAAGGTTCCCTAACATGACATTTTTTCTGACCGGCCCAAATTTGGCAAAACTAGCCTGTCCCGAAAAAGCATATTTTCCACGAGCCTGTCCGTCAACAGACAACTGTTTTTTTATGTTATATGAGTTACTTAAGTTATTTTAAGGGCAAAACTGGCAGAAATAGGGCTAGCATTACCAAAACTATGCAATAGGAGTAGAATGTTATGTTTATTCCAAATCTTGCATCCATTTTGTATTAACTGAAAAAAATGGAAGTGGTAAAGCCAAATATGTTAAAAAGAAATGATAAAGTTGACCATATTTCCTTTCTCTGAAGATTAATCCAATTTTTAGGTGCAATTTTGAAATCAGCATAAAAATCTACTCCTAATGCAAAGTTCTGGTTATGCTAGTCCTAGCTGGCAGAAATGGGGCTAGCGTTACCAGAACTATGCAATAGGAGTAGAATGTTATGCTTAATCCAAATCTTGCATCCATTTTGTAATAACTGAAAACAAATGGAAGTGATAAAGCCAAATATGTTAAAAAGAAATGATAAAGTTGACCATGTTGGGGGAAATAGAAACAAAAATAATTTATTTGTGTTTTTATTGACCAATAATTGTTTTCCTGAGCTTAGGCATTACGGAATGTCCCATACTCAACACTAATTTTAGTTTATCATCATATGCCACAAACCTCGGTTCACAAGTCCCAACTACCATTTAATTTAGTAGACGGCATTGATTGCAAATTAACTACGAGCTTATACTAGTTAAGTTTGTACTTAACATACGTGGCACCAAAATCGCTATATTTTGGTATGTTAGTGGCATGTTGAGCTTCATTATTTTACGAGAACAATTCGTTCCCAAAAGTTCTATAAGACGACTCGGAGGGGGCGGAGCTTAGAGACGGAAGCACCAAAATACAGTCTATTTTCTCATCAACCATAATAGCTACTCGAGTTTTGAAGAGCTCTACAGAATTCCGTCCAAAAGTTCTATCGATTAACGAAGAGCAGAACTCTCAACATTCCATATTAATGGAGAAATTAATTATTAAAGGTCGATGCGCTTTTAACACGACTACTGCTACTGCGCAAAAGTGATCTGGTAACACATTCCTACAATAGACCTCCATCTGATCTGGTAACACTGGTCACCTCCAGATTTGAGGTGCCAAGTCTTCCTAATACCTATTCCATTAATTGCAGCCCCTATTGAAAACGTTTGATACCTTTATCTATTACGAAATGCATTATATACTTGATTAATTATACTGGTGGTGCTGAAAATAGGTTATATAATCCTTTTAGCTTCGAAATCCACCCGCCATAGGTATAGTTTTCAGATACCGTCATGATTTCCCTATACATCACCGTAAAATATCCACCATTTCGCATTTCCTAACAAATCGCTTTGGAAAGCGAGCCATAGATGTATCATAATATTATCTAAGCGTATATATCAGAATGAGGCGATATATAACCGAGAAACTATCAAAATTATTGGTGATACGTGCGAATTGTCTACGTACTTTTAATTTATTCTACCGTTTTTAACATAGAAAATGTAATAGGTGCATATAAGAAAATGTACATTAATACACAGACTATAGTATTTTCTTAACTCGTGTTACAGTTTCTTACAGTTTCTTATAGTAGATCCTCTGGAAAAAGGCAAACTAGGCCTGTGTATCCAGTTCAGTACCAGTACTTGCACTCCTGCGGTCGTTCACGGTGTTGGCGGCGGCGGTAGCAGACGCAACATTTTTACTATTCTGTATTTTTGTTTTATAATCAAACTTCAAATCTTGTCTTCCCCATGCTTTATCAAGATTACTTTCAAACTCCCTTATTGATTCGGAATCGACTACATACTGGGGCAGTGCATTCCACTCATTTACCACTCTATCACAAAATGAGTTCTTTGCCTTCTCAAGCCTATTTCTTTCTTTGTAAATTTTCTTAGAGTGTCCTCTCGTTCTTGTTCCCTCCCGCATCAAGAAGATACCTTCACATACATCCTCATCGTACTTTCCTGACACTATCTTAAAAGTCTCTATCATATCCCCTCTCTTTCTCCTATATGCCAGTGTCGGAAGCCCCAGTGTCCTCAACCTCTGCTCATAGCCCGCGTTCTTCAACGTTGGTACCAGCTTGCTAGCTCTCCTCTGCACTTTCTCTGTGTATTGAGGACTACATTATTTTATTTTAGATGTCATTAATTAACACATTAACATTATTAGATAGTACAAATATATTAAGCAACAAATGTTATGCAATAGTTAATGGTTTAGGTGCATAAGGTAGAGGCTAGAGCCAAAGGATAATTAGTAGGCTATATATACGATATGTGTTAGTGAGTTGGGCCTAGGCCTATAGGCTACTTAGGCCTTATAATTAGGGTAGGGTGTGAGGGGCATCTGCCTTGTGTTCTCCAATTAGCTTTCTGTAGACTCCCATTTTCTGTTATTCTTATGTATGACGGCTATTTCTATATTTTGCTATATATTACTTTTATTGTAGTCAATATGTTACGATGTGATAATGTTAATGAATATTTATATAAGTACAGTCGTGGTTAGGGTTACTTGAACACCTCTTAAATTATACAAAAATACCAAGACTGCGAGCATTAACTAAGGTATATATATTCTGTTAACTCCTTCAGACTCATATGACGCTAGAGCGTCATAAGGAAGTTATGCCAAAAAACTCATATGACGCTAGAGCGTCATATGGACTTATCTACATAGCTCTCTAATAAGTTATATGACACTCTAGCGTCATATGGAGCTCAGTAAGTCCGGTAAGTTAGATGAAAATCTGTCGGTTGGTGGCAACCCCAGGTTTCTCCGACAATTCTAACAGTCAGCAGTGTGGTTTTGACAGTTGTGTGGTGCAGTGGCAATGATACCGGGCTCCCGCCTCCGTGGACTTACTGGCACATAATATGTCTGAAGGAGTTAAATTGAATCCCTTAGCAACGGATTTATAGATAATTTATGGAAAATATGTATATCTATATTTATGTGTCGAATTAATGCCAAGTTTTTGTAATTACCAAACGATTTCGCTACAAAATCTACATAATAGCTGAGTAACCAAGATGGTAACATTATCATCAGCTGGAAAATAAATAGACTAGCGAATGTCATCAGTTTATCAATATAGTTCGCCAGTGAAATAATATATTGTACCTTCTAAAACTGTCAAGGAATTTCTGTCCATGGCTGTGTAATACGGTAGGCTACCCTTATTTACTCATAACCATAACATAGCACAATCATAATGTATCCTTAATGTAGTTAATATTTGAAATAAATTGTAGTCTGCACGGCAATGGCGGGAGGGATGAAGGGTGCGGGCGTAGCCCTCTCTCTATGTATCATCCTTCTCAACATCCAGAGGGGCTGTGCTGATATACAGGTGCAGAGGGGACCGGTAGTGTACCAGGTCAACCCTAAACAAGTATTGAGGGACCTCGTCACACAGAAATCACACACGAGTGAAATTTCTGTCACCATTCCTGCCTGGTCTATTTCATATATCGGGAAGACGCCGCGACTGGGCAAATACTCTGGCACAACCTCGCTACAACACCTATTGTGCTACACTCTAATTAGCTGCGGAGATGTAGAGACCAACCCCGGCCCTAGCTCAACGTTGAAGAAACCTCACCACCAAACAAGTAAGGCAGACACCGACATTTCAACAGTCCCTAGCAGTAAAATTCGTTATAACAAACTGGGCCAGCAGGCACCCAAGTCTCCCGTCACGCTCCAACTCACAACCAAGACCGCAGGGCAACCGCCAGCACAGTGCCAACATTCTACCTACTCAACATTACCCTCAACTGTATCATCACTACCACAGATATCGGGGACCCAAGTAACACAACATGCAACCAGAACACCCAAACAAACAGGAAGCTCTAGCAAACACATCGACAATGAAGTAACAGCAACAACGGCCAAGAACAAGGACATAAAACAACAAATACAGGTAGGGGTGGGAGGGGGGCAAGGGGGAGCCACAACCTGTCCTCATCTCACGCGCTCACACACCATCAGCCGCTCACGGCGCACAGCTGATCACCACACCGCCAGACGTACGATGAACAGTAACAGGAAAATATGTATAGTGTGCGATATTGGATTCAACAAAAGGAGTACAATGTCACAATGTAGTAGTTGTAATGAAACAGTACACGATCGATGTACTTACGTTACTAGCAGAAAAGAAGTGGAATGCGATAAATGTAGGGAAATAGCTATTAAGGGTCCTAAAATCATTTGTGAAATATGTGAAGCACTCATAACAAGAAAACAAAGGATCATAAACTGTGTTAAGTGTAAAACTGTAGCTCACATGAAGTGCATCTCTAAGAAGACCAACAGTGAAGAACGGGAATTCCTATGCAACATATGTGCCTTGCATTCATTACCGAATATTAATGTAAATGAACCAATTAGTATTAACAACTCAGAATCCAGCCAGGACACATTCAAAATCAAAGATGAATACAGAGTGTTCACCAACAAAGGGCTCCATCTTATCCACATTAACGCCAGATCAATGTACCATAAATTGTCAGAATTAAACTTGTTAGCTAATAAGGCCAAAGCTTCAATAATTGCAATCACAGAAACCTGGCTGGATTCAAGTATAAACGATGGTGAAATAAACATTCAAGGTTTCAATATGGTTAGGAATGATCGCAATAGGCATGGGGGAGGAGTATGTCTGTATGTAAAAAACAACCTCACACACACAACCAGGACCGACCTCCATGTAGAAAATCACGAAGCTCTGTGGATCGATCTACACCTGCCGAGGACAAGACCCATCACAATTGGGGTATGCTATAGGCCACCAGACCGTATACAGGGTGTCCCAAAATAAGTGTGCCAAACTTCAGGATTGATTTACGAAAAATAGTCTGAGCATGAAATAATATGTCAATATTACAATACCAAATCTCAATCGTTACCGAGAAAATATTTCTTCCTGTTGAAAATAGTATGTTCCTATGTATTTCCCCATAAGGCTGTCAAAAGGTCTATCCCACATTCACGTAAATGTGTTGATTATACCAGATACTTTAATATTGCAAGTTACTTAATAATTAGAGGCATTGTTGATCACCCAGGTCGGGGGGGGGGGGGGGGGGGGGAAGACACTATTTTAAAACATAAAATACAAAATGGGTTGAAATATTAAATATTAGTTATCGAACATTTATGCATAGAATCATCCATATAATCATACCTTGAAGTTTGGTACACCTATTTTTGGACACCCTGTAGAGCAATATTGTCACCAAGAGGTGTTGTGGTGTGAGAACGATGAAGCTGATAGTCCGAAGAATGTATATGTGGTGATATGATGACCTAGATTGTGTAGCGGATGCTGGTGATGTTGAGGTAAGGAAAGAAGTAGTGAGGTGATGATAGTGTAGATGGTGTGAGGGTGACCTAGCTGGTTATGCAATACAAAACATTATGTAAATACAACAAACAGCTTTACGTTTATGAATTACATAGAGACAAAATTATATACGTTTGTGAGTAACATAAACTATAACGTGTGTGATTATGAAGTAGGTGGTGGTGTGTGGATGACATAGGTAGTCTACGTATAACAAAATTAGTGGACTGTGGATGATATAGATTCACTGCCAGTAAGACAGATGGCCGCCGATATTGTTAGTGGTGGTGGTGGTAGTGCGGGGAAACTCACACATATCCATTGGTTTATTGACAACCTCGCTGACAAATTTATATCTCGCCTCTCTTTCAATTGCCACGTATATCACGTGAAGAGGACCACGAATATCGGCGTACAAAGGATGTAATTCCCCAGCAAACAGTCGTTTTATCTATGTTACAGTCAAATTCAAGACTCAAGATTACAAACAACTCCATAATATTAACTTTTTAATATTAACCTTTCTCTGTGGGTTGAAATACACTTTACTCTTATTAAACCTAACTAAATCAAACTTTCTCCATAAGCAGGCAAATAAACTTCTAAATAATCCAAATGATAACAAAATATTTTGGTCTACTCTTAACTCATTCAAATCCAACTTCACTACTGCTTCATCCATTCCACCATTAAAATCTCCGACTGGCAATCTTGTAAGTGACCCACGAGGTAAAGCTAACCTTCTTGCAGATATTTTCTCCACCAACTCAACCTTAGATGAAATAAATCAAGATGTCCCTGTACTTAATTTTAATTCACCTGAAATTCCCTCACTTAAGATCCACACCAGACATGTCAAAACTATTTTGCAGAATCTCTCAGTAGATAAGGCTCCTGGTCCAGATGAAATTCCTCCAATAGTACTTAAGAATTGCTCCTTGGTGCTCGCTCCTGTATTGGCAAAATTTTTCCGTCTGTGTACTCATACCTCATGCTTCCCAGTACCCTGGAAAGAAGCAAACATCCATCCAGTTCCTAAAAAGGTGCCTCTTCAGATCCATCAAACTACAGACCAATAGCTATAACTTCCACTCTTGGCAAAGTTTTTGAAATTATATTAAATAATCACATAATTAAGCATCTGGAGAATAATAAATTAATCAGTGATAGGCAATATGGTTTTAGACGATGTCGATCAACTGCAGACATTCTTTGCCTTCTTACGCATCAAATCAACCAAGCTACAGACCAACATGGTGAAACACATACAATAGCACTGGATATATCAAAGGCATTTGATAGAGTCTGGCATCAATCCTTATTGTCGAAGATGTCACACTACGGCCTTGCATCATTAGTTCCACTAATTTCTTCTTATCTTCATAACAGAAAAATACGTGTAATGGTAGATGGCCTTTATTCTCAATTTCACTCAATAAATGCTGGTGTTCCCCAGGGATCAGTTTTGGCCCCAACTCTGTTCCTCATTCATATCAATGATCTCATATCTACCACTCATAATCAAATACATTCCTACGCAGATGACTCAACACTCCACAGTTCCTTCACATTTACCAATTCTTTCACCCAACCCGATCTTATAAATTCAAAAATAAACACTGCAATTTCTCTGAACCAGGACCTTTCTAGAATTAATGAATGGGGACAAGAGAATCTAGTTTCCTTTAATGCACAGAAAACCAAGTACATTCAATGTTCTAACCGACAGAATCTCACTGACTCCCATATATTTTTTAATGATGTAAATATTCCCACTTCCCCTAGTATTGACATTCTCGGTGTAACATTAACTACTAACTTGAGCTGGACACATTATGTTAGAAGCATTGCTAAGAATGCCTCTAAAAAACTGGGACTCCTGTACAGAGTTCGAGAATTCTTCACTGACGAGCAGTTGGCCGTAATATATAAAAGTCATGTGCGCTCTCAGATGGATTACTGTTCACCTCTGTGGGGTGGAAGTGGAGTGGTTGCATTGAGGCAGTTGGACAAAATTCAAAATAAAGCTATTAGATTAATCAATAACCCTGCAATCACACAGGACCTTCCTACATTAGCCATACGAAGAAACGTTGCATCCCTTGCATTATTCTACAGATATTTTCACAGCAATTGTTCCGAGGAACTTGCTTCAATTGTGCCGCCTCTCCACATCTTTCCCCGTAGAACTAGGGCAGCTGAGAGCGCCCATGAATTTACATTTTCTCCTCCACAATGCAGAACTTCTGCTTATCAGAATTCATTTATCCCCAGAGCTACTACTCTTTGGAATTCACTTCCCTCGAATTGCTTTCCACAAACTTACAATCAACAAATGTTTAAATCCAGTTGTTACAAACATTTTATGAATGGAGGATGCCTTTAGGCACATGGACCTTTTTGTTTTAGCTGTGTTTTTCCTTCCTCCATTCATTGTCTCTTTAAAAAAAATAAAAATAAAAAAAGGCAAAACTGTGTCAATGAAAATGGATTTGTTAAACAGTATACTTACATTTTCGAATATAATTGTTAAACACAAAATGTGATTGTTATTGTACATCATCTCTTTAATAAATTTCATTAAATGGTTTTATGTACTTGAATCGTCTCTTCTCAGATTCAATTGTTACTTGTTTTAATATCGTGTCGTTGATATGTGCATATAATATCATCATTTGTTTGTACAGATTCTTTCTTATTTAATCGCATTTTCTTATGCAGTTTGTGAAATATATGCCATTTGATATATCATGGTTCCGTCTTATTGTATATTGTAAATGTTCCTAAACCTTCCCAAGTTTCCTATTCAGGTTCTTCCTGATGAATGCAATACACATATATACAGTATATGTGGTAGCAATATAAATATATAATGTTATTTCCTGTTTATGTGTCTTCACTGAATATGGTTTTGGGAACGGGTTTCCCACAAGTTTAAAAATACAATTGTTCGTCTCGCCCGGTTTGTGTGTTACCTTATAATGATCAAGACGCGTTTATACAAATTTGTGCAAGGATCTGTGGGCATAAGGGTAAATATTATCTCAATTAACCCTCTGACTTTTATATACCCCTCCTAACCTGCATACAATCATCTAATGATAGCCAGAATAAACTGTCAAAACGCGTCATAATCCTCAATGGGTTAATATACATACTAAGGTAAGTTTAGTTTTTGTACATTATCCTTCTTCGTGGTTACCTATTGTCTTATTTAATAACAAATGATACGTGTAAATCCTTGATATCGGATTTCTTTTATCAATAGCTTTCTATATTTTATCGGCGTCTAATACATTTTTTCAAGTAGCACAACACTGTCTGATTGGGATTACATATTTCATCTCGTTAGCTGCACATTTTGATTTATTTTTTAAACTGTCCATGTTATTTCTAGCTGTCCTTGTGTTAATCTCCGCCCCTCTTGTCTGTCCTTTTTATCTCCACTCCACTGCACACCATTAGTCTTCCCCTTGTTTGCCCTCTTTGTAGCTCGCAATATTTTTGTTCTACTCCTGGAGGGGACAATTAAGACACTGATTTTATATTTTTCTCTATTGTGTTTGTTTTCGCAATTAACCAGTGTTTAACTATAATAGCCTATATTGATACCATTATTGACATTTGTATTATCCTATATTTTATCCTTTATTGTTAGATGAGAGGTAATCATAATATATAGCAACAGTATTAGGTACTGTACCAGACCTTTGGGATACTACAACGCGAACATTAAAAAAAAAATTGTCGGTGTTCATATAATATAACATGTAGACTGATATATTGAAACAAAGGTGTATTATCGTTTTCGGTGTTCATATAATATAACATGTAGACTGATATATTGAAACAAAGGTGTATTATCGTTTTCGGTGTTCATATAATATAACATGTAGACTGATATATTGAAACAAAGGGGTATTATCGTTTTCGGTGTTCATATAATATAACATGTAGACTGATATATTGAAACAAAGGTGTATTATCGTTTTCGGTGTTCATATAATATAACATGTAGACTGATATATTGAAACAAAGGTGTATTATCGTTTTTGGTGTTCATATAATATAACATGTAGACTGATATATTGAAACAAAGGTGTATTATCGTTTTCGGTGTTCATATAATATAACATGTAAACTGATATATTGAAACAAAGGTGTATTATCGTTTTCGGTGTTCATATAATATAACATGTAGACTGATATATTGAAACAAAGGTGTATTATTTTTTTTTTTTTTTTTTTTTTTTTTTTTTTTTTTTTGACCCATAGGTGGGTCTAAGGGGGGGAAAAGAGAGGGGGGGGGTGAGAGGGAAGAGAAAGGAGGAAAGTATGAAGGAAAGTAGGAGAGTAACAGTTGGTGGGCAGACCACCTTGCTATGTTGTGTGTTTGAAACATATGTTTTTGTGTTGGGGCAAGTGGTGTATTTTCTTTATGTTTGTTGTTATTATTATCATTATTTTTATTATTATTACTGTTTGTGTATAGTTGAGTTCACTATTTTTCTTTTTGGTTTGAATTTTTTTTTTTTTTTTTTTTTTTGTATTAATATATTGGATCTGGTTCCTCTATTTCATTTATTATCTTTAGACTACTTTTGAACCAGGTGTTGTCTGAGGTCTTGTTGTAATTCATGGTTATTTTTTATATTTACGAAAATCGGGTCTTGTAGGTGTTCTAGTCTGCTCCATATTTTCGTTGCCTGTTTGTGGATGCGTATATTAAGTGGTAGAGTGTTTGTGTGTTCGTGTATCTGGATAGTTGTCATCGTATATGGGTAACGTTGGTTAGTGGCAAATCTTAGTGCTTTATTTTGTATTATTTGTAGTTTCTGAGTTGTGTTTTACTCAATGTATGTGTAGGTACGGGGGGATAGTCTAGGATTGGTAATATGAGTGTTTTTACTAGGTGTGTTTTATGTTGGTGTTAAGAGCTGAGAAGCGGTATAGTTTGTTCAAGGCTATTTGTGCTAGGTTTTCACATTTTTGGTTAATTGTTAGGCCAAGGAGTCTTCCATTATTTTTTTCTTCTATTTGGTTATTATTTATATGTATTTGGGTTCTTTTTCCTAGTTGGATGACTGTGAATTTATTGACCAGTTGTCCTCATAGTTGTTTATTATCTATGCGATGTTTGTGCCTGTTTGTGAGGGAGGGGTGTCGCTTGTGTAGATGGTGAATAGTGTTGGTGATAGTACTGATCCCTGAGGGACACCACAACTTATATAATATAACATGTAGACTGATATATTGAAACAAAGGTGTATTATCGTTTTCGGTGTTCATATAATATAACATGTAGACTGATATATTGAAACAAAGGTGTATTATCGTTTTCGGTGTTCATATAATATAACATGTAGACTGATATATTGAAACAAAGGTGTATTATCGTTTTCGGTGTTCATATAATATAACATGTAGACTGATATATTGAAACAAAGGTGTATTATCGTTTTCGGTGTTCATATAATATAACATGTAGACTGATATATTGAAACAAAGGGGTATTATCGTTTTCGGTGTTCATATAATATAACATGTAGACTGATATATTGAAACAAAGGTGTATTATCGTTTTTATAACAAGTTGGTTAGCACTGTACCTTTTAATAACCAACCCTTCTCTCTCTCTCTTTCTTGCAGAAATTGTTATGCTTATAGTTATTTATAAAACCTAGAGCCACTTTCTTCATCTACAAGAATCACGCGCCGAATTTCCGCAAAACGGGGTTCAGGGCAAATCGGCATGATTGGGATACTCAAAGCATCCGAATGTACCGTGACGAGTCGCCAAACAGAAGAGAAATATCAAACATGTTGGTGGCGTGCGGCGAATTTCGGTCATTCCGCAGCCTCACCGTGAGTCACTTCATTGCATACAGTGGCGAATCCAAGCCCTTTTTTATTGCTTCGTTGGGCGTCCTGTAACTTCGCAGCCGCTCAGATATGCTGCGACCGCCCACGGCATAGAAAGAGACCGCCCGGTTAACTACTGTTAAATATGATGTGCCACGAAAAGTTATAAGAAGTTCGTGCCTAATCTCAGTAATGTCATCACAAATATTATTGTTTTCGCCAAAATGGAAAGAGTGTTCACGTAGGACCGAGAATAGGGGACAGGCATTTCATGAAATGACAAGATTACAGTCACGACGCAACTTTTCAAGGTTATAGCTCACCCATGGCTGCCTGCGACTAGCTACGGAGATAAGCGCGAAATTGGGCACAGCTTGGAAAATGAGTCTTAATATATTTGTAATTTTTAACAATGCACTTATTCGTAGTAGGTCGTGTTAATTGCACTACTGCACTTGCGAAGTGCGTGCGGAGTTACATGGAGGGATAGACAGAAGAATGAGGAAGTAAGAAGGAGGTGTGGTGTGGAGGTAGATGTGCTGGAAAGTGTGAAAAGGAACAACTTGAGATGGTTCGGCCATATGGAACGTATGGAAAGCGAGAGTTTAACTAAGAGGGTGTACGAGAGCGAGGTGGAAGGACAGAGATGGAGAGGTGCACCAAAGGAGAGGTGGAAGGATGGAGTGAGGAAGTATATGAATGAAGGCGGTGCTGGTTGGGAGGAGGGGCGTCGACTGACTGGGGACACAGGTGCATGGGGCCGGTTCGTTCGTGGCCACCCTTTCGGGGATCACGGCGTCAGGCAATAGATAGATAGATAGATAGTTTTATGACATGGTTTAGTGTTTTGTGGAAATCTGTAAATATATGTGTAATTGTTTAGTAAGCAACATAATATATGTGTAATTGTTTAGTAAGCAACATAATATATGTGTAATTGTTTAGTAAGCAACATAATATATGTGTAATTGTTTAGTAAGCAACATATATATGTGTAATTGTTTAGTAAGCAACATAATATATGTGTAATTGTTTAGTAAGCAACATAATATATGTGTAATTGTTTAGTAAGCAACATAATATATGTGTAATTGTTTAGTAAGCAACATAATATATGTGTAATTGTTTAGTAAGCAACATAATATATGTGTAATTGTTTAGTAAGCAACATAACACTCTAGTCCCAAAGTTAATGCAAATTTGACATGACCTTGTGTATCGAGTTAAATATTTGTTATATGTACACTGTGATCATTCATTTGTTATATGTACACTGTGATCATTCATTTGTTATATGTACACTGTGATAATTTGTTATATGTACACTGTGATCATTCATTTGTTATATGTACACTGTGATCATTCATTTGTTATATGTACACTGTGATCATTCATTTGTTATATGTACACTGTGATCATTCATTTGTTATATGTACACTGTGATCATTCATTTGTTATATGTACACTGTGATAATTCATTTGTTATATGTACACTGTGATCATTCATTTGTTATATGTACACTGTGATCATTCATTTGTTATATGTACACTGTGATCATTCATTTGTTATATGTACACTGTGATCATTCATTTGTTATATGTACACTGTGATCATTCATTTGTTATATGTACACTGTGATCATTCATTTGTTATATGTACACTGTGATCATTCATTTGTTATATGTACACTGTGATTATACATTGAAATGAACGTATTTTGTGTGCAACAACTTGTTTTTTTTACAAGATTTGATGTTTTGCGGAAATCTGTATTTGATTGTGTATTGTGTTTTAACCAACCGAATGTATCAATGAATATTCCACAGGTTAATGTAAATGTAATAGCAACTTGCATATTGAGTTACTGTGAAACGTCTGATATCTATCTGCTGGAATGACCCAACAACCGGCAGTTAGTGGCAGTGGAATACATTTTATTAAAATAAGTTATGCATCTGTATTAACCCCTTTTTTGCTCAATCTGAATCAATATTGTGTATTTTGCTACTCCCTAACCCTTAATCTACTACTAAATATAAGATGTAGCATGTAACTTTACAATACAAATCATAATACATCTTTATTTGGACGAAAAGAAGTCCAGACTGGTGATTCACACTTACATGTTGTGTGTGTGTAGTTCTTGCGTTGCTATGCCAGCACCTAATATACTGACTAATATGTTTGAGTATTTTATGACTCCTTAACCTTTAATCTACAACTGCATAAATTATACGATATAACATATATCTAGCCAATTAAACACATATAGCATCTTTAATTGGATAAATACAAGAGCAGACTGAAGATTCACATTCAAGTGTTTTGTTATGTTGTCCTTGTGTCGCTATGCCGGCTGCCAATCTACCGACTTCATTACAAATGTCCATGGAATTTGTGTATTGCCTTTACTATAATTACATAAAAGGTTGCGAGTCATCTTGGCAATTTATGGGATTGCAAGAGATGCCGTGGGTGGTTTGTGCCACTTCCAAGCTCATCTGCATTGCTCCATAGGTTGTCTCAGGTCGTCTTGGCTATCAACCATCAAATTATGGGAAAATTTGCAAGGCTCCGTAGGTACACCATAGGTATGTTCATTGCGTTCTGTGTCATTTGCAAGGCTCCGTAGGTACACCATAGGTATGTTCATTGCGTTCTGTGTCATTTTAAAACGAAACCATAGTGATTTTATTTGACAGCAAAATTGGGGTCAAAATCTCAGATTCATCACGATTTGAGGTTCGTGGCAAGTCGGCGCATGATTCTTGTAGGTGGGCAAGGGGCTTAATCCCGAAGTTTGGCACACCTATTTTGGGATACCCTGTATATATATACATGTATATGTAGGGGGAGGTGTGGTGGAGTGGTCTTGCCACTGAACGGATAATCCAATGGACCTGGGTTCGAATCCCGGTATGTCAATGGGAAGATATTATTGGGAAGGAATTTGTGCTGTACTTAGTATCAGTGCATTACCACAAAGCCCACCGAAACGTCAAATAAATGCCCTCATTGTTACCTGATTAAATAGCACCGTATGAATATTCCCATATTCAAAAATATGCTATAGGGGAGCAATGCCTAGTGAGTTCATTGCTCAATAGGTGGCGTTCTGAGAGTCTAGGAAGTGAGACAGTGCAGCACTGGACCGAGGCAGCTTCAGAGATGGGGCTGCTTCAATCTGTGAATGAGCAGCTAAGTCCCATGCATCCTGCAAAGGCAATATGGCAGGGGCTGGTTTTAGCTAAAAGTGCTTCACATATCTCACCCCCTAGACTGGAACGAGACTTCACGGGCTTCACCGTTCAATAATGGTTGAATATACAGGCTCTCGGCCTATACCCAAGAGGGAGTAGATGGAATATAGAAGAAAAAAACGTATATAGGAGACTATGACTTGAAAGCTCTCCTGCAGAACTTTTGTTATTTCCCTTGGAATAAATGTTGGTGCCATAGCCGGGGACCCACGAACCGTGCTGAATGCATTGATGAAGTAATCATCTCGGCGTGGAAGCGTACATTCCAATTTCTTTCTCCCAATCTAATGCATAAACCTCTTTGTGTACTCCAGCTTGTTTTCTTGCTGTCCTCTATAAGGAAGAAGGATTCAAACTGCTGATGCCTACAAACTCAAGAATCTCATACTCTTCATGTTATGCCTGGTATCAAGTTAAATTTGTCCTTCGACTTGCCAAAAACTCTTTTTATCGATAACAAACACATTGTGCTTTCTAAATAAATCTCTATCAATATACTGTGATGCTTCTGCGTAGTAGCCACGTGCGGGCATGCGCGCACGTCGGCTGCCCAGCCGTTTAGAAACCGGCTGGTGGCAGCCGACCGGCCGGCTTTTCCTTAGTATATATCCTACGACAATGTAACTAATGTCTGGGATATTCTTATGTTGTTTCACAGCTTGTAGCTGCCCTTATTCTTAACCAACGCATCTTAGTATATTTTATTCTCGATAGTTGATTGTTTCATTATAATATATAAGATGTAAGTCTAGTGAGAGTGGGAGGAGACGAGCGGGAGAGAGAGACCGGCTGGGGGACGTTGCTTCGCGCGGAGAGTCTAGCTTGGGACGAGCCTGATGTTGCCAATTTGATTGCAACGTTAGGCTTAGTTTCGACTCACGCCAGGGGTAGAAGATTTTGACCCGGCAACTGTGTTGAGTGTTGCCAGCATGGGATGTATTTTGCATGCCTAGGGTGGGGTCCAGACAGATTCAAGACTCAGAGCTCACCTCACTGTCGTACCCTTCGGACCCCCTTGATATCTATCCCTCTCAACCCCACTTAGAAACTTTCTCTCTTACTTTGTATACCTTCCTTCCACTACTTCACCAATCTATTTAATTATCCCATCCCCTTGATAGACCTTATATCTATTATTGTATTAACGACGAGCTCTCAGATAACTAGATAGGATTTTTGGGCCTTATACAGAGATTTAATTGTTAATGAGACCTAGGAAGTTTTTTTGTTGTCTCATATTTGGTGGTTTCATGCTTGCTAGTGTGTTCTTGTGCCAGTTTAGCAGGGGATAGACCGGAGGGGAGGCTTTTTTGCGATCCTTTAAGTAAAGTCTGCTGGTGCGAGTCCTGTGGACCCGCACAACTTTACTAGGATACCCGTGGGAGTCTGGGGGCATTTTCTTGTCTGTGTCCCTGTGTGTCTAGTGTTGTGTTGTGTGAGGGCCCTTGCCTAGTCCGCTCAGCACTGTGCTAGCGTCTTGTTCTGTTTTAGGGTCGCCAGGAGAGAGTCAGATACTTGGGATCTGAGTCTCTCAAGAGAGCACCCTTTCAATTAGAGTAATTTGGCGCACAGACTTGGGAACGTCCCTAGGCTAGAGCAGGTGGCTCAGCCCGGGTATCCGAAGCCTATATCCTTCCAGCTAGACCTCTGCCACCTGGCAGATTAACAGCTAGGGGTTTATTATTTCTGTATGCTTGTTATTGTGCCACAGTTTACCGTTTTTGTGAGCATTGTGAGTCAGGGTGTGGCTTAGAGACTCTGTCCGAGCAGGCTTGCCTGACTAAGAGTGAGAAGCACACCTGTATGTGGTTATGTTGCGAGTTGCTGCCTTTATTTAATTATACCTATGCCATTATACACCGTATGGTCTATCACTAGTATTTATTCCTGCTTATGATTTAAGAGTTCTCTAAATCCGTAACGTACTTTCTTTGCTAAGCATCAGATCCTACAGTAGCCACATGCAGACGCAGTTTAGAAACCCGCATCTTGTCTACCTGTACGATGTTTTGAGGACTGTTTGCTTTCACCTTCTTTCACGCAGGGGTGATTAGTTGTATTAATTAACGTAACGTTAAATGTACTTTCTTCTAGTTTGTTATTAAATGGTTTCTGCAATTTAATTCCATCATCTATCTGTTCCTTGAAGCTTTAAGTCAACTTAATTGTGTGATGTTTTATATGGCCTGCTTGACTATCAGCAGTCTATAGTGCGTGCACCCTGTAACCGAGTCATAGGATACCTTGTTGTCCAGGCAGGACTCTTGACGGTTTAGGGTGGTTTGTTGCCTGGGTTTATAGATAAGGGTTGGATCTAGCGTTTTCCGTTGTTGCTTGTTGCCGCATACCTAGTCCAATAGAAAGAGCCCAGTGTTTATATATCCCAGGACGTAACAAATGGCGACCTTGCATAGGATTTACTGAACAGAGGAATATAGTGGTCATTTGTTTTGAGATTCCTTATGATTAGAGGAATACAGTGGACATAGTTTTTTTTTTGGAGCAACCAATATAACACATTAAAGTCTTTAAATAACATTAGTATATACATACTTGCATAGGAGATAAGGCACATTCTATAACCGTGATAATTACTGCAGTACACAAACATGTCTAATACATCAGAACACAGTGGTGGGTCAGGTCACGATACGGGCTCGGAGGGAGAAAGACCTGTGGAGTGGCTAGTCGATAGCGAGGAGGGTGCTAGAAGATTTTTAGAGGTGCCCCTTACCGCTGCCAGGGTGTTGAAGCTGAATAAGTATGGCTTAAAGTGTGTGGCAGGTCTTCAGGGTCACCAGGGTTTAAGTGGCATGAGGAAAGATCAGCTGAGGACTTTGATATTGGGTTTAGAAGGGAGAGACCTGGGTGGAGAGGCGACTGGGGGCCCCGGTCCCCAGCCCCCCCTCCACTCTACCCCCATATCAAACGTCAGGGTGCCTGAATTTAGAACATACCCCCAAGTTGATGGTCAATGGCAGCGTGGAATTCAATCACAGGGACCCTCTCCATTAAATGCACCTTCCCCTCCTCAAGGGTTGACTCCAGATTTGTTGTTTCGGCTTGAGATGGCCAAGGTTGAGGTTGCTAGAGCTCAGGTTGAGGCTGCCGAGAGACAGGCTAGTGTGCAGGCTGAGGTTGCTAGAGCTCAGGCTGAGGCCGCAGAGAGAACAGCTATACGAGAGGCTGAACTGCAGGCAGAGTCTACTAGGTGAGCTGGAGAGATCTCGAGTGGAGGTAACAGGGCGAAATATTGGGGGAGGTAACAGACATCGGGACCAATCATTGTCGCACCTGCTTAAACTAGTTCCTGTGTTCGATGAATTAGGTGTGACTGAGTTTTTTATGCGATTTGAGAAGAAGTGTCAGGAACACCAGTGGCCTCAGGAAAAGTGGGCAGCATTAGTTTCATCAAGACTCCTAGGAAAGGGGCTAAAAGCGTATGATGCACTACCTTTAGAGTCCTGTGTAGTTTATGATGAGCTAAAGAAGGCTGTGCTACGGGCCTATGAGTTACAACCAGAAACTTACCGCTTGAAGTTTCGGGGTGTTACTAAGGGCAAGGATAGTACCTTCCTAGAACACGCCCGGGACTTGTCTGATGCACTACGACATTGGCTGCGTTCTGAGAGGGCAGCTACTTTTGAGGAGTTGAGTGAGATGGTTCTCTTGGAGCAGTTCTTTAAGTGCACAGGCGGGGACTTAACATTAAATATAAAGGAAACAAATCCTAGAACTCTCCAGGAGGCAGCAGAAATGGCTGACCGCGACTGTCATTAATTCGAGGGTGCGAAGCAGCAGCTAGGAGTGAGTCGGGTGCAAAGGATCGTACCCCTCCCCCTCCCAAGAATTTTGATACACATAAATACACAAAACCATCTAGCACTGACAATAAAACTGAACATAAACCAAATACCGTCCCGTATAAGAAGTCTAATGGTACCTCCCACTCCCAAGGGAAACCAAAGAGTAAAGAGTGCTTTGCATGTCACAAGGAGGGTCACTTTGCAAATCCTTGTCCGAACAAGCCACCAAACAAGGTTGTGTCATTGGCCCGCAGCATAGGGGTGTCGCCTATATCTTCTGAGTTTGCCAAGGGTAGTTCGTCAGAGGTTGGGACACAGCCTGTGTTCAAGAGTCCGGAAGGCTCGAACCCTGTCAGCGATTCTTGACCAATTCTTGACCAAATTTGAACGAACGTTGTCATCGCTAGACCCTCGGAATGAATCCATCATACTAGGGGATTTTAACCTGTGTTACAAACAACGAAATGATAGGCTTGTACGAGAATATAGGCATATACTGACAATGCACAATCACAAACAACTCATCACAACCCCCACACGTATCTCTGAGAACACTGCCACAATAATAGACCACATAAACTGTAACAGAGAGGACAAAATATCCCAATCAGGGGTTATACAGACTGGGATACGTGATCACTTCGTCACATATTGCACACGAAAAACCACAAAAATTACCCTAGAGAATCACAAGATTATCAAAACAAGGTCACTCAGAAACTACAATAAAGAAACATTTCTGGACATTTTATGGAATACAGACTGGTCTCCAGTGTTTGGAAGTACAAACGTTAATGACGCATGGGTTGGCTTCAGAACCATCATCACAAACATTCTAGATGAAATACCTCCTCTGAAAGACATACGAATTAAAGCAAGGTCAGACCCATGGATCAACAATGACATACTACACCATCTGGAACACAGAGACAATCTGTTAAAAAGGCTAGCGAAACATAGACAGGATCAAGGTCTGAAACATGAGTTCAACAGGGCCAGGAATAAACTAAGTAGGAAAATAAAATCAGCGAAAACTAATTATTTTCACAATAAGGCAGAGGAATATCAGAATAACCCAAAGAAACTATGGAGGCACCTAAAAACAACAGGCTACAGCAACAAGACAAGGGATTCGTCTAACACTAATATTGCTCTCACCATTAATGATCAGATTTGCCACGATAAACGACAAATTTCAACCTACTTCAACTCCTTCTTCACCTCCATAGCAAACACACTTGCACAGAACCTACCTCAACCTCTCAATAAATACACGACAACAACGGCCACCTTTCGAAATTTCTACAGAGATAAAGACATACACCCAAACACATTTGGATTGCAAAATGTTACACCAAAATACACTTTTGACGAGCTGTCTAACCTAAATGTACATAAAAGCACAGGACCAGACAAAATTCCTGCCAAATTTCTACGAGATGGAGCCATTGGTATAGCAGGCCCCCTAACTCACATCATCAACTTGTCAATTAACACCAACACTGTACCTGCTGAACTGAAGGAAGCTATTGTAACCCCTCTATTCAAGAAAGGAAATAAACTAGAAGTTGGTAACTACAGACCAGTTAGCATATTATGTATTGTATCTAAAATCCTTGAAAGAGCGGTATACACCCAAATTGAACACTACCTCAAACAAAATGATCTATTCTATAAGTTTCAATCAGGTTTCAGATGCATGTACTCGACAGACTCCTGTCTCATCCACTTAACGGATCACATTCGTAAAGAAATGTCTAAAGGTAACTACACCGGTATGGTTCTTCTTGATCTACAAAAAGCGTTTGACACAGTAGACCATGATATCCTATGTAATAAACTACAAGCAATGGGCATAGGATCTGTGAACTGGTTTAAATCTTATCTTAGTGGTAGAACCCAAAGAGTCAAAATTGATGATAATATATCTGATCCTATGCCAATTAACTGTGGGGTCCCGCAGGGAAGCATCCTTGGTCCCTTACTCTTTCTCTGTTATGTGAACGACATGGAACTGAGCGTCTCATGTAAATTATTACTGTATGCAGACGACAGCGTGCTCCTGGTTTCAGGAAAAGACCCAATAAGTATTGCCGCTTCACTTTCCAAAGAACTAGAATCATGTAGTGAATGGCTAGTGGACAATAGACTATCTCTTCACCTGGGCAAGACGGAAGCCATCTTATGTGGAACAAAACGCAAACTGAAAGACATTGTGGGCTTCTCGGTCAACTGTAATGATATTCCTATAACAACAGTGTCACAAGTTAAATATCTCAGACTAAAACTGGACGCGAGTTTGTCAGGTGAAACAATTTTGGAATCTATCCTGAGTAAGTGTAGAGCACGTATAAAATACCTGTATAGACAGGTGGGATGCTTGCCCGCGGCGACCAAAAAGACCCTCTGCCAAGCGCTTGTTCAATGTCATTTTGACTATTCTGTGTCATCCTGGTACTCTGCATCATCTAAATCAGCACAGCACAAACTTCAGGTCACTCAAAATAAAATTGTTAGGTTCATGCTGAACCTAGGACCCAGATCACATGTTGGCCAGGAACAACTTCAGTTACTAGGTATGCTCAATGTCGCTGACAGGGCCAAACAAATCAGGCTCACTAATGCCTTCAAAATTTTCTATGACAGAGCTCCAGAGTACCTAATGAATGATTTTGTTAAAGCAAATGAGAGGAGTGGACATAATACAAGAAACAGGATGTTTAATTTTAAGGTCCCGAGAATCCAAGGACAGGGTAAGCAAACATTCTTCTTCACCGCCATCAAAGACTGGAACGACCTACCCCAGTCAGTCCGTGAAAAGAGAACACTGTATTCCTTCAGACGTAGCCTGAAGGAACACCTGAACCGGACAGCTGCGAGAAGGGAGCACCAAGCTTATGTCTACTACTAAATGCGACATAAGAGATAGACAAACCAAACTGAAATGATTACTGATTACGGATTACTGATATTTACTATAGGATGTAAGGTATCTTAAAATAACCCCCTAGAAATACTTTTTCTAAAGTATCCATTTCTTTATCCTCCCCATTTTTCCCCAGCTAACCTAATCCCGCAAGGACCCCAATGGAAATACGCCTAACGGCCTTATTGGGCTATCCTTAGTTGGAATTATGCAAGGCTGGTACATGTCATATTTGTAACAAACTATGTGGTACCAACTCTGTAAATTGCTAACTGAATAAATATTATTATTATTATTATTATACAAGGTGACTAGGCCTACTTCTTTCATTTACCAGAGAGAGAGACACAAAAAGAGAGGCAAGGAGACTCCTCACCCAGAGAGAGAGAGAGAGAGGGAGTGACAGACAGGCAGGCTCCTCCCCGTGTGGGTGACGTCACTGCCACTGCGCCCTCCGATTGGTCCTAATTTACCCTTTGGCATCTACCAGTCTCGACTTGGTAAAAATGCAACCGGGGCACCCCAATATCCCAACGTAGGCATATCTCATTAATATTATGGTGACACCCTTCAAAATCTCACACAGCAAGCACACAGAATACGGCGGCGGTGGCTGTGCTCCGACGACGACAAACGACGTACACACTCTCTCTCTCGCTGTCACGCTTCGTATAATGCGTCGTATAGCTATGTCATGCTTCGTTTAATGCGTCGTATACGGTCCTAGGTCATGCTTCATATAATGTGTCGTACCCCAGTCAGACGACTCACCAAAAATAATCCCACAAAAATCTCTCTGGGTGGAGCAGCCCGGCCAGGTAGTATCTCCTAAATGTTTTCTCTCCTAAATTTTTGCGGATGAAAGATGTCGTGGACAAATAATTGACAACTCGATTTCTTTAACAGGACAGCGTCGTTGAAAAATTACAAGCAATTTTTTTTTCGAGAAAGCTAAATTTGTCGATACAATTGTAAAAACTAGGACAAATAAAAGAAAAACATGAAAAATTCCATTTTATTTTCCGATTTACATTATACGAAGCATGACCTAGATATACGACGAATTATACGAAGAATCACAGTACCAGTTACTCCCATTAATTTTAGGTCACTTGAGCCTAAAGTTAAGAAAGTGGAGGATATAGGTGACTACATAGCAAACAACCAATATATAACCCCCAAAAAGGATATAATAAAATATAAATTGTAGACCATTTTTATTTGTAAAAACACAAGGCAGAAGGGCGGAGCCCACAGGAGAAGCGGAGCTCTAGACGATGCAGGGTGCTCCATAGTGCTTATACATGTATGCCCACACTCCTGCAATGACGTTTTCTATAATGCGTTGTTAGAGAAAACGATTATTGTATGGCAGACTAAATTAAGCATGCGATATTTCTAAGTAACTACAAATGTAAAGTCGACACCGATATATAGTGTGTAGAAGGGGAACGAAGCAGACCAATATACAAAAGTGTAGTTACACTTGGTGGTATTGCACTGATTCTAAACAGTTTTTATTTGTACAAACACTAAATTTGTCGATACAATTGTAAAAACTAGGACAAATAAAAGAAAAACATGAAAAATTCTATTTTATGTTCCGATTTACATTATACGAAGCATGACCTAGTTATACGACGAATTAAACGAAGCACCACAGTACCAGTTACTCCCATTAATTTTAGGTCACTTGATCCTAAAGTTAAGAAAGTGGAGGATATACTGTAGGTGACTACATAGCATACAACCAATATATAACCCCCAAAAAGGATATAATAAAATATAAATTCTAAACAGTTTTTATTTGTACAAACACATACGAAGCGCCACAGTACCAGTTACTCCCATTAATTTTAGGTCACTTGATCCTAAAGTTAAGAAAGTGGAGGATATACTGTAGGTGAGTACATAGCATACAACCAATATATAACCCCCAAAAAGGATATAATAAAATATAAATTCTAAACCGCACACAGGAGAAGTGGAGCTCTAGACGGTGCAGGGTGGCCATACTAAGCTGTTTCGATCATCCGCCAGAGGTCATTACAGTGGTGACAACTGGGGTCAGTGCCACTACGCCAGAGGCCATTGCAGCAGCGACAATAACAATGGGAATGGTACAAATAGTAGAAAGAGTGATGTTGACAAGAACCGAAGCACATATCGGACGGATGTAGTCCAACGCCGGGACATAGTGTAACATGATGGGCCATCTACGTAGAGTTATTACGATTTTCCTACACCGTCGGCTCAGAAGGGGTACTAGGGGACATTTTGCCTAGGAAGCTGTCTGAGGTAGCAGGATGTAATATAACATTGACCCACAAGGCAAAACTGGCAGAAATAGGGCTAGCATTACCAGAACTGTGCATTAGGAGTAGAATTTGAGGCTTGTCCATGATACAGTGGGCCATATTTCCTTTCTCTGAAGATTAATCCAATTTCTAGGTGCATTTCTGAAATCAGCATAAAAAAACTACTCCTAATGCAAAGTTCTGGTAACGCTAGTCCTATTTCTGCCAATTTCGCCCTGAGAGCCAATAATTGAAGTCTCTATTCACACTGATCCCTAACATTAGTGTTACGGACAGGCCAGTTGCAAGATGACGTTCTGGGATAGTGGGGGAAATAAAACAATTTTCATTTATTTGTGTTTTTATTGACCAATAATTTTTTCATTTTCCGAGGTCCGTGTCGTTTATCGCGTCGTTTTCCGAGGCCCTGCGTCGTTTACCGCGTCGTTTACTGAGGCCCTGCGTCGTTTACCGAGACCATGCGTCGTTTACTGCGTCGTTTACCGCGTCGTTTACCGCGTCGTTTACCGGGGCCTAAATTTTTCGAAAAGCGACTCTCCATCATTTCTCGATGACGGCTAGGGACTTCTCTGATACTCTGGGACGAGGTGGTGATGGCCAACCAAAAAAATACTGCTGAGAAGCGGGAAGGCAAGAGAGTGACGATAAGCCACATGTCTCTGGCTTCTTCCAAGGAAGAGGGGATGAGCCCTCTCGCCTTTCTGTTCCGCAGGAGGACCCCTCCTACAGACAACTTTGCAGTGTTGCAATCTGAAAATTCAAATGGCTACTCTCCCTCAATCGTACACCTAAGCTCATGCGTTTACCGCATCGTTTACCGCGTCGTTTTCCGCGTCGTTTTCCGAGTCGTTTACCGCGTCGTTTACCGCATCGTTTTCCGAGTCGTTTTCCGAGTCGTTTACCGCGTCGTTTTCCGAGCCGTTTTCCGAGTCGTTTACCGCGTCGTTTACCGGGGCCTAAATTTTTCGAAAAGCGACTCTCCATCATTTCTCGATGACGGCTAGGGACTTCTCTGATACTCTGGGACGAGGTGGTGATGACCAACCAAAAAAATGCTGCTGAGAAGCGGGAAGGCAAAAGGGTGACGATAAGCCACATGTCTCTGGCTTCTTCCAAGGAAGAGGGGATGAGCCCTCTCGCCTTTCTGTTCCGCAGGAGGACCCCTCCTTCAGACAACTTTGCTGTGTTGCAATCTGAAAATTCAAATGGCTACTCTCCCTCAATCGTATACCTAAGCTCATGCGTTTACCGCGTCGTTTTCCGAGTCGTTTTCCGAGTCGTTTTCCGAGTCGTTTTCCGAGTCGTTTTCCGAGTCGTTTTCCGAGTCGTTTACCGCGTCGTTTTCCCGAGTCGTTTTCCCAGTCGTTTTCCCAGTCGTTTTCCCAGTCGTTTTCCGAGTCGTTTACCGCGTCGTTTTCCGAGTCATTTTCCGAGTCGTTTTCCGAGTCGTTTTCCGAGTCGTTTTCCGAGTCGTTTACCGCGTCGTTTTCCGAGTCGTTTTCCCGAGTCGTTTACCGCGTCGTTTACCGGGACCTAAATTTTTCGAAAAGCGACTCTCCATCATTTCTCGATGACGGCTAGGGACTTCTCTGATACTCTGGGACGAGGTGGTGATGGCCAACCAAAAAAATGCTGCTGAGAAGCGGGAAGGCAAGAGGGTGACGATAAGCCACATGTCTCTGGCTTCTTCCAAGGAAGAGGGAATGAGCCCTCTCGCCATTCTGTTCCGCAGGAGGACCCCTCCTTCAGACAACTTTGCTGTGTTGCAATCTAAAAATTCAAATGGCTACTCTCCCTCAATCGTATACCTAAGCTCATGCGTTTACCGCGTCGTTTACCGCGTCGTTTTCCGAGTCGTTTTCCGAGTTGTTTTCCGAGTCGTTTTCCGAGTCGTTTTCCGAGTCGTTTACCGCATCGTTTTCCCGAGTCGTTTTCCGAGTCGTTTTCCGAGTGGAGGATACAGTAGGTGACTACATAGCATACAACCAATATATAACCCCCCAAAAGGATATAATAAAATATAAATTCTAAACAGTTTTTATTTTTACAAACATACATACGAAGCACCACAGTACCAGTTACTCCCATTAATTTTAGGTCACTTGATCCTAAAGTTAAGAAAGTGGAGGATACAGTAGGTGACTACATAGCATACAACCAATAACCCCCCAAAAGGATATAATAAAATATAAATTCTAAAGTTTTTATTTGTACAAACCCACAAGGCAGAACGGTGGAGCACATACGAGAAGCGGAGCTCTCGACGGTGCAGGGTGCCCATACTAAGCTGTTTCGATCATCCGCCAGAGCTCATTACAGTGGTGACAACTGGGGTCAGTGCCACTACGACAGAGGCCATTGCCCGACTCTCCCAAATATACCTGGAGTGAGTGGGTTCGAATCCTGGTGAGGATACCTCTTACCCAATGGGAATGGTACAAATAGTAGAAAGAGTGATGTTGACACGAACCGAAGCACATATCGGACGGATGTAGTCCAATGCCGGGACATAGTGTAACACGATGGGCCATCTCCGTAGAGTTATTACGATTTTCCTACACCGTCCGCTCAGAAGGGGTACTGCTTCGTATAATGCGTCGTATAGCTAGGTCATGCGTCGTTTACCGAGGCCATGCTTCATATACTGTGTCGTTTACCGGGGCCTTTACGGCCATCCGAGAGACGGCCTGACATCGCTTTTCGATTGAAAAATAATTGACAACTCGATTTCTTTAACAGGACAGCGTGAGTTGACTGTTGCTACTCGTAGCTGGTTTTACAGGTTTGCATCAGTCAGCCTGGAGCGCAATCGACTCTTTGCGAGGGTAAGTTTTGACAATTTCTGCTCGCAGCAGTAAGTGTTTCTGAACACATACATATTTCAGTGCATACATCCTCAAAATGGAAAATAATCAGCGTATATGTAACGTCTATAGAACTCGAGCAATGTGAGATCATTGTACCTAGCTTTTAGCTCATCGTCAGAGATGGTCAACTCCTGCTTGGTATTTTTCAAGCCCTTTCACTAAATGCCTTGATTAGTTTCGCATATTCACTATCATAATCAGATGTTGTAGAAAGCTTTTCTGCTAGCAGTGGGAAAGTGCATAGTGTACCTTTCGAGTTGCATTTTACATAGCTATATTTTAGCTTCAAGGGATTTCAAATTTGACAGCAGTGAGCTAAGAATCTGGTTGAGGCCGTGCAACTTAACGTTCAGTTCTGAGAGATACATGGTAATGTCACACAAGAATGCTAGATCACACAGCCACTTGCTATACCTCCACCAACCGACTTTACTCCTAAACTCAATTAATGTAATCATATATCTAGGTCATGCTTCGTATAATGCGTCGTATAGCTAGGTCATGCTTCGTATAATGCGTCATATAACTAGGTCATTCTTCGTATAATGCGTCATATAGCTAGGTCATGCTTCGTATAATGCCTCGTATAGCTAGGTCATGCTTCGTATACTGCGTCGTATAGCTAGGTCATGTTTCGTATAATGCGTCGTATACTGTCCTAGGTCATGCTTCGTATAATGCGTCGTATAGCTAGGTCATGCTTCGTATAATGCGTCATATAACTAGGTCATGCTTCATATAATGCGTCATATAGCTAGGTCATGCTTCGTATAATGCCTCGTATAGCTAGGTCATGCTTCGTATACTGCGTCGTATAGCTAGGTCATGCTTCGTATATTGCGTCGTATACTGTCCTAGGTCATGCTTCGTATAATGTGTCGTACCCCAGTCAGACGACTCACCAAAAATAATCCCACAAAAATGTTAGCACTGGTACAAAATTGTTGGTGAAAGATGTCGTGGAAAAATAATTGACCCACATGCCACGCCCATTCTAGCTGACTGCCACACACACACACACACAACCTCCTCCACCTACCTCCGAGTCAGTCTGTCAGTCTCGGACAGGGGTCCGGATCTACCAGGGGTGGGTGCCGAGCATACCCCCAAACGGGGGTCGAAAAGGGGGAGGGGGCGGAAATGGGGAGCCGTCTCCTTTCTATATAATGAAGGCCGCCGCCTCCCTCTGCCCATCTTGGTGTGTGTGTTTAGGTGTTGTGTGTGTGTGTGTGTGCCTGGGTGGGTGGATAGGTGTGGCAGGCCAGGAGGAGGAGGGACACGTGCCTGCCCTCTCTCTCTCTCTCTCCTCGGCCTCCTACCTCCGCGGCGCGCCTGCTTGCCTGCCTGCCTGGGTCAATTTCTCTTTTAATACATTTCGATACTAGGGGTCTAAGGTGATGTATCCTAGGCAGAAATGTACCCCCGTCCATGCCCTACCCCCTTCGAACATACATATCAGATCCTGGGACCTAGCTGCAGCTAATAGGTACTTGGAAAGAAACATTACCTGTCAACAAGACTGTCAACAGAGGCCTGTATGCACGGTCGAGTTGGACAATAATCTCGCTACATTGAATGACAGAAATGGCACATGGGCTACATACTTGCTGGCTCCGCCAGATCCTTTTATTGTGAAATTGCTTCTTTTATGAAAAATAAATCAACCATCTTTCCGGACAACAGAGACCAACAACGTCTTGCCCGTATTCTGTGTGCTTGCTGCGCCGTATTGCCTGTGTTGGTGCACCTGTGCCAGTGCTACCACATACGAGACCGTATTCGGCCCCTCGATTGGGTTATGAAACGATCTTTTACCCACAAAAATTTAGGAGAAGAAATTGTAAAAACTAGGACAAATAAAAGAAAAACATGAAAAATTCCATTTTATTTTCCGATTTACATTATACGAAGCATGACCTAGCTATACGACGAATTATAAGTACGAAGCACCACAGTACCAGTTACTCCCATTAATTTTAGGTCACTTGATCCTAAAGTTAAGAAAGTGGAGGATCTGATAGGAGGGGATTGAGAGGTGCTTAGTCAGCTGTTGTCAAAGATACCCAGAGAGAGACTACCTGGCCGGGCTGCTCCACCCAGAGAGGCGACTACCTGGCCTGGCTGCTCCACCTAGAGAGAGACTACCTGGCCGGGCTGCTCCACCCAGAGAGATTTTTGTGTGATTATTTTTGGTGAGTCGTCTGACTGGGGGTACGACACATTATACGAAGCATGACCAAGGACAGTATACGACGCATTAAACGAAGCATAACCTAGCTATATGACGCATTATACGAAGCGTGACAGCGAGAGAGAGAGTGTGTACGTCGTCGGAGCACAGACACCGCCGCCGTATTCTGTGTGCTTGCTGCGCCGTGTTGCCTGTGTTGGTGCACCTGTGCGACGCATTATACGAAGTGTGACAGCGAGAGGGAGAGTGGGTAACTCTCTCACTCTCTCACACACTGATTCTGTCTCTCTCTCTCTCTCTCTCTCTCTCTGAGTCAAAGATGTTTTAGCTAATAGGAGAGAGACTACCTGGCCGGGCTGCTTCACCCAGAGAGATTTTTGTGGGATTATTTTTGGGGAATCGTCTGACTGGGGGTACGACACATTATACGAAGCATGACCTAGGACAGTATACGACGCATTAAACGAAGCATGACGTAGCTATACGACGCATTATACGAAGCGTGACAGAGAGAGGGAGAGTGTGTACGTCGTCGGAGCACAGCCACCGCCGCCATATTCTGTGTGCTTGCTGCGCCGTGTTGCCTGTGTTGGTGCACCTGTGCGACGCATTATATGAAGCGTGAGAGGGAGAGTGGGTAACTCTCTCTCTCTCTCACACACTGCATCTGTCTCTCTCTCTCTCTCTGAGTCAAAGATTTTTTAGCTAATAGGAGAGAGACTGCCTGGCCGGGCTGCTCCACCCAGAGAGATTTTTGTGGGATTATTTTGGGTGAGTCGTCTGACTGGGGGTACGACACATTATACGAAGCATGACCTAGGACAGTATACGACGCATTAAACGAAGCATGACCTAGCTATACGACGCATTATAGGAAGCGTGACAGCGAGAGAGAGAGTTTGTACATCGTCGGAGCACAGCCACCGCCACCGTATTCTGTGTGCTTGCTGCGCCGTGTTGCCTGTGTTGGTGCACCTGTGCGACGCATTACACGAAGCGTGACAGTGAGAGGGAGAGTGGGTAACTCTCTCTCTCTCTCACACACTGCGTCTGTCTCTCTCTCTCTCTCTCTCTGAGTCAAAGATTTGTTAGCTAATAGGAGAGAGACTACCTGGCCGGGCTGCTCCACCCAGAGAGATTTTTGTGGGATTATTTTTGGTGAGTCGTCTGACTGGGAGTACGGCACATTATACGAAGCATGACATAGGACAGTATACGACGCATTAAACGAAGCATGACCTAGCTATATGACGCATTATACGAAGCGTGACAGCGAAAGGGAGAGTGTGTACGTCGTCGGAGCACAGCCACTACCGCCGTATTCTGTGTGCTTGCTGCGCCGTGTTGCCTATGTTGGTGCACCTGTGCGACGCATTATACGAAGCGAGTGGGAGAGTGGGTAACTCTCTCTCTCTCTCACACACTGTGTCTGTCTCTCTCTCTCTCTCTGAGTCAAAGATTTTTTAGCTAATAGGAGAGAGACTACCTGGCCGGGCTGCTCCACCCAGAGAGATTTTTGTGTGATTATTTTTGGTGATTCGTCTGACTGGGGGTACGACACATTATACGAAGCATGACCTAGGACAGTATACGACGCATTAAACGAAGCATGACCTAGCTATATGGAGCATTATACGAAGCGTGACAGCGAGAGGGAGAGTGTGTACGTCGTCGGAGCATAGCCACCGCCGCCGTATTCTGTGTGCTTGCTGCACCGTGTTGCCTGTGTTGGTGCACCTGTGCCAACACAGGCACATACGAGACCGTATTCGGCCCCTCGATTGGGTTATGAAACGATCGTTCACCCACAAAAATTTAGGAGAGAAGATATTGTAAAAACTAGGACAAATAAAAGAAAAATATGAAAAATTCCATTTTATTTTCCGATTTACATTATACGAAGCATGACCTAGCTATACGACGAATTATAAGTACGAAGCACCACAGTACCAGTTACTCCCATTAATTTTAGGTCACTTGATCCTAAAGTTAAGAAAATGGAGGATCTGATGGGAGGGGATTGAGAGGTGCTTAGTCGGCTGTTGTCAAAGATACCCAGAGAGAGACTACCTGGCCGGGCTGCTCCACCCAGACAGGCGACTACCTGGCCGGGCTGCTCCACCTAGAGAGAGACTACCTGGCCGGGCTGCTCCACCCAGAGATATTTTTGTGGGATTATTTTTGGTGAGGCGTCTGACTGGGGGTACGACACATTATACGAAGCATGACCTAGGACAGTATACGACGCATTAAACGAAGCATGACGTAGCTATACGACGCATTATACGAAGCGTGACAGCGAGAGGGAGAGTGTGTACGTCGTCGGAGCACAGTCACCGCCGCCGTATTCTGTGTGCTTGCTGCACCGTGTTGCCTGTGTTGGTGCACCTGTGCCAACACAGGAATATACGAGACCGTATTCTGCCCCTCGATTGGGTTATGAAACGATCTTTCACCCACAAAAATTTAGGAGAGAAGAAATTGTAAAAAATAGGACAAATAAAAGAAAAACATGAAAAATTCAATTTTATTTTCCGATTTACATTATATGAAGCATGACCTAGCTATACGACGAATTATAAGTACGAAGCACCACAGTACCAGTTACTCCCATTAATTTTAGGTCACTTGATCCTAAAGTTAAGAAAGTGGAGGATCTGATGGGAGGGGATTGAGATGTGCTTAGTCGGCTGTTGTCAAAGATACCCAGAGAGAGACTACCTGGCCGGGCTGCTCCACCCAGAGAGGCAAGTACCTGGCCGGGCTGCTCCACCTACGGAGAGACTACCTGGCCGGGCTGCTCCACCCAGAGAGATTTTTGTGGGATTATTTTTGGTGAGTCGTCTGACTGGGGGTACGACACATTATACGAAGCATGACCTAGGACAGTATACGACGCATTAAACGAAGCATGACCTAGCTATACGACGTATTATACGAAGCGTGACAGCGAGAGAGAGAGTGTGTATGTCGTCGGAGCACAGCCACCGCCGCCGTATTCTGTGTGCTTGCTGCGCCGTGTTGCCTGTGTTGGTGCACCTGTCCGACGCATTATACGAAGCGTGACAGCGAGAGGGAGAGTGGGTAACTCTCTCTCTCTCTCACACACTGTGTCTGTCTCTCTCTCTCTCTCTCTGAGTCAAAGATTTTTTAGCTAATAGGAGAGAGACTACCTGGCCGGGCTGCTCCACCCAGAGAGATTTTTGTGGGATTATTTTTGGTGAGTCGTCTGACTGGGGGTACGACACATTATACGAAGCATGACCTAGGACAGTATACGACGCATTAAACGAAGCATGACCTAGCTATACGACGCATTATACGAAGCGTGACAGCGAGAGGGAGAGTGTGTACGTCGTCGGAGCACAGTCACCGCCGCCGTATTCTGTGTGCTTGCTGCACCGTGTTGCCTGTGTTGGTGCACCTGTGCCAACACAGGCACATACGAGACCGTATTCGGCCCCTCGATTGGGTTATGAAACGATCTTTCACCCACAAAAATTTAGGAGAGAAGAAATTGTAAAAACTAGGACAAATGAAAGAAAAACATGAAAAATTCCATTTTATTTTCTGATTTACATTATACGAAGCATGACCTAGCTATACGACGAATTATAAGTATGAAGCACCACAGTACCAGTTATTCCCATTAATTTTACGTCACTTCACTTGATCCTAAAGTTAAGAAAGTGGAGGATTTGATGGGAGGGGATTGAGAGGTGCTTAGTCGGCTGTTGTCAAAGATACCCAGAGAGAGACTACCTGGCCGGGCTGCTCCACCCAGAGAGGCGAATATCTGGCCGGGCTGCTCCACCTAGAGAGAGACTACCTGGCCGGGCTGCTCCACCCAGAGAGATTTTTGTGGGATTATTTTTGGTGAGTCGTCTGACTGGGGGTACGACACATTATGCGAAGCATGACCTAGGACAGTATACGACGCATTAAACTAAGCATGACCTAGCTATACGACGCATTATACAAAGCGTGACAGCGAGAGAGAGAGTGTGTACGTCGTCGGAGCACAGCCACCGCCGCCGTATTCTGTGTGCTTGCTGCGCCGTGTTGCCTGTGTTGGTGCACCTGTGCGACGCATTATACGAAGCGTGACAGCGAGAGGGAGAGTGGGTAACTCTCTCTCTCTCTCTCACACACTGTGTCTGTCTCTCTCTCTCTCTCTCTCTGAGTCAAAGATTTTTTTAGCTAATAGGAGAGAGACTACCTGGCCGGGCTGCTCCACCCAGAGAGATTTTTGTGGGATTATTTTTTGTGAGTCGTCTGACTGGGGGTACGACACATTATACAAAGCATGACCTATATCCTGTTTATTATTCCTAGGGGGTAGAGGAGAAACGGATATAAATTTAATGATACGACCTGGAAAGATGAATTGGCCTAGGCTATAAATATGATACCGGTCGGCGTTGGACTTACGTGTTAAATTGTATATGTAGGCTATCTGTGGTAGTCCCAGTAATATCTATGAAGTACTTCTAGTATTAAAGGAACTTAGCTGTGATGCAAAGAGTGTATGGACATGTCGATAGGTGAAGATCAGTGAAGTTCTGTTGTTATGTGGCAGCAACTGGTGGTTTGTTGTGAGCGGGACGAAGTCTCTGTGTGAAGTGTACTGAGATTCCCTTTTATCGTAACAATATAAAATATATTTAAGGGTTCTATATCGTCCCCCGTGATTAAATAATAAGGGTAAATACACTAAGATATAATTGGTGCAACCACAATAATATTTATCCACAAAGATAAATAAAGTAATGCGTATAAACTAAAAGGAACCAGCTGTCGTGAACCCGGGAAATTCAAACTACGGTATATATACCAGCTAGGATTCACGACATACTCCGCCACCAGTTATATACAAAGTATTTACAATTGTCCCGTCCCGATCATGGATCGCCACAACTGGGAGGAACCCAAAGCAGCCCGACGTGACGGCCTCTGAGGGGTATCACCTCGGTCCGCTCCAGTAGCAGGAAGGATATTATCAGAGTTCGGCTTGCTGTCGCCATCCACATGGGTAGAGGGTCTTCAAGATCACTGTAGCTGTAGCCAAGCGGGCGATCATTGATTGTGGCCTCGAGCTCCAGTAATACCGTATTCAGTTCCTCTGTGGTAGCCAATGCTTGACCCAGTATCTTTTTCAAGCCAGCCTTTAGGATGCCAATGACCCATTCCCATATGGCACCGAACCATGGCGCCCTGGCCGGTATAAACCGCCACTCGTACTTGAATTCCGCTAGAGTACCTTTTAACTTTGCATCATCTATCAACTCCCGTAATGTACTGGCTCCGCTAACAAATGTGTTGGCATTATCACTCATCATAATACCAGGGTAACCCCTCCTGCTACTAAACCTACGGAACGCATGCAAAAATGATTCGCAGGAGAGGTTAGACACCGTCTCTACATGGACCGCTCTAGTAACTGCACAGGTGAATAAGACTACATATAGTTTACTTACAGTACCCCCCTTCTCTTTTACTGGCAAGGCACCTGTGTAGTCAACCCCCGTTACCTGGAAAGGACTCACTTCCTGAACCCTAAACTCCGGCAATGAAGGGGCCTGTACAGCACGGTATGATGTACCTTGCTATCTCTTGCAGATGATACATCCCCTTAAGGCTTTCTTTACTACCTTTTTAATCTTGGGGATCCACCATCTTTGCCTTATATAATTTACAACATAACTAACCCCACTATGGTTACACACTTTGTGGCAGTAATTACTAAGGAGAGTGGCTATACGATGTTTATTAGGGATAAGGATAGGGTACTTGGCGCTATTATGTAAAGCTGACAAGTGTAGCCAACCTCTACAGCGTATCATGCCTCCCTCCATATAGAGGCCTAACTGCTTCACTATATTGCTTGGTGTGCCCTGTCCTTTTGACAAATAGTGGTGTTCTTCAGAGTAAGCTTCTCTCTGAGCTACCTTAATCATGGCTGACTCTGCTGCTCTTAATTCCGGCACCATCAAGTATGCCGGTTTTGCCAGATAGTTCCCTTGTGTCTTCTCTCTAAGAGTCCTAATAAACCTAAGGACCCATGCCATTACATGCCATGACTTCATATATGAGCCATACCGGTAACAATTCAATATGGCAGTAGGGGCAACCGGTACCGGCAATGACAGGGTTCCTGCTTGACTCGTGTTACAACCCACAGTGGTGTCCCCTCCTATTGAGCCCCTTATTGGGCCATGATCAGGCCATAGTATTTGGTGAGGTAGCCATGTGGGCCCTCCCCACCAAAGCGAAGAAGCAACTAAGGACACATATGAAATCCCTCTGGTGACTAGATCACTGGGGTTGTCCTCTGTGGACACATAACGAAAATTAGCGCCGGGGACTAATGACTTTATCTCATCAACTCTATTTTGAACATATATAGGCAAAATCTTTTTACTAGACAACCAGCATAGGGTTATCTGGCTGTCCGACCAGAGGTATACATTCTCTATAATCAGCTCGTCCGCGTAGGCCTCATATATATAACATGCGAGACGAGCTGCGAGAAGAACAGCAGTCAACTCCATCTTAGGTATGGTGAGGGACTTAATAGGCGCCACCTTAGCTTTGGCCATTACTAACCTACTCACCTCATCACCAACCGCATAGGCCGCTACACCATATGCCACTGAGCTAGCGTCACTAAATAGGTGCAGCGTAACCCTCTTAGAATTAGTGACCTGATGGGGAAACATGATACCTGTACTATCTATCATATCGTTATAAATACCCTGCCAGTTAGCTCTCATGTCATCTGGAATGGTGACATCCCACCCACACTCTAATCTCCACAAGTCCTGTACGAACCTCCGCGCCCGGATGGTTACCAGTAGCAACACTCCTAGAGGATCGAAAACACTCGCGGTTAGACTTAGAGCCTCGTGTTTTGTAACCAATGCAGGGCTACTTCCGCGGCAATTAACCTGTAACATATCCTTATCAGTTAGCCACTCAACGCCAAGTACCTTAACCCCGTCTTGTTTGGCGGAAGCTATACCCTTCAGGTGCAACAGTTCCCACAAACTCTCATTATTTGTGACCCACTCACGTAAAGACAGGTTAGCGCTGGAAATTTTCTACGGGCATCCCAACATTGTTGCTGCAAATCACTTACATCATCACCAGTCCCCTGAAAGTTATATATACAACCCCCTTTTTAGCTTATTAACTACTTCACTGTTCTCCTGTATCATAGACAGGTGTTTTTGAATGGTAGCAATAAGGAGGAACTGGGAACAGGTGGCCCCGAACAGAACTGCACGGAACCGGTAGACAAGGTAAGGACTTGCAACATCCAAGGGATCAACAGGCCACAGAAACCTAGTAGCATCCCTATCCTTCTCACTCAACCCCACCATGAGAAATGCTTTCTCAATGTCACTCACCCAGGCAAATTGATGGCATCTAAAGCGCAGAAGCACCTGGGTGAGGTCAGCCACTAGCGATGGACCTGTATGGAGACAGTCATTCAGACTGAACGCCTTCTCGTCCATCATAGCCGAACAGTCAAACACTATCCGTACAGGCATAGTAACACTATCCTTGGTAATACCATGGTGAGCTAAGTAGTTAATGGGATGACCAGCTTGATTCCTGTTTTCTACCCTTTCAATAAACCCCCTTTCTATCTGATTATCCAGAACCTTTGTATACTGCTGACAGTAGTTGGGATCCTTTATAAACTTACGCTGCAAGCCTCTTATTCTGCCCAGGGCTAACTTAAAGTTATCAGGTAATTTATCTATGTTATCTCTCCACGGCAGTTCCACTATATACTGTCCCTGTGCTTCGGAATACTGTACCGTTTCAGAAAATCTATTGAAGACTTTCTCCCCACCCTTACCAGTCTCATTAGGACTTATACCAATATGGTCCAAGTCCCATAGAGCTGTCAGATCCTTTAATTCTGGAGATTTACTGCCAATATCTTCCTGTATCTCCACTAAAGGGTCTACTGCTAACTTAAGAACAGTGACTAACTCTACATGGGTCTCTTCTATATCTGACTGATAAGTGCCACTCAGTGCATAACCATAAATTGTGGGTAACATAACTATACTTCCTTCTCTGACATAGCCTGAATGTACAAAGTGGTAATAAAAGTCCGCCCCAATCAGTAACCCTATCATATCTCCATCAGTGATACCTGGATCGGCTAATTTGTAACCCCGAGCCTTGATAGCATTTACCTCCATCTCTAATCCTCTCCCTGGTTTGTATACTGGTAACTCCTCCACCACAACGGCTCTCAATTTATGCACCCTTCTTCTGTGATGATATGTTAACTCTACTATTTCATACTCAGTACTACCAAGTGAGCCAGTAAATCCCTGGAGCCTTAGCTGTTCCTTACTGACCCCAACGTAATCAAGCCTGCGATAAAGCAGAGCGCAAGATGAAGGTACGCTGCGAACATTGGTCCAACAAAGCTCTTACTTTACTGGTATGACCGTTTCTGTCGGTCAAGGGAATCTGAATGGTAGAATGGTGAATGGAAATCTAAATATATAATATCATATGACTTGTCACTATCTACTGCTTCATATACCTCTGAGAAAAAGCTAAGCAAATTAGTAAGGCAAGAACGTCCCTGAGTGAATCCATGCTGAGAAGAATTTATTAAGTTAAATTTTACTAAGTGGCTTCTAATTTTTCTAGCAATAATAGACTCTAGCAACTTTCCTATGATTGATATGAGACTAATGGGACGGTAATTGGATGCTATCGATTTATCAGCTTTTTTAAAGATCGGAACTACATTTGCAAGCTTCCAAGCTTCTGGAACTAAACTTGTTTCTAATGACTTGTTAAATAAAAATGCTAATGGGCTACTTAACTCATCTCTAATAATAATAATAATAATAATAATAGTTCTTAAAGCTAGCGCATGCTAAGCTAGCTAAGGATAGCTCAATAAGGCCGATTAGGCGTATTTCCATTGGGGTCCTGTACTACTACCCCATCCCTTTGCTCATGAGGGATGGTAACGACTCATTGCTTGTGAAAAATCTTTAATGCGCCGAGCGTGGGCGCGAACCCGGGCCTTCTGGGTGGAAGTCCGAGACGCTAGTCACTACACCAAGCGAGCCGCTTGACATTTGTGCATTTGTTTAATACTCTGCATTTGTTTAATACTCTAGCATATACCTCGTCAGGACCAGGCGATTTTTGAGGTTTCAGTCTGTCAATTTCCTTAAGGGGAGGTCTCCACTTGAGGGATTTCTTTCTTGACCCCTTTCTCCCTCATGTCTAGCCCCATTGCTTTTGATATTATAAAACGTTTGCCCCATTAGTTTAGCGATTTTAAGAACTTTCACCCCATAGTAAGACCTTTCGTGCAATTCAGGTGTCGATTTTATCCTGGCGAGCGATAGCGAGCCTGTAATTTAAGAGGAACCGGCCTTTGGCCGGGAAATTTTTCTACCGAAAAATGTACAAATTTATCTTGAAAGGGACTCGAGGGGGTGTAATTTTAAGGTTGATGGAGGTCTAGGAAACAAACTAAATACCTCCCCTTAAGCACATCATTTCTACTTATACTAACTGTACTTAACATATTTTCTATACTATCACTATATACCACATTGACTTCTGGAATCTGTGCCAAATTTTCATTAGTGAAAACGGAAAGAAACTGACTATTTAATGTACTGCACATTTCTAAATCATTTTCTGTTATTTATCCTATTGAAGTTTTTAGGGGGCCTATTACATCTCTAACTTTAGATTTATATAGTTGGTAAAAAGCTTTAGGGTTATTTTTTGAGTCACTGGCTATCCTTATTTCATAATTTCTTTTTGCTTTCCTGATTTCCTTTTTGACCTGTCTTGATAGAGTCTGATAGTATATACTGTATGTAAATGATTTTCGCCTTTCTTTATTTTTCTATATATTCCTTTCTTTTTTCCTATAAGATCTATTAGCTTATTAGTCATCCATTTTGGTTGGTTCTGCGTCGATCTAAATCTTCTTTTAGGGATATATTTATTTTGAGCATTGTGGAGTGAAGCAATAAACTGGTTATATGTAGGTGGCAAGTTTAACTCTGGCATATCCTGACTTAATTGCTTAACAATAGGGTCCACCCTTAAGTCTCTTCTTAGCGCACCATAATCGGCTTTTCTGAAATCTGGGATAAGTGCCGTATTCTCTTTAGCATTCCCTGTCCATTGTATATTAAAATAAATATTTGTATTTCCTAGGTGGTCACCAATCTCTACATTATTTATCATATGTACATTGTTACTGAAAACTAAATCAAGAATATTAATACCTCTAGTCGGCGTATCTATGAATTGAAATAAAAAACTATCTTGTACTACCTCAATAAACTCTACTGAATCGGAGTCGCCTATTTGGTGCTGCCAATCAATGTTCGGAAAATTAATGCGGGAGATTACACAGTTTCGCTATGTGAGCTGCTTTGATGCGATCCTTTTGACCATAACTGTTTTTCAGTATAGTGACTGCTGGTTCATAACTTGCAGCGACCAAACTAAACCCACTTGTCGGGAATAGGGTAATGATCCCGACAGTTTTAGGTCCAATAGGACATTTGAATTTGGCGGTATCGTATCGCTTGTACGATTTCGGCTGGTTCTTTGTGTATTGTAGTTTATTAAGTATAGGTTAAATATTAACTGTAATGTATAAATATCTACATCAGCTCTAGATGTATCATGAAACCAAGTTATGGGTTATAATTATTATGAGCCGGCAGCCATATGTAATTTCGCGAAGCGATCGGACGCCGGCCCTTTAGTCTCTCAATCAACACCATACAGCTAACATCCCCCCCCCCCCCCCCCCCCGGCTCTGACTCAACCCACAGTTCACCATGTGCTACAAATATTAATCTATAACAATATTAACAACAGTCCTACATCACCAGTCCTCTAAGCTAAGTTCATTGTATCGATATTGTATTATGTGAACATTCCTACATGTCATGCAATTGAATTAGCCGTGTGTTGGGGACTGGATTACACCCATCGACTACGTCGTTGGTAATAATATTATAACTATTTGTTGGGATATTTCATGTACCAGTGATATGTAATTTAACCTCTTTATCTAAATTCCCGACAAATAATGGTCCTTCGTGCCCTAAGGCTTCCTTACCGTAGTACCGTTTTGTTTGCTTCCTTGACGCTTGTGGGCTTACAAATGGCTGCCGCCTCGCGCGTTGTTAGGCCGACTGCCGTTCCCTAGTTTAGACCCAGCTTCTTCCCTCGTGTTTTTTTACCATTTAGGCGCCGTCCCTATCTTTTTTGGGGCTAGTTTCCAGATTTTTTGGGCGTGTGTTCCTTGGCCTTTTTATGGTGGGTTAGCTGGGCTTGTGATTGTGGTAGGGGTAATTTCGTCGGGCACCATTTCGTGCTAGTAGGCTAAGCTAGGCTAGGCTAGGCAGGCTAGGCCTACAGGTGTCAGTGGTGGCTGTTCATTTCGCTTTGGTGGTGTGCCTGTGGTGTTCGTTGTGTTTTAATATGAGACTCTTTTCTTAAATTTGCCGGTCTTATGTGACTCATTTAATTAAATTTTATAGCCTAGTTGCCTAATTACGGTCATGGTGTTCGGTCTCTGTTGATTCCTAAGTGATTGACAGCCAAACAGACCTCATGATTGTGGGATGGGCAGCTGGGCTAGGCCTCATACTTATTACTAGACCTAGTCAGTTATTTTCATTTACCCTTCTTTCTCTAGCCCTAGTTTGTTTCTGCTACTTGTCAATTTCTTATTCAATTCATTCTTCCTACTGCAGCTAGTAGCCTAATGACCGTTTCCAAATTGGGAGTGGCAATGCTATTGCCACATTTTTTAATTTAAATTAATTTGTGTAACAGTTTGCTTTATAGTTTAGAGAGTTAATAGCCTAATAGACTTAACGATGACAGATTTAAAGAAACTCAAGATTCTGAAGGGAGGGATGAAGGGAAGTTTAAATAGGTGTTTAAGAGATCTTGATGAATTTTTATTAAGTGCCACAGCTGATCAGATTAAGGGTAAATTCACTACTGTTACTAAATCACTAGCCACTTATGATAATTACGCTCAGCAGGTATATGGTTTATTGACAATTGCTGACGATGTGGAAGAAGAAATGTGGCAAATCTTGAGTACTTTGAGGACGTTAATACAGCCTTAGCCAGACTATCTTCCACACAAGAATCAACCCCTGTTAAGGGTACCGGTACACCAAGGGTGACTGGTTTTAACCTGCCGAAGCTTACTTTGCCAACCTTTTCCGGGGATTCGGCTATCTGGACTAGATTTTGGGATATCTTAGAGTGTTCCGTCCATCATAATAAAACACTCACATCCATACAAAGGTTCACATATCTCCGTGGTCAATTGAAAGGGGAGGCATTGAAGTTGGTCGATGGGTACAAGCTAGAAGCTACCAGCTACGAGTCTGCAGTGGAGTTGCTGAAGAGAACTTACGGGAGAGTGGAAGTCATCAAGACTGCGTTAATTACCAAATTCTTCACGCTAGATCCTCCATCCTATGATGTGGCGGACCTAAAGGAGTACTATGCCTCCTTTGAGAGCCTCCTCCGATCTATGGAGACAATGGCCATCACCAAGGAGGAGATATTTAGTGTGAATATCTTGAATAAGATACCCTCTCCCCTAAAGGAAATCGTGAGATGTCAACTAAGCGACTCTCCACTAAACTTGGAAACGTTGGTGCAGGTGTACCAGACTGAAGTCTTCAATATGGAGAGTACTGGACACTACCGACAAGTGGAGATGTCGCCATCCACTGCAGCTTTCCCGGTACAGACTTCTCCTAAACAGAAAAGGCCAATATCATTAGGTTGCAAGTTGTGCAGTGTCCACGGTCATCTGTGGTACCAGTGTCCTAAGTATCCTAAGGCTACACAGAAGATTGGCAAGGCTAAATCGCTTAAGTTATGTAACAGCTGTCTGGCAAGAGACCACTTCAACAGTAATTGCACCAATTCCTACATAAAACCTTGTAAGTATTGCAAGGGGAAACATTGGTTTTCCCTTTGCACCCAGTCTGATCGGCACGACGGCAAAGAAAAGGGGAGAACCCCCAAAGAGTCACATGAGAAAGGTAAGAGCGAGGGTGATAAAGTATCTGCCATGTCCATTGCTTCTCGAGAATGTCAATTGCTTCCTACTATGATGCTGCCAGTAGTGGGGAGTAATAATAATACTATAATGACGCGCACCTTACTTGACCAGTGCTCACAGAGGTCATTCGTTCTGCGGTCATCATTACCCCAGCTCAAGTGTACCAGCAAGGGTTCAGAGAATTTGCGTCTCCATGGTTTCACTGGTGAAATAGATTCCAGTGACTATGATATCGTGGAGATTTCCTATGTTTGTAGAAGAAAGGTATGTCCCATCAAGGCTGTTGTGGTCGACACACTACCCAGTTTCTATATAGCATCAGAGATTCAACCACATTTGAAATATCTCAGAAGTAAGGGTTATAAACTGGCTGATGATCAACTCTCTGCTAACAATGGTATTATGCTACTGGTCGGAGCTGATTATTACTACGACCTGGTTCAACCTGGATATCGGCGGGTAGATAAGCTTATAATGCTCCCCACGATCCAAGGGTATGTCATTTCTGGATCCTATGCCACTTCCTCTCAAGACACACAGGTGGAGGTGGTTACGGTCCTCAAGGTAGCAGTAAGCCCCATAGATAAATATATTTGGCCAAATGTGCCTGATAATACATGTACTGATATAGATAAGCTATGGGACTTGGACAATATTGGAAATGACCCACCTGAACTTGATCGTGAGTCCAAGCTAGCGTTAAGCTCGTATGAAGAGACTGTAACGTATGACTCTGGCAGGGGTCAGTATGTGGTAAGGCTCCCTTGGAATGATAACAAGAGTAAATTACCTACTAATTTCCATCTAGCACTTGGTAGGTTACGTGGCCTTCAGAAGCAGTTTGTCAAGGATCCAAATTATTACGAGACTTATGCGGCAGTTTTAAACGAGCAGGTACAACGTGGATTTGTGGAGAGAGTAGATCTCGGTGAGTATGGGGATAACATCCATTACCTTGCTCACCATGGGATTAAAAAGGACAGTTCCACCACTCCTGTTCGTATTGTGTATGACTGCTCTGCTAAATCCAGTGATCGCTCCTATAGCCTGAATGATTGTCTGTACACGGGTCCGTCCCTGGTCTCTGATCTCGCGCAAATTATGTTGCGCTTCAGATGTCATAAGTTTGCATGTGTCGCCGATATTGAGAAGGCCTTCCTGATGCTTCAACTCCATCGTGAAGACAGGGACTCGACAAGATTGATCGCTCCTATAGCCTGAATGATTGTCTGTACACGGGTCCGTCCCTGGTCTCTGATCTCGCGCAAATTATGTTGCGCTTCAGATGTCATAAGTTTGC